>OX381721.1:29093877-30527619 GCA_947462335.1 Harmothoe impar
GGAGACGATCCTCAAGTGGCACAACGGCGCTCACAGCTCCAAGGGGAAGAGCGTCTTCCTCGACCAGACCCGCAAGTTTGTGGAGTGGTTGCAGCACGCCGAGGAGGAAGGTGAGGCACCCACACTAATAGTTACCCTTTAAGGACGATATGATGCATTCATGCATCATGCCCTTGGTCGTCATGATGCGTGAATGCAGCCTTGGCGAGTTACAGGGCTGCACGGTTCATCATGGCAAATTATGTCATCTCTTACTGTCATGCCGTTCTTAAAATGTTAAGGGCCGCATAATGCTCTAATGTACCTTTGTCATAATGATGCAGAGAAACATCAATTTACATTTAAAGAACTTGTGGTAGTTCTCCCAATGACGATACACTTTTTGCTTGACTTACTCTGATAGCAAAACTCTGATCTAATGAGTCTGAGGGAAATTACGTAGTCTATTAAGACCAAATTGAAGCATTGAAGACAGTCTTGGACAGTGGTGACAATACACCGTTCACATTTGCCATCCTGATGACTAAGCATCTAGTATCTGGCTGTTCTTAATCAATGTCTTTCATGGTTTAACATGTCTGTGTATAAGGATTATGTAAGGAACCATTGTACATGTATATATCATGGTACTTGTGTATAAAACAATTTTATGCTAGAAAAACCGCATGCTCTTATTCATGTCGCAAAGATCTAAAGTATTAATTTAATTCTTACACAGAATCTGGAGAAGAAGAAGATGAGGAGGAGGAAGAGGAGAAGGAATAAGATGTAGATGGCGGCAGCGCCACACTCGTGTGAAACTCTGCCTCGACACCACCACCACCACCACTCCCCTCGGTGTGCCAGATGTAGCACTACCACCATACAAAGAGTCTGTTCATGTTGATACGTATAGATGTTACATACTTTAATGGCGATGGTTACATATAGTCCGTGTGAGGATGTTGCCATGGAAACTAAAGTAAAATACCACCGCTAACGCCCCAGGAGGGAACTGGACCTCGTCGGATGACGAAGTCCGTTGCAGAGTCTTAAGCCGAATGTTTTAATTTAATGAGTGTAATCTGGAGGCATAGGATGGGGCGGGGTCCTCTGTGGGAGGTTGAAGTGTGCGACCTTGTTGACTTATCGCACCCTGTCTGTGTTGTAACGTGACCTTGTGTGTCTTCTCGTGTATCGTCATGACGACGCAGCCAGGTGTCTTCTCATGTAAAACACCAGGCGGCGCCACCCCACTTTTATGGTCCGCACCCGCCAGGACCCCAGGGAGGAAGAAGAAAAAATTTATAGGAAATAGTAATGAATTGTGAAAAAAATACTATTACAAAAGGAAACCCCCATCTCAGGCACCTAAGGTACTGGTTTTAATATTGCATCCTGCTGTGGTCAATTCCTCTGGTGGTCACAAGGCCTTGATTTTTGTCGTTGTGTTGCTTAATGTTATTAGGTAGGAGCGGTGGCTGTATATATTATAGTGACGCAGCTCGCAGTAGTCGCCCCGTCATCGGGCGACTTGTCGAACAACAGCTGTAAATGTGCACTTCCTGTTGAACGGAGGTTACGTGAACAAATATCTGACGCAGAAATAAGTTGGTGAAACTGACCACAGCAGGCGACAGTCGGTTCTACAGACTGCAAACATAAAGTGTAAAAGGCAAGAAAGAGAAACGAATAAAAGGTATTCAAACAAGTTGCTCTTTTGTTATGTGTTGAATTTGAAATATTTAAAGTTGCTATGTGCATTTATTTCCATATTCTAAATCCCACTCTTAATAGCGTTCCATAAGGCTGTAACCATACAATTATACAATTCGGGAATGAGTGATGTTCAAATGGACATTAAGAGCTCTGACAGTGGGGCCAACCGTGGAGGGTATATCTATTAAACGTTAGATGCGTATGCCGCATGAACACCAGAGGTAGCCATAGATCTGACGTTAAGACTGAGATATAAGCAAAATGTATTATCGAGTGATATTGACCGAATTAGTTCAACACAATCGTTTGCTGCTAACCGGACTGGAAGGACCTTCCCGGGGCTCTCGCTCTAGATCCAGGGGACATTTTGGTTAAGATGTTCAAAAGTTCAGACGTTTTTGAGACCATAAATAGCATTTCAAACGCAAGTTCCCAGAGTTCCAAGCTTTTTGTAGATAATTTAATAAAGAGATTCAACCAAGAACTCATTGGCACCTAGTAAACGAAACCTCAGGAAAACTAGATGAAAAGAAAATGAAATTTGTCCCCCAATACCACCACCCAGTCACGCCCTAGGCCGCCATCTTGTCCCCCTGTACCACCACCCAGTCACTGTAGGCAGCCATCTTGTCCCCTATACCACCACCCAGTCACACCGTAGGCAACCATCTTGCCCCCTTATATCGCTACCCAGTCACTGTAGGCAGCCATCTTGTCCCCTATACCACCACCCAGTCACACCGTAGGCAACCATCTTGCCCCCTTATACCGCTACCCAGTCACTGTAGGCAGCCATCTTGTCCCCTATACCACCACCCAGTCACACCGTAGGCAACCATCTTGCCCCCTTAATATCGCTACCCAGTCACTGTAGGCAGCCATCTTGTCCCCCTGTACCACCACCCAGTCACACTGTAGGCAACCATCTTGCCCCCTTATACCACTACCCAGTCACTGTAGGCAGCCATCATGTCCCCTATACTACCACCCAGTCACACCGTAGGCAACCATCTTGCCCCCTTATATCGCTACCCAGTCACTGTAGGCAGCCATCTTGTCCCCCTATACCACTACCCAGTCACACTGTAGGCAGCCATCTTGTCCCCCTGTACCACCACCCAGTCACACCATAGGCAACCATCTTGTCCCCTTATACCACTACCCAGTCACTGTAGGCAGCCATCTTGTCCCCTATACTACCACCCAGTCACACCATAGGCAACCATCTTGTCCCCTTATACCACTACCCAGTCACTGTAGGCAGCCATCTTGTCCCCTATACTACCACCCAGTCACACCGTAGGCAACCATCTTGTCCCCTATACCACCACCCAGTCACACCGTAGGCAACCATCTTGCCCCCTTATACCACTACCCAGTCACACCATAGGCAGCCATCTTGTCCCCTGTACCACTACCCAGTCACACCATAGGCAACCATCTTGCCCCCCTGTACCACCACCCAGTCACACTGTAGGCAGCCATCTTGTCCCCCTGTACCACCACCCAGTCACACCATAGGCAACCATCTTGTCCCCTTATACCACTACCCAGTCACTGTAGGCAGCCATCTTGTCCCCTATACTACCACCCAGTCACACCGTAGGCAACCATCTTGCCCCCTTATATCGCTACCCAGTCACTGTAGGCAACCATCTTGCCCCCTTATACCACTACCCAGTCACACCATAGGCAGCCATCTTGTCCCCCTGTTTATTTTGTTCATAATAATACTGGTACACTATTAATGTCAGTGTATGTTGGTATAGACCCGTAGGTTCGACAAAGCGACATGTCCACTTGTGAAAATTGACAGGCAATACGCAGCCATAGGACAAGAAGAGACTGAGAAATAGGCGCTTAAACCAATGAAATAAAATAATTCCCTGGCCGTCACTGCGGAATTCTTAAGGTGCAGTAATGGCCGTCCGCATAAGGGGTCGTAGTAGTCGGGAATATGGTATAGGAACAGGGCATAATGTTCCTGAAATTGACATGCAACATAAAGCATAGCCATAGACATTTAATACTTTACATGTATATCCTAGGAGTGGGGGGCACTTGATTTTTCTTTGTCTTTGACACAGGTGTGCGGGTGGACCTCTGTCAACCCTTATCCTTGTTCGGGCGATTTTAACCCCAACACTTTACCCTTGTTCGGGCATTTTTGGCCAAAAGCTCTTGGTTTCAGGGAAAATGTGATAATGTAGACCATGATTGGCAAAATCTGAGGGGGAAATATTATCGTCTGAAGGATTTTAGCAAAAATTGGGATATTTTGGAGGGAAAACCTGGGAAATTCAGATGAAAACTGGAGATTTTGGTGAACCCAGGAATATTTCGGTGAAAACTAGATAAAACTTGTTTATAGGGTGAATTTTCTTTCATAAATGGACCTTTGCTAGGGCGTACAAGGGACATGGGTACCCAGTACTGGATATTTCCTGGAGGGGAGTTATATAACAGTAATCCTGTTATTGACTTGCGGCAGAATGGGTTGGCACTGCCGTTATGGTTATAAGTCAATAGGCCTGTAAACTAGGCTATAGAACTTAGGATTACCTAGGCTTATTAGCTACCTAGGGTACATGTATTTGGTACTTTGATAGGTTTGATTCCCGGGTTTGATTCTTGGGAGCAGCTTCCCTAAGATATCACACCTCCTTCAAAGGGGTGTATTATACCAGAAAATGTGTTAAAATCCCTATAAGAGAAGGTATTCAAAATAGATCTATGATTCTGAAATGAGACTAACACTAACTTAGACCCTTTGGTTTCACACTACATTGAACTCAACCATCCAATGTATCATTAGGGAGTGTTCATTAATCAATTACAGGGGGCATGGTGAGATTTTGCGCGGGGGCACAACATTTCAGAATATTTCGTGCATCCCCCCCCCTTGCAGAAGGCGCCCGAAAATGTTCGTCCCCCCCCCCCTTTGAACTATAGTAACCCCTGGACTTTTTTTTTGCTAAAAAGGGGCTACATTTTTTTCGTCCCCGCCCCTCCAAGGTGGGGTTCAGAATTTTTTACCCCAACCCTCGAGAGGGGTCGAACATTTTAGACTGATTTTAAACTATGCTGAAATATTCTAAGGCCAAAAAAAAAAGAAGGTTTGTTTCAGGTCACCCGACCGACCTTATCAAAAGAGAGCCGACCCTATATATTTTTTATGCAATTTTGAAGAAATTATATAGTGACTAGACAATTTTCATGTTCAGAAAATAATGTGAAATGGAAAGACCGCATTGTACGTGCAGATTTATGCAATTTTCAAGAAATCTCCATATTTTTACACTATTTGGGTCGATTTTAGGGTTTTAGAACGGCTGGCTAGTACTCATGTTCAAAAAAAGTACAAGTATATTAAAACAAACAAAAAATCCGACCTACCGATCCCAGACTTTTTTCCCATGTCACACTGAAACAAATCGTGTTTTTTTCCGGCCTAAAATAAGGCCACTCAAAAAAAAAAAGTTGTTTCTCATCACCCGGCAGTGAAGAACATGACGAGGGCGTTTTTTATTTTATCTTTTCTTTTTACTGAGGGGTAAAATGTATTGGGAAATCTAGTCTTTCCGTGAATGATTTTCACATTATAGTTGTTAAAGTTTATTAATCAAAAAGTTGTTACAAAAAGGTGTTAGATTGTAGGTTATTCCTAGCTTACTGCATTACAGACAGTATAAGTTACTATAAGCTTTAATTTGATACCAAATATGCCAATAATTGACCACTTTTTGACATTTTTTTCATAAAAAATTTAAAAAAAGAGAAGAGAAGTTTCCCCCAAATCACGATTTTTATGATGCGCGCGGTGATGAGAAACCTTTTTTTTTCTTTTTGAGTGGCCTAAATGTGCATTGTGGCAATTTCTGGCGCGGGAAAGTGCCACCGAGTTTATTTACTCCCTACTCCCGGCGTCTGAGACGGGAGTCCGATGTTGCCAAGCAACGACCAAACACAGCGTCCCAGGGCAAGCCGAGCGGAACGCAGCTGAGTAACAGAACGGGTGAATCTGAAATAAATGTTTAATCATTTCGTTACTAAATCAAACTAAACGTCCTTTCTGAATCCAAAAGACATACAGAATATCTATTCAGTTCACGCCAAAAATATTATACATTTTAACCGTGAATTTCTAGATCAACCTTTAAAAAAACGTGAAAAGTGGGAAATATAAAATGAGGACTTAAACCGTTTAACTTCCTTCTACACTGATTTACATTTTTTGAAACACTTAATTAAAGCTTGTAAGCCTATCCCTAGGCGTGTTCATTCCATTTTTCTCTTTGATTTGATTGAAATAGATTATTTTGAGCGGATCAAGAACTTTCCAGCTCCGGTATATGAAATCCCATCCCCATCCAGTACGGAGAATAGTGACGAGCACCTGTTGGAGCACAGACCCGAGCGCAGTGAAGAAAAACATGTAGGATTTTACCAAGAAATGTATCAAATCAACATACCTAACCAACTCATTGCGTCCTGACGTAGACCGACGCCTAATCAGCATGGATCTGTGATTTATGTGGACTTCTTGTACAAAGAATTGCTCCACAATCAAACTGGGACTAAAGTAAACAAGCACGGACTGGAGTGGCCTGACCTGAAAATTGAGTCAAACGTCAGTGGAGCACGACCGAGTAGTATATTGTAGCTTATCTGTGTGGTGTTATCAGCTGGAGATGTCTTCGTGATAAGATAAGAGAGGTTCCTGCGATGGCAGTGAATCCAGTCCAGTAGGGGCTATAGGAAATGCGGCAGGTAAATATCAAAGACTAATATTGCCATTATTGCTTTCAATTAATAAGGGTCGTCCATAAAGAAGTATGTCACACAAATACTGTTTGTCACACTCTGACCAAGACTCACCCACCCCCTCCTGCGTGACGATCTTTTTGGACGGCCCCTTCCCCTTAAATAAGGGAGTGCTCATTTTTTAACAACAGGGGGGTGGTGTAACAAATTTGGACCCCTTGGGCTTGCCCGGGGCGGGGGGTTAAAAAGTTCAACCTGTTTTCAGGGGAAAAGCCAGCGCGTTACTATGTCTATGCTACAAAGAGGCGCGAACGCGCACGATTTTCGGCCTGTCGGGGGGGGGGGGTAAAATATTTCGACCCTGCTAGGCTCTAGGCCGACTAGGGGGGGGGGGGGGTGAAGAGATTTCGAGCGCTCCGCGCGAAATCTCACCACCCCCCTGTTTTTAAAAAATTAGCATTCCCTAATGCCATTTAATACTATCACTCAGGGAGTGCTTATTTTTTAACAGGCGGGGGGTGGGGGTGGTAGTTGTGAAATTTAACTCCTCACCCGGCCCGCCCCCTCGGCTGGTCAAAAAGCATGCCCTTTTTAGTAATAATGTGAAGGCTTTTTCGCTCAAAAACAGGTGGATTTTATTAACCCACGCCCCCCCCCCCAATTAAGGAAGTGATCATTTTTTAACAACAGGGGGCCCTCCAAATTTTTTTGCCCTCCCCTGTTGTTAAAAAATGATTAGTACCTAAGAGTGATCTAAATTTTTTACCCCTTCCCCCAGTCAAGGGGTCTAAAATTTTTACCCCCCCCCCCATTGTTAAAAAAGGAGCACTCCCGTTCGCCTAGTCAAATAAATTGTGTGTTTAAGGTATTATTAACGTGTGCTGAAAACAATGTGAGGGATAGGGACACATGTGTGAGGGATAGGGACAAGGGATTATGCACGTTTCGCTCTACTGTCAGTTCGCCCTAGTCGATTCGCACTAGTCCCCTTGGATGATTCGCACTACCTGCTGGACGATTCACACTACCCCTCGACAGCAGCACGGGATTGGAGCATTCGCACTAGTGCGAATGCTCCAACCCGCTCTGCCCTGCCCCCTGCCCCGGGGGTGTGAGGCTGTACTCCCCGGGAGTTACACTCCTAGGGGTGGGTCCAGATGCCAGATGCTTTTTCATTTTAGTCTATTTTACCCAGCTGGCGACTTTTCGACAAATTTGGCTAAAGTTATAGTAAAAATGTACAAAAACGGGGACACTTGCACACTGCAGGATAGTCTTGTTTAATGTATGTTATGGGGGGCTCTGGCCCCCAACCCCCGTCTTTTTTTGTCTTTTTCTTCCCTCTCTTTTCTTGTTTTGAGCCCGTTCAACTTTTCCCATCTAACTCATTGAAACCAGGTGATCTCCAGATGTAATTGGATGATTTTCCCTAGTCGATTCGCACTAGGGCCCGGACTAGTGCGAATCATCCAAAAAGTAGTGCGAATCGACTAGGGCGAATCATCTAGTAGTGCGAATAGACAGTAGTGCGAATAGACAGTAGTGCGAATCATCCATTTCCCGGGACGAGTGTGTGAGGGATATGGACAAGTGTGTGAGGGATTATGGACAAGTGTGTGACTGATAGGGACACATGTGTGAGGGATAGGGACAAGTGTGTGAGGGTTAGGGACAAGTGTGTCAGGTATATGGACAAGTATGAGGGGTAGGACACATGTGTGAGGGATAGGGACAAGTGCGTGACGGATAGGGACAAGTGTGTGGGGGATAGGGACACATGTGTTAGGGATATATGGACAAGTATGTGAGGGATAGGGATAAGTCTGAGGGGTAGGACCAAGTGTGTCTGTGTGTGATAGTAGAAGTGTGTGAGTGATAGGGACAAGTGTGTGAGGGATAGGGACACATGTGTGAGGGATAGGGGAAGTGTGTGAGGGATAGGGACAAGTGTGTTAGGGATAGGGACAAGTGTGTGAGGGATAGGGACAAGTGTGTTAGGGATAGGGACAAGTGTGTGAGAGATAGGGACACATGTGTGAGGGATAGGGGAAGTGTGTGAGGGATAGGGACAAGTGTGTTAGGGATAGGGACAAGTGTGTGAGGGATAGGGACAAGTGTGTGAGAGATAGGGACAAGTGTGTGAGGGAGAGCACCGAAACCTATTCTACACATCACTTGAGGGACATTGATCTGCAATTTGTCTGAATAAATGTTTGGACAGGATAAACCCACGCTGGGAGAGCCACACTTGCCAGAAGGGGAGGGCCTTATTGATTGGTCAGGACCCCATTGTGGTGTCACCGAGTATTTAGAGAGGGAGCAACGAATGTTTGAACGATAAGACAAACTTCCCAATGAAACATGACCAGCAAATATTCTTCCACATATTCCCACATTTGGTTGTCAAATTTCATGGATCCCTTATATTCTTGTTACTGACTCAGGGTTCATACCCTGAGGCATATACAACGCTCAGGTTTTCCTTTAAGACGTTTTTTTGCCATCTAAGAATGCTTATATCTCAGTCTCTATATCATTTAGAAACAAGACAACAAAAGAAAAGGATGGGCAAGATCGGAAGACAAATGTTTCCTTCAAAAAGTTCATCAATATCTCTTTCTTTCTAGTCGCAAATCAACTGCAATCTTTGGCTATTTTTTCTCTCTTTTCTTTTAAAAACACTTAAGTACTGTTAAATGACTCCCCTCTAAATAAACTTTCCATAGGCTCCAAGGTTAAAAAAAAAATTAGAGCTGATAGAAATGCTCTTCTGACCAAAGAAGTATCACATTTCTATCTTTCTGCCATGAATTTACCATCTTACATATTAAAATGCCATCCAACCAAGCTAAAGTGCCCTCCATATTATTTAAATTACTTAAGTGAACTTTATATAATACCCTGAACATACCAAAGACAAGGATTTGTTTTAGTTCTCGTACCACCCGTCTTCTACATGGTGGCGCCACAAGCATTTCTCATACTCCGCGAGGCCTCAAGAGACAGCATAATAAAAGGAGTGCAGAGCAAAACTGTACCACCCATATCTTCGCCGTTTATCGTCCGATTGACTCGCTTTTTGATAGGGACAGAAGGCGGTACATGCCCGCAGCCTGCAACTGTCGCCCACACCCACCTGCACACCCACACCCACCTGCTCTCCCACACCCACCTGCTCACCCACACCCACCTGCTGGCCTGAAATGGAATAACATACATGTATGACACATGACTTGAGGGTACTTTTTAACAAGGAATTCATTTCTGATGCCAGAATGGACCAATGAATGATTATAAGGGAGTGTTATATCTAAGTACATGATAAGCTACAGATTCAGCTTACCCTGAGTCATCTGTGAGGCCACTCACACACTCAATCTTATTCTATCCCCGATTCATATTCCCGATTTTCGAGGTGGCATGAAAGCTTCTTTCTACATTTCTACAGGTGGATCTGCTATAGTTGGCAATGAAGAAATACATGTACCAGGTTGATAGAGCTTTTATCCATGCTATTATGTAAATGCACAGTTTACTAGTACCTACAGTACCTATGTTTAAGCCACGGTGGAGGGCTAAGACCAAGCATTTCACACCATGGTTATTTCTACTTAACCCACGGGTGACGCCTAAGACAAAGGATTCGCACCTTGGTTATTTCGCATACCCGAGGGTTAAGTCAGATGGACTACACCTGGCCAGGGTCCTTCCACATACCCACTGCTACACTGGTCATCGACTCGGTATATAACACCTCATCTTGACCCTGTGGGGCAGTGGGTATATGGAAGAACCGTGTCCAGGTGTAGTCTATCTAACACATACACACAGTTACTCTTAGCCATAGGGTTTCTAATACATAGCTGCTTCCACCACAATTGTTAAAACCTCTAAACTTGTTCCATAAAAATATACAAAATATTTGTGATGAATTGATCCTCCTAAGATGTTTTTCGTATTTTGGATTCTTGATTTAGGTCTTGATTTTTACTTTACTTACTAAAAGCTACTGTAAAACCTTGTGTAAAAGCAGGGGCGAATACACGAGTCAGATTGCTGGTGCAGTTTATAGGATCGGCTCGGATTTTGCTCCTATAGTACGATACGAAAATAAGAATTTCCAGACTGGCATTCAGACTTACTGTAAATGTATTATATTTCGGGCTGTACATATTTTCGCGGAGTTTGCGGATTTAAAACTCCGCGAAAATATGTACAGGGCGAAAATTTATCCAATACAGCCCTGTACCTACTACCTTTCAAAATCCGTGAATTTAAATCTCAGCGAAATTGCATTTATTTGCAAATCCGCGAAGATTTGTACCAGCGAAAATGTCTACGTTTACAGTATATGATTCCTCTAAGTTAGGGGCCGGCTTATACGCGAGTTAGGCTTATACGCAAAGTTTTACTGTACTGGGTATCAGTAGTTTGAATATCATATACCTGTTGAAGCCTAGTGTAGGCTGTTATCTTTGTTGTAGTTTTCTACATTTAACAACGGCTTTAGTAATAGTCATATAGAGGCAAAAAGTATGTTTCCCGTCACCCGACCCTTATAAATGATATTATTATAAAAATTGTTCTTCTTTTTTTCACGATCTTAATCAAAATTAGCATTAAAAATGATAAAATTTCCGCAAAGGTCCAAAAAAAGTTAGGTCGGCCCTGTTTTGCTGGGTAGGGTCATGTGACCGGAAACACAAGTTTTAGGTCTAACAGTTGATTATAAACTTAGAGCATATCCTTTTCACTATACATAGACGCCTGGTTCAAATATTGATACTGCAGTATTACTTTTAAAAGAAAATGGGGGTCTAGGACGACATGGTATTCAGGACATGTCATTTTGTTGTTACGTGATTCATAAAAGACAAAATAACCTAAAGCATATTTAAGGTCAGGAGAGGGGAAGGTATTAATGTACACATAAAAATAAATGCAATTGATATCTTTTAATACTAGAATCTAGGAACCATACTAGGTCTTAGGTAATCTAGTTCTTAAATGTCAATCAAACATGATTATTCTTAGTTTCTTAATTCTCAAAAATGTTTATAATTTGTATTATCCTCTTTAATGCTCTCAAAGAGCAAGGTAAGTCATACCCGTTTTCACACCCATGTGACATATACTACATAATCTTGAACTTAAAACTCACTTAAAAATCATTGATCCAGGGTATTGCATTTTTTCTCTCTCTTTTTCTGGTGTTGATATATTTTCTGCAATATTTTCTCTGGAACTCTGGAAAATAATAAGTATTTTCGCTGAATTCTTTAAATATCAAATTCGTGTGAAACAATGGTGAAATCTGATTGTATGAATAATGTAGACCTCTCTTGAAAGTTTTAAAGTTTAATACTATAGTATCTAAAGCAAAATTTGGCTTATAATCGGAAGACAAGCTACTGAATCGCGAGAGGGTGTGAATTAACACAGAGCAAAGGATAAATATATACACATGTAACCGCAGCGTAGGGGGCCTATACTGTACATTATACAGTGAAATCTCGTAGTAAGGAGGGCCTTTTGGCAAGGCAAATTTGCTCCTTATGAGCAATGTTCCTCATCACCCATATTTGATATAGAGAAAATCGGCAATTTTGGCAATGTAGTTTGTGGCCAGCATATATATGTTAATTCTGTGGTTACCATAGGTGAGCCCCTCGCAGGACAACGGACGCGCAGCAGGCACCCCCATCCACCCCATATCACAGGAATCCATCGCCATGGCTAAAATAGAACCCATTAAGCCGACCGACATGGTCGTCAAGCAGCCAGAGCTGGTCACCATGGAGACCGTCGACAACGTCAACGCTGTCCCCATGTCTACCGCAATTAAGTCGCACACAGTAAGTGACAATGCCCTGGGTTGTACATTAATTTCAACTTTTTCAAAAAATGGTTGTAAAATTAAGAGATTCAGTATCAATTCCTACTTTTCCCCTGGGATCTCTCTTCTAGTTCATCATAATATCCATTGACCAAATTTTTCTTTTTGAATTACCTTAAAAATTTCCCTCCTCATACAAACTCATGATGTCAGCTTTTACGGTTAGGCCTAAAAAAAAAAAAAGTTGTGTTCCGGTATCCCGACCGACCCTACGTTTTTGGGGCCGACCCTAATTATTTTTGGACATTTTTGGAATTTTTGAGGGAATTTATGACATTTTTGTCGTTTTTACTACTAAAATTGACCTTTTTGACAAAAAAAAAAAAAAAAAAAAAAATCCGACCTACCGACCCTGTTTATTTTTGGCCATGTTACCGGAACACAACTTTTTTTTTTAGGCCTTATTTAAATAATTTAACCGTCGTTACGTAATTGCAGGACTCGAAGACGCGTCACTGGATCCCCAAACACATCAACATGCGGGTGTGTAAGACGTTCATACCCCAGGCCTCAGCCGCCACAGACGTAGACAGGTAAGACAAGCCCTCTCACTACAGCAAAACCCCTCCTTTAAAGGAGAACTCAGTCAGTGACTTTACCCTGCAGAGTTTTACATGCAAACAATGACGTGGATTCAGAGCTCCTTTAAGACATGGGCTCCTGCCCACCCCCCAAACGCCGTATTATTCCCTCAACTCACACATTTTACATCGTTTTTTCCAAGAGCTATAACCTACAGTACAATACACGGCATCATCAAACACGGATGAAGTAGTCGGGGTAAAATTTCTGCAGTTCATAAATACTTATATTGTTTTCTTTTGTTTCTGGCATAAAAAAATACAAACATAATAAAAACAGAACCCCTCCTTTTAAAAGCCATCATTTAGAAATAGAGAATCGATGTTAAGATTCTGTTCAAATTAAAATTGTTTATCATTCATATTTTTTTCAGTGACCCTGTCTGCTTCTGCAACTATGAGAAGAGCAAGCACACGGCCAAGGCTATAGAGGCCCATAACCGTATGGAGGAGGGGACCAAGGCCAAATGGAAACCTGACGTCAAGTGTACAGAGACACAGCCAACGGACGCCTACGGAGATGTAGAGTTCATCGGCTTTAAGAGAAATGCCAAGGTAATTTAGTTGATTTTCTAACCTGTAGTGCCTGGTTCTCAGGTGGTGAGAAGGGCCACCATCTTGTCCGCCTATATCATTGACCACAGTGCATCGGCTGTCATCTTGTCCCTGACCTTTTCCAACACTAAATATTAACCCGTTAAGGGCCGCATCGCACTTTAATGTACTATGTCCCTTGTCCTTATGATGTATGAATGCAGTACTGGCGAGTAACTCGTGAGGGCTTCGTTTTAACCCTTTAAGGATGGCATGATGCCTTAATGCATCATGCCCTTTGTCGTCATGATGCATGAATTCAGCCCTGGCAAGTAACTCACCAGCACTGCATTCAAGCATCATGCTGACACTATGGGGTTGTGACACTCCCGAAGGGTCGGCATGATGCAACAATGTAGCACCGGTGAGTTACTCGCGGGGGCTGCATTGGTGCATCATGAGGACAAATGTAATCTTTTGCGACATCCCTCCTTAAAGGGTTATAAAACGCTAACACAGAACTGTTGCTCTAACATAGGCCATTGTAGTTGTATCATGTTTCATGTTTTTAAGCAGGGTATCATGTATTTTAATTCTTCTCTGTTACAGTATGTGAAGCTGGACAGTGAGACGCCCATGGACCGGGTGTTGGAGCTCATGTTGGACCAATGGATGCTGGATCCACCCAACCTCCTCATCTCTGTCACAGGGGGGGCTCGTAACTTCAGGATGCAGCCGCGGCTCTCAGAGGTGTTCAGACGAGGTCTCATGAAGGTAGCCTCATCCACCGGTAAGGCCAGTCAATTGTGATAACTTGCATAACAGGCTTTTACAGGCAAAATTTTGGGCAGGCAGAAGCCCAGAAAAAGGTTCTCATGGTAACTTTTTTTTTCAAATTTTGGTACCGAAAATCCCCAGCGGAAAGAGGTAAAAAATAAGACCTAGAAAAATTCATTTCGCAACAAATTGGAACAAAAATCCCTTTAGTAGGGATGTCATTGACATCCCGTTTTTGTCGATTCCGATTATCGCGATTTTTGGACTCGATTTTCCGATTTTTGTCGATGTCAAAATAGAGTATAAATCAGCCCAATAAAGGTATATTCTACTGCAGGTGAATTTGGAGGATTGTATTCTAAATTTAATATGTCCTGTTTTATCCAAAGAGCTATATGTTTTGTGATCAGGGATTGATATGTAGTTATAGGATTAATTTTTAGCCTTTCTTAAATGAAATGTTAGTCTATGTTAGGCTCATATTGGGGATTGCAATTTCTTTTGAATGATATATGTGGTTCTAGTTGGAATATCAACCAAATTCTTTCAGTTTTGAAAAGGTGATTCACTCAGCTTTGTAGGGGTGAAAGAGTGTATCGATACAATGATTATCTCGATGCGATAATCGCGATTCTGATAATGTCGGTATTTCGGTTTGGGGGGTATCGATGACGGCCCTACCCTTTAGTGGGCAATTTTCCAGACTTGTTTATTTTTGAAAAATATTGTAAAAAATCTTGGCCTGATGAAGGCAGCCTCATCCACGGGTAAGTAGTCGTGTATATAGCCATATTTTGCTGGCAATAAACCGTCAATGCCCAGAACCTGGGTATCTCCATGTCAACAAGCGGCCACATAACAACACACCTAACACTACACTTCTCCCCCCAGGTGCGTGGATCATTACGGGCGGTATGCATGCAGGCGTCATGAAGCTGGTCGGGCAGGCGGTGGCTGACTGGATGGTGGCTCACGGCAGTAAGACCAAGGTGACGGCCATCGGCATCGCCTGCTGGGGCTGTGTCAACAACAAGGAAACACTCATTGACAGCCAGGTCAGTAATAAGCAACCAGCTAGATTAGCAACAAACCAATAGAGCCAATGAATCCCCTGGGTCCAATTTAGGGGGGGGGGGGGTTGGTTAGGCAGTGTTAAAATAATATTCTAAGCCATATCAAGGTTATAGACGGATTTTCAGAAATTGGTGAGGGTAGGCGATTTCCCCCCAACCCATCCATTTTGGGGTATTTGTTAATCCATATCTCCATTCATAATTTTTTTTTAAAATAAATTGATTGCCAAATAGCGTGTTTTATTGTAACCCTGTATATATTGTACACGTTTCAAAAAAGAGAAGAAAAAGTCAATTCTGCAAGAAATGATTCGCAGTAATTTGCATTTCCGAAAACATGATGTGCGAAACCCTAGAGACCAACTTCTTTTTTGGTCTGGCCTAGATAATCAATATTTTGGACTATAAGCTGTCTAAGGTGTTCGACCTATCCTATGCGAAACAATAAACAATTGTATCAGAATGACATGGTACAGTGCTGCGTTGAAAAAGCATGTAAACTCAATGTTATTATGTATGTAAATATTTCTTAACATTTCTTAACATGTACACATTATAATATGAGTATATTTTCTTGTGTCATATCAGGGGACAGCTCAGTACCGAGTGGAGAAACCCCGTAAACCCAAACACACGTCCATAGACTTGAACCACTCACACTTCCTACTGGTAGACAATGGCACCCAGATGAAGTATGCGACCGAGATCGCCTTCAGAGCTCAGCTAGAAAAGGCCATCGGCAACATGGGCACAGCCACCGGTGCCCGTAAGGACCCATTCTTTTAATAGGAATCTGATAGGAGTTGATCGCAACAGTATATATGAAAACTCTCTTATCGGCAGTACCATTTCCTGCATATTCACTCCAATTACTGTACATTTAATTTAACGAAAACATCAATATCCAGTTTCCTAATATGAGCACAATTTTATGATATGATGCAGATGATTATGAATAAGGATCTTTCCTATTTATAGTTTCCTCTGATATATAATAACATCCTTGGTATAGGAAAATAACCATGTCATTTTGGCTGATATTCCAGACGCTATTAATGTGCCGGTGGTGTGTGTGGTGGTGGAGGGAGGCCCTGGTACCCTGGAGACCGTCATGCGGGCCCTACAGAGTGGCACACCGGCCGTCATCGTGGAAGGCTCCGGGCGAGCCGCCGACGTGCTCGCTTATGCCTACTGGAACTCTCATGAAACAGAGGTGGAAATGACAGACCAGTATGGAAAGATGATAAAGAAGTAAGTACTAGTATTCAAAAGTGTGACCATTACTCAAAATACTCCCATGCAGTAACAACTTGAGCCCATAGCCCTCTTAACATTTCTGTAGTACACAATATTTCTGAAAGATATTTGTTTTGTAACGTCAGTCCTAACACCAATCCTTGTGGTAGTCCTTAAGTCATATCAGTTTCCGTTATAAGCCATCCATTAACTCTGACTATACTGATTTAAAAAGTTAGATATATCAAATAGAATATAGAAATCTATCTGTTTATGATATTCATAATGTCATGATTATTTAAAACATCATTATCTGCAGTATCTAATGCTTTTGAAAAATCAACATAAATCTCCATTGGTAGCTTGCCCTATTATAGCGACAACATTTATACTTGACACTCACTCACTCACTCACCTTGAATGCCCTCACAGAATGGTGCCAATATTTGACGAGGAGTTGTGGAAGCAGGTGCGTAAGATGATCTATGATGAGTGGGGTGACCGTGACATTGACTCGCGCGTCACCTGGGTCAAGGAGTGCTTCCAGCACAGACACAATATGACCATCTTCAGGCTGGATGGCGGCGGCTCCAACGATATTGATGTCGCCATCCTACAAGCCCTACTCAAAGGTGAGTTTTCTTTTTTTTTCTTTTTTTTCTTTTTCTTTTTTTTTTCTTTTTATGAGTTCTACTTTTCCCTTGTGCTAAAAAACACAAAAGGTGTGTTTCTGGTAACATGCTGAAAAAAAACAACAGTTTTTTATCTTTTTTTTTTTAATCTTTGACACCACTCTAGTGGTTCGAGTTTTTTTTGGAGCTCCCCCCCCTGTAAAGTTCCTATACTCTCTCATAGATACTCACTCCATGTTTAATATTTGAGCTCATTTGAAAACTTCAAGTGGCTAATTGTTTTTCCACTGAGAAACTGTTTTAATTTAGACCGTATATAATCTACAATGCATGATATCTCTTGACAAACAGCCAACAAAGACCAGATTGCTGACCAGCTCAAGTTGGCGCTGGCCTGGAACAGAATAGATGTGGCACAAAGCGACATCTTTACAGAAGACATGAGATGGGAGGTGAGTTGGTTTTCTTTATTATTTGATTGTGAATAATGTTTGCTAAACAGAAAAAGAATACTAGTAATTCATTTCTGAAACCTAGGGGCTTTTAAAGACGGACAGCATGGAACTTACTGAGAGAGAATAGACAGTTTTTTCTTTGTCTCTCATGTATCTCATAAAGCTTTTAGAAGCCACATAAGAAATACAAAGAGTAAAAGTGATGTATCTTGTTATTGGTAACTAGAGTAGACTATTCAAGGCCACACTTTATATTATTATTTGGATAACGTACACCTTACAAATTGGCTGAAGTACGGTGGAAAAAGTAAATTAAATTCAAAATATACACTTTCAAACATGTTTTTTTACGTTTTTTCCTACCTAACAACTTTCATAATGGTCCGATTTACACGCTGTAAAAACTGACATTTAGCCTAGGAGAAATACTTTCTTATTACCGCGGGCCCGTAACCCAAAGAAAAAGAAAAAAGTGTGGCCTTATAATGCATAGAACATGATTTACTCAATTTAATATGGTTTACTCAATTGTTTTCAGAAAGGGGACTTGGACGATGCCATGTACATGGCTCTAGTCAATGACCGGACAGACTTTATCCGGCTGTTCCTGGAAAACGGACTCTCGCTAAAAGACTTTCTTACGATAAAAAACCTGCTTAAACTCTACAATGAGGTAAGTTGCTTGGTTAGGGTATCATCTCTACAACTAAAACTTCCAGATTGAGCAATACAAATCTTCAAGTATCAATAAATTGGGTTTGTTGATTTCATTGATCAAAAAATAGAAAAAAAGAGGGTCATTCACCTGCTTTCTTTTCTGTATTTTGAAATGAGTATCATTCCCCAAAAATAACAGTTGAATTCATATCTTAATTTGTTGTTCTTTTTCAGACCCCAGAGAATACGCTGCTCTACTCGTTGTTGAAAAAGGCCAAGAAGGTAAGTCATGTGTGCCTTAGAAGCTGAGATCCCATGGGAATGCTTACAGTATACCTGTATAAGTGTTACCTTTTTGTAGATTGGACTGATATATACTTGAATCAATCACACAACCAGATCTAAGACCTTTTTCACTACTCTTCTATTAAAGTACTCACAACATTTTGCTTTGTCTTCAAGACTGTGGTCTGAAGTATTTACAGGCATGGGATTCTTCCTGAAATTTGTAATTTTGAAGGCTTAAAGGATCACACCTGTGATTTGTGAAGATCCACTGAGAAAATATCTTAACATTAGCGGGGAGGGGGGTTCTTAGTCTCTAATGGGAATTTATCCCATACATTTTATCCCCAATACATTTACATTTGTATATCTGGAGAAGGAGTTTTGTCCCCGCCTTCTCCAAACCCAGTCTCATGGTTGTATTAATTTCTCCCTCTACATAACAACGTTGTTAATAAGATGTTATTAATGTTGACAGAGTCACGTAGATAAGTTCAGCCTTGAGGACGTGGGGGAGGTGGTGGTGCAGCTCATCGGGGACTTCTTCCAGCCGCTCTACAAGCGGGACTCCCGCTACAGGAACCTGCAGACCGAGAACATCATCCAGGGCCACGCCTCCCGCGCCGTCTCTACCATCAGGTCAGTTTTTTAGTTTAGTGAGGCCTAAGATTCTCAATGAGAATGTATCTCACGTGGAAAAGAGTTAATACACATGGTGTTGTAATCGGACAACTCGGACCATGGCGCCCCCTGGTTGAAATTTAAATAAAGAATTTTGAATTGAATTGAATTGTAAGTACCTTCAATCTGGGCATCAAGACGTGCTCAATCTTTAATCTGTGTATCCAGTTGTACTCAATTATCAATCTGTGTCCAGTTGCACAATTAACTCCCTTTAAAGGGCCCCCCTTTGGGACTGTGAGTATTAAAGTGGTCCCATTAGTTGAGAGCGAGTCTATTTCTATACATTTTAGTATATTTGGGACTATGAAATGATGGTCGCAATATTATAGAGATGGTCGCTGGTCGAGATAGTATCGCTTATCTGACATTACCTCCTCCCACAGTGCTCAGTTCTTGGTCCTATCTCTTTATTCTCATCTGTCCCTTATCAAAGGTCATATGTTGAATCCCTTAATATGTCACCTTATATCAAGAATAAGAGATGAGACCATTCATATGTTACAGTTTAAAGGACGGGGATCTGAACACGCTCCTATACCAGTTGGACCATACGGACGCGGGTGACCACGGTGTGGTTAAAGGTCTCACAAAGGTCCTGTGTGTTGGTAAGTGATCACTAGTCATGTATTTGCTCTGCCTCTCATAGCAATTATATTTCTCTTTCTTAAATGGCCGTACTCGTAGTGCATTTCAGACAAATGAAACTTGTAGTAGTAAAAGTATGCTAACGATATATCTGTGTTAGAACATTGTGCAGCAAGTAAATCTGTAGGAGCTGGATTTCTGAATTAAAATTATAAGATATCTACCTGTCCCAGTCAGACTGTATCATGGCTACTAATGTCACTTAGCAAAAGTGTGGGTCGACTGGATTGAATACAACACAAAGGTCAAGAAATACTACATCATTTATTTTGATTCATCAAATACATGATTTTTTTGTTTCAGACCAGAAGACGGGTGAGCAGTACGTGCTACACGACTTTGACTTCCCTCACCGGGAGCTCTTTATCTGGGCCGTGTTGATGAACAGGTTCAACATGGCGCGCGTCTTCTGGGAGGAAGGCAAGGTAACAAGTACAAAATATATATGTTTATCTGTTTATCTGATGATCGAAACTCGATGCCGGAAGATCAACGGCTGAAATTGTAAATAGGTCGAAACAATTGAGGCTTCAATAAAAAAAATAAAAAAATCTTATTATAGGTTTGCACACCAATATAAATACAAAATATTCATAAAGTATGCCCCCTTGATATATGGCAAACAGTAGATCTTAAAAACAATGTTCTTAAGCATGCTTATAAAGCATGACTTATGGACCAATTGACCCGCTATAAGTGACTATTTCCTAAGAGTAAAACACGAGTATGAAATATGATTGAATTAAAACAGTATATACGTTTGGCCTGAAATGTGAAAACTCCCAGTGTATTGAGCTTTTATGTGCCAAATTAAAGAAAAATTAAAACTAAAACTCAAGGTGCATTACCATGTACTGCAGGACTCTATGATCGCGGCGTTAGCAGCACAGAAGATGCTGAAGGAGATGGTGTCAGAGACGGACGACACCGAGCTCATCCAGGAACTCAGCGAGAACTCCGGGTAAGTGGCGACATTATGGGAAAAAAAACTCCCTCCCCCAACCACTCAAGAAATTATACATTTACATGTACAGCTAGATGGCTTGAAAATTGAAAATGACCATATCCCATTATTTATGTGATACTTTCCCTTTAATGAGGGGAGGTAAATGTAAAAAAAAGCCACCCCATGACCATGAGGTCAGCCGTCAGATTAGTTCTGTATGTATACTTGATAAAATGCTCCAGATTGGACGATTTAAGCATATAAAATATTTAAAAAATTGTTGACCCACAGGCGGTTCAGCGACCTTGCGGTGGGCGTGATGAGTGAGTGCCACTCTGCAGATGAGATGAAGGCCGGCCTGCTGCTGGTGGTACAGCAGCCGAACTGGGGCATGACCACCTCCCTGCAGCTCGCCTTCGCCGCCGACAACAAGGAGTTCATCTCCCACGCGGCCTGTCAGGCCCTGCTGCACACCATATGGCGCGGCCGTATGGCACCCGACGTTAGCCACTTGAGGGTCAGTACCTTTTTTAAAATTTTAAATATTTTAGTTAACCGATCATCACATAGAGCAAGCGATAGTAGACGATCTCCCTGGTTAATTCTACGGCAGTAATCCATCCGGTGAAGGAGATATCTCCCTTTTTTTGGTCCCCCCTCTCAGGCAAGTTGAAATTGAGTGCGGCCGACCCCTTTGAGCTATAGTAACGTCCGGGCTTTTTCCCTAAAAGGGGGTGCAATTTTTTTGGTCCCCCCTCAAGAGGGGTCCAAATTTTTTTGGTCCCCCCCCTTCAAGGGGTCCAATTTTTTTTGGTTCCCCCCCCAAAATCCACCAACCCCCCCCCCTGTTGTTAAAAATTTACCACTCCCTAGGCAATTTCGGCTACCTTTTGGTCCCACCTCTTTCTACTGAGTGTATAAACGTCGGTTAATTAAGTTATACATAATATATATGATATTTTACCAATGAGTGAGGAGAATTGTCTATAGTATATTGTATCTCTCTGTCCATAGTTTTGACATATAACCTACTTGGTCTTTTACAAATGAATGGATTGTTCCGGATTTACATGTTTTGAATAAAATCCCTTTATGAAGATAATCAGAAAAATCATAATTTGTTTTTACCAATCTCTCCCTATTATACTCGCAGATCTGGGCATGCGTCTTTTGCCCACCCCTGATCTATGCCTTACTCAAGTTCCGCCTAGACGACCGGGAAGAGCTGTCAAAACATTCTGTTCGCGAAAAGAAATCTAAGGTAAGAACGTTGATTATATCGATAGATAAGTACAAATGTTTGAATTCAAAAGATGGGGGGCATTTGATAAAACAAAAATACATGTGTGTTGATTTTAAATGTTTTTGTTTTTGTTTGGTCATTGTCAATTAACCAATAACAATCTTGTGATCAGCGAGACAAACTAATAATTTACTGCATGGGTTCTTTATGAAGAAACTTAAATTAAGACATTATCTGGCACTCAACTGGATATTATCAAGTATTACAATAAACATCATCATTATTATCAATACAAAAGTGTGATATCATATTTATTCTCGTTACATGTAGCTACTGATGTCCCTGGATAATAAGGCTGTAAGATCTTTATAAAAGATACATAGTACAGCAACTCAAACTGTTGTCACACAATTATGTAGAAACCTTACATCTCACACTTCCTGTATACTTGCAGCTCTGATATTTTCTTTGTGTCAGTTGTCTATTTTATGTAACTTAATTGAATAAAGTTCAGAACCTTGTTTTGCACAGTAGGTTTGTTCGTACATGTATAAATGGAAAGGAAATATGATGTTGTGAATTTTGGAGATGTATTTTTCAAGTTCTGTCGAGTCTCGAGCAAATACACAAAATCACTACTGAAAAAAGTGTATGTGTGTCGGTATTTCAAACTTGAATCAAGTAGGACTTTATATGACGCTGCCACTAAATTAGTAAAATGTTTTACCATGGCCACCGAAATCTTTGTAGTCGGGTAGGGGATACTTACTTGCGTGAATTACTCCATCCTGTATTCTTTTGCAAATATTTCAATTCCAGTCTCAGTTTCAGCACTTTTTTTAAAAATAAGAAATGGGTATTCCCAAATTCATACTGACCATGAAGTTATGAAATGATAATTGTACTTCTTTTTGTTAAAGAAGAGTATTAAGATTTGATAATATATTCACCATATATTGATATGTAATGACGCAGAGGTTACACCATGTTCTTTCCATTACTACTAGGCTACTCCAAATAATATCCTTGTTTCTCATCACTAAGCCATGAGAGAGATGACGAGAGCGCTTTTTCCGTTTTTTTAAAAATTTTTTTTGCTGAGGCCTAAATTGTGTAGGCTATTGCAGGCTTTCAGGGAACCAAATTAACATTTTAGTAATTGATAGAGTAAGGATCTGCAAAATGTGTAGATATGCATGTTTCCTCCAGCCCATTACATTTGCTGCACTGTAAGCTTTGGTTTGATACCAAATATGCTCATATCTGTCAAACTTTTGCTAGCTGGCGGCACTGAAGGCGTCAGAGGGTGAGTCAGCGGACAGAATGATGAACAGAAGGTCCGTCTTCAGCACTGACAGTAAGGCACCGTAAGTAACACATGCATTTATATTTATCTTTAGTCTTAAAAGAAAGAAATGATGTTTAAGGTCACCCCATGACCACATAGACATGGCAAATGCTTCTGCCCAGCAGGAGATGACGTCCAGGAACATATAGACATGACAAATCCTTGTGCATAGCACGAGATAAAGTGTCTACAGATACATAAACATCCTATATCAGTCTGAACTTAGTTTTCTTAAACCATAATGTAGTTATGGGGTATGTTATGTCTTCTATTTTTTTTGACATAGTCGACTTTCATCACTGGTTGTTGTTGAAAGTGTTTTTGATTTTAAATAATATAGTGTTTCATTCTTTAAATGTAATTTCCTTAATGTTTTATTATGTTGTTAGGCTGATAGAGGATAAAGAATTGGCAGACGGAGAAGGAAACGTGTCCTGCTTCGACAAGATCATCTTCTTCTACAACGCACCCCTCGTCACATTCATACACAACTTTGTAAGTACATGTGTCCTAAATCTTTACATATAAACTCACGTATAGGTCCATAAGTATATGTATAATAGTGTTTTACATACCAGTATTCGATTTTCTCTTCAGTGTAATGTGTCAGTGTATTCTACACTGCAAGTAGTTAATGAGCTAGGAAGTTGCAACAAAACTCAATTGATATATGGTAACCGTAAAACCTCGCAAATAAGCCTTAGCAATATTAGCTGCGCCCCTAACGTTAAGATATCATATAAGCCGCACAGAGGTGATTATGGTGACTTTAGTACTGCACTATACGGTATAGCACCCCCCAAAACCCTCATATAAGCCGCACTCTATAGGCATGTTTGGTATCAAATGAAAGCTGGTTCTGATTCTTTTCTAGAATCCTCTTTAGGGTGGGACAAAAATTTAAAACATGACTGATTTGCGTACAAGTCACAGCTTCTACGCGAGCCTTTCCAGTAATAAAATTGTAAATATGGCCACTTAAAGTCGATCATCAGCTTTGCGGACACCGCCCGCATCCTCTAAAAGGGGCCGCATTGGTACTTTTTTTCATGCTTTTAGAAAGAAATTGACCAAAAATAGCGCATGGAGGAAAACACCAGCAATACAATTGCAATATTATCTATATCTCAGCTGTTAATTGGGGTAGAAACCTAATTTAAAAGACATTTTTAGACCTCATTTCCACATACAGGCCATCAATGTTCTAAATAAGAATAAAAAGGCCCTCCCGCCCCTCCAGAAAAAAGTGAAACAAAATAAAATAAAAGGCTCCCTCCCGCCCCCTTTTTTCTTAAAAAGTGTCCGCAAAGCTGATAATCAACTTTAATTGGCCTATGGTAACTGGTATAATGTGAGTCTGTTTGTTTCCGACGTGCAGCTGTCGTACCTGGCCTTCCTGCTGCTGTACAGTTATATCCTGCTGGTGGACTTCAACCCCGCCATCACTGTAGCCGAGATCATACTCATCATATGGATGTTCACTCTATTCACAGAAGAAATCAGACAGGTAGGTGAAGAATCTGGAGGGCACCTAAGTCTCACGATAAAAAATGTTGTCACAATTTCCCCCCGTTTCTGACTAAAAATACCTAAATGTAGGGTAGCCTATACAGGTCCCATATCTGAGATATTAAGGCTCAACTTCCCGTATTAACGGAGATATGTGGATACAAAAATTTCCGCCCATCCTTCAACTTCAATCAAGCCTGCGGACAATAAAATGGGGAGCCTATAAGCACCCGTTAGTTGGTCATCTCGCACTGAGACTGAGCCGCCCTATTTAGATTAGGTCTTACACAGGGGTAGCCACTAATGCCGGCCTGGGAGCCAATGGCCAGTAATTTAGAATTCAGTCTTTAATGAAGAATCCATTAGGTAATGTAATTAGGTATCATATCATCTATTCATCTTCCTCTTGTCCTAAGTAACATCACCAAGGGATATAATATGTTGTTCCTATGTGTATATGTGAAAAGATGGTAAAATAAAGGTGTAATCAGTTCTCTCACTTCAGGTTTTCATTGTATATATATTCAATACATTATCTGAAAAAAAACTGTTCAAACAATGAAACAAACCTTGCTGCTCTGTGGCTTTCAGGTGGTAATGGATGAAGCCTACAGCATCAGACTAAAACTCCAGAACTACTTCTTGGATGTGTGGAACGTGGTGGATGTCATTACACTCATCTCATTCTTTGTGGGGATCATCTTACGATTCATTCCCCAAGCGAGCTGTCCTGCGTGCTTTGACTGGGCGCGGATCGTCTTAGCGCTGAATCTCATGGCGTTCTACTTCCGTTTGCTGCACGTTGTGGCTTTACACAAGGAACTTGGACCAAAACTCGTTATGATTGGGCGCATGGTAAGGAAGACGTACTACGTGTATACTGAATTCGTTGATATAAAAACATAAAGAGTCGAAGTCAATGTACCATACCATCACATTTAAGTGCCGAATGAGCGCGTGTCTTGTATAAGCACTGGGGTATACATAAAGCTCTAAACATATAAATGTCTCTACAGTGATTGTTGCTTCATGTTTTAGATGGTAGACCTACTGCACTTTATGATTATCCTGTTTGTCTTGTAGGTGATTGACCTGCTGTACTTAACCCTGTTTGTCTTGTAGATGATAGACCTGTACTTTACCCTGTTTGTCTGGTAGATGATAGACCTGCTGTACTTTACCCTGTTTGTCTAGTAGATGATAGACCTGCTGTACTTTATCCTGTTTGTCTAGTAGATGATAGACCTGCTGTACTTTACCCTGTTTGTGTTGTAGATGATAGACCTGCTGTACTTTACCCTGTTTGTCTAGTAGATGATAGACCTGCTGTACTTTACCCTGTTTGTCTAGTAGATGATAGACCTGCTGTACTTTATCCTGTTTGTCTAGTAGATGATAGACCTGCTGTACTTTACCCTGTTTGTGTTGTAGATGATAGACCTGCTGTACTTTATCCTGTTTGTGTTGTAGATGATAGACCTGCTGTACTTCATGATCATCCTGTTCGTGTTCATCATGGCCTACGGAGTGGCCACACAAGCCATCCTCTACCCCAACTCACCCCTCACATGGACGCTACTCCGCGATATCTTCCACCGCCCCTATTGGCAAATATACGGCGAGCTTTTCCTTGAGGATATAACGGGTAGGTACCTGCATTAATATCTTTTAGGTTCTTACTCCCCAGGATATTAGCACTCTTTATTGGCTTTGGGACCTTGTCCCCAAAGCCATTGACAACACACAGAGAGAGTTGGAAAAAGTAGCAAGAAATGACTAGCATAGGTCCCCTTGTTCATTGTTAAATTAAGCCCTAGCTGGCCCCTAAACATTGCCTAGGACTGGTATCCCTATGTGTCCTTGCAGGTGTGTGCAAGACTAATTTAACCTAGATCTGGTTTTCAGTTACTGCATGTAGAACCAATGTACCTTGTGGTAAGGCCTAGACATCTTGTGAACAGCCATATTTTGAGTTCTCTAATGTGGCTGTCAATGGCAAGGATAGGTACCAGCCTAATAACTATTGACTCCTATGTCAAGCCAAGCTGTCAATGTCAATGCCAATTCCCATACTATGCACATACAGGACCTGTACTAGAAGTTGAGTGGTCCAGGGTGGCTCTTGAAATCGCTCAAGCACGCCCAAAGACAAACTGTGAAGTCCAACATGATTACCCCTCCCCACCCCACACACACATGCAAGAAACCACATGCAACAACCCTAAAATAATATGTTGCCAACACAAGTCCTCCTTATGCCCCCTCCTTCTCCTCCCTGTGCCCCCTCCTCCTCCTCCCTGTGCCCTCTCCTCCTCCTGCTCCCTCTGCCCTCTCCTCCCTCTGCCCTCTCCTCCTTCCTCTGGCCTCTCCTACTACCCCATCTTTCCCCTCCTCCCCACTCTACCCCATTTTCCTCCTTCCTGTTACCTACTCCCCCTCTGCCCCCTCCTCCTCCCTCTGCCCTCCCTTCTCCCTCTGCCCCCTCCTCCTCCCTCTGCCCTCCCTTCTCCCTCTGCCCCCTCCTCCTCCCTCTGCCCCTCCCTCTGGCTGCCAAGATGGCTGTCGAAAACTCAAGATTGTCTGATTTCCTTGTGTGATAAATGGATAATAGGGTTTTCTAGGATGTAGAATCCATTTTCAGGCTAAGATTTTCAGTCCGGGAAATTTCCAAGATGGCTGCCAAGATGGCCACCAAAAACTCAAAATTGTCTGATTTCCTTGTGTGATACATGGATAGTAGGGTTTTCTGGGATGCAGAATTGATTTTCATGCTCAGATTTTCAATCCGGGAAATTTCCAAGATGGTTGCCAAGATGGCCACCAAAAACTCAAAATTGTCTGATTTCCTTGTGTGATACATGGATAGTAGGGTTTTCTGGGATGCAGAATCCATTTTCATGCTCAGATTTTCAATCCGGGAAATTTCCAAGATGGCTGCCAAGATGGGCGCCAAAAACTCAAGATTGTCTGATTTCCTTGTGTGATAAATGGATAATAGGGTTTTCTAGGATGTAGAATCCATTTTCAGGCTAAGATTTTCAGTCCGGGAAATTTCCAAGATGGCTGCCAAGATGGCCACCAAAAACTCAAAATTGTCTGATTTCCTTGTGTGATACATGGATAGTAGGGTTTTCTGGGATGCAGAATCCATTTTCATGCTCAGATTTTCAATCCGGGAAATTTCCAAGATGGCTGCCAAGATGGGCGCCAAAAACTCAAGATTGTCTGATTTCCTTGTGTGATACATTGAATAATAGGGTTTTCTAGGATGTAGAATGCATTTTCAGGCTTAGATTTTCAATCCGGGAAATTTCCAAGATGGCTGCCAAGATGGCCACCAAAAACTCAAAATTGTCTGATTTCCTTGTGTGATACATGGATAGTAGGGTTTTCTGGGATGCAGAATCCATTTTCATGCTCAGATTTTCAATCCGGGAAATTTCCAAGATGGTTGCCAAGATGGCCACCAAAAACTCAAAATTGTCTGATTTCCTTGTGTGATACATGGATAGTAGGGTTTTCTGGGATGCAGAATCCATTTTCATGCTCAGATTTTCAATCCGGGAAATTTCCAAGATGGCTGCCAAGATGGCCTCCAAAAACTATACCAGCAGCAGTAAAACCAATAAAAATCAAAAAGATTTAGCTAAGTGCATGTAAGTTAACTGACCATGCAGTATTGCTGCAAACCATCACATATGAATTGCATTAGAACCCTAGACACACCAAAAAGCATAAATCTATGCCCCTTCATTTTCTCACCAGTATTTCATAACAATCCTATAAAAACCCAAAGCCACTACGGCTTTGCCGTAAAATCCTTGAATTTGTCCCCTTGTATCTGCTGTAATTTCAGCCGTAATAATCCATAACATATATTAATGCATTTAGCTATGAATAACCAATGTTTTCATCACCTAAAATAAAAGGTATTTTTTTTAAATTTGAAAAAATACCTTTTTTTTAAAAAGAAAGGATCAGCTTAGTTCCGTGTGGCTTTCTATCAATAGTGTTTGACGTCACTGTTGTTCTTTATTTAAGGTTTAAAAACTACTACCAGGTACATGTAGTGCATATTCTGATAGTTTGTATGTTGGAATATTAAATGCTAATCAATGTTATCGTAAACCCTCGCGTATAAGCCTAACTCGCGTATAAGCCAGTTACCCCCATCTTCTGCCGATCCTATAAGCTGCACTGGCCATCTGATTATGGTGACATTTATACTGTATTATAGTAGCAAAAACTCGCGTATAAGCCGCACCCTGACTCTGTGCTGATCCTATAAGCCGCCCTGGTAATCTGACTCGCATGCTGGCCGCGGTCTATACGGTAATACTATCGATATACAATGCCACACAAACTGACGCTGGTTCTTCAATACCTTTACCAGGACAAAACCCGTGTACCAACAACCTGACTGAGGTGGCCATGGACGTGCTGCCTCGGTGTGTGTCCAACACGTGGATAGGGCCCTTCATGCTGGCCGCCTACATCCTCGTAACCAACGTGCTCATGCTCAACCTCCTTATTGCCATGTTCAGGTAAGCACATGGTTTACCTATTAATCTCATGAATAATTTTATTTAAATTTTATTTTTTATATTTTCGGCAAAATCATAATCAAATATCACCTTACCCTGGTAAGTCTCATTTAATTCTACAATTAAAAAAAAAAGAAAAAAAGATATAAGCCACACCAAAAAATATTTTAGTTCTTCTTAGGCCACATCAAAACATAATCAAGACAATAAACTGAATTTACCCTCTTTTTTGCTATGTCATCCTCGTCACATTGTTCTCATTTGCAGCTATACCTTTGAAAAGATTCAAACTAATACAGATGGAGTGTGGAAATTCCAACGTTACGATTTAGTGAAGGAGTTCTATGATAAACCGCCTTTGGCACCGCCTTTTATTATATTTGCTCACATATTTGAGTCTATACGCCGTATCATACAGCATTGGCGTAAATACTACCCCTCTCTCAATAACCCCTTCAGTAAGTGTGAACCCGGATCGCGTATATGTGAAAATGCAACTACACCATGTTATTTACACACACTGCATGTTTAATATCTTTTTCATTGCAATTCAGGATTTGATCCTAGCTTCATACATGTCCACAGCATTCACTCCTTCATTTTGTGTTACAGCAAAATCTTATTTTTAACGGTTCAATTCATTTTTTGAATTCTAGTTACACGTTCGACTCGATTCATTCGCAAACTGATGATATTTGGAAGTTCGAGCGGTATAGGCTGATACAGGAATATTACCTCCGTCCGCCCCTCGCCCCTCCCCTCGTCCTGTTTAATCATGTCTACCTCATGTCAAAGGTCTGCCTTCGCTGCTGTGTCAAATCAAGTAGTGACAGCCAAAGTGACTTTAGTAAGCTGCAGAATATGCTTCCCTTTTAACCAGTTTGACTTCCAAGTGACCTGCTCAGTCACACTCACCTCTACAAAGGCTTAATCCTAGACAAAGTCTACTAGTAATCTGCACCTATGGTCAAGGATCCAAGTCTGCAAAAGTGCTATAGTCTGTAGGTCTTACTGCAAGTCCCTCTGTCTTACTCCCTTAAGTCTTACTCATAAACCTCCGAGTATACCGTAAATTCTCGCGTATAAGCCCAACTCCCGCATAAGCCGCACCCTGACTTTGGGCGGATTCTACAAGCTGCACTGGCAATCTGATTATGGTGACCTTAGTACTTTTCCATGATAGCAAAAACTCCCGTATAAGCTGCAACGGGACTCTGGGCCGATCCTATAAACCGCACCCTGAGTTTAGGCTGACCCTATAAGCCGCACCGGCAATCTGACTCATGTACAAGCCATGGCTTCTACGCGAGAATTTACGGTACTCTCTTTGTGCCTATTAGGGGCTGTAACAAGGCTTTATGTACCTGAAATGGATGGATGAATGGAAAGGAAGCAGGTGGGGTAGCGAGGTCATATCCTGAATAATCTAGGAAAAACTGAATATATCCCCTAAAATGCAGTCCCTATCGTCACAGAAATAAGTCAATTTGAATAACAAGGTGTTCAGTATAAAAGTCCTACTACTGTAGTTGCGGTTATTTCTAACCTTCGTCAGGGAATCCTGAAAAATATTACAATATCTGTACATCACGGTTTTCGATATTTGATGTCCTTGTGATGTATCCTCAATTCATCCACTCTAACAACAACACTTGGACAGTTATGAAAACACCCAAGAAGAATATTGTACATGACTGCCCTCCAAACAGAATTTAAGAATGACACAAGTTAGTATCTTGGGTATTTCTTGGGTATACACGAGATATACATGGGAGATTCTCGAGAAAACTAAATGTGTCTAGTGGCATGTTCAATGGTGATATGGATTTCCTGAGTTTTACTCACGTAAATAACAAGAAACTCCACTAGTATAATGATGACGATGATTTCCCGAGTTTCACTCGTTCAAGAGAACGTCCAGGAAACGTCCCAGAAACGCTCTGAATTTCCATAATAATTGCTAAAATGTTTTTTTTTGTCTTTTTTGGCGGACGGTCCAGAAATTGGTCATATTAGACTATAATTTAAGATGAAAATGGTGAACGTCTTCACCATATTTCTTTTATAATACATCCTCCAAAAAAATTAGTAACAACTTCATTTGTGTATTTCATTTGGGTTTATTTTAGTTACACATTCGATGCGGTGCACTCTCAGACTAGCGAGCACTACAAGTTCCAGTGGTACCAACTTATCCTGGAGTATTACCACTACCCACCCATCGCGCCACCCTTCGTTATCATCTCCCATGTATTCCTTATTGTGAGGTTTATATGGAGGATGTGTTGTGCCCGTTGTGGTGCTACCACCACCACACAAAATGACTTCAGTAAGCACTAGATGTATTCAGTGTGATGTGTGGGTGATTGCGGTCATTTTAACATTAAGTGATGTAGACTTAACCCAATCACTATATTAACCCTTCCCTTAGAAATAGTCTAAGAAAATCCTCAGCTGTTGTGTGACTTGTAATACCGAAATCAACCTAGATTGCTTAATTTCTTTATTATACTAACCCTTTGCAGCAAAAACGGTTTCATGGTACACAAATGGTATATCAGGAAACCCTTGGTAGCCAGGAGAGACGTGTTTATATGTGGCACTGTGACACCAGTGACATACTAATCAAGTCACATCAACACTAATCATGAGTTATTGACACCCCCTGAAATATCAACACCTCAGAGATTTAACTGAAAAATAGGTTGTCATATCACTTAAAAAAAACACACTTAATACCCCAGGATATGTCTCGGAAAACAACAAAAATAAACAACGGTTCAACCCTCTTCTCCATGAAATCGATCAGCACATTTACATTATATTGCAGTAAATTCATGTTGCAAAATGTTTTTCACTATTATATATTTGGTTTCAGATTATTCTTTTAATATTTTTCCATTATCTAAGCATACTGTATCTATTTGACATACTAGTACCATAATTGCCCGTGTAAGTGAAGGTCTCTCAATGCGCAGATCTGGTTTGACCATGTTAACACATAGAAACTCTCTATAAAGGGCCTATATAAGCACAGTTTCAGTATAAGCGCAGCCAGTAAGGGGTACTTGATATTTATTCAGGTATAAAAGCGCATATGCATTAAACGGGCAATTACGATATGCACTGTGCACTTTTTCTATTTGCTGTGTGGAAATATTTTCTGTTTGCCGTCCATATTAAGAATGCATGTAGCTTGACTTTCTACTTGTGTATAAATGGTTTGTTTCTATATGTGATATCAATTAACAAATCTTTTAACTCTATTGTAAACAACCCTCTAGAATGTTCAAGTATAATTGATTTACATCTTTGTAGACAATGAGACCACAACTCTGTTGACAAAGAAACATATTCAAAGTGATCTCTCTCAAATTCAAAGCTTCAAAGCTTAAAACCTATTGAAGATAATTTATTCTAACATGTATTCTATACCTGTTGGTCAATACCTAGTCAACAGCACAAATACAAATTACAAATTAAAGTTACTTCTCAAATAAAACCTAGTTCCCTGCTAGCTAGTGCCACATTTGATATCTGACAGCAAAAATAATACATCATATTTATGTTGCAGAGGTGATCTTATTTGAGGAGGAACGACATCAATTAATTTTATGGGAGAATATGAATCAGGAAGAATACTACAGGAACACGCGCGCGCAGGAACAGAGCACGTTGTACAACCAAGTCACCACAACACACGAAAAGTAGGTCCACTTTGTACATCACAATTACAGTTAAACCTTGCATATAAGCCGCACACCTAACTTTGACGGATTATAAAAGCCGCAAAGGGGGCCCAACCGTGATCTGCAGTAGCTAACGTGATCTGCAGTAGTGCAGATAACAGCAGACCATCCAACCGTGATCTGCATCAAATAAACGTGATCTGCATCAAACTGATTTGATCTGCTATAACCTCCAACTAGTGTCTGCATAGTTTTGTCAATTTTGGACAGTTTTCTACCCAACTTGAACCATTTTTAGAAAAATTGACCTTAAATTTGTAATTTCCAATACTTTTCTCGCCATCATGGCTATTTTTAGGAAAATTGATCTTTCGGCGATTTTTAGGAAAGAAAGAAACAATCACAGGTCCTTACTTCCTAGGTTGACCCTAGGCAATGTGAAACAATCACAGGTCCTTCCTTCCTAGGTCCCCCAGGCCGCCCCTGGGTAATGTGACCCAACCCCAAAATACTTCCTAGATGCCCCATATGTCCTTCTGCATAAATAACATTATGTACTTCTAGATACCCAAAGGCAAACACCACATAAAAGGCCTACATATCTTCATACTGATAGAGGATGCAGAACACAGATTTTTGAATCACATGAATTGATGCAGATCACGTTTATTTGATGCAGATCACGGTTGGATGGTCTGCCGTTATCTGCACTACTGCAGATCACGTCAGTTACTGCAGATCACGGTTGTACAGAGCCTGAAAACTGTTGATTTGGTACTGTAGTATACTTATATGTAAAAGCTGCACCCTATGTAGGCATGTTTGGTATCAAAGGAAAGCTAAATCTGACTCGCGTACAAGCTCCAGCTTATATGCCAGACTTTACAGGGTATTTAGATCGATTTATTTTTTACTAAATGTTTTTATGATGATTTAGTACAAATTATTATAAATATATCTGTTAAAAGATTTTTTTAATGATAATTTAGTACAAAGTTATCATAAAAATGTTTGGTAAATATGTAGGAAAAATCGACTTACATACCCTATTTTTTTGGCCATGTTACTGGAATACAATTTTTTTTCTCGGTCTTATTATATCCATTTCATTCCATTTCAGAGTGACGACGCTGGCGGCGACGTTGGACGAGGTGGCAGAGAGCAGCCTCATGATGAGTCACAGCTCCTCCTCCACCTCCCACTCCGCCCCCAAACTGCCGCCCGTGCTGGACGAACGCATGACCGTCCTCGAAGAGCAGGTCCGTGTCAACAAGTAGAGCACATCATATAAGAATTTTTTATTTGTCAATGGATTTTGTTGATGGAAAGGTGGAGCGAGCGACAATTTTTTATTTTTTTTACCCAACCTCCAGCAAAAGTTCCTAGAGAACTCATGACAAAAAAAACTTAATGGTTGATCTGGGAGAATCAATAGAAGTTTAAAAAAAAATCCATTTCTGAAAATAAGGTGCACGAAATCCATTGAACAACTTTTTTTTGGTCTTGACTTATGCGGTTGATTGTAAACTAAGATATAAGTGAGACTGGAGTTTTCTCTTACTATATATACATGTTCTGAGAACAGCATTAAGTTGCTAAACAGTGATATCCTCTTTCCTGGAAGAGTAATATCTTCATAGAGTCGACTATATTTTCTTGTAGATGAAGCGAACGTCACAAGCCCTTGAATGGATCATAACGTCTATGATAGAGAAGGGAAACGGCTCCAGTAAAGCACGGCCCCAACTTCTGGATGTCGATAAATTGAAGAAAGAAGGTGAGGTCTTAGTGAGCTTGCGTGCCCGAATAAATGTAGATTACCAAGTATTTGCAACTTCAGGATCATTCAAAGTGCCTCACAGTATTTTGATGATTATTACTGGACATCGATTCTCTGTCTCTTTGTAGCTCTATAGTGATCGATGCCCAGTTTTATACTTCAGACCAGTGGCTCCTTTTGGCTGTTTTTTGCCTCACAGATTGCTTCTAGGGCAAAATCCTGACTAGGTGCCAATATATTCTCTATGCCAATGTGTAATATGAGGGTAGAAAACACTGGAACCTCAGTTAGAAAAAATCCTACTGAACAGTTTTTGAGAAAATTAGGGCTTTGTTGCATATTTTTGGGGTTTTTAGTACATTTCCTACATAAACCGTGAACGCCAGCATTTCTCACTTTTCAGGTATCTATAATTCGAATTTGACTTTCTTTTATTCGCAGTAGGATTCCTGAGTATTGGGCCATTCTAGAAAATCTGTTATTTGGAAAAAATATATACTATTTCTTGATGATTTTCGTTGCACAAATTTAGGGTTGTGTTATAAAAACTGCATTGTCATCCAATTAAAGTGTTTATGCACTGTTGGTGGTCACCCCCTCCCACCCTCTTCACCCCCGGGGGGGCCACTCCCTATATGATCTGTAGTAACCATGTGCGTACACAAAATCCCGGGAAAGGGGTCCTTTTTGGGCCCCACTGACAGGTCCGGCCGGACCCGCCATTAGGGGGCCCTTTTGGGTCATTTTAGAGCAAAAGGGGTATGTTTGTAGGCCTAGAATATCCGGCCAAAAAGTCCAAAATTTCCTGTAAAAAGGGGTTTATTTTTTCCCAAATTTAGGGTGGAATCCTGCAAAAATGGGTTCAAATTTGACTAATATATGGGGGTATCCCACTAAAAGAGGTCCAATTTTGGTCAATTTGGATTATCTTGTAAAAAGGGGGTCGACTTTGGCCACTTTAGGGTGGTGACCTACCAAAAGGGGGCTGATATCTTCACATTTTAGGGGGTGATCCCGCCGAAAGGGGGGTATATTGGTGGGTTTTTATCCCGGTTAAAGGGGTCCGAATTCAAGGTGATTTACGCACATGGTATCCATAAATGTGAGAGTGGCCCCCCTGGCTTATATATCACGGCCCATTGAGCAGGCAGCCAGCCGTGAGGGGTCTATATACAGTATTATATGGTCCGCCCTCAATGACCTATAATTATAGCCTGAGTGGACTGAGAAGTATAGGACCGTCACAACATGTTTACTTATAATTTAGGGAGTGACCATTTACATTTGTAGTATATGGATGGGGGGGCACATTGTCTTTTTTTAAATTATTTCATAAAACATACTTATTTGGAATATAGTGGCATAACTTTTCATCAATGCGTAACAGTTAGGGACTTGTCATTTTTTAGCAACAGGGTGGGGGGTTGGTGGATTTGCAAAGGGGGGACCAATTCCACAATACCTTACGTACGAAAGCCTTCTTTCACAAACCTGAAAAAGAGAATGGGAGTGGCCAACTGTTACCAGAGGGAGATAAAAATCAACCCCTGATAACAGAGAGCTGGGGAAATAAAGTGATCCAAAAAAAGACGGCCCTGGGAAGTGTTGGTATTCCATACCAAGACAAAGACCTTATGTTGGAATTAAGAGAAAAATCCAACTGGGTCGCTCCCCATGGCCCGAGAAGTTTGGAAAACTTTATAGCCATAAATGAGATGGAGGTATCAAATGCCCTCCTGACTCATAAACCAGCCAAAAAGAACCTCACCAGGGGTGAGGAAAATGCCCTCACCAATCTTTCCAAAGATATTCATATCACTATCAAACCCGCTGACAAAGGAGGGGCCATAGTGATACAGAATACTAGGGACTATGTGAAAGAAGGCCTGCGACAACTCAAAGATACAGTCACATATGAAAGACTATATGAGGATCCTGTAGCTGAATATGCAGAAAAGGTAGATGAAAAAATCATAGAAATGACTTGTGAGGGAGAGATCTCTTTCAAAATGGCAGGTTCTATTAGGAATATAAAACCCAGGACCCCACACATCTACTTTCTCCCAAAAATCCACAAGGGGGTGATACCACCCCCAGGCAGACCTGTAGTGTCAGCAAATGCATGCCCCACTGAAAAGGTGTCGGCATTTGTGGATGCATTCTTGAAACCATTGGTACCGGAAGTAAAATCCTATGTAAAAGACACAACAGATTTTATCAACAGAGTAGAAAATCTGGAACCACTTCCAAAGTGGTCCCAAATAGGGACACTAGATGTCACTTCTCTATACACCAACATCCCAAACGGGGAAGGTTTAGCGGTGGTCGCAGAGAAGTTGAAGGAACATAGGGATCCCAGGCTGATGCCAACAAACAACAGCCTGGTAACCCTATTGGAAATGGTTCTGACCATGAACCATATCCAATTCAATGGTAGACACTATCTGCAGAAGAGGGGCACAGCCATGGGCACAAGGCTAGCCCCCTCTTATGCAAATCTGTTCATGGAAAATGTGGCGATAGCAGCGCTAGAAGCACATGATTTCCAACCTAGAATTTGGCTACGTTTCATAGATGACATCTTCTTCGTGTGGACACACGGTAAAGATGAACTGGAGAGATGGTTGAAACATCTAAACAGTTTCCATGAAACCATCAAATTCACAGCGGAGACCTCGTATTCAGAAATAAGCTTTCTGGACACAAAAATCAAGCTAGACCAGACCTCGGGCAGATTATATACAGATTTATATAGGAAGCCCACTGACGTCAACAACTACCTAGATTTCACCTCGGCACACCCAATGACCACCAAGAAAAGTCTACCATACTCACAACTCTTAAGAATCTTCAGAATCTGTCAGAAACTTGAAGACTTTGAGAAACACAGCCAAACCAAAATCAAAGAATTTGTAGCAAAAGGCTACCCTAGGAAGATCCTAGTACAAGCCTACGAACAAGTGAAAAGGCAACTCAGAAAAGAAACTCTGAAGCCCAAACCAAAGAAACCGAGAAATAAAGATACCACCCACCTGATCACCACCCATAGACCGGGCAACGACATTATAAATAAAGTCGTGTCCAAAAATTGGGACAGACTGGGGGGGTCAAAACAAACCAAATTCCTCAAGAGGGGGGGTCTGGTCAAAGGCCAGCGACGTCCCAAGAACCTCAGAGACCATCTGGTCAGGGCAGCCACCAACTACCCAACGTCAGATGACGAGGAAGATGGGATTGTGAGACACACACAACCCAAAAAACCTAAAACAAAGTGCCGCAAATTGTTCTGTGACAAGTGTGTCAAAATAGACAAATGCGGCACAATCACATCAAAAACCACTGGGAAGAGCTTCCCAGCAAAAACCAACGTGACATGCGAAAGCTCAAACCTCATATATTGTCTTGAATGCAAACGCTGCCAAACACAATATGTGGGGAAGACTGAACGGGCCCTAAAATTCAGACTAGGTGAACACCTAGGGTCCATTGCCCACAACGAGGGGGAAACTGATGTACCCTGGCACTTTAACCAGTGTGACCATCAGAAAAGGAGTGACGTAAAAATATTCATCGTCGACTTCATCTCTCGTCACCCAAAAAGTGACGAGGGACGTAGACTCCTAGCTCTAGTGGAATTCCACTGGATCGAAAAACTCCGGACTCATTCCCCTTGGGGGATGAACACCAAAGACGGCAGCCATGGATAGACCCCTAATCCGTCCTCGTTCCAAAACCCACATCCCGTACTTGGGGGTCAATCCAGCCATGACGATGCCTTTTGTTTAAAAAACCACTTTTCAATACATTTACACCTAATAGCTAATTATCTGTATAGAAGGCACCCTATATAGAAATTCATGCATAAAGGAACTAATATATAAAGGAGTCTCCTGTGTGAGGCCCTATTTAGTTCAATAAATATATCTACAGTAGTACTGTATGATATATCAATCCCCGTCAATCCACCTGATGATGACGCCTTGTAAGGGTCGAAACTACAAGAGTCACGTAAAAAGACAAGAGTCTTCTACGTCACAAACAAATGGTTGTATTATTTTTTTGAAATAATATAGAACCCACCTCTGAGGGACGGGCCTAGCCCAAACCCCAGAGGAGCCCTATTTTTTACACTACCGTACAGGCACTCTAGTAGCAACAGAGACACTTCCAGAATGCCCATCCCCATCTCCCTAGCCATCAAAAATCGGTGCAGAAAAAACCCCCGCAACCCAGTGCGTTCCGGAAATATATTCATATAAAATATAGATTCATGAACGCATAGTGCGCGGGTACTGCACTGACAGTATGGTGACACTCATACAGTATGACAAAGGTGCAGTCAGTGAGTACAAACCACAGTGCTGCAGCATGTGGCAGTATGAATACACACCACATGACTTTAGCATTCAGTGGGGGACCAATGGGATCAAAGGGCGGTAGATTTTATGCATAATTAAAACTTGCTGGTAAATGTCAGTGGGACAAAGGGCACTCTTGTAGTTGTGGTCGTGAGGGGCACAACCTTTTCCTCGTTCCTACATAAAGGGGGGACCAAAAAAAAATGGACCCCCCCTGTTGTTAAAAAATGACCACTCCCTAATAGCTAGGGTTAATGGTGCCTTTACTTGTAATTTAGGGGGTGACCATTTTGTATATGGGGGGGGCATTGACTTTTTTTTATCAATCTCATAAAACGTACTGGTTGGTATAATACCGTAAATTCCTGCGTATAACCCGCATCTCGCATATAACCCGCACCCCCAACTTAGGAGAATCCTATTACCCGTTTCTGGGTTTGAAAACTTCTATTTTTAATAGTACTGTTCTATAGTAATAAAAACCCTTGTATAAACCACACCCTCTATATATGCATGCTTAGTATCAAATGAAAGCTGAGGTTGATTTGCATACAACCGGCGGCTATTACGCGAGAATTTACAGTAGTACACATACACATAGGCCCGAACTTGGCCTTCTCCTTCACATAGCTATTTTTACTTTGATGAGACTAAACAAAAAGCTGTTAGAAGGTTACATGGATGTCGATGTCCAGTTTTAGATATATAGCCATATAGTGCATTGGAGTGCTATAATGTTGGACTGCTGTATATTTGGCTTTTCAAGTTCAGCTTAAGTGACCTTGACCATAAAACATCAACAACAGAAATCTCAACTGAGTATGTCATATTGTATACCTGTTCCCTGTTCAAATGTGATGTATCTCAAGCGGTTCTAGAAATAGAGCTTTAAGGTGGGTGGCGGCCATTGCAGAATAGACTACTGCGCATCTTTCTGCGCATATGGCTTAAATACGGCAGAATGATGCCATATTTGGTAGGCATATGGCTGGAATCATATTCTATACTCAAAAGTTTTTTTGGATGATTTTGACCAAAATTGAGTATTTTAGAGCACTTTATATTTTGATATGATAATTATAGGTATTTTGGGAATTTTCTATGATTTTTCAGGCGCTTTCCTTTATGAAGTGATGAATGGTATTTGGAAGAGGATAAAAGTGAATAAGTTGCTTGATTATATCCAAACCTACATGACAAGATCGTTTTATATGCAGATTGGTGGGAATTTACCCATAATGCAATGCTTAAAATATTTGATTTAGTCTGTTTTTGCATTACTTTTTTATTTCAAAGGGCCAAAACCCTCAAATTATGCACGGGACCCCATATCAAAATTACTCTTATCCAGAAGCAAATTATCTGAGCAATCTTTAGGGAAAGTTTAAGAAAAATCTGAACATTTCTACTGCTATTTTTCTTTGATTTATATAAAAAAATAATGAAAATGTATTCATACTTCACTCTGAAAGTCGCAATTTTTACCCAGAATGCAAAGGGATATAACCCTGAAACTATTTTTAGAATAAAGGTTTATATCCTTTTGTTCTTTGTGTGATGTTTCAGAATTCTGTGGTTATCGGTTGATAGAAAATAAAATCGTAGGACTTTTTACATTATTTTCGTCTTTTCAATGTAAATTGAAAATACTTTTTTTTTTTCAAAATTCCATATTTCAAAAAGTAGCTCGGGACCCCCTATTTTTCTTTTCATTTTCCGTTTTCAAATGATTTAGGGTACCCACAGAAAAAAAATTGTGAAATTCTGAACACTTTGATTCAATGGGATCGACCCACCTTAAACATGTCCCAGCTCAGAAAATTCATATATTTTACAACATCTAGGCAGCTAAAATGGTTGATTTACACAGGCCATATGTGCTTGTCATAGTAACATACTGATTAAACTCTATTTAAACAGCCAAGAAAGGTATTGTTGGTTTATGTCAACCCTTAAACTAAACTATTTGTAAATATTTCAATTTTAACATCACCTGAGTAGTTGTAAGATATATGGTAATATCAAGGTCAAATCAGTCAAATCGGTGACCTTGACTAAGGTCAAGGTCAACTTATTCAAGGTAACTTTAACCTTGGCCACGGTCACAAGAGCCATGTCTAGTACTTAAGTACCAATAGTTAATTGAATAGCATCTGTGCCAGAAATCTATCATTTAATGTAAGAAACATAAAGACCACAGGAGAAACTCATAGTGTCATTAGCCAATTGCTGAGATATGCTGAGAAGAAAAATGTGTAGTTACCATGGGAACAATTTAACTGATATCTTTTTTAATCCCTAATGATTAATGGTAATGAAGTATTCAATCTTCCTATATCCTTAAATGAACATAATTACACTCTGCACGGTTACAGGAGTTGAAACATGTCTATAAGTAGTAAAGTTCCATGAGGGCATCTCATATGCATACCTCCTGTCAAAATATCTTGTATGTAGCTTAGCTGGTTCCAGAAATAGAGCAATAAATGTAGTCATAAACAGTATTTTGATGGTTTTTAAGCGTTTTTTGCACATTCAAGGTCAAATTAAGTGAACTTGACCAAGGTCACCAATAGTAAGGTTCCATGAGGGTACCTCATGTACATACCGCCTGTCAAAATATCTTGTATGTAGCTTAGCTGGTTCCAGAAATAGAGCAATAAATGTAGTCATAAACAGTATTTTGATGGTTTTTAAGCGTTTTTTGCACATTCAAGGTCAAATTAAGTGAACTTGACCAAGGTCACCAATAGTAAGGTTCCATGAGGGTACCTCATGTACATACCGCCTGTCAAAATATCTTTTATGTAGCTTAACTGGTTCCAGAAATAGAGCAATAAATGTGTCCCAGATTATAAAATTTGAGAAATGTCATGGTTGCCATGGAAACCATCCAAAATGGCTGACTTCGCACCATTTGCGACAGGGCCAATATCAATATTCAGCAAGCTGATGAAAAATGCTTGAACCTATGTGAAATCTAGCTTGTTAAGAGATGGGTAGAGGTCTCTGCCACTGCCCTATAAGGGAATTTTCAACAATAATCTTTTTGGAGCATTTCAGGAACCTTTGCCGATGTTTCTCAAACCAACTAAGTACCCACCTAGTGGTGGAATAATTTTTCCCTAACACATTGGAAGCAAGATCAATTAATGCAATAATACATACCAGGTACTATTTGTTATGGCTAAGATGAGTCATGGGTCGTCCTCTACCTTCTATAATGGCTATATTCATAGATATAATTTACAGTGTAACCATCTGATAGAGATAATGATTACTATGGTAGTGAAATACTGTAAACATTTGATTTCGCGCTGTACATATTTTGATGAATTTTGTAGAAATGAAAATCCATGAAAATTTGTACAGTGCAAATATTTATTCAGCATTGAATCAAACTGTTGCATTTCGGAACTCCGCAAATTCTAATACTTGGAATTGTTTTGTTTTTTTTGGGAAATCTGCAGTTATAAGTTTGTAAATGCGAAAATATCCACCTTTACAGTAGATGAGACCTTATCAATATATACATTTTTAACATTCATTTCAAAATACTTTTTTATTGCAGCTGAGGAGAAGAAATTAGCCTTGGAGGAGAAGGAGAAGGAGCAGTACAAGGCTATGTTAAAGCGTCAGTTAGACCTGCACGTCAAGTCACGGACCAAGCAGTACCCGTGTACCTACGAGATTGTATACCGCTTTATGGTGCCCGACGACAAAGTATGTTATAATCTTTCTGAAATAATTGAAAGAGACATGCTGCAATGTTCTGCTATAGGAAAAATTGGTAAAAGAAAATATTACCTTCATTGTCATGCATTGAAATATGATACCCCCAGTAATTGAGTGATTTCATTTTTGATGATATGTGGGAGATATTGTAATTTTATTTCATTTAGAAAAATCTGTTTTAAAGGCCCAAACCTAGTTGATTGACTACTATCGTACATGTCCTGAAGCTACTCCCTCCCTCACGCCTCCTACATAATTTGCAAAAATACAACACTTTCATTTAACATAATCCCAAACCTCAAATCACAGGTTTGAATATAACTGCACTGTACTGCATCATTGTGAGTTGTATGTATTTAATATATAACAATATTAATACCTATAGGTGACATGGGACGAGAAATGGGCAGAGTACGACCCAACGATTCATACCGACCGCTCTGTGCTCGCCGGGCCTGACTGGGCAGACCAGGATCTCATGGCAAAGTAAGTCTCCACATCTAGTCTGAACAGTCATTCTCATCATCTTTTTCAGCTCACGACTAAGGTAGGATACTTTAATGGAAGTGCATGATAACAAGACAGAATCTGTTGTGTGTGAGCCTATGAAGGGCTTTGTGGATAGTTTACAGAGGCAAATCCCATAACTGGGACTGAATATAATAAGGGAGTGGTCATTATTTATCAACGGGGGGGGGGGGGGGGGGTGAGAGGATTTGACACAAGCGTATGGAAAACAATTCATCCCCCTCCCCTTTTTGAACTATTTTAATGCCCTGGCTCTTTTTGCTAGTAAGGGGTGACATTTTCATGTACGCCCCCCCCCCCCGGAGGAGTCAACATTTTTGAGACGCCCATTTGAATGCACAAACACCCCACAGTTGGTGAATAATAACCACTGCCACAAATAAGGTCCAGACGGCAGATCATCGACTCATGAGTCATTCTCCGAAACAGGATGTGAATAAAGAACTAATTACTTTTTCTCTATCGTGAAGAAAAAACAACAACACCAAAAAAACTTATTTATTCTCTCCTGATTGCTGGGGTGCTATTTCTCATGTTATATCCAATCTATCTATATCTTCATACTTCTATTCTATTCAACAGATCAATACAACTCAGGTATACATGTGTGATTATTCAAATTGTCTCGCAATCCAAGTTATATAAATACACTGTATCGTATTGTTATTGGCCGGCGACGATAGTCCCCGGCCATGGTTAAGGAGTTCACTTTTCCGTAAGGTTTCAACAGCAACTGCGCGTCCATTGGATTAGCATTGGGACGATTGCTTTTTGCACCCTACATACATATGCTCTCTAGTCCCGCACCCCTCAGCACTACACTCCGCCAGAGTGATCGTAACCCTGCGTCGTCCGCTGTTCCTCTTACGCATTATACCGTACCCGCAATGACTCTATTTGTTGTTCACACGTCTGGCAGCCAGCGCTCACCACCTGGCGCCGGGTCTGGCTATAATAACCTCTCCCACACTGCACTGCCTCCAAGCACCCCCCCCCCCCCCCGTGTCATAGCCTTACATGTTGTTCACACGTCGCTGCAAGCAGCACCCTCCTACTCACAAGCCGTCATACACACCTTAGCGGTCTGGTGAGCTGCATGCCTTAGAAGATATCCGGGGGGGGGGGCACTCTCACATTTATGGATACCATGTGCGTACATCACCCTGCTTTTTAACGCGCAGATCTTGCTGCCCCTCCAGAAACAGGCCTTAGGCACGGACCCTTCGAATAGGGGTGTTTTAGATGTGATTATTGAAAAAAAGGGGGGTGCATTTCAAGGCAGACAACTGAAAAAATGTTAGAGGTGATGTTCACACATAGTTACTATAGAAAGGATATAGAGTGGCCTCCCCAGGCCCATAATGCACTGCTCATTCCGGTCTACTGAGCTTTCAATAGGTACACTGTTGTTCGCGCCTCTACCCTCCCCATACACACACACTAAACAGTGGCTTGCAATCAATCCCACACTGCCCCCTGTAAGACCTTCCACCCCTTCACTCTTATATTCGGCTCTTCCAGGTGAATAACTGCCTAATTTACGCATTGTCGCACCTATGCGCATAGGCTTGAACAGCCCACGTGCAAAGAGGTGCTCCGACCTTCCACCCCTTCGGTGTAACAATGGAATTGTCTAGGCGCCCCTCTGCATTGTCTAGGTGTCCCTAGGCATCTTAACACATAATGCAAACAATGCCCCTCTGCCGTCAAACATTGAGGAAACATTGGCATTAAAGGTGGAAGGGTTAGCTCGGTGCATAAATTATATGCTTTCTGAGAGCTGCCTGTCTAAGGTCTGTGACGATCCCATATCAGCCTCATGCCGCCACAGTCCTGGTCTCTCTCTTCTGGGTAATGGATAAGGTCGGCATGATGCTTGAATGAATTCATGCCCTTTGCTGTCATGATGCATGAATGCAGCCCTAGAGCATAGCGTATTAATATGCTGTATTCCATTTGTTGTCATGATACATGAATGCAACCCTGCTGCATCATGACTTCTCCAGATTAACCATTTAAGGACAGCATGGTGCATCAAGTGAACAGCGATGCATTTAAGAATCATGACCTCTCCACACTAACCCTTTTAGGACAGCATGGTGCTTTAAGTGAACTGCGATGCTTTCATGCATCAAGGACAGCATGATGCTTCAGGTGAACCGTGATGCATTCATGCATTATGACCTCTCCGCACTAGCCCTTTAAGGACAGCAAGGCGCTTCAAGTGAACAGCAATGCTTTCATGCATCGTGACCTCGCCACACTAGCCCCTTTAAAGACTGTTTTAACTGCTTCAAGTGAACAGTGATACAATCATGCATCATTAGTGCATCAATTATAATTATAGACTAATATATGTGATCCAGAATCCTTGATGGAAACCGGCCACCACACCTATGGTGTGGATTTTGTAGATCCTATACCTTTGAATCCTAGTTTTGCATATATAGTCATTAGCAACGTAGGCAGCATGCACTTTTTAATTTAACCTTCATTGTGTTTAGTATACATCTTGATTTTGAGTCGATCCAAGAAGAGTAAATTTCAAAAAGACAAGTATTATTTTCAACATGTGAGTGCATAGGGTTGAGAAAGGAAAGTAATGTCAGGGATGAAAGTCTTCTCGTTTTTGCCTGATTTTAAGTTTTTTTTTTATGTTGCTAAAACCTGTACTTTACTATAGGGAACTTCTATTCAGGGGCCAATATTTGAACATTTTAAGTGTTTTTTTTTAGATTGGTGACTTTGATCCCTGTTACTTAGATGGTTTAGAAGATGCAGCTTTTGTCATTACATGTATCAGATTCAGCACTTAATGTGTTACCTCTGCTTATTCACGAACACAGGACCTACACCTGTTGGCCTAGTTCATAGTCTATATAGTCATCTCACTTCAATCATTACATGTAGTATTCTTTCACTGCTAGTCTCATCAGGCAATTCGGTGCACGAAGCTATCATTATTTTTATTTAATAGAATAATGTATATCTCAATGTTACTATTTTTTGGGGTGCTAACTTAGAGCATAAACAAACAGTTACTAGAGTCTGTGCTGCCTTAGTATCTGCAACATATTTATCTGACAGTTTCTCAGTATATTCCAAAGCTGATTGATAAGTCAATATGAATGCAGTCATGTTTCTAGTATGAGTCTTGCGTTGATAAGATTTTCATAAATATGCATTTTATAGCAGTAGTTATGTGTAGATTATACACGGACGAAGAAGGCATTCCGAAAGTTTCTAATTCAGTGCAATTATGATTTAGTGTTATAGTAGCAATTTATATACACCAATTTCTTGTGTATGGTTACCTATGCATAAGAACTATGGCTTGGTTAACAAAGGAAAAAATATGCAAATCATGTGGCAACGAGTTACCTCAACTTTATTCATCTGCTACAAACCTAATATTTGGACAGAAATAGACTTATATTTCCATCATAAGCTTTTATTTCACCTATGACTCACCGGTTGGGAAAGATGATCATATAACTGTAATGTAAGTCACATCAATGAGAGTGTGATCACTTTGTGTTAAATCTTATACTGTCAATGTACAAGCATGTGGCATTCCATATATGTAGTGTTTAGTAAAACGAAAATTCATATTTCAGGGAGCCCCAGTCGCGAGAGTTTCTACCATACAACGATCTCGATGGAGTCAGCCAAGTTGACCGACGGAGTTTCATGGGAACGTATGAAGTCAAGAAGGGACTACCTATCAACCCCAAGGGACGGACCGGGCTGTGCGGCCGTGGGCTGCTGGGGCGTTGGGGACCTAACCATGCCGGTGACCCCATCGTTACAAGGTAGCTACCAGTAAATTCCCGCGTAGAACTCGCAGGGTTAATATACGCCAACCTGACCCCTAGTGCGGGTTATACAATATTCTCAAAGTCATGGGGCGGGTAATACGAGGGTTTTAAAAGTATATAGCAGTACTAAATTCACAATATTCAGACCCCACTTGCGGGCTACATCATGTATATAATTCTCCCAAAGTCGGGGTGCGGGTTATACGCTCGGTACGGGTTATACGCGGGAATTAACGCTATCTAGTACATATATGAAGCCTACCTCAGTTACCCCGCTTATAAGCCAAACCCCCAACTTGAGAAAAAATCGTGTCCATTGCTAAAAAAGGTCTAAAAATCGTTTGTTCTTTATTCTAATTATTCTTATGTAATAAAACTCCACCGAGAAGCCGAACTCCCAATTCATGAAAAGAATTCAGTTCATAGAAAATAACACCCCCCAAATAAAAACTTGTCTTATAGACGGGATTTTACAATTCCGGTATGAGGAATATTTAAAGTGAAAAGTTATATCTTTATTTTTGTTCAGAAATTAATATACTTTTATATATACATACACACATCAAATTGATATAACATTAATTACCGTAAATTCCTGATTATTACAAAAAAATACATAGACAAAGGTGCACAAGTTTTGGTCTGTTGTCAGGGTTATTTCACTTGTTGGAGGTGGGGCCGTATTTCACGAGGCCGTAGGCCGAGTGAAATGCGGCCCCACCTCCAACAAGTGAAATAACCCTTCAACAGACTAAAACGAGTGTGCCTTTGTGTTTATTTTTTATCTTTTTCGATTCAAAATACCAAAATTATGGTAGGGGGGAGCCTAAAAAGGCTTCTTTCTACGCAGTTCAAATGTAAACAAACCGCCATTTTGATGACGTCACAGGGCAGTGAAATACGGGCATGGGTTATTTCACGGGGGGTGTGAAATACGGCTCTCTTTGGTTAAATCAATGTGGCTGCAGTATTTCATAAAAAATAAATTAAGATCTTTGGTCAGCTCTCCTTGATGCCATTTGCTGACTCACTATTAACTGTTTTTTTAATGCAGTGTTTAGTAAAAAATTAATTTAAAAAATCACTACTAACTGTTGCCATTATGCCAGGTGGTGCCGGAATGCACGCGGGGAGCCGGTTAAGAACAACGGGAGGCCAGTGTTAGAGTTTGTGTCTGTACAACGAGAGGACACCAAACAATGGGCCATACCCGGGGTAAGTCTCCGTTTCTTAAAAGTTGTTTTTGTCCTGGCCGGGCAAGCGATCGAGGATTTCAAGCCCGTCGTGGTTTGGATAGCTATTTATATTAGTCTCTGTTTCTATCAACATGTTTTCTGCAAGCATTACCCACTTGTGTGGAACAGTGTATGATGTGTTTCTTATGTAGTTTTCTAGTTGTCTTATGTACAGTTTTCCCTCTAACTTCTTACTACCATACTATAGTATTTACCTATTGAATGCCTAATAAAATCAGGGTTTGTGTTTACAGGTAGCTAAAATGCAGTTGGATCATACAGTACCAAATATTATTATAATTATCATTATTCTAAAATTTTAACGTCCTCATCGTTTCATACTGAAAGCTGTTTACACCGTTTTGATCCAGATTTCATATTAAATTTAGTACAATGCGATGATTGGGACTCAAAAGTAAATTTTCTTAAAAATGACTCAAGATGTTCTCTTATATCATGCAATATACTTCCATTCCTCTATTCTCTTCCCCCTTATTCCCTGTCATTTCCCCCAATTTTTTTTTAAATTTCTCAATATATGGTAATTTTGGAATAGAACCGTGCACGATTTTATTCCCCTATTGAAAATAGACTAGAAAATCCCATGGTTGGCCCAATGACCGCATGTTTAGTACACATTTATGGTCGGATTTGAAATTTGAGAAAAAAAGAAATCGGATATGGCCACGTTAGGGAGTGTTCCTTTATTAATAACAGGGGGATTTCGCCCAGAGGCTTGAACATTTTTTAACCCGCCATTGAGAGGGCGTGGGACATTTTGCGCCCCCCCCCCCCTTTGCTGAAGGCACCAACATTTTTTCGTCTCCTTCCCCCCTTTTAAACTATAGTAACACGCATACTTTTTACCTAAAAAGGGGCACACTTTTTTATGCCCCCCCCCCCCTCTGTAACTGATAAATGAACACTCCTTTAACTACATAACGGTTGTTGTTTGTGTAGGGGTTGATGCAGATGAATCAGACAGTAGCCCAAGCCCTCAAGGCTGACTTCACCGAGGAGGCCCTTGGCAACATGCCTAATTCCCCTGAAAAGTCGGAACGACGAGAGAAAATCAATGAGCTCTTCAAGAAAGGAATAGAGGTAAACCCTTACTTTATAACCCCACTCATGAGCGGTTTCTTTTTTTTAAACTGAGATTACAATTTTGAAACATTGCCATATAGGTCAAACCTTTTCTCTCAAACTCTCATTCCACTTAAAGATGTGTTAGGAGCTAATTTGGGGTCGATTTTTATCCTGTTGTGTTCATAATGTCTATATAAAATGTGTGTAGCTTTTAAAATCATTCTGATACTTATAAATCCATAACATAATTATAGAGAAAACTAGGTCAGGGTATCCCTCTCTGTAATAGAGATGGGTCCCCTAACCTATTCTGACTATGATTTGCCTATATATCATAGGTTTATAAGTATCAGAATGATAAAAATCTGAACACATATATGTATGAACACAGCTACGTTGTGTAACTGAAAAATAAAAATCGACCCTAAATCACCTCCTAACCCATTTTTAACCAATGTTTTACAGTACATATTATAATACATATTTAAGGGCCTGCATTAAAACTTTAATGATAATAAAAATAGCTTTATTGACAACAAAAGGGAGGTCATTACTGACCTATACACAACTTGCATGTTCCAGGTATACAAGGGTTATTCTGACGACCCACGTAACACAGACAATGCCTGGGTGGAGACAACAGCCGTCAACTACCACGACGAGGAAGGCGTGCTCACACACTTCACACTACGGGTAAGTTCAATCAGTACTACAAGCTATAGCGTCTACACTAAATGAGGAATTTTGGGTCGATCTTAATTTTTCAGATACACAGCGATTCTGTGATCATAATGTCCATACAAATATATGTATGTAGCTTTTAAAATCATTCTAATACTTATAAATTCATAGAAAAAATAGAGAAAATCATGGTCCGAAAAGAGAGGGTTCCCCTGACCTGGTTTTCTCTATATTAAAATGCATTTACAAGTATCAGAATGGTTTAAAAAGCTATGCACATATTCATATGGACATTAAAAGTACAATTACGCTGAAAACTTAAATATAAAAATCGACCCCAAATTTAGCTCCTAAGCCATGTTTAAAAGGGGAGATGCAAAATGGCACTAGGTGACAATTTTTTTCTGCCTAATGATGTTACATTCTTAGATAGTTTGGGAGAAGGAGGGGTTTGTCGCAATACATTTATTACACACAGTTCTTTTGACACAAATTCTTTTTAGTCAAATCTTACTAGATTCAACTTTCTGCAATGCTAATAATTATGTGCATAATACGGTAATGTTTTGTTTGTTTTGGTGTCGGCCTTGAATAACAGTGTTGTAGTTTCAACAATACACAATTTTTTCTAGAACTAAACTCCTAGCAAAACTTGTAGTGAATAAACTGTAAAGTGTGGTTAAGATGAATAGACCAACACTCTTTTAAAGAAAGCCATTTGAAAGATCAAGAAGACTCCACAGAATATACCGTAGAGTGTGGGATGCATAGTGTTTATTAACTTGGATCCAATACTAAATTTCTTAATTTCTGATTTTGGAGCCATATTTCTCACCCCTTTCAGCCACGATTTAAGCTAGTTTCACCGTCCCTAGAACGCCGGGCAACATGTTGGCCGATACGGCCCGAGCCACATCCTATGGGAGTTCACAAGGCAGGGTTTTTCTTTTTGTCAAAACAAGTTTTGCTGGTTTGAAAGAATTGTTTTTTGGAGGAACCTCAATCTAATTGCAAATTTATATAGAAATAAGTTCCTACTAATTGAATCATTTTGACGATTATGTGATGAGTGTTTGTGCTCTGGCGATCTATTTGCACGGTGACTGACTACTGTGTTGGTTGATAACGTTTCCCCAAGTTGCATGGACCATGGTTGTCAACATACTGTAAACCTTAGCGTATAAGCCCCACCCTGACTTTGGGCCGTTCCTATAACACTGTAGGAACAGTACATAGTTATCTGATCAACTATGGTGGTTGGTTGTGTTTGTAAGCAAAACTACAGGGGGTGATTGCACAGTATGTAAGAGCAGGAAATAATGATGTTATGATATGGATGACTAGGCTAACTATATTGGTTTACATAACAAGGACTAGGATAACTACAAGTACATGACTAGGCTAACTAAGTTACTGGTGAAGGGGATAGATGAACCTATGATGATATAAAATACAGTTTAGGACCCTTATGGGATGTGCATTAGTCATATTGGTATGGAGATATAACATAGTGCATGTAAAGCATAACAGAAGAAGAGCCAGCTGCATAATTGAAAAAGAATTAACCCATAACAAGGAACATGTTGCATGGACTAGGCTAACTATAAAGGACTAGGCTAACTCAAAATACAAGGTTGTACAAAAAGAAGCCTATAGTGTACCATTTACATGGATTGCCCTTAGGCAGTGTAGCAGTGTAGCAGTATAGCAGGTGTATACAAGCAATTCAAGGGTACATAGAGCACCATACCTTTATTCTACTATATGGCCCATACTAGGCATATAGTTTTTCGGGTGCTATTCCAGTCAAATATTGGTATACTAGCGTTGAGGGTGAAGCCTTGAATTAGGTATATCTACATCTACAGTTCATGCCAATATGTCATGGCAATATCATGCAATAACTTGTAGTGTATTTGTGACAAGCACCCTCTCCCAATGCTGATAGTTTTTCATTGGAACGCCACATAAAACTACACAGCAACAAAAGTGTTTAGATCCGAAACACCATCCTAATCACAATCTTGCCTCGTATTTGTCCACATGTTTAGACCAATAATGTGTTTAGCTCAGTCCTTTTTACTTAGTTAGCCTAGTCATTTCTTCTCACAACAGACTGAATTAGCCTAGTCACATCAATTTAGTTAGCCTAGTCTTCAATCTTTATTTCAGTCTGAACTCTCTGTTATTGCATTAATTTAATGAGGCTAGCAGTCACCTGCATGACCACATATGCCTAAACTAAGATTCTACCAACTATCATGTAAGAATATCAAGTATTTACACCACAAATAGACAGAATCTGTTAGCATTGCTTACTCACCGTCGGCCATCATTGATCAGCTAACTATACATTCCAGGCTCAGTGTTCCTACAGTTTATAAGCTGCACTGGCGATCTGATTATGGTGATTTTGGTACTGTAATATAGTAGCAAAAATTCACGTATAAGCCGCACCGTGACTTTCGGCGGATTAAATATGCCGCACTGGCGATCTGATTTGCGTAATAGCCATGGCCTATACGCTAGGTTTTACAGTACAATGTATATATTAATGAAGCCACACCCATGAGCCTACAATCCATATACTGACTGAAGCTATCAACATCAGCACCAACAAAATCCAACCCATTCTTAGTTTCCCTTCTAATTCCACGTTAGCCTGGACCATTGGGTCATTCTGAGTTTGTGTATGCATTCCCTCACAAAGAATTTAATCATGCTACATTGCCTTCATTTGTAAAACATAATCATGGGTGTTCTCACTGATTTAGGATGAAATAACAATGTTATAAATTTCACAATCGTAACATGCACTCTTGCTTCTTAACTGTTCATTAACCCTAGTGTAGAGACACTGTACTGTTACATGTGTTGTTTACATATACATTCCACATGACAGAACTGTACACCCAGTGCTAAGGCTACACTCGCATCTTTAGATGTAAATATAATGGCACAATCCGTTTTAAGTTACACTAAATTCCAACCACTGGAATCATGAGATTGGGTCATGAAAAAGAGGTGGGGGGGGGGGGGGGAGTTTGGTACCATTTAAAAAAAAAAGTGAAGATGATATTTTTGACAGAGCTAGGGGGAGTAGTCTCTACTGCACCGTTTTGAAAAAAAAGATACCATACTAAAGTGTTTTTTTTTTATTTTTTTTTTTTTTTTTACTAAAGTTGTGTTTGTTTATTGCAGGCGGGAGGATCGGCCGAGATGGTTCGGTGGATGAAGATCAGCACGCAGGAACCTCTGTACGCCGCTCACATCGGCATCCTACAGAACGTGGCCTCCCGACTCAAGGCCGACTTCTAGAGGTCACACAGTCAAGGTCATCGTGTATAGAGGTCAATATGGTGAAGGTTGAAGGTCAACCTGGTGTGGTCCATATTTTGAGTCATTTAAAGGGTCATTGGTCAGTACTTTCAAGGCCACTTAGACATTCCAAGGTCAACCCAGTTTACTGATTGTGAGCTGTTTGATGATATCTCAAAGCTAAAAAGTGATATTTTGTATAAACTATAACGTCCAAAGCAACATGCTTTTTACATCATGAATAAATTATGAAGGTGAATAAATGTATATACGATATGTGAATAGGTATTTATGCTGCATTGACATATTTCTTGATTCTGTGATCGCACATGTTAACCAGGAACGCCTTTTTGCTACTATAAATCCAAGCTGACATTAGGTCAGAGTGGTATTCTGAATAATTCTATTTTGTAGCAAGATCATTGCACACAAGATAAGTTTGCACATATTTTTCCAATTATGGTAGAGATGCAGCAAAAATGAATCATGATTTACAGATTAGGCTTATAATCATGGTGACTTTGTTTAACTCCAATGTTCAAAATCTACAAAAGTAGATGACATTGTGCCATGATTTATGTAATAGAAAGACTATGGTTATGAGAGGGTAACTCAAAATAACCACAGTATACTGGCTGGCACCCTATAGGGTGCCTGCCACTCTACAGTAGTTAATCACTGTTCTCTGTGCATTTGAAAGATCACCTTTCCATACAAAGTACCCTTGATCTATTCTGAACATACTGCGTTCTTGTCTTAATAGTGAGAAAGGGCAGTGGTAGTCAATTTACCACTACAGTCAGAGTTATAGAAACTAAACATGAGTGACAAATTGTATTCTAGTGTAATTCCTATAGATTTAGAGATGAATGAGGTTCAAACATTTACATTGATATCTGAAAACTGCCCTTCTTAATCTGGTATTAAGAGAGTATGAAGCAAGACGTCAGTTAAGTTATAGGGTTTTAATTTATTACCCACACATTCTTCCACAAAATATTCTGAGAAACAGAGTTGACCATAACGATTACACGAAGAATTACTTAGCATAAATGTATAAATATATACACATGTTTGCCTTGATTCCTTGAAATGCTTTAAAACACATTATTTCCTGGGTGAATAGCTACTTTTATATACATACCAGACAGTGATGATGGCCTGTGGTTTCAGGTACGGGCCCCTGGTTTTCTCTCAAAGTGCCTGGGTGGTCCACAGATATCGACTCATGAATTTCTAAGAGAATATATTTATCAAGTCTAGTCATTTCTTTAATCATGATGCAGCTGGGCATTATAGATCTGGTTACTGTAAGGTAAACCATATACTATCAAACTACCAGCAGTACCCGTACAAAAAGGCGTAACCCGCATATCAGTCCTATATACAGTCTTCGTGAAAACGTGCCGGACACCGGCATAGCCGGCTAAAAAGCTGCTGGACCGGCTGAACTGGTCGTTCTGCCGGTCCAAATGACTGGCTGGATCGTTGGCTTCATGTCAGTTTTCACGGCTTGTAAATCGGACCATTATTAAGGTTTCTAGAGAGAAAAACATGTATAAACATTTTTCAAAGTTGTGCATATTACAATGTTTAAAAATGAATATACAGGAAAGCTGTATTGATTCAATGCAAATTCTTGCTTTACATATCTGTTTATGAAATTGCCTCAGGTATCCGGGCCTGCAAAAGTTGACCCGGTCCTGCAAAATATAAGATTAGCAGGACCGAATGTCCTGCATGGCGAAAAAGTTTTCACGGAGACTGAATTATTATATAAGTTTGACGGGCGAGTCTGCGTATTAGCCTCCATTGGGAAATGGACCACCAATGTTTGCATACCTGCTTTTGGCTACACTATGATGTCATTACTCAGGATTCCCTCTTTGAGCAGTTAGGGGTCACCCCCGTGCAGAATGCGCTGGTGGTTAACTGTCTCTGGTATTACGATTTTTTAAAGATTTCTTGACCATAATTTCGCGTAAAGGGTGAACACGTTCTGCCAACACGATGAAGGCGGGTACAGCCTAGTCTACTCATCTGCTACGGAGATATTCACCTTTCAATGCCTAGAACCACTAATAAGCTTATTATAATAAAAGGTTGCTGTAACCAAGTCAGATATTTATACATACATAGATATGATAGACATTTTTTTCAATTGTCTGTCAAAAACAACAACTATACATTGTCTATATTTAACCGGGAATATTGCGTACCAACCTGTATCAACCTAAATAAACATCAGCAGCATTGCAGTTTTCACATTGTTGCAAGAAATGTGAAATATGATATATTTAGTATACCTCGTAATGGGGTCTCTTATATTATTATAAAAAGAAAGAAAATATATTCAGCTGTTTACTAACACTCTCCTGTGATATGGCCAGTCCTAAACATGTATATATATATTTATGACACTGAGAGATGATCTGTTGTGTTCTAGTCTGTATCTAGTTTAGCTCATGTAAAATTATGGAATCTATTTTATTTCATGTGGAGAAACAACTTAACCATTGTTTTGTATGGGAAGAGCCGTTCTCCACACCCCCGTGGAGAAACTGAATCTCATTCTTCACAGCTCCATTCTCCACAGTATAGTTGTGAAACCAATCTTTAAATGTCGTTTTAAAATGGAATTGATGAACATTCACATGAAATAAACACAGAGATCCACTCAAATCAGTCTGAACTCCTGGTTTCTCCACTCGTGAGACCTTGGGTTGCATCACACTCGGCTGCGCCTTGTGTGATACGACCCAAGGTCCCACTCGTGGAGAAACCTGTCGTTCAGACAGATTATCGTGGACCTCTGTCTATGTATCAGTGTATATATTTGTGGTAGTGTTAGTTGTAATGCATATTGCTGTTATTTTTAACTCTTTTAATAGAGTTAACTGAAACTGATCTCTACCAAATAGATGCTTGTCCTCAAGTTGTGTCAAAGTTTCATCTCATGAATATCTGTAAATACAAATGTACCAGTATGCACTGTTTGATTTCTCAGGGTCCCAACTGCTGTGGCATGTTGTTCCTTTTACAATATCATTGTTCTACTACTAATGTTTGTTTTCTGGATACCTCACTGTGATATCTTCTTTTTGATACCTCTAAGAAAATGTGATCTGAATAAAGATTGTGATAATTAAAATATGTATCTGTGCCTGTCTCTTACTCAAACCATAAAATCTCGCCTATAAGCCGATTCTATAACCTTATATTATGGTGACTTTAATACTGCACCATAGTAGTCAAAACTTGCGTATAAAGCCGCACCCCGATGCTGGACCGATCCTATAAGCTGCACTGGCGATCTGACTTGTGTACTAGACGCGGCTTCTATGCACGAATTTACGGTAAATGATTTCTGATTGCCCAGGACACACTTGTACCAGAAACGCTCGGCTTCAGCTTATGCGCTACAAGAAAGTCGAAAACTACTTTTCTGAATATGTCAGTCAATATCGCGCGTGCCATTTTTTCAGTAGTGGTTCCAATTATTAAGTTCTAAAGAGATGTTCAAAGTTGGGTAGTAATAATTTTCCCATGAAAAGTGTATTATGCATCATGACAATAGATGAATATGAGGTTTGTGGCATTATGCTGATTAAGAGTGAATAATAACATGTTAATGGATTGAAGCTTTATTAATTCATTAACATTTATATACAGCCATATTAATAGTGATCACCGAACTTCAAATGATTCTATACTGTACAGGGTATGGGGATTCCGGTACACAAACGATCAGCAATAATAACATATACATGCCTTGTGAAACTTCAGCTTAAGTGCACTTTTTAAAAGTTTGCATCAATATCTTTTTCTCTTTTTTTAAAGAAATATTCTTTTTCTTTTACGTGAACATTGACATCTAGTCATACTTATCACAATCAATGTTGATAAATTTATTCTTTTGCATCAAGTTCTTGTGCATAATGCATTGAAAGGTGAACTTGACCCATGCAAATTTAATTACTCTGGGAAACATTAGAAGATTCCTATATCACATTCTAACAATCGGGGGCTAGCAGTGTATCGTGATGGCGGTTAGCGTGTTGATTATGACCAGATGCGCACGGTGAGGTCGCTTCCGCCCGACACCATGAACTCTCCCGACTTGTCAAAAACAACGCACTGCACTGCATCTTCATGTCCAACCAAGTTTGTCATCTGAAAGGACAAAAGTAGCATTATAAAATGAAAGTACACATTTGATGCAGTACAGGTCAATATTTATTTTTTAATTTTTTTTCCAGTCTGGAATGCAACTTGCCTTCCGGACGTTAAACTACCTAACAATCAAACAATCGACATTTTTTCTTAACTCTTGATGACATTTTTTGTTGAGCCGCCGACATGATGCACCAATGCAACACCCGCTGGTAACTCAGCAGTGCTGCATTGGTGCATGCCGACCTGTCGGGAGTGTCTCAACCCTGTAGGGTCAGCATGATGCTTGAATGCATCTCGCCAGGGTTGCATTCATGTATCATGATGACCAAGGGCGTAATACATTAATGCATTATGCCGTCCTTAAAGTGAGAGGTTCTTCTATTCAAAATGATAAAATTCCTGTGTGAATTTATAAATAGAATCTTTTGAGGTCATTTTAGTTTTTTTAATTTTTAAATAATAGAAAAAGACACACTACACAATACAGTAACCTTTTCCCTATGAATGCTAGACTTATGGATTGTATCACGTGTACAATAGTGACACCCACCTGTCCACTTCCGACCTCATACATCTTGACTGTTGCGTCGTTACTGGCAACGGCCAACAGCATTCCTGGGGAGAAATCATTAAGGAGATATTTATGTTGTACTTTTTTCAGTGCACAACTTTACAGAGGATTTTCATGCTTCTACCTGTTTTTGTTAAACTTCCATCAACATTGATGGCCCTTTTACTAATATCCTTGTGTAAAAAACCGCTATGTTAACCTTGAAAATGTAGCATAGATATGTACAATAGAAGGGTTTTAATATGTCCATGATACTTCTTTGCAATATGTTCAGCTTTAATTTGTAAATATTATCAATGAAGTCAACAGGATATATTAGTGTGGGAAAACACCAATATAACAGATTACCAAAGAAACGAGAAGCACGTCAGCACGCTGCTGCATTTGTAAACAAATGTCATGAGATGCTCTATAGTGCTACATTGCAAGTCTGATGATACCTCTATAGCCCCAGTCGTGGACAACATGGCCACCTCCATAGAGTAACCTGCTACACCCCTATAGCCCCAGTCAGACAGGTAGGGGGACAACATGGCCACCCCCATAGAGTAACCTGCTACACCCCTTATAGCTCCAGTCAGACTGTCAGGTGGACAACATGGCCAGGTCCATACACCGACATGCAATAACCTGCTACTAGTGCTACACCCCTATAGCCCCAGTCAGACTGATAGGGGGACAACATGGCCACCTCCATACAGTAACCTGTTACACCCCTATAGCCCCAGGCGTGGACAACATGGCCACCTCCATAGAGTAACCTGCTACACCCCTATAGTCCCAGTCAGACAGGTAGGGGGACAACATGGCCACCTCCATACAGTAACCTGTTACACCCCTATAGCCCCAGGCGTGGACTACATGGCCACCTCCATAGAGTAACCTGCTACACCCCTTATAGCTCCAGTCAGACAGGCAGGTGGACTACATGGCCACCTCCATACAATATAACGTGCTATACCCCTAGAAAGCAGAGGTATGAAACGATGTGACTGAGGGCATTCAGTGCTAAGCGCTGACATCTCACGGGAAAAAGGTGGTACATATTAAGACTTACCTGAGGGATCAAAGGTGACCTTGTTGGCGGGATGAGGCCCGCAGTCTACACCCAACATAGGGGACACGGTACGCACATCCCACAGCTTCAGCACGCCGTAGGAATCAACCGAGGCCAGTGTGTCTCCCTGTGCCATGATACAAGAATGCAATTAGAAAAGCTTTTCTCATAGATGATACCAAGAAGAACAATTTTTAGGTCATTTAAATTATTGTAATTGACATAAGAAGCACTCATCAGGTGTGGGCACTTAATACGTTGACTATGGTACTGTACTGTTTTGTGAAGATTTATCTTGTCAGAATTTGATCAACAATTTTTATACGTCAAGAATATGGTAACGCTAGTGAAATGTGATCTAAAGAACAGCTTTAAGTTTAAGCTAGAGTTTAACTGGATCCACAGGCTCAAAACACCATTGCCAACGGGTCTTAAACATGATTGTCTAGCTGAACTTACCCTGAGGTTAAAGGTGACATCATTGACTGAATGCATGTGTCCGTAGAAGGTTTGTGCACAGAGACCCTGAAACACAACATAAATAGGGGATTGTTTAAATCATTTTTAAAAGGAATTCACTAAATATAGTAATTCTCTGCCACTGAGCGACATCCCCTGTCCCTTCAGACAACCATGCCTCATCTCACTGGATATGTTCGGCGGCGTACGGAGAGGAATAATGACGAAGGAATTATCCCCTACAATTCCAAGATAATCAAAAATGTGCATATCACAATTTCCCCGAAGGTCGAGGATTACATCATAACATGATCACCTACCCAGTTCTATTTACTTTGCTCATGCAAGATAATTTGCAGGAGGATATCTCATGGATTTTATACCTATACCTCATATAGTGGCCCCTTATATTCTTTATGTGTGTTTGTGTCTGTGTAGGGGGGGGGCAGTTAAAACTAATCTACTACTCACCGTTCGTGCGTCCCAGAGGGAGACGGTTTTATCTGCGGAGCAGGTGACTAAGGTGTTGGAGTAGGGTAGGAACTGGATGGCATTAACAGAGTCGGCGTGGCCACGTAGCGTGTAGCGACAACGTAAACTGTTCATGTCCCACACCTTAGAAGTGTTGTCCATAGATGCTGTCGCCAGGAAGTTCCCGCATGAATGCCACGAACAACTCCAAACTGTGGGTTCAAATAACAAATGCATCATATAGTATACTTATAGTATTATATTGACAGGAGCGTGAAAGTGTACACAGCCAAGGGAAGAGGATTATCTGAAAGGATATCATATAGATTGGATCCTCCATAGACAGCTTCCGTTGCGAACAAGTGAAAACATTAGAGTAATAGAGTTCAACTGGATACAGAGGCTGAAAGCAATGACGCCATGGGGAGGAACATATTTGACATACAGCTATACGAATTTGCATCATAAATATAACTCAGATTAACTAATCATGTAGAAAAAAGTTTATAACCATATGGTAATTTATGATAATTGAATAGGAAGATCATGGTGGGAATTGATTATGATTAATCAATAGAAAATTAAAAAGAAAAAAAAGCGAACATCTTACCAGCGTGTGTGTGTTCTGTAAAGGTGTGCTCACACTCGGCGCGTGCAAAGTCCCAGATCTTGACTGTTGTGTCTCCACTGGCTGTGGCAAGTTTGGCACCACTGTAATGTAGCACAAGGCACATGAAAGGGTTATACAAGTAGATGTTTATGTCAGTTGTCATGCTTTATCTTCAAATGAGTAAGTTATGCATCCAATTTCTTTATATTTTACTTTTCATGTTCAACAGAAAGGATAATTTGATTTACTGCATCAAATGAAAAATATCTAATTCATACATACGAGGGATGGAAGTCACAGTCAGCGAGCCAGTCGGTGTGTCCCTCCCCTGTCATGATGATGTCCCCTCCCGGTACGGCCCACATCTTCCATGTGTGGTCGTCACTTGTGGTAGCCAAGATCTGCTTACGGGGATGCAGCGCCACGCTGAATAGCAAAGTATACATTTAAAATTAAAATAAATTACAGTAAAACTTCGTTATAAGGAGCACCTTGGGACCAGTACAATTTGCTCCTTATAAGCAAGGTCTCCTTATAAGCAAGGTCAGCCTTATTAAGGTCCAGATAACAGTACACTCCTTACAGGTGTCCATTATACCCTAATAGACTTGATTTGAATACAATTTAGATATTACTTCAAGTCTACAATCCCTCCAGGTTCCTTCCTGGAACTTTTGATCTCCCTTCTGCCCTAGGGCAGCTACAAAAGTATTCTCCCCACATCTCTAGGCTTGTACGGTGGGCAATTTTAAGAGTAAGGTGTGCACATACAAAATGAGAAAATGAGCCAAAATTACCTCCTTATATCAGAGGTTCAGGTAAAACTACCTCCTTCTAAGAGAGTTTTCTTACTATAGACATGTGTAGGGGAAAATCTGGACCACACAAATCTGCTCCTTATAAGCAAGGTCTCCTTATATCAGAGTTCCTTATAACGAAGTTTCACTGTATTAGATAAAAATGGAGATAATTTTGTTTACAGGAAGTGATATGTATGAGCTAAATGTACCTGTATGAAACTGTAATATAACCACGTATGGCCATTGTTAATTATATTATTATTCACTATGTAATTGTATTTAATCTATAGTTTGCGTCGATTGCTTCTTACACCACCCTCCCCTTCTAGCTTCTTGGAATTGGTTCCAGACGGGGGTATGGGAGGGTGGATGTGGTCCGATGTGGTGTGATTGTATGTGATTGGAGAATGCATGTGACGTGATGTCGGTTTGGACCACTCGGAAGAGAGTATGGCTATTTCGGTGTATGAGGTAACGGCCACCGGCTCCCGGCGCTCCCTCCAGCCCTGGAGAAATAGGTGCATATATGTGGTGCACAAGGCACCACGGGAGAGTAGTCACTGAGACTTCGATCACACGGCCAGAGACTCAGAGGGACGGAGTCAGCGACGGGACCAGAGGGCTGGGGTGGGCAGGAGGAGGCTTGGTGGCTGGAGGCCAGGGAGATGTGAGGCCCAGAGTGTGAGAGACCCTGAGCAGAGGGCAGGAGTGGGAGTTGTATTGGCTTGGACAGAATAAAGAACCTGGTTATTCTATTTACTCTCAGAGTTGTTATGTTACAACACGTGAGGTAAATTTGGTGCCGGTGACCAGGGTTCTTAAGGCCAAAACTACCAGGCCAAAGCAAGCCGCTCCTACTAATGAACTAAGTCCTGCTCTTGGTCTCCTGTCTGCTACGTGTCGGGGCCTGCCCAGTTGTGCCCACCCAGCATTCTGAAGGTCCTGTCGGTTCGCCCAGCTGCCTGTCGGTTCACCCAGCTGCCTGTCGGTTCGCCCAGCTGCCTGTCGGTTCGCCCAGCTGCCTGACGGCTCGCCCAGCTGCCTGTCAGTTCGTCCAGCTGCCTGTCGGTTCGCCCAGCTGCCTGTCGGTTCGCCCAGCTGCCTGTCGGTTCGCCCAGCTGCCTGTCGGTTCGCCCAGCTGCCTGTCGGTTCGCCCAGCTGCCAGTCGGTTCGCCCAGCTGCCTGTCGGTTCGCCCAGCTGCCTGTCGGTTCGCCCAGCTGCCTGTCGGTTCGCCCAGCTGCCTGTTGGTTCGTCCAGCTGCCTGTCGGTTCGTCCAGCTGCCTGTCGGTTCGTCCAGCTGCCTGTCGGTTCGCCCAGCTGCCTGTCGGTTCGTCCAGCTGCCTGTCGGTTCGCCCAGCTGCCTGTCGGTTCATCCAGCTGCTCTACTGAGGGTCCGCAGGTAATCAGTGGTCTGTGTGTGGGTCCACCAGCCTGCCTGAGGGCCAGAAATCTTCGCAATGGAACTGTAAGTGCCAGTCTATTTTGTTATAAGGGAGCAACAGTTTGACCTTAGAACTTTGAGGTCAACTTGGATGAGGAGGTAATTAAGGAGGATGTAGTGGTAATGCCATTATAAATGATAGCAGATAAATGCATGCTAAAATGGCATTTTATCTGAAGTGATATTGTGTCAGAGGTAATATTGATTGAGTGGTACTGAGTGGTTTAAAATTATGAGAGATCACACAACTGTGTGGTTAATGTGGAGGTAATGACCAGGGTAGTCATGTATGTATGCTGAACGGGGTACTTAAATTCATGTAAGGTACTTGGGGGTATTGTGTCAAGTGGTGAAAGAATGGCAGTGAGAATGAAAGTGAGAGTGGTGGCATAATGCTCAAAACCTTTGCAAAAAGGGTATTTGAAATTCCCCACTGTGTGCTGTATTTTATGTTTGGAAACTGGTGGCAGTAAGCTGGTTAGAAAATCTATTTTAAAAAGGACCTGTGGAGCAGCTCTCTACAAGGAGCAGCTTATTTTGATTCAAAGTCTGACTGCGTAGAGAGTGTCTGAGTTGCTCTATACATGGTTTAAAATAGAGTCTGTTGTTGTAGGCTTTTACAGTGGTAGAACCAAGGTTCACCGATACATGTCTGGCTCAGTATTAGAAAATAGGTACGGAGGGCACATTGTGTGTATGCCATTTGAGTATAGGGATATCAGTAGAAGGGAATTGGCTGATTGGCTGATTGGCTGGGTATAGTGTATCAGTTTGGTGTAAAGTGTTTGCTGTATCAAGTTTGGTGATAGGCACTCAGTCTGGTAAACAGAGGCTGTCCCCCTCAGGGTAAACAACTTCTATTCTTGGGCACGCAGATAACAGAGAGCAGATAGTTTCAGGTTGTTTGGGTGTTCAGACATTTAGTGACGTAGCAACATTGATGACATTTGTTGGACTCTGGGGTCGTCTGGTGAGACTTTGTCTGGTAGAGGGAGCAGTGAGGGGCAGAGCTGTAAGTGCAGTAGTGATGCAGAGTCTGGGGAATAAGAGACACACAGGCTATTATTGCCACTTGGATTATTAATAATTGCAAGTGGTCACTGTGTTTATATAGTAATGTAGATATAGGTGCTGATGAGTACAGGTATTGGTGTTGCTTGGTAATTGGACAGCTGATGAACTTGTGTTGGGTCGATAATTAGGTCAGGTGATTACTAATTAGGTTCACACAATTAGCAATTGGGTGGATTAAGTTAATTAGGTTAAAATTAATCCATTGGGTAATAAGTTTAGTAAAGATCTTGTGTTAGGTTGATAATTAGGTCAGGTGATTGTTAATTAGGTCAAGGCAATTAGCAGTTGGGAGGATTGGGTTAATTAGTTTCGATTAATCCATTGGGTAATAAGTTGAGTGCAGATCTGGTGTTGGGTTGATAATTAGGTCAGGTGATTACTAATTAGGTTCACACAATTAGCAATTGGGTGGATTAAGTTAATTAGGTTAAAATTAATCCATTGGGTAATAAGTTTAGTAAAGATATTGTGTTAGGTTGATAATTAGGTCAGGTGATTGTTAATTAGGTCAAGGCAATTAGCAGTTGGGAGGATTAAGTTAATTAGTTTAGATTAATCCATTGGGTAATAAGTTGAGTGCAGATCTGGTGTTGGGTTGATAATTAGGTCAGGTGATTACTAATTAGGTTCACACAATTAGCAATTGGGTGGATTAAGTTAATTAGGTTAAAATTAATCTATTGGGTAATAAGTTTAGTAAAGATATTGTGTTAGGTTGATAATTAGGTCAGGTGATTGTTAATTAGGTCAAGGCAATTAGCAGTTGGGAGGATTAAGTTAATTAGTTTAGATTAATCCATTGGGTAATAAGTTGAGTGCAGATCTTGTGTTAGGTTCATAATTAGGTCAAGTTATAACTAGTTGGGTCAAATTAGGTTAATTAGCCACCAGTAGTTTGTTGAATGTGATTTATTCTTAGACAACTTGTGTTCGGTTGATAATTGGGTTAAGTCAGTGCTAATTGAATTGGTGGATTATTAATTGAATTAATTAAGTTTAGTTCTTCCTAATTAAGTTTAATTGTTCCATCTGGCACTAACGTTGTTGACAAACTTGTGTTATATTTGGGTTATGTTTCATTGCATAATTAATAAGTGATTAAGGAACTTCAGTGATACCAAGGGAGTTCTATTGTGGTATTTCAATTGACTGAGCCAACTTGACCATAACTGACTTTAGAGTTCCCAGCCCGAGAAGCATACACTGAGGCCCCTAGGGACAGTCTCTGGAACTTCAAGTAGTTACATAGGGTAGTTGATAGGTGTAGGTATAGGTATGACAGATGTGCATAGGTGTGTAGGTGTGTGCAGGAATGTACAGGTGTGTATGGGTGCGTGCAGGGGTGTGTAGGTACAGGTATATGTATACAGGTGTGACAAGGTATAGGTATGATTTTACAGGTATATATAGGTGTGTAGGTGTGTGCAGGAATGTACAGGTGTGTATGGGTGCGTGCAGGGGTGTGTAGGTACAGGTATATGTTTGCAGGTATATACAGGTGTGAGCAGGTATAGGTATGATTGTACAGGTATATGCAGGTGTGTATAGGTATGTGCAGGTATGTACAGGTGTGTATAGATGTGTGTAGGTGTGACAGATGTGCAAGTGTTGTGTGTTCAGATGTAAGGTGTTGGGATGTTAGACATTCAAATTACAGGTGTGTCAGCCATTCAGGTGTAAATTATGTCAGGTGTCCAGTTACCTGCATTTTTATTGCCTGGGGTGTGAGTAGTATAAGAGAAGTGAGCTGAGTTTCAGAACATAGGAGATGTTGATACAGGCAAGTGATTATTGAGAAGTATGGAAGAGGGAACTTTGTTTGTACTTTTTGGACAGGTGTATTGTGAGTAGTATATGGAAATTGGGCATTGACCCTGGACTTCACTGTCTTTAACATTTTGGTTTTAGTATCGAAAGTTGAGATCTATTTGTGCCAATGTTGTTGTTTTTTTCTTGTTTTTTTTTTTGTGTTTTTTTTTTTTTTTAATTGGGAAAATCATAGAATCAGATGAAGATGATAAGTTGGGAGAGGGTAGTCAGGGGAGACTAGGGGACAAATGACATAGAGATTATTATATGTCGGAAGACTGGATGAGTTAAGGTAATGAGAGATCAGTGAATTATTTGACTTATTTTGATATTGCAAATAGAGTGAGTACAGCAATGAGTTGTGGGGTTGTGGATTAATGGCAGTGGTTTGAGACCACTGGTGTTATAAAGTTTAACATGTACTCTTAGAGTTAAGGATATAGTTAGCATTCGTATAAAGTTTAGAGTATAGAGTGTTTATATTTAGAATAGCCTGCCATTTTACATAGTATAAAGCTTTGTACAGTGTATTGGTACAGCATTAGCATTTCTGTAGTGTTATATTTGAATTTTTCTATATTTAGTTGTGCAATCTGATGGTTCAAAGTGTGATGTTAGCTGAGATACTGTGTGCCTAGAGTTTGTTGTTGATGCAGTTACATGTTGTGTAAACAAGTGATTGGCTGATAGCAATGGAAATGGTTTGATATGCAAGATTGATGGATTGGTCATTGTAGGAGATCATATTTAATATATTTTGCTAGCATTGATATTATATATGTTATTCATGGTAAATGTATTCTGATATTTCATCAAAATGCAAACAACATTAAAAAGGGACCCATGAACTACACAAGGAATTGACATACTGAATTATCTGAACATTAATCATCAAAAGGAACATTCTTCATAGTACAATACCTCCTCCTGTTTAATGCCTCATGTGTTGCTCCCTTGAAAAATAACTTTATTTTACTGGCACTGCTAAATCTCAACGTATATATGACTTAACCCTGCAGGACCAAGAACTATGTTTGATTCACCTAGGACCAAGAACTGTGTTTGATTGATCTAGGACCAAGGACTGTGTTTGATTTATCTAGCACCATCGACCGTATTTGATCTGTCTAGCACCAATGACTGTATTCATACAGGACTACAACGAGGTAGCTAGTGGTGATGGTATAATAACATTTGTTTTGGACTCTCGCATATATTCTTTGCACATCATATAGATTGCCTATCTATTTCTTGTACAGTGAAACTTCGTTATAAGGAACTCTGATATAAGGAGACCTTGCTTATAAGGAGCAGATTTGTGTGGTCCCGATTTTTCCCTATACATTTATATAGTAAGAAAACTATCTTAGAAGGAGGTGTTTTTACCTCAACCTCTGATATAAGGAGGTAATTTTGGCTCATTTCCTTATTTTGTACGTGCAAACCTTACCCAGGGAAGTTATTTCTCAGGATTATAGTCACATACTGATTAAAATTGCCCACTGCCCAATCCCATAGAGGTGGGGAGAATACATTTGTAGCTTCCCTAGGGAGGAAGGGAGATCAAAAGCTCCATGAAGGGGATCTAGAAGGGGTTTTGACTTGAAATAATACACACACCCATCTGAATTGTATTCAAATCAAGTCTATAAGGGTATAAGAGACACAGGTAGGGAGTGTTCTGTTTGTTGGACCTTTATAAGGCTAACCTTGCTTATAAGGAGACCTTGCTTATAAGGAGCAAATTGCACTGGTCCCAAGGTCCTCCTTATAACGAAGTTTTACTGTATAACCACTTATATTTACTTGCATATTCTTTACTGTAAGTGCTATACAGTTTGCAGTAATTGGATATTTATTAACATGTAACCATTTATATTTACCTGCATTTGTTTTGCTGTATATGGTTTACAGCAGTTACATATATATTCACATGCACAATTACTGGTATTTAAGGGGTGGGACATGAGAGTTGGAAACAATGTTATATGGAATTATTAGTTGACTGCCGAGCAACATGCTGATAAGCTATGCTTGGTAAATGATATGATGTAATGTGAAGTGGGATTAGAAGCAGATTCTAATGTTTGAAGTTAGGTTAGAAGTAGAGGTGAGGAGTTGAATTCTATTATATCTATAACAGTTATTTAATTGCCAATGAATAAGCTGATGAGCTTTGCATGAAGGTAATGTGTTATGAGATATACCGTAAAACCTCGCGTAGAAGCCTAACTCGCGTATAAGCCGCACCCCGACTTTGGGCCGATCCTATAAGCCGCAGAGACCATCTGAGTTGTCATGGGAAAAACTCGCGTACTAGCCGCACCCCTAACTTCAGCTTAAGCCTATGAGTCCCACATGGCCTCCTGGTGGCCCTGTGTGGCCTTCTGGCGGCCTGTAGCGCCTTCCCATGGCCCGTGTAGCGGGGCCTCCATGAGCAGTTACAGCTTTCTTAACACCCCCCCCCCCCCCCCAATTGGCGCATTGCTACTGTTAGGATGCCGGCAGGGATTAGCCTAGAGCTGCATTGTCTTAGGGCTGAGGTGCGAAGAGGAGGCATTGACAGTGCCCACTCAGCTTTGTCTGGGGCTTACCCCCCCCCCCCCCCCCGCCTACCCGCAGCATCAGTCTCTGTACCGGTAGCTCATAGGGTCTTTAATATAATGGAGATTTTAGATATTATACTTTGGAAAAACTCGCGTAGAAGCCGCACCCCGACTTTGGGGCAATCCTATAAGCCGCATTAGCGATCCGACTCGCGTACTAGCCGCGGCTTCTACGCGAGGTTTTACGGTAGTAGGAAGTGAAAAGATGAGTACTGGTGAGGTGTTGAATTTTGTTGTATCTGTAACAATTATCTAATTGCCAATGAATAAGCTGATGAGCTTTGCATGAAGGTAATTGTTATTATTAGGTGGGGTAGAAAATGAGATATGAGGTAGAGGTGAGAAATCTTATTTTAGTGTTTTAGTGTATCTATAACAATTGCTTAACTGCTAATAAAAATAAGCTGATTAGCTTAGCAGAAGGGTGATGTGTTACAAGATGTGTTAGGAAGGGAAATGAGAAGTAGATGTGATAAAGGGGATTCTAGTGTATCTATAACTTTTGCTTAACTGCTAAAATAAGCTGATAAGCTGTGCAGAAGAGTAATATGTTATGAGATGTAGGGTTCTGGGAGAGGAATAATGGTATCGAGATGTTGAGATTGTATGTAGAGGTGTTTTGAGATAATTCATAAATATTTCTAGCCTGTCAATGAATAAGCTGATTAAGCTTTACAGGATAGTAATGTATTATGATGTGTGGTGTAGTAGAAGTTGTAGTACTGAGATTTTGTTATGTTTATTTTTATTCTTATTTGACTGTTAATGCTTCACTGCTGATGAGCGTGCATTACAGTTGTTTTGGTGTGTTCCAACAGTGTTGTTTTTCAGGAGAAAAACTTTTCAAAAAGGGGAGGGATGTAATATAACCACGTATGGCCATTGTTAATTATATTATTATTCACTATGTAATTGTATTTAATCTATAGTTTGCGTCGATTGCTTCTTCCACCACCCTCCCCTTCTAGCTTCTTGGAATTGGTTCCAGACGGGGGTATGGGAGGGTGGATGTGGTCCGATGTGGTGTGATTGTATGTGATTGGAGAATGCATGTGACGTGATGTCGGTTTGGACCACTCGGAAGAGAGTATGGCTATTTCGGTGTATGAGGTAACGGCCACCGGCTCCCGGCGCTCCCTCCAGCCCTGGAGAAATAGGTGCATATATGTGGTGCACAAGGCACCACGGGAGAGTAGTCACTGAGACTTCGATCACACGGCCAGAGACTCAGAGGGACGGAGTCAGCGACGGGACCAGAGGGCTGGGGTGGGCAGGAGGAGGCTTGGTGGCTGGAGGCCAGGGAGATGTGAGGCCCAGAGTGTGAGAGACCCTGAGCAGAGGGCAGGAGTGGGAGTTGTATTGGCTTGGACAGAATAAAGAACCTGGTTATTCTATTTACTCTCAGAGTTGTTATGTTACAAAACTACAAAGTCTACAATTGTGATTGAAAATGAATAATCAGCTCATTATGATCAAATTTTTCCTCATTCCCAAAATTTTAACCTTGTACCCATACAAACTTGCAATAGCTCATTAATTACTTATCCTTAAAGTTACATATGTTCAAGCACAGTTGGAACTCAGGGTTCGGGGGTAAAAATTGTTGACCCCTCTTTGGGGTTTAAGGACGGGGTTTAAAAGATGATCATGATGCACCAATGCCGCCCCGGCGAGTAATTCACCGGTGCTGCATTGATGCACCATGCCAACCCTTTGGGAGTGTCACAACCCTGTACAGACGGCATGATGCTTGAATGCGGCACTATCGAGTTACTCGTCAGGGCTGCATTCATGCATCATGACGACCAGGGGCATGATACATTAATGCATTATGCCGTCCTTAAAGCTGACTGAGAGATGCCTGAGGTGGTACCTGCTGATGGCGTGGGAGTGGGCCTGGTAGGTGTTGGACAGCCGGAAGCCGCCCGTGCGGGTCATGTGACCTGGGGCGCCCTTCACCTGGGACAGCAGCGGGTTGACGCCTGAGTCCACCGGGAACTCAGAGTCCTGCACAACATGAAGAGCAGATAGAGCTTTGGTTAAAGGAAAATAAGGATAGCCTCTGGGCAGATTAGTCATTTACTTTACTAAAATGTACAATATTATCTTGCCAATCTTGTCTTTTACCTTTCCAATGAAATACAAATCTAGCTTATTCTACTTTTATATTAATTTTGTATGGATAAGTTTCTGAATCTACTTTGGTCCCTTCTCTTAATTTTGTCTCAAGACAATGCACATTGTTGGTATGAGGGAGAATTTATCAATGAACTCACAGGGTACTATTGATTTGTTTTAACTTACTACAAAAATAATAAAATTATGATAACTTTGTGCCTTTGAAAAAGTCAGACATTGTCCACTTACGTTGGGGTGTCGAACATCATTAATGATATGCTTAGGTCCCTCGAACCTGTCGCGTTCTGCTTGGATGGTTCTCTGGGTAGGACCTCGCCCATCCTTGTCGACCATGACCAAAGCGCTGCCACGGTTTACTGGTTTCAGACCTGGAGCCAGGGTTAACAAGGATTCATGTCATATTTCAAGTGTGAAAATGTTTAATGATTGTGCATGATATAATGATTTACATGTCATAACCAATATATCAAAAGTATCTCCCAGTCATGAAATCAATTATGTGCCCTAGTTCAAGGTGTATTAAAGGCATTCCCTTCATTCGGTTAGAATATATTCATAGAAGGAACCTTCAAAATGAGGGTACCAGTGTACAATGGCGAAATGATTTATATAAAAACAAGAGGATATCCCCTCACTATTTTTGTGCTGATTCAAAGTAAGAGAAATAGTGTGCCTAGAACTATATGATAAACAAGACTGATTTAAAATTCCTCTTGGAGGGTGATGATATGGAAACAAATTATTCTTTAGTGCTTTTTAACCATACATCAAAAATGATGAGGTGAGGTGGAAAACTGTGAAAGGCAAATAGTGTACATTGAAAAATATACAAAGCAATCCTAAAAGGTTTTTTCTTAAATGTAAAGTATAATTCAAATGCGCAAAGAAAACATGGAGTGAGGACATGCTAAGATATTTGTTTGTATATGCAAAAGATAAATCAAAGGGTTCTTGGGAAATTTCTGAAAGTTTTTGACTCACCGTAATTTTATTTTGTAGACAAATATGCAAGAATAAAAAATCTATCAACACCAAATTCTATAATTTTTCTTAATACCAATTTCTAAAAGCTGTAGCTAATTTCAAACCTGATGAAAAGGTCAGTGCAATCCAGATACAGAGATGGTTCATTGGTAGAAATGTTCATTTATCAAATCCCTTCTTAGGTTTTAGTTGTCAAATTTTTAGACAGTACTGAAAGTAGGATAATGATGACCCTATTATTTTCTTTTTCATAAGAGCAACGCTCACTTTATTGATGACCCTATTTCATTCATCTTAGATTCTATAAAAGATTTTACCACATAGACTGTTTTCCATCTATTAAAAGCTAAACTATACAACCCCAACTCCTACCTGCTGCAGACTGTGCGGCTTTCCCGGACCCCAGCCGGATGCCCTCAATGTTCTTGAGCGTGCTCTGCAGCCCGGCGACCTGTCCCACGGCACGGTCCCGCTCCAGCTTGGTTAGCATCTTCTCCTTCATGGCCGCCTCGTACTTGTGTTTGAGTTGGTGAAGGGTCGGCTCGTACGTCGTGTAGTGCGTCTTCAGTCTGTGACATGCAGGACAGGCATCAGTCATTCAGTTACAAATTTGGAGTGGGCTTTAATGCCACTCTGTCGTGGACAAGCAGGAAATCTTACAATTTTGATAAATCTGCTTTAGGAAATTAATACCAAATTAACATATTTCAATACAGAAAGTCTCGCCAAAAAGTAGGAACTATTACAAAAGTAGGAAAAGTGTCATCTCTACAAAGAGGTGTCTTGTAATCTTATTCCCTGCATAGAGGTGATGAAACAGTTTGGGAAAACTAAAGGTAAAAAAAACACCAATGAAATGGAAATGCAAACCATCAGTCCCCATGCATCCCTGAAGCAGTATTCTTGTGGGTATGCAACCCTCAGGGAAAGTAGGGAAGTGCACGCCTTCCCTCCCCTTTACATTTTGTATCCCTCATGGAGTTATGAATAGCACAGCACTAACATATATACCAGACAGTTTATTAGAACAGTGCACGGTACCTCTTGATGTCGGTGATGAGTCGGTTCTTCTCCTGTACCACCCGTTTGTGGTGCATGCGGTGGTAGTCCCGCTCCTTACGCAGCTTCACATACGTCTCTCTCGCCTTGCTGCAACAAAAATCATGACATGTATTTAGAATATATACCTGCTTTATTTTTTTGAGGTACAAGATTTAGATATGCTTAAGTACTGGAAGGGCCGTATTCAATGCCTCCCATTGAATAAAATGTGGCTGTATTTAATGGGCGGAGAAACAGTTTTCTTTTTCTTTATTAAATGGCTTCAAATAAAAAATGGCTTCAAATAAAAAATGCCAACTACATTGATTGCTTTCTTTGTAGCCCGATGACCTTGGCTGGGTGCGTTATAAATGCTCATGAGGCATCCTTTGTCATGTTGTTCATTTTGCTTGTAACGCTAACAGAGACTTACACGGCGGCGTTCCTGAACTTGTTGACCTCCTGCTGCAGACGTCTCACCTCCTCGTTCAGCCCCTGGTTCTGTGTGTACACGTCCGGTACCGGCCCCACGTCCTCCGCACGCAGCAGGCCTTTCTGCAGCAACTCATACCTAAATAAAGAGAAGATTAATTTTTTTTCATTGATATTGATCACCTTGCGAAGGAGAGATGTTCTTTATTACCCGGTAATCAAAAAAAAAAGGATTTTCAGTTATACTTTTTTTTTTATAAATAAAAAAAAAAGTGGATTTTCAGTTATAATTTATTTTTTTGCATGAACACAAGTACTTTCTCAATTTAGCTTTAGATAACACTATGTAGCATTCTTCAGCATCCTCAAGTGCTATAAATACAAATATTTGAATGAATTGTCCCTCTCCTCCAAATACATGTACACTTCCGATATTGACGCAGTGCTTGCGAGTTACTCACCGGCGCTCCATTGCTGCATCATGATGAATGAAATTAACCCCGAGGCATTGTCAGGTTCTTAAACGGTTAATAGCCCCGAGTAAATAACGATATGCCTGTTTTTATATTCATTTAAATAAACCACCTGTGATTTGTTTGTTAAGAGGACACCTGAATGCCAGAAGTTGGGAGTGAAAATTATGAACCAAATATGTCCTATTAGGCTATTGTCATTCAAAAGCAAACAGAAGGCAACTCACCATTCTGTCTGGAAAGAGTCGAGGGTTCGGTTCATGCCCATCTTGACGAGAAAGTTGCGTACAAAGTCGTCCACCACCTCCGGACGCTGGGAGACGGCTGCCTTGGCGAATGCCTCCTTACGGGCCTGAAGTGCAGGATAGGACAGTTTGTATAACAGAAATGTCAATGCAACATTATGTGCTCACTAGTTTTATTCAGTCTCAAAAGTAGTTAATAGGCCTATATTGTGCGTTTTTAGAGGCTTTGAGAGATAAAATTGTCATTGTTATTGACATTGTCATTGACAGACTTCCTCTTATCAAGATGGCTGAAAATGGTAAGCACTATATCTTTGAACGATTGACAAATATTTAACTTACGGTGGCTTGGACATCTACGCTGGCCTCCTGGATGGTGCGTACAGCTGCATCTAAGTCTTCATCCAACTCTACAGAAAAGAGACGAGTGAAATTTGAGAAAAATATCTATTTTATTGGAAATGTTTAAGGTGAATAATAGTCTAATGGTGACCGATATCTGGAAATATGTAATAAAATGTAAGATTACTCCATGTATACAGCAGTATTTATATACAGGTAATATACAGAATGCAACATTTAGGCAGAACCGGTGAGTTACTCGCCGGGACTGCACTCATGCATTATGATAACAACAGGACATTAAATCAAGATCATGCTGAACCTGGTTTTAAAACATCTTCTGCTTGAAGAATAAGATATTGTGCTAATATGGTGGACCCTCTAAAAGCTTACCCTGATTAATGAAGTCCTCGTCAATGGGAACCTCTTCATAGTTGTACTCAGAGTCCACATCCTCAGGGACCTGCTCCTCTGACAACGGTTAAGGATGTAACCTGCTGCTGATGGGCTTTGTGTTAAACGTTGTATTATAAATGATACCGTACTAGCAGAGATACTGTAGCCCAGGGATGGCGCGCAGGTTCTCGGCGCTATCCCTACTCCTCGATAAGGCCGCAAAACCGCACAGGGTGCAGTGTAGTTTTTTTGACGTATGAGCGATCGATGCGAGCCACCGGGAGTGAGAGGAACTAATCCGAGCGCACCATTTGTTATGTGCGGGTAGCGCAAGCGATGAGATACTGGCGGTTTTTGAAGGTTTAGCTTAATAAAACAGCATCTAATTCACAATTATGAAATAAATAAGATTCACAAAGTGATTGTCACTGCTAAATATTGAGAAAGAAAGGGTGATTGGGACACAACAGGCCATTTTGCGGGATGGTGCAGAGAGCGCCAGTGTTGTTGTTGCCGCGCACTGATGAATCCAAAACCAGCGTTCGTCCAACACTCTAGGTTAGGCTATTTAGATCCAATTTACAGGAAATTAACTATGACGAGGTTAAAAAGGGACCCCAAATTAACTATAGTACAGATAATCATAACAAATTTCATTCATGTTATTTATGAAAATTGAACTCTAATGAGGGGACCGATCGAGGCCCGGCACAGCGATACTGGTACCCTGTGCTGCGGTGTTTGTGTCTCTGTAGTTTACATACTCTGGTTTAGTGCTTAGCCTATGGGGAACCTCATTTGCCTTCAATCTATATTAGAGCGAATCCCCAATGGTCCTACGATGATATATTACTTATAGAATGGCATAAGATCATGGACCATACTAAGAAAAGAGGGGTAATACTTTTAAAATGTCCAAAAAGTCGTCGCACCTGCCATGAGCCGTAGTCGGGGGCCACTCCCTATATGATCTATAGTAACCATGTGCGTACACAAAATCCCGGGAAAGGGGTGCCTTTTGGGCCCCACTGGCGGGTCCGGCCGGACCCGCCATTAGGGGTTCTTTTTGGGCCAATTTGGGGTAAAAGGGATATGTTTTTAGGCCAAGAATATACAACCAAAAAGTACAAGAATTCCTGTTAAAAGGGGTATATTTTTCCTGGAATTTGGCCCAAATTTAGGGTGGTATCCCACCAAAAGGGGTCCAATTTTGCCTAATTTATGTGCCTATACCGCTAAAAGGGTTCCAATTTTGGCCATTTTAGAGTATCCCGTAAAAAGGGGGTCGGTTTTGGCCAATTCAGGGTGTTACCCCACTAAAAGGGGGCTGTTTTTTTTTCACATTTTAGGGGGTAATCCCGCCAAAAGGGGGGTGTTTTGGTGGATTTTTGTCCCGGTAGAAGGGGTCCTAATTCAGGGTGATGTTCGCACATGGTATCCATAAATACGGGAGTGGCCCCCCCGGGGTTATTCCTCATCCCCGGTGGGGGCGCCAGTCGTCGCACAAGACAGGTAGCGCCAACTTTGTGGAGTCGGCCATCCCTGGTACTACTGGTCTAAGCGTACTAGCAACCAGGAATGGGCATGGTAAGGATCCCGACCCAGGCACCTCTCCCCGACCCCACCCAACTCCTTAGAAGGATAGGCCAACATTCTCACACTCAATAATACTTTTTTTTTACTGGTCCCCTTGCAATTTCAATGTCCTAAATTTGTGAGCAAAGTAGTGAGGGGGCAGGAGTGTATAAGTGATCTTTATCTATTGTTGACTAGTGGAAATTAGAATACAGATAATGAGATATTACATAAGTCATATCAGGGAGAGTATACACTCACTGGTCATATGATATACTATGCCTATGGCTTATGGGATAATTATTATCAGAACCCTTAGTCGGTCTCTATGGTTTGAACAAAAGCCTAAAGATAACTATTTTATTTGTTGGAACTGGAGGGAGGCAGTGACAGTGAGAAGATCTACATTGTATTAGACTAGTATGAAAGCATTGAAATGTGGTAGTAGACCATCACAATCAATAGCTGTTTTGATGGAAGTATTCACTCTACAGTTTACTGCTTCCAGCCACATGTCTCTCGAGGTATTCGCATCTGTTTATCATCCACAAGACATTATAAATACTTAAATAGATCTATAATCCTGGCGTTGTCTATTGACGTCAACTGCACTCCTCATGCCAGTGTTGGGGACATGTCATGAGACTGATGAGTGATGAGTACTCCTCCCACTACTACTAGTACGGCACTACTCCTCCCTGCTCAAAACGTGTAACATACACTAAGTTTGATATGTTTGCGGAAGTATAAGTTTGTTGGGCATGTGGAGTATCTTTTGGATAATAGAATTGACCATTTTGAGGGACTGAAAGTGCGCACATTGATGAGAACGACACCTCTAATCTTGACTAGGCCTACTAGTAGTTCTTTGCCTTTGCTTTGCCTTTGGTTTTGCTCGACTCTCCGTGTCAACTTCACCTGGTGTTCTGATCCAATCTACAACTTAATACGTAATTTTTACTGAATCGTTCGCAGCTCTATTTAGATCTATAGGTTAACTTATACCTACCAAATACCAGTTGTCAAATCAATATCTACAGGGTAATAAAAGGATACTTTCCAGGTAATATCGGTCAGTCTCCACTTCGGCCGCCATGATTGTTTACGTTCTGCGTTGCTAGGCGAATGCGCATGCTCGGACGTCCGTCTGCTATTTGTGGCAGGTGCTTGGAACTTTGTCAAAACGCCAAATCAGTCTTAGTTAACGATACTTGAAATACTCATAAATGGTAAATTGTGTGTTCTACTTCCAGCAGTTATGTCTGTTTCAATGTGACACCGAAAATCCACCTAGGAATTCAACAAAATTGGTAAAATCCGCATTGACGATAGGGTAGTGACGTCTGGTGAGAAGCTGCATAACTATTTCTATGTTATAACGGGTAGGTCACACGTTTAGCGGTCACAACTTTCGGTAATTCGGGGTCATTTCCTGTCCCGTATGCGAATAAATCTTGTGAAGTTTTTATTTTCTTGGGAAGTAAGCGGAATAAGTGTCACATACCCTTCAAACTGACAGGATACAAAGTGCAACTGATTCCTGGGATATAAGAGGTAAGTTTGGGGGATGTTTTGAGCTGTGTTTCCTGTGATTTGTTGGAATTTGGAGGAATATAATTTCAGAATTTGCAGAGATGTGGGTTCCAATCTATTTCCAGCCAGGACCCATCTCCCGACCCCAGCGACACGGGATTAATCACAAGTGCAGTGTATTTAACGGATGTATGTCACAGAGTTGTTGGGTTATGAGACGTTTCAGTTTTATCTTTGAATTACAACCACTGTCTCTAGATGTGTGTGGTATTATCGACAGTTCACAACTTGTTTTGGTTTTCAAAAATGCCCCGCCCACGTCCGGCGTCTGACTCATCGAGTCATCAACATCGGTCATCAGGAATATGTAATGCTGTTTAAGTATTTCCACACGATTTAATTCACACGAATTGGGTTTATATGAAGCTTCTTAACCCAGGGATGGATTTAGATGTGATGGATGCCGGCAGGCTGTTTATCATGAGGCTTTCACTTTCATGACATCCTGGTTTCTTGGAACTGGGGCTCTTCAGGAGTTCTTGTTACCCGTCCATACACAACCATTACCATAAAGAATATGGGTGCAAGGGGTTGGTGTAAGAATACCTAATACAGTTCTTGAACCCCCTGATCCCAGGGCTGGCAGTAGATAGAGCCATAGATAAAGGTATAGGCCTACATGTCAGGGGTTGTTGACACACGGAGACTGAGTCACTGTGAGTGACTCAGAGACACCACCTGCTGTAACCCTTAATCAGCTCACAGCTGCTCGCTCAACTGCTCATGGGTGACTGGCTCCAGTCAGCCATTGCTGCTGCAGTGCTGGGTTAAAATGACGTCATTTCGTGGAATCCTGACAATGACGAGTCAGTCACGTCACACAAAGGGGGCTATTCTTAGACGTGGTGCTGCTCTGAGATGGCAGAGAGGGAGGTTTAAATACACCAGGATGCTGGTGGGAGGACAGAGTACTGCCAACATTCCACAGGGTGTGTTTGTAAACACAGAGCACAGAGACAGGAATTCCTGACATACTTGTGGGTTGTAGCCCCTGGATAACCACTGCATCTTTATATAGAATAACTCATATTAGAAATTGGAATATACTTATTGGATATCTCTCTTACCACTCATATCGGATTATTGATATGGTTTCACTTATCTGGCCAGAAAAGAGGTAAATATTTCTATGTTACAGTTTCTAAATTGGAATTTAGAACTTAAACATTATATTGGTATTTCATACATATCATCCACTTTCTCCCTTTTTGACGTTGATGAAGCTGATAGCCAGTATCGATAATAACTTATTATCGATAAGTTCTTTTTTCACTTATTAATTAAGTGAAAAAAGAACTGCATTCGTATCTCTGTTTATATAATCAAACTGTTTTATCTGACTTTTTAGCCCCTAACCCCTGCATACATATAATCGACATTAAAAAAAACTACACAGGGGTGTTATCATGTAGATGATGTATGAGTAGCGCCCATCCTAGTGTTGATAGGTGACCCTTGTACTGGCAGTCAGTAGATGGATGGGGAGGATGGCTGGCCGTGGGTGTGGTCACAAAGTGGTGCAGTCATACCCCCCTCCTTGACATGGTCCATGTAGGTTAAAACAACACAACCTCTTTGTTTTTACTTCCACGCACTGTAATACAACCCGGGAATATAACGCTGAGAATCGTCCCTCCTTTCCTAAAAGACATAACCACTCACGTTATTTTGTAATTTTATAATATTGTTAGACATGTTAAAGTGGACCCATTTCGATTTTCTTTGTTTCTGGAACAATTGATACATCAGCTAATATATTCCTGTTATAACGCCGCGTGGATTTAGATATCTTTTTGCTGGATACATTTGTATGATTTTATTATATTTTAAATAGTTTTCCTTTCAAACGATCAAGAATTTATTAATTGAAGCTACAGTTGTAGTCAGGACCTAGCATGGGGTTTGGGGGTGTGGGGGTCACCGATTGTATTTATAGCTTCATGAGCTGAGGATCGTCATACTTCTATCAGTTGTGGGGACGGGACGTGGCGAACCCCTCCTTTCCCTTGATACCAGTATATCCCCCCCCCCGTTCCCCTGCCGCTCCCTACATACAATAACCTAACCTGGGTCTCAGCCAGCCACGAGGATGAAAGGAAAGGGACAGCCGTACACACAATCATACAATACGTGAAGGGAACACTTGGTACTGTGTGTATATGTCATTGTAGGCTATATCCATTTGCCTCCATATATGGAAAAGCCTGTGTTCATGGCTTGGTTTTGAATTAGCGCTGGTCTTGTACAAGCGCCCGGGTAGGAAGGCTTGGCATCTTATAACAGTAACATAGATCTTGAATAAGCGCATATCTTATACAGGTGCTGGGGTGATCAGATCTCCACATCTATATTAGTGTACTTATTTTATTCATGACTGTCCCATATAGATTTACATACCGGTACGTTCCACAAAAACTATTCAGTTCCTATTTGGAACGTGGTATCTTAAAATACCTGATATGTTCCAACCCTATTATCACTTCATGGGAGCAAAGTGCTTCAATGCACTATATCGTTTTGTAGTTATGATACACGGATGCAGCCCTGGTGTCGAATTGTCAGTGCTACAATCATGTATCATGCCTCCCCTACTAGGTTGATACAATCCTGAAGGGTTGGCCTGATGCCACAATCCAATGCAGCGTCAACATATCACACACCGATGGGGCGTTCATGCACGATGACAAAAAAATGTACATGAAGGCTTGAGGATCACGCCGTCCTTAACGGATTAAGCTAAGCTCAGATATATCATATATACCGGTCCGTGTCTGCTCTGGGTATGCTTATAATCTCTTTGACTCGGGTCCGTCTCTAATGGGTTAGCTTGGGTGCGCGGTTTTGACGGTTAGATACAAATAATCTCTTATCCCTGTGATTTAGTGATTTTCTCACGCAAAGGGTAAGAAAGGCACATACCGGTAGTGTACTTTAGAAGTTGGGCTATAGTTGTGGTATGAAATATTTCAAAGAAACATTTACAAGCAAAAGGCAATATAGATCTGATGTTTATAATTCTATTAAAAGAGAAATGTAATTTTCGAATTTGTTATGTCAAAATAATACTTGTATAAACACTTTCATCTCGGCCAATGAATTGAAAAAGTTATTTTTTTGTAATTTTTCTCCAATTTTGCATATTCTGAAAAAAAAAGAAAGAATTTAAATGGTATAGAAAGATAATAATAATAATATACCCAGATTGCATGCACCGTAGTTAAGTTAAGTTAAGCAGCAAGATATAGTATAGTACTATACCCCATGGGTTAACGTTACCTTAAACAGAAATGTCGTTTTTGCTGATGACGCGAAATTTTCTATCAGTGGAAGTATAATGCCATACCTCTACAGTATTGTCAAACTGCTGCTATCTGTGTGGTCCCCCAGTGTGTGTGCGGCAGGTGTTAATGGGGCCTAATCTACTCCTACTGAGTGCTCCCTGATAACAAGGGTAGGTGTGGGGGGGGGGGGGCGAGGGGGGTTAGATATCCTCCTATAAACCACATAGTGCTTTATTGACTCAGGTTTACTCTGAGTCTTGTGCGACGGGTAGCAGGGGGTCTCTCAGCCTAAAATTTAAAACAGCTGTCATTCCTTCAAAATTGGAGCTTTTTCTCTCAATTTTGTGTCATTAGATGCGGTACAATGTTGTCCTTCCTATGTAATCGCGCTTTAATCCATTTTCAAACGCTTCCCCCTGAAAAGCATGATTTTAATTTTGTGTCTAAAATGGTGGTAATTTGCTTCAGCATAGAGCCCTATGGGAGCCTGTAGATAACCCTTGACATTTAACAGTTACATATTGAACGGGCTCAGTGCTAAGTCAATGGGACAGATCTCGGCAGCCGACCAAACCGGGGTGAGACACTTTTTTTCAGCAAGCTTTGACTGGATCCAATGGTAATTTAACACAGGGAAGTACTACACTATTTCCCAAAGGAGATGCCATCCTATATCATATACTAGGCCCAACATACGCTGCAGTATGTTAGATACCGGTATGGTAATTTAATGGTAATTTAATATATATGTTGCTGTCCAGTCTTGTTCAATACATGACAAATATTTTGAGAACAAAAACAGACAACCCTGTAGTACCATATAGCTCAGACCCTACTAAGCACTATTCGCTGTTACTTACAATATGGACATGGGAGCTTTTTATTCAATGTGTGTCTGACATAGACGTGAGAGGACAAAAGACATAGATAGCCAAGATAGGGTGACATGAAAATTTGAATTTGGGCCTAAGAACCCCCCCAAAAAAAAGTCAATGTCCACATTTTTTTTGAGTATACCCTTTTTTTGCGCGGCTTGCCTCACTCGGTGTGGCTTTCTTAGGGCACCTGCGTCATGCGACCTATAGGTTGTGTGGTGCAGGCCTATAGGTAGTTGTGAGTTCCTGACTTGTGACGCACAATTTGGGTATGCTATCCGAAACAGTCCAGCCAGGATATAATAGGGGGAGCAATGGATGGATATGGATAGTGGACTAGGGTAAACCAAAGGTGCTGAATTCATTTCTGTTATGTGTAGGATGATATCTAGGTCGGAAAAAGGTCAAAATCAAGGTCAAAGGTCACATCTTTAAGAATCCCATTAATACAAGAGTGCACCCTTTCTCTTTCTTACTATGATAAATGATACATTTCCCTTCACACCTCTACCTGACCCTGAGTCTAGTTAACGGGGGAAGGGGAAGGGACTCGGGGTTGAGACTCGGGGGTGGGACTCGGGGTTGGGACTCAGGGGTGGAACTCGGGGGTGGGACTAGGGGTTGGGACTCGGGGTTGGGACTCGGGGTTGGGACTCGGGGTTGGGACTCGGGGTTGGGACTCGGGGGAGGGACTCGGGGTTGGGACTCGGGGGTGGGACTCGGGGGTGAGACTCGGGGGTTGGGACATGGGGTTGGGACATTAGCTTGGGATTTGGGGATGAACAATATTATTATATGTATACTCCTATATGATGATACTACATTTCCCCCCGAACCTGAGTCATTTGTGATGCAGTCACACGTTCGATTTTTGTATTATGCCCTCTGTCAGCATGATGCATGAATGCAGCCCTGGCGAGTCTTCTCGTCAGGGTTGCAGGAATACATCATACCGGCACTTCGGAAGTTTAACTTTATCAATCCTGTAAGGTAACCCCGTAGGGTCGACATGGTGCACGAATACAGAACTGGCGAGTTGCTCCCTAGAGCTACATTCATGCACTATGCAGACTGAAGGGCATAGAGTGTTAAAGCACTGTACGGCCCTTAAAGGGCTAATCTACAGTATGTGGCAATAGAACTAAGTATGCCTAATCTACTATCAAGCGGGAAAAAGTCGCTTTCTCTGCCATGCATAAATTTAATGTTGGAGGGTGGTTGGTTTTGTACAACAGAAGAACAGTGCACATATTAAACCATAGAGTTATTGAACTAATTACCTCACCTTCTATGTCATGTCGTCATTGATTTCACGAATCAAAAACAGCATTGCTCTTCTGATGAGTCCGGACATGTTTTTAATGAAATACAAATATTCCCTTCATTGCAGCATAACGATGACGGGCCGCGTGATGATCGTGACCGGTGGGTCATCGGGGATCGGGTACGAGGTGGTGAAGTACCTCGCTGAGGGCGGTAACGACGTCATCCTAGCGAGCAAAGACCGGGACCGAGGGGAGAACGCTGTGTGGTGTATAAAGAGGGACCTGCCCAACTGCCTCGTACAGTATATGGAGGTAGGAACTGCTTGTGTGTTCATATATATAAGAGTATATATGTGTTAGATAGACTACACCTGGACACGGTTCTTCCATATACCCACTGCCCCACAGGGTCAAGACAAGGTGTTATACACTGAGTCGATGACCAGTTGGCAGTGGGTATATGGAAGGACCCTGGCCAGGTGTAGTCTATCTGACTTAACCCTCGGGTATGCAATATAACCAAGGTGCGAATCCTTTGTGTTAGCCCTCCACCGTGGGTTAAATAATTATTCATGCAGTCTTTAAGTATTGTATAGTGCTTTAATGTACCCTTTTGTCGTTATGATGCATGAATGTACTGCAGCAATTGTGGGTAACTCGCCAAAACTACACTTTATTATGCATGATATCCCAAGACTCCTATTAAAATGGTCAGCAAAAAAAAATCAAAGAAAATACATGAAAAAATACAAAAGCATTTTGGAGTTCTAAGTTGCACTTACTATCTGATATGCAGGCCTATGTACATCCTGTATTTCACCACTGTGAAATAATATGTGGATAGAAATATTACCATAGAGACATATCTAAATCTTCCAGTTGGACTTGTCGTCGACCACGTCTGTACGAGAATTTGTCAAAGAGTTCACGAGAAAGAAGAAGAAGTTGAACGTCCTCATCCACAATGCGGCCATCGCACCCAACTATAACGACCTCAAACGGCAGTCCAACTCGGAGGGCTTCGAGCTCACCATGGCAACCAACCACCTCGGTAAGGCGACCTAATATTTACCTCAACTTTCTCTTTGGATTCAGTCAATAAATGCTATATGCCAGCTGCTCTCAATTTCAACCCACCTGGGGGGTTGGGGATGGGGGGCAGAGGGTCGCTGAAAAAAAAAATTGACACCTCGTGGAGGGGGGGGGGGGCAAAAAAATCTAGACCCACTCGTGCAATAATCCACTGAGTCCAGCCCCCGCCCCCATGGTTAAAAAAATGACTACTCCCTAATCTTCATTTCCTTCTGTGCTATAGATCAATGCAACAAGAAGGGGTTACTTTTTCGTATTGAATAAAGTTGTGTTTAAGATTGTCTATAATGGCTATTCTTGCAAACATCTCACATCAGGAAATTCACAGGACGATTGAATATCTTTCAAATAGTATATATCAGAAGTGGAATTTTAAGGCTATATTTGTGTTTTTGTCGCTCACGCTTAAGAACTGTTCAAAAACTTAATCTACAACTTTTCTAAAAAATCACCCTTTTTTGCTGCATTTGTCTGTAGGTCCGCTGCTGCTGACGAACCTGCTTCTGGACTACATGATCCACACGGCCTCCATCATGGGGGAGGGCCGCATCGTGTACGTCACCTGTGGGGTCCACGACCACGAGAACAACCGCGCCACAAGGGGTGAGTTAGATATACTAGTAGTGTTAAACACGGGGTGAGTAAGACATAGTGTTAAACGCGGGTGAGTAGGACATAGTGTTAAACATGGGGTGAGTAGGACATAGTGTTAAACACGGGGTGAGTAGGACATAGTGTTAAACATGGGGTGAGTAGGACATAGTGTTAAACGCGGGTGAGTAGGACATAGTGTTAAACATGGGGTGAGTAGGACATAGTGTTAAACATGGGGTGAGTAGGACATAGTGTTAAACATGGGGTGAGTAGGACATAGTGTTAAACATGGGGTGAGTAGGACATAGTGTTAAACATGGGGTGAGTAGGACATAGTGTTAAACATGGGGTGAGTAGGACATAGTGTTAAACATGGGGTGAGTAGGACATAGTGTTAAACAACCGCGCCACGAGGGGTGAGTAGGACATAGTGTTAAACATGAGAACAACCGCGCCACGTAATTAGGCCTCAACTACTTGGTGGTAGTAACTCCATCTAACCCCACTTTGTACCACCCATTAGGCCCCAAGTACTTGCTGGTACAGTTAATTCTCACATAGAAACCGAGGCTAGTACGCGAATCAGATCACCGGTATGGCTCATAGGATCGCCCCAGAGTCTGGGTATGGCTTATATATGCGAGTTTTGCTACTATAGTACTGTATTAAAGTCGCCATAATCAGATCACCAGTGCAGCTTATAGGATCGGCCCAAAGTATGACTGCAGCTTATACGCGAGTTAGGCTTATACATGAGGATTTACGGTAGTAAGTACATGCTAACCCCATCTTTGTACCACCCATTAGGCCTCAAGTACTTGGTAGTACATGTAATGACTCCATTCTAACCCCATCTTTGTACAACCCATTAGGCCTCAAGTACTTGGACACAGAGAACTTCCAGCTGCAGAAGGAGGGCACATACAGCGGTCTGCAGGCCTACAAGAACACCAAACTCTGTAACGTGCTCTCCGCCTACCACCTGGCCGGCCAACTCAAGGGCACCTGTGACGTCACTGTCAACGCCATCGACCCAGGTAACGCAGATTTAAAAAATTCTATTCAGTAAAAAAAAGATCAAGTGTACTCTAGTGGCCTGTTTAGCTTAGGTTCTAAAATGCAGCATATGCTCAATTTTTTTCACAGGAGAGAATAGGGGTTGAAATAAAATAAATCAATTTCGCATGTATTCAAACATACACTGATCTTGTAGAATTAGCGCAGGGTAAACGGCAGGGCGAAATATTCGTTTGTTTTTTCTTTGGGAGCGTCCTTCCTATCACTAGCCAAATTAATTAAGTATTGCCTACCTTGTGCTTTAGGCGTGGTGCGTGGCACTAACATCCACCGGAGTGCGACCAAGGTACAGAAGACGTGCTCCCTGTGCTGTCTGCACAACGTGCTGCGGCCCTGGAGGCACTCCTCCGCCCGGTCGGCAGCACGCGCCATCGGCGAACTAGCCATCGCTGACAAGTTTGAAGGTAAGAGACAAACAAGTAAAATCAAATTTGTTTCATACAATTCAATTTTATTATTGTTAAACCCCACCTCTTAGACAACCCCCTACTTTTGGGGAAAGAACATCTGAAAGAACACCCTTGAAAACCCGCTTTTGATATACTATTCATCTAATATGTTCAAAACCCCAACTTTAAGGCGATCCTGTACTTAGCGGAAAAAATCTGACATGAAGTGTAACCCTTGTAACACACTGTAACAAAATGCCAGACCCCCCCTCCATAATTACGTAACACAGGCCTATACCCTCCCGCCCCCAGGCGCTGATTCAGAAGGGGGCAGACCCGGGGTACGCCCCCCCCCCCTATTTTCCGGTATATTTTAATGTAATCCAGTGATCTATGATTACTGGTTTATTATTATCTTTGTTAGGGGAGACCTGTGGTTGTACCTCCTCTGCCCCATCCAGTGTTCCCAGATCGAATCAGGGTCAGGAGATGAGTCCATTTCACAACACCAATGGTGCTGCATTTTCCCAAATTTAATACTTCTTTCTTGTATATTTTTTTGAAAATTGTTATGTAACACTTGGCTGGACCCCCCTACCCTCCCCCCTGTAACACATTGTAACAAACTTCATGACCCCCCCCCCTCCCCCCTATGCTGTTACGTAATATTTGAATGGCCCCTAAATGCAGATAGATTAGTAGATCTGCAGTGAGAATACTCCCCCTGTCCTCACTCGGAGGGGACACTAGACATTAAAGTTTACAGATAACCATTACAGACTATAATTGGTCTCTTTCCCCACTTGTAGGTAAGACAGGGAAGTTTTTCCGTGACGGAGTGGAGGACCGATCATCCCCTGAGTCGTACGACGTTGACCTTCAGAAGGACGTGTGGCGTAAGTCGTCGCGCCTCGTCAACGTGCGCAGTATGGTGACCGAGGACGGGTTTGACGACATCAGTCTCTCCTCCAACAAGGCATAGACTACATGCTACACTCAAAGAGTTCATATGGCAGAATACTGATTGCTTCGGTCCATGATGTCCCGGGGACTTCGGCCACTGTGCGCTGCCTCACCAACCTCTGTGTGACGAGGTGACCTGTAGTGTAGCGCTGTTTATCAGATGACGGGGATTTATTGTGAAGATCCAGGACCTTCACATGATACAGACTGAAGAAGTGATGCTACCTTGGTGATAGACCCCTGAGACATGAGCCTATGTTCAAAGATCCCAGGGACTGGGGTCTCAAGCTCCTCCACCACCTCTACACTTAGTGTGTAGGTTACCCATGACATCTGTCTCCACACACTTCCAGACTATACCCACCCACCATGTCATGTACCCAAGTACTACACACTACACACCTCATACTCCAGCCACTTCTACAGATTGTACACTATTGATGTCCCCGTTATCTTCAGGTCCCAGCTTCTATTGCTCTACTTCACCTGGGCCTTGACCCCATTTACCGCACGGACCGGAGCAATGTATATCCTGCGTGCATACAGTTTATACCTGCTGCCATACCAGCACAATGTAACCAGAGTAGCAGCTCTATATGGGGAAACAGCTCTCACTCATATCTGTGCATCTACTAGAACTCCCATTGTAATACTAAAACTGAATGGTGCTGTGAGTTATACTGAAGGGGAGCTACAAGTCTAGGGTCATTAAGCTGTCCATGGTATTAAGCTTTTTATATTATGTCCTATTCATTAGTTGAGAAATCTCCACTAACTAAACCTTGATCTGGTTGTGGAAGATTCAAGATGAAAGAGTGGGTTTTAGTCCAAGACGGTATGTCTCAAATCGCGCATGAGAATCAAAAAGACATATTGCAATGTTTTTAGATAATCGAGTCATGTTATAGACTTTGTATAAAATGCTTCATCGCTACATCATGAGGTACAAATGGAGAGCTGTAATAATTATCAATGAAAGAAGCACTGAATGAACATGTTACATTTGAAGACCAAAGACCTTGCATAATGATGTGTTTATTGTAGACATCCCTCCAAACAGAACTCAAGAATGACTCAAGTCAGAAACATGTGCATTTCCCGGGAAAAGCACTAGCTGTATACACGAGATAGACACGGGAAATTCTTGAGAATTGTGAACCTTCCTAGTGACATGTTCAATGGTGATGTTTATTTCCTGAGTTTTACTTGTGCATATAACCAGAAATTCCACAAGTAGAATGAAGACATTTATTTCTCAAGTTTCACTACAAGAAATGACAGGGAATATGACACAAGAAAATTTCCGGAAACCTTCTGAAATTCTTGATTCATGACATGAGAATAGCACATGTTTCGCTCGACATTTGTTTGCAGGCATGAAATGTATTGCATCATTTTTGTATTGGGAATGAATGAATACATAGGCCCAATGTTGAATTCATCCAATGTTGAATATATCCTTGTTGTCGTATACATTTTACCAGTGTTTCAAAGCTACCATGGTAAAATATTGAAATGAATTGTATACGCTTTTTGAAAGTGATTAGCTGAATCTATATATTATAAAGAATATTAAAGTGAAGCACAAGTGTAACCGATCGCGTAGAGGACGCTCATGCTTAATGTGTCTCAACATTTTAATTTGCTCAGAGTGAATTTGTGTAAAAGTATCTATTTATTCATCAATAATTTCAATTGAGAAAAAAATGTCTGTATAAGAAATCAGCGTACCATTCTCATATATACGAATTTACCAGGTCTTTGTCATATTATATAACTATGTATGCCTTATCCTATGTCATTTATAAGGAATGCCATATATGAAGTTGTTCTCATATAATACTTGAAGTGTCGATATTATAACATTGCTGCTGGTATTTTTTATATTTTACGCTTTGTAAAAATGTTTACCTGATGTTGGCCTTCACCATGGATAGTATCCTTTTTATTGCGACTGATGTGAAATTTGCCAAGGTCAGCGCGTGTGTGATTGACATCATTAAATGCACTTGAGTTAAGTAAATAAATACTCCAATAGTGGGCAAGGTCATGATCCTCCAAGTAATTTTCGATGAATTTAAAGTGGAACATCTGATAAAAGATTAAGTCTAAAATTGGTATTTTTATATTAATATTCACATATATGATGATATGTTAGAAATTAGTTAAATACAGAATATGAATAACTGTTGATGACACCACGCTGATTCTCTCAATATCTTTGGACCCCGTTTTTGCTGCGCCATTTCCCAGTCCGAAGAAGCCTGGATGTATTTTTGTATTTATACTTTACCCATGACGGTTCCGCTGCGCTTTCACTGTTCTCTTCCACTGCTGTTACGTATGTCTATATGTCTAAAGGTTGACGGTAAAATGTACAAAAATGTATGTAGTGGTGCAAATGCTTGATGAATTTGGTTGTGAATTGTTATTTTCTGAACATGTGGAACAAAGTTCCAAGCGGTATTTTCCTTTTCCGAATATGTGATTATTTTCAAACTTATTATAATAACTGGCATTCACTGATATGGATTATTAAATTTCATGTCAATAGTTGCATATTACCATATTTGTTACAAAAATACATGTTACATGGGAAAGATTCCAAAAGTTAGAAGACACTTCCTATAGGTAACTATAGAAACTGTTATATGATCGTTGTAAATAGTGTAGAGGTCGCGGAAAACTTAGTCATTGGATCGGCCGGGAATCGAACCACAGACCTCTCGCACCGGTGACGAACGTGCTAACCGTTACACTAACAACCCGTGTCTGACTACTCTCCGCTCCCTACGTTACTGGATTGCAATGACAAGTCCGCATAGGGCACGATGCACAATGACTTCCGGTTATGGCACCCCCTGCGGGGAGACACACCCGGACATCGTGCCCCTACACTAGCAAACAAACCTGCAAAGTGTTTCTGAAACCTATGTTGTTAATCAACAACACATTAATTGTGAAGTTGTAAGTTGTAGAATGAGTATTTCTACAATGTAATAGATGACTGTTAATGTTACATTTACCTACACTTGAATTCAGGATAATCTAGCATAAAGCACAACTCTGTTAGTATATATGCATGACACTAAATCATGATTAGCACTGTCCTTTTCTTGAAATATTTAATACACAGATAGTCACGACCCACACTGATTGTAGATTTGCACATATGTTAGAAAACATCTACTACTGTTTATCATCTCAATAACTGTCCCAACACTGCCACACACCTTTGTACAATGACTATTCTATTAATACTCAATAGATTATGTTTTTCTTTCTATATATATATATATTCCATGAATGTGAATTGCATTTAATAGACCCATTATATTCTGAGTCTGCCTCTTTCACTGCAAACTCTTTTCTTAAGACTAAATAATGAGCCAATTCGTATAGACCCTAATTAGTTAAGACACTTTATCAATATTATTAGTTTTTTATCCGAAATAGATTTTTGTCAAACAATCTAATGATCACTATTGGAAGTAAACTAAATAATAATAGAATCATGGTGTAAATGTTGCATTGTTTATTGTTTAACTTTGGTCTCTCATCCAAAGTGTGTATAAAGTTTGGAAGTTGTAGATATTTGTTTTTAGAAAAGAATTTAGCTTAACTTCCAGATGAATTTAAGACAATAAAAACTATGTATATAGGAGTAAACGATGTATATGTATACATCGATTATTTTAGAATAGCATATAGGGATCAACATTAGAATCGATTGTGTTTTCTAGTTCACAAGACTACAAAAAGGAAATGTATTATTTCAATTTAGAACTTTATTAAATGTACTCCAGTAAATTTAGAGAAAATAACATCCCCCCCCCCCCATCTAGATTATGATGTATGTCATATGTTCTAAAATCACAGGAGCTTCAATGGAGTTGTTACAAAATCATTTACACAAAATATGTTATTGTACTGTAGACAACTTCATTGAAACAGAAAAAAACTAGTTTCAGGAGTGTTCTATTGTTTATATACATTTTACAACCATTTTGTTTAAGACCTGCACGTTTATGCTCTATATACTGAAAATATGTGTGCATTGCAAATGTATAAGTATATAAGTATGTATAACTGTATCAATTATATAAGGAAGAACCCCACAGTAGTGAGTTTCCATATACTAAAACATGAATCATCTATACCTTTGTTACATGTTGTATGTAAAATACAGGAACCCATAGTCAGGATGAGTTTTGTCACCTTTATAGAACCACAATTAATACATACCATGTATTCTTTTCTTCTTAAAGTGGTATTTATCGGCTGTCAGAGTTGTAATGCGTGAATGTTTGTGAGTGTATAAAGTCGCATTATTACGTAATAGCTTTGTGAAATTATGATATTTTAACCTGTCATCTGTGTCTTGTCTCATACAATATTATTTCCCTTCTTCTGTTCATATTATTTTGGATGCAATTGTACAGAAATGTGAGGAATAAACATATTTTTACATATCTTATTTTAGCTTATATTTTGCATATATTATACTTGATGAAGGACATTAAATACATATTCATTAAAAGAATATATTAACCTGCCCCACCTATACACCCACCCCTAGAAAGAAAGAAAAAGCCAATATTACGGTATATGCTAATATTATAAATGATTATAATCTGATACGTTAGGGTCCAAATATTTTCCGTCCTCCCTGACAAGGTCCCGTTTTGTAAAATTCATTGATGCAAACCCCCATTACCATTAAACTGTATCTTTGAGATGACCCACCCTCACCACTTCTGAAAAAAAACAATTATATCTCCTATACGCAGGGTTATCCATTACCATTAAACTGTATCTTTGAGATGACCCACCCTCACCACTTCTGAAAAAAACAATTATATCTCCTATACGCAGGGTTAAAATCTTGTATAGTAACAACACTACAATTGGTAAAACAGCTTTTAGCAGCTATAATCATAACTGGTAAAATGCATATATATTGAAAATGAAATATTGAACAACTTACCGAACCCATTTTAACATGAGCTGCATGATAAACCTGTGCATAATCCTAGCACACATGTGGTGTTTGTTTGTCTTTGGGGTTGTCCATATGACATGAAATGTAATGGGGTTTGAGGCTACCTGACTTTGTTTGGAGAGTTTGCAATTGTTTCCTGTCAGGTGGTTACTAGACTGCATGTGGGTGCAAAACATATGCTTTTTGCATAATGAATATCTTGTTGAATGTATTAAATATGGCATTTTTCTTTTAGTATATTTTGAATTTGTTAAAATTGTGCCAGAAAAAGTGCATTATGGTATATGATTTCAAAAGACTTTGAGAATTGTCCACCTCATACAAGGGCACTTTGTCAGGATGAGTAACTTGCCTGCACTGCCTTTATAAATTTTGCATACCTTTGGGATTGTATCAAGGGAATTGTGGATTAAGGCATTATGGGGGCCTTGATGGGGGGGGGGGGGGGGTCCCATGTCCCATGTCGATTTTATGGAAATGCCCAGGTCCCATGTCACTATCTATTTTTTCCTCCTGTCCCATGTCACGAAGCCCCTAAAAGGGTCATTTCAAATTTTGGGGTCTAGGTCCATATTATGTTTCAATTCAAGGTTTAACCATACACCCACACATACCCCTTCACCAGGTGTGTAAATACAACCCCTACCACACCCACAAATGAAAATTACCATCTAGTTGATATTCCGGGACATTGTACATGTTAGAATAATGAGTTGTCATTATTCATGATCACATATAGTTCCAGTATAAATGGAGAGAGGGTTGTGGAACTCATCCTCACACTTCGGCACTCCACACCAAACAGCAACAGTAGAAGCAGCAGCAGCAGGAAGAAGAAAAGGTAGGAAACCTTCAGTTACTCTCAGAGAGGTTGGCTCTCAGTCTATAAGCTTTGCAATGTATTAGCTAGATTGTTTTAAAACCCAGATTAAATGTTCTGTTGAGTTGATTTCAGACTCAGAATACTTGTACAGAATCAGCTACATAACAGTCCCAAATAAAACAGTTTCTTCGACAGGTTCATGAATGATGTATTACAGGTCAACACTGATAATACTGATAACTCACTATTCAGAAAATAGTCTGATGTAAATAGTTGTTCTTTGGTTGGACACAGGGCCAATACAATTATTTTCATCACAACAGTCTGCTGTTCTGTCTTTGTTTAAAGTCAATACATGTGATGTTTGGGCCAAAATAGAAAAAAATGAGCAGAATGTTCACAAATAACACTTAACTTCTAATCTAATCCATTGAACATCATTCTCTCAGATTTTGCTAAAATTGTGCACCAATTTATTCCTCCATCAAGAATAGGGGCCTACACTGGAAAAGCCATTCATGACATTTGATTGACACCCGTTCCTCAAATATCATGCTGTTACAGTGTTTGGAATAAACTTAAGTAAGATTTAGAATTTGAGCAAAAATTGGATATAGTTATTTACAACTATGAAAATGATGATTACAATATCAACTGATTAAGCCTCTTTCTGATGTTACTTTGTCCATAGATCATTACCATGAGGACCTTACGGCTTGTTGCCCTCTTTGCTGTGATTGGCTGGTCAGCGGGCCAGACGACTCTACCAGGTGAAGTAGTTTTACATGTAATTGTCATAAAAATGAATGTAGCAAACTACGCTGGAAAAATTATTTTGAATGGTTGATTGTTATTGACAGTCTGTGTCCTAGCATTACTTGACATTAAAGTGAGTACATTTTGTAGCATGAAGCACTGTATGAAATATAAATCCTGCTTTTACCTCCATTCCTCAGAGATTCTGTCCCAGGAGATAGAACAAGCGATGTCCAAGAGGGATGTAAGTACATGTCTTCTACCTTAATCAGGCTGTTTGTGTGTTATTCTTTTATTGACACAGGCAATATATCATGTAAGACACTTTAGTGGACCAATTCATGTCTGTCTGTTTGTAATTATTTATTTATACTGTCCATTGCATAGGCTAATAGCCTGTATTATTATATAGAACAGTCTTGTATGTATGTATGTAAATTCTTTTATTTATACTGAAAGCATATAGGCATAATTGATTGCCTGTAATTATTTTGCATTGTCTTGTCTTGTGTGGTACTGGGGGGCAACTTCATCTCTTATGGATGTAGGGTACCCACCAGGCACATGTCGCACAAGATGGTAATGTACGTATATGCTAGTGGTGTTGATAAGCATATATGGGTGATTTATTCTTAAATTATTATATTTATTAGGTTAGTTAACAATGTGTTATAATGAGATGTTAGGGTGATGGTCTATCAGCATCAGAGTTAGTGGACAGATGACATCATGCATTCTCTATGAATGCAGATTCCCTTCCACTTACTCTATATTGACTCAAATTGAAAAAAACTTTTTTTCGGGTTTAATGCCTCACATTTGGTTACATTTGGTAGCAACACAGTTATATATAGAGTAGGAAATAATCAGGAATCTTTAGACTCTTACCTCCTCTTAGGCTTCATCTCCTGACTATCAGTGTTGCCACTGTGTCCATGTGAAGTAGTGATGAGTCTTCTGCCAGGTTGGGTTCATGCATCATGATGACACTTCTGGAGTGTATCAACCATGTAGGCTCAGAATGATGCATTAAAGCATCCATAGCTAGTTAATCACCATTGCTGCATTCATACATCATGACAACCAAGGGCATGGTACATTATTGCACTGTGTGCCATGGCCTAATATTTGTGACACATGAGCCTTAAACAAAGGAGTAAGGATACAGTGCTACAAAGTATTTCATTCACTGACCTTCTTGTTCAATTTATAGTCGTCAACATGTACGGGGAAATGGAAGACAATCAAAGACTCAACCATGTGCGTATCCCGTGACAGCCCCAGTGCCAAGGACTGTGGGGTGAGTGAGGAGGAAAAGCAGGAGATACTTAAGGTTCACAATCGCCTCAGAAGTAAGGTCAGCCCTTCTTCCAGTGACATGCTCAAGATGGTAAGTGTTTAAAGTGCACACCTTGATTCTATTGTTTTTCAACAATTGAGATGGCGTAAGATATGGCTCATGTAAGGCCCCTCAGCAGTACCAAAGGTAAAATAGTATAGGGTCCTAGCTAACAAAATATTTCACAAAATGTTTGATTTAAGTAAAATATTGATGGCACTAGATAATGCCACTGATTGCAGGCAAACATTATACACATTAGTCCAAACCATCTAGGAATGTTAAATAATGTTTTGGTGTGATTCTCCAAAACTCAAGGAAAGATTTGGGAACTTTAGACTAAGATGCTTGATTGGTGTGTGCCAGGTGGATTTTCACTAAAGGGTGATACTCTGTCAATAAAACGTTCATATAAACTACTCTATCTTTAATAACACCAATCATGTTGCAGTACTGGAATGATGACCTGGCTGTGGTGGCACAGAAGTGGGCTAAGCACGGCCAAAGTGCACATGACACTAATGTAAACAGACAGATCCCAGGTACGTCCCGACTAACCATATAACGTCTTCATAGTGCATTAATACAGCATGCATGAATGGAACTCCAGCAAGAAACTCACCAGGCTGCATTCATGCATCATGCCAACCGTAATGCAGTTGATTTGCTCCTAGAGGGTTAGCATGATGCATGCATTCATAAATGAAGTCATCTTTGAAGTGATTTAAACTAAAATAGCTAATTCTGAACTGATATTTTCAGTTTCCCTATGACTTTCTTTTCATTGGTCTCCCTCTCTTCTCTATTTTTTGATCTTATCTTTTTCAAAACATGATGTCTTGCAACCCAAGATCCCCCCTCTCTCCCTTGTCATACCTGGTCATTGTCACTGCCCCAAATTTCCGCCAGTTATTCCCTTCACACTTACAAGCGATGGGTTATGTATTGCACTGTCATATGTTGAGTCTTAAATAAGTGTAACTATCATTGCCCCAACCCATTAGGGGAACAGAAGCTTCATATTATAAAGGGGCTCCCCTCAAGGGATTCCTACATCTCCAGTGCTGTCATTGATTTGGCATAAGTTCTAAATTGTTGATAGTCAACAACCCAGCTTTGGCTCATCGTGCTCTCCTCCTGTATTCCCCCATGTCTCTCCCTGTTGACTTCTGGAGAATCCCTTATTAATTAGTTTAAGTTCTTCTTACCTTGGCATAGGCTCAAAGTGCCGTTGTATGCCTGTCTAGACCCTCTTGGCTCGGCCTTTAAAATGTAGCAACAACCATTATTTCCAGTTGTTTAAAAGCTGCTTTTGTGACATTTCAGGCAGTGGCAGGGGCATGTTTATAGGACAGTGCTGGGCAAGCGGTGGGATATTCCCGACATGGACAACGGCTATAGAGGGCTGGTACTCTGAAGTGAAAGACTTCAGCTACGGCAGCTCATACCATGGTGGAGTGGTCGGCCATTACACACAGGTAAGTCTTTAAGTGCAGCATAGTGCTTTAATGCATCATGTTCTAGGTTGCAAGGATGAATGAATACAGGGCTAGAGAATCTACTTGCCAGCGCTGGAATTAAGGATCATACCAACTCTATGTGGTGAGGGTTGGTATGATACATTAATATGGCCCTGGAGAGTACACTGTTAAAAACTATTGTTGGTAATACAGAGAACCACCATTAAAATCAACAGTGCATCACTGTTTTTACGGTAAGGCAGCGTCAAACAAATTGATATTACATTGAACCTCCATAAAACAATAGAGGAAAACACCTTTTTCCTTTTATACTGAAATTCGGTTGTGTGGGGAGTTCCAACTTTTCCAACTAGGTTGTAGCCTGGGTCAAAAGTAGTCTTTCCTGAAGCTCATGGTAATGCTGTTGACAAGACTAGCTGCAGATAATGTGAAACTCTTGTGCAAATAAAGTATCAGGGCTGGCTGTAAAAATGTTGGACTAAAATGCACTTCAAAAGAAAAAGTTGATGTGTCTGTAATTAAACATTTAGGTTGTCCAAGGCGCAGCTAACCTGGTCGGTTGTGGGAAGTGTACAGTGAACAACGTAAAGCCTCTCTACATCTGCAATTACTACAGAGGGTAAATATATTCATTCAATTTGACTTCTCTTGATTTTGGTGAGCCTTATGATGTTCAAAGTATATTTGAAAAGTGCAGGCAGTCAATGCTCACATTGTTCCACTTTATACACAAAGCTGCATTCATGCATCATGCTGACCCTACTAGGTTGATACACTCCCAAAGGGTCTTCACTATTCCTGAATGCATCCCTGGGGAGTAGACTCTGCAAGACTGCATTCATGCATTATGAAGACATGAAAGCACTATGCATCCCTTGAGAAGATGTATTGACTTTACTGTAATTTACAACAATGAGTTGATGTAAATGTTGTCTTCAAACAGAAACTCCCAGGACACAGGACATCCTTATATTAAGGGACCTCAGGGCGGAAACTGCAAGAAAGTAGTAGATGGTCTATGTGGTGAGTATTCTTGTCTTCAGGTAAATCCCTACGCATTCTGCAACACTTACAATGAAAGTCATGATATCAGCAGTCATGAGGACAAATATAAAAATCGCTTTTCATCCCCACAGACTATTGTCTTAGATTATCTTAAATATGAATAGGTTAGATTTCTTTGTAATTGTTACAGAAGAGTATAAGGACCTCTATAGCATCACTCTGATGTAATTGAACACTGTAAATAGTAAATGCAGCTATACATCAAAATCTATCGTAGCTTTACAGCACCTACCATAAACTGTACACCTACAGCAGATTTTACTGTACACCTACAAAAAAGGCAACCAACTGTTAACAGTGTCCCTGTGCCTTCTTCTGTCCCCCATCACCAGACTGTGGAGACATGATGTGTAAGAACAATGGCACAATGAATGCAAAGACATGCACCTGTGACTGTGAGGGAGAGTATAAGGGCAACGACTGTGGTAAGTACTCATTTACTGTTACTAAGAGAAATATTAAAATATTTTACTCTTTTAAGGATGTCTTATTATGCTATACCCTTTGTAGCCAAAAATGCAGGATGCACTAATGCAGTGTCATTGAGTTACTCAATTGCACCGCATTAGTACACCATTTCACCTGATCTCGCCTTTACCCAGTGGGCACAAAACTCAGTTTAATGTTGAATCAATGTTGCATCAACATTGAATCAACATTGTCAACCAGTTTCCAATGTTGATTCAATGTTGTGTGCCCACTGGGTAGACATTAATGGACCCCTACATTAGAGCTTTGATAGGGATAAGAGCATAAAAAGTGTCCTATCTGGTAAATTTCTTAAATCTGACATGGGACATTGAGATAGATTTAAGACTTTTTCACATCCAAAGGTATTCAGGCATCCACTGAGAGCTCATTTCTAAAATTTAACTTGGGGACCCCACATCCAATGCCCCACATCATGTAATCCTTAACAGTTTGAACCACCATGTATCATCTGTGTGTACATCTCTTCTACTAGGTGATTACAATTGCCCTGAAAAGGACGATGATGCCTGTGACTCATTCTTCAAAGGGAAGTGTGACATCTGGTCTAACGTACCAGGGAAGTGCCCCTTCATGTGTGGGATGTGCAAGAAGGGTGGCCAGGATGGCAATGGCAATGATGACAAGAACGGAAATGATGACGACAATGACAATGATGACGGTGACAAGAAAGGAAATGGTGATGACAATGATGATGATGATAATGATGGTGACAAGAAAGGAAAGGGTGACGACAATGATAACGATGACAACAAAAATGGTGGCAAAGGTATATCATGTGGTGCTGTGAATAATATTTGCAACTCACAACATCTGAGTTGTCTTTTTTCGCATACTAGCATACTTACGGTCTAAAAATTAACTGAGCTGTATTTAAGCATTTGAGCAGATCAAGAAGATAAGACTGTCTTTGCTGATTCATTTAGAAGGTTTTAAGTTGATTATTTCTAGTATTTACTTTTTCAAGAGATTCTCTCATGCACTTTTCCCAGTCCTGGCAAGTCACTTACTATATCTGCATCCATGCATTATGACGAGAAAAGGCATCAATAGCATTATGGGGTCCTTAGAGGTTTAACAGAAATAAGACCATTCCTATCGGAGTAATAATCACATGTTCTAATTCCACCACATTGACTATTTCTACAGATGACTGCAAAGACGAGAACAAGTCCTGTGGTGTTTGGGCAAAGGCTGGTTACTGCAAGGATGCCCACCCCCGTGCCTATGTCCCAAACCACTGTAAGAAGTCGTGTAAGTCATGTGACTGATACACAGCAACGACCAGAAAAGAGTGCACTGTAAATCTGCAATTTACATAATTTGACTGAAAAGGACCAGGGAGAAAATATGTAAACAATAAATGAAGAAAAAAAGGCTGACTTTTTACTTTTTATTTTACATATTTATGGAAATAAAAAGCAAACAATCAATTTATAATATGGAAATACCAATAGTCTGTAGAGTCCTTCAGGGCTCAATTCTAGTACCTCTTTAATTCAGTATTCTAGTACCTCTTTAACTCAGTGAATAACCTCTCATATCAGAAGTATGCTGACAATATGGTGGTTTCTCTTTGTAAGCTTTGTAAGATTTTAAATTTAGACCGGGTCACGGTTCACACTATGATTTTCAAAAGCTGAATCGAAAAAGCTACATAAGTGCTACATATAAATACATAAATTGGATTCCAGACTAGGTATTCGTTTGGGCATGGTAGTAGTGGATTGGAAATAGTCTAGCTGTGGAGTAATAGTGTTGGATGTTTTAAGAAAATCCAAGGAAGGCATTGCTTGTGCAATGTACATGTCTTAATATAATTCATAACTATTATAATGTATAGATAGTATGAAATTTCATATCAATGAGTATAGCATGTACATCTATGAGTATGAATATCAGTGAGAACATAAATATAAATAAAACATTCAATGCTAAAAACAATTGCAGGCAATTTGGTATGCTGTGAAGTGCAAGCAAGGCATCAGAACTTGATTCTTGAGAGCGAAGGTGGAGCCGTCACTGACATTCAACCAAAAAATCTCTGACACCAACCTGTTTCACATCCAGTTTGGTCTGGAAAGGTTAGATAAGAGGAGAGAAAAGCAATTTACCCTGCTAATGTGTAAGCAAGCACCAAACCTTGGACTCACAGCCACTGAATACCTGAGCAGGTAGGAAAAATCCCCTAACCTAGCCATAACTTTACCCGCTTTGAACACAGGCCATACTTCAGAGCAGTAGAACTCTCGAATAGACTCCATGAAGAAGTCCAAAAATCTGAATACACTTCCCAATTTAAAACCAGATATGACAAGTGTTCGGATAACCCCTAACAAGTTAGAAAAATCGACATTCATATTAAACGTTGTAATGATGTTCTTTGAAGGTGAATGCAAGTTAGACTTTGCTGAACTAGTTCTGGGACCTGATATATGAAGACAATTCTTGTAGGCTGTCGGTATGGTTGGGCAGTGGGGTGGAGTGCAGGGTTGCTTAGAATGTTATAACTCTCCTATGTCACTGATAATTACCCTACCACATGGCAAATGGTTGTACTTACAGTAATAATAGTAGTAGGTCTAGCTTGTGTAGCCCTTTAGTTATTGACTCAGGGTTACTACCCAGAGTTATATGCACTGCGCCAGCTCTATTGTAAGACCTTTTTGGGACACAGGGAAACTCATGCCATTTTGCAGTGTGTGACATAGGCATGGAAGGAGTGTAGCGCTGCAAAGTAAAGGTTGGGGAACAAATGATACCATGAATTTTTTTTCTGATATCTCACTTTATCGGCATGTAATCAGTCTTTTATCTTCTTCAATTATCTTTTTTCTCTTGATTTTACTTTACTCCTATACCTGCAATGTCAAAGATTTATCGACATTTTGAGATGAAAGTTGGGTGTTTCATCTATAAAAGATGTCATTTGCCTTCTCATACACCAGAATTACCATCTACTTTCCAATAGCATGACAGAATTCACAAGCACCCAGGAAAGCTAGATTTGAGAATTCACGCCACTGGAGGAGGGTTTATATAGGGAGCGTTCCTAGTGCGGACGGTGGTGGTGCTAGCGCTGTATGAACGTCTCTGTGATCCGTCTCTTATGTCACAGGTTGCCATCTGTTTGGGCAAATACGTGATAGCTCTCCTGGGTGCGTGGACAAACGTTCTAACCATAATCTTAATAATCTTAGCATGACCCAGTTTACGCTGATTCATCTGTGAGGGCACTCACACACACACACAATTTTAATCAACTGTGGACTGTTATGACCAGTTGATCCTGCTGGCCTGCCCAGGTGACTTTGGTAGGAGGACCATGAATAAGGCTTGGTTTGGAATAAAATATTCCATATTGCATAATATGGACTAACTTTGTAATTTGAGGAATATACATTAGCTTCAATGAATACACACTGTAAAATCATATATATATATACATATATCCTGTGGATACACTGTCAAGATAGTACACAGGTAGGTATAAATACGCTCATACACCGCTAGCGCCACCACCGGCACAACAAGGGACGAACCTGCATAGTCACTAGACGCCGCCCATTCTATGCGTAATCTTGCACCACTGGCCGCACCAGGAACTCACCCTATATAAACACTCCCCTAGTGGTGTTGGCCTCTCTTCGCTGCTACCTAAGTCGGGAGGCACAGTTGTCATTACCCACCCACCCACCCATGTATATATATATATGTAATAAACGGTACTTTGCGTCTTTATGATATTGATAGAGTATCCAGTAAAGAACAAAGTCAACACAGTTCGGATCAAGTGTTACAGGTTGCGAATCAATAGGTTTATTCAAGAACCTAGACAGGCAATATCTAAACGTGCGAACTCCCTATAGAGTTCGGAGCGGGTCAGTAGGCTAATCAGCCGCAGTGATCACGGGGGTCTCTTTACCAGCGTGGCTCAGAGTAACCGACGAGTCCCATCGGATGCTGGGTATATATAGGCAGCCAGCCTGCGCGCACACACGCAGACCGGAAGCCTATAGCAACCTCTGTCCATACCCCAAGCCCGAAGCAGGTGTCGCCACCTGCCGTCGGACTGAAGGGTTCGGACTGAGCTCGCAACACAGCATCCAACAGAACCCGTCATATAACACCTCGTATAACCCTAGCCCCTACACTACCCTCTACCAGATAATAACCGGGGGTAAATAATTAAGGTTAAAGTCCGAAAACACTTCGGACTGGCATTATCTTATAAATACCACCTTAGGGCTCTATTAAAGTTATACCTTTAAACAATATGACGTATTCTGATGAACACAATAAGGTATTAATTACACACATTTCTATATATATAATGACTGTAATAAAAATTACACTCCATTCCCTAGGATAGATAGAGTTAACCTATATATATAGTATACGAACACTTGAAAAGTATAATATCACAAAAAAAATTTCGTCCCTCCAGGACCCCGAGCTTATTTACACTCGTAATGAATATTACTATCAGTGATAAACAATATCACCTTTCTTAATAGTTAAGACATAAGTACATATTAGTATTTAACAAATAGGACATCATACGTGTTCCTTGTGGAAGATCCGGATCCTCCTGAAGATAATGTAGCATTCTGCCCGGCTTTCGGAACCTACTTCGTTCAGCTCCTACTCACCGGAACAAGAAAGTTCATCGCTCATACTCGGGAGCGTACAGGTAGTAATAATTATTAAAAAAATAATTTAGTCCTGCCTCCAGGCGATCTTCAGACTATGTATAAGGAGCACTCGGTCCTGATATGAAAATGTCACAAAAAAACGACGTATCGGATCCTAGTTGTTAACGTGCTCCCGTCCCGAGTTCTGCTTTCCTTCTCCGGATCTCCTCCTCAGCTTCCGTCAGTGTTCCCGGGCAGACTGGATCCTCACGTAGCCAGCCTGCCTCGTCCTGCTGTCCGGATACTCCTTCACCTTCTAAGAAGGTGTTCTGCTGTTGGGGTCCGTATCATATGAATACCACCCCCTCCTAGTCGGGTCCTATGATAGGTTAATCCTATCCGGACTCTGAGTCACCTGTGGCGTCGGGTTTAGCCGGCGCCTCCTCCTCATCGGAGTCTGACTCGGCCTCCGCCAGAGTCAAGTCTCAAAGCCAGGACTCGATCTGGGCCCTGGTGCCATCCCATTCGTGCATCTCGTGCGCGAAGCAGTCCCTGAACCGGGCGCGTTCACGGTCCAGTTTCTCCTCGGCGTTCTTAGTCGCCATCTTTTGCTTCTTCCTTTCGGATTTAGCAAGTACTCGTTCAGTCCGAGCCCTTTCCTTCTCTTCCTGAACAGTATCCACTGCCGCTGCCTTTTGAAGAGCGACTTCCTTCTCATGGAGATGATGCACCGTGTTAAGGGACATCATCGCCACCTCCTGACTGAGGTCGGTGAGCAGCCGGTGAAAGCCGTCCTGCCACTTATCCATCGCCTGTTGTCCGGCTTCGTAAGAAGCGAAGTCAACGCGAGGGAACGAAGGAGGAGCTCGTAGTCGCAAGACTAAAGCATCCTCATCCGGAGTCTCTGGAGGGAGATCCTGTGACTTGGCAGGTTTTGGTTTAGGTTTCACCGAACCCTTTGTCTTCCCTGTCTGGGTGAGGGTTTGAGTTTCCCCTCCCGGAACCAGGTCACTAGGTGGGAAGGCCTCGTCAAAGACTTCCCCCATACTGGTGTTCGGATCCTCCGGAGCAGCCCGAGATGGCATGCTCTGGGGGCCCGACTTCCAGTCAGTCTTGGTGGAGGTGAATGCCGGGCCTTTATAGCCAGGATCCGCCTTCTCCATAACGGATGGTCTCTCATCCGTTTTTGGTCTCTTGGCATCGGTAGGCTCCGAGGACTGGTTCTGTCTCTTCGGAGCTTTCCGTACCTTCTTCGTGCTTGTCCGCCTCTGGTACTCCTCGAACTGCTCAAAGAGTTCGCCATCTGGAATGCGGTGCCAGTTGCCGTCCGGGTTTACTTTGTAAAAGACCCGGACTTTCCCCTTCTCATTGGTACCCATGTCCACTTCGAGGTTCTCGTTCTTGCCTACTCCCCCGAACCGAGAGTAGACCTCCTCATGGGCGAGCTGTATACGCTCCGCCGCCGTCTCCAAGGACAAGTTGTGCTTCTTGGCCATGTGTCTGATGTTGTCTGCTCTGGTATAGAACAGGCCACCATCGGGGCAACCCTTGCTCCCTCTCGGACCCACACTCAGGCAGTCATATCGCATGAGATGACGCACATGGTATCGGGTGACATGCCGCGCGAACCTTACCTTAGTAGGCCAGGTTCGGGGCGTCTCCAGGGTCTCGTCAATGTTTTGACAAGTCTCGAAGGGGCAATGGCGATCTGGAGTCCATCTCGTCATTGCCCAGGCCAGTTTAGTTTTCTGGAGATAGGAATGGTACTTCGTACTACCAGTCCGGACCTTCTCCAGTAACTCAAAGTGATACAACTGTACTGACTTGTCAAGAGGATCCTTCTTAATCCACTCCTCATCATCTGAGAGGCCGTCCTGACCCACAGGATCCGGGTGTTGCGAAGAACGTTTGTCCTTTACACAATCCCCGACGCACATAGGTTTGAAATACTTAAACCTACTCGCGGCGTTGGCTCGGAGCGCTGTCCTTACCAATACCTCGAGTTCGTCCTGAGGGATGGTATCTTCATCCAACCCCTTCAAAACGGATTCCACCTCTTCTGCGGATTGCACCGCCTCCAGAGATGTGAGCTTGATGGTCTCCCTCAGGTATAAGTCCCGACGGTTGGCCTTCTCTTGGCGACTAGTATCAGCATTCCTAGTCGCTGCTGTTGTCTGTTGGATGATTTCATCCTCCAGAGTTGCGTCCAGAATAGACTCCTTGGTCTTCTGTTCGACTCCCCGAGATAGCTTCATAGCTGGCGTCAGGTGTCGTCTCTTCTCCCGTCGGTTATGGACAACATTGTACTGCGAATATGTTTCCATATCCGCGTCCAAGTCCCCTGAAGGTCTTCATTTGGATTAAGTTGAAAGACTTAACCTCTTCACGGCTCAACTGGTCAATGATGGCCCCTCGGAGAATGGCTGGGACATCGGTGTCATCCTTATCCCAGTCATCATGTTCATGTGGGGCTAGGATGTGTACTCCCGACCCCGACGGACCACCACCCGCAGCTTGGTCCAGCTTGCCGGCCTCATCCGAAGTATCCATTTCTGGTATCTCCGGATTAGGCTCGTTGGTCTGGGGAGGTGGGTCCACTGGAGTGGGTACCTCTTTCCGGGGCTCCGGGATAGCCGGGGCCTTGAAGGTTATGTTGGACAACACCGTTTGTAACGTCCGAACGACATGTGCGTTACGTCCATAGCTTCCTCCGTCCGAGGCTCCTGGAGGGTAACAGTCGTCTTAGGACGAGCTCCCCCCTATCCGGACCTCCCAGCTAGCGCAGCGGCTGTGGCCGCCACCGCCGCACTGCTGTCTAACTCCTGAGAGAAAGAAAACAGATTTGTCGGGGCCGGATTGTTCAGAGCCTGAGTCTTCGGAGCCGGAGTCTTTGTGGTACTGTCCTTCACCTTGGTGGGGATCGGAATAGTAGACTTCTTGGGGCCCGGCGCCTTGGCAGCATTACTGCTGGTAGACGTCTGGCCCTTCTTAGGTAGATTCTTAGCGGCGGGCTTCGGATCCCCCTTTGTTACGTCCGTCACGGATGTATTCTTCTTCTTCGGATCCTTAGGCGCCGTAGCAGTGGCAGCCTCAGGCCCGTAACTAGGGGGGGTTCGTCGTTTCGAACGAACCACCCCACCTCCCTGAAGGAGGAGAAGTGTTCCACCCTAGCTGAGTGGGAAGAGGACATAATTGCCTACTTCTCATTTTTTACGGCTTGTCGATCGGACAATTATTAAGGATTCTAGAGAGAAAACTATGAAGGATTGAATTGATATAACAAAACTCAGCTTTCTCTTTTAAATGTATAACACAAAGTTCCACGTCATATTAGAAAAGTCCAGTTCCACCATTGAAACAATTGTGTCAAGTTCCACCATATCCAAAAACGAACCACCCCGCGAAGAGGGCTAGTTACGGGCCTGAGCCTTTGGGTCCGACTTTTTAGTACTCGGAGTACTACCCTTCTTGGGGTCGGGCTTCTTAGGCTCGACCTTAACCGGAGGCTTCTTCCCAGCACTCGCGTGTTTGAGAGCCTTAGTACTGACTCTAGAATCGGACGACTTTGACCGATCCCGTGTAGCACTCTTTCCACCACGCGTCCTCGGACGTGCAGTGTCGGATTCACTACCACTCTCCATAGACAGTTTCCTGCTTACTGCCCGTTGGAGGGTGGGGGAGATGCTCAAACTGCACATCCACGAGGGTCGTACAGTGTTCTCGGAAGGTTCCTGCTCCACTCCGGAGTGGGCGATACCTTGCAGCAGTTGGGAGTCCTCACTGCCCGTCGGCGATGGTGACTTCCTAATCGGGGAGACGGCCGGATCCACCGACATCTCCGCCAGACTCTCACTGAGCTCATCACCACTGGGGTTCTGAGCGTCCACTAGACCCTTAACGGCCGAAGCCGTCTCGGAGTCACCGGAAAGTTCGGACTAACGGAGCTGCTGCTCTGCCATCCTCACTTTGTACGGGGGTGTCTTACGACGAAGAGTTTGACGGGGAAACCGTAAGTTCCCCGCCGCTCTCTTTTGTCTCAGAACACGCAGGAAAGAGTACTCACTGCTTACAACTCTATCACAGACTTTTCTCCTCTTCTAGACGCCCTGAATCCCGAATTCGCCGCTGCCGACCGTCGCCGCTACTGACTTTGGGAAGCCCAAAATCAATATGGCGATTCCCTCGCTTTTGTTTTTAAAACAAAGCGCATGCGCGGCGTCTCGCGTGATTGGACGCGATCCCGTTATCCGGTGTGACCCAATTACCGGTTAATCAGGTCACGACCTCTCCCGCCCGCATCTCGGGCTGCAGGGATCTTACTGCCACTCGGGCGGCTCCCCAAAAGTCAGAATATACTTCGAATAAAGAGCTCATCGGGAGTATTAGTGGATATATATGGGAAATCGAAGATTACCCCACCGGATTATCCGTCCACCACCCTCGGGGAACACTCTTACATTCTTTTCTATCGACTCTGAGCGCCCCTGTTGGTAGCACACACATAACATATAGAACAACACAGGACACCACACTCGTTGTGTAACAAGCTAGGTTACCGCCCCTCTAGCCACCAGCCTAGGGCTTTGCCACACGGGATTACCGCTTGCATCTAATAACCTGGCCGAAGGACACTCGTTCTTAACTAAAATTCCAGCCTTGATTTTAGTTTTCCGTGCCCTTCTTCCTTCGCCTGCCGAGACTTTCTTTTTCACGGTCTTTCGGAGCTTCCTTCGTACCACCCTCTTAGGGGGGTCCGCTGACACCACTTCTAAAGGTACAAATTTAGCTTCCAAACTCTCCTTCTCCACCTCCGTTTCCGGGGTGAGCTCCCTCCCAGCCCAAGCATGCAACCAAGCCACATGACTCGTCCGGATGCGTCCCGCTGCAGACTGGATCAATACAGTCGTTTGACTGATACATTTAACCACGGTATGTGGCCCATCCCAGTTATTTGCCAGTTTGACGTTACAGAGCGGTTCATGTAGTCGGATCACTCGATCCCCCACCACGAACCGCCGCAATTTCAATCCGGTGTCATAACCCACCTTCTGCCAATTCGCAGCTTTGAGCAAATGAGCTCTCACTGTTTCGTAGGCAAATTTGAACCTCTCTCGAAGAGATTCCACGAATAGCACCGTACAAGGTGCTTCTGGACTGATCCCTACCACCCCGAACACTAAATCCGCGGGCATGATCAAATCCTCCCCGAACACCAATAGGTTCGGAGTGCAATTTGTCGAAGTGTGGACCGTATTATTATACGCATGTACCACAAATTCGCACTGGTCATCCCAATCATCCATATGGGAGTTCACTAATGGCTTCAAGACCTGGATCAAGGTCCGATTGAACCGCTCCACCTGTCCGTCGGACTGGAGCCGGTACGGATTGGTCCGAGTCTTGCATATAGCCAGCTGATGGCACATAGCAGCCCATAATTTTGACTCAAATTCTCTCCCTTGATCACTATGTAACATCAAGGGAGCCCCCAGATGGAGGATCCACCCCTTCACCAGTGCTTCCTCACAAGTAGCAGCAGTATGATCCTCGAGTGGGTACACTCGGGTGTATTTTGTATAGTAGTCCGAGACCACCATCATACACGTATTTCCCTTAGGAGTGGGTTTTACCCCACTAATAATGTCTACAGCTATTCGAGCAAACCTTACTCCGAACAGCTCTTGTTGCAATGGCAATTTTCCCAGTCCAGGACCAGGTTTGCCTAGACAACAGGCCGGACACGTCTCGATCCACCTTAAAAGGTCACCGGACATTCCCGGCCAGTAATATCTTCTACTCAGCCGTTCCAAAGAGCGTTTCTTGCCGAAATGCCCACTAGTGGAATGGCCGTGGCAATAGTACAGGATGTCTTTCCTCATAGCAGCCGGGATCACCATTTGTAACACCCTCCGCTTCCTTGGACAAGACTTCCACCTGCACAACAACGAATCCCGAACCTCCAGTTCATGGAACTGAGCCAGGAAATGTCGCATTTCACGGTTTTCCAGTGATATTTCAGGTCTCACTAGACAGACCCCGGTAGGGACAAGCTCCCTCAGTCGCGCTATGGTAGGATCGGCTATCTGGTACGTCCTTATAGTGTCGGTGGACCAATCCAACCGGTTTTGCAACAACCCGTTATAAGGCAAACGCACACTCGCTACCACAGCATTGTGAGCACCACAGTCCCCACACTCCGGACGCACACAACGGCGAACCGGACGTCTACTTAGGCAGTCAGCATTGATATGCTTCGTGCCCGCTCGGTGCTGGATATGAGAGTTCTCCAGTCCGAACTCACTGAGGTGATTCAACCACCGACCAATCATCCCCTCCGCGTCCTTAAAATTAAGGAGCCACCTCAAGGCAGAATGATCAGTCCGGAGTGTGAAATTCCCTCCGTACAAGAAGTGCCAAAACTTCTTTGTGTACACCACTACTGCGAGCAGCTCTCGCTTGGTAGTACAATAATTTCTCTGTGCCTTGTTCATACTGTTACTAGCGAACGCCAGCGGGACCTCTACTCCATCCTGGATCTGGGACAATGCGGGCCCGATGCTCTCATTGCTCGCATCAGTGTCAAGGATGAAATGCCTCCGTAGGGTATTTCAGCACTGGGGTGGTTCGGAACAATGCCTTAATCTCTTTGAAGGCGTCATTCTGCTCCATCCCCCATGGGAAGGGTTCTTTCTTCCTCCCCTGAGTCCAATGGCTCAACTTTTGCAAGGGTTGAGACACCCTAGAGAATCCGGGGATGAAGTCCCTGTAATAGGAACAGAACCCTAAAAAGGATCTGATATCCTTTGGTCCTTTTGGAACTTCCCAAGTCTCCACAGTCTCCAGTTTAGCCGGATCAGCCTGCACACCCTCGGTGGAGATGATCCGGCCCAAATAGACCATGGACTTCCGAAAAAGTTCACATTTCTTTGGCTTTAAAGTCAAACCATTGGACCAAATTCGCTCCAATACCTCCCCGAGGTTCAATGCACACTCTTCAAACGTCTTGCCAAAAACAATGACGTCATCCAGGTATACCAAGCACTTGCGCCACAACAGATCACTCAACAGAGTTTCCATCATAGCCTCAAAAGTGGCAGGGGCGTTGCATAACCCGAAAGGCATCAGCTCAAACTGATACAGTCCAATGTGACTTGTGAAAGCCGTCTTCTCCTTATCCTCTTCCTTCATTCCGATTTGCCAATATCCGGACTGCAAATCGAGGGTGCAGAACCATTGGTTCCCACCCAGCGAGTCCAGAGTCTCATCAATTCGGGGTAGAGGATACGCATTCTTCTTGGTTACTCCATTTAGGCGTCTATAATCGATACAAAATCGGATAGACCCATCCTTCTTAGTAACCATCTGAACCGGGCTGGACCAGGGGCTAGTGCTAGGCACGATCACCTTCTGTTCCAGCATGGTTTTCACTTGTTCTTCAACAACTCTTTTCTTACCCAACGGCAAGCGTCGGTAAGGCATTTTGAACGGCTGTGCATCTCCCGTATTGATAGAATGCAGCACCTTGTCAGTTAGGCCCAAAGGCTCCCCCTCCACTTGCCATGCATCCTGATACTTCACTACCAGCCTTCTCAAGGAATCGAGATCCCTCCGATCCGTCAGATCTGTTTCGGAGATCATTTTCTTGAGTCCATCACTCAAAATGGTCGGAGAAGGGTCACCCTTCATGCTCACATGACCAGCAGGCATTACTGCCTCACTGGTGAACACCTTCCCCAGCACCGTATCCTTTTTCAGATACTTCGGTTCTAACCCGGGGTTAGAAACCGGCACCACGGTCCAAGCACCATCACCCACCAGGGTGTCCATGCCTGTCAAACCGATGCTTCCCAACATGGCCACATCCGGCTCCACAACTGCCTCTTCCTCTCTCCTAAGCCCCTTGCTTCGGACCAGCACGTCACACGTCTGTCCGGGAGGAATCTTTACAGTTTGGACCACCGTTGCCACTGTTGATACTTGTCGGAGCACACATTGCTCCACCGCACAGTACGGGTGCTCTATCTGGAGTAGCCCTGTACCAGGGTTCAGGACCGCGTCATACAACGCCGAAAAGTCCAACCCCAGTATACCGTCGTCAGCAATATCCGCGATGGTGGGAGAAGCCACATACTCCTTCCCCCCAATCCGGAGCGGTATGAACGCGCGCCCATACGTCTGCATACTCGACCCATCGGCCGAACAGGCGTTTACCCTCGTTTTGAAGTTATCACGACTGTCCGGCATAAGAGCATAGAAGTTTGAGGAGATAAAGGAGTGGCTCGCTCCCGTATCTACTAAAAACTCGCCTGCCCTACCGGCCACAGTAACAGACTGGTCAAATCTACCATATTTAAAGCAGCAAACTCTTAATAACCGTGAATTTAATATTATAAGAATCAGCCACACATCATTGGACATTTATGTGATAGGAGATTATATGAAAAAAAATGCGTGTAAGATATGTATTAGGGTACTTTACTGATTGAACACCACATACAAAGCCTGACTGCAGCCATGGCATATCTTAATTGTATACCTATAGGGCATGAAACACTCTGTCTATCAAGCTATCCTAAAAGCGTAATATCGTGCTTGAACAAATGTGATATAAAAAGGAAATGGTGGCTTGCTGTAGTTGGTCAGTTATCTATACAACTAACTATAACATTTGTGAACGTAAATATACATCAATGACACAGAGCTATGGTTAAATACTGCTATTTCATATTTTCAAGTTTCAAGTTTGATAAAATTTATTCAATCATAGATCAACGGTATATATACATGTGTACTTTATCCTTAGTGTCTTCAATTTTACATACACCATAATAATCAATAATAACACTTGACAAGGTATTCTGTTCCCAAATGATACTATGTGAATAGGCTGCTGCTTGACTTTATGTCAGTTTTCGTTAGCCACCTGTATTATTATATTTACTTTAACCTCATATTAGAATTTTATATGTGATATAATTATAACATTACATGGTGCAAATGAAGTCTTTAAGTACATTAACCTATTCTGTCTTTAGTCCTTTTACACATAGCTAAGACCATTTGAAGATGTTGTACAGAGATATAATATTATTAGCTAAGGTATCAATATTATGATATGATATCAATGTATAAAGATAAACAATCTAATATATAATTCTGTATGTACATGTTTATATTAACAATTATATTTTTACAGCAATTTCATAGCTAATATAATTAAATATTGTATGATTGAATTACTAATTCTGATAGAATTTTACAGGACATTACAATAACTCAGCTAGTATATGTGGCTATCATACATCATCCATCATAGCGCATTCCAATTGCAGAATCAGTCCTACATAATACAATATTATTTTGTTTGATATAAGACTCTTGTAGGTTACACATTTGACCATATAATGACTTGAATAAAATCCACATTAGACCATATCAGGTATTTGGGTTAACAACTCACCCTTAAAGAGGCCCCGACACCTTCCACACTACTCATAAATATCTATGAGACAATATATCTGTGAGCGACATAATACACTCTAAATTACCGACAGTGACACACTATAGGAGGTAGGCAAAAACAAAGCCAGCCACCTGTGGGTTCAGGTCACCCAGGTGCGAAATTGGCGGCTTGGGGAAGAAGGAGGATGTTACGTCATCGGCGGGAGGGGTGCTAAGCATTGTGGGATATGGGTCAAGCTGTTATTATACATGCAGTACTGTAGTCACTCGCATATGGTACACTTCTGATCCCATCATATGTGATATCTAAGGACTACTTATTGAATATCGAGAAATGGCGGATATCGATTACCCAAGAGCTGATGTTTCCAAAAGTGAAAGAATTTTTCTAATATTCCTATTAGAAGCTGAGTTAGGTCCATATAGGCCGAGCTATGCCTACCTATAGTAATGGCCACATTGTCATTGACACCGAAAACCGTAGACTCCAACTGACAACCTATAAAATCTGATAGCAATGACATCACTACTATTTTCTTGATAACATTTTATCTCAGAAGATGTAGCTACAGGTGTGCTACAACCGGACTGTTGCCTCGCCCCCCCCCCTCCAAAAATGAAATTGCCATCCCTAAATGTGTGCACTGCTGAATACACATACATGTATGATGTAAATGGCAGGGACCCGTCCACTTGCATGACACCTCAAATTATCAAAATAATTATTGAAATAGTCTGTAATGCTGCATTCATGCATCATGTCGACCCAACATATTTCATACACTCTTGAAAGGGAGTATTCAAGGATCATCATGACAAAGGCTACGCAGCCCATGAATGATTGAAATCGAAGATTTCAAAGTCACTATTAGTCATAGTATATAAACTTCTGAAATTACTAAAAATCATAAGTTGCTTCAGGAAATCGTAATGGTCATAATAGCCAGGGTCTAAAAATCCTTGACATCCTTGGGTGATTATAACAGAAATTACTATGTACAAATGCATGAGATTGGACACACCAAGCAGCCAATATTAATGCACATCCCTGTGTACTCTCTACACACATCTGTACAGTGGGCCTATAGTTACTGGACATCGATTCTCTGTCTCTTTGTAGCTCTATAGTGATCGATGCCCAGTTTTATACTTCAGACCAGTGGCTCATTTTGGCTGTTTTTTGCCTCACAGATTGCTCCTACCGCAAAATCCTGACTAGGTGTCAATATATTCTCTATGCCAATGTGTAATATGAGGGTAGAAAACAGTGGAACCTCAGTTAGAAAAAATCCTACTGAACAGTTTTTGAGAAAATTAGGGTTTTGTTGCCTTTTTTTGCTGTTTTTAGTACATTTCCTACATAACCCGTGATCGTCAGCATTTCTCAATTTTCAGGTATTTAGAATTAGAATTTGACATTTTTTTATTCGCAGTAGGATTCCTGAATACCGAGCCATTCTACACAGGGTGTTATTTTGAAAAAATATAAATCATTTGATAGTGTATTTGGTCTCCTAAATAGAGGGAGTTTGGTCATAGTTTAATTGATTGTTGACAATCCAGTCAAGGGCTATTAGGTTCAGTTCAGTGCAAGTTGCAAAACAAGTGACTTGCACTTTTTAACTTGACCTCATGTCCACTATGTAGGTCTTCACTATGCATGGGTCTATCCAGAGTCCATCAGTGGGACCACGCATGAAGGCAGATTCCGCAGCTTTTGGCGAGAAAAAAGTTAAAAATCGCAAAGAAGTGAAATTCGCCTAAATACCCCCTATTTGGCGAGAAAAAAGTTCAAAATCGCAAAAAAGTGAAATTTGCCTAAAAGCACCTGATTTGGCGAGAAAAAAGTTCAAAATCGCAAAAAAGTGAAATTTGCCTAAAAACAACTGATTTGGCGAGAAAAAAAGTTCAAAATCGCAAAAAAGTGAAATTTGCTTAAAAACCCCCTATTTGGCGAGAAAAAAAGTTCAAAATCGCAAAAAAGTGAAATTTGCCTACAAAACCCCTATTTTGGAGAGAAAAAAGTTCAAAATCGCAAAAAAGTGAAATTTGCCTTAAAACACCCTATGACTGTAGCATGAATACAGACACTCATGGACACAGACTCATGTACACCCACACAGACATACACATAGGAATGAACATGGCTTTCTCCTTCATATAGCAACCTATGTATTTCTACTTTGATGAGACTGAATATAGCTTTCTGTTAGAAGGACTCTGATACATGGATGTTGATGTCCAGTTTTAGATATATACCCGTATAGTGCATTGGAGTGCTATAATGTTGGACTGCTGTATATTTGTAATACACGCATGCTCTGAATAGTATATATACAATCTAATATATTTGAGTCAGTTGTTATTCTGAGCCTCTATAGTCAGCTTTCCCACCTCACCTCCACCGCTACCTTTACCGCCGATGACGTCACAACATGGCGAGGTGTCGGTACAGGCTTGATGTGGCTCTATGCCCCACTTGCAGTAGTGCCACTAGTGGGCCGGGCCGTGCATAGTGTGCTAGGGGCTGGCGACCTCATTAGAGACACAACAAGTGACGTTTACCTTTGGGTTACATGATTATTTACAAATGTGTATAGCCAAAATATCATGTCACGGCCTCTTTAAGTATCCTCTTAAAATCATAAATATTTTGAATATTTCTTAGCGAAGGATCAAGATCATTCCATAATGTTGATACACTATATTCAATACTTTTTTTATAAGCTGTACAATGAGGGATAAAATTGAGTAAAACAGGAGCATCATTTAGTCGTGTTCTAACCTCTGTTTTCTTTTTGAAACCCGTTTTTTTTGACCTTTTAAAACCCTCTAAATAGGCATGAAATTTCCTTCTATCACTCAAAAGATTAATACAAGATTCATTATGAACATTACATGTAGGTGTAAGACGCGGTTTCTTGAGACATACTTTTATAGCCCTATTTTGAGCAACTTGTAACTTATGCAAGGTAGTCACTGTACCATTCATGAACAAAATATCTCCATAATCAAAAATTGGCAATATGTACACTTTATAAATATTCAATAAAGACGATTTAGACAGAAATCTCGCAATTTTAGTGAGTTGATATGTTCTATAAGCCACAGTTTTTAATTGATTCCTCATAAACGACTCATAAGTGAGTTTTGAATCTAATATTACTCCAAGATATTTATATGTGGGTACCCTCATTAGATTTTGACCATTTATTTTAAGAGTAAGCTTTCCAAAACATTTCTTTGGGCCAAAGCACATGTATTTTGTTTTTTTTATATTCACAGTTAACCTATTCTTATTGCACCAATTAACAAATCTTGTTACATCTTTTTGCATTTCTTCTGCTGCTAACAAATCATTACTATTGGAGTTATATATAACAGTATCATCAGCAAAAAGCATAATTTTTGATGATTGACATACATTTTCAACATCATTTATATAAACCAAGAAAAGCAAAGGACCCAATATAGAGCCTTGAGGTACACCACAAGTGATTGTATTTTTAGCAGACAATTTATCATTAGCATAAGTATTTTGCACTCTGTCACATAAGTAATTTTCAATCCATAAGAGAAAGTTATTTTTGATACCTAATAATTTTAATTTCTTTAATAATATTTCATGATTTACCGTGTCAAATGCTTTGCGCAAGTCAAAGAATGTAGCCAAGGTATTAATACCAACATTTCTATTCCTGAGAATATCATCTGTTAATTCACCAACTGCAGCAATTGTAGACTTTTCTTTCCTATAACCACTTTGTTGGGAAGTTAAAAGATTATTATCCTCTAAAAACACTGATAATCTTATATGAACAATCCGTTCTAACATTTTTCCAGGCAAAGGTAAAAGTGAAATTGGCCTATAATTATTTACTCTCCTTCTATCACCATTTTTGAAAATTGGAGTAACTGTAGCGCTTTTCCAAATATTAGGCACAATACCAAATTTCAATGACACATTAAACAAATGGACTAGTTGTCTACTTGTTTGAGCAAAACATATTTTCAAAATTTTTGAAGACAAACCTTCAACCGAAGAGGCTTTAGTTATATCAATGTTTTTGATTATATCATCCACCTCTGCAATGTTTGTTGATACATCCTCTAATATCGTAGTTTCATTCACAGTACCATCAAAAGACCATGGATCACTCAAATCTGCAGCTAAATTTGGACCAATTTCAGAAAAATAATCATTGATGAAGGTACAAGTGTCTGAAGTTTCAATAATATTATCATCATCATCCATTAAATTAATTTCTTTTTTATCTTTTTGTTTTCCCGGTAATAATTTTGCTAATTCCCTCCAAAATTTTTGTGGGTCATTTCTACATTCATCTGTGATTTTATTTACATGCTTATTACGAGTAATTTTGTTTGTCTTATTTAATGATTTTCTTGTATTAACAGCTACCTCTTTATCCAAAATATTTTTTGTTTTCCTTGACCTGGCAAGAAGCCTATCCTTTTCCGCAATTAATTCTAGTAAATCTTGAGTGACCCATTCTTGTCTTGGTTTACCAACAGTAAATTCTTTATAAGGACACAATTCATTTATGACCTCAAAGATTTTATTATAGTAATAATTCCATAACCATTCAACATCCATACTTTTGTAAAATCCGAGCCAGTCAATATTATCCAATTTACCTCTAATAACATCTTGGTTCAATCCTTTTAAAGAGCTACCAGTGAATGTTATTTTTGTTTTATCCATAAGCTCTTCTTTTTCAGAAGCATAAATGATATCATGGTCACTGAGATCAAATGGAATAATACCAGAATCCTCTATACTTGTAACATTTGTAAACAACAAATCAAGACATGAGTCTTTGTCACCATGTCTTGTAGCCACTTTTATATGATTCATAAAACCATATTGTAACATCATTGTTATTAATTTCTCAGCGACTAGTTTTAGTTTTACATCCAATAAATCAATATTAAAGTCACCCAGGAAATAAACTTTTTTTGATTTTACTTTAATAATTTTGCTAACCAGATTCTCCAGAAGATCAATAAATTTATACATATCACCTTGAGGGGGTCGATAAATATTACAAATTATAGTCTTATTCTTGTCGTCATCCACAAAAGTAGTACATTGACATTCCATATTAATTGCTGAGCTGTTATATTTTGATAATTCATCCTCAGAGCTAGGAAATCTGCTATTTATATATGTTATTAAGCCTCCACCTACTTTTGGATCAGGTTTATATATATTGTCATTCCATAGCCTATCTACTCTAAACATATTATAACCTGGAATATCATATAAGGTATTGTGATCAAAATCAGTTAACCACGACTCAGATATAGTTAACACACCAATAGGAGAACCAGTAAACCTTATTAGAAGTTCATCTATTTTTTCCCCTCGTATACTTCTAGTGTTAAGATGTAGAATATGATTCTTTCTAATAGCCTCTAGGAGAGGTACAGTCATATCCATGTCATCCATTGTTGTAAAAAGACATTTCTCCCAATAGACTGACATACAGCAAAATGCACCAGGAATAATATACAATGAGCCACACACTTATTGAGTTATAATTAACACTAACAAATAACATATAATTAACTATTAATATGACGAATATCTGCTTAAGCAATTCTGACATATTATTTTTGATTGAGAGATGGCGTGGCTGCACTACTAGCGTCCCTATGTAATTAACCATTGTATAATACTTTGGATTGAAAATTATCGTCTCAGCTGAGAATTAATTGGTCATTCATAATCAATCAATTAAATTTACCGGTACAAATTATGGCCTTTAATGGGTTACTAGTGTTGATTTCAACATATAAAATTTCGATGTACAATCGATGTATAATTGCCGTTTCAATCATTATTTAATGATAATAAACATTCAGCACATTAATTTGCCATAATTTGATATATACTTGGTTTTAATTTTAACCAATTAAATTATACATGGAGGTAAGTTTATCTGTTGTCTTGTTTCGCTGCTATTGCTTGTGGATTGATTAGAGCAGTCCTTAACGCGGGTATCGACACATCTTCTACAGCTCAGCAGACGGCGGGGACTGCAGGCCTTCACACAATAAGTTGGTGGTTGTTGAGCCCTCACTCTCTTCAGGTGGTACAGCATCTGAACTCAAGGTTATGTTACTGTCTGATCCAAATTGTCACAAGTTAGGTAAGGGTTGAGATTTGGTTATCTATACTAAGGTAAATTTTTTGACTGTAATACACCAGGTAGTCTCTATAAGTTCATATGTATGATGAATATTGCGTGTAGACCTATTTGGGATATAATGATAGTATACACAATATACATACCAATTAAACCACTGATTTAATGTGTCTCCACAGAATCCTTGCACTGGCTCTCATAGCCAGGTTTCCTAAATGGATGCCATCTCTGAGTCTGTTGTATAGGTGAGTGACTCTACCTCCTTGACAGAACTGAATGCTATCTGTGATCCAAGGTGTACTGACGCCGTAATGCTGGTTAAATCCCTTGATAAAGTAATTAACCTCCATAATAGTGTCATTCAGGACCTGTTGTGCCGATTGACCAGCCACAGAATGGCAGCAGCGTGCCAGTAGAGCTCCAATTATCGGGGCTATTATAATCTTGGTTTGCGGGTATTCATTTCGAAGAGTTCCAATATTATGCCTTACCATCGTGGTAATATACCATGTTAATGCAAACGCATCCTCATGTTCCCAGTGAACAATTCCCTGTGACTTAATAATCATGTCAGTGATCCCACCAACTATATAATACATTGCCTGTGGATCTTGCGTTAAAAGTTCTTTGGCTCTCCATGTTAGCTCCCGAATGCCTGCTCCAGGGTGGACATGTACCGTTATTTGTAGGTTAAACATAGTATTCATGCGATCCAGATGCTTTCCAAACTGTCCATGTCTTCCTCCTCTGGAGTCCATTAGTACTTGTACACGTAGAAGATTCATTCTCGTACTTTAAGCTGCTTTGAAATTGTTTATCGTCTTGGTATGTCAAAGTTTGACGTGATTCAAATAGCCCGCACCAGTCTGTGACGTCATAATATCATCGTTTCCATAGAGACGCACTCCGCGACCCTTGACCTACATACGGGCACCGCGCTGCGTTGTTAAGGCGTTGTTTGTAAACAAAAGCACATGGAACTTTTTATGACGACCGCTCGGTATTTGAATTTGAAATGCCTGTACCCTCCAAGATACATTAATAAATTGTTCTTTTTGGGGCAATTATGCATCATTATGTTGACTTTATGCATATTAAAGTTTATAACCATAGGGTTAATATTTAATCCTCTAGCAGTGAGTTACGGACGGTCTCCCATATTTTCCCTAAGTGGTTTTGACCCTTAGAGTCCCGAAACTTTGACAGGGTATGCCTAGATATAGGCATAGAACACCCCCAAAATGAATCATGCGTGGCTTCATATAAGTTGCCTTTCAAACTGATCACCTCTTCTTTGATATCCTGATTCTGTTGCACTTTCAACTCTATGGTTGATTTCATTACTGCCAGCTTGGTGGTCTTGTCCCATTTAGCGTTGTGCTTGATGTTTTTGGACAGAGCCAATGCTTCAAACCCATCTGTGGTCTCAGCTATTTCCTGTGCTAAGGCTTCATATCCACATACTGTAGCTTTCCTAGACTGGAATAGAGCCTCTGATGTATGATATACTTGGTTCTCAAAAACAATGTCACAAGGGTACATATTCGAGAGAGGGCTGAACTCTGATTGAAAAGCTACCCCATCCTTCACGTCTCTTTGTTTTATGTCTTTCATTCTGAATCCCATTGGAAGAGAATTTAATAATTCGTAATCACATTTTCGGCCTTCTAAGCTAAAGGACATGCCATTGACTTTGGCTGCCTTTCCATTTGCTCTACAGTGGGAGGCTAATGCCAGCATATTTCTTTTTTTCCTGAGCTGGTCGCTGTCCAGATCATCGTTGAGGAAAGTATAGTGCCACTTGTTGTTCCCCTTCAGGTTTCCTATATTTCTGTATATTTCTTGCTTCTGACGAATGGTACTCAGCATAAGCATCACAGGTCTAGGCCTATCACTGTTTGGTCTCACTACCCCCATCCTGTAGCATGCTTCTACACTATCAGATCTGAAATTCACTCCTATGTCTCTTAGAAGCTCATCCAGTTGTTCCCTCAAATTAATGTTATTATTTTCTGGGAGTCCATCAATCACAATATTTCTTTTTTTCTTCTCGTCTTCTAGAAATTTTACCCTGTCTTCTAGAGATTTGATCTTGCGTTCTTGAGTTTTGCACTTGTTCTTCATAACATCAAGCCTTCCCAACAGCTTTGCATTATCTTCTTTGATTAGTTGGTTATCTTCTGAGATAATCCTCAATTTCTCTGTCAAATCTAGGTTAAGACCTTCAATCTTATCTCCCAGACCCACGTTGGCTTGTTGATTTTTTTCCATGTTGGAGATTTTTTCTAAGATGACTTTCATCATATCTACAGAGGAACCTTCAGTCAAATTCACCTTTTCTAGTTCAATAACCAAATCAGAAGAACCCTTACCTGATGTTGCGGCTTTTTTTCCATCATCTTGAGTAGATTCTTGAGCCACTTCTAGCTCAAGAGCATCTGGAACGACTTCTAGAGCTGCTCCCTCATTCAGAGCTGCTCGTTCAGCAACAGGCGCCATCTCCGATTCCAATGGTTTTCCTGGGTTGGTCTCCGATTTACCCGTCTTCTTCGATTTTTTCCCTTTAGCTGGTTCTGGCATTTTCGATTTTTATATCAAAATGTGCCCCTATTCTTCCTTTACAACTTTGTCGCGAATAATTTTCAATTCAAAGTAATTAAATCCAAAATACAGCTAGATTAGTGCGGAGCCGACGTTGAGTGCGTGTTACTTGCTGCGCGCCATCTCTATCTCATATAAAAAGTAGGTATAATTTTCATCAATTTACTTTTTATCTCAACATATATTTACGTCTGAATGAGGTAGAAAAACGTAAATCAAACCTAAACGTTCATTGAACGTAAATCAACCTTCATGTTTTGACGTTCATAAACCTTGTAAAATTACGTAGTTTACACCCTAAATGGACGTAGATTTATGTCTGGGCTACGTATCTGTGTTTACAGGGAAGTGACCGATCTCCAAGCACCTATAGCATTTGGCGGTCCTCCGGTTGATCTTCCTTCTGTTGGGCTGTGTAGCCCCCTGGATGGAAGTCGTCATCTTCTCAAACAGCGCTGTAAAGAACGCTGCGTCCATCATCGGAGCCTTCTGATCCGATGACTCTTTCTTCGGAGGAGGGTTTCCACCCCCTTCCGGCTTCCTATTCTTCCACGGTGGTTTAGAGGAATTTCCATTCCTCTTGAACTGAGCCGCAGAAGCAGTTGCCTCCTCCTCACTGCCCTCACCATCAGACTGTTCTGGGGAACATTCTATGATGGCAGAGGCCCGGGTTGGCATCCGGTCCCCCAGCAGCGACATTTTGAGGGTGTGTATCTCGATGGCCTTAAAAAGGTCATCCAACGACGTATCCGCCCTCCACGTATCATACACCGTCTGTTGTATATCTGGGTCTCTCAATCCGGCGACGAACTGAGAGAACAATTCCTTAGAGAATAAGGCATCATGGATACCTGAAGCAGGATGTACCTTCTTCAGGAGTCGCATCAATGCAAGTCCAAAAACCCTCGGGGCCTCGTGCTTGCCTTGCACTCGCTTCTTAAAAGCGACCATCGGATCGATCCGAGCGGAGTCTCCGAACAAAATAGTTCCGATCTCCACCAGCTGTTTGAAAGTGAAGCGGGGTCCGCATTCATCTTTCCACTGCTCAACTGCCATCAGGCCGTCTCCTAGGCGCAATCCTTTACAGGGATAGCATCTTGTTGATCCCATCCACTGAGGTTGATATCATCAACGGTGGCTCCCAACCACTCTTCCCAAGAGTTTTTCTGCCAGTATGGAGAAGGCTCACTAGCTAGTCGTCTGGCTGCGTTGGACGATCCCCTAATTTTAGAGGTTATTGCCAGGCATTTAGAAATGGAAGCCGAAGCGTCCCTTTCTGCGCCTACATTGTGCAATCCTATCCCGGCTATAGCGGGGTTAGTATCGTACAGTTCCTGTAATTCCGTACTCAGAATCGTTCGTCTCGGAGGCCTTTTAGGACTCTTTGTCCCTGGAGTCGCCCCCGGAGTAGCCCCCATAGTAGGCAAGCTGTTCTGTCTCTCTAGGTAGGCCTGGTAAGTACCATACGCCACCAAGTCAGTAGTGGGGTCCACTCCTTGACTGAACCACCAATTCTTCTCCAGATCGGTCATATACTGACACTGTTGAGCCAGAGCAAGCAACCGCTGATGCTCGGACTTTTCTTTTTCCAATTGTTTGGCTTGCTTCTCAGCTTCCTCTTCTTGCTGAGCTTGTTCCAGTTTAGCTTTCGCAGCTTCACCGGCTGCCCGGAGCCCTTCCTTTCGTGCTCGCAGGACTGCCGCCTCTTGCTCCGCTAGCTCTTCTGCCATTGCTGCGTTCTCTCGCATGCGTTTCTGTTGCTGTACCAAAGCAGCTTCCTGCTGTCGATACACCTCTCGCCTCTCTGTTTCCAGGTTTTTCTGTCCCTGGAACATCATGTTCGTTTGACAATCTTGCCATTGTGACAGACTCGATGGAGTGAGGTAGCTCTTAGCTGCCTTCTCCTGCTCGGATGCCTTTTTTAAGCGTTCCGAATCAAGCTGTCGCTCGTCTTGTCGCAACTGGGACTGCGGACTCAGTACCAGTCCCGACAACGATCTTCCCCTTCCCGCCGGGTTTACACCTGGTGTAGCAGACAACCCCTGCTTCGGAATGGGACGGATACCCATCATACCCACCCTTGGTGAGTAATCGCTTGCCCTTCCTCTACCCCTGGCTCGGCCCACCCCAAGAGGTCGACCTGGCGTTGAAGTAGACAAGGCAGGCTCTATGGTTACTCCCCGCCCCATGGGCAGATTTGGCGTATCCATAAAGCTCATGTAATGAGTAGCCCTAGGACTGCCATTATCAGCGGAAGCATATGATGTACTACTGTCCTGCATACTATTCCGAGCCTCCAACAAGAATTGCTGTAAAGCATTCTTCTTGGCTCTCAAGAGGTCACACTCTGTAGACAGAGTCTGACGAGCATCCTTAAGGTCTTCCGTATCCCGAACAAGTTCGGAGTGGGCACCCTCTGCTTCCGCCAGCACGGCGTCCCTGGCCGCACAAATCTGGTTCAGTTCCGTGTTCGCACTGGTAAAATCGGAACGGACCGCCTCTAGGTCAGCCGTTGAACTCCGACCGAACCATGCCTAGAGCTTGTGCCAATCTCTCATTCTCCTCCAACAAGGTTGACAACCTCGCATCTTTTTACTTGATTTTGGAAGCCCGGTGTGTGACTGCGCCTTCCAACGCAATCAAACTGCTTTTCCATTCATTGGACTGTTTTTGAATGGTCAACAACTCCATTTGGGCCATCTGCAGACGTTCCTGCACCCTGGCTTCTCTCATATCGTCGAAGTGACGCTCCTCCGAAATGTCAAATCTGCCAAATCTGCCCGTGACCCGCCGACGTTGAACATCGACAGACTCATCTCTTCTAATGAACGACTCATTACTTCGGGATCTTTAGATCCCATTAGCACGCTTGCTCCGGGTGGAACATCCGCACTCCCTGTGGGGGTATCTGCCTCATCTGCGGCACATAACCCCTCCGAGGACAAGGCTAATGCCTCATCGGGAGACCTCGCTGCTCCGGCCAGAGCACGAGGTCTGTGCTATTGCACAGGCTAACCTGCGTTTCACTCAGAACTGGTCACGGCACCAGTGTAATAAACGGTACTTTGCGTCTTTATGATATTGATAGAGTATCCAGTAAAGAACAAAGTCAACACAGTTCGGATCAAGTGTTACAGGTTGTGAATCAATAGGTTTATTCAAGAACCTAGACAGGCAATATCTAAACAGGGAGTTCGGAGCGGGTCAGTAGGCTAATCAGCCGCAGTGATCACGGGGGTCTCTTTACCAGCGTGGCTCAGAGTAACCGACGAGTCCCATCGGATGCTGGGTATATATAGGCAGCCAGCCTGCGCGCGCACACGCAGACCGGAAGCCTATAGCGACCTCTGTCCATACCCCAAGCCCGAAGCAGGTGTCGCCACCTGCCGTCGGACTGAAGGGTTCGGACTTAGCTCGCAACACAGCATCCAACAGAACCCGTCATATAACACCTCGTATAACCCTAACCCCTACATATATATATATATATATATATATATATATATATATATATATATATATATATATATATATATATATGAACTACAATAGACCCTTAGGTCTCTGATTGACTATCAACCTAATACATTGAACCATGTTGCTTGCATTAATTCACTTTGCCTATGAAATGTATGTCTTGAACCATGTTTGTACATGTACTATTCTTGCATTGTTATTCACGTTGGATATAATTTTTCTATTCATCCCGGTACCACTGGTTATAAAGAAGTATCTTGTCGGATTCATCCCTGTACCTATCACATCTTTTAAACAGTGTCTCATCAGGATAAAGTATATAAAACTCCAAACTATAAACTGTGTCACACGTGTTACTCATTATGATTGATTGCATTTTCTCACACTAGGTGACAGGCATGAGAAGACTTTGCTTGAAGGCTATAGAAATAAATGGTGCTAAAACTAGGCTAGTCCTGCATCTGGTTTCACTATGTTGCATAAATGCAAGAGGTAAAGAAAAATGAAGGAAAGAGATCAGATTTAGCCGATAGTTACATTGGCATCACTGTACAAACAATATATAGAGTATCATGTCATATGAAAATATATGCAAGAGTCTAACTAACTAATAGGTATAGCATTTGTGTATAGTGTATGGATATTCAATCCTCTACAACTGGTCATCTGCTAACTGGTGACATGAAATGCTTTCCATAATTGAGCACCACAATTGGTGTTGACATCGGTGCCACCATGTTGACATGGATGTGCCGTCATGTCTATAGATTGTCCGCCATGTTGACAGATTTTTCGCCGCCATGTCGACAGATTGTCCGTCGTGTCAACCGGTTGTCTGCCATGTCGACAGATTATCCGCCGCCATGTCGACAGTTGGTCCGTCATGTCGACTTTTCGATGCCGCCATATTAACGCCGCCATCTTGACACCAAGTCCGCCATGTTTACTTTTGGCCGCCGCCATGTTGACATCAGCGCCGCCATGTTGACATCAGCGCCGCCATGTTGACATCAGCGCCGCCATGTTGACACATAGTGTGCCGTCATGTTGACATCTTCAGTGCCGTCATGTTGACAAATATATGTCAACATGACAGCACTCTATTGGCATGGCGGCAAGCAGTCGACATGGCGGCAAAATATATGTCAACATGGCGGTGCTCTGGCGGCATGGCGGCGCTCTGGCGGCATGGCGGCGCTCTGGCGGCATGGCGGCGCTCTGTCGGCATGGCGGTGCTCTGTTGGCATGGCGGCGACGTGTTAGTCGACATGGTGGCAAGTATGTCAACATGAAGGCAAGCCTGATGACGACATGGCGGCGGCCACTTCTACATGGTGGCGACCATGTCGACATCCCTGTAAACACACTACGTAATTCCAACGTTGCTCAGAGGTTTGTATAGGTTTGCTTCCTACCAAAGGTTTGAACTACGTTTTTTCACAAGGTTTGTGGACGTCAAAACATTAAGGTTTACTTACGTTCAACAGACGTTTCAGTCTGAATTACGTTGTTCTACCTCATTCAGACGTAAATTTATGTAATAAATCTATGTTAAAATACGTATTTCAGACGTAAAATTTTGTCTTAAGCTTCTCATTCATATGACTATATCTCCCCAATGTGACACTAGGTGCCAGCACTATCAAATATGAAAAGAATCTCAAAGCACCAGGGCAAATCTACTTCACTCAAAGCAGTGAATTTTTAATGATTATGAATAAAATGTTATGGAAATTACTTAAAAGTTATTGGACATTCATGTATAGGGGAATAGAAGAAAAATTTGCATGGAATATACATATATTAGGGCATCTTTCTTATTGAACACCACATTGTGGGTAATCCAATAGATATAAAGACTCTGTGCAGCCATGACGTAGTATGTATATTTATTCCAGGGGATACTTTTTCTACTAGGCTGTTCCAACAGGGAAACAATCAGCTTAAACAAATCTAATATGAAATAAAATGTACAGCTTTATTCTCATGACCAAATAAAACCCTTCTACTAAGGAATCAAATCCAAGTGCAGCTCATATCTTTTTGGTTAAGGAGACATAAAAATATGATTATTTATGTGCTTTTTCTATGTTTATTTACGTTGAAATGAGGTAAAATAACGTAATTCAGAGACGTACGTCTGTTGAACGTAACTAAACCTTAACGTTTTTACGTTGACAAACCTTGTAAAATTACGTAGTTCTGTCCTAAAACCAATGTAAATTTACGTCTGTTCTACGTAATTGTGTTTACAGGGATGGCGGCGAGTATGTTGACATGGTGGCGACCATGTCGACATGGCGGCGGTCAATTGACATGGCGGCAAACTTTAGATTGACATAAAGAACTTTTTTTTCCACCACATTTTCACTTAAAAACGGATTTGGACTTTTCGTATTGGGCCTACAGTCTGGGAGGGCCTTCGGTCAGGGGGGGGGCCTTCAGTAAGGGGGGGCTTCAGTCAGGGGGCCCCCAGTCAGGGGGTATAGCGTCCAGGGGGCCTTCAGTCATGGAACCTTCTTTTTGCAGGCCTGAGCAGAAATCAAAAAGAAAGGCCAGAATTAAACCCAAAAAAATAGCACTTGTCTCTTTTTTGAGGTTATATGTGTTAGGGACTATGGGGGTCAGTTACCATCACATTTGAAATCTTAGTTTTTGTTTTAATTTTTGTCTTTTTGTTTTGGCCTCTTTTTTTTAAACTTTTTTTAAATTCTGGCCTTTCTTTATGATTTCTGCTCAGGCCTGAATTTGTTCATTATAATGGTGCAAAACTTTGCAAGATTTGATAGGACAAGGGGGTCTTTACTATTAAAAAATTCATCCAAGGTGAGTACGCTTGGGCGAGGTGTTATTCAGCAATAAGTAGTGCCCGTTCCTTGTTGAATAAGTCACATTGAAACACGTAGTGAAATTCTCCAATGCTGTTACAGTGGGTGCATTTTCTATCTCTAACATCAACCCCTGTATATCTACCTATGACTACTGGGAGCCTGTGATTCCCACATCTAAACCTAAACAAGTTTGTTGCGCTCATGGGATTCTAGTTGAGCAAAATATTTTTCAAACTGCAGTTCTTTTTTGAAGATTCTGAAATATAGACAGTGTCCAGAATCCATAACTCTGTTATGCCAGTCCTGGTGTTCGATGTCATTCAACCTTCTCTTAACTGTGGCCTTAAGAAGATTAGGCCTATGTTTTGTGGTCACAGCACTGTCTAACAGGTTACCAAGTCCACTGGTATTTAGGATATTATGTACATGAGAGAGCCATTTGGACTGAAAGTTACCATTTGTATGTTTCTTCTGTATGATATCATAGATTATGTGTGGATAGAGTTGGGTGTGGTGATAAGATAACATTAGCTTTCCTTGCTATAATTCCTCTGAGAGATATCTACTAAAGAGAAAGTTAACTGACTCCTCCCTGTTCATTGTACAGGTAGCCGCCAAGTGCATGATGTGGGAAGTCTGGGACATAACATGTTTTTTGGTATGCGTTTTCCTTGCTATAATTCCTCTGAGAGGTATCTACTGAAACAGAAAAAGAACTGGCTCCTCCCTCTTCATTATACAGGTAGAGGCCATAAAGTCCATTATATCTGATCTCTGGGACAGGACAAAGTATTTTTGGTATGAGTCTTTCTATGAACTAGCAAGTGATGGTAGCAAGTAGTATTCTAGATTATTCTGAATAAGAGATAAGTCCAAAAAACGGTCATCCCAACATATTTTGATATAATTTTTGCCCCACCTCTATTGCAGCAAGGTGCAGGGTGTGGCGTTATCATGGTTAAGAATCAACAGGTATAGTGGGAAGCACCTTGGTACTAGTGTTAGGGCTCGGATTACTCGCACCTTGGTGATAAACCCACGAGGGGGTATCACTTGGGTAATCCTGCACCCTATATGCCGGTGTCTGGGTCAGGGGCCCTAGGACAACAGGCCCTTAGCATTGTAGCCACCCCGACAATCGGCCCTATGACAATCGGCCGCCATGACTGTAAGCCCTCAGGATAATAGGCTATGCTCCTAATGTCCGAGCACAGGGCCATACTAACGTCCGAGCACAGGGCCATACTAACGTCCGAGCACAGGGCCATACTAACGTCTGAACACATGTGATACTAACGTCCGAACACTAATGTCCAAACGCTAACATCCAAAAACTAACGTCCGAACACTAACGCCCGAACACTAATGTCAAATACATACACACATTTTGGCTAGAAATTGACCCCCCCACCACGTGTTGCACCATGTACGCATTTGGAGTACCCCCACCCCCATGCGTACACACGCATTTCACTTTGACCCCCCCCAATCAAATGAAGGAAATTCATAACTTTCAGATGAAGATGTGTGTTTCCTCGCAACACTCGCTGGGGTTGGAGAATGTTTTCTTCCATCTGGGATGTCTTGTGCATGTAATACAGGAGTTGTCGCGTCTGCGCCACTTCCAGTTTTGGGACCCCTATAGTCGTTACTCTGCCCACATCATGGCCTCACACAATGGCCTTCGTTGGCCTTGGTTTGTTGTTTGTGCTGTGTCAGATAGTCTCCTAGCCAGGTCATGAACCCATCACCTAAGTTGAAGGAGTGCAGTTTCTTCAGTAGGATAAGCCGGTTGACCATGTCAAAAGCCTTCCTCAGATCGAGGAAGACAACGGCCGACCAGTGTCCCCTGTTGCGTGCACTGTAGATTTCCATTAGGAGTCCATATACTGCGCCTCCAGTGTTTCTGCCAGGCATAAAACCTGACTGAAACTTGGTGATTATGTTCTCCCTGACCAAGTGGTCTAACAGCTGGCGATGGACGGCCTTTTCAATTAGTTTCTTGCATACATTGAGAATGCAGATAGGATGCCAATTGCTGACGTCAGTTGATGTGCCGGATTTGGGTAGCGGGAGCATGGTACTGAGTTTCCACACCGTCGGTACTCTTCCTTCACGGATGGTGCTGTTGATGATGGCGCTGGGTACCCTCTTGCAGGTTTTTGAGACAGTCTTTAAGTACCTGAGTTCCGATGTGGGCAATACTTGAACTCTTATCAGATTTCAATGTCTTGATAAGCCTATTAATTTGCACGGCAGTAGCCGGGACAAGCTCACCCCGTTGGTAGTCACCGATCAGCAACTGCAGGTCGTCATCGTCCAGGGCCCAGGGGGGATGGCAGCAGCCAGTTCATCTCGGATACAACAATAATATTGGTTAATGAAATTTGCCGTGTCCTCCCCTTGTTGGTTTTTGAGCCTGATTTTACATACATCAGACTCTCCTTTCCACATCCTGTTGACGACACCCCAAAACCTTTTGGGGTCATGTCTGAAGCGGGTTAGGCTATCAAGGATTGCTTTTCTTTTGTTATTTGCAAGTTTAGAGTCAATCATTTTGGTGCATCTGGTGATGGTTAGAAGGTGGCGATTCGGCCAATCTCTTCTGATTTTTCTCGATTTTCGGTTGGCTCTTTTTCGCTTGGCAATCAGGGCAATCACGTCTGGGTGAATTCGGGTGCTGATGCACCTTTGATCCTTCTCTCTTTGATGGGGCACACAAGATCAAGGTATGATGTAATGGCCGATATTGTCTGATTGTAAACCACTGTAGGGTCATCCAGAGGCGTTAATTCATGCAGATTGTTGGCGCGTAGATGGTTAAAGTTTTAGAAATAAGACTACAGTGCTATGCAGTTTTATAATAAGTACGTTATTGGCTCGTATGCTCCCTTCTTGTGTTCCTTGCTAGGGGTCTGACATTGAGGGTAGATAAAATAATCATTGCGGAGTGTAAGACAGCGACAGTTAGTTTTTGTGTAGTAGAGACTTGCTTGTTAGGTTTCCTTGTGGGGTTGTCGGACCTGTCGGTGCATTATTTTTGACAGATTGTAAATTCTACGTTTTTTCTTGGGAACCTTTGAGAGTCAGAGGTGGGAGTATACATTACGAACACTGCCAATTTGGCACTGTAGCATTATCTGTGTGTATTGTATAATGTCCAATCATTATCAGACAGTGACTTGTGTACCTTTTTGAATGAGCCATACTTTTTGAATACCATCTTGTGGAATAAAAATTATGTTAAAAGGTTTCAGTTCAGTTCTCAATATTCTTATTGGTTCAAAAATAGTCATATCACATAAGTTTTTCATATTCACCAATATTGCTAAGACCAAAAAGTAATTACAACAAACATGTGCAAAAAAGTATGCTATTTGTCATCGTCATTTGTATATATGTTTGATCATCCACTAATGAAACTCATGTCGGATCACTTATAGACAAGTTATGAGCTCTAGCATCTGCCAAATATATATATATATATATATATATATATATATATATATATATATATATATATATTTAAAAAAAAAAAAATTCATATATTAAATTAAAAGGGTTCTCCGCATATAGGGATTACACAGGCGGGCCGCCTGTGTGCTTTTACTGCCGCCACTGTGAAATAGCCTCAGAATCACCGCCTGTGTGCTTTTAGCTATCCTTGGGTTTTTGAATTTTGTAAATACTCCAATTAGAACAGAAGTTATACCAATTTGACCAATTTTTTTTTCAATCTACCAAAATTATTCGAGAAATATTAATTGACAATGATTATTTTTCAAAGTTCCCTGTAGATTAATGACCCAGAACCCCCTTATAGGCAAAACTTTGGTTTGCTAATTATGTTAAGCTTGCAACGCTTGACATAAATCAAAATTTTCGTGAAATATGCGGTGTGCATTTTTATCCTGCGGAGAAGCCATATATATTTGTATAAATGATGGGAAGAGTTAAGAGGGTTGAAATTACCTTTTTCTGGGACTATTCTACTACTACTTTCCTCCTCATTATATTAAATCCAGAGGGCTTTATCAACTAGTTATTTCCTGAGTTACCTCTTAAAGCTCTCGAGACTGTTGACCATAATATCATTATAAACCCCCAGGCTGCTGCCCGGTATATCTAATCACTACAGTAAATATCACCTTTCAGCATATCACACTGATAAAATGTGTGACCAATGTAACTGACTAAATAAGTCAGGCCTCAGCTTAATTGTCTATCATTATTAATGTGAAATGATGTGCAAGGGTTATATTACTGCAGGAAAATGTGGAACTTATGAACAAAAAAGGAGAATATTTGTGGCATGTACTGGGAAAAGGGACCTGAGTGCACCCTGCGCTAAGGGCCTTTTTCGCAGATCATGTCACATTTAATGTTTTTTTTGCTAATAAATTTGCAGATAACACTGAACCGAACTGAAGTGAATTGAGCTGATAAGATTAAATTGAGTGTATTAAATTTATTGTTGAACCAGAAGGGCCCAATAGAATGAAAATAGGATTATCATGTCACGTTCTGAGATTGTTTATTGAATGAAACATATGTCTGAAAAAACACCAATAGTGACTTTGAGAATTTCCTGTATACATCGAAAATGCATAGTATAATTTCAGAATAAGTCCAAGTGAATACTTCTTTTCAAATCTAAATCCCACTTCTAGTAATCCCTCAACTGGAGGTGCTGCTTCTATTTCATTATCAAAGAGAACATACCTGCTCATTTTAAACCAACTATAGTCAAGATATACATCAGAATTGAGTGAATTAATATCAAACAGTTTCAGAGGGTGTACATTAGGCATATATTTACTGCAGAGTAACAATCCTCTTCTAAAATATTGCAGTTCTTTCAACTCAAGTAAGTCCATGTCCAGGCACTTCAGTTTCAGTATAATTGAATACATATGTAGGGGTTGTGGAAGTATCACACGAACACAGGTTCCAAATTCGGTTTGAATGCAACAGGTTTTATTCAGTCAGGATCACAGCCTCAAAGTAACACGAGAGTTTGCTCGGTTCAGTTAGATAACCAACTCAAAGATGTACAGCGTTCTACCTTTAGTTCGAAGTCAGCAAAGCTGGATGATCTGGTCCTGAGCCAGCATGGCTGGTGCAGGAGCCAGAGAGTGGGTGTAGGTGCCCCGTAATCAAAAAGGTAACGAAGGTATCGAAAGGTGTGGGTCTGAGCTCGTCCTGGGATGAACTCTCTGAGGTAGCCAACCTCGGCCTCATATATACCCTGAGCGCGGACCAAGCAGTGTCGACGTGGCACTCCACCGGGGCGCCGTCTGGAGTGCCCTGCCTGGCTCCGCTACCGGATAATCAAAGGGACATGGCGTAGGTGTTGCCACCTAGTGTCCGAAGGAGGCACTTCCCGCGTTGACTCCACGAACCCATATATATATACACGTATTATTCGTGCCCCTACACATATTAATATTCTTAGCATTCAAGGTAATCATGCAGCATTAATATAAATACCTTTCTGAGATCTATAGCTATATAGGTGTACACCAATATAAATATGGGTGTATTGTAGGGATGTCATTGACACCCAATTTATGTCGATGACAATTATTGACATATAATTGTCAATATATCAATGGATTGCGATATAAATTTTAAACTATTAAGTACCTCTGGAACACTTATAAGCTGAGAAAACAAATCAATATGAAACACAAAACTCCCAGCCTTAAATACTGCGGGACAGGAATCTGACCTAAGGCCGGTTGAAAGGATAAGTACCACAAACTGTAAGCTCAATATTCAGACTTAGGACACTATGTCTATTACCCTCCTTCCCTCCCTTAGTAAACATGGTGGAGAACAACTTTTCCAAGGGTGCACTGGATGCTAGCACATTCAGGTACCATGGTACAAGTGCATACCTTGTTTTCTCCACTGCCGGGGAACATTGTCTCATGAAAAAATTATTGACATAATTATATTGACATATCAAAATTGCCAATATGATATATTGCAATATTGACATAATAGCGATATGTCAATATAGTGAATGTTAATGACACCCCTATTGATTAACATGTACAATGTTACAGTCTACAGGGTTATAGCATATTTACAACAATGTTCACGTCACAGTTACAACCATGATATTTCATTATTCATGTCCCTATTCAATCTGACAATTATTTTTTGGGTAAAAGTTGTTCCCTATACTCAAATCATCCTATAACTACTCATGTTAGCTTCAACTTTACATTCCTTTATACTTATATATTTCAGTTTCAAATATTTAGAGTTTTCTTCGCATTTTAACACTATTTCAATGAATGAATTCTTGTGCTTTTCAATGGTGCATCAAGCCAACAAGTGATATAAAGCCTTAAGGTACCTGGGTGAACACTACTTCCATCAAGTCTGGAATGGTATAGTATACAACATTGAAGGGTGCTGCACCCAGTGTGCCCTTTCAGGCTACACCAGGGTGGGAGAATATTGAGTCACTACACAACAATCCTATTCTTTCAAATGTGCTATCTCTTCAAATAACCTTTCAGTGAAAGCTCAAAAACGCATTCAAGAAGTAGTACATCCTTTTTTAACCCTTTGGTGCCCAGAACTATTTGTTCAATATCCGTTTTTATTCAACATGATTGTTCTGATGTTCTGATTGTTGATATTATGTCCTAACTTCATCTCTTATTTTAAGATAAGGGTCATAAAATATTTCCTGAAAGTTTTGGACTTATATCTTTGACTACAGAAAATTATTTAGACTCTGGTCGCCATGGCAACCCAAAACCTTTTATTAGCTGTTCCAAATAGGCCTGTTATAGGCAACATTCTTTATATGTAGGGAAAGAAGTGTCTTTTGGCACCATGAATAGGCTATTCCTAGCATAGGAACGTTCTAAATAAGAACCTTCTGAGTGAAAATTGAAAAATAATGATACTATGATAAGTATCGACAGGAAAACTTGATACAAGATGATTTTATGTGAAAAATCATATTTTTCATGTATATCAAAGGGTACTTTAGTGAAAATCATGCATTTTGGGTGCATTTTGGATACCGGTGATAAATCACATATCTGATCAGTTATTTTTTAGTTAACCGTGCACTATTCCTCAGATATACAATTCACATCAAGAACGATGGTCGCATTGAAGTCGTTAGGTCATGGGGCTTAATATAAGGGTAAAACTTTAGAAATTGACCCAATAGAAGTGTCTGGCTAGTTCTCTACTTCAATATAGCTGTTTTTATGCCTAAAACCGCGCCAATTGGCGCGGTTGGGCACGTAAGGGTTAATGTTGTTTTTGATTCATTGTCAGAGGCAGATCTTAATTGTTCATTATTTCCAGTCCAATCATTAATTACTTTATTGTGTACAATGCACTACATTAAAAAGGCAATTATGCCTCTTTCCATTAGTCAATTTTTGTTTGTGTATGCACATTATTACCGTTGTACTTTTATGTCAAGGTCTAACTCTGACTGCATTGTTAGAATTATTTTCAGTTATCTCCTTCAAAATTGGTGATCTTGATATTCTCCTCAGGTATGTAATATATGGCATAGATCTTGGGAACAAAGAGACAAACTGCAGTGACAGCAGCATTCAGTATCAGTGCCAGTCCAAGTAGAGCAGATTTATGATACGCATAGAAGGCCATGGAGTATGTTGGTAAGAATGCCAGCCACACAAACAGGGTGGTTGAAACAGAGATGAAAATGTACCATGATTCATTAAAGTTTTCAGGGAGTTTCCGGGTGAGAAAGCCATAGACAGCACACATAAGCAGGAGCAGTAGGTTGTAGGACAGAGGAATCAGGAGACACCCTGATGAAATGTGGCAGACAAGCTCCACAAACCTCTGTGTGCTGATGGGCATTTGCAGTTGGTCTTCTAGTCCAAAAAAGAGGGTACATACCACTAGAATTGGCAGCTAGAAAGGAATACAGTAATAGAGTCATTGTTATGGTAACTACTTACCGGTGGCTATTCGGTTAGAAATAGATGCATGAGGTTGAATTGATAAGAGAGTAATAGTAACAAGGCTGACATTGAGATAATACAGATTAGAACAAACAGATACAAAGGATATTATCTGCAAGTATTTACCTACCACAATGCCCACTAGTGCCAGGCTGAACAGTCCCAGGGCCTTACTGCTGACAAACCTCACATTCTGTTGACATCTCTCTGCAGCAGCAAATATTCGGTAGATGCGAGTTGTCTTCAGGAGTAGTGGGACAAAGGTGAGAGTACAGCTCAGATGGAAGCTGTAGTACTGGATCAGGCAGAGATAGTAGACAGGCTTGGATATTAGAAGTATGGCAGTAGTGTAGGACAAGTATAGGGCCACTAGTATTATCATCATTTGCTCCAAACTGGATCCTTTTATTACCTTTTTCTCATTGTGCTTAAGGAAAATGTAAGTTATGACAAAAGTTGATAGAAGGCCAAGTCCTGAGAGTCCAAGCAATCCTACAGCTATGGGATCAAGCCAGTTCATGTAAGATGGTGGTATGGGTTCACATCTTGTCAAGTTTTCCAGGTCAGGCCATGTTAGAAGAGGACATATCTCACAACCTTTTAAGTCATCCCTGACTACCTCATTGTCCCTGCAATGGCGGCATTCCCAGCAACACTTCTCTTCTCCCATAATGTAGAACTCTCCTTGTTTACATGGTTTGGCGCACACAGATTCTGGACCATCAGTTGGGGTTAAATGAAGAGATTCATTCAATGAAAACCACTTCAGTTTTTCAGTGTCCATGTACAGCATTTCCCCTTTTGTAACAAATTTCCCAACAGGAATATACACTGTTCCACCATTACCACTTGGCTGTATTTGACGGATTTGAAAGTCACGCAATCCATCGCCTATTGCATCAAATTCAACATGGCCCATATAGCCCTCGAAAGTTGTGTTTCTTATGAATCCTAAGAGATCTTGGCCGGTAATGCATTCCCCCAGTAAAGACTTATCATTGAATGCTGATGGACAATTCTGATGCATCATTGTGTCTAGAGCATAGACCAGTACATTTATAAGATCAACTATGGCTCCGTTTCCGCTATGGTAACGTGGTAAGTTCCCTATTTCTTCATATTTGAGGCATGAGCCATTTTCCCCCTTTTCCAAATCCATCCTACAAAGCCAGTCTCCTAGGGCATGTTTCTTTAATACACCTGATGTGCTATAATGTGCCCAAGGTGAAAGTTTCTTGTAATAGTCCAGGATTGACTTGTAGGGCCTCTTACCTTCTTCAGAAAAATAAATCTTCAAATTGTTAATGGAGAAAGCATCTCTATGAAAGGACGTTGGAGGTGGGCCTACAAAAATGAATTGATTATAGTCATGTGCTCTAAGTGTTGCCTCACGAGTAAGAGCTTTGAATTCACCAAACATTATAACAGCTCTTGCTTTGGAATATTTCTTCAATTTTTTTATAACATTATCATAGTCAACAGGCCCATCACTTAACTCCAGATAGTATGCTATACAGATTCCATATTTCTTTGCCAGTGCTCTGATTTCTGCTATGCCATTGCGGCTGTAAACTGATGTAGAGCCAATCAGTGAGATATAGGTCCAATTCATGGCCACGACCATATGCATCATGACTTTAACAATGTATCGGGTTGGAGGATTACGTCTATTGAAATATTCAAACTGGTTTCTGTCGCTTAGGATATCTGCAGTGGCGGCGCCACTTATGTGGGGAATTTTGTACATGCTGAGAAGCTGGCTCTGGGCGGCTGCAATGTGACTATGGAAACCAACCACTGCTGCAGCTATATTGTAGCAATGTCTGACATTTTGGGTGTTTCCCGCTTTTAGCGGCAGATCGCAACAGTTCTTTGTACAGCCATCTTTTGGAATCAGTTTTGTCACTTGGTATAAGCCATTAGGAAGTGTCCTACATTCATCAAGGATAACAACACCAAGGCTTATGTTTGGTAGGATAGATATATCGTTGTTGATAACATTGATTCGGAAAATGGCAGCATTAGCTGTCAGAATTGATCTTAAACTCCATTGTGTACCACATTGTCCATTCTTATTCCTCGTTAGTCCAAGCATTATACCTAAATTGATATCACCTTGCATGTAATAGCCATTTTCAGGTGAATCATCATAGCTTTTGAATATAGCAAAAGCTATTCCTGGGAAAATTAAAACCCATAGGTATAACATTATTTGTGCCATGGCTTTTTACCTTTTCTTCTTGTGAATAATATACACCTAAAAATGTGGAGATAAATCAATGTCATAAATCTCATGTGTCAGTAATAAGTGAAAAGTTAAAGGACCCTCCAAGTGAGAACTTCATATTCATTTGTCCTTGAGAACCATCAATGCAGTAATGGTACTAAACTGTAACTGCATCATACTGATGACTTTAAGTGAATCAACTTCTGTGGTGTGAACGTGAGGTTTGGGTGCAGAACCAGCAAGTTATTCTCAGGTGCAGCTATCTTGCTTCAGGTCAACATAATTGACATACATTAACCCACTATGCAGCGTATAATTGACAAATTCCGTGTACAAATACCCCACATGCATTACACATGTAAAAGTGTTAAGCACTGCACAACCTGCATGCCAAATAATCTCACCTGGTGGACGGGCATCTGGATCTATTCTGTGAATGGATGTGACTTGACAGGTAGCCTCTTAGTAGGGCACTATAACAGACCTGTACCAAGCCTGTGTCTCAGCGTGAGATATAGGTGGGTGTGGTGATGTAAACTTGTATTGCTGTAGTCTGGTTCAAAGCACTCAACTTCAACAGAAGAGCTTGATTTCAGATCTGAATACAGTGATGCATACACAGAGAAAAGAAACAGAGTCAAAAGGGAGTCCAGGCTTGCCTTCAGAGTAACTCCATTTTCTGACTCTCTTTTTGACTCTCTTAGTGAAGGGAGTCGGTGACATCCCTAAGAGAGCCCAAGTTTTGCCTCCAAAATTACGCCCTTTTATGACTCCCTGCCACAAACAGAGTCCAGGTCTGGCAACTCCCTTCAGAAAGGGAGTCTAGGCACAGGGAGTCATTGAAGCACGACTCCCGTTGTAGAGAGGGTCATTGAAGGATGGCTTATTGGGAATAGAGGCTCACATTGGTAATTTCTATCCCCTACTCCTCTATATATCCATTCAGATAGCTGTCTCCCCAGCTGCTGTTTCTACATTATTTTGGTGCAATGCCTCACAAGGAGCAGGGATCTCAAAAAGATCCCTCAGTGCACATAACTTATCATATATAGGTACATCTGAGCTTTTGTGGATTTATCTTTCTCATGTTTCTATAAATTGGGTGTCTATACCTAATATATTCATCATGCTTATGCTACGGTTTTAACTGTAACTGTAATTATTCATGAAATTTAATTCTGACATTAAATCTTGATGCTACAATGATATATTATACATGTGTATTAGGATAATTATCCATATCACAAATTACGTGGATCTAAAGATCTGAGCATACAGAATAAGACCATTTCAAGTATAGTGCTACCACATAGCAAGCCTAATCAGAACCAACTGTTTGACTCATTATGCATTCACCAACTGCCTCGGGGGGGGGGGGGGGGGAGGGAGTAGGGGACCTTGACTCCGTGTTATAAAGAGAGTCAGATGGCTTCTAAACATATGCGCTAGATGGTATTACAATCATTGTAGAGTAGTGTCACCTAGTGTGTTTCCTTTTTATGTCTTGTATACTTACTTCTGTGACTCCCTTGGGGAGTCCAAGTAACCGTTTACTCATCTCAGCTGACCTTGACTTGTTTGATCTAACTGGAAACGAGCCATTAAATCAGAGAATCAGACAGTGGGCAAAGTGGGTCTGGCTCTCTCATTATAGCCTGGACTCCACTTGTGACTTGGTTTCTTCTCTGTGTGTAACTTAACAGTCTTTTGTCTAAGTGATAGTTAGCTGGCCCCTCCCTGTCATTTTTTATACTAGAAAGGGTCAGAAAGTGCACCATATGTTATGTATATAGAATAGGACTTTGTTTAAAATTACTGGGAAGGGCTACTCCATTTGATACAAGTTAGACTGCCTGACTTTGCGAAAACATAACCAAGAAATAGCGCGCCTGTACAGCTGCCTAAGTCACGAACTGGGCTGAAATACTCATAAGACAATACAGAGCTGGTCTTCCAAGCAACAGGTTCATATTATTTGACCCCCTAAAAAAGAGAAGAAATTCAGTCAACCCCCCTCTGTTGCAGCAGTGTACATTTATGTGTAAAACAGATTTAATCAGCTGTTACCATTAATGCATGTTGAAATGTATTTTAAAATATGATATGAATAATCAAAATCACTGAGAATCAAAATATATAGTACAGATGTCCATTATACTCTAAAAGGTTAAACCGACACAATACATTAGCTTTTATCACAGACATTAAATGTGAAAAGCTTTATACCTTACCATGCCCATTTTAACATGAGCTGATTACTAAACCTGTACATAGTCCTCCCACACATGTGGTGTTTGTTTGTCTTTGTGACTTGAAATGTAATGGGGTTTGAGGCTATTTGACATTGTCTCGAGTGTATGCAACTACTTCCTGTCAGGTGGTTACTAAACTGCATGTGTGTGCAAAACATATTTTTTGCATAATGAATATCTTGTTGAATGGCATGTGGTATTCCTCTTTCAGTATATTTTGAATGATGCCAGAATATACACATATAGAATATGATTCCAATAAATTGTGATAATGATTTTTGTCCCACCTCTTGCAAGGTTATCTGATGCTCCTGATTTATGGATGTTACATTTAAAATATAATCTATTCTCCTTGTAAGTTGTTCCTATATTATATAAAAAACTTAAGCGTACACCTCCCAACCTTTTAACTAGAGCATCATTTTGTCATCCTAATGAGTACTGTCTTTGTGCATCGTACAGACCCTTTGTGATTGTATCAAGAGAATAGTGGATTAAAGTACTATGTTGCCTTTGGAGGGTTAAACATACACCCACACATATCCCATCACCAGCTGTGTCCATACCACCCCTGCCACACCTATATGGTAATTAGCATCAGCTTGGTATTCTGGGACATTGTCCAGTTGAGAATAATGACTTGTCAATATTCATGATCAAACATAGTTCTAGTATAAATGGAGGGAAGGTTGTGGAACTCCTCCTCACACTTCAGCACTTGACATCAATTGGTAGCAGTAGAAGCAGCAGCAGAAGCAGCAGCAGAAGCAGCAGCAGCAGTAGGAGAAAGAAGAAAAGGTAGGAAACTTTCAGTTACTCTGACAGAGGTTTGTCCTTAGTGTTTAAGCTTTGCAATGTGTCAGCCTGAATATTTTAAAACCTAAACAAGAATTATATATTGGCTCCCTTTTTTGTTGAGTTGATTTCAGACTTAGATTACTTGTACCTCTTCTTACACAGGACCATACGAGTCCCATAAACAACTAGTATTTTTAGACGGGTTTATGAATAGTGTATTAACAGCACTGTTCACTGTTTGAGGCTGATAATTCACCATTCAGAAATGAGTTTGATGAAATGAGTTATTTAAGAGATGAGTAAGGATTTGTTATTTGTATCTCATTTTGGTGGGGGAGTGAAAAGGGCCAATATCCTATTTATCACCTCAGTGTGCTGTTCAATCTATCAAGTTCAGTCCCCTCTTCACAAAAGATAAATATGATAGTTGTCACCTATTAACTCTTTGTCCGCAGATCATGACCATGACGACCTTATGGCTCGTCGCCCTCTTGGCTGTGATTGGCTGGTCAGCGGGCCAGACGACTCTACCAGGTGAAGTAGCTTAACAAATATGGTCAGACCTTCCATGATGCCTTGACTAACATTATATCCAATACCTTTTTATGAACAAAACTGAACTGAAAAGAAATGGTGCTGTGGCAAGTTTATGTGTATGACATATTCCCACTGTGCACAATATGCAGAATACATTTGTAGAGGCACTATAGAAGATTTGTCCCCATTACCTTAGTTTTACATTCAGGCTTCTTGGCATTGACTGAAGCACACTACAGTAGGCTCATTCAAAAGCCTTTTGAAATGGTGATCATGGAATGCCACTCCTGGCTGGTTGGCAAAAAGTAGGATATCATGTAGGTAATATATATAGACTAGTAGGACAACCTGCAGGGATAAAGAAGGAATGCCTTGGATATCAAAAAGTGGCATCTCTAAAAAACTCTATCCATTAGTACTTGCAGTTGAACAGGATGCATCACTGTATGGATCTGGACACAGAACTTTATGTTAAATGTGCAGAAATATGAATCCTACTTTTCTTTCCTTCATCAGATATTCTGTCCCAGGAGATGGAACAGGACATTTCCAAGAGAGTAAGTGCAGTGTATTTACTTAATTAGGCAGTATATTTGTCAATTTATCAATCTGTACAGTGATGTATAGGCATGTTATATATTGTTGGAAAGGAAAATCATAGTTCACCAAATATGTTGTTGAATAGGCTATAGGGCCTTAAATTCAACATACAGTAACAAAAATATTTATTTTCTGTAATTAGAACAGGCTTGGGCATTGAAATTCCCGGCACCACAATTTTACTTTTGGGCCCACAACTTTTAACTTTTTCAGTCAAAAGACCCGGTTGGCCCATGGTCTAAATTGTTAGTGTCTACCCCTGTAGGCCTACTAGTAACATCTGATTAATGGTGATGCTAGCAACACAGTTATACAGATAGTAGTAATGATCAGCAATATTAAGACTGTTACCTCCTCTTAGGCTGCATCCTGTGACTATCAGTGTTGCCACTGTGTCCATACAAAGCAGTGATGAGTATTCTCTCAGGTTGGGTTCATGCATCATGATGACACTTCTGGAGTGTATCAACCATGTACGCTCAGAATGATGCATGAAAGCATCCATGGCTAGTTAATCACCATTGCTGCATTCATACAGCATGACGACCAAGGGCATGACATATTATTGCACTGTGTACCATGGCCTAATATTTGTGACACATGAGCCTTAAACAAAGGAGCAAGGATACAGTGATACAAAGTATTTCATTCACTGACGTTCTTATGTTCAATTTATAGTCGTCAACATGCACTGGGAAGTGGAAGACAATCAAAGACTCGACCATGTGCGTATCCCGTGACAGCCCCAGTGCCAAGGACTGTGGGGTGAGTGAGGAGGAAAAGCACGAGATCCTTAAGGTTCACAATCGCCTCAGAAGTAAGGTCAGCCCTTCTTCCAGCGACATGCTCAAGATGGTAAGTGTTTAAAGTGCACACCTTGATTCTATTGTTTTTCAACAATTGAGGTGGCGTAAGATATGGCTCATGTAGGGTCCCTCACCAGTACCAAAGGTATAATAGTATAGGTCCTAGCTAACAAAAATGTTTGATTAATGTAAAATATTGATGGTACTAGATAATGCCACTGATTACAGGCAAAGATTTTAGACATTAGTCCAAACCATCTAGGAATGTTAAATAATGTTTTGGTGCGATTTTTCTCCAAAACTCATGGAACGTTTTGGAAACTTTAGACCCATCTAGGGATGCTTTGCTGCAATTTTTCTCCAAAACTCATGGAGCGGTTTGGAAATTTTAGATTAACATGCTTGATTGCTGTGTTGGGCCAGGTGGATTTTCACTAAAGGGTGATTCTCTGTTCATAAAACGTTCATATAAACTACTCTATCTTTAATAACACCAATCGTGTTGCAGTACTGGAATGATGACCTGGCTGTGGTGGCACAGAAGTGGGCTAAGCACGGCCAAAGTGCACATGACACTAATGTAAACAGACAGATCCCAGGTACGTCCCACTTAACCATATAGCGTCTGCATAGTACATTAATACAGCATGCATGAATGGAACATCTCCAGAGCTATCTTTGATTTGACATGAGTTCTAACTTGTTGATGGACAATAACCCAGCTTTTCCTGATCGTGCTCTCCTCCTGTAGTCCTCCACGTCTCTCCTGGAGAATCCCTTATTAATTAGTTTAAGTTCTTCTTACCTTGGCACAGTCTCAAAGTGATGATGTATGCCTGTCTAGACCCTCTTGGCTTGGCCTTCAAGATGTAGCAACAACAGTTATTTCCAGTTGTTTAAAAGCTGCTTTTGTGACATTTCAGGCAGTGGCAGGGGCATGTTTATAGGACAGTGCTGGGCAAGCGGTGGGATATTCCCGACATGGACAACGGCTATAGAGGGCTGGTACTCTGAAGTGAAAGACTTCAGCTACGGCAGCTCATACCATCGGGGAGTGGTCGGCCATTACACACAGGTAAGTCTTCAGCCTTTAAAGGATGCATAATGCTTTAATATATCATACCCTTGGTTGGTATAATGAATGAACGTAGCGCTGGAGAATCTACTTGCCAGGGCTGGAATTAAGGATCATATCAACTTTATGTGGTGAGGGTTGCCATTATTCATTAATGTGACCCTGGAGAGTACACTGTTAAAAATTATCATTGGTAATACAGAGAACCACCATTATAATTAACACTGCATCACTGCTGCTTGTTATTACGTGAGGCAGCATCAAACAAATTGATATTATATTGAACCTCCACAAAACAATAGAGAAAAATCATTTCCTTTTACACTGAAATTCAGTTGTGTGGGTAGTTCCATCTTATCCAATTAGGTGGTTGCCTAGGTTAAAAGTAGTCTTTCCTGAAGCTTATGGTAATGCTGCAGTAGACTAGACTAGTAGTCCTGCAGCCATGGGAATTAACCTTGCACTAGAGTACACCTATGACTTTAATTAACATTTGTATTGACTACGGAAAAAAGTGAGCCCCAATCCAAATTGCTATATTCAAATTTCAGCAGTTTTTTTTCTGGCATCTTTCACAGGAAACTATGCATCACTCGCAAACTATGGCAGTAGGCCTACCTGGTATGGAAACTATGGGGGTTTCTCTCGGCAAACTTTGAGCTTTTTCATCAGGAAACTATTGACCTTTCTCTCGGCAAACTATGGGCCTTTCTCTCGGCAAACTATGGGACTTTTCTCTGCAAACTATGGGCCTTCCTCACGGCTAGCTATGGGCGTTTCTCTCGCCAATCTATGGGCCTTTCTCACGGCAAACTATGAGCTCTTCTCAAGGCAAACTATGACTTCTTTCCACAGCAAACTATTGCCCTTTTTCAAGGCAAGATGATGTGGCAAAATTAAAACAACAGGCACTGCCAAGGAAGTGACATCATTGCTAGGTGACGTAGTGACGTTGCTAGGTAACATAGTGACATTGCTAGGTATCATAGTGACGTTGCTAGGACAGTGACGTCACAAAGGCTGTGACGTAACTCACTGTACACTCTCCATGTAGAGATCCAGTCGAGTTGCATTGAGAATGTTCTGTACGTTTTGTATCTGCTTTGAGAATGTGGTAATAGGCATCCTGTCAGCTATTTTATCAGGCAAGGCATCTTTTTGCAGCACTGTGTCGAAAATAGGCATCAATAGGCATCCCTAATACTTTTATTTTCATTCCCATAGGCCTATGTAGGTGAGTGCTAGATGTTCAAATTCACAGATGATTTAATCAGTTCTAGGTAGCTAATGTTCGTAAAATCGTTAGTAATCGCATGTTTAATAAGTGAATCATATGCTGCAAATTGCCCACAAAATCCGTGCTTGGCAAAGCCTAGGCGAAAAACAGGGTTTTATCTACGGATCGTTCAGAAAGCAATGGTGGTAGCCACAATTTCACGCTTGTTTGAATAGATGATAATAGTTGTAGGTAACATGAAACCTGTATGCAAATAAAGTATCATCAGGGCTGGCTGTGAGAATGTAGGACCAAAGTCCATCCTTCAAAACTTACCTAAAGTTTAAGCTGATGTGTCTGTCACTATACATTTAGGTTGTCCAAGGCCCAGCTAACCTGGTCGGTTGTGGGAAGTGTATGGTGAACGGAAAGCCTCTCTACATCTGCAATTACTTCAGAGGGTAAATGTTCATTCAAATTGACTTCTCTTGATTTTGGTGAGCCTTATGATGTTCAAAGTATATTTGAAATTCATGCATTATCAAGACATGGAAGCTCTATGTAAAAAAGATTTATAATGGAAAATATCCTATAACCTGGACAAATATTGGCATATTTGGTATCAAATTAAAGCTTATAGCCTACTGCTAGTAATGCTGTGAGCTAGGAATAATTTACAATATAACAACTTTCCCAGATAAATGAACTCTTAACTAAGTGTGAAAATTATTCACGAAAAGTCATAATTTCCTCATACATATTAGTCCTCAGTAAAAAAAAAAGTTAAATAAAAAACACCCTCATCATATTTTTCACTCCTGGGTGATGAGAAACACCTTTCTTGAGTGGCCTAACTGTTATTCACCATGATGAGTTGATATAAATGTTGCCTCCAAACAGAAACTCCCAGGACAATGGACATCCTTATATTAAGGGACCTCAGGGTGGAAACTGCAAGAAAGTAGTAGATGGCCTATGTGGTGAGGATTCTTGTCATCTTCAGCTAAATCCTTATGCCTCCTGTAATACTAACAATGAAAATGTGTAGGCCTAAGCCATGCACGTCAAGTCATATCAGCAGTCAAGAGGACAAAGATAAAAATGCCTTTCCATTTCCACAGACTATTGTCATAAATCACCTTAAATATGAATAGGTTAGATTTCTTTCCAATTGTCACAGAAGAGTATTAGGACATCAAAATCTACTGTAGTTTACCTACAATAAACAGTACACCTACAGCGGATTCTACTGTACACCTACAAAAAAAACAACAGACTATTAACAGTGTACTTGTGTCTTCTTCTGTCCCCCATTACCAGACTGCGGAGACATGATGTGTAAGAACAATGGCACAATGAATGCAAAGACGTGCACCTGTGACTGTGAGGGGAAGTATAAGGGCAAGGACTGTGGTAAGTACTCACTTACTGTTATTGAAATGAACATGGTTGTATCGAACCCCTTAAGGAGGGCTTATTGCTGCAATGTACTAATCCCTTTGAAGCCCACTTTCAAGTCATGATGTGTTACCGCAAGACTGGAAAGTATGTATAATTAAATATTCATGTCTGCACCATCATCTATCACTCATGTCAGGTTTAGAAAACGCCTTTAAACCCATTAAAGAATACACAAGGATTTCATGTTTCATACCCTTTGTCACATGATGGCATGATGGTGACTGCGCAGGTCTAATTCCCCTCTAGCTGGATGTCCACTGGACAGCGCCATATTGGACTGGTCCCAGTATGCACTCTCTCCTTTCCAGTCACTAGCTTCAGCAAATTATGTTGACCAGATCAGGGGGCTAAAGCTCTGCTTGGAGAGTGGAACTACTACATTCCCTGCATGCTAGGACACCTGCAATCTTTTACCTGTCCAATATAGGGTTGTGGTTAGGACAATGGACTCATGACTAGCAGTACCTAAGTTCAAATCCCCTCCAGGCTAGGTGTGGTGACCATTTTAACCCCATTGGTTGCAAAAGCTTGCACCAAAAGTTTTGGCAAAACGTTTTTGTAAAACATTTTATGAACCTTTGCAAAAGGTTTGGGTATACTCTTTTGGTAACCACTTTTGGTAACCATCTATGTTACACTAAAAGCCACACCAAGGACCGAACCCTGGACCCTTAGATTGGGAGTTCCAGGCTCTCCTGGTTGAGCTATGGAGGCTGCTGGTAGATCAAGGTACAATAGGTGAACATAAACTTTGTTATTGATTATCCTCATTAATGATCAATGCTATTAGGGACCTTTAGCAACCACGTAAAAGCTCATTAGGGACCTTTAGCAACCACATAAAAGCTCATTAGATGTATCCTATGTCTTCAGCACTGCTACGTCTGCGTTTAATGAGCTTTTACGTGGGTTGCTTAAGGTCCCTATTAAATGCAGATGTAGCAGTGCTGAAAGGATAGGATACGCCTGCGCTTAATGAGCTACGTCGGGTTTGCTAAGGGTCCCTAAATAATGGTGCATTGTGATAGGGACCTTGAACAACAAATGGGGTCGAACCCAGGCTAACAGTCTAGAGTAGACCATTCACAAATAATTCTTGTTTATTTTGGGTCTGCCCCTGATCTGTTAGGGAACATGCCTTTGAGTTTATTACCTTGGGTTCGACCCCATTGGTTGTTCAAAGTCCCTATTACAGTGTAGGCCTACCATTAGGGACCTTTAGCAACCACGTAAAAGCTCATTTAACGCACACATAGCAGTGCTGAAAGCGTAGGATACGTCTGGGTTAAATAAGCTATGTCGGGTTTGCTAAAGGTCCCAATTATTTAGCATTGATTATTAATGCGGATAATCAATAACAAAGTTTACCTATTGTACCTGGACCTACCAGCAGCCTCCATAGCTCAACCAGGAGAGCCTGGAACTCCCAATCTAAGGGTCCAGGGTTCGGTCCTTGGTGTGGCTTTTAGTGTAACATTGATGGTTACCAAAAGTGGTTACCAAAAGAGTATACCCAAACCTTTTGCAAAGGTTCATAAAATGTTTTACAAAAACGTTTTGCCAAAACTTTTGGTGCAAGCTTTTGCAACCAATGGGGTTAAAATGGTCACCACACCTAGCCTGGAGGGGATTTGAACTTAGGTACTGCTAGTCATGAGTCCATTGTCCTAACCACAACCCTATATTGGACAGATAATAAAAGGTGTGTCCAGGTACAACCAATGCATAATACACATGTAGAGGCCTAGTGTAATCATTGCTCCACTCTCCCCCTGATGTTTGGCCCCCCCTGAGACCCACACTGCTAGTTCTAAGTGTCCCCAATTGTGGCAGCACTGGTATCCCACTAGTGAGGAATACACTTGGCATGATGCAACAGTCCAGTGTCAGCGAGTTACTCGCTGTCACTGCATTGATATATCATTACGATACAATCATGTTGATTGAAGAAATTAATAAGTATGTTGACACATTTATTTGAATACTGTTCTTTATGAATAAAGGGTTGATTTGATGTGATTCATCACACCATCAAATTACATGGAACACCACTGTATTTCAGAAAGAGGCCCATATATATATATTTTTAAATAGACTCTATTAAATCTAGCTTTCAGTTACAAACACCACATCTGACCATGCACCAGTATTTATAATGTGTGTGTACATTTCCTCTCTTAGGTGATTATGACTGCCCTCCAAAGGACTCAGACTCCTGTAACTCATTCTTCAAGGGGAAGTGTGACATTTGGTCTAACGTTCCCGGGGAGTGCCCCCACATGTGCGGACTGTGCGGCACTGGTGGCAGCGACAACGGAGGTAGGTTTAATTGCTGTGGCAAGCAATTCATTTCATCCTTGATATGAGAGTGGTTTCTATACTCCCACCTATGACCCTAGTGACCCCACTAATTATATGCATAGATAAGGGTCACAGTCCAGTGATCACAGGTATGGTACATGAGTACTTTGCAGTGATTGACCCATTTACCTGCATGAGCAGAGGTCATGGTCCACTGGTCACATCAGGTGTACCAAGATTATGGTACAGACTAAGGTTGTGCACTGTACCAAAGTCCTGGTACAGACCCAATCGAAAGGGTGTACTGTGTATTTAGTACATCTTAACAACATGGTCGTAGTCAAGGGGGGAAAAATGTTGCCACATAGTGACAGAATTATGAACTATCCTGTCAAACCATGGATGTCAGCCCAGCTGCAGTGGAAAACTGTCTCAGACGGGCCATCGAGTGAGTACTAGGGGAAGTGGTCAAATAGGAACAGTACTGATTGTACTTGTGAAATATGCCATTTAGTAGTTGATGAACACCTTTTGTTCACCTACAAGGACAGGGTCTCCAGTGTTCTCTAGAGGATATATCATGATCCATTATGTTTATTAGTTATAACAGGTTCAATAGACTTCAACACAACAATGTGTATCAACTGCTCAAAGTTAAATAATTACTGATCTCAGAAAAAACACAATGTCAACTGAACCGGTTGAATTCTCCTTTCTCATGCACATACATTCCTTTAGAATGTATCAGACACAAAGAGCAGAGTGTATTAATGTTGTTGTAACATTGATTGATAGCCACATGCTGTAATATTACTGTAATTTGGATTTCCCCTAAGGTATGCTGAGCTGGAGACCAAAACTTGTGCCCTTTAATTTGTAATCTATCCACCAGGTGTCCTTGTTGCGACTTTCTCCCCCCCCCCTTTGTCGTGGCCCCACCCTGGGTATTTATAGTATAATGGCAGTTTACAGATGAGGCCTGAGGGGTGAGATTGAAGCTTTAAGCCTCACTGAACCTCATGCATATATAGAGCACAGCTGAATGGATGGCTGAAACACTTGTATTGCATGTACATTGTAATGCCATCCTATTGCATCTGTTACAGGCGGAAGCTGCACAGATTCAAACGGAAATTGTGCTGTTTGGGCAGATAGTGGTGAATGCACCAAGAACCCTGGCTGGATGAAGGATAACTGTAAGAAGTCGTGTAACACATGCTGAACTGGAACAATGGAGGCACCTCCATAACCGGACAAATGACACACTGATGAAAACCTACAATTCCAACCTTTTTGGCTTTGCCTGAATAGAAATAAAATGATAATATTCAGATCTAAGTAAAAGACTTCAATGCTTGTTTCATGGATTCTAATATAAAGAATGAAATAATAAAAATTATGATGCCCACCAATATTCAAATGTTAAAGGCGGAGTAGCAAATTGTGACCCCTGATAAGGGGGGGGGTGATGGGGGGGGGGGGGTCGTAAAAATAAGCCCTTTTTAGCAAAGAAGCCTGCTGTTTACTGTAATTCAATGTGGGTGCTTTCGGCGAGGGAGGGTGCAAAATATTCTGCATGTTCCAGAGGGGTGGAAAGTTAACCTTTTTTTGTGCCTCTGTGAAAAATGTCGCCCCCCGTGTAATCGGAACTTCATGAGCACTCCCCAATACAATTCCTAGCATATGTGCATTTCATTTCTTCTGCTAGGTCGCCATATAAAATTATATACTCCACTCTGACTTTGCTGGTCTTAAGAGGTAGCAAGTGTTAGCCCTTTAAGTGATTACAGTGATTGATAAACATGTAATTGCATGATAGAAAGTCTTTGCTTAATAAAACATGTCTACTTTCACACCCATGTCGACACTCATGCATCCATATCCATACTCATGAATAAATGTCCACACTCACGCACCCATATTCTAGCTTCTTAATAAAACTATTTGCTTTTTCTGCAGTCATTATTTTCTTCAAACTCTGCAGGCAAGACATTCCCAGCTAAAAGTGATGCCATATGCAACAGCTCAAATCTCATATACTGCATGTCTATAGGGCTTATATTCTCATGCTCCCTATGACCATACTTCAGAGACCATACTTGGTCATAGGAAGATGAGTTCTAGAAGTGACAGAGCTTCTCACCAGAGGGCAGCACCATTGTATGGCACCCTAGCATGCCAGTGATATGTGGTTGTCTACCAAATGTTCTTGCTGTAATGATCTGTAAATTATGCAAATCGATATAACTGGTGTTGGGTGCTATTTGCCAATTTGCGCAGAACGCCAACATTGACATTCTGCGCAGTGCCATTTACAACTAGCACACGATCAGGGCTGTGAAGAATGCCAATCTGCGCGGGATACTGGCACACTTCTGTTGGGCGCTATTCGCCAATCGGCACAGAACTAATGAGAGTGCCTGTTTCTTCTGATTTAACGCTCTCTGAATGTGAAGAAGTCAAGTACCTCGGCCATATCATTTCCAATACACTCAGGGACAATAATGTGTTTTTACAAGAGAGAAGGATGTTATATGTTCAAGGCAATATGCTTATAGAAAAGTTCTATATGTGCAGTTTGGAGGAAAAGATTCATTTGTTTAGGGCCTACTGTACACCTTTATATACAGCCCAGTTATGAATGTTGCTGGGAATACCAAGATATGCTTGTGCGGGAGAAACCTTTGCTGTTTGTGGTCTTCCAACATGTGGTGCTACAATTAGAAGATTGATTTACATATTTTTTATATGTCGACTGACAGGATGAGAAAATAAGTTAATCAAAAACATGGTGGATCCCACAAGTGATACTTAGTGTTTTTGTATTTGTACAATATGTAATTGTGTTTTGTTACCTATGGAACATTTGTACAACTGAGTCTAAAATAAAGTTTTGAATTGAATTACGTATATTATACTCTCACAGACATATGTACATAGCGTTCTGCGGATTGGCATTCTATGCCAATTGGCGAATAGCGCCCAACACCTCTATGACCAGCAAAACCGAAAATGGCGTCATTTGAAAGGTAGACTCCAAGTTCAACAGGTCTGCTGCGACCAACAAGGCAAGTTAGAAACAATAACAAATGTTCATATACAGAAGCTACACGAGATTTTTATTGTCTGTTCCAATAGATTCACGGTCATGGATAGTTAGAGATTATAGATGTAGTGATTCCCTGCCACATTTAAAGCTATAATTCAAAATAGTGAAGAATTTAAAAAGGAATAAAGAATAAGAGAATATTTTGCACTGGAATACAGATGATTTTCATGATGCTAAATCATTGGTTTTCTTTGCAGAGCAGAATAACCAAGATCTCCTGGAGGTCAACTCAATGTCCCCTTAATGTTAACACAAGGTGTCCTGAATGTCCTTAAAAGTGCTAAAAGTGTGCCAAGGGTCAATTGAAGGATAACTACTAAGATTCAGCTCAAGGTCCAGTTGAGTGCAACCTTGTCCGACTCGTGACAAACTTCTGGTGACCTTTTGCAATAAGTGAGAGCCTCTTCTTAGGATGGCCATGTAACCTTCTATACTGAGTTAGCATTGAGGGCCTTAACTTAGGCCTGCTCCTGTTCAGCTTCCCTACAAATCGTACAGTTTGTTTATGAGGGAGCCTCTCCGCAATCTCTATACCATTAGTACCCACTCGCTGACAGTTTTCAGAGGAGTAGGTGATTGGATGTTTATTGTTATTAATCTCATCTTGCCCGATGTGGTGGCTATCCATCGCCATCTCTGTTTCTGAGGAGATGGGATTTTCTAAAAGGTCTTCCTCCCCTAAGCAGTCTTTCTGTACCATTTCCTGAGTACCCACTTCTATTTTCACGACATTGCCAGGTGCTGTGTTGTGTGTAGGGAGGCTACGTTGTCCACTGTTTGCAGCAATGAAAGGATTGATCATACCTTCTACTGGAGATGGTGTTGTCTCTTGGGAAGAGTACCCTGGGGAGTCAATGCTGGGTGATCTAACACTATCAGAATCAACCCTTTCCTTGTGCTCTTGTGCTTCCCCCATACTTCCAGTAGAAAGTCGACTGGCAACATCGTGTACATTTAAATGCACATTCTGCCTCTTGGGAATGTTAACAATTGGGATGATATTCCCCACAGTTTTTGAAGTACAATCCTCACTCCTGATGTGCTTCCAGAGTTTGGACGATGTTGGGAATGTCCGCTCACAGTAAGGACACTTGTGATTACATCTTGGTCTAGCAGTCAACTCACTCCGCCCACTACTACTACTACTACTACTACTACTTATGTAACTATCCAATACACCCTCCCTCCTCAAAGGATACAGGTTATTGTTACCACTGTAAGGAAGGATGACTGATTCAGGCATCATATTAGCAGTTGATGAATGGACTAGGCTGGCAGACTGTGATGTGGTGGCCACTTGGCTGTATACCCCCTGATTAGCCGAGGCCATGCTTACAGGGTGGAACTGGCCTGGACGACTGCTGTATATGGCGCTGAGCTCTGCCTGGGCTGGTGGACTCATAACGTATCCTGCGTGGGTACTCCTCGGTGGCCTCTTGTGAATATTACTAGCCCCGGCGTGAGCCTCTTTCCTTGGATAACTCATTGTTGCATTTTTGGGTGAGAACAAATGTTGGTGTTCCTCCTTGGTTTGGGGCCTATGGTCAAATACTGGATGTCCCTGCACCATCCTAGCTCCTTGTGAGTGTCCCACAAAAGTACCAGATACAGACCGATTAAATCCCACAGACCGATTAAATCCCTGAGACATCATCTGCTTATGGCTGCCAATTTGGCCATTGAAATCTCTACTGGCAACATGCTCCTTGTTTTCTGATTTGCTTGGACCTACTACTCCATTTTCAGTGCTGATATGTTGATGAATTATGACGTCATCGCTGTGTCTGTGTGTCCTACTGACGTCATTACTTGGTACTCTTGGTGTCTTGTTGACATCAGTGACACTATGTGCACGTCTCTTGTTGACGTCACCCCTGTCTACCTTTGGTCTGCAATTATTAGGAATACTCGATGTAACTTCAGGGCTTGCGCCAATGTTCCCAAAGAAACTCTCAGTAATGTGTGCGACGATGACATCGTTGTCGTCACACACGACACAGATGGTACCTTCCACCTTTGCACGGGTGGCGTACATGTTGCCTTGACGACACAGCGACATGACAGCCTCAGTTAACTTGTCCTGGAACCAGGCCTGCTTCACACGAACTCCCACCATGACGGCTGCAACCAGAGGAAGGGAGATTAGAAATGAGACAACATAATTATAGATAATGTGAACACAACAAAGATGTACCTGTATTAGATGTAAGGCTCAAAAAAAGAAAAAAAGGTTTTGTTTCAGACAATATGGTGGATTATGTATGTAAGACGGGGCGTTCTGGGTACAAACGCTACCTTGTGCGACCACACTCACCAACATTTTCTAGTAGCCTCTTTAGGCGAACGACAAAAATTTCCCAAACTAAAAAATATGGTGGATTATGGTCTGAAAAGTTTGGGTAAGTAGGTCGAATTTTTAATGTTGAAAGTGCCTAGAATGAGTTGTAAATAACCACAATGGCTCGCTGGTCATCAGGATCACTCACTGATTCCTTTCTCAAACTAGGGTTGATTCACCTAGAGTCTTTATACGTCGTATATCAGTCGTTTTATACAAGAATAGGCCTAATATAACCTTAAATTGTACTGTCCGTCTTAGGGTATGTGTCCGACTCATGGTGAATCTACCCTAGGGGATTGTCCTTAAGGCAGGGACGCCTTAAAGGGGGAGGGGGGTTATGGTAGTGAACCAGAATGGGCATTTATGTTTTCCACAATTTCTAAGGTTTCTGGGCAAACCCCCAAATCACCTGATATGTAAAATTACTACCTAAAGCACTTTTGATTTCTACGGACGGGGCCCCACCAGTATTTTAGTTGCGCTCATTTATCATTATAGGACATAGATACCCATCTACATCATCATTATGAGCTGATTTAATGATCAGCTGCATTAATTAACCCACATGCGGTAATTAACAAAACTGTCACAACTAGACTCCACCTCGTTTCCGTTGCTGCATGACCTTACGCTAGGTCACATGACCACGTACAAGGTCATCTGAACTCAGCTGAGGACACATAAGGTCACTTATATCTGAACTCAGTATTACTTTAACAGTTCAGTAGGCCTAGGCCCAGGCCTGCCCAGCTTTTAAGTTGGGCCGGCCTGGTTTATATGTTTGGCCTCCTTTTTTGGGGGGGAAAAAATATTATTGACTCAGAATACTCTAGAATACACCAATCTCAAGGTAAAATGTCTTGACCTTTCTTGAAGTAAAAGTTCAGACTCCCTCAGAACACACCACTATAGATTTAAAAGTTAAAAATCTTCTATGGATCATAAGCTATGTTTCAAACCACTCTAAACGCACCAATTTACCAGCCTGTGGCCCCAAGACCCGCGCCGCCTCATATGACTCTGATATGTCTATCAGATGTATTCTTTCTTTTTACATTCAATAGCTTTTACAGACAATGCCAGTTTCATAGCTGTATGTGGTGGAGAAAGTCGAGGACTATCCTTTTTACTTCACTGAAAAGGTAAACTTGTCTCCAGACTATTCTAAGTGACTGTCATAAAATAAACGAGTTCAAGGTTTCTAACCTATCAGGTTACCATCCCTGAGGTTATTTAGGTCAATAAAAAGCTGCCAAATCTCCCTGTTGGGGGAGTTGAGTCAAGCTGTAATATTTTCTTTATTCAAGAAAATATATTCTCAAAAGAAGGATTCTTAAAGAAGAATATATTTAGCTATACCTAACTTGTAGAACTCTTTTTCCCCATGCTGAGATATGCATTCATGAGAATAGCAATTAGGATTTATTTTAAAATCTGATCGCTCTCTGCATGTTAAATACAAACAGTAAAGGAGAAATATCAATCACGACCTATACAACTCTGCTGTTGGTGGCTCCTGGCTCACACACATCCCTGTTCATAAGCAACCTGATACTTGCAATACTTTTTTCCAATCAATAGAACTGTGCAATGGTCATTAATGATAAATTGTGATGAATAAAGAAAAAGATTAAAGATACAGAAATAAGCACATGCTTACACCTATCCTATATAACATTGCTCCTCCTGTATATCCAAAAAGAAATCTTGCATACGTTGTCTCTGCATTTGATATGACTAATTTCTAGTATCTAATTAGAACTAGCATCAGCAAAAGTAAGTTGGTGAAAAGATGCAATGAGCTGAAGAGAGCGTCCTATATACCTATTATATTGAAATCTCTAATCATAAACAGACCTACCTGTGACAAAGGCTGAACATGGACTGACTACTCACTACACCGTGGAGTAATGAAACACCATAGACCCCCCCCCTCCCATGCACAGACACACACATCTAACTTTGATTGTCTCGTCCAACAATGAGAACCTAGAGCACATGCCCCGTGCACAGCATGCGGAACGTGTGGCGCATGCGCAGACAGTGGTGAGTTAGTTGTGCATGTGGCCTGTGGGGGCGCTGCTGTAATGGTATATAGAGGTATGTCAGTACAGCCCCGGGCAGTATGGTCTCAGGGCACGTGGGAGGTTCACGTACTGTAGAGTGGGGGGGGGGGGGGGGGGGGTGGTTGTAACCGGAGGGTCTCATATCAAAAAGGGCCATTGTTGATAGAGAGCATCAAGTTATGAGCTCAAACGCAAAAACAGGGGCCCAAACATTGACCCACAGCAAAGAGATGGATAGAGGATAGAGTTTTGAGTTAAAAAATAAATTTGACACCCGACCCCTATGATATGATGGTACTCGCTGACCGACAGATTATGAGACCGACTGCTACTGCCTCAGAGGCTCGTATGGCAGTGGGTACCCATTTCCGAACTGGCAACCCCCAGCCTACCAGTTTACAAAATATGAATCTTTCATTGTAGCAAAAAGCCAACAAGAACTAAGTAAAATGTCAGTCAGCATAGCTTAATCTACCATTTAATCAGGGCAACATATGGACAGCACAAATATTCATAGTAATGCACGTGAGATGGACTTACAGTTATTAATTTTATATAATATTATGGGCATTAAATGTGGGAACTGCCATACCCAACAAAAACAGATCACTTTAGGCCACTCAAAAAAAACTGGTTTCTCGTCACCGCGCGCCTCATAAAAATTAGGGTTCAAAGAAAAACCTTTTTCTTTTTTGTTAATAATCTCTGATGAAAAAACATGATGAAATTGGACAAATATTGGCATATTTGGTATCAAATTAAAGCAGAGAGAGACAGAGAGAGACAGAGAGATACAGAGAGAGACAGAAAGAGAGACAGACAGACAGACACAGAGAGAGGGGGAGAGAGGGGGAGAGAGGGGGAGAGAGGGGGAGAGAGGGGGAGAGAGGGGGAGAGAGGGGGAGAGAGGGGGAGAGAGGGGGAGAGAGGGGGAGAGAGGGGGAGAGAGGGGGAGAGAGGGGGAGAGAGGGGGAGAGAGGAGGAGAGGAGAGGAAGTTGTTGACCAGACATAAAGACAGAGGACAGAGGCAGAGATACTTGTGAGAGAGACAGAAGGAGATGCAGGAGTAAAGGCAGCTGAGAATAATAGTAGATAATGGTATAATAAAGTAACGGCTACCACTGCTTTCTTACACTGACATGTCTGAGGCAGAGGACGGTTGTAAACCCATTACTGAACAATACAATGGCTCCTTTCTTTTGTCACCATTGACATCCATTGTATGTTTTTCACCAGCTATGTTAATGTCTATGTTAATAAGATACATGACAGAGAGTTAAGTATAAGTGTAGATGGCAGATGGTTCTCCTTCATTATTTATACTCATCATAAAAAGGAGGTAAAATGGGTGTCCTGATTATGACAAGCTGTTTATAAAGGACTTTATGTGTGGCAGCCATTTTAAGTATTACATGTAAGGTGGTAAATCATATGTGAATTATGGGTTTGAGTTAACCCTTTAAGGATGGTATGATACCTTAATGCCTCATGCCCTTGGTCGTCATGATGCATGAATGCAGCCCTAGCAAGAAACTTGCCAGTGCTGCATTCAAGCATCATATCGGGGTTGAGACACTCCTGAAGGGTCGCCATGATGCACCAATGCAGCACTTGCGAGTTATTTGCAGGGGCTGCATTGGTGCATCATGATGACATCTTTTAGCGACATCCATCCTTACAGGGTTAAGTATAATAAGGGCCCCAGACGGGGGTAGCTGTGTCACTTGTCGATCCTAAGAAATGGGTCTTGTCCCTTTTCAGTTTAAAGAAGCAGGTTTGTCCCTTGTCCCTAACCCCAAGCATGCCCTTGTCCCTTGTCCATAAGGCTTAAAACAGGGACTAGTCGCCTTGTCGAATTTACCCGTCTGGAGCTATGTAATATGGTATGGCCATGGTCTGTCCTGAGAAGACGCTATAATCACCTTAAGTATCTCTGACTACAGTAATATGCCATGGTCTGTCCTGAGAAGACGCTATAATCACCTTAAGTACCTCTGACTACAGTAATATGCCATGGTCTGTCCTGAGAAGACGCTATAATCACCTTAAGCACCTCTGACTACAGGTAACAATCAGACACGTGGTTACTGTACATAACACCCAGACACAGAGAGCAGTAACTGCTTACTGTCATGTATATAACAGACAGCTACATTGTGTGTTCCTGTCCTGTATGTAGCCCCAGGCCCCGTGCTTTAGTACTTGAAGGACGGCATGTCGCTAAAGATGACATTTGTCATCATGATGCATCAATTCAGGCCCAGAGGGTAACTCGCCAGTTCTACATTGGTTCACCTTGGAGGGTTTCTGAACCTTATGGGATCAGCATGGTGCTTGAATGCAGCCCTTGCGAGATACTAGCCAGGGCTACATTCATGCATCATGACGACCAAGGGCATGATGCATTAAGGCATGATGCCGTCCTTAAAGGGTTAACTGCCGCTTGTACCCGGCGTGCAGCACGTGCTGACCAGGTAACAATGGCCGCCCACGGGGAACCAGCAGCCTCTGTCTGCAGGCCCACAATGCACTCTACTTCCTGTCTGTACGTGACCACGTGACCATGCCCTCCAGGCGCCTCCTGAGTGGGTGTCATTTAAGCTCGTCAGGACAGACTCACGTGGGAGCGTCAACGAGAAAATCTGTCCAATCTTAAAATGACCAATCTTAAAAAAACTTAACAATCTTAAAGTTGATAACAGTTAAGATTATAACATTTGTTTACGATTATCATTACCCTCCATCTCCTTGCATACTGGTATGATGGTGCTACTTGTAGCTACTAGCACTAGTATTTTCATTGTACACAACAGCGGTACATTTTACTATGACAGTGGTGCCCTCTAGTATCAGGATTAATCGTTTTAAGATTATCCATTTTAAGGTTGGACAGATTTTAAGATTGGACAGATTTCCTCGTTGACGCTCCCACATGAGTCTGTCCACTAGTGCGTTACTTAACAATGGCTGGGTTGGGGGTGGGGTGGGATGGTGGATTGGGCTTAACAATTTTGGCCCATCTAGAGCGGGGGGGGGGGGGTAGTGATCCGAAATGTTTCACAAAATTGCTGTTATGTCCTTTTTTGTTGTGATTCATGAATGCATCTACAAGATGAAGCCCTGGTAAGTAAGTCGTCATAGTCCGGCATTGTCAGACTCTCTGGGATTCTGGTAATGCTGGATAGAGAGTCTGACAATGCTGGATGCACTTAAAGAGTGTAGACTTGGTGATATATAGACTCTATCTGAAGCTCGCCTTGTCCTCCATGTAGTAGGAAGAGCTTGCATTGTCATCACTATATACAACACAGTCAGAGTGCCTGTTACATGTGTGGTGTGGTTTATGACCGTTGGCCATGGGACATGACGGTAATGCAACATGGGAGAACTTCTCAGAACTGCACACTGGCCCCCGGGCCACATCGGCTGCACCTACTGCCATTAATGTCATTGTTGAAGTCATCTCCATGTTTTAAGACCACTAAACAAGAAAAATGTGGCTTTGACGACGGTGGGGGTTGCCACCCCCACCGTGGTCAAAGCCACATTTTTCTTGCATCCGCCACGTCGCATCAAAATGTCCTTACATCATTTATATCTTACATAATAATGAATGATCAGTTTATACAAACACATTATGTTAGACTGATTCTATGGAATTAGGCTGGGCCTACATCAAGTCTATTAATGAATTTACTTTTAAAAGGATGAACTTATTGGGAACGTTTTGTTAACTGAATGAATGGTCTCTGTGATAGATAGGCCTATCACAAGTGAACCAGGGCATTTTATCTTCTGTGATACCGTGGATTATCATTTATTGTGACGGAGTGGGCATGCGATCCATGTTGTTTTGATTTGTGTTTGTGGTCAGAGTCGGCAGTAGTTTCCTGTCAGAGTCGGCAGTAGTTTCCTGTCAGAGTCGGCAGTAGTTTCCTGTCAGAGTCGGCAGTATTTTCCTGTCAGAGTCGGCAGTATTTTGAGGGGCTCGCTATTTTCCAGGGAGGCTTCCAATTTTAATTCAATCTATATTTTGAACATTAAATGTTGCCCCAACTTTTTGGAGCATTGATTGTATGGATTGGCATTGCAACATGGTGTGTTGATACATTTTATTGTACTGGGTACCAACGATTAGACCTAATCTACGAAGGCCTATTTATTAGAGCTAGAAGCCTTGATTGGGTGAAAGGTTGTCTAGTAGGTAGGCCTACCGGGTACTGGTAATTCTATAGGCCTAGGTCTATCAAAGACCCATCGACCTAGGCCTACATTAGCATATTAGCATATTAGCTGTATTCACAGTAGGCTTAATTGGTCCCATGTCAATACCCATGTTCATTACCGTACCATAAGAACTGAACTTGTCACTTGCCAGGTCACTTGTTACTACCAAAAACGGTGAGATTTCGTGCAGAGGGGCAAACATTTTTTTACCCCCCCCCTCGAGAGCGCGTGGAACATTTCGTGCCCCCCCCTGCCCACGCCCAAATTTTTTCGCCCACCCCCTTTGAACTATAGTAGCCTAATGCGCTGGCTTTTTTTTGCTAAAAAGGGGCTAAATTTTTTACGCCCTCCCTCAGGAGGGGTCGGAAATGTTTACGCCCCTCCCCCCACAAACCCAGTAACTAATAAATGAACACTCCCCAAACATCAACTTTACAAATACACTGTAGGCCTACATGTATTTCCATGGTCAAGGAAAGGTATGGAATCTTCTATTTTTATCAAATTCTGAACGTAGGTGGGGGAGGGGTGAGGTTATCTCCCGGAGGGCGCATCGTGAAGTCTGATTCTTCACAGAGTAGGCCTACGGTAGAACTTGTAGAAAGCTATTCCCAGTCCAGACTAGCCTCTGTAAGCAGCTCTGTGTAGGCTACACGTCCGATCCACTCCCGCCGTCGATAGACTGCAGTGGCACAGAATGATACTTAATCTAAGTCCAGACTCGTACATCCAGTCTTCAAGTCCAACGGAGGGTGGCTGAGTTGGAGACTGGCCGGAGAGACGAGTCTGTTCCCAGCATACATACAAGATGCCAAAGTTAGGCTACCAAGAAGTAGGCCTACAAAGCTGCTTCTAGTGACTAAACACGCCAAACATACCCAAAATCGCGTAAGTTGCGGCTAGTGACACGTTCAATATGTGGCCCTGCTGTGGCGTCACAGTCACGTCACAGGGCCGCTTGTGGAAACGAAAATAACATCATGATGCCGTTTTGGGTCCATAAGCCTGTCCATGAATGAAATGGTAATGATAGTTATAGTGATAGTGATGCATAAATGCCCCCAAATGCGCCGCCATGGCGTCATGGACAGGGACAGGGTCTAAGCCTACTAATATTATCTTCATTTCCACAATCGGCCCTGTGACGTCATAGTGGCCCATGGCAGTGCCCAGGCAAACCGAAAACATTAATAGGGTTGCACTGACGTTGCGCAGCAACGTCAGGTCGCTACGCTCCGGGGCAACCCCCAAAAAAGGTTTCTCAGCACCAAGAACCTCTTAATGCATTTATCCCACTATTTCCTCATAAAATGTGATAGACTCTACAGGAATCAGCATGATGCAGTGTGGAATATGTAGGGAACAACTAACACTACTCCCTCCGTCATGTAGAGGTCGGGAACAACCCCTCAGTCTACCAGCCTCCCCCATGGCGGAGGTCGTGAAGCGATCATCTCTCGTTTCGGCGACCGGCATTCGCTTCCTGGACGAAACTAAGGTTTTCGTATGCAGTAATGCAGTAGCCTATGCAGTTGGCCTATGTAGTAAACTCCTTTAATATGTGGAAGGCATTTGCGTGCTGTATCCTGAGATATCAGCACGCATAATGTCCAGTTTCAGCACGCAAAATACCAGAACAATATAATATGTACCCCCTACCCCTGTCTATAACTTTGTAAACATACACAGCTCTATATCAGCACCTCCACCCACACACTGACACACATGCATCATACATCACTATGGCTGGGTCTCATGAGATCGACCAGGTGCAATCTTTGACCGGGTGCAATCCTTGACACAAGTTGATAATCTTTGACCAGCTTGATGTTCAATGGTTGAACCCAGTGAAAAACTTTTACATTGGCCCCATATCGTGAGATACAGCATATGTATGTTGGTGCTATTTATCTCAAACAATGTTCAAGATTAATAGCACCAAATTATATGCTGTATCTCACCAAATCAATACAAGTTGATAGTCTACGACCTGGTGCAATGTATGACCGTGTGCAATCTATGACTGGCATAAAAGAAAATGGCGTATCTAGGTAAGATGTACATGTAACAGCATTAAAATATGTCTCTTGAAAACCAAAGTTGGAATCTAGTTGTGTTGTGTATATTACATAATATATAATAAGCACCAAAAAATAATTAGTATCATAAAGTTTTGATACACCCACCAACCATATCCCGCCCGATCTATGTACATATATGCCCTAAATAAGGTGTTTTCTTTCATGCTGGTCATGAATTGCACCAGGTCATAGACTTCCAACTTGTATTGACTTCACGAGAAGTGGTCCACAAGGCTACATTTATTGTAGCAACGTGCGTCAATTTCCATCCCATTTCTCTAACATTGACCATTGCGCTCAAAATGATGTGCTGAGGCCGTCAGAACATGAATATGGAAAGTGGATATCAATCTCCTCTTTCAGCATGTTATTGCTGCGCTGCCTGATATTCCCTGGTCAGGTCTACACCATTTGTTTCCCACTATGGCCACCTTAGGGAGTGATCATTTTTTAACATCAGGGAGGTGGTGTCTTTTGCATGGAACATTTTTACACACTCCCTTATGGGATGAAAATCAGTGTGTGGGCTCTTTGAAGCATAGTGATCTGCATGCTTTTTCGCTCCAAACAGATTCCATTTATTAAAATCCCCCAAGATTGCACAGAATTTTTTCACCCCCGGGTCAAAGCCTCGAAATTCCACCCCAACTCCCTGTTGTTAAAAAATGACCACTCCCTTAGATCGTCTAAGGCCTGGAAGGTTGCATGGGCAGGATACTTTTCTCTTTGAATTTGCATCAGCAATATTCTAGTGAGCATGTCCCAAATATCTAGTCGCTTAAGAATTTAATGTGTTCAGAGGTCCAGATGTACAGGGGTTTGGAAAAAAGGCAGGGAATGAATTGCCTTATCATTCAATACCCTAACATATATCCTTCAGATATTGCTGCGGTGAGTGTCAACCCAATGGGGACAAACTGTGAGGCAGGTGTCAGCAGTGGGCTGGGCTAGTAGATGGGGCCTGAATCATTAATGTAAGCTGAGAGCGGGACGTACACTGACCTTGCACTGATATTCTATAGGTTTGTATGTAAGGCCAAAAGAAAAGATTCAGGTCACCCGACTGACCCTATCAAACCAGTGCCGACCCTGCATTTTTTTTTAAACGAAATTTTGAGGAATTTTCATATTTTTTACACATTTTTGTTAAAAAAACATATGAAATGAAAAGGCGGAATCTTTCATGCAATTTTGAATACATTTTCACATTTCTATACCCTTTTGGTCAATTTTTGGCTATGTAGGTTGGCTAGAACTTTTATGTAAAAAACAAAAAGATGAAAAAAATCTGACCTACCGACCCTAGACTTCCTCCCCATGTTACCTGACACAAACCTTTTTTTGGCCTAAGTCTGTATTGGCAAACCCAGGTTAGTCATAGGGATATTGGTCTAAAGGGCCAATGCATCAGTCAAAATTTTACACAGTTTAACCTCCTATAGATAATTGCCATTTCGATACAAAATGAGCAGCACAATCCCTGCCAGTAGTATTGTATGTATCGGAACGGGACTATAGTTAAGTACTGTTTATTACTCAATCGACCTGCAGCCAATGAGAGGCCTCCCTTTTGGCGGGAAATTCAAAAGCAGCCAATGAGAGGCCTCCCTTTTGGCGGGAAATTCAAATAGGTCACGTGACCGGAAGTGACCTACTTCCGGTCACGTGACCTTTGGGCGGGAAATTCAAATAGGTCACGTGACCGGAAGTGACCTACTTAAGAGGGTCACGTGACCACCATGTTGGCGGGAAATTCAAATAGGTCACGTGACTGGAAGTGACCTACTTAAGGGGGTCACGTGACTACTAGGTTGGCGTGAATTTCAAAATAAGTCACTTGAGATTTTTATGGATAAATAAATTTAAAAAAAGAACATGCAAGCTGAAAGCTTGCCAAAAAATAATTTAAAAATGCGGCTCTTTTTTTTTAGGGGGGGGAGGGGCACTCTGGGGGGCACTCTTTAAGATGCATGGGGGGGGGAGGGGGGAGGGGGGGAGGGGGGAGGGGAGGGGAAGGGTTTTTAAGAGTGAGACTCGCTTCTCTGCCCTCTCTTTTAGAGGGCAGAGAGGCGAGTCTACTGGTTCGTCTACTTACAATGAAATGTATCATGATTGCGTTTATGATGATGTGCATCATGATGTGACTATCTTACAACCCTATAAGAAATAAGCAAGGTCTCTCTCCTATACATGGGCGTACTTACACTGGCTATTTGTAAACTAATGAATGCGACTTCCTCGTTAAAATCAGTATCTACAACTCTTTCAATCCTAAGGCTTTTTTTTGAGTTTATTCTTTTGTTCAATTTTGGGCCCACCTCAAAAGAGGAATAGGCCCTCGCTTGCTCATCAGAGCCGGGGTGTAGAAGGCCCCTGCCCTGTCGGGTACGTTCTGAGATAGATCGCCCTCTGGTACGTTTTGGTTGGTTTGGAGCTCTCAGTCGACTGTCTTATGCACCCGAAAAAAACCAGACTTTCGGTGTCTCATGATAAAACTGGTGCGTTATACTAAGTGCTGGATTACTTTCTCATTTTTTTATTGTTCTATCCGATGCTTATTTAATTTTTGCACTGATAAAAACGGCTAGCTTGTACAAACACGTGGTCTATTTAAGCGTTAAGTGTAGAAAATGAACAGAACAGTGCACAGAAAATAGAGCTACCGACTACATTTCGCCCAGTCACTCAGCGGAGAACAAAAGAACTACTGACGTAGTGTACCCGCTATTCCGACAGTTGGCGCCACCGTTCGAATCTTTATACTTTTCCCGCGTGCGACATGAAGCCCTGGGGTGGGTACTGGCTGTTTGGTTGTAGGTACCGAAACATAAAAAACTACAGCCAGCCCATGTCATGGTGAGACAGCTCTCTTATTCCCCCTTGAGTAGCGTCCGTAGGGCCTATGACAAAACCTAGTCCCGTACACTGAGCAGCTTCAGGTCTGAAGGCTCATACAGAAAAATGTGTGGGTGTGTGGGTGTGTGGGTGTGTGGGTGTGTGGGTGTGTGGGTTGCTTTACGCCTTAGTTAACAGCTATGGTCATTTCAAGGGCGGTGATGGTGATCGAATCTATGGCCCTTTTACCGAGACAAGGGTTTCTTTTACATCCCACACTACATAGGGGTGTGTGGGTGTGTGGGTCTGTGTGTGTCTGTTCGGTCTGTGTGTGCACGCGTCTTGCACTCCGGAACATGTTCAGACACGTTCGAACCTGCTCGGACGTGCCTGGACAGGTCTCACACGCCGACCGTGTCTGAACATGTTTTCACCTTATAGCTGCTGCCGATGCTGCTACCGCTGCTGCCGATGCTGCTGATGTTAGTAGTCGCGTCGACAAAGAATCGTCATTTGTCACACTTAAGCCTCTAGTTAAATGCGCGACGGGTAGTAAGGCTACCAACGCGACGACCGGATCGCGCTCTTGCTTAAAGGTGCACCTCAACTCAGTGCGCCTTTAACACCCGTCCCAAATAGGTAAAGTTCCTGACGCAGCACAGCACCTCCCACCAGTAGCCAATCAGCGCGCCGAACGCCGGACACACCCCCACCGTGTGAGCCTCTAAGTAGGTCACACGAACCATACTAAGATGCCGACAGGACTAATCGGTCCGTCCGCGGTGGCTGCGAGAGATTGCGCGCCGTCTAAATTCACTGCCATGATTGGCAGAGGGGGGGGCTGATTACCCCTCGTCGGATGAATTGCGGCGGAACCACAATCAATTTTTTGCTGTTTTAGATAAAAAGAGATCCAGAGCTATCCGCTCGTCCAAGAATTATTTTTCTATCAGCCCGGGATCACCCCCAAATTCAGGCCTAAAGTCCAAAAACCCAAAAAAATTTTCCTATGGGATTTTAAGGTTGAAGCGTTTTTTGTGACCCCAAGGAGCAGCTCACGGGTTCGAACCCTGTAAACGCCTTGACGCGCTTTCGTCGCCTAAGGCGCCTGTGGCTAGACGTCTTGACTAAAACTTAGTGAGGGTTCGAACCCGGAACGTCTATATTAGCCGCCTAATTTCTACTAGCCCCGAAAACGAGAGTATCACATCTATATAGGTCACCCATGTTAGCCTTGGTTTAAGTGCGTGCAGAACCGTGTATTGTGCATTTATGCAGCATACAGATATGGAGACATGCTGCTACAGTGTCAAATTGATCGACATTGTATGTAACTGGACATGAAGAAGGATATTTTTACTTAGTTTTCTAAAAAGAGGGTAGTTCTCGGTACTCCTCCAGCAGCAGTGGTAGGGGAGTCGGACAGGTACTTAACCCTATTTATAGGGGCGCTAAGGTAGGGAGTTTGATAAATTTTTGAAAAATGAGTTAAAAAATACATAGTGGTTCCATTAGTATAGATCTCTATGAGAGCTTTTCAGATCTGCTTAGATCCAGAAATATCATGGTGAATGCATCTGAACATATTTCCCATTTCTGTGATCTAGGCAGGAGAGGGGCACTTTCACAGCAGTTAGGGGTTCTGTAGCTCTGGCCCTAGGCACCCTTCTAACTCAGACAGAACAGGTTTACTTAAAATGGCTAGGGTCATTGTTGGGCAGAGGCACATACATCTGGATTTCACATACGTCTTCAAGAACACAATTACCAACATCCCCATGGTAACAAGTTTTAACAACTCATATTTATTTATTACATTTTGACATGAAGAATGTCACCATAATATTGTAGGCTACAGAAAACAGAGACTCTTATCTTTCTCCACTAATGACTCCATTCATGTTGACTGCCATGATATTGTGATTAAAATGAGGGGTTTGTGTTTTTTTATAGCTCAAGAAATGAGGTCAGGAGGGCTATTTTTATGCAATGCACCAGTGGGGGTGCTATTAGGAAGGGTGCATATTTGATCACAGAAACGGGCAGACTACAGCGGCAGCGCTATTTTGAACTCTCTAGAGGCTAAGGGTTTGAGATGAACGTGTCCCATGTCGCATGTCGATTTTAAAGAAATGACCATGTCACATGACCCTAAGTGAAAAAGGCGTTGTCACTAGTGTCACTAAGGGGGAAAATGTAGGGGCACCGTAATTGATACAATCGGACTCTTGGGACCATAGAGTACTAGGAATTTTTAAAAAAAAATTTGACCACCCGCAAGGCCGGAATTTGAAGGAAGAGTTGAGGCGCCTACTTATACAGTAATTGAGAATTTTTTATTCATGTCACATGTCGATTTTTAAGAATGGTCTAATGACACAGATAGCGCTAAACTTAAAGACCTACTCCCCGCCCCCTTAGTCTTTCTATACTGAATCCGGGACTTGCCGGCGAGGCCGACAAAGGGCTGACCTAATGAGCTCACAGCTGGACTAGATACCCAATGTTTTGGATTGGAGAAATCAGCAGAGCAATAAAAGCGTGGTGAGGCTGGTGTTATTTTCAAGGGTGGCCCCTGTGAGTTGTAAAATTGGTGCTAAATGTGGTAACCAAGAGGATGCTAAGTTTATTGATATTGTCCGTTAATGATACTTAAGGTGGGTGTTGTCTAAAGTTTTAATTGATATTACCAATGTGGCCAATAATGACTTCACAGTTGGGGCCTTCGCCCGCAGGTCCCAGATTCAGGGTATTCTTTGTTTATTGTGTGGCCCCTAAAGAGGGGCCGACTAACTCCTTAGAGTTAGTTAGATGCTGCCGCTGTGCTATGCAACATCAGCGTAATTAATTACGCCTCATGTTGGGCAGCATGGATCACTTGATGGGTGATACCTCAAAGCACAAACACGGCAGAGCCGTGTGTGGCATGCGAGGACCAGTGGGTCAGGGGTGATCCGTTGCAGACAGAATACCGATCCGTGTGAGGTTCTGACTTTCTATAGCTTTTTATAAAGCCTTAGATATGGTGTGGTATTTTTCATCTCACTATAGTTTAGTTGGTATTTAAGGAAACCGCCTCATTTCTATCAGAAATACACAATATTGAATTGTTTTTATATTTTAATATATTAGAAGCGCGCTTTGTTGCCTATATAGCTCATTATGCGTTGAAATGCTCGCGAGCATCGTAGGAATGTACAAAACCCCTATTGTGGCGCCATCTGACGAAAGAGCGGGGAACTATACTAGCGCGTTCGCTATTCACATCTTTGACAGGGACTTGGTTGGTTGTTGGGCTGCTTTACGCCCTAATTAACAGCTGAGGTCATTTCAAGGGGGGTGATGGTGATCGAATCTATGGATGACTGAAGGTGGAAAGCACACCCCTACACTTTTACCGAGGCAATGGAGCTGCTCAAAGGGTGTGGCGAGCTAGACTGGAGGATGTAATAACTAGGCGGCAGAGGGGACAAAAAGACAATCTCGTAGTAGTAGGTCTACTTGGATCTTGAGTAGCCGCCCTTGTGGTTATAATTACCTAGACTAGTTGGCTCTGCCAGCCTGGTCAAGTGAAAATTGGTAAGGAGACTATGAACTAAGCTAAGCTCAGATTTTAAAATGGTCTATAAAAGTATAATAAAACTATAGCGCACCCTCTTAGATTTGATGATAAGACACAGCCTACTAGGTATACGCATTTGTACAAGGGTATCATTGTGTATAAAATGCTCTTTTGGTACATCATCCCGACTCTACACGAGCACCATTTTCAACGACAGATAGTGCTGTAGTGAATTTCCCATCTCAAGGCGAGCCCCGCTAATTATGGAGACCCTGGAGTAGGATTAACATTATATCCCAATGTCTGTGGTGGTCATTTATGACATGCAGACTGCACCCTGGAGGTGATAGATCTGACCACAGGCCCGCAACATGGGGCTCCCCTCTGAGAGTATCAAGGTTTGCGTATAGTCTCCTGCAGTTTAAATCTGTTACCTCCCCCCTTGTCGGCCTCGCCAAAATCCTGGGAGATTCACTTTAAACTTAAGGCTTACCCTTTTTTATTCTTTGTTTATTGTGTGGCCCCTAAAGAGGGGCCGCGGTGTTGATTAATTACACCACATGTTAAGCAACATAAGATCAAACCTCCCTCAAAAGCGTCAAGGCTCAAAGTCCTGTTGGACAGGAACCCTGTGTGGCATTCGAAGACGAATGGTTGAGTGATCTGTTGCAGATGCCGTTCCGTGAGAAGTTCTGACTTTATATAGCTTTTATATCGCTTTAGTTATGGTGTAGTATTTTCAATCTCGCTATAGTTTAGTTGATATTTCAAAGAATCTGCCTCATTCTATCAGAAATACACAACGTTGACATGTTTCTTATATTCAATATATTAGAAGTGTGCTTTGTTGCTTATTATAGGTCATTATGCGTTTAAAATGTTCGCGAGTATCGTGGAAATGTACAAAAACCCTATTGTGGCGCCATCTGACGAAAAGAGCGGAGAACTATACTAGAGCATGTAATCGCCAGACCAGCAGGCGGCAGCAGAGTGGTCAAAAGACAATCTCATAGTAGTAGGTCCACTTGGATGTTGAGTAGCCGCCCTTGTAGTTGTAATTGCCTAGACGAGTTGACCCTGCCGGCCTGGTCAAGTGAAATTAGTAAGGAGACCGCCCATTAACGTGCTCCACAGTCTTTAGACAGTTAAGCCTATAGTCAAGACCGGAGAATTTGGCGAGACGCCCCTCTGAGAGGTCATAATCCTCAATGTTAGGTGTTAGCTCATTAACATCAGATACCATATTAACAACCCATTTAAAATGGTCATTTTAAGAGCAACTCACCCTATTCTGACAAAATCCTATTAGCAGGTAACCTCTGTATAATCCATACTGCAAACATCTGCTACTTCGAGCGTCTGCCTCGTGACTGATAGTGTACAACAAGACGAAGTGGGCAGAGATAAAAAAAATTGAGGCTCTTTATATAGCCGAGAGAGCGGCTAATCTGGATGGTCTAAGCTTGTTTTCACCTAGAGCCCCACCCTCTTCCAGAGAGGAATCAAATCGCTTTTCACCTGAACCCTTCCACCCCTAATCCCTCAGCATGAAAAGAGAGATAACGAGTGTAACGTGCGCTACATGTATATGGGATTATAGCTGGTGAAGAGATAAAGCCGGGTCACCTGCATATACAAAGACTACAGGGGGTGATTAACGACAGGTGTGACGCGCCAGCCCGTGGACGGATTATCTTTTAAGCTGACGCTTATTCAACTAGCCAGCCGACGTCCGCGCCACTCACTGCGGCAAGAGGAGGTGCTTTTGTTTTACACTTGAGCCGCTTACCACATCGTCTCTACCTCACAGACAGACACATGCCCCCTGTAGCTTTTTTTGTATACACACTCTAATCTCATAACCTCCTGATCCGTTATACAGGTAACGGGTATTCTCTTTTAAATAGCTGCCAGTCAGCCTGCGGCAGCTGAAAACGACGGTAAGTAGCTTAGCTCTAGAAGCAAGAAGACGTATATAAGGAGGCTGACACGTGTATAGGCGCCTTATAAGTCGGCAAGGGGTAAATACTAGTGAAAAAGGAAGGCAGGTGTGCAGGTAGCTTTCTAACAGACACGTGTGTGCACTAAGCTGCTTAAGTCTAAACCCACCTGCAGTAGTCAAGTAGCATGTGAAAACTTACTTAACAGATCACTTAATTGAGTAGAGACTCTGTACTGAGAGAGTCTTTTCAGCCGTTTAAGAGGATTATCTAGGACAGGGTACATAAGGAGTGAAACGCCGCTCTCACCCATCACACTTTCTCGACCCGCCCTTCATCATCGTAGCATCGTCCACTCCACGCTCGCTCAGCATGTTATGAGGGTTATTTCTACCTTTACAGCTTCTTTTCTTATCGAAGTGTCGACGCTACAGAGCATCGAAACTCTCCAAATGAGTCCAAGAAAGAAAAAGCAACTCCCACTAGAAGCAGGAAGAGAAACAGTGCCCTATGATGCATGTGAGGTAAAGAAACATTGGAAGGACGTCACCAAGGAGCAATGGATAGAAGCATGCTTCAACTTCATCGGAACGGAAGTAGTTTCATTTGGACAGAGGGAGAAAATTTTGTTGGAGCTATTTTTCTTAGCTCCGTATAGTTGGCCTGACTGTAGTGGTGAAATTCCTTCAGGTTTTTCAGGCTTCGGCATACAAGTTATCTGGTCTTTGAAGGAGCTTCGATATATGCAACGCACTCACGAGGAGATTGTTCAGAAAATGACGGAATTCGAAACAGGAGAAGACACAATATGGTGCGAGGAGACGACATATGCGGACGATGATCTGGAGTACATCATTTGTAGCCCGTTGGAACATTATGTTAAAGACTTTGAGGACATGCTAGCCAGCACTGCGATGACCCCGAAAGAGAGATCCCTTACTGCACAGAAGGAGGCCAAAGCTGTGTTGGAAAAGCTCAAGTTTGGTCAAGGATTCACTCTTCAAAGCAGCTGTGTGAGTGTGATAAAAGGTCTTGTGTTGAAACATCCGGACATGAAGTTTTCGCGTGCTGTCGACACACTTCCTTTGCCTGAACTGATGATGAACATGATCGACCCCATCGTACCAACATGTTTCGACTCTGCCAATTGCCCCATGTATAAAATGGTTTCAAGTTTTGCCTGTGGCCGATGGCTAAACGATCCACTGAAGTCAGAAAACCTCCTTGATTTAATCGACTGACTAAATGTATTTTCTCATACTAGTATTAGTAGCATTAGTAATAGCGGCTACTCGGTCTCGTGCAGCACAAGCAGCAGCATCTGTCAGCAGCATCCGTGACATCGTCAGCAGCAGCAGCACGAGCAGCACAAGCAGCAGCTGCTGCAGCAGCTGCACAAGCAGCACAAGCAGCAGCATCTGTCAGCAGCATCCGTGACATCGTCAGCAGCAGCAGCAGCAGCAGCAGCTGCACGAGTAGCACAAGCAGCAGCATCTGTCAACAGCATCCGTGACATCGTCAGCAACTGCAGCAGCTGCATGAGCAGCACAAGCAGCAGCAGCTGTCAGCAGCTGCAGCAGCTGCACGAGCAGCACAAGCAGCAGCACCGACAGCAGCAGCAACAGCAAATCAGCAGCAGCGACAGCAGCAGCAGCAGCAGCAGCAGCAGCAGCAGCAGCGGCAGTGTGGACCGCTAAATTCGAGATGGTGACATACCTGTTTCTTAGAATCGACATTCGACATGAGGCCTAGTGACATTTGACATGAAGCTTGAAAAACATAGTGACAGGTGACATGAGCAATTCTTAAAATCGACATGAGATATGAGCATAATTAAGCGACATCGACATGCGCCATGGCTATTTTTTTATTTTTTTTGAAGACAACCGCCATAGCCTCCTCATCCAGACCTCCACTAGTAGTGCTCTATAAGCGCAAGCTTTGCCTTAAGAGAGCTGTGGCTGTGAACCCTCTCCTCCCTCCGTACACACAGGTAAATATCAGAGTCAGCCAATGTCGCCAATACTACTCTCATACAAGGGTCAGGCGCTGCTGGACTATAATAGATGGGTCAAGGACTGTTCTACTGAGGGTCAGGCTAGGCCGGACATTCAATAACGGGCTGGACTTTGGCAAATTTGCTTGAAAGTCTGGCCAGCAAGAGATGCACATCATCATAAACGCAATCATGATACATTTCATTGTAAGTAGACGAACCAGTAGACTCGCCTCTCTGCCCTCTAAAAGAGAGGGCAGAGAAGCGAGTCTCACTCTTAAAAACCCTTCCCCTCCCCTCCCCCCTCCCCCCCTCCCCCCCTCCCCCCCCCATGCATCTTAAAGAGTGCCCCCCAGAGTGCCCCTCCCCCCCCCTAAAAAAAAAGAGCCGCATTTTTAAATTATTTTTTAGCAAGCTTTCAGCTTGCTTTTTCTTTTTTAAAATTTATTTATCCATAAAAATCTCAAGTGACTTATTTTGAAATTCACGCCAACCTAGTAGTCACGTGACCCCCTTAAGTAGGTCACTTCCAGTCACGTGACCTATTTGAATTTCCCGCCAACATGGTGGTCACGTGACCCTCTTAAGTAGGTCACTTCCGGTCACGTGACCTATTTGAATTTCCCGCCCAAAGGTCACGTGACCGGAAGTAGGTCACTTCCGGTCACGTGACCTATTTGAATTTCCCGCCAAAAGGGAGGCCTCTCATTGGCTGCTTTTGAATTTCCCGCCAAAAGGGAGGCCTCTGATTGGCTGCAGGTCGATTGAGTAATAAACAGTACTTAACTATAGTCCCGTTCCGATACATACAATACTACTCCTGCCAATCCCTCTCTCTCACTTAATAGTGCTATGAGTCTTGTATGAGCACAAACAACCAACAAAATAAATCAATTCCTGTTAACAAGTGTGGTGGTGATTGGTATGGAAATTCAATGCCTCTACTTTGATGATACTATGGACACAGCCTCTGGATGCCAATCCCATCAACAGTAATGGCCATGAGGATAATCCATGAAACATTTACAGGCTCTATAGCCTGTCAGTGTGTATCTGTACTTACGTGGGGATTTTAGTGCAACACATCAATATAAAATATCCAATGAGCACTGATTTGAAGCACTAACAGTCAATCTAAACAGGACAGTAAACTTCCAGAGACATTCACGCCTGCAAAGTCCAGTAGCAGAATTCTAAATATTGATGACAGAAAAGCCTCAGATCAACTTAAAGTTGTCTTACTAATCACATTATCCACAGAGCAGTATACATAATGTAAGCATATTTTGTTTTGGGCTGTAAGAAATTCTTATGCAATTTTTGTGAATTTGGCTCATAAAAATCTGTGAAAATATGTACAGCACAAATATTTATAAAAACACACACTGAAAAGGTCTACGTTTACAGTAGTCTGACATTCCCTGGGTTAATTTACACATACACAGTGGGAAGGAAATAGTGAATTCCTTATATGATATGCGAAGGCAGACCTGTGGCTGTTTTATCTAAAATGATGTTATATCCTGGGAACACCATGGGAGCCTACATTCCAGCTACTGTTTCTACTTGATGCATATTCAACTGGACGAGTCTTTTTATGTTGTTGATCAATAAGCTCTTTGTACAGCTCTGCATTGAATGCTTTCTCCAGGCAGGAAAAGGTCCTTATGGTGAAAAGACATAACATATATAAATATATATATATATATATATATATATATATATATATATATATATACATATATATATATATATATAATATATATATATATATACACTCTGACATGATGGGTATGGATGCCATCTCTGGAGACCAGCAGCTAGGGCATTCTCATAGTTATAGCTTAATATGTCAAGGCTGGTATTAAACCTCAGCATCTCCATGGCAATCCATATTGATGTAATGATGGATGGATTTGGTTAGCTGCAAGCCAAGGTCTAGTTCTAGATGACTGCAGGGTACTGAGCAACAGTTAACCAATAATGACTGGCTGACGGGGTCACAAGGGGTTGTATCAGTCAATGTCGGCACGAGTGCGTAGCACGAGTGACGAGATTGACTGATACAACCCCGAGTGACCCCATTAGCCATACAATATTAGGTTTATTATACGATTTTTCAACTCAAATGTGCTTATTTACCTTTAAAATGTCCTAATTTCGCCATTTTGAATGATATCTAAGTCTTCTTGTACAGAGGGTGCAGTCGCCATGTTGTGGAACTCTTCAGTAGGGGAGGTGAGGAAGAACGAGCTAGGCACAGGGAGCGGTCATTATTTCAAATCAAACATACCCTCAGTGTTAACTAATACGACTGTACTCCTGCATCGCCACCTGCCGTTTTGGTTACTAACCGCTCCCCTCTATACTTCAATATATGCAGCGTTTCCCCACCCCTGTACCATATCAGCAGTGGCCGAGCCGTTAGCGCGTGTGGCTCATACGCAAGGGATCCCCGGTTCGAACCTGAGGGTGGACTAGTGGAAACGTAGCAATTTTAAAGGGCCTATATGTATGTGAAAACCCCCCCCGAAAATTATTTTAACGACTAGATAAATAGAGTCCAACTACTACCTTTATAGTAAAAAAAAAATTATAAAAAAATGTTGATTTAAGGAGAAGTTATAACAAAAAGTGTAAAAGTTGCTGTATCTCTGTTAATATAAGAGCTAGAGGGCTGAGAATAAGCGTATAGACTTCTTGTTTTATCCCCTTCTTCTGTATGGCCGGATTGGCAAGGCGCGTAGAGGCTTCGGCTTCTAGTCTTGGGGTCCTGAGATCGAATCGCCATGAATCTGCGGATTTTATGTGTGACGAAATTTCGGAATTGCTCAGTCCCACCGGAAGAGTGCCGATATCCACCGGAAGAGTGCCGATATCCACCGGAAGAGTGCCGATATCACTAGATATCAGCACGGGGATATCACCTAAAAAGCACGATGAGTCGTTCAATCGTATAATAATGAATAATGAAACATATAGTCCACAACTGACAGTCATCACACAACAACATCAGACCGAACATATGTGGAGTGTGTCATATCATGTTACTGGTGGTTGTCAGAAAGTTTAATTGTATTAACCTTAAGCCAGAAAGGTAGTAAACAATGAGAGCAGAATACCAAGGGAAACCAAATAGCCTAAAGGGCCTGCTACACTAGCGACACGTTCTGCCACACTGCATCTGTCGCAGAACTTGCTGTGCGCCAGATGCAGCTAGTGTAACAGGGTCAAATCTTGCTGCAACTTGCCGCAACTACTCACTGCAGCAAAAGCTGACACTGTTTGCTTTCCTGTGGCAAGCTGTGTGCACATGCTGCGCAGCAAGTGCTGCCAGTTTAACAGGCCCTTATAAGCCACAATTGAATGAAGACAGCAACTGTATTCCTCATACTTTTCATTCAGGTACAATAGAATCAGACCTGCTCTTAGAGTGTAAACATGCTCATATCTCAGACATGCTTTATCTCTTTGGTCCTTACCCAATGCAAAAGCTCCCTCCCTATCTCCCTCACTGCACCTTCCCAGAGCTCTGGTACTTCTGCTATCACCTGCAGCTAGTGGTTCCCCAAGCAGCCTGTAGGTGGGGCAGTGAGCTGCTGCTGCTGCAGCTCTGACTACTGGCTGCTGGGTGACGAGGGAGATGGTTCTATACCCTCCCTCAGTGGTAACCCAGCTGGTGGTGGAGGAAGGTGGCAGTGATTTCCATAGAGGCGAGATTTCCACAGAGATATGCCACTTCGTAAATGCATCTTCCATGCTCTTTTATGTATAGCTCCTACTATCACCTATATATAGGAACATGAGAAGGAGCAGTGGACCTAATAGTGTAGTAGCCATGTGGATGTAACTCACAATGGAGATACCTACTGTATTACCTTCCTAAATCACCACACAACTGGAGTGGTTCCCTAATAGCTAAGCCATCTGTTTAAACACACAATATAGCTCTACAAAATGATTATTTACTTAATGCCTGGATTATCATACTAGCCAGGACTCACCATAGAGATTACGTGATTCAATCTGCCAGGATTAACACACTGGATCATTAAGTGGCATGACTACCTGGGCCGGATACGCTCTTGCTGCATTATTAGATTTGTTGGCATAACATCTCCTTGATATATATGTGTGATAAAATATCTAGTGTCAGACCTGGTTACATTGGATGGTTACATTGGATGGTTACATTGCCTTGTAACATTTATGAGACTACAGCATATCTACATCTAGTACTTCAAATTTAGAGTAAGGGTGCGTCATCACATTCACATTGGATAGAGATAAATGGTTGTGCATGATACAAAGCAGAATATAACCTCTTTGGATCTGAAAAGAACTACAATGTCTGGTTAATCTGGTAACAGAGGAGGATACCCTTTGAGTACCCATACAGCACTACATACCCCAGGCATCCCTAACATACTCTGCGCAGTATCAGGTATTACTTCTATGTTATAAGAGAGGAGCCCCAGACCTCAGGTAGGTTATTGGTGTAGCTACTGTGAGGCTAATTTTTTGTGGTAGTTTATCAGAACGGAAGTTACATGGAATCTCTCTCTGTGGCCATCTGGACATATTGTGACCTTTTTTTCAGTGTAAGCCCTCTGGTCAGTGTCTCAGTATGCAGAAATCTTGGTGGTTTGTTTTACATCAGTTCTAGAGTTTATGATGTTAAGGGAGGCTTTTTTGAAGACAGTAGGGAAAGAACTTGTTACCTGGGAATATCCAAGAACCAATGATTGGCACTGTGACTAACGGGTATGTTAGTGCCAAACAGAAATATTCAAAATACCAAGGTTGTTAGAAAACTGCCTTGTTTGTTGTTGGTTAATTTTTATTGGCATTAATTTCATGCATGGGTTCTAGTTGCAAATGGTGCTGATATGTTTAATAATATTTCACTTCTAATCTAGTCTGTGAACCTGTTACTATAGACACATGGAGGATGGAAATGGGTATATGGGCATTTTTAGTTGGACATTAAAGTTAGTACATCCGATGTGTGGGCCAAAAAAATGAATTTCTCTAAAAATGAGTCAGAATGTTCACAAATAATATATTTGACCAACTATCAGTTCCATCCCCACTAATTCCCTCCGATTTTGCTCTAATTCGATTTTACTGCCCGATATATGGTCATTTTGGAATAAAAGCGTTCCCTCCATTGAAAATACACTAGAAAAGCCCATGGTTGGGGGACATTGGATCTCTTTGTGACCTATTAACACCCATTGGTAACATTTAATTGACCTCTATTCTCTAAATATTATACTTTTACAGTGTTGGGAACACATTTGAGTAAAATTTAGAATTTGAAGAAAAATCGGATATACCCACTTTAAGTCGATACAAGTACAGTATGGCTATAATAAGATTCCCTTTGGACAATACAGGCTATACATTGTAAATGTTTCTGTATTCCAGGTTGAGTAGTGTTTACATTTTGGAATACACATTATTTACCCTGGAAAGACCTTAAAGCAGGTATATGCCATTATCAAGCTTTCCAAATCATTATGAAGATGATGTTCCCTTAATTAAAGGTAGTCCACTGTAGGGCCTCATGTCTCTGATTAAGTCAACTATCACACATAATGGACAATGGCTGGACTTTACAGCAACATATGCAGAGTAATGTGTCCACATAATAGAGATGCTCTGTATTATGGCAAACCTCTCTCTATCCTAGTGTAGGTAATCCTTAGATGCATGTCTTTGGGCTATACAATATTTTCTTATATGATTACATGGGTCTATACAGCTGCGTAAATCCATGCCCTGAGCTCTATGTCTACAGTGTTTTAAGGTGTCAGTCTTTGTATGCAGCCATCTTGTCCCCTGCTGCTTGGTTAAAAGAAAACGCTTGTTCCAGTATACAATGCCCAATGCAGCTATTTCCTTTTAACATGTATATACGCATGATTAATGCCTCAGGTCTAAATAAGGCAGTACTATCAGTATTAACCAGCAGCTCACTTCACCCAAGGGCTCATACAAAGCTATATATGAATAGTACAAACACAACCTCCCTACTTCTACCATTGATGCAATATTGTACAGTGCAGGATTAAAGTATTTGCTAGAATTGAGTAAATAGATCATTGCTGGTTGAAACTACCCCACGTACCGAAGGCGACCTAAAACAAGGCCATCAATGGGTACACTATATCAATGTCTTACATGCTGATAACCTTGACTTTGTTGCACTTTTTGCATACCTTCTATTGCCTATTGTTACCTACATCAGCTCACCTTGGCTCATTTGTAATGGTGTAAGAAGTGACCTCTGGAACAGATGTCCACTGAATGAATAGACTTAAGTCTGTGACCATTGTATAAAAAAGGCTATCAATATACTGGTTGTTGTCTTCTTATCAGATAACCTTTACTGCTGAGTACTTTTTATCCTGTGAGTAATCTGCTGCTTTTCTCTAGACTTCAACAGTTATTCTGAGACCATTGTATAGACAAGGCTGGCTGTGATGACACAATGCTGCAATGCACTGCAACAATCACTGCAAGAATATTTGTATTTAACAAAATTTAAGTTGCCTTAACCCCTTAAGGCCTAGCATTAATTATAGTAGATGCCATGGCAGGCTTAGCATCGACTATAGTCGATGCCATGGCAGGCCTAGTATTGACTATAGTCAATGCCATTTACATAGGAATACTATAGGAATTGATAAAAGGTCCGTCCTTCTGGGAACTACTAGTTTTCAGGGGTCATCCTAATGGCAAGCTGCGTAATTTTTGGTCAGGATTCAAAGGGTTAAAGGAACATTTTAAGTGGGAATTTAAGTAATGCATGTAAATGTCACAAAATGGTCATAACTGCATTTAAGTGGATTTAAGAGCCATATACCAAAATTAAATAAGCTTAAAGTAATTAGAATTTCTTTAAGCATATTTAAATAACTTAGATAAAACATTCATGCGGCAAATATGTAACTTCAATGCAGATTACAGAATATTTTGTTTGAAAAGCGTAACAGTAAAAAAAAACTACATTTGTCTGAAAAGCATCTCACTACAAACTTATCGTACAGGGTAGTGAGATTGGAACACATTGTTCAAGGAAGTAATGTGCAGCAGGTGTGCAAGAGTCCAGTGTCAATACCATCAGCTGCCTGTACACACATGGTGTGTGCTGTCTGCACTGTCTACATGCTGTACACCACATGTGGTAGAACACTGCAGGGTCTCCCATGAAACATTCTCCCAACCACAATCAGAATACATGTTTCAGTTCTGAGAGCCCAGTCAGGTATCACTTTATGTCTGTCCGTCTATCCCTGCTCTGGTATATGTAGCACTTTAGAAAGGAGCACTTTATGCTTCTTTGCCTCTCCTTGCTCATCTATGTATCTCTTGTTGTCTGCCACCATCCCCATTCCTACCCCGACCTCCACCTGATGTCCTTCTCCCCACCTCATACTGAATTTTGTGCTTTAAAAGATAATGACCCAATATCTACCTCTCCCACTTCTCTACATTGTACTCATGTGTCTGCATCTCCAGGTCTTAACCCTTATAGTGGGGTACCTTAGCCATATTATCATTCATTTTGTGATAGAAGCAACAGATTCGGTCCAGGCATGCTTTGTAATGTACTTTTTCATTTCAGCAAGGGAGCCACATCAATTTTTTATTTTTTAGGTCAGTTTTGGGTAGCGTAACTAGGTCAAATATAAAACATGAATATATACAATTCATATTACACAAGCACTATCCTATGTCATATTACATTGGTGTTATAATCAGAGTCTGTCCCCATAGCTGTTGTATTCATCCCCATTTTTAGATTTCAAAAATTTGACCTACTTTAGCCTAATTACCATAATTTGCATATATATGCACTGAATATAGGTCATACATATATCTCTATGATAAAATTATGAAATATGATCCAGACATACTCTGTAATGTACTTTTTCATTTTAGCATGGGAGCCACAGCAATTTTTTATTTTTTAGGTCAGTTTTGGGTAGCCTAATTAGGTCAAATACAAAAAATGGAAATATACATGGAATACTACACAAGCAGTATCCTTTCTCATATTGAATTGGTCCCTTAGTACAACTCTGTCCCCACAGGTGCTGTAACAATCCCCATTTTTTGATTTGGAGGAGTTGACCTATTTAAACCTAATTAGCATAATTTGCATATATATACACACGGAATAGGTCATATATATTATATATCTGATAAAATCATGAAATTTGGTCCAGACATACTTTGTGATCTATTACTTTCATTTCAGCATGGGAGCCACATCAATCCTTTATTACTAGGTTAGATTGACACTTCTAATTAGGTCAAATAATCATATCAGAAAGTATGTGTCCGCTCCCATTTAGATTATGCTCTGTGTCATATCACATGTACATTCGTCATAGAACGTATTTGTAAGTCATACACAGGAGGGGTCTACATTTCTCTGTCTTGTTGCTCTGCTCACTGCAGTCCCGGTCCCTGCACTCTACTACCTGATTAACACCATCTGTGTTATCGGTTTTTAAATATACCCCCTGAACACTGACTTTTGGGTATAGAATACCCCCTATTAGGACAAAAAGACGTTTTTTGCCCTTAAAAACATCTCATCATCAGGGACCACTCCCATTTTGTGTTAAGCTGATGTAAATGTCACCAAGATTACCTTGTTAGGAGGCCTTGCACATAAAAAAAGGGACAGAATCTTGCTCCCTTTTCTCATTTCCAAGGAGGTGATCTATATTTACCCCCTTTTTCGATTTTTCTCTGAGTTCTAGTTGAAAAAAAAACCCTATTTATGATATTCACGGACGCGCAGAGTGAGGGAAAAAGTACCCCTTTCTCTGCGTTTTCATAAAATGGATGGTGTGGTTTCACACACTAAGTGCAGGGACTGGGACTGCAGTGCTCAGCACAATTTTGAATTCCTGCAGATTTTTGCTTTGAAGCACTTCCATTTTATTTTACATCCAATAGCACACCTTGCTGCCCGAAGCCATGTCTGTTCACTCTGGGTCCACCCCTCACCCATTTGCTTTCCAGCCCCAGTTTGCTGGTGATTCAATGTCTGGCACCACACATATCCAGCTTGATATGCTGCTCGATTGCTCTCTTAACGATCCCTGGGTTGGTGGTATGTCTTCAGGTGACCTTGTTCCCTTTGAGAAGAGCCATTGACACTGTTTGCTGTTGAAGTTTTGGAGTACATTAGTGCAATTAAGCACTCAACCCAATCCAATATCTCTTCTGAAAAGACTGACCAAATGTCCCATACATTTGTTGGCAGGCAAGTGCAGTGACTGAATCACAACTAGTCACAGCATGCATGAATAACAATCCAGTTCACTTCTCTGGGCCCAAACACATTGCAATGTTGTGAACTGGTATCTAGTGAAACTCCAAATGCCAACCACTCAGAATGTGGAATGTGAAATTGCAATCACAACAACAACAGTGTCGGCAGTTTGATGCAAGACTTTTACATGGCCGTCTTGACTGGCATGCCTTGCATGAAGTAGCATCCTGGTATCAGCCTCCCTGTGGCTTCAAGAGTCAATTCCCACCTTTTATCTTCATTGTGTCATTGTTGGTATGTCAACACATGGGATCCTTTTGTTGCATACAACTGTTTTACTTTGACTGATCTTCTCTGATAAAAAGGTTAACAATTTTACCTTGGTATCTAAATTGTGCAAGAATCCTTGCCAGTTCATTGGTGTTGTTGTTGTTGTTGTTGTTGAAGTCACCCTTCTTCTTTTACCTACTCCACAATAAATCCATTCTTAGAATGTCTCCTTCATACTCAAATGTTTTTGTCTTGTGCCTGACCATGTTGACTAGGGAAGCTGCATGGAATATATTTGTAATCTATAGATGTATTCTTTGAGGTTGTATGCCCAAGGGATTTAAGATGCAACCTGGCTGAGCCGGGGGAGACAGAGGTTCTCTCGGTCTCAGGCATGGGCAATCTGTCTCACAAGGCTGAATTCACCTTAATTCACCTTCCCATCAGATAGTCAGCCCTATGACAAAGACTGTGCCCAGAGAGTGCAGTGTGCAATACACATCCAACCTCACAGGTGTAGGGGGCAGAGACCACTAGTTACTACCAATTAAGGGATTAACAGGCTACCATGGGCTGGTGTATTCAACTGTCAAAGTGTGAAGGTCAGGCTGTACATGATACCAGTGTCACAAATTGCTAGATACTGGCAGGCCAGGTTGTTCAAGACATGGAAGAAGGCCTAATTTAGTGCCTTTATATTACTTCTCTTGTGTGGTCAGTGAAGAGGCTCATTCTAACTAATATGAGCAAAGAGTTGATCTCGGCCCCCATCTTTCAATTGACAGGCAATGTACAGTCAAGAGAACAGCTAGCAGTGGCTCCTCAGTCAGATTTCATCTATAGTCTTGATCTGGAGAGAGATTGTTTCTTGAAATAATATCTGTGAGTGCCTTTTCATTAGAGGAAATCCATACTACTCAGCTGCTCAGTACCTGACATTTTTGGTATAAGTTGTCAATAATGTATTGCTTTGTTCCAGAAATGGATTGCCAAAATCCTTGAAGATGCTTTCTATATGTTTCCTGTACTCCTGGAGCTCCTTTGTGATGCTTAAATGAAGGTTTCCTGTTTTCCATGAAGTTTTCCATTTCAGATACAACTAGCAGTAATTTTTCCAATTCTGCAGGACTCTCCGTTAACCCTATAGCACCTCTCAATTGATCTCTTTATTTGTTTGTTCATGGGATTGCTCAAATCTATGGGTTGACCTTTAAGTGACTATCTTTCATTCCATGAATTGCTCATAGACCTCTGGATGAGTGTGCTTCAATTGAACCATATCCCATATGTTAACTGGTACCCAACGTGCATAATGTACCTGGTCTAACGCAAATATCGATAGCATCAATGCTGACATTGTCTACATTTAGGGTGTCAACAGACCATTTTGCCCTCAATACTGTTTGTTTTGACATTTGCACCACATTTGATATTCCTATAAAAATATATTAAGATAATATTATCTCAACCTGAAATGGGCAGGTACTTTACAAAGTATGTCTGGATGAAATTTCATGATTTTATCACAGCGATATATGCTTGACCTATATTTGGTGCATATATACTAAAATTATGCTAATTAGGTTGATATAAGTCAAATCTTCCAAATCTAAAAATGGGGATTATTACAGCACCTATGGGGGCAGATTTAGATCATGAAACCAATGTAGTATGACAAAGGATTATGCCTTTGTGATATTAATTGTATATTTCCTTTTTTTTTAATTTGACCTAACTATGCTACCCAAAACTGACCTAAAAAGACAAACTGATGTGGCTCTCAGAAAATGGGGATTGTTACAGCACCTTTGGGGACAGAGTTAGATCAAGGGACCAATTCAATATGAGAAAGGATACTGCTTGTGTAGTATTCCATGTATATTTCCATTTTTTGTATTTGACCTAATTAGGCTACCCAAAACTGACCTAAAAAATAAAAAATTGCTGTGGCTCCCATGCTAAAATGAAAAAGTACATTACAGAGTATGTCTGGATCAAATTTCATAATTTTATCATAGAGATATATGTATGACCTATATTCAGTGCATATATATGCAAATTATGGTAATTAGGCTAAAGTAGGTCAAATTTTTGAAATCTAAAAATGGGGATGAATACAACAGCTATGGGGACAGACTCTGATTATAAAACCAATGTAATATGACATAGGATAGTGCTTGTGTAATATGAATTGTATATATTCATGTTTTATATTTGACCTAATTACGCTACCCAAAACTGACCTAAAAAATAAAAAATTGACGTGGCTCCCTTGCTGAAATGAAAAAGTACACTACAAAGTATGTCTGGACCAAATCTGTTGCTTCTATCACAAAATGAATGATCAGACCTCTTTTGGGGGCTAAGGTACCCCACTATTATGGTCTTACAGACATTTACTAATATTTTCCAATTTCATCTCTGCAATCACTGCTTAAGTCTTCGTGACTTCCTCACAATCTACAAAACACAAACCAACACAACACTCTCAGTCATGGAGCATGAAATGCAAACAGGAAAACTCCCCCTAATCCCAATCCCCCCCCTATCCCCTCCCCAGTGTAGTGGCAAATCCGTGTGAGTGGCAATAAGGAAATAGAGAAGTCAATTCCCATCAACAACTAGTGGTGAAGATCCACATGGGGATGTAATGCCTCTACTTTGACGACACTTTGATTACACCACTTACAAGGGATCCAGGTTGCCAATCCCATCTCAGTGAGGCAATGAGAGGCCATGAAATAGTCATGAGGCTGGTGTATCTGACTGCTATGTGAGTTAAGGTGTGAAGCAGCAGTGGTGAGATGTCCAACAGATGCCTGATCGGATGCTAAAACTGCCAATACTAGCAGCACAATAACATCCCAGAGGAATTCACACATATAAGGTGCATTAGCACGATTTCCAGTATTCTGAAGCAGCTGCAGCTTATTTAATATTTAGAGGGAGTGATGATAAGATAATGAGTGCTGAGGTTCATTCAAAGGATGTACTCAGTCATTTCATGATATATCAATGCCACCATGGCCGCTTTATTACCGCCATCCCACCCGCCAGCCTCCATTCTTGTACAGATTATATGGCTGCTTGGGGCACTGCTGGGGGCCCCTTTCCCCTTCTTCCAACCCATAACAATCCCTTTCCCCCTACTATAAGCCCTGACCCTTTAGCAGCACTGTCTATGTTCACTAATATTGCATGTTGTGCCTGTCCCTCCCCCACATAGTGACGTGTCACCTTCAGAACAGTGCCTCCTCTAACCCCTATCATCACCTTCTTCCAGGACGTGGGTGCCACTCACATGGACTGAATATGCACAAAGGCACTATGGCCAACCTCTGAAGGTAGGGGTTAGACAGAGGACTATCACTGAAGCACTAAACTGATGGAGGTCCAATGATGTTTTAGTACTGTTAGTTTACCTCTACCACCAACTGTGTGATTACACAATTTCAATAGTTGTAGCCTGGTTTATAATGAATAACCTTGATGGCTAGATGCAGATACTAGTAGTTCATGATAAATGATACCTTTAGGAAAATCTCAAAATTAAGGATGAGTATTATCGTTTAACTGCAAATAGGCATACCATCTCTATAGAGCCTTGGATATCCTATCGTCCCTGATGTGTGGGATGCTGTTGTTTCCCACCCATTTTGCTATTGATCACAACATCCCTCGCCCCCGAGGCATAATCGCCAGAACATAGCTCCACCTTCCACAACTGCATGGGTCTGTGTACTTCCAATCAGCCTGCCATGTCCTGACAGAGCCTCTATGGTACTACCCCTAAGCCCCTCTACCACCCCTCTATACAAGGGTCACACACTAATCTCATGTAATATACTCTTCTCTGGTATAGATACACCCACAGAGTTTAAGTAGACCATTGCTAACATGCCTCACATTAGTCATATCACCATGAAACTGTTTCAATAGAGGTCATATTTTTCTCCTTACAATTTTATCGTGCTATTAGAAATATTCGTGAGAAGGTCAGACTCATACAGAGCAGCAATGGGTCCAGTCACAGAAAGTTGGCAGAATCATTTGGCTGTGGCAGAAGTCAGGTTGGAAACATCCTGAAGAGAAAGGCTGAAATCCTTGCTGATTATGATTCACACCTCAATCCAGATGCCAAGAGGCTGAAGGTCCACAACGAAGTCCTGGACAACAGAATCTTCTCCTGGTTCTCCAAGCTGAGGGGGATGAAGCTACCTGTGACTGGTCCCATGATCCAAGTCAAGGTCCTCCAGGTGGCAGCAGAACTGGGACTGACTGACTTCAAAGCATCCTCCGGCTGGCTGACTTCCTTCAAAAAACGTCACTGCATAGGTGCTGGAAAACTTTCAGGAGAGAGGGCCAGTGTAGATGAGAACACAGTTGCTGAGTGGCTGGACCAAATTCAGTCTATCATTGCTGGATATGAGCCCTGTGACATCTATAACATAGATGAAACTGGCTTATTCTGGAGAACAATGCCAGACCGGACCCTAGCTGTCAAGGGGTCTGATGTGGCAGGTGGTAAACGCAGCAAAGACAGGATAACTGTGTGTCTGTGTGTGAATGCTGTAGGTGACTTTGAGAAGCCATTGGTTATTGCAAAAGCAAAGAAGCCAAGGTGCTTCAGGAACTACGACATGAACCACCTGCCAGTCATGTGGAGGGACAACAAAAAGGCATGGATGGTAACCAGTCTCTTCGAGGAGTGGCTTCATATCTTCAACAGGAGGATGAGATCCAAGGGAAGAAAGGTCCTCCTTCTCTTGGACAATGCCCCATCCCATCCACAGGGCATCACACTCAGCAATGTGAAGCTGGTGTACCTGCCAGCTAACACCACGTCTATTCTACAGCCCCTAGACCAGGGGATCATCCAGGCCATCAAACAGCAGTACAGCAAGAGACTACTGTCGTACATCATCAGGAGGGCAGAGATATGCAGTGGTGACCCCCTTGCAGTCTACAAGTCTGTTGACCTGTCATTGGCCATCACATGGCTAACAGAAGCCATCTCTGACTGTAAGGCCTCCACTGTTGTGAAGTGCTTTGCTAGATGCGGTGTGAGGCCACTTCCAGGGAACCCAGAGGAGGATGACCCTGAGGACGACATCCCCCTGGCAGCCCTCTTCCGAGCAGCAAGTGATTCACTAAACATTAGTGACCCACTCTCCTTCAGTGAATTCCAGTTGCTGGACTGCCCTACTGAGTCTAGCAACCATGATGACTGGGAGGATGTGACTGATAGAGCTGATGGGGAGGCTGACGATGACACTGACACTGATACTGACACACAGCCACCTTCAGAGCAGCCCTCACTTACTGAGGGTAAGGTGCATGAGATGTTTGACACTCTGCGACTCCACTTTCTGGATAACGGCTTGCCTGATGACCACAACTTACTGATGAACTTGTGGGGACACTACCAGTCTTCTATGATCAAGAAGAAAACTGTGCAGAAGACCATAGACTCATATTTCAAGCAGAGTTAAAAAGTGTTAGTGTCTAGCTGATATTTTGATGAAAACGTGGCATTATACATGTATATATGTATCATATTTTCACTTGTTATGTGTATTATATTACATGCTATTTTTACCAAATAAATTGTTGACAATTATGAATTGTGTCGTACTTCCTTTCCTATTCAATATTATGATATCATACAGCATAATTTCATATCACATGAAACCAGAAATTATTGCTTCACTTTTATAATTAGTTATGAGAAGCCAATAGCCTGAACTTGAACTCTCCCAACTGTGGTCACCTTGCTATTGTGGTCACTTTAGCAAAGTCCCACGGGTGACCACATTAGAGAGAGTTGACTGTACCTTGTTTTCTCTTCTTTAAATGAATACCGAATGGCATATAAATATAATACGTCAAACAACAACTTATAGTTTTTTGGGTCTCACTTGATGGCAATAGCAATAACTTGAAGTATGTTGGGTCTTGCTACACAGCAATGGTTATCTGATTTAAATCTAAATAAATATGCTGTTTTATTAGCAGAATATCTGATATACATACCTCATGGAGTCCATCCTTTAGTGGTCAATCACTGGTCATATAATCCCCTTGCTGTGTTATAGACCCCTCTCATCAGTCACTTTCTCTGTGCAAAGGGCCTCTGACCCGGATGTAATACACAGATTACCCAATTGCATGTTGGGAAGACTCAGTGCAAAACACGGCTGGGAGGAATCTGATTAGTCTCTTCTGATGATACAGTTGTGTCGGTGCCTTCATATGGTCAGTGCTCATGGTAACATAAGTGTTCTCATACATTCTCATGGTCTTTAGAATATGAGTAGTAGCGTGGTCTAAAATGAAGATTAAATGCTGTTCCAAGTAGGTGATGGTAGGCCTCTCAAAGTTATATTATATAGTTTATTTCGGTTTTGATTGTACAATGATAGGCTGTTTCAGCCTGTGATTCATCATCAAGCAATAATGTTCCCCATATGGTGCTTAGTTTACTACAGTAGAATACAAAAAGTGCCGTTATTCGGCAGTGAATCAATAATTTCGTTGATATAGCAGAATATGGTGACAAATTATTCCTTTAGGTGTATTTGGCCGCGGCCATAGATAGTAGTTAGTAGTTGACAGTGGTACCGAATGTCTCGGTTGTTAGTACTTTGTATGTTTACTCTTTGTTTTACTAGTAATATTTTGGAGCTGATGTAAATGCTCCTTTTTGGTGGGGTGGTCTTTGAAAAATTTAAACTTCTGTGATATTTTCTAAAATCTTCTGATATTTGCCTCTCATTCTAGCACTGAACCTAACAGTTTCTCTTGTATCCCGTTCTTTGCTCTCCAGGGCATTCCACAAAGTGGCACAACTATATTCAACACCTTTCTGTACTTCAACTGATCTGGTAAAAAAGTATTTTAACAATCTACTGTCATGTGCTCTTGTATGGATCTGTCTATTATCTACATACACTTCATCCAGACTCCGGTTGAAGGCGAATTTGGTCATGTGTAGCTCCCGCTGTACGATGGGCCAATGGCAGCACTTTGTATTTTTGGTGTAGCTGGACTCTATTCAGTAACGGGGGTCTTCTGTTACAGATTCTCTGACATTTGTTTTGTTGCGTCTGCAATTCTTCCAATTTTGTTTTCCCAGCTGATCCATAAATGATGTCCCCATAGTCCATTAGTGACAGATTTTTGTCACCACATCCACTGCTGCCTTCTCAGTGAGCCTTTTCCTATATCTGTTCAGTAGGTTATTGTTGGCTATTGTACCATGTCCGAAATTACAGCAAAGGCAAAGCCTATTCCTTGACTTTAATGATGCCTGCAGAAATGTCCCTTTGAAATCTAACCTGTCTAGCCAAACCCTGTATTCAGGTGAATCACCCACATGGGAGCACAATACAGATCAGGTTGAACACCTCTTGCGCAGTAGAGCTGATTGGGGATTCAAGCAATGCTGATTATGACTGGGAGAGCTGAAATTATATCCACTTATCATCCAGAAGCCACAGATTTGATGATCATGGTGAACTTGTGGCTTGATGAACCATTGTCCTGGCAGCTGAATGTGACAACCCATTCATAAAAAGAAGGAATTATTGATATCAGGATGAATCAGCCAGATATTGGTGACTGACACACTTTAAGTAATGATTCCTATTGACTCATAATTTGTTAACTGATATTGAAATTGAAATTAATCATACTAATTACTGAGTCAATTAAACCCCACAGCCAATGTCAGTGATCTGATTCTTAATCATTGATAATAAACAGGGCCTAATTAATAGCATCCAACATTACTAATAATCTAGTAGGAGAAATTAATCCATTATACAAAAGTGACCTTTACACAAAGTAGAAATGTCAAAGGGACTTTATTTCCAATATAATATGAAGTGAGCAAGATTTAATGCAGTTTTGATGTTCTCTTAGTATGATAGATGCAGCGTGCACATCTTTTAGATTAATCCTGTATTCTGACAATGACAGATAATTGTGTACAAGCTTCATCATTTATGGAGTACCATCCGTCTTATTGTAATGGAGCAGCCATGTTTAGCTGTTATTAGTACATACATGTCTATATGATTAAAGCTTTTATAAATGGGCTTTTGGACAGTAGTATACCCTTCTAAATGCAATATATAAGAGAAAACAATGTAAGGGTAACTTTATATGATAATACTCCTGTACCTTTTCATATGCTCTTGGTTCTTTTTCCATCAGTCTTGTATCTCCCTTTCCCCCCCAGATTTAATCAGCCCTAGGCAATCCATCTGAGATAAGAGACTAACCAACTAAGGGCCGTGCTAATTGGTATCTATTTGTGATTAGGACTCTTTTCTTTGCATCTGTGGCTCACTCATCTTGCTACCACTAACAGAAAGACAAGGCTGGCGATATTATTATGATTATCCAGAATATCTGGTAAGATAGCACCCTTAATTTGATTACCAGCCCTGAGAGACCAACTCATTCACTCAAGATGCTGACATAGAAATAGTAAGCATTCCTTGTGTGTGTAGTAATGCTCTGATGATACATTTCAAAACCTGACCTGGAGTTAGGCAGGCATACAACGCTGTCTTTAGGCTATGCTAATCAAGTAATCAGTCTTTTCAAAATCCTGCCAGATATGGGAAATGTGCGGCTGAGAAGTCATTGCTCTTCCCAACAACAAAGGAATTTTTCAGATACCAATGTGTCCAGATGTAACAGTGGCTGTTGGCTTTTAGATAAGATGATTTGTAAACTATATTCATTTCGTACCCTAAAGAAGACCCCTTCTTGTCTGATCCTATAATCTCCTAAAATCCATCTAATCACTCTTATCACCTCTGCAAGTGGCTGTAAGGACCACCTCCTCAGGCCAAAGAATCTGATGTGAAAGTGTTAATTCATGGGCTTCATTTAGATGATAGTAGATCATACCTAATGGGTATCTTCTGAGATAAAAGAACTGTTATTTCTCTTAAAGAACCATCACAGGGATCTATAAAGTGTATTGCAGATTAGAGGTGATCAAAGCAGGTTTAATAGTGAATGAGAGCACTAATGGAACACAATATCTATGATGCAATATTGATGTCTCAGTTAGTCCATTACGCTCCAATAAGGAGATTAATGCCTTCATTAGGTACAGAGACTAGTTTCATAATTACTGCCAGAGGCTGATTATTTAGTACCAAATAAACTTGCTTTAAGCAAAGGACAGACTCTGCTTGGAGAATCATATGTGGGAGGGAGGGTGTGGATGGTGGGGCATGTAAGCAGGCATGCATGTAGTAAACCATAACCATAGGATTTCAAAATCCCGACCTAGGGAACAGTATTGCAGCAGTGAGTGAATTTCACCTCAGCACTGCATTCATGCATGATGACGACAAATGTGCATAATGTATGCAGATCTGAAAGTGTTTATAGGGTAGACAACTTCCTCTATTATTACATAGGCCTGAGTCTCTTGACTAATAGGCTTCATACTTGAAATCACACTGACAGTTCTGACACAAACGTGTAATGATAGCAATTAATGTTCTTTCTGACAGCTATGGCATATCCTACAGCCCAGTCATAAACTAGATACTATGCATCTTCTAGGTTTGTGTGAAATCAGTAGATAATAATTATGAAGACAGCGTATGTTCACCATAGAAAAATATTAAATGTACCTGCATTTGATATATCATGAAACAAATGTGACAAAACCTGGGAAATCGTAACATTAGGGGGAAAAGCCATAAATGCTCTAAACATGATATTTCAGGAGATAAAGCTAAAAATGTGAATACTTAAGAGAAAATGACCTTAGACTAACTTTTCCCAAGGAATCTTTTGAAGCTATTATCAAAATTCTATTTTCATTCCATATTGGTCTTATTTGGAATGTAAAAAGAATGTTTTAAGCCATTTTTAGCCCATTTGTTGACATTTGGTTGCAATGGCAACCATCAATTCATTCTTTTGGAATAGAAATCATCCCTATCCAATTGCCCCATACATGAGGATTTCAGATCTGAAAACAGAATGCCAATAGTCCTACCAGATCCAAATCTATGTACAATAATGGGCATTTATTGGTTTAATTTCTGATAATTATGATTTATACAGGTTATTTGAAAATATATTGATATGTGATCGCATTGCAGTCTATTCTGAATTCCTACATGTCCCTACCATCCCATGTTTGAGATGTCATTTCTCAGCCACAATTTCAAATATTTTGATGCTTGAAGTATCAAATTGTAGCTGAAGACATGAACCTAAATAAAGGTGTTTTCCCCTAATGTCACGTTTTCCCACGTTTCGTCACAAATGGCAGAACCATATTCAGTGTTTTAAACATGTTTGTTATAGACCTCTTGTATATATTCATCTCTTGTCATTACTATGGTCGACTGGGTTCTAGTATAACAGTATTTTATTTGTCAATTCCTCTCCTGTACTGGTCCTCAATAACCTCTGTGTGCCTGACTACAGCAGTTTGTCCTTCAGACAGAGGCATTGATTCTCAGGAATTACAGGCTAACAACCTTTTTATGGTTGAGAGACTGACACAGGCAGAGTGAATTACATACCCCACACACTTTGAATAGATCTCATCTCGGATCGACCCAGAAATCTATGGCCCTGGCTCTGTGTATCAGTGCCATGTTTGGGTTTGAATGAGTGTTCCTTTCCAGCAAACAGGGGTACCAAACTGGCCATTGGCTACACCAAACCTTTTGGTGGCAAGCATCAACTATAGTGAATGTCATGGCAGGGCATACATCAACTATAGTAGATGCCATGGCACGGAGCATTGACTAAAGTCATCATTACTCTATGGATTTCAGCGAAACCTCATCCTTAGGGAAAATTCCTGCAAAAGGTTACTATTTCAATTCCTGCAAAAGCTAGCTATTTTAATTTTTGGCCACTTTTTAAAGGGTTAACAGACCTGTATGGAAATGGTCACTGGAAAAGGGCCCTTCACTCATAGTTCTTTACTATTTTGTTGTGTCATGATTACATTTCTTGGCTTCTTATCATGAAAATAGTCATAGCCAAAGGGAGCAAGATAGAGTTTGAATGATTACCACCTACAACACATCCCAAATCTACAATCGCAGATCTCACAAGACCTTTTGTATTGATCACTGGTTCCCTGCAGATACTGTGTAATCAACAGCAACAAACAAAGTACCAGCAAAGCCCTTCCAGACGCTGCAGGCTTAAAGTGGCACCAAATAGAAGAGAGTCAAGCGTGGGATGTAAATTGGGGATTGTGCCTTGGGGAAGGTGTCTGGTTCAATACTGAGTGTGTACTAGAGGGTGTTTATCAGTTCCACAAGGGGTTCTATTCAGTCCAGGATCTGGTGAGGAAGATCCAATATCAGTGTTAAGGGCAGTTTAGTATTCTACAGAGTTGTAGAAATGATTGATTATGCCAATTCTGAAAATGATATTGGAACAAATTTACGAACATTTTATATCACTACGAGATTCTAGACATACATACTTAAATCATCTGCTCTTCATCGTAGGCTTTAACCAACCAATATCTCAATAATTTCTGAAATACTGCCCCTTATATCCCATCTAAAATGGTCAGAGTCAACTATTGCGGTCTGAGACACTGGATGTTTTGTAGGTTAAGATCTCCCCACTCTCATGAGATACAAAGTAGCCTGACTTGTTCATACAGAATGTCTGGAAGGCAGAATTAGTATTTTATGGAGCCCCCTATATTGTATTGTGTTGTAGTACTCTGTAGACAGTGAAATATGAGGAGAGTAAGGCAGAAGGAAAACAGGAAAGGGAGGGAGAAGGAGATGATGGAGAATATGGTATATCATCAAACAATAAAGCGTTCAATACTTTTGGAATATAATACTACCTATCATTTTTTTGAAATACAAGATTTCCTATGCTTTAGCACTGAAGGGCCGTATTCAATGCCCCCCATTGAATACAATGTGGCCGTATTCAATGGGCTAGGAAAAGAATGTTTTTTCTTCATAAAATGGCTTCAAATAAAAAATGAACACAAATGCCAACTACATTGATGCCATCTCTGATGTATTTCACTCGTGGGGGCTGGGGCATATCCCGCCCAGCCTGCGGCTTCATGGGATATGGCCCCAGCCCCCACTCATGATATACAACAGAGATGGTATCAATGGGCGTTGGCATTTGTCTATTTATTGAATTTCAGCAAACTCCCAGTCAGCAGCAATATGTCTGTTGGGTATGATCCTATTATCTGAGCTGCAATAACCTCATCCCCAAGCTCACCAATCCTACGTTTTTAACTGTATCAATATGTATGAAAGGATTGTCTCATTTATTTTATATTTAGAATGAGCTGAGTGTGTAGGTGGTAGTGCTATTTAATGTCTCTTCAATGATATTATATGTCTAAAAATGTATGTAAAGAGATCTTTCTGATCCAAAGACGACACACATCCCAAGCAAGTCCCTCCCATACATGAGACTTATAATGGAATTACGGCCTATACATAGATGCTATCCCGTTAACACTATTATCATCAGCTGCCTCCAGGTTATTCTATATCAAGATGCTATGTATAATTATAATGATACCTGCCCATCTGTTTGTTTCATAACTAATGTAGGGCACCTTACATATGGAGTGGCAGTAGGTTTACATAATTACACAGGCCTCAAAAGTTAACAAAAGCAGAATTTTCTCAAACTCATTGTATCATTGATTACAAATAAATCATCCTGTTTCATTGATTACAAATGTATCTATTTTAGCACCACCAGGTGCTCTAATATCTGGAATGATGTCACCCATTATTCATCGTAACACAATATGGCTCAATGTTATATGTCCTAGGCTTATGAGTAGCCAGCATCAACCAAATAAATTCCAACTTCAACTTCAATCGAGTTCTCATAAACTGCTGACACATTCATGGTGGTGGGTGTGGATTTCCCCCCTGGATATGGCCCAGCTAGGATAGAGTGTCCTGCTTTTGTTTTAAGCTATAGCGCCTGTTGTTGCCATAGGATATGCTGAAGGAGTGTAATATCAGTCACCCTGCGTGCTAGTCAGAAAGTACTCCTAAATTAAATACTGCCCACCGTCAGCCCTGCCCACCATGAGCCTCCCTCTCAACTTCCTCCGATGCCTAACGCTGAACTGATCTCTATCCTGCCTTGGAGATGTTCTGTCAACTTTTGCCTCTCACTCTCACCTCATCTTGAGCTACTTGAGCTACTCACGTCTCAGGTCCTTAGTCAACATATGTGGACAGTTGAGGGAAAAGGGTCTTCCAAGGTAAAAACTCAATAATAAAATTGATGTCATCAGCTTTCCAGTGATATCTTTTATAAGCAGGTACCACTTCTAGTTTTTGAGTACTGGCTCTCTGAATATGGATGGTCACTGTCCAATCTTAAATGCCAATAAGCTCTATCTTCCTTTGTTTTAGAGATATTCCTATCTAATTAGCATAATTATGCTAATTACCAAATATCCAAACTTTTTCAAACAATTGGTCACAGCTTTTGATCTAAAAATGGTATTTACATTCTGTTTTCAGCTTAGAAATTGTTTTGGGGCCTTCTTTCATTCAATTATTTAAAATTTTCGATTTAGAATGTAAATAATGTTTCCGTGGCAACCAATGTGTGCAAAAACACCAATTTAGGCCCAAAAACGTTCTTTTCCGTTCCAAATATGGAATGTTTTCACCAAAAATGGAATCTTCTAACGTGGCCTATCATATTCTACATAAAAAAGTAGTATAGACAGGTTTTTGCTATATCTTGGTCCTTTTTGGCTATATGGAGCCCCCTGGTGGCCAAAGTTGGTACTAAAAATCCCCCGCGGAGGTCCCTTTTCCCTTGTTGATCCACATATGCTGCTTTGCCTGAGTGGATTGATTTCACACTGGGGTCTGGTTCAGGCTCACAGATAGTGGGAATGGAGGGTGCTAGCAGTCATGCCAATGCAATCTAGACTGAAGCAAAACATTTGACCATATCTCTTTTTCGTTACTTGGTGTGTTGTAATTAAAGCATACAGTTTTTCTCTTAATGAAATGATTAACTTCAGAGACACAGTTACATGTATATGGACACACTGAGCTACAGAGTATTTCTAAGTAATGTATGCCTTCTATTTGCTCATCTGACGTTGATGTGGTCAGCATTATAGGATGGACGCTGATTATTATTGGAAGGTGTCTATGGGAACACACAGCTGGTGTGTGCTTCAGTGGATGATAGTCAGTAGCTATATATGGAGGGTCTGTGTTACATTCATCATACAGGCATTGGTGGGTATGCGTGTGTCCAGCCAGCTATGTACACAACAGGCTGTATTATAACAGCTGGGTAATTTCAGTACAAAAGCTTAAATTCATAGGATTAATATCAGGTAAGCTAATCAGTATTTCAGATTGCAGACTTTGATGATGTTTCATAGTTCCAATATCTTATGAGGAGTTCCTTTTAACTGAATGTAACAATTAGTATCTAATAACTTTGTTCATTAAGTTTCATAGCTGAGTAAACGGGAATATTTGATTTGTCTTGATTACGCTTCATATTTTCCATACATTGTGGGAGTTCTTTCATAGCTGAGTGAAATGGGAGACTTGCTTGGTATAGAACTTACCTGCACATACCTATACATAGATAATGTTTTGCTGGTGAGGAGTGTGCGCAAATTAAATTTCTGTTTGTTCTAGGGGCGTGAGGAGAATTCAGATTACTTACAATCTATATCACTACTACCACAGAGGAAGGATAGGGGTAGGCTACCGTCAGACAAGCGTGGCCTAGTTTGGGGGATTTGCAGCCTTATAGTATCACCCAAAGAACTGACACCTTTTCAGATACTTTAAAAAAAATGCCCATGATGCATTATCCTATTTGCTAGTTGTTTATTAGTTAATCATGCAGCTAGCAGTGATAGCAAAACATAATAAAAAAATCCCTGTAATTGATGAAATATAAAGATAAATTGTGTAATAAATCAGAAGTAAAACTTCATAGAAGTAGAGGCTATGACATCACACTTTAATGTAAGATTTCTTAATATAAGGTTTATCACCTTTCTATATTGGTTATGGTTTAAAGGGATCTCCCTCTCCTATTTTGGATGCTAAGCACTTTAGGCTCCAGGTCCTAGCAACAGTTTAGAGTAGAATGAGCTGACATTCATTTGACAAGAATGTCCCCTCAGACCAATTTCAAAGTTTAAACTGGCCCATTATACCAGGCCAGATGGTACTTCCAGTATTTACAAAGATGTAATAACCATTTATACTAAATGTATGTGTCATACATATATTTAGTAGTTAAACCACATCCAGAGGATTGCATGCATTATATTGGTGACAGTCAAGGCTGATCGTAGACGAGTGTGCTCAGCTGTGACTAAACCAATAGAATGTGTGCAATCCTCTGGATGTGGTGCAACTGACTTATGCCCACTAGTGGTTATTGTTTTTATCACCATTTGTATGCCTTATACAGTCAGGCAAGAGCGAACTCCCATTATGTAGAGAAATTAGAAGAGCACATCATCATGCATGATGAATGCGTCCTGCACGGAGCAATCATCACACCTGCCCTATGTTAGACTCTGGTGCAGCCATTAACACGGGTCACTGGGTGCAGCACTGTAGTAATATGTCATTGTGAAGTGTGTGAAGTAGTCCCAGCTCTACTGACCGACCATGAAAGTGCCGATTTGTATGAATATGCTACAGGGAGGTGGCCACTAGCTGCTCCTATGTTTTAAAGTGTGTGAAGTAGAGCTAGTGCTAGATACATATTGTATTAGACATAGACTCTGATTATACTTCTACATTTTCTGACATAGTGCCTTCTTCCTGGTACTTAATGTATCATGCATTGGCCCTTTACTCTAGAGGGCTTAGAAGGAGGTGTCTGTTTCTTAAAATTGTGAGGGAATATCAGAATGGCCTGTTGCCATGATATAGCATGTGTGGATTGTGATGATTCTAAGTGACTGCCCTAGTACTACTGGTGGGTGAGTAGGGAGGGTAATGATTCGGGCAGTGTATTTTGGACAAAATCTAAAAAGGGAAACTACTGTAGAGTTTTAGGTTAAGATGATATGTATAGAATTAGGCTAGACAGGACTGGGCTATCCTCCTTTACTCCTTTATAAAGAACCAGAACCATATGTATGTAGTATAACATTTATAAATTTCTCCACTGCCCAAAGGCGAAATAGTTTACTGATTTCCATACAGTCATATCTATAGTCAATCTACACCAATTTGCCGAAATTGCCATACCACAAAAAGGTAGAAGCATCAAATTGGTATTTCTTTGTATTTTCTTGTTTATAACATATAAAAAATCTCAATAGAACAAAGGGAATCTGCAAAGAACAAGCAACTCCCTTTAGCTTTTTCAGGTAGGGAAGTAGTCTCCACTCCTGTATCTCTTACCTGGACCCTTAGAAATGCTTTAAGACAGCCTGATCCCATTATTTCCTAAGGAGCATTTTGTATCCGATACCACTTTCTCATACTTTAGTTTGCTGACAGGTGGGGACCAGAACAGATCCCTGAGGGACTGCCTGGACATGAAAATTTAAAATGGCATCACTTCCCTTGCTTTCCTGCTTCCTCTTGCCCAGTTTTTTTTTATTACTAGTTTTGAGATAAAGGGCTGTGTGTTGGGAACAGCTCCTTACTAAATGCTTCCCATACCAAAGTGGTATGAGACTATTAGTTCATCTGCAGTGCCCTGTTACTTGTATGTAATAAAATGATGGCTAGTTAGGCTGGGTGCCTTCAGAGAAAGATGTCATATAGCATAATTATATGTATGAAAGTACCATAGTTTGTCTGATTACATGTCACTATTTCAAATGAGGCTACAGTCTCAGATACCTGGTTCTTTATTACATGCTCTGCATGGAGAGTGTCTCTAGCTGAAGGGCACACTCTCCAAGCAGAAGATTGGTAGGCAGCAGGACAGTTCCCACCAAAGGGTCAGACAGCCCTGGTATGTGGGAGTACTTAACTACGTAAGAACTGTTGTGTAACCTCACACAGTGGTGGTAGGCCGTACTTCCAATGGCAGGCAGTTCAGGAGAATGGACATCCTTCAGTGGTATCCTTCAGCATGACTAATGACATGTGTTGTATCTCACAGTTAACACACATCTATAGGTATGTCTCCAATGCATTGTGAGAATAAATGCTTCTACAAACCTATTGATTGACGTTCCCTCTACTGTTGGCTATTACCGGTAGGAGTACCCTAAGAACCACTTGGTTCAGTGCCGAATAGACAGGAAGTAGGCTGAGGGAAACAAGGACAAATGGAGGCATGTCAGAATGAATATGGAAATATAAAGGAAATATTGGTAATTACCTTAGGTAAAATGTAAATCCAACATTTTCGATTGAATCCATACTAGACAGGCCTCCAACTTGAATTCCATTAAAGTCAATGAAAAGAAATGTATTCGATGCACAACATATTAGTCATCTTCCACACAATCAATGCTACCTTGGAGTTGATACCCAATAACACCCCACCCTTTTCACAACCAATTGGCAAATTTCCTGCCCCAAAGCCTGATAGGCTACTAAATATCCTGATAGGGTCCTTTTCCCAGGACTACGCAGCGGCCCTTTTAGGGTTTACCAGTTTTGATAATGCATTGCAAACAGCAGTGTAATCCACCATGTATCTTCTAAATAAAAGTTGTCTACACCATGCCATCCATCGGAATAGATAGTGAATATATCTGATGATTGGGATTCAAATTTAGAACCTGAAATTTGTCAAGGATGTTAGCCAATACCATACTTTCCTTCCTACCTATATTCTTTCTGCACTCAGAGGGCAGAGAGGGAGGGAAAAAGGTGATAGGGGAAGGTAGATGGAAATGGAAAAGAAGAGCAGAGGGACTGTGGAGGACAGAAAAGAAGTAGAGGGCATTTGAATGAAGGTGTTTTAGTTAAGGAAGGGGGGAAGGGCCTAAAGCTTAAAGAGCAGAGAACTAAAAAAGTGCAGACTTTTCCATTAATGCATTTAAGGGATCAAAATAGCACTTTGCAGTAAACACAATTAGAATATTGATATACAATAAATATTTTGTCCTCCCTCAAGCCTATCTTTTCCTTTTCCCTTTCTTCCATTCCTCTTTTTATACACCCAATTAAAATAGAAAACTCCCCATGGCTGTCTATACATACAAATACCCATGTGTCAACCTCTAGACCTGCCCAGACACTCACCTGTCTAATACATTGTAACCTGGTGCCCATACATATATAGCAAGGTTGATAATTTGGAATAAGCTGGAACAGGAATCAGGTGACCATAGGCAACATGAAGTGGTCTGTGCCATGTGCCGTTGCCATTTTGATACAAAACAAAACAAAGTGCAGTAGCAGAATTCTAAATATTGATGACAGAAAAGCCTCAGATCAATTTAAAGTTGTCTTACTATTCATCTCCAGAGCAATACACATATTGTAAGCATATATTCTGTTTTGGGCTGTGCATTCTTTTGCAATTCTTGTGAATTTTGCTCATAAAAATCTGTGAATATGTGTACAGCACAAATATTTATCAAAAAACACACAAAAATAACCACATTTGCAGTAGTCTGATATCCCCTGGGGTAATTGACACACACACAGTGGGAAGGAAATAGTGAAGTGCTTTTGTGATATATAAAGCCGGAGATGTGACTGCTTTATATAACATGATGTTACTCCCTGGAGATACCATAGGAGCCTACAGACAGCTACTGTTTCCACTTGATGCAAATTCAACTGGATGAGTCCTTTTTATGTGTGTTCTACATCAATAAGCTCTGCACAGAATACTTACTCATGTAGGAAAGGGTCCTTATGGTGGCCTATTATGTCACACGTTAGCATGGGGATCCCTATGTAGGTGATAGTAGTATAGTATGTATCGGAACGGGACTATAGTTAACTACTGTTTATTACTCAATCGACATGCAGCCAATCAGAGGCCTCCATTTGGTCACGTGACCCCCTCATTTGCATAATTACGTAATAGGCCACGCCCCCTCATTTGCATAATTACGTAATAGGCCACGCCCCCTTGATCACCAGCCAATCAGAGGCTTCCATTTGGTCACGTGACCCCCTCATTTGCATAATAGGCCACACCCCCTTGATCACGTGACCCTTTCATTTGCATAATAAGCCACGCCCTCTTGATCACCAGCCAATCAGAGGTCGCCATTTGGTCACGCGACCCCCTCATTTGCATAATAGACCACGCCCCCTTGATCACGTGACCCCTTCATTGACATGATAGACCACAACAACATCACGTGACTATCTTTGTTTGTAAACAACACCACGTGGCTCTCTTTGTTTGTAAACAACACCACGTGGCTCTCTTGTTTGTAAATAAGACCTACTAAGTTTAGGCATAGGTAACAGCAGTGTTTGTAAATAACGCCTACTATGTTTTCAGTCATAGGTGTCTAGAGCAGCAGCAGCAGCAGCAGCAGCAGCAGCCGCGTCATAAGTGTCTAGAGCAGTAGCCACGTCATAGATGACTAGTGCAGCAGCAGCAGCAGCAGCAGCATCTTCAGCAGCAGCAGCAGCAGCAGCAGCATCATAGGTGTCTAGAGCAGGAGTAGCAGGAGTGTCATAGGTGTCTAGAGCAGTGGCAGCAGCAGCAGCAGCAGCATCATAGGTGTCTAGAGCAGGAGTAGCAGGAGCGTCATAGGTGTCTAGAGCAGTGGCAGCAGCAGCAGCAGCAGCATCATAGGTGTCTAGAGCAGGAGTAGCAGGAGCGTCATAGGTGTCTAGAGCAGTGGCAGCAGCAGTAGCAGCAGCGGCAGCAGCAGTAGCAGCAGCAGCATCAACAGTATCTTCAGCAAAAGCAGCAGCAGCCGCGTCATAGGTGTCTAGAGCAGTGGCAGCAGCAGTAGCAGCAGCGGCAGCAGCAGTAGCAGCAGCAGCATCAACAGTATCTTCAGCAAAAGCAGCAGCAGCCGCGTCATAGGTGTCTAGAGCAGCGGCAGCAGCATCTTCAGCAGCAGCAGCAGCAGTAGCAGCAGCGGCAGCAGTATCTTCAGCAGCAGCAGCGTCATAGGTGTCTAGAGCAGCAGCGTCATAGGTGTCTAGAGCATCAGCCGCAGCAGCAGCAGCATCTTCAGCAGCAGCAGCAGCGGCAGCAGCAGCCTCATCAGCAGCAGTAGCAGCAGCAGCAGCAACATCTTGAGCATCAACAGCATCTTCAGCAAAAGCAAAAGCCCGTAACTTAGCATCATGGGCATCAGCTATAGCCGTAACAGCGACACTGCGACTAGCAGAAGCAAAACAGGCTATTTGTTTAGCAGCTGTACAAGCATTAATAGCATTAGCCCTAGCAGCAGCCGCAACAGCGGCACTTTTAGCAGTCGTTGCAGCATCAGTAGCAGCAGCATCGGTAGCAAGAGCGGAAACAGTAGCAAAAAGATTAGCAGCACGAGCAGCAGCGGCGAGAGTAACAGCAACGTTGTTAGCAGCATTGGCAACTTCGTATGCTGCATGTGTAGCACGAACAGCGATACGAGCTTCACGTTTTGCACGAGCAGCAGCATTAGCTGCAGAAGTAGCCCTCACACTTTCCAGCCACCCGTGCGAATCTTGATAAAAACCAACTTCCACCTTACGAGCTTCACGTTTTGCACGAGCAGCAGCATTAGCTGCAGAAGTAGCCCTCACACTTTCCAGCCACCCGTACGAATCTTGATAAAAACCAACCTCCACCTTGCTACTTGTTGACTCATCAGTAAACATGGACGTCTCCTCATGTGGTGTTGTCGCGGCTCTGTAGTAGTGTTGGGATTGCTCACATTCGGTAGAACGTAGAGTGATTCCTGATGACGCCATGCTGAAGGTGGTTGAAGAAGTGTGTGGGACTCATGTTTCACTCTCGCTTATGTACTAGGCTCCGAGATAAGCTTCTTAACTCAGGAGGAAAACTCTCACTAGGAAGGCGACCGGCTGTCTACCTGTGTAGGCGCGGGTTCGTTACATCTTTAATCCTGTTCGACCCTCCGAGGAAATACATGAAAAAACAAAAGACTCGAATCCGCAGACAGTAGGAAGCTATAAGGAGCTTAACTCGTGTTTGATTTAAGCTGTCTACCACACGCACGCGCTTGTAGTCACAGCTAGAGTGGCAGACTTCTGTCCGCCCGCTGGCGCATGACAATCGACTTTAGACACCCCCTGTAGTTTGTTTTTTTGCATACACAGTTGACTAGCATCTTAAGCTCTTACTCAGCTATAAGCCCATATACATGTAACGCGCATTACTCTTCTCTATGGTAATTATCAGATCGATTTAAGGGTGGAAAGGGCTTAGGTGATGTAGATCCCTCTCTAGCTGAAAACAGGCTTAGACTATAGCATGTAGGCAGCTGGCCGCGTTAAACACCCCTGTAGTTTTTTGTATACACTCTCGATCCCCTCTCTAGGTGAAAACAAAAGCTTAGAAGATGAGGTGATCCGGCCACTGGCTGGCGCGTCACACCTGGCGTTAATCACCCCCTGTAGGCTTTGTATACGCTCTCTAAGTGAAAAACAAAAAAGCTCCCTCCACGGGCTGGCGCGTCACACCTGTCGTTAAAACGCCCCCTGGAGTCTTAGTATACACAGGTGCCCCGCCTTATCTATTCACCAGCTATAAGCCCATATACGCGTACATGCGATTTTTGATACCCTCTCTGGAATAGGGTGGGGCTCAAGGTGAAAACAAGATTAGTCCATTCGCTCTCTCAGCTATATAAAGAGCCTCAATTGTTCTTGCAACAGCACTTCACCACCGGTACACTATCAGTCACGAGGCAGATGTTTGCGGCATGGGTCATACAGGTTACCTACTAATAGCGGTTTGGGTGAGTAGATCACTTTTTTTCCCCTAAAAAACAACAAAAAAAACCCACTTATGACTCAGGTATGTATATGTAGCACTGTTAGTGTAAGTACACAGTAGAATCTACTGTACTATAGACTCGGCCCTCTGAAGACGGCGGAGCGCGTTAATGCGCGGGTCTGTGGCGGCGTCACTTGTTTTTTATTCTAACTAAAAAGTCAGAAGTCGATCTACGACCTATCAAAGACAAATTTGTGATAAGTTCAAACTAAATAAGAGACAGTTTGAGCGTCTCTTAGTCGCTGTCAAAGATGCGAATAACGAACGCGCTGAGGGCGGGGTTCAGGTCACGTATAGTTCCTTGCTCTTTCGTCAGATGGCGCCACAATAGGGGATTTGTACATTCCTACGATGCTCGCGAACATTTCAACGCATAATGAGCTATATAGGCAACAAAGTGTGCTTCTGAATATATTAAAATATAAAAACAATTCAATATTGTGTATTTCTGATAGAAATGAGGCAGTTTCTTTGAATACCAACTAAACTATAGCGAGATGAAAAATACCACACCATATCTAAGGCTTTATAAAAGATACATAGGCAGAAACTCTCGCCGAGTCGGTAATCTGAAAAACGAACCAACTCGTTGTGCCACAAGGGCCCCCACCCAACGGGGGCCTTTTGAGCTCAGGCATGTTGTTTCTCAACACTAGGTGTAATTAATTACGCCCATGTTGAGTAGCATCTACTAACCAACTGACAGTGTCAGTTGGTTGGCCCCTCTTTAGGGGCCACACAATAAATAAAGAATAGAGACCTAAGGGAACGTTCACAAACGTCTCCCCTTCCTACGGGGTGGGTGGGTCTTTGGGTTTAGTGACAAAACAGCGACATGTCAGTTCTCTTTTTTTTTCCAAGTCTACATATTATTTATGATTAAAAAAATTTAAAAAAAAAACCACGCTAATAAAGTGCGCTGATCAAAAACTGAATAGAAAAATAACCAAAAATAGGTTGGTAGCTGATCGGTCGTTGTCACACGGTGCAGAAAATTTACTGCATATCGGACCAGGGGATAGTCTGGCAGCGACCCGCCACCCCGTCCACAAGCTGTGTACAGCACCCCGTTTCTCTTTGTCCATATTGGCTAAAAAAAACGGGACATTGTTGACTTGGCTATTTTACCCGTCTGGGTCTTATTATTTAAACACCTCGTGTTGACCCTGTGGGGCAGCGGGTACATGGAATAAACGTGTCCAAGTGCACGCTATCTAACACATAACCGAAGGTTACTGAGTTATGTAATAATAGTTATGTAATAATAACTGACCTATGAGGTCGCCAGTCAGTTTGCCGTGATTATTTTGACACACTCTCAGTTACTCGTAGCACATCTAATACATAATTAGACTCAGCCTCATATAAGACAGTCTCGGCCACGCAGGCTGCATATCGGACCAGGGAGATAGTCTGGCAGTGACCCACCAGCCCGTCCACAACCTGTGTACAGCACCCCATGTCTCTTTGTCCATATTGGCTAAAAAAAAAACACAAAAAAACAGGTCATTGTTGACTTTGGCTATTTTACCCGTCTGGGTCTTATTATTTAAATCACCTCGTCTTGACCCTGTGGGGCAGTGGGTATATGGAATAACCGTGTCCAAGTGTACTCTATCTAACACATAACCAAAGGTTACTGAGTTATGTAATAATAACCACCCTATGATCCTATGAAGGCGCCAGTCAGTTTGCCGTGATTATTTTGACATACTCTCAGTTACTCGTAGGGTATCTAATACATAGTTAGACTCAGCATCATATAAGACAGGCTCGGCCACGCCGGCTGCATATCGGACCAGGGAGATAGTCTGGCAGTGACCCACCAGCCCGTCCACAACCTGTGTACAGCACCCCGTGTCTCTTTGTCCATATTGGCTAAAAAAAAACCCAAAAAACAGGTCATTGTTGACTTTGGCTATTTTACCCGTCTGGGTCTTATTATTTAAATCACCTCGTCTTGACCCTGTGGGGCAGCGGGTATATGGAATAACCGTGTCCAAGTGTACTCTATCTAACACATAACCAAAGGTTACTGAGTTATGTAATAATAACCACCCTATGATCCTATGAAGACGCCAGTCAGTTTGCCGTGATTATTTTGACATACTCTCAGTTACTCGTAGGGTATCTAATACATAGTTAGACTCAGCATCATATAAGACAGGCTCGGCCGCGCCAGCCGCATATCGTACCAGAGGGATAGTCTGGCAGCAACCCGCCATCCCGTCTACAATCTGTGTACAGCAGTCTGGACCAGACCACCAACTCTGGGTATAGCATTCTGGATGCCTGTAGCAAGACTGGATCTAACCCTTTAATAGTCGCATAGCGCTTTAATGTGCAGTGCCCGTTGTCGTCATAAGTCATGAATGCGGCACTCAGAGTTCCTCACCAGGGCTGCATGCATGCATACACTGGCATATCGACAAAGGGCGTAGCGCATTAAAGCACTATTGCCACCTTTAGCATTAAAGCGCTGAGGGTTTTTTTTTTTTTTTGATAGTGTAGAAACCAATATCTGTCTAATTAAACCCCTTATCAGTGCTGTTTTTTTTTGGTTTTTTTTCACATACAAAAAGAATTAGGTAATGGCGCTGCAGTACTCTGAAAAGCGGTGGCGGTGAATTTCCATTTAGATCCTGAAAAGGGGGGCGGTCAGATGTCGTCAAGGCTCTGATAAGTAGGGCAGTTAAAATCATATGATTACATTGAGCTAATTTTCTTGCTGAAAGGAATGAATAATTGTATTTGTATAAAATTCACACACACACACACACACACACACACATCCCACACACACACACACACACACACACACACACACACACACACACACACACACACACACACACACACACACACACACACACACACACAGGACACCTGATGATCTCCACACGATGACCTGATTGCTCTTCCTAAAAAAAAAAATGCCCAACTCGATCTACCTACTCAACAGGGTTTCAGTGTATAGCGTATTAGGGGTTTTTCTGATGCGTATATTATATTGAGATTGATTTTCAACTTTTGTGATCAGTGGTTGGTCCTTAAAAGGACCGTTTGGTAGAGAGAGGGTCGCAGGGACCTTGCTGCTGAAGCGGAGGGCGTGGTCATAACGCGTGGCAGTCCTTCAGCAGCTCCTCCAGCACGGCGGGCGGTAGTCCTTCCTCCATGCAGACTTGCTGCTTGACCTGCTCCACGCACCGGCGGATGAGTTGATCAGCGACGTTCTCGATCAGCTCATCCACCACACCCTCTGCTTCAGCAGCAGTCCGCTGTCTCTCCTCTCTCTGTAGCGAGGCAAAGAACTGCTTCTCCACGGCCGCATCGATCATAGATCGAGAAACGGCCACGAAGTTCTGTCTCTCCGCCTCCTCTCTCTGTTGCACGGCTACGAATTCCTTCTCCACGGCCGCATCGATCATAGATCGAGAAACGGCCACGAAGTTCACTCCGTGAGCCATTTTGTCGAACTGACTTCCTAGCCGCCTGAGAGATGCTGACGTCACACTATTTTCGACGACGCTATGACGCGCACGAGGTAGACAGACGACGTCGTTTCACTTCCTTATTTGGAGTTTGGGATCTTTTGACACCGAAGTCATACCGTACGGTCGCGATAAAGCAACTAGTGTTGAAAAGCGTGCCGGTCTTTTATAAGCGCCGGAGTATAAGAGCCTCCAAATGTTTTTTCTCAAGCACTAAAATCGCGACTTTGAATAAGCGCCAGCGCCTGGCTTGTATATAGCTCCTGAGTAAGAACTTCACCGAATTGAAAAGCCCTCCCTCAGAGCTCTTAATCGCGACAGTACGGTACAAATCTGATGTCAACCCGCGCCAAAAACAAAAAAGGTGTTCCGGTCACACGTACCTACGACGAGCGACCTTCAGCTATCACCACGTGAAGAGTGGGAAATAAATTTTGTACGGCAAGAAAACTGAAAACTGATAACGATTCCATTAGATAAGTATTTGGTTCCAATCTATGGCGAGATATTTCCACCAAAGCGATTGATTTATATGTCTGTAAGGTTCAGCTCTCCAACACTCTCCAATGTCCGCCGGTGCACGACGGTCGCCGCCCATCATTAGTCACAACTAAACTTCTGCTGGAGAGTGAAAGTTACGTTGAGTCTTGAGGTGCGCAGAGATACTATCTGCCGCAGCCTGATTTTAGTTCCACGCTATTTAGATAACCGCCCCATTTAAAATCTCTCTCTCGATCCTAGTAAAGGAAAAAAAAAGGCTAGAGTTTATCATGGACGCATCTCAGTTTCAGTCAAGCCGTAAAGTGAAGAACCAGAGCTTGTACATATTCCCACGTGGTGAGGGGTGACCCCGCGGGGCGTTCAGTTAGTACTGAGTCTATACTCAAGGTCAAGTTCCACTCTCTAAACAGAGCTTTAGCGACTCCGTCATATAGACTAGACCGCGCGCGCGATTTTTTTTTGCTGAAGCAGCTAATCGATGGAAGAGTAGAGAACAGGTGCTCGACCAAAAATCTGCTTCAGAGGCTTGTTATCAGGTATTAACAGTTAAATCAAAATATTTCAAAACATCCAGAAAAGCAGAATAACATGTCCTACGGGCTACAGCCGGGCACTGACGAGCAGACGGCGCTGACGTCATTTCAATCAGGTCACAGGGCTCTTTAGACACCTTTTCTGTAAGACCCGTCTCATACCTTAGTATATAATACCGTAAACACCGGTGATTAGTATATGATCACATTGGAGTCGCGGATCCACGAAGAGGCTGAATAAGCCTCGCGCGGACCCGCCACTTGAAAATGTGACATAATCTTACCATGCGCTTTGTTTTGTTTTTGTTTCTATTTACAACAGCAAACATTTCAAACAACCTATTGTTTTTTTAAAATGATGAAAAATCAGCCCAAAAAAAAAGTAAACATTTTAGAGCTAAATTTGTGGAGGATAGCCGGACATGCTGATGTCACTAGACCCCTAAATTCGATATGGTGACATGGGCATTTTCTTAAAATTCGATACGACGACACGGGCACGGACATCTAAGTGACATGGGACATGTGGCATTTCTTGAGTCCCACATGTGCCATGGACCATAGTGACATGAGGAAAAAAAAAAAAAAATGTTCAAAGAGTGCATCAGAAAAGTGCCATTTCAAGCCTAAACATTTCGCCAAATTTTTTTTTCTCTTGGATGGTACTCGGTTTTGCAGTGTCTGAGTCCTTAAAAATGTACCAGAATGCTCAAATTCGGGTTCTAAATATTTTCAAAAAACGTTTTCTCCCTTAGTGACGTGTGACATGGACATTTCTTAAATTCGACATACGGCTGCATGGGGAGGACCCACCCGTCAAGGGCCCCATGATGACTCATACCCGCCGCGTTCAAACTAGCGTGGTGGTTATAGGTAGACCTTCTTTCAGTATCCACGTGACCAGATCCATCGCCGTCTCTTGAGCAACAGTAACCGAGGTAACTAGGGTTATTGTTATCCGGTCCGTAAGACGACAGTCTAAGACGGTGTGTAGTCGCGTTTTGCTCTCCCTAATACTCTAATTCAAGTCGAGTTACTGCTAACCCCTACAAAAAGAGGGTCATTTGTGTAATTCAAAAGGCGTTCCTTTGTTAGCAATGAGGGGGTCGTTCTATTCATTGATTTTTTTTTTTTTTTTTGTTTTTTTTTTTTTTTTGTTTACAACAACAAGTCAAAGTACAGTCAATCAACCGAGATCCTTTCTACTCCGTGGGGGTGTAGAAGGATCTCCCCCCTGAGGTTACAAAGTCACCTCTTTATTTAAAGGGTTACAGGTCGCAAAGTCGCTTTCGCTTTCGCTTACAAGTCACAAAGTCGCATGAAATATTCAAGTCAAAAAGTCAAATTCATCAACTATCAGCACAGTCGTTTGAAAGGCATCAAGTCACCGAAAAACTCCTCTACAGTCACCTCCGACTCGCCTCCTCCCTACCCCCCTAAAGGGGGGTAGAGAGGAAGCGATTCCCTAGAGATCAGATAATTTTTTTTTTTTCTCCCGAGCAGACCCTAAAAGCCCCCCCTCCCCCCCAAGTGCCCGCCCACCCCATAAATAGTGCCCCCCTCCCCCCCTCCCCTCCCCATGCATCTTAAAGTGCCCCCCTCCCCCCCTCCCCTCCTCCCCTCGCCCCTTATAGAAGCCTCCCATTAGCTAGTCCAAGTCATGTGACCAAAAGGGAGGCGTAGTCTGTCTATTGTCTATATTATGCAAATGAGGGAGGGGGTCAGGTCACGTGACCAAGGGGGTGTGGCCTATTTTCTAAATAAAGAGCGCTTCCGGTCACGTGACCAAGGGGTGTGGTCCTATTATGCAAATGAAAGAGTCACGTGATCCATGATTATGCAAATGAGGGAGTCACCTGACCAAATGGAAGCCACTGATTGGCTGGTGATCAAAGGGGCGTAGTCTACTATGCAAATGAGGGGGTCACGTGATCAAGGGGGCGTGGTCTATTATGCAAATGAGGGGGTCACGTGGGGGTCACGTGACCAAATGGTGGCCCCTGATTGGCTGGTGATCAAGGGGGTGTAGCCTATTACGTAATTATGCAAATGAGGGGCGTGGCCTATTACGTAATTATGCAAATGAGGGGGTCACGTGACCAAATGGAGGCCTCTGATTGGCTGCATGTCGATTGAGTAATAAACAGTACTTAACTATAGTCCCGTTCCGATACATACTATACTACTGGTGATGATTGAGAGTTTGGTCAACTTGAAGCCATGAACTTGTTACTGCTCCATATGATGGCAAGATACAGAAGGACAGTGTACTTGTTGTGAAACAACATCTTGCCCATAAAGATACATGTTTGTATATGTCTCAAGTAACTGCAGGTGGTCAGAAACTTTAATTGTATTCAAGTTAAGCCATGTATGATAACAAGTTCATATTTAAACATACCTTCCCTATTTGGTCCATCACTGCAGAAAAGAAAAGTAAGTTTCCTTTGCCAGAACTTTTAGTATCAGCCTCAAAAGATATGAGAAATTGGGCAAATTAATTGCGAAAATGAGGCTGAGGTACAAGTGCTGTAAAATATAAAATCAGAGGTATACATACTTATTTTGGAGGTGTCAGAAGCCCACGCTTTTTTCAGTAGCCCAGCATTGGACTTTTCAGGAGGTGTGCCTCTCAGGATAATACACAATGGATTCGGGAGTATAGTCTGGTTACTGCGCTTTCACATCTTATCACCACCTCCTGCTACAGACTGCTCCACCCTGCCTTCTGACAAGTGGCATGCAGCAGAGGCAATGTGTGGGTGACTGCTGCAGTGAGAGGAGCTGTTCTCTGACGTAACAGACAGTAGGATATTTTAGAAAGACAAAGTGAGACATGATAACATTATGATTAGCCATGGAGAAGGTGATAGTCAAATAATTGTAGTCATAATTAGGTATCCCTATACTTATAACATTTCTTGACTTTAAGAATGTCAGATATGATCTGAGGATATGGGCTTTGGCTAATTGCATCTTAGAGGAAGAGAGAGAGGGAGAGGAGAAATGGCAATAATGGATGTGGATGTGGGGAGCATCAACACTGTTTCCGCAGCTGGCAGTCAGGTTGGTGTAATTTTGGTAATTCAGTAAGAGCTGTGCATGTGGCAGTTGGGTAGATAAGGTCTACTCATGACACAGGGTGGAGGTTGCAGCCATGTTGTCTGGTTTGGCTCAGAAGGAGGCATGTTTAACCTACATTACGTGTTACTAGGTGCATCCACCACAGGCACTGCAGAGGGGAGGGAGGGAGAGAAAAGGGTGATAGGGGAAGGTAGAAGGAAACGGAAAAGAAGAGCAGAGGGACTGTGGAGGAGGACAGAAAAGAAGAAGAGGGTATTTGACAGACAGAAGGAAGTAAAGGTGTTTTAGTTAGGGAAAGGGGGAAGAGCTTGAAGCTGAAAGAGCAGTGCAGACTTTTCTATTAGTGCATTTATGGGATCAGAATAGTACTTTGCATTAAATACAATGAGAATTAATATACAATTGTCGTATGGTCCTCCCTTAAGCCTATCCCTTTCATCTCCTTTTCTCCCATTCCCCCTATTACACATCCAATTAAAGTAGACAGCTCCCCATGGCTGGCGCTATAAACAAACACCCCTGTGTTAACCTCTAGACCTGCCCAGGCACTCACCTGTCTAATATGATGTAACCCTGTGCCCATACATCTATAGCAAGGTTGGTAATTGGGATGTAGCTGGGGCAGGAGTCAGGTGACTATAGGCAATATGAAGTGGTCTGTGGCATGTGCTGTTACCATTTTGATACAATCCTATCAGCAGTATTGGCTATGAGGATAATCCATAAACATCTACAGGCTCTGTATCATGTCAGGGTGTATCTATACTGATGTTTGAGTTTTAGTGCAAGGCATCAATACAAGATGCCCAATGGACACTGATTTGAAGCAAGAACAATCAATCTTTTCACACCTGAAAATGTACAGTAGCAGAATTTTAGATATTCATGACATAAAAGCCTCAGTATAATTTAGAATCAATTTAATTTTCCGGTGTATGTATTTTCTGAAGTAACAATCCACAAAAATATATATAGTGCAAAGGTTTATTCAATATAATTATACAATTACCATATTTGAAAATTCACAAATTGAAATACACTTGAAATTGTTCTTTTTTTTATGAAGGCAGACCTGTGGCTGTTTTATCTAACATTATGTTACTGCCTGGGGACACCATGGGAGCATACAGAGCTGCTGCTGTTTCCACTTGATGCAAATTCAACTGGACAAGTCCTTTTTATGTTGTACATCAATAAGCTCTTTGTAAAGCTTTGCACAGAATATTTACTAAGATAGAAAAGGATCCTTATGGTGGCCTATTGTGTCAAACGGGGAGTTTTTGTCCACAGTGTATTTGTCATGAAAAAAACATTTGGTACACAAAGATATATAGAGCGTCTCAAGTAACTGGAGTTGGTCAGAAACTTTAATTATATTGAAGGTAAGCCTTGCATCATATCTAAAACACACCTTCTCTATTGCGGCCCTTCACTGCAGCTCCCAGAGCTCCGGTACTTCTGCTATCACCTGTAGCTAATGGTTCCCCAAGCAGCCTGTAGGTCGGGCAGTGAGCTGCTGCTGCTGAAATTCTGACTACTGGCTGCTGGGTGTCGAGGGAGATGGTTCAGTACCCTCCCTCAGTGGTAACCCAGCTGGTAGTGGAGGAAGGTGGCAGTGAGGAGCCCAGTGTTGGAGCTGGTGGTTGAGGAAGGCAGCCTGGCTTGTGGCTGTTTCCACAGAATGGTGCCATTTAGTGAATGCACCTTCCATGCCTTTTTCTTGCTGCCACTTATATGTAGCATATAGGAACATGAGGGGAAGGATTGGACCTACCAGTGAAATAGCCAGGTGAATGTGACTCGTGATGGAGATACCTACTACCCTTTTTAATGATGACACCACTGGAGTGGTTCTGATCATCTCCCTAATAGCTAAACCATCTGTTTAGATACATAATATAGCCCTTAGCTACAGAATGTTTATTTTCTCATTACCTGGATTATTCATGTTTTTGTATGGCAGATTCAGTAATTTGTGAACAGAGCTGAATTTCCAGGATGAACATGCTGGATCATTAAGTGGCCTCACTACCTTGGCTGGATACACTCCTCCTGCATCATATTTTTTGGCATTATATCCCCTGGAAACCTCTGTCTGATAATATATCTACTGATAGACCTAGTTACATTGCCTGGTTGCATTGCCTTGTGACCTTCATGTGACTACAGCATATTTACATCTAGTACTCTATATTGAGAGTTATGGTTATGGTGCCTCACCACATTTACATCGGATATAAATAAATGAGTGCATGTGATCGTTTGATCATTTAGCTTTCACACAAAAGTGACTACACTAATTTCCTCAGTAGAGTTGTAAGGTTTACCCTGATGTACATGCGTATATCAATATATGGATAGTTGCCTAAAAACATTGCTAATAAAAACTTCTCCATTACACCTGGATTAGCTACACCTTCCCAGATGGATGTGAATTACCCAGCTTACATTGTCTGGTAACAGAGGAGTACCCATATACTACTACATACCCCCGGCACCCCCGACAAACTCTGTGTGGTGTCAGGTGTTACTTCTATGTTATATGAGAGGAGCCCTAGGCCTCAGGTAGGTTATTGGTGTAGCTACTGCATAGCTTATTGCAGTGACTTATTAAAAGGCAAGTCATATATGGGATCAAAGCCAGAGGAAAGAGTGATATTTCAATAAATCCTTCTGGCCAATTGTTGCGAGGTGTTATTATGGCTCATATTTTGTAACAAGGATGTATCTTGCAATTCTTTCATCTGGCCATCTGGATATAATTATCATGACCCTGCTTTAGTGTAATCCTTCTGATCAATGTCTGAGTATGCAAAAGTCCAGGGGGGGGGGGGTTGTAAAACAAGCAATTTTTAACATTAGTTATAGAGCCTGTGGTGTTAAGGAATAGTGTTTTGAAGACAGTGGGGAAAAAACCTGTTATCAAGAAAATACCCCAGAACCAATAATATAACTGTCACCAACAGTCATGTTAATGCCAGACAGTAATATCCAAAAAAAGTCAGTAATCAGACTGACGGAGAACTGCGTTCTCATGAGTTCTAACTGTAAATGGTAGTGGCAGCTTCATCATGTTTAACAATACTTGACCAAATCTACTCAGTCTCAATCTTAGATAGCCTGTTACCATAGCAACATGGAGGATGGAAATAGATCTGTGGACAGTATGGCTTCTCTATGAGCTTCACTTTGGCCAATGCAGGCTTTAAATAATAAAATGCTTCTGTATTCCAAATTGAATGTTGCTTACTGTTACCTACTGATTTACATATAATCTACCCTGAAATGGCCTTTCATGCAGGTATAGAATACTATTCTGTCAGCATTTCAAATTCTTATGAGCCTGAGGTCACCTTTAAAAGTGGTCTATCAATAAAATAACACTGGATAAGGGCTGGATTTTACAGCAACACCTGCAGATCAATGTGTCCTCGTAGTCAGGACACCCTGTATCATCACAAACCTCTCTCTATCCTACTCTAGGTAATCCTTAGATGCATGTCTCTGGGTGGTACAACACTTTTTAATATGATTACATGGAAAGTCTATACTGCTATGCAAATCCCTGCCTTAAGCTATATCTCTTTAGTGCCATACCCTCAGGCAGTACAAGCAGCTGCTGGTTTATAGTGCTATGAGGTGTCAGTCTGTGGAAGCAGCAATCTTGTCCCTTTAACTGTTGCTAGTTCACAAGCATACTTTTTCAGTATACCACTTTAGGATGAATTCAGTATCCCAAATATTCACTTATCTATGATCTTATATGTACGGCTAATTATATCATTCATATAAAAACACCACCAGCATCGCAGAGATGATCCCAACAAGCCAGGAAACTAATACCCTTCAGGCTAGGAGGTCCTTTTACTATACACTGATGAACCTCCAAAGGCAAAAAGGTTCATCTCAAAATGCACCAGGATAATTGCTTAGTCAGCATTTCTGCAAGGACCAGAGGACAGAGGGTTGGGGGATGTACATGGTGTGATAGAGAGAGGATGTGGAGGCAGATGCCTCAGGCACCACCCTGCTGGGATACTCCCGCATTTCTCAATGAACTTCATTAGGGCTAAGTCATTCCCTGTAGCCCCACTTACTGACAGGTTGCTGAGGGATAAGAATCGCTTAGTTAGCCCGGGGGCATTCTACTGAGCCACATCGTAGACTTGATGACCTTACTACCAAACAGCTTTATTGTTAGGGTCACACTTTTTGTTTGAGACCCTCTAGGCTGGGTGCAATATGCAAAGGTTTTTTTTAGCTCCACTTACTGATTATGTTCGGGGGAGCTGCTGAGGATCAGGTATGGTACAGAGAGCCAGGAGCAATTGTCATGAGCCACACAGTAAACTAAAAGACACTTCTACCAGGAACAGATTTAGTATTAGGGTCGTGCTTTCTGTTTGAGGCCATAGGCAGGGATACAGAAGAATGGATGCACAAATGGAGGGATGGCTAGAGGGAGTGAGGAAGGGAGAGCAGTCCACCTGAAGCTATTGTGCCATTGACTTTATTCATACAGCCACTGACAGAGACCATGTCCATACATAAGCTAAATATACAACTGTTATCTCCCAGAAGTATTATCCATTACTGCAGTCTCTAGTACTGTAGCCTGGCTAGAAAAGTTTTTTGTCTGAGATGCCATACTTCATACCTAGGGGACACTTCAAGCAAGAGAACTCCAGTTTGTAGTAGATAGCTCTTGTGTAAGCTGTAGTCATGCAGAAGTCATGACTTGAATGACAGGTTATAGACTGAGTATGATACAAGGGTCTTTAATATGACAGCAAAATAAGATACCAACATCATTGCTCTATGATATATATAGAAGGTAGTCTTATAATAATATTGCACAATGACAGTGTGCAATAATATTGACAGTGACACTATGGCCAACCTATGAAGGCAGAATTTAGATGGAGTCCATTGTTTAATTCAATATCCAAAATCTAAAGTATTCTTTTGAATGAAGTAACTTTTTTAAACACAAACCAATGCAACCCTTTCATTCCACAAGCAATATGGAGCATACTCCTCCCAATCTCAATGCCTCTCCTTTTGAAGACAGTGGGGAAAAAACCTGTTATCAAGAAAATACCCCAGAACCAATAATATAACTGTCACCAACAGTCATGTTAATGCCAGACAGTAATATCCAAAAAAAGTCAGTAATCAGACTGACGGAGAACTGCGTTCTCATGAGTTCTAACTGTAAATGGTAGTGGCAGCTTCATCATGTTTAACAATACTTGACCAAATCTACTCAGTCTCAATCTTAGATAGCCTGTTACCATAGCAACATGGAGGATGGAAATAGATCTGTGGACAGTATGGCTTCTCTATGAGCTTCACTTTGGCCAATGCAGGCTTTAAATAATAAAATGCTTCTGTATTCCAAATTGAATGTTGCTTACTGTTACCTACTGATTTACATATAATCTACCCTGAAATGGCCTTTCATGCAGGTATAGAATACTATTCTGTCAGCATTTCAAATTCTTATGAGCCTGAGGTCACCTTTAAAAGTGGTCTATCAATAAAATAACACTGGATAAGGGCTGGATTTTACAGCAACACCTGCAGATCAATGTGTCCTCGTAGTCAGGACACCCTGTATCATCACAAACCTCTCTCTATCCTACTCTAGGTAATCCTTAGATGCATGTCTCTGGGTGGTACAACACTTTTTAATATGATTACATGGAAAGTCTATACTGCTATGCAAATCCCTGCCTTAAGCTATATCTCTTTAGTGCCATACCCTCAGGCAGTACAAGCAGCTGCTGGTTTATAGTGCTATGAGGTGTCAGTCTGTGGAAGCAGCAATCTTGTCCCTTTAACTGTTGCTAGTTCACAAGCATACTTTTTCAGTATACCACTTTAGGATAAATTCAGTATCCCAAATATTCACTTATCTATGATCTTATATGTACGGCTAATTATATCATTCATATAAAAACACCACCAGCATCGCAGAGATGATCCCAACAAGCCAGGAAACTAATACCCTTCAGGCTAGGAGGTCCTTTTACTATACACTGATGAACCTCCAAAGGCAAAAAGGTTCATCTCAAAATGCACCAGGATAATTGCTTAGTCAGCATTTCTGCAAGGACCAGAGGACAGAGGGTTGGGGGATGTACATGGTGTGATAGAGAGAGGATGTGGAGGCAGATGCCTCAGGCACCACCCTGCTGGGATACTCCCGCATTTCTCAATGAACTTCATTAGGGCTAAGTCATTCCCTGTAGCCCCACTTACTGACAGGTTGCTGAGGGATAAGAATCGCTTAGTTAGCCCGGGGGCATTCTACTGAGCCACATCGTAGACTTGATGACCTTACTACCAAACAGCTTTATTGTTAGGGTCACACTTTTTGTTTGAGACCCTCTAGGCTGGGTGCAATATGCAAAGGTTTTTTTTAGCTCCACTTACTGATTATGTTCGGGGGAGCTGCTGAGGATCAGGTATGGTACAGAGAGCCAGGAGCAATTGTCATGAGCCACACAGTAAACTAAAAGACACTTCTACCAGGAACAGATTTAGTATTAGGGTCGTGCTTTCTGTTTGAGGCCATAGGCAGGGATACAGAAGAATGGATGCACAAATGGAGGGATGGCTAGAGGGAGTGAGGAAGGGAGAGCAGTCCACCTGAAGCTATTGTGCCATTGACTTTATTCATACAGCCACTGACAGAGACCATGTCCATACATAAGCTAAATATACAACTGTTATCTCCCAGAAGTATTATCCATTACTGCAGTCTCTAGTACTGTAGCCTGGCTAGAAAAGTTTTTTGTCTGAGATGCCATACTTCATACCTAGGGGACACTTCAAGCAAGAGAACTCCAGTTTGTAGTAGATAGCTCTTGTGTAAGCTGTAGTCATGCAGAAGTCATGACTTGAATGACAGGTTATAGACTGAGTATGATACAAGGGTCTTTAATATGACAGCAAAATAAGATACCAACATCATTGCTCTATGATATATATAGAAGGTAGTCTTATAATAATATTGCACAATGACAGTGTGCAATAATATTGACAGTGACACTATGGCCAACCTATGAAGGCAGAATTTAGATGGAGTCCATTGTTTAATTCAATATCCAAAATCTAAAGTATTCTTTTGAATGAAGTAACTTTTTTAAACACAAACCAATGCAACCCTTTCATTCCACAAGCAATATGGAGCATACTCCTCCCAATCTCAATGCCTCTCCTTTCCTGTCCTCTGTGTAGTGGTGGATCAGTATGAGTGCCAATAGGCAAATGAAGAAGTCAATTCCCATCAACTGGTGATGCAGTGGAGGTGATCCACATGGGAATATGATGCCTCTATTTTGATGACACATTGATGACACTTTGATGAAGCCACTAACAAGGCTCCAGACTGCCAATCCCATCACAGCAGGGTAATGAGAAGCCATGAAATAGTCATGAGCCTGGTGTGTCTCACTGCTATGGGAGTTCAGGTGTGAAGTATCAGTGGTAAGATGCCAAATAGACACCTGATTTGATGCTAAATCTACCAATAAAAATGTCATAGTAAACCCATAAAAGTATTTACACCTGTAAAGTACAGAAGCACGATCTCCAGTATTCTACCCAAATAAATATTTAGAAGTAGTGATGATCAAATAATGAATGCACACACTCATTACAAGGATGTACTCAATTGGGTATATCCAATGTTTTACAAAATTCTAAATCCTACTTAAATATGTTCCAAATACTGTAAAAATATATCTATTATGGATTGGGGCACATTAAAATGGCATCCGTGACCAGCAAGGGTTTAGAAAGTACATCTCATTGGGTGTTTTCTAGTATTTTAGCAATGGGGGGAATGAAATCATGCACAATTTCATTCCAAAATGATGATTATTATATTGAGGAATAAAATCAATTCTGAGCAAGATCAGAAGGAATGAGGGGGGATGGAATTGATAAAAAGTTAAGTATGTCATATGTGAACTGTCTGACTCATTATTAGGCAAATTGATTTTTTGTCCCACACATCGGATATACTCACTTTAAGTAGTTAATTAATATGAATATACCAATGCCCCCCTATGGATATTATAGGCAGCATTATTACCGCCATCCTTACCTACAGCTTGGGTCCTCCTATACAGATTATATGGCTGCTTGGTGCACTCCTGTGGGCCCCTTTCCCCTGTCCTCCAAACCCTAAACAATCCTTTCTCTCCCTACCTTAGGCTCCTACCCTTAAGGGCTCTGCCTATGTTCACTAATGTTGCATGTCCTGCCCATCCTTCCCCACAGAGTAATATGAAACCTGCCAAAAGTAACTCTACTAACCCCTTTTATTGCCTGCACAGCGACACTATGGCCAATCTCTGAAGGCAGCGTTTAGATGTAGTACCATTTCTGTAGAACTGATGGCCATCCACTGATGTTTTGATACTGCTAGGTAGTAGTCATTATGTAGCAACAGGGGTTAGGGTTCGGTGGATTTTCGTGCGAGCAGGTGAAAATCCCCTCACCTCTAGACCGGTTGAATTTATTCTGGCTCCCCTCGGGACCGTTTGATTTTTTTCTAGCCCCCCCAAACCCACCAACCCCCATCGGCGGATGAATAATGACCACTCCCCTAGTATACCACCAATTGTGTGATTAGTACAAATGAAATGACAGATACATATCTGGGGCCTTACTGACGTCATTACTCAGGGATGAACCAAGTGGCAGAATTCACCTGCTGTGTATATCAAATGAATATATAGCCAGTCTTACCACTGACAATGAGCAACGAGGTCATAAATTGGCTGGCTATCCAATATCTAGTCACATATTATATAAGGAGAGTTTAGAAAGAGGATTATTGCCTTTGCCTTTATTGGCAGGGAGATATGCACAAAGCTTGTGGGAATGTCCATTGGTCCATATACCTGGTAGGCGGTGGCTGATAGATTCCTGTAACCCTCTTATCTGTAGATGAAGGAGGGATAAGCTGCAAAACCAACACCATCTCTACACTTACTCAACAAGTAGGGATATGGGGCTGACCGAAAGAAAGTTCCTTTCACAGTTGTACTGATAAGTCTCATCTAGACACTAAACACTGATTGGCAGCTTGTAGATTCCCATATGAGAGACTGCTAGTTCAGTCAAGCCTCCTGTCTCAGCACTGGCAGTTGTACGAATGCTTAATTTTTGGGTGATGGTCTGTGTTTAAGGATTAACATGGATCTATATGACACACATATTGATGTGATATGCCAGGGATTAGGGAGTAAGATAGTGTTTAGAAAGGTAAAGGTAGAAAGAGAGAGAGTTAACAAGAAAGACAGGGAGAGAGAGGTAGACAACCCAGTAAACAAAATCACGTTATATAACGTGAAAATAACGTTACCTGAATGTGTGGAAAACATTTGAAAGAAAACTAAAAATTACTTCATTTACCGCAAATTTGTTGACTCCAATTTACCTATATTAACGTTACAGCAAAACATTTCAATGTACAACCTTGTTTTATAACCTTATTTTACGTTCAAAAAATGCCAATATTGCATAGCCAGACACATATATACATTCCCTAAACTGTGTTAAAAATTTAGATCTTTCAAGCAAAATTGTGCATTTTGTATTATTTGAGATATTGGTAACTGATGATAGTGTAGGGGCTTAGTAGTCCCCGCACCTGAGTGCATACCGATCCAGTAACGTGAGACACGGTCTATCTGATAGGACATGGGGATGTAGCTCAGTGGTAGAGCAGTCGCTTGGCAAGCGGAAGGCCCCGGGTTCAAGTCCCGGTGTCTCCGAAAACGTCATTTTCGGAGAAACCGTGTTCCACACACTGGGGGAGACACCGAGAGCACTCGGTGAAAATGTTAGGAAGTCGGCAGGAAGCGTTCTAACTTGCTAGAGATTGGCCACCTGCTGGCGGTTGGGAAGTTGGAGGAGCAGGTAGTGAAGAGTCGGTCTCCAGTACGGGTAGTTGGATACACAGTTAGAGACTTGGTTCCAACAATGATTGGCTGAATCGGTATGGTGAAGGATTGCGCTAAAGCTGAGAGGGTGTAGTGTAGGGGCTTAGTAGTCCCCGCACCTGAGTGGTAGGCCCGCAGGGGTGGCCCGCTCAGGTAGTCACTGCGCCCCTCCCATACTGATCCAGTAACGTGAGACACGGTCTATCTGATAGGACATGGGGATGTAGCTCAGTGGTAGAGCAGTCGCTTGGCAGGCGGAAGGCCCCGGGTTCGAGTCCCGGTGTCTCCGAAAACGTCATTTTCGAAGAAAACGTGTCCCTCACAATATTTTAAATATGAGCTAGTACATTGCAGATATTTACTATTTAGAACACTATCGATGCTATGATATTGCTCAAAATTAGCAAGGGTATAAATCATGACAAGTTAAATACATTGAATGTTGCCATTTTACCCATCATGCAATGCCATATATATTTAATTTAGTCATTTTTTGGCATTATTTTTCAAAGGTCCAAAACCCTAAAACTACGCCTGGGACCCTCTATTAAAATTACTTTTATATGTTAGCAAATGGTCTGAACTCTTTTCTGAGAGAAATCCTGTTAATACTGAGTACTATTTTAAGCCACTAAGGCTACCAATAATGATGATTTCTTTTTACTCTTTGCCAAAACCTCATATTTTTACCCAGAATGCCATGGCCTAGAATTGTAAAATCATTTTTACAGTAAAGGGGAACATATAGGTGTTTCACATGTGATGTTTTACATTTCTGCGCATAATGGTTGATATGAAAAAAAATCATGGAAGTTTTCACATTTTTTCTAATTTTCAGAAAAAAAATTAAATACATTAATTTTTCAAAATTCTATATTTCAAAAAGTAGTTCAGGACCCTGTATTTTTCTTTGCATTTTCCGATTTTATATAATTTAAGCTGTCTGTACAAAAAATTTGGTGAGATTCTGTTAACTTTCAGTGACTTTGACCCAAGTGTAGCGACCCACCTTAACTCGTTTTGAAAAACCTGTGTCTCTTATGGACTCAAACCCACAAGGGTAGTATTTAAAGACCAATGCCTAAACAACTCTGCGATGGAATCTCTACATAACAGGCGAGGTGTAAGGTTATGGCACTGATAACAGACAGGAGGAGATCAATATAGTTTCAAGGTGGAACTCTATTGGAGATCTTTAGCAAGCCCAATGTGGCTATTATACATACACTGATGACAGCGGTCTGTGTTATGTCTACATTCTATGAGCTTTGACATGGTGCCTATTATGGACGGAACAAACGCTAGTTCTCAGTGTCTAGATATCAGTCCTCATCTCTGGCCAAGGGGTTAGAGGGCTTGACTTCGAATGACAGGTGAAATACCTACATGGGTTCGAATCCCAATGCAACAGGGTTTTAAAGATGAAGACAAGATAGCAGTTTTTAAACCTTAGTTATTATAGTCAAAATCCCTTTGTTTTCAACAGAATGTTTTTTTTTGTATATACATGTTTTTTCAGATTTTTTTTTGTTCTTGGTCACATATATAGGTTGGGCATCTATCCATTATGCCATGAGCGAACACAAAAATTACCTTGTATTTTTCAGCCAAGATGTTTGCCCTGAGCTTTAATTTCAACATTATTTCCTTTGCATCACTTAGAAAACTAAACAAACAGTATCAGATCAAAAGAGAGACAGAAACAGGGACAGAGAGACAGAGAGACAGAGACAGACAGAAAGAGAGAGTTTTGTGTCATGTTCGCAATTCAATAGTTGCAGCCTGGTAACCTTGATGGGTAAACACAGATAAATGATACCTTCAGGAATATCTCAAAGTAAGGCATGAGTTTCATCATTCAACTACAAATGGGCCTACCATCTCATTAGAGCCTACTGTCCCTGATGTGTGTGATGCTGTTTTTGCAGCCCATTTTCTGCTGATCACAACATCTGTAGAACCTGTGGTATTATGCCCATAAGAGAGCCCCACCTTGTACAACTGCATGTCTCTGTGTGTATCCAATTAGTCTGCCATGTCCTAAGTCTCTATGACACTGCCCAAAAGCCCCTCTATCACCCCTATATACAAGGGTCACACACTAATCTCATATTATGTCCTCTTTTGTGGTATAGATACACCCACAGAGTTTAAGGCCTTCTTCCATGTGAATATGGCACTTCAGTGCTAAAGTATAGGAAATCTTGTATTTCTTTATTTTATATTTTATTGGCAATCATAACGTGTGATATACATACCTCATGGAGTCCATCCTTTAGTGGTCCATCACTGGCCACATAACCCCCTTGCTGTGTTATAGACTCCCTTCATCAGTCACTTTGTCTGTACACGTGCAGCAGAAAGGGCCTCTGACCCGGATGTAATACTCAGATTACCCAGTTGCATGTTGGGAAGGCTCAGTACAAACCATGACGTGGGAGGCATCTGATTAGTCTCCTCTGATGAAACAGTTGTATCGGTGCCTTTATATTGTCAGAGCTTGCGGTTACATCAGTGTTTTTGTCCATGGTGTTTAAAAAGAAATAGAAGATTAATTGGTGATCTAAGTAGGGGATTGTTAAGACTCTTAAAGAGTATGAAAGTGAACTCTTGCTGGCTACTGTACCATGTTTAAATTAGAGCAAATACAAACCTATTATTGATTCACTATTCTGCTTTCAGATGTGTCCTAAGAATAGTAGAGCAACCAGGCTTAACCAAACCCTGTATTCAGGTATTGGCCCTTTCACAGTGAATCACCTCCATGTGAGCAAAATACAGCCCAGGTTGAACACCTCTTGCTGAGTAAAGCTGAGTAAAGGGGATTCAAGCAATGCTGATTGTAACCAGGAGAGCTGGAATTATTTCTACTTATCATCCAGAAACTGGAAAATTGATAATCATTATGAACTTGTGGCTGGATGAACCATTGTCCTGGTAACTGAATGTGGTGGCTCACCAAAAAAAAGAAGAATTTATTGATTTCAGATGAATCAGTCAGATACCTGTGATTGATACACTCGAAATAATGATTCATTTTAAGCACTGAACATAGTTGATGTGATTTAAACTAATTACGGAATCAGTTAAACCCTGCAGCCAATGTCATTGATCCGACTCTTAATCATGGATGGTAAACAAGCCCCAATAGAATCTTTTCGGAGAAATTGATCTATGAAATACAAATGTAACCTCTACATAAAAACTTCAAATGATCTTTACCAAATCCCCTTGAAAGTTCATGATCCAATTCCAACATGAAGTGAGCCAAATTTAATGCAGTTTTAGTGTTATCATGTTCTCTCAGTATGATAAATGCAGTGCACAAATCTTCCTCCTGTATTCTAACAATAACAGATGAAATCTTACTGTGTGGAAGCTTCATTATTTATGAAACACAATCCGTCTCATTGTGATGGAGTAGCCATGTCTAGCTGTTATTGGCACATGTGTGATTGTGGTACGGTCTAGATGATTAAAGTTTTCCTAGATGGGCCTTTTGTGACAGTAATGTACCCTTCTTGCAATTGAAGAAGCAAAACCACAGATACTGGAAGGATAATTTCATCTACCATAGTTGAAGGAATTTGGCAATTGTAAAACCTCTTTCAATTTGTGCCAGTTGTGTAACATAGGGTGACTGCTATTTAATTGCCACATGCCAATATGCGAGGTCCTTTTGACTTGTTTTTATCTGTGTTTTTTGGATTGGGTTGAGGATACTTATGATGCTTGATGTTTGATTAACTTAAATGACAAAAAGCAGTTATGCCATTTAATGTATATACATACGGAGGACTTTAGACAAAAATATTAAAGGAATGGGGGTTGTTCCTCAGGCCCACTTTTATCATTGGGAAGGAGGGTTTCAGGAACCACAATCTAACAGACAAGGCTGGCACCATTCCCCAAGCCTTTCAGTACATCTTCCTGCCAATACAGGCACTGATACTGCTCCTCAACCCTTTCATCTGTAATTGGTCCTTTCTCCATCTGTCTTGTACATCTCTTTCCCTCCCACCTTCTCCTTCTGTCTGCAGACAAAGTGCCAGTTCCAGATTGAATCAGCCATAGGAGATCCATCTGGGCTAAGAGACCAACCAACTAAGACCCATGCTAATTGCTACCCATATGTAATTACAACAGTCTTTTCTTTGCATCTGTGGCCCAGTATTCTCACTAACAGGAGCAGAGAGAAAGAGAAGGCCGTTTTGAGTATCATCAGGAATATATGGGAAGATAGTATCTATACTTTAATTACAAGCCCTGAGGGACTAACTCATCCACTCAAATGCTGACACAGCAGTTCTGTAAACCTATATTCAAGAAACACAGATATAAGTAGCCAAACATCTGTTCCAATCCAATGTTGTTTCAATGTGGAATAGTGTGTCTGGAATTTGCCGCTTATGAATCATGTTATAATAGCTCACTGTCATAAATTTAATAGTAAAGCATTCAATGCTCTGTGGTAATAATGTACAATATGTATCATGATCTTATCAAGCATCAACAAACAATATTACACTAACGTGTCCAAGTATAACTCTGGATATGCCTTTTAGAAAGAGACCAATTGTGCATCACATTCACCTTATACCTTTAGGGAGACACATTCTAATCTGATCCCAAAATATCCTAAAACTACCTTTAATCCCTTTCATGATCTCACTAAGTGCCTATTAGGACTATCTCCTCAGCCTCTGACAACATGTTAATTTATGTACTTCATTTAGATGATAGTAGATCATACCTTAAGGATATGTGCGAAGTCAAAAAGGCAAGTTGGTCTGTAGAAAAACTGTAAAATGGTACAATTCCTAACCATTATTGCTATTAAATAACCATCTTAGAGACACTATAGAAAGAAGTGTATTGCTCCTTCATAGTGACAAATGACATCACATTGTACAGTGCTCAAACAGCCAAGAACATTCTGCAGCGGTCATTCCTCCAATAAATATAACTTCAGATCAGAGGTGATCGAAAAAAAGGTTTCATAGTGAATGAGAGAATGTATGGAACACAATATTCATGATCCAATATTGATGACTAAACCGATTATGGTCCCATTACAAGATTAATACCTCCATTAGGGGCAAAAATGAGTTTCATAATTACAGCCAGTGACTGATTATTTAGTACCAAATAACCTCTGATTGCATAACAATTATGTATGGGAGGGAGGGGCATGAGAGCTGTATGGACATGGTCACTGGAATGGGGACCCTTCATTCATAGCTTTCTACTATTTTAGTATGTCAGGGCTTTATATCTTACAGAACCTTTTGTATTGATCACTGGTTCCCTGCAGATGTTGGGTAATTAACAGCAACAAACGAAGTACCAGTAAGCCTTCCCAGAATTACGGTGGTACCAAATGGCATAGAGCCAAGCGTGTAAAAGGATGATTGTGTCTTGGGCAGGGTGTCTGGTTCAATACTGATTGTGTACTGCAGGGTCTTTTATCAGTTCCACAGGGTGTTCTATTCAATGAAGGATTTGGTGGTAGTTGTGGGGGGTAATTTTGCTGTACTTAAAGAGATGTAGAAATGAATGATTCTGAAAATGTAAGGTTTATCACCTTTACATATTGGTCTTGATGTTAAGAGGTGTTCCATCCCCTATATCTGGTGCTGAGCACTCTAGGCTGCACAGGGTCTAGTAACGATTTAGAAAGGAATAAGCTGACATTGATTTGATGAAGGGGTGACTTAGTGGAATGCAGAATGTACCATCAGACCAATCTCAAGGTTCAAACTGGGCTAAAGATTCCAAGCAAAATGGTACTTGTAGCGTTTATAGAACAGCTTTATATATCTGTACCAAAAAAGACTAGTTTATTTTCTATATGTGTCAAACTGTTTGAAAACATATATCTGGATCTACCAGATGTGAGTGGAAACATATTTATTATAGGGGGGAAATGAAAAGTGGAAAAGTGTATTATGACAAGGAATGTGTTCCCCTTGGAGTAATCAGCACATAGGGGTATTATATGTTTAAAAAAAATGTATGATAGACACATGTATAGCTTTGACCTATGCAATACCATATATATATAATATTAAAGGGTATTATTCATATCATCCTGCTTAGGGATAAAGATGGATCGAGGCATGGCTGGGTGTGAGGCTGGGTATGGCGGAAAGTAGAGTAGACAGGAGGTAGACTGGGGGTGACAGGGGCAAAATTAAAAGAGGCAAGAGTCATGCTAGGATGAATGTGAAAATGTGGAAGAAATGTTGGAAGTAATTACTTTAGCTAAATCTAACATTTTGGATAGAATCCATACTGGGTAGGACTAAAACTTGAATTCCATTAAAATGAATAAAAAGAGTGCATCAGGCATGGGGGCATGCTAGGATGAGTGTGAAAATGTGGCAGAAATATTGGAAGTAATTACTTCAGCTAAATCTAACATTTTGGATAAAATCCATACTGGGTAGGACTAAAACTTGAATTCCATTAAAATCAATAAAAAGAGTGTATTTGGTGCATAACATATTGGTCCTCTTCCATGCAGTCACTGCTACCTTGGAAATTATCAGCACTAACACCACCTTCCCAACCAGTCTGTCAATTTCCTGTCCAATTGCCTACTTTATCTCCTTCTAGGGTACTTTTCCCAGGGGTTGGCGATGGCCTATTTTTGGTATACCAAAGCATTTCAAACAGCAGTGCAATACACCATCTATCTTCTATTAACAGGTGTCTACTCCCTACCATCCATGAGAATAGATCCCTTTACATAGTTTGTGGTCATTGAGGTATCACACTTGTTAAAGTGTGTAACAGACTCTCAGTGGGGTCAATTGCAAATTATAACTTAACTGTTGATTTTGTTTTCTTGATATACTAAATAGTGTTGTTCATGGTTCTGAATTTCTTTAAATTCTTAATTCTGCTGCTATTGAGTAGAAAATGAAACATACCCTCTCACTATAAATCTCTAGTCCCAGCCCCCTCACTGCCCTTATGTTCAGCCTAGGCTCTTCTATTACCCATTACACCAAGCACCCAAAGCCAGACCAATCTACGCCTCCCCATATCATGCATTATAAATCACAGGCAGTTCAAAGGTTTGGGAATTGGCCCAATCTGTCTTGATGATTCCTCTGCTGTGCTATTCATTATTTTTACATTTCTACTTCAAAGTCAGGCAGTGAAATATAATAGATAAAGTCACAAGGGGACTTAGATGGCGAGGGGAATTTAAATCGATAATGGATACTCTGCAGGAGAGACACTTTGTTGGGCACATAAAGTGATACTAGGTCATTAATTTTGTATTGCTTTGAGATCCTTACTGACATGGTGTTTTAGTGTCTTTCACCATGTGGGAATAGTTCCTACAACAGACATGAACCTCACACCACCAGATCCATTACCAAGTTCTTGAAAATTAAAACTTTTCGCGAATGATTTTCACATTTGATAAGTTAAGAATTTAGTGATCCACAAAATATGTTATATTGGAAGTTATTCCTAGGTCACTGCATTACTGACCGTCTAAGCTTCAATTTGATACCAAATATGCCAATATTTGTCCACTTTTTGATGTAATTTTCATTAAAAACCTAAAAAAAAAGAAGGTTTTCCCAAAATCACGTTTTTCATGATGCACGCGGTGATGAGAAACCAGTTTATTTTTTTGAGTGGCCTTAGGGTCACACTTTCTAGTTGAGGCCATAGGGCGGCACCGCTGAATGGAGTGATGGCTGGATGGAGGGAGGGTAGGAGGGAATGAGAAAGGGAAAGGAGCCTATTAGAAGCTATTGTGCCATTGACTTTATCAATACTGCCACTGATAGATAAAACACCATATCCATAGGCTAAATATACAACTATTATCTCCCAGTATTATTCTCTAATTACTGCAGCCTCTATTACTGTAGCCTTATCTGTGATGCCATACTTCAAACCGCAAGGACACCACAATGCCATTATTGTGTGGTATTAATGCTTTAAGGCAAACAGGGGCAGGCTGGCTCGGCAATCAGTGATTGACATTGTTCCTTACATCAAGGTGTTCATGTTATGAAGGGGTAATCATAATTTATGTAGGTTGTCAGAAACAACAGTCAACTTTTACTCTTAAGATTTTGTTTGCCAATATTTTCCAATTTCATCCCCACAATCACTGCCTAAGTCTTCTTGACTTCTTTACAATCTACAAAACACAAACCAACACAACACTTTCAGTCATGAAGCATGAAACACAAATAGGAAAACTCCCCCTAATGCCAATCCCTCTCTTATCCCCTCCCCTAGTATAGTGGCAAATCCGTGTGAGTAGCAATAAGCAAAAAAAGAAGTAAATTCCCATCAACAACTAGTGGTGGAGATCCACATGGAGATGTGATGCCTCTATTTTGATGAGTCTTTGAGTACGCCACTTACATGGGATCCAGGTTGCCAATGCCATCTCAGCGAGGCAATGAGAAGCCATGAAATGAGGCTCGTGTGTTACACTGCTATGTGAGTTAAGGTGTGAAGCATCAGTCCTAAGATGCCCAATAGACACCTGATTGGATACTAAAACAGCCAATACTAGCAGCAACAAAATCCCATAGGAATTCACACATGTAAGGTGCAATAGCACGATTTCCAGTATTCTGAAGCACCTACAGCCCATTTGTATTTAGAGGGAGTGATGATAAGATAATGAGTGCTGAGGTTCATTCAAAGGATGTACTCAGTCATTTCATGATATATCAATGCTATCCAACATGGATATTATAGGCAGCATTATTACCTCCATCCTACCCGGCAGCCTCCATCCTCGTATACAGATTATATGGCTGCTTGAAGCACTGCTTGGGGCCTCTTTCCTCTTTCTGCCTCTGAATAACTTTGATAGCTAGACACAGATACTAGCAGTTCATAATAAAGGATACCTTCAGGAAAACCTCAAAATTAAGCATGAGTATAATCATTCAACTGCAAATAGGCATCTCATTAGTGTCTTGGATATCCTACTGGCACTGATGTGTAGGATGCTGTTATTTCCCACCCATTTTGCTATTGATCACACCATCCCTCGCCCTTGAGGCATTATTGTCAGAACAGAGCTCCACCTTCCACAACTGCATGGGTCTGTGTACGTCCAATCAGCTTGCCATGTCTTGACAGAGCCCATAGGGTAATACCCACAAGCCTCTCTGCCACCCCTCTATACAAGGGTCACACACTAATCTCATATCATATCCTCTTCTCTGGTATAAATACACCCACAGTTTAGGGCCTTCTTCCATGTGCCAGTAGACCATTGCCAACATGCCTAGGACACTAGTCATATCACCATGTAACTGTTTCGATAGAGTTCATATTTTTCTCCATTCAATTTTATCATGCTGTTGATATTGGAAATACCTTGTTTTTCTTCATTAAATGAATACCGAATGGCACATAAATATAATATGTCAAACAACAACTTATAGATTTTTGGGTCTCACTTGATGGCAATAGCAATAACTTGAAGTATGTTGGGTCTTGCTACACTGCAATGGTTATCTAAATAAATAATTATGCTGTTTTATTAGCAGAATATCTGATATACATACCTCATGGAGTCCATCCTTTAGTGGCAAATAACTGGTCATATAACCCCCCTGCTGTGTTATAGATTCCCCTCATCAGTCACTTTGTCTGTGTACTTGCAGCAGAAAGGGCCGCTGACCCAGATGTAGTACACAGATTACCCAGTTGAATGTTGGGAAGACTCCGTGCAAAACACAGCCTGGGAGACAACTAATTAGTCTCTTCTGATGATACAGTTGTGTCGGTGCCTTCATATTGTCAGTGCTCATGATAACATATATGTGTTCTCATACTATGGTCTTTAGAATATGAGTAGTAGAGTGGTCTAAAATGAAAATTAAATGGTGTTCTAAGTAGGTGATGGTAGGCCTCTCAAAGAGTATTCAATAAGCCATCTCTTGTTGGCTATTGTACCATGTCTGAAATTACAGCAAAGGCAAAGCCTGTTCCTGACTTTATTGATGCCTACAGAAACGTCCTCAGAAATCTAACCTGCCTAACCAAACCCTGCATTCAGGTGAGTCACTTACATGGGAGCACAATACAGATCAGGTTGAACACCTCTTGCACAGTAAAGCTGATTGGTGTTTCAAGCAACTGGTGATTCAAGTTACTGGAAGAGCTGGAATTATTTCCACCTTTTTATCCAGAAGCAGGAAACCTGATTATCATGGTGAACTTGTGGCTTGATGAACCATTGTCCTGGCAACTGAATGTAATGGCTTCTTGATATCAGGATGAATCAGCCAGATACTGGTGATTGATACACTGTAAATAATGATTCCTATTGACCAGTAACATAAGTGATAAACTCTTGTTAACTCATATTGAAATTAAAACTAATCATACTAATTGCTGAGTGAGTTAAACCCCACAGGCAATGTCAATGATCTGATTCTTAATCATCAATGGTAAACAGTAGAAATGTCAAAGGGACTTTATGTCCAATATTTGAACTGAGCCAGATTTAATGCAGTTTTAATGTTCTCATAGTATGATAAATGCAGGGTGCACATCTTTTAGATTAATCCTGTATTCTGACAATGACAGATAATTGTGTACAAGCTCCTTGAAGCACCATCCTTTTCATTGTAATGGAGCAGCCATGTTTAGATGTTATTTGTACATACATGTCTATGGCACAGTCTACATGATTGAAGCTTTTATAAATGGGCTTTTGGACAGTAGTATACCCTTCTAAATGCATTGTATAAGAGAAAACCCAGACAATGTAAGGGTAATTTTATATGATAATACTCCTGTACCCTTTCATATGTTCACATTTTTTTTCCATCGGTCTTGTATCTCCCTCTGAGCCCTGAGGGACCAACTCATCCACTCAAAATGCTGACAGAGAAATGGTAAGCATTCCCTATCGTGTAGTAATGCTCTAGCAGTATTTTTAAAATCCTGCCAGACATGGGAAATGTGTGGCTGAGAAGTCATTGGTCTTCCCAAGAATAAAGGAGTATTTCAAAAATTCCTACTAGAATCAAATTTGTTGAGAAGTGATTCAAGGTCATGTGGTATCAAATAGTGTAAATTTCTGATCAAATACTAATGTGTCCAGATATAACAGTGGCCGTCAGCTTTTGAATTAGAGAATATTATGTTTGAATTCGTACATTCATTTGTACCCTGCAGAAGAACCTCTCTTGTCTGATCCTAAAATATACTAAAACTGCCTCTAATCACCTCTGCAAGTGGATGTAATGAACTCCTCCTCAGGCCAGATATTCTGATGTATTAATTAATGGGCTTTATCAGATGACAGTAGATCATACCTAATGGGTATCTATTGAGATAAAGAAACTGTTATTGCTTTTAAAGAACCATCATAGGGACATATAAAGTGTATTGTAGATTAGACGGGATCAAAGCAGGTTTAATAGTGAATGAGAGCACTAATGGAACGCAATATCTATTATGCAATATTGATGAGTCAGTTGGTCAATTATGATCCAATTAGGAGATCAATACCTTCATTAGGTACAGAGATTAGTTTCATAATCATCGCCAGAGGCTGATAATTTAGTACCAAATAAACCTGCCTTAAGAAAAAGACAGACTCTGCTTGGAGAATTATCATTTGTGGGAGTGAGGGTGTGGATGGTGAGTGGATTTCTCCTCAGCACTGCATTCATGGATCATGACGACAAATGTGCAGCATGCAATAAAGCTGACGCAGCACTGAATGTTTTAATACAGCTCTTCACAAATTATTAATTCATTGGCATTAGTGTAACAAGCAATAGGTTAGTTTTTGTCTCTTGACTAACATGCTTTATCTTTAAAATGATGTTACATTGTTGTTTAATCTATGTAAGCAAATACAAAAATTGAAATATGATTGAATTCCAGATGGAGCTTTTTTGTGTTGAGAGGCATAAGTACACTGACAGGTCTGACACAAACATAATGGTAGCAGTAATTCAACTAGATATAATGAATCTTTAAATTTTTGTGAAATCAGTAGATAATATGAAGACAGGGGGTGTTCACCTTAGAGAAATGTTAATTGTATTTACCTATAATATACCATAAAACAAATGGCACAACCATATTTAGTGTTATAAACATGTTTGTTATAGACCTCTTGTATGTTCATCTCCTGTTAATAACTATGCTCAACTGGGTAACAGTATAAAAGTATAACAGTATAAAAGCTGTCAATTCCTCTCCTGTACAGGTCCTCAATAACCTCTGTGTGCCTGACTACAGCAGTTTGTCCTTCAGACAGAGGCATTGATTCTCTTGAATTACAGACTAGCAACCTTTTTATGGCTGAGAGAGTGACACAGGCAGAGTGAATTACAGACCCCATACACTTTGAGTAGATCTCATCTCGGATCGACCCAGATATCTATGGTCCTGGCTTTGTGCATCAGTGCCATGTTTGGGTTTGAACGAGTTTTCTTCAACGCCAAACAGTAGTACCAAGCTGGCGAGTGGCTGCATTAATCCTGGGGGCAAGCATCAATTATAGTTCATGACATGGCAGGGTGAGCATTGACTATAGTAGATGCCATGGCAGGGGGAGGCATAGACTAAAGTCATCTTTACTCTATGGGGTTCAGCAAAAAATCTTTTGCCTTCACAGCTAGCTATATCAATTTTTGGCCGCCCTTAAAGGGTTAAAAGATCTATATGGAAATGGTCACTGCAAAAACGGCTCTTCACTTATAGCTTTTTGCTACTTTGGTGTGTCATGATGACATTTCTTGAATTCTTATCCTGAAAATAGTCATAGTCAAGGGGAGCAAGATAGAGTGATCACCACCTAACAAAACATCACAAATCTGCAATCACACATCTCACAAGACTATGTATGGCTTGCTGGTTCCCTGCAGATACTGTGTAATCAACAGCAATAAACAAAATGCCAGCAAAGCCCTCCCAGATACTGCAGGCTTAAAGTGGCACCAAATAGAAGAGGGTCGAACGTGGGATGTAAAAGGGGGATTGTGCCCGGGGGAAGGTGTCTGGTTCAATACTGAGTGTGTACTAGAGGGTGTTTATCAGTTCCACAAGGGGTTCTGTTAAATGAAGGATTTGATGGTAGACAAGTAGGAAAGGTCAGATATTAGTGTTAAGAGCACCTCAGTTCGGCTGTATCTTACATAGTTGTAGAAATGTTTGATTATGCCAATTCTGAAAATAAAATAAGAACAAATTAAATTTTTTTATATTACTAAAAGTTTCTAAGCAAACCCTTGAGCTGTAAACCACCAATATCTCAATAATTTCTACAAAACTGCTCCTTACCAGCTTACATCTCACCTAAAATGGTCAGAGTCAACTGTTTGGGTCTGAGACACTGGCTGTTTTGTAAGTTAAGATCTCCCCACACTCATGAGATTAAAAGTAGCCCGACTTGTTCATGCAGAACGTCTGGAAGGCAGAAATGGTATTTTATGGAGCCCCCTATATTGTATTGTGTTGCAATATTCTGTAGGAAATATGAGGAGAGTAAGGCAGAAATGAAACAGGAAAGGGAGGTTCCAGTTCCAGAAGAGGTTCTATTTAGTCCAGGATTTAATGGTAGACAAGTAGGAAAGATCAGATAGTTGTGTTAAAGGCAGTTTAGTGTGATTGTATTCAGAGTTGTAGAAATGATTGATTATGCCAGATCTGAAAATGAAATCAGAAAAATTTAAGTTAATATAACTAAATATTTCTAGAGAAACCTAGCTCATCTGCTGTTAATTGTAGGCATTAAACCAAATTAAATCAATATCTCAATAATTATATTCAGAATGATCTTGTGGTTTGTAGGTGGTAGTGCTATTTAATGCCTCTTCAGTGATCTTATATATCTAAAAATGTATGTAAAGAGATCTTTCTGATCCAAAGACGGCAGATATCCCCAGCAAGTCCCTCCCACACATGAGACTTATAAAGGAATTACAGAACTATAGATAGATACTATCCCATTAACACCATTACCATGCACGCATCTTCCTGGAATCATCAGCTGCCTCCAGAGCTGATAATGATACCTGCCCATCTGTATGTTTCATAACGATTGTAGAGCACCTCATGGAGTGGCAGTAGGTTCACTTAATCATACACAGGCCTCAAAAGTTAACCAAAGCAGAATTTTCTCAAACTCATTGTATCATTGATTACAAATAAATCATCATGTTTTATTGATTACAGATGTATCTATTTTAGCACCACCAGGTACACTAATATCTGGAAAGATCCCCCCATTATTGGTCCTAACATAATACGGCTCAATGTTGGGGACAAATGCTCTATGCTTATATGTTGTAGCCAGTGTGAACGAAATAATTTCCAACTTCAACTTCAATCCCAACAGAGTTCTCATAAAGTGCTGACACATTCATGGTGGCGGGTGTGGATTTCTTTCTTGGATATGGCCCAGCTAGGATTAAGTGTCTTGCTTTTGTTTTAGCCTATGGCTTCTGTTGTTGCCGTAGGATACTCTGAAAGAGTATAATATCAGTCACCCTGGGCACTAGTACTACCAAGAAAGTACCCCTAGATTAAATACTGCCCCCTGTAAGCCCTGCCTACAATGAGCCTCCCTCTCTTCGTCCTGAAATACCTTACCCTTAGCTGATCTCTATCCTGCCTTGGAGATGTTCTGTCCACTTTTGCCTCTCACTCTCACCTCATCTTGAGCCTCTTGAGCTACTCACATCTCAGGTCCTTAGTCAACATATGCTGCTCGGCCTGAGTGGATTGATTTTACACGGGGTCTGGTTCAGCCTCACAGATAGTGGGAATGGAGGGTGCTACTGGTCATGCCACTGCAGTCTAGACTGAAGGAAAACGGGTTCAGGTGAACCCTGCATGTGATGCCATATCACCAACTCTGTCAGAACCACTATTTCTATAATAAGGGTGAGTCCATCTATGATCGACCAATGGTCCCCGGATGACAATCTCAGAATTTATCCTAATTGGGTAGGGCGATGGCCCAATATGAGAGAGATCTTAAATGTTACATGTTGTGTCCCCTGTCCATATATAAAATAATTCATTGCTATAGTTGGGGGTTCCCAGTTGCCATAGTTTTCACATGAGACACTCGTGAAAAAGGACCAGCTTTAAGATCTGCTTTTGATGAGCCCATTACCTTGCACTAAATGGGTTGCCACATCCAAACCGCTTGGAATTTGGAGTCCATATTCACAGATGTTACTCAGAAGATATTGGGCCATCGTCCTACCTAATTAGGATGAATTCTGAGATGGTCACCCGGGAAATCTCCCATTTCTGGTCGATTATGAATGGACTCAGCCATAAACATTCCCTATAAATACTTTTATGTATTATATGCACATCAGAATGCAATTGGTGATAAAAGAACGTTTCTCAAGCTTTCGTATGTTGGGTAATACAAATAGGCCAAAGAGTTGTGTCATACACTCATTTAGCCCTGTTAAAGATCCAGACTTATCACAGCTACAGAGTATTGCACTGTTATCATATGGTTTCAGGTCTAACAACAATAGAATGAGTAAACCTTTTTGCCCTTACAAAATGTGCTAATACCAAAATAAGGTACCTCTACCTATGTACTAACTAAATTAAGTAAAACTAATTAGGAGGTAGTGGGGCTGTCCTATCCACATCCTATTAATACCATGAGCAATTAACAATTGCTTCATACAATTAGTATTATATTACACTACACTTGCTGTGGAATACTAGAATACATTCTGTAATGGATATGTATTTCCTCAGGATAATCATAAATAAAAGTTCAATCAATCAATCAATCATATCTAGTTAAGAAGTGAATTTACCGCTGTTTAAACATGTTATTTCACTATCAGACATTTGACCATGTCTCATTTTTGTTACTTAGTGTGTAGTGATTAAAGCATTTGATTTTTCTCTTAATGAAACGATTAACTTCTGAGACGCAGTTACATATATATGGACACACAAAGCTACAGAGTATTTGTAAGTAATGTATGTCTTCTATTTGCTCATCTGATGTTGATGTGGTCAGCATTCTAGAATGGCAGCTGATCATTATTGGAAGGTGTCCATGGGAACACACAGCTGGTGTGTGTTTCAGTGGATGATGGTCAGTAGCTATATATGGAGGGTCTGTGTTACATATAGCCATGTATGTATACAGTGCTGTGGATATATGTCCAGACATCTATGTACACAGTAGGGTTGATCATAACAACAGGGGAATTTAGATGTGAAAAAACTAAATTAATAGGATGAATATCAGGTAGGTTGAGCAGTTTTTAGTATATAGACTTCAATGATATTTCAAATTTACCATATGATATGACGAGTGAAAGTAGTTGAGTGAAATGGGGAGACTTGCTTAGTATAGAACTTACCTGCACATCCCTATAATAGGTCAGGTATTGCTGGTGAGGTGTGTGCACAAATTCAATTTCTGTTTGTTCTATGGGCATGAGGAGAATTCAGATTAAACACAATGTATTCCACCCCAGAGGAAGGGTACGTGTAGGCTACTATTAGACAAGCATAGAGAATGTATCAAAAGAAGCCAGTGGTTAGCAGTAAAAGCAAACATAATCTAAAAATCCCTGCAAGTGATGAAATATAAAGATAAATTGTGTAATAAATCATAAGTAAAACTTCATACAGGTAGAGTCTATGACATCACACTTTAATGTAAGATTTCTCAATATAAGGTTTATCACCTTTCTATATTGGTCTAGGTTTAAAGGGATCTCCCTCTCCTATTTTGGATGCTAAGCACTTTAGGCTCCAGGTCCTAGCAACCGTTGGGAGTGGAATGAGCTGACATTCATTGAACAAGAATGTCCCCTCAGACCAATTTCAAAGTTTAAACTGGCCCATTATACCAGGCCAGATGGTACTTCCAGTATTTACAAAGATGTAATAACCATACTAAATGTATGTGTCATACATATATTTCCCCTATATATAAAACGGCATTAGTTGGCACCAGCGAACCACCCCATTGAAATAGGCTTGAGTGCTTGCCGGGAGCAGATAAACCAAAAGAGGCTACATTAAAATATGTATTTTTCTCAAAGCTAACTCGATTCTCTTCCCAATTTAAGTTCCACCATTATTATAACTTCTTTATATGTGATATTACTTCTCCTAATAAGAATGATTCTCAGAAATGCATCGTACTTTGAGGAAAAGTAGCATATATAGTAGGAATACTCTCGCATATTGGATCTAGCAACAACAGACAGCAAATCTGACAAAATTCCGCCTTTGTTTTCTGCGATAGAAAGTCCCTAAAATAGCTTACCAATCAAAGATTGGTGATCAAAGACAACAAAGTTTCAAAGTTAATGCTCCTTTAATCGTCCTCTATAAGTATCACATTATAAAGCATCAAAATGACTGAGATAATTGAGCCTAAACTTATCTATCGGCGCTCCTCTGTTGCGACAATGCAGAGCCACTATCAGTAGGCCTATCTAGGTCAAAGGTCAAAGGTCATGGGACACTGGTAACCAAGCAAAGCGTGACCAAGAAACACTTAACCACAGGACGCGCTGCTGTACCTCCCCTGGCCGCTCCGGGTTGAGTGTGAGTCAGCGTATCTGGCCCTCCTTCCAGTAGGAAGCACACTGAATGATGTGACTGGGGACTGCGGCGGTGGTCTAGGTGGGAGTAGGCCTACATTTGTGCGTGTGTGAGGGGGGGGGGTGTAAATGACGGTAAAGGATCGGAATACACCCCACCACAATCCCAGACCCCGAAGGGGCTGGTTAGTATTTGAACCACATCCAGAGGATTGCATGCATTATATTGGCGACAGTCAAGGCTGATCGTAGCCGAGTGTGACTAAACCAATATAATGTGTGCAATCCTCTGGATGTGGTTTAACTGACTTATGCCACACTAGTGGTTATTGTTTTTATCACCATTTGTATGCCATATACAGTCAGGCAAGAGCGAACTCCCATTATGTAGAGAAATTAGAAGAGCACATCATCATGCATGATTAATGCATCCTGCACGGAGCAATCATCACACCTGCCCTATGTTAGACTCTCGTGCAGCCATTAACACGGGTCACTGGGTGCAGCACTGTAGTAATATATCATTGTGAAGTGTGTGAAGTAGTCCCAGCTCTACTGACAGACCATGAAAGTGCGGATTTGTATGAATATGCTACAGGGAGGTGGCCACTAGCTGCTCCTATGTTTTAAAGTGTGTGAAGTAGAGCTAGTGCTAGATACATGTTGTATTAGACATAGATTCTGATTATACTTCTACATTTTCTGACATAGTGCCTTCTTCCTGGTACTTAATGTATCATGCATTGGCCCTTTACTCTAGAGGGCTTAGAAGGAGGTGTCTGTTTCTTAAAATTGTGAGGGAATATCAGAATGGCCTGTTGCCATGATATAGCATGTGTGGATTGTGATGATTCTAAGTGACTGCCCTAGTACTACTGATGGGTGAGTAGGGAGGGTAATGATTCGGACAGTGTATTCTGGACAAAATCTAAAAACGGAAACTACTGTAGAGTTTTAGGTTAAGATGATATGTATAGAATTAGGCTAGACCGGACTGGGCTATCCTCCTTTACTCCTTTAAGAACCAGAACCATATGTATGTAGTATAACATTTATAAATTTCTCCACTGCCCAAAGGCGAAATAGTTTAATGATTTCCATACAGTCATATCTATAGTCAATCTACACCTTTGCTGAAATTGCCATACCACAAAAAGGTAGAAGCATCAAATTGGTATTTTTTTGTATTTTCTTGTTTATAACATATAAAAAATCTCCATAGAACAAAGGGAATCTGCAAAGAACATGCAACTCTCTTTAGCGTTTTCAGATCCCTGAGGACTGCCTGGACATGAAAATTAGTCATCTTCCACACAATCAATGCTACCTTGGAGCTGATTCCCACTAACACCCCACCCTTTTCACAACCAATTGGCAAATTTCCTGCCCCAAAGCCTGATAGGCTACTAAATATCCTGATAGGGTCCTTTCCCCAGGAGTTGGCAGCGGCCCTTTTAGGGTTTATCAGTATTGATAATGCATTGCAAACAGCAGTGTAATCCACCACGTATCTTCTAAATAAAAGTTGTCTACACCATGCCATCCATCGGAATAGATAGTGAATATATCTGATGATTGGGATTCAAATTTAGAACCTGAAATTTGTCAAGGATGTTAGCCAATACCATGAGTAATCTTTCCTTCCTACCTATATTCTTTCTGCACTCAGAGGGTAGAGAGGGAGGGAAAAGGGTGATAGGGGAAGGTAGATGGAAACGGAAAAGAAGAGCAGAGGGACTGTGGAGGACAGAAAAAGAGTAGAGGGCATTTGAATGAAGGTGTTTTTGTTAAGGAAGGGGGGAGGTGCCTAAAGCTTAAAGAGCAGAGAACTAAAAAAGTGCAGACTTTTCTATTAATGCATTTAAGGGATCAAAATAGCACTTTGCAGTAAAAACAATTAGAATATTGATAAATACAATAGATATTTTGTCCTCCCTCAAGCCTATCCTTTCCTTTTCCCTTTCTCCCATTCCTCTTTTTATACACCCAATTAAAATAGAAAACTCCCCATGGCTGGCAATATATACAAACAACCATGTGTCAACCTCTAGACCTGCCCAGACACACACCTGTCTAATACATTGTAACCCGGTGCCCATACATAATATAGCAAGGTTGATAATTTGGAATAAGCTGGAACAGGAATCAGGTGACCATAGGAAACATGAAGTGGTCTGTGGCATGTGCAGTTGCCATTTTGATACAAAACAAACAAAGTGCAGTAGCAGAATTCTGAATATTGATGACAGAAAAGCCTCAGATCAATTTAAAGTTGTCTTACTATTCATCTCCAGAGCAGTACACATTATTGTAAGCATATTCTGTTTTGGGCTGTGCATTCTTTTGCAATTCTTGTGAATTTTGCTTATCAAAATCTGAGAATATATGTACAGCACAAATATTTATCAAAAAACACACGAAAATAACCCAATTTGCAGTAGTCTGAAATTCCCTGGGGTAATTGACACACACACAGTGGGAAGGAAATAGTGAAGTGCTTTTGTGATATATTAAGGAGGAGATCTGACTGTTTTATCTAACATGATGTTACTCCCTGGAGATACCATGGGGCCTACAGACAGCTACTGTTTCCACTAGATGCAAATTCAACTGTATGAGTCCTTTTTATGTATGTTCTACATCAATAAGCTCTGCACAGAATACTTACTCATGTAGGAAAGGGTCCTTATGGTGGCCTATTATGTCAAACGTTAGCATGGGGATCCCTATGTAGGTGATGATTGAGGAGTTTGGTCAACTTGAAGCCATGAACTTGTTACTGCTCCATACGATGGCAGGATACAGAAGGACAGTGTACTTGTCGTGAAACAACATCTCGCCCATAAGGATATATATATGTCTCAAGTAACTGCAGGTGGTCAGAAACTTTAATTGTATTTAAGTTAAGCCATGTATGATAACAGGTTCATATTTAAACATACCTTCCTAATTTGGTCCATCACTGCAGCTCCCTGAGCTCTGGTACTTCTGCTATCACCTGCAGCTAATGGTTCCCCAAGCAGCCTGTAGGTGGGGCAGTGAGCTGCTGCTGCTGCAGCTCTGACTACTGGCTGCTGGGTGACGAGGGAGATGGTTCTATACTCTACCTCAGTGGTAACCCAGCTGGTTGTGAGGGAAGGTGGCAGTGAGGAGGCCAGTGTTGGAGCTGGTGTAGGAAGGTGGCAGTGAGGAGCCCAGTGCTGGAGCTAGTGGTGGAGGAAGGTGGTAGTAAGGAGCATATAGGAACATGAGGGGAAGGAGTGGACCAGTGCAGTAGCCAGGTGGATGTGACTCATAATGGAGATACCTACTACCCCCTTTAATGATGGCACCACTGGATTGGTTCTGATCATCTCTCCAATAGCTAAGCCACCTGTTTAAATACACAAGAGCCCTTAGATCCAGAATAATTATTGACTTATTACCTGGATTTATTCATATTTCTTGTATGGGAGATTCAGTAATTTGTGATCATATATGAATTTTCAGGATTAATATGTTGGCTCATTAAGTGGCCTCAATACCTAGGCCGAATACACTCCTTCTGCATTGTCAGATTCATTCCCTGGAAACCTCTGTCTGATAATATATCTAGTGATAGACCGGGTTAGATTGCCTGGTTAGATTGGCTAATTACATTGCATCTTAATCTTCAAGTGACAGCATATCTATTATGGTGTGGCACCTTACCACATTTACATTGGATAACGATAAATGAGTGCATGTGACCCTGTTTCACCCTGATGTACATGCATATACTAGTATATGGGGAGTCTAGTAACATTGCTGAGTTAAACTGCACCATTACACCTGGATTAGCTACACCTTCCCAGATGGATGTGAATTACCCAGCTTACATTGTCTGGTAACAGAGGAGTAGCCATATGCTACTACATACCCCCGGCACCCCCCAACAAACTCTGTGTGGTATCAGATGTTACGTCTATGTTATATGAGAAGAGCCCCAGGCCTCAGGTGGGTTATTGGTGTAGCTACTGCATAGCTTATTGCAGTGACTTTTCAAAAGGCAAATCATACATCAAAGCCAGAGGGAAAAGAGATATTTCAATAAATCTCTCATTCTTCTGGCCAATTGTTGCGAGGTGTTATTGAGGCTCATGTTTGTTTAACCCTTACGTGCCCAGAACTCCAAAAGTGCGCGCTTTTACACCTATATATCTTCAACAGAGCACCCTGGGTGCTATAGTGGTCAAATCAGGTTGATTCTAGATGCAAATGAAGCGCAATCACATAAGCTTTCTAACGATACTAGATAACCTATGGTGACTTGTATAGAAAATCGATGGTATGCTTAAATACAAAATATAATGAGCTAGAAATGGCCCAAAAATCATTGAAAATGCGCGCATTGGCCAAAGGAGAGTAAAGAAATATTGATAAATAAAGAAAATATTGAAAAAAAGAGTGAAAATAGTGGAAAAAAACTTTTTTGTGAATTATTTTCAGGGGATTATGATGTTCTGACGTTCTGTCAGACAATATTGGACAGGATATTACATTAGCTTTTAGAAAATATAATATATAACATATCTCAGCACAAAATATCAAACTGTTACACAATCTATTAATCATGTTGTGAAAACTGACTTTTGTCAAAATAGTTCTGGGCACGAAAGGGTTAATAAGGATGTATCTTGCCATTATATCTTTCATCTGGCCATCTGGACATATCATGACCTTTGCTTTAGTCTAATCCTTCTGATCAATGTCTGAGTATGCAAAAATCCAGAGTGTTTGTAAAACAAGCAATTTGTAACATTAGTTGGACTGTGATGTGTGACAGTTGGGAAAAAACTTGTTATCAGGAAAATATCCCAGAACTGATAATGTTAACTGTGACCAACAGCCATGTTAATGCCAGACCAAATTACCCAGTTATCAGATTGACAGAGAACTGCATTAGCATAGGTTCTAACTGTAAATGGTGGTGGCAGCTTTATCATGTTTAACAATACTTCCACCAAATCTACGTATATACTCAGTCTCAATCTAAGACAACCTGTTACCGTAGCAACATGGAGGATGGAAATAGATGTGTGGACAGTATGGCTTGTCTATGAGCTTCACTTTGGCCAATGCAGACTTTACATTGTGAAATGCTTCTGTATTCCAGGTTGAATGTTGCTTACTTTTACATATTGAAATACGTATAATCTACCCTTTTAAGGTCTTTCATGCAGGTATTGAATACTATTCTGCCAGCTTTTCAAATTATTATGAACCAGGTCTATCAATAAACTCACACTGGACGAGGGCTGGACTTTACAGCAACACCTGCAAATCAACGTGTCCTCATAGTCAGGACACCCAGTATCACTGTGAACCTCTCTCTATCCTACTTTAGGTAATCCTTAGATTCATGTCTCTGGGTGGTACAACACTTTTTATTTGATTACATGGAATATCTATACTGCTGTGTAAATCCATGCCTTAACTCTTCCTTTACCAGGCCCCACATAAAGACACCCATCCCAAGACCAGGTTTTTCAGATGAAATTCAAATGGGATATTGGGATTTAGGGGGTGGTCTAACCTTTTAAAATCTGAAAGAATTTTGTAAATATTCAAGTTAGAAGTACATCTATGACAAAATGAACAACATTGAATAACCAGAAAGTAAGATACCCAAATCGCCCAAAGTGTTCCAATTAGGGAGATAAAGCCCTATTTGAAATGAAATATAGGTTATTTTAGTGTATATGTTGTCATTGGAACTTATATTTAGGCCAGAATGCATCAAAATAGACTTTAACTTTTTGTACCATCTTTTTCAGCATGCAAAATTGGACAAACCCATTTTTTACCAGAAAAACTATATTGTTGACTTTTTTCTTCGATTTTTGCCTCAAATATTGCTCAAATCATATTGAAAATGATCTAAATATCATCCAAGTTGAGATGCCCAGCATTTCTGGAATATTAGATGTATGTATAAATGGATTAAGATATGCAGAGACAATATGCCATAGACTACTGTCAGAAAAAATTGTGGGATTCTACCAACTTTTAGACAAACCACAGGGGGTCAAAAATCAGCCAAAATCGGCCAAAAATCGGCGATTAACTCGCATTAATGCGTGTACGGTCCTGTACAGTAAACTCGCAATAATGCGTGTACGGTAGAGGAAGGGTTAAGCTATATCTCTTTAGTGCCATACCCGCAGGCAGTGAAAGCAGCTGCTGGTTTATAGTGCTATAAGGTGTCAGTCTATGAAAGCAGCCATCTTGTCCCTTTAACTGTTGCTGGTTCCCAAGAATACTTGTTTCAGTATACAGCTTTACAAAGGAGCACTTTATGCTTGTCTGTCCCTCCCTGCTCACTCTGTCTGCCACTAGCCACATTCCTACCCCCTCCTTCACCTAATGTATTTCTCCCCATCTCATACTAAATTTGCTGTTATTGAAAGATAACAACCCAATATCTTTCTCCCACTTATCTGCATTCATTATATTCATGTGTTTGCCTCCCAATGTCTTACCCCATATAATGGGCTTACACCAAAATGACTCGGTCCATATAATTATTGCCATTTCCATTTAAATAGGATACCTAATCGAGTACACTATACTATACAGAAGAAAAGACTCTTTAATACGTTATTTAACTTAACCCTTCTTTTACCGTACACGCATTATTGCGAATTTACAGTACAGGACTGTACACGCATTATTGCGAGTTACTCGCCGATTTTTGGCCGATTTTGGCCGATTTTTGACCCCCTGTGGTTTACCTCAAAGTTGGTAGAATCCCATGATTTTTTCTGAGAGTAGTCTATGGCATATTGTCTCTGCATATCTTAATCAGTTTGTACATACATTCAATATTTTAGAAATGCTGGGCATCTCAACTTGGATGATAATTTACTCATTTTCAATATGATTTGAGCAATATTTAAGGCAAAAATCGTGAAAAATGTCAAACAATATTGTTTTTTGGGTGAAAAATGTTTTTGTCCAATTTTTCATGCTGAAAAAGATGGTACCAAAAGTTTAAGTCTATTTTAATGCATTCTGGCCTAAATGTAAGTTTCAATGGCAACATTATACATTAAAATAAGCCATATCTAATTTCTAATAGGGCTTTATCTCCCTAATTGGAACACTTAGGGTCATTTGGGTATCTTACTTTCTAGTTATTCAATATTGTTCATTTTATCATAGATATACCTCTAGTTTGCATATTTACTAAATTCTTTCAGTTTCTAAGAGGTTAGGCCATCCCCTAAATGACAATATCCCATTTGAATTTCATTTGAAAAAGTCTGGTCTTGGGAGGGGTGTCTTTATGTGGAGTGTGGTAAAGGAAGAGTTAAAGAACCACTAAAGGATACATTCAGTATCACAAATATTCACTTGTCTATGATCATATATGTAAGCCTAATTATATCACTCATATAGAATGAGATGGTGGGTGGGGGGTGGTGGGAGAGAAGGGCGGAGGGAGTGAGGGAGGGAGGAAGGGAGGAAGGGAGGGAGGGAGGGAGGGAGAGGAGCCCACTTGAAGCTATTGTGGCATTGACTTTATTCATACTGTCACTGATAAAGGCCATGTCCATATATAGGCTAAATATACAACTGTTATCTCCCGGTAGTATTATCCATTACTGCAGCCTGTAGCACTTTAGCTGGCTAGGATTGTTTTTGTCTGAAATACCCAACTTCATACCTGGGGGACACCACTATCATTTTTATCATGTAATAGTCATATTGTAAGCAAACGGACTGCCGTTTGTAGTAGATAACTGTTGTGTAGTCTGTAGGCATGCAGAGGTCATGACTTGAATGACAGTTTATAGCCTAAGTATGACACAATAGTCTTTAATATGACATTGAAATAAGATAACAACATCATTACTGTATGAACTAGGAGGTAGTTTCTATTTAATGAAGTAACTTTTTCACAATCTACAAACACAAACCACGCAGACAGCGTTGGTCCCTGCGGCCCATATATGTGTTATATGTGTTGCTTGGGCCAGCTGGACTTGCCCATATCTGGGTTATGGTGGAAGCCAAGATGGGCAGGCCCAGGAAAGATTTTCTTTTCATAAATGCATTGTAAATATTTCAAAACATACTGACATCTCATTTTTCTCCAGAAATCATTTATTGTGTAACACACATTCTTGTAGTTTGTGCTAAAGTGGAATGAATCTAGGCTTGAGCTGGGCACTTTGAATCCTGGGCTGACTCATCTGGGCTCCCACTTATAGCCCTGGACAATAAGGACCATAACCCAGATATGGGCAAATCAGCTTACCCAAGTAAAAACATATATGCGCTCCACAAGCAATGCTGGCTTGACAATGCAGCCCTTTCATTTGCAAGCAATATGGAGCATACTCCTCCCAATCTCAATGCCTCTCCTTTCCTGTCCTCTGTGTAGTGGTGGAACTGTGTGAGTGCCAATAAGCAAATGAAGAAGTCAATTCCCATCAACTGGTGATGCAGTGGAGGTGATCCACATGGGAATATGATGCCTCTATTTTGATGACACGTTGATGACACTTTGACGAAGCCACTAACAAGGCTCCAGACTGCCAATCCCATCACAGCAGGGTAATGAGAAGCCATGAAATAGTCATAAACCTGGTGTGTCTCACTGCTAGGGAGTTAAGGTGTAAAGTATCAGTCGTAGATGCGAAATAGATGCATCGTTGAAAGCTAAAACTGCCAATCAAAATGTCACAGTAAACTTATATAAGTATTTATCCCTGTGAAGTGCAGTAGAATGATTTCCAGTATTATGCAATGCCTCTGTCCGAATAAATATTTAGAAGTAGTGATGATCAGATAATGAATGCACAGACTCATTTAAAGGATGTGCTTTCGTCAATTCCTATTAATAAATCAATGCCCCCCACCATGGATATCATAGGCAGCATTGTAGCCCTCCTTTACCCTACAATTTGTGTCCTCCCATACAGATTATATGGCTGCCTGGAGCACTCCTGTGGGCCCCTTTCCCTGTCCTCCAACTCTTTAACCATCCCTTCCCTTCCTACCTAGAGGCTCCTACCCCTAAAGGCCCTGTCTATGTTCACTAATGTTCCATATCCTGCCTGTCCTTCGCTACAGAGTGATGTGATGTAAACCCTGCCAGAAGTAACTCTACTAACCCCTTTTACTGCAGGAGGTTGGGGCCTCTTGTATGCACTGCACCTGCACAGTGACACTATGGCCAACCTCTGAATTCAGGGTTTAGGTGGAGTACCATTTCTGTAGAACTGATGGCCATCCAGTGATGTTTTGATACTGTTAGGGAGAAGTCATTATGTAACAATGGTGGGGGGGGGGGGGGTTGGTTGATTTCCGCGCGAGCATGCACAAATCTTTTTGGCCCTCCCCACCTCGAGACCGATTGGAATTTTTCGAGCCCCCCCACTTTGAACTATAGTAATGTGCGGGCTTTTTTTGCCAAAAAGGAGTGAATTTTTTTTGGCTCCTTCCCACCCTAGACGGATCAAATTATTTTTGCCCTCACCCAAACTTACCAACCCCCAGATAATTACCACTCCCTTACTTTACCTATTACCAGCAATTGTGTGATTAGTACAAATGAAATGACAGATATGTATCTGGGGCCTTACTAATGTCATTACTCAGGGCAGTACCGAGTGGTAGAATTCACCTGCTGTGCATATCAAATAAATATATAGCCAGTATTGCCACTGACAGTGAGCAATGAAGTTATAAATTGGCTGGCTATGCAATATCTAGTCACATATTATGTTAGGATAGTGTAGAAAGTGTCCACAAGTAGGGATATGGTGTTGACAGAAAAAGCTCCTTCCACTAATTCTTTTATGAGCATGTTGGTTGAATGTGATAAGTCTCATCGAGACACTAAACACTGATTGGCAGCTGATAGATTCCTATATGAGACGCCAGTAGTTCAGACAAGCCTCCTGTCTCAGCACTGGCCGAGATAGTTGTGTGAATGCTTAATTTATGTGTTATGGTCTGTGTTTACGGATTAACATGGCTCTATATGAGACACGTTGTATGATATTGATGTGGCATGCCAGGGATTAGGGAGAGAAAGTCAGAAAGACAGACAAAGAGGGGGAGAGAGGTATACAGAGACTCCACAGAGAGAGAGACAGACAGACAGACAGAGACAGAGACAAAGACAGAGACAGAGAGGGACAGAGACAGAGAGACAGAGGGACAGAGACAGGGAGAGATGTAGAGAGGACGGTACTTGATATCTTTAAAAAGGTCTGTATAATGTTCGCAATTCAAAAGTTGCAGCCTAGTAATATAGTGAATAACCTTGATGGCTAGACACAGATACTAGTTCACAAAAAAACGATACCTTCAGGAATATCTCAAAGTAAAGCATGAGAATTGTCGTTCAACTACAACTAGGCCTACCATCTTGTTAGAGCCTTGGATATCCTCCTGTTCCTGATGTGTTGAATGCTATTTTGCCATCCATTTTCTGCTGATCACAACAGGCGTAGAACCTGCAGTATTGTCCCCATAAGAGAGCCCCGCCTTGCACAACTGCATGTCTCTGTGTGCATCCAACTAGTCTGCCATGTCCTAAGCCTCTATGGCACTGCCCCCAAGCCCCTTTACCACTCCTCTTTTCAAGGGTCACACACTAATCTCATATTACATCCGGTTCTGTGGTATAGATACAGCCACAGAGTTTAAGGCCTTCTTCCATGTGCCGGTCGACCATTACCAACATACCTCAAAATGTGTGATATGCATATCTCATGGAGTCCATGCTTTAGTGGTCAATCACTGGTAATATAACCCCCTTGCTATGTTATAGGCGCCCCTCATCAGTCACTTTGTCTGTACATGTGCAGCGGAAAGGGCTTCTGACTGAGATGTAATACACAGATTACCCAGTTGCATGTTGGAAAGACTCAGTACAAAACATGGCGTGGGAGGCATCTGATTAGTCTCTTCTGATGAAACAGTTGTGTCGGTGCCTTTATATTGTCAGTGCTCACAGTAAAATAAGTGTTTTCATACTATGGAAGAAGATTAAACAGTGTACTAAGTACATGATTATTAAGACTCTTAAAGAGTATGATATTCATCTCTTGTTGGCTACCGCCCCATGTCTAATGCAAATACAAAGCCTATTATTGATGCACTATTCAGATGTGTCCTTAGAATGTTGAAACAACCCTGTATTCAGGTATTGGCCCTTTGACAGTGAATCACCGACATTAGCACCTCTTGCTGAGTAAAGCTGGTTGGGGATTCAAGCAATGCTGATTGTGACTGGGAGAGCTGAAATTATTACCACTTATTGTCCAGAAGCCGGAAAATTGATGATCATGGTGAACTTGTGGCTTGATGAACCATTGCCCTGGAAGCTGAATGTGGCGGCTCACCACAAAAAAGATGGAATTATCAATTTCAGGATGAATCAGTCAGATACTGGTGAGACAGGGGTACCCGGGCCCGTAGGAATGCTATTTTGCAGAAAACTACGAGCCCGGACCCAAAACTACTGGCCATTGGCCCCAGGGCCAGCGTTAGTGTCTACCCCTGTGAGACACTCCAAATAACGATTCCTTTTAGCCACTAAACATAGTTGATATAAATTGTACTAATAACTGAATCAGTTAAACCCTGCAGCCAATGTCAGTGATAAGACTCTTAATCATGGATGGTAAACAAGCCCCAATAGAATCCAGACATTATTGAAAATATTTTAAGAGAAATTAATCTATGATATAAATGTAACCTTTACATAATGTAAAAACTTCAAATGATCTTTACCAAATCCCCTTGAAAGCCCATGATCTATTTTCAACATGAAGTGAGCCAGATTTAATGCAGTTTTAATGATGTTTTTATGTTCTCTCAGTTTGATAAATGCAGCGCACACATCATGATCCTTTATTCTGACAATGATAGGTAATTACTCTTCGTTAAGGCTTCATTATTCATGAAGCACCATCTGTCTTGTTGTAATGGACTAGCCATGTTTAGCTGTTATTGGCACATGTATGATTGTGGTACAGTCTAGATGATTGAAGCTTTCATAGATGGGCTTTTTGCGACAGTAATCTACCCTTCTAGAGGCAATTGAAGAAAAAAAAACTTTTATCATCAGGAAGGAGAGTTAAGGGAATATATCAACCACAACCTAACAGACAAGGCTGCCACCATTTCCCCCAAGCCTTTCAGTGCATCTTCCCACCAATACAGGCACTGATACTGCTCCTTAACCCTTTCATGTGTAATTGGTCCTTTTTCCATCTGCCTTTAAGTCCTGCTTCCTCCCACCTTCTCCTTCTGTCTGCAGACAAAGTGCCAGTTCCAGATTGAATCAGCCGTAGGAGATCCATTTGGGCTAAGAGACTAACCAACTAAGACCCGTGCTAATTGCTACCCATATGTAATTACAACAGTCCTTTCTTTGCATCTGTGGCCCTGCATTCTCACTAACAGGAGCAGAGAGAAAGATAAGGCCATTTTGATTATTATTAGGAATATGTGGGAAGATAGTATCCATACTTTAATTACAAGCCCTGAAGGGACCAACTCATTCACTCAAATGCTGACAGAGCAGTTCTGTATTATCTAGAAACATCAGTTCCAATGGATGCTTTCATATGGTAGGTTTTTCAACAAGAACCCTGAATGAATATAATTTCAGATTATAGGTGATTAGAGGGTAATAGTGAATGAGAGAATTCAGAGAACACAATATCTATGATCCAATACTATGACTCAATCAGTCGATTATTGTCCCATTAAGAGATTAATACCTTCATTAGGCACTGAGATTACTTTCACAATTTCAGCCAGAGGCTGATTATTTAGTACCAAATAAACCTGCCTGAGGGAACAGACTCTGATTGCAGAGGGAGGGAGGGGCATAGAGGACGAGTGGTGTTAGGAGTATGTAGCAAACCATGGCTTATTTAGGATTTCAAAGACCAGTTCCAGGGACAAAATTGATACATTGAGCTAGTATCCCCTCAGTACTGTATTTATGCATCGTGAAGAAAAGGCTGTATGCAGCTCTGAAAGTGTTTTGCACATTTATCAATTGGCATATGTATCAGAAACAACATATTAGTTGTTTAACTAATGGGCTTTATGTTTCAACAACCCTTGTGCATCCTTTAGGTAGAGGATTTGGTTTTCAAATTTTGCAGTTTACAGAGTGATACAGGTAGTAATTTTAAGACCAAATCACTTTGAATTAACCTCATCTTGGATCGTCCAAGAAATCTAGGCCTCTGGCTTTATGTTTCAGTGCAAAATTTTGTCTGAACCAGTGTTCTCTAACAGCAAATGAAACAGGACTTCTGAACCAAAGGGCACTGGCTGCGTATGGAGATGGTCATTGGAATGGGGGGCCCTTCATCACAGCCTTCTGCTATTTTAGTGTTTCAGGGTCTTAGATCTTACAAGACCTTTTGCATGGATCACTATTTCACTGCAGCAACAAACAAAGTACCAGCAAAGCCCTCCCAGAGGCTGCAGGTTTAGCAGCAAATGGCATAAAGCTAAGCATGGGATGTAAAAGGGGGATTGTGCCTTGGTGAAGGTGTCTGTTTCAATACTGAGTGTGTACTAGAGAGTTTTCATAAGTTCAACAAGGGGTTCTGTTAAGTGAAGGATTTGCACAGGTTCTAGTAACCATTTAGAGTTTTGATGACAGAGGTGACTTAGTTGAATGCAGAATGTCCCCTCTGACCAATTTCAAATTTTAAACTGGTCCATAGATTCCAAACCAAAATATACTTTTTGTGTTTACAGAAATGATGTAGTTCTTTGTACCAACAAAAATACAAGTTTGTTTTCTGTCTGTGTCAAACTGTTTGAAAACACACATTAATTATAGAGGGAAAATGGAAAAGTACATTATGACAAATGATGCGTCCTGCAGGGAATAATCAACGATCGTGCCCTATATTAGACTCTCAGGCAGCCATTAACACGGGTCACTGGGTGCAGCGCTGCAGTAATATGTCACTGTGAAGTGTGTGAAGTAGTCCCAGCTCTGCTGACGGACCATGAAAGTGCCCATTTGTATGAATATAGGCAGTAGAGCTGCTCCTATGTTGTTAAGTGTGTGTCTAGGAGCTAGAGCTGTATATCTTGATGCATGCTGTATTAGACATATATTCTGAATATACTTCTACATTCTCTCACATAATGTCTTCCTCCAGCTACCTCATTTAGAACATTAGTCTACCATTCTGGAAGAGGACCTAGAACTATTTTTCTGTCCATAAATCGTAAGGGTATTTCGAAGTGGCCTGTTGTCATGATCTAGCATGTGTGTATTGTAATGACTATAAGTGACTGCCCCGATACTACTGGTAGGGTGATTAATGAGGGCAATCATTCAGGCAGTGCATTGTGGGCAAAATCTACAATGGAAACTACTGTATCAGGTTGAGAGGCATTTACATTCATAGAGGTAGGATCGACAGGACTAGGCTATCCTCCTTTACTCAAAACCTTGTTAGTATAAACCTTCTGTATGTTCCAATGACACAGCAACAATTGTCTTTCCACTTTAATTTGATTCCCAAATTTTCTTCTAAAAGGGAATCCTACATAGAGGCCCCCTAGGGAAATAATGAAAGTATCTAGACCTCTCCCTTTGGCTAAAAGAAAAATATATGTATTGCTCTACCTAAAATAAATGGGCTACTTGGGCATTTACTATAGTAATGTTCATTACCTTCTCCACTGCCCATAGCTTTGATCTATAGGTAAGAAAATATAAGTGTATTTTGTGAACGCATAGCTTCATCGTTTCAACTGTGACCTCCTGTTTATTTGCTTCTGAAACGATTGTTTCTAAATGATCTCCCTTACACATTCCCATGGTATGGTTTACATGTCAATAGAAGAAGGCTACTTATGATTAATAATGTTAAAATGCATTGTTTTCCCATAGGTAATACACACCTTTGTTGAAGTGACCATACAACAAAAAGGTAGCACCATTTTTCTTAGGTATGGAAGTAGTTTCCATTGCTCTACATCTCTTATCTCTACCCTTGGAAATGCTTTAAGAGCACTGCATAATAATTCAAGTTTAAACCCCTTTTGTCAGTGCTTAAAGCTGCAGTCAAGGTGCTTAAAGTAGGAGCCGCAGCTTGTCAGCACCTTTAACATACTTTAACCTACTTTAAGCAGTACCTACTTTCCTGCAACTTTAATTCCTAGTTTAAAGATCCGTAAAGGTGCTTAACGCTGCTTAAAGAAGGACCAGCACCTTGCACCAGCTTTAACCTTCTTTAAGCAGTGCCTGCCTTTTTGCAACTTTTATCTTCTTTTAAGTCCCTTCTCTACGCCCTGAAGGTGCAGGTAGCCGGAGGAGAGGTGTGGCCGTGTTTGTGGCACTATGGAGCCGTCAGGAGGTAGCATATGATGCCTTGTGCGCGTCCTGGAGGTGCAGGTAGCCGGGGGAGAGGTGTGGCCGTGTTTGTGGCACTATGGAGCCGCCAGGAGGTAGCATATGATGCCTTGTGCGCGCCCTGGAGGTGCAGGTAGCCGGGGGGGAGGTGTGGCCGTGTTTGTGGCACTATAGAGCCGTCAGGAGGTAGCATATGATGCTTTGTGCGCGACCTGGAGGTGCAGGTAGCTGGGGGAGAGGTGTGGCCGTGTTTGTGGCACTATAGAGCCGTCAGGAGGTAGCATATGATGCCTTGTGCGCGCCCTGGAGGTGCAGGTAGCTTGGGGAGAGGTGTGGCCGTGTTTGTGGCACTACAGGTCCGTCAGGAGGGAGCATCTGACACCTTGTGCGCGCCCTGGAGGTGCAGGTAGCTGGGGGAGAGCTGTGACACCAATGATGGCCAATGCTACACTGATCCGCTTCAGTGCACATCAGAAGTCACATGACCTCTCCCTGCCTGCCCGACTGACTGCCCAGCTGCCTACCTGACTGTCCAGCTTACAAGACACATCCCAAGCCTCCAGGACCAAGTCCAATTCTCCACAACTTTGGTCCAGCCTCCACAACCCGGCCCCAGCCTCCTCAACTCGGCCCCAGCCTCCTCAACCCGGCCCCAGCCTCCTCAACCCGGCCCCTGCCTTTAGGCAAACCTCTGGTCCTCCTTTAATCATCTTTCAGCAAGTTTAAGCAAAACCCCAATTCGTTCTTTAATATATAGTATAGTAACATATTCAGGCATGCATTGGATAAAAGTATGGAATTACCCTTCATATGATATCACCTATGCAGTATGGACAATATGATAAGTAAAGAACAATGATAAGCAAGGCAGCAGCAACATTGTTAGGTAAGGGAGACATTAGGTGTAAACAGACTGTTTTGTGATACTGTGCCAGGTTCAAAAGTTATTGATGGCTGTGAGATCATTGTCTGTGTGGTGTAAAGCCGGGGTGTAAACAGCTGCCAACCTCCACCTGCCTGGTTCTTATACACCCAGTTCCTGAAGCCTATGGTATATAATGGGTGACTATTGAGAAAGGAGACCCTTGAGAAGAGTCTGTGAAGTCATTTTAGTCATCTCTGAGAATAAAAGCTGTGTGTTGGAAACAGTTCCTTACCACCATCTAAATGCTTCCAATACCAAAGTGCCATGAGACTATTAATTCATTTAAAATGCCCGGTTACTTGTGTGTATTAAATGATGGGTAGCAGGGTGGGGATGCCTTCAGAGAAAAATGGCATTCATTATTATATTATAATATAAAAAGTTCAATTATTTGTCTGGTTACATGTCACTGTCACTAAATGAGGCTGAGGCATAATTGGCATGGAGAGTAGCTCTAGCTGAAGGACACCCCCACCCAAGCAGAGGTTTAGTAGGCAGCAGGACTGTTCCCACCAAGGGGTCAGACAGTACTGGTATATGGCAGGACCCAGCCACTGTAGTATAACCTCACACAGTGGTTGTTGCCAATACCATTCAGATCAGGAGAATGGACATAGTGGTATCCTTCAGCATGACTAATGACATACGTGGTATCTCACAGTTAACACACACAGACATCTCTCCAATGCGATGTCAGATTAAATGCTTCTACATACCTATGTAATTACTGGCCATCTATGTCATACGAACCACATTTAAGGTTTAATTCATGTCATTACATGTTCTGTACTTCAATGCTGATCAGCATATTCATTCATACATAAATAATGAGGATAATAGAGCATCATTAATTAAAGATACTCTATCATGCTTAATAACATGTCCATTGTTAAACACTGCTTAACTTGTTCAACGTTTGCTGAAATGGTCACATAAAAGTTTGTTTAAAATGTTCACAGCAAATTTAGTCCTTTTCATAGAAAGGTGAGGACATGCGTTTGTGAGAGTGCACTCTTATTTGACCTTCAATGAGCATCACAGAAAGTCTTATCCTCTCCTCACCAAGGGGATGTGAGTGCCACTTCCTCTGTTAAATAAAATCTAATCTGAACTAAGACACAATTACCTAATCAGTATTGGATTCCTGCACACAATAGCAACTCTGAAGGTTTTGCCATTAATGGTTCCATTCCATGAAAGCTGGATGGTCTGAACATATAGACACCACTCCTTGCTAGATACAAATCTGCATAAACTAAAAATGTCAAAGTACAGATCCTGCTAAGTGATAATCCACTCTAGTGTTTATCTCCCTCCCTTATATATCATCCATATCATACTGCTTAGGGATAAAGTTGCATCAAGGCATGGCTGGTTGTGAGGTTCGCAGAAAGTAGAGTAGACAGGAGATAGGCTTGGGGTGACAGGGACAAATGGAGGCAAAGAGGCATGCTAGGATGAATGTGAAAATGTGGAAGAAATATTGGAAATGATCACCTTAGCTAAATCTAACATTTTGGATAGAATCCATACCGGGTAGGACTAAAACTTGAATTCCATTAAAATCAATAAAAAGAGTGTATTTGGTGCATAACATATTGGTCCTCTTCCATGCAGTCACTGCTACCTTGGAAATGATCACCATTAACACCAACTTCCTAACCAGTCTGTCAATTTCCTGTCTCAAGGCCTGATAGGCTACTTTATCTCCTGCTAGGGTACGTTTCCCAGGGGTTGGCAATGGCCCCATTTTGGTATACCAAAGCATTTCAAACAGCAGTGCAATACACCATGTATCTTCTATTAACAGGTGTCTACTCGCTGCCATCCATGAGAATAGATCCCTTTACATAGTTTGTGGTCATCCATTGATGTATCATACTTGTCACAGTGTGTAACAGACCCTCAGTGGAGTCAAGTTATATCATAATTGTTGATTTTGTCTTCTTGATTTACTAAATAGTGTTTTGGTTCTGAAATTGTTTTTATATCCTTCAGGATACATACATAATGGTTTCGGGAGTAGATTGTGGTTGCTACACATTCACATTTTGTCACTACATCCTGCTACAGACTGCTCCACCTTGCCTTCTGACAAGCGGCTTGCAGCAAGTTGATCTTTGTGTGAGGAATGCAGGGAGGCAATGTGTGGGTGACTCCTGTAGTGAGAGGAGCTGATCTCTGACGTAACAGACAGTAGGATTTTTTAGAAAGGACAAAGTGAGACATGATACTGTTATGATTATTTACAGAGAAGATGATAGTCAAATAATTGAAATCATAATTAGATATCCCTATACTTATAACAGTTCTTTATCTTCAGAATGTCAGGTATGACCTGAGGATATGAGCAGTTTTGGCTAATTGTGTTTCAGAGAGAGAGAGAGAGAGAGAGAGAGAGAGAGAGAGAGAGAGAGAGAGAGAGAGAGAGAGAGAGAGAGAGAGAGAGAGAGAGAGAGAGAGAGAGAGAGAGAGAGAGAGCATCAACACTGTTTTGGGAGCTGTCAGTCATGTTGGTGTAATTTTGGTAGTTCAGTAAGAGCTGTGCTTGTGGCAGTAGGGTAGATAAGGTCTTCCCATGACACAGGGTGGAGGCTGCAGCCATGTTGTCTGGTTTGGCTCAGAAGGATTAACCTACATTAGGTATTACGAGGTACATTCACCACAGGCACTGCAGAGGGGAGGGGGGAGAAAAAGGTGATGGAGGAAGGTAGAAGGATCGGGAAAAGAAGAGCAGAGGGACTATGGAGGACAACAGAAAAGAAGCAGAGGGCATTTGAATGAAGGTGTTTTAGTTCAGAAAGAGGGGAAGTGCTTAAAACTTAAAGAGCAGATAATTAGAAAAGTGCATTCAAGGGATCAAAATAACAAAGGATATTTTAGAAAGGACAAAGTGAGACATGATACTGTTATGATCATGGAGAAGGTCAAAAATTGAAGTCATAATCATAATTATCCCTATACATATAACATTTCTTGACTTTTAGAATGTCAGATATGATCTGAGGATATGAGCTGTTTTGGTTAATTGTGTCTTTAGCCCTTGGTTTGGCTCAGAAGGAGGCATGTTTAACCTACATTATGTATTACTAGTTACATCCACCACAGGCACTGCAGAGGGAGGGAGCGAGAGAAAAAGTGATGGGGAAAGGTAGGAAAGGGACTGTGCAGGAGGACAAAAAACAGTGTAAGCGTATTTGAATGACAGAAATAACTGAAAGTGTTTTACTTAGGGAAGGGTTTAAGTGCTTGGAGCTGAAAGAGCAGAGAATTAAAAAAGTGCAGACTTTTCCATTAATGCATTTAAGTGATCAAAATAGCACTTTGCAATAAAACCAGTTAAAATATTGACATATAATCATTATCTAGTCCTCCCTCAAGCCTATCCCTTCCCTCTCACTTCCTCACATTCCTCTTTTTACACATCCAATTAAAGTAGAAAGCTCCCCATGGATGGCGATATATATACAAACACCCATGTGTCAACCTCAAGACTTGCCCAGACACTCACCTGTCTAATATGATGTGACCCTGTGCCCATAAATCTATAGCAAGGTTGATAATTCGGATGTAGCTGGGACAGGAATCAGGTGACTACAGGCAACATGAAGTGGCTGTGGCATGTGCAGTTGCAATTTGATACAAAACCAGTAGGATAATTCATCCCGATCCCTCTCTCACCTCTCCATTGATAATGCCTTGGGTATGGTGTGAGTGCAAACCAAGTCATTATCAGTCAATTCATGTTAACAAGTGACGTACTAGTGTGGGAGTTTTAGTGCAAGGCATCAATATAAGATACCTAATGGACACTGATTTGAAGCAACAACAGTCAATCTATTCACATCTGCAATATGTAGTTCTAAGCAGAATTCTAAATATTAATGACAGAAAAGCCTCATATCAGTCCAGATAAAAAAAATGTTTTTGGCTGTGCATATTTTCACGAACTTTGTTGAAATAAATCCTCAAAAATATGTACTGCACATATTTTTATTCAATATGTTGTACAACTACCATATTTCGAAATATTTGGATTTAAATATATGTGAAATTGTTCCTTTTTAGTGAATTCGCAAAATAACTATTCACATGAAAATGCCTACATTTACAGTAGGCTGGGTTAATTGACACATAGACATTGGGAAGGAAATTATGAGGTGTTTTTCTGACATATGAAGGCAGACCTGTGGCTGTTTTATCTAACATGATGTTTCTGCCCGAGGACACCAGAGGAGTCTACATGGCATTTGCTGTTTCCACTTAATGCATATTCAACTGGATGAGTCCTTTTTATGTTGTACATCAATAAGCTCTTTGTACAGATCTGTATAGAATACTCACTCATGTATGGAAGGGTCCTCATGGTGGCCTATTATGTCAAACGTTACCATGGGAATCCCTATAGAGGTAATGATAGAGAAATTTGGTCATCGTGAAGCCATACACTTGTTATATGATGGCAGGATACAGAGGGACAGTGTACTTATCATGAAACATTTGGTGCACATATGGAGTGTCTCAGGTAACTGGAGGTGCTTAGAACATTTAATTGTATTGAAGTTAAGCCTTGTATGACTATAATTATGTTCAAATCTAAAACATGCCTTCTGTATTTGGTCTCGTACTGCAGCTCTCGGAGTTGTGGTACTTCTGCTATCACCTGCAGCTAACAGTTCCACAAGCAGCCTATAGGTGGGGCAGTGAGCTTCTGCTGCTGCTGCGGCTCTGACTACTAGCTGCTGGGTGACGAGGGAGATGGTTCTATACCCTCCCTCAGTGGTAACCAAGCTGGTGGTGGAGGAAGGTGGCAGTGAGGAGCCCAGTGTTGGAGCTGGTGGTTGAGGAAGGCAGTCTGGCTTGTGGCTGTTTCCACAGAATGGTGCCACCTGGTGAATGCACCTTGCATGCCTTTTGCTTCCACTTATATGTAGCATATAGGAACATGAGGGGAAGGAGTGGACCAGTGAAGTAGCCAGGTGAATGTGACTCGTGATGGAGATACCTGCTACCCTCTTTAATGCCGACACCACTGGATTGTCTCCCTAATAGCTAAGCCATCTGATTAAATACACAATATAGCCCTTAGCTACAGAATAACTATATACTTATTACCTGGATTTATTCATGTTCGCCACTTAGAATATTCAGTAATTTGTGACCATAGTGGAATTTCCAGGATTAACATGGTGGATCATGTGATTACAGCATATTTACATCTAGTACTCCATATTAAGAGTTATGGTGCCTCATCACATTTACATTGGATATAGATAAATGAGTGCATATGATAGCATGATCATTTAGCTTTTATACAGAAGCGACTACCCTAATTTCCTAAGTGGAGTTGTAAGGTTCACCCTGATGTATATGCATCTATCAGTATATGCAGAGTTGCCTAAAAACATCTCCTAGTTAAACTGCACCATTACACCTGGAGTAGCTAGACCTTCCCAGATGGATGTGAATTACCCAGCTTACATTGTCTGGTAACAGAGGAGTGCCCATATGCTACTACATACCACAGGCACCCCCGACAAACTCTGTGTGGTATCAGGTGTTACTTCTATGGTATATGAGAGGAGCCTCAGGCAGCAGGTAGGTTATTGGTGTAGCTACTGCGTAGCTTATTGTAGTGACTTTTCAAAAGGCAGGTCATATATGGGATCGAAGCCAGAGGAAAGAGTGATATTTCAATAAGTCCTTCTGGCCAATTGTTGCGAGGTGTTATTATGGCTCATATTTCTTAAGAAGAGCCTAGGCAAAGCCTAGCCTGAAGCCACAAAGTGGCTTCAGGCTAGGCTTTGCCAAGCACTTTATGCAGTGGTCGGAATTCATGGTGGATTTGTAGCATTCAATTGACAAATTCAATGTGGAATTCCCAGCAAATTTACAAACATTGATCAATCAAAACTAGCAAAAACATCTGCGAATTTGAACATCTATCATTTCATCTTTAGATCAGAACGAAAATAAAGGTATTAGGGATGCTTATTGATGCCTATTTTCTACACGGTGCTGTAAAAGGTTTGCTTGCTTGACAAAATGGCCGACACAACGTCTATTTTCACATTCTCCAAGCAGATATAAATTCGTTAGTATGTATGATAAGTAGCTCGACTAAACATCTGGATGGAGAGTGTCTCAGTTACGTCACAGTCTTGGTGACGTCACTACTTCACTAAGCAACATCGCTACGTCACTTAGCAACATTGCTACGTCACCTAGCAATGACGTTACTTAGTGCAGAGTCCAAATTGTTATGTTTTATGAGGCACAGATTGCCGTGGGAATGGGGCACAGTTTGTAGTCGGAATGGGGCACAGTTTGAAGTCGGAATGGGGCACAGCTTGTAGTCGGAATGGGGCCCAGTTTGGTGTCGGAACTAGTCGGAATGGGGCAAAGATTGCCCTGGGAATGGGGCACAGTTTGGTGTCGGAATGTGGCATAGTTTGAAGTCGGAATGGGGCACAGTTTGGCGTCGGAATGGGGTAGGCCTCCCAGGGTATCTATGCCTGACGTGAGAGATAGGGGAGGCTTAAATTAGTAGGCCTATGGGCCTATAAGATGGAGTGGGGAGGGAGCTCACTTTTTTCCAGCGTCAATACCAATTTTAATTTAACAAGGATGTATCTTGCAATTCTTTCATCTGGCCATCTGGATATATCATGACCTTTGCTTTAGTGTAATCCTTCTGATCAATGTCTGAGTATGCAAAAATCCAGGGAAGGGGTGTAAAACAAGCAATTTTTAACATTAGTTATAGAGTCTGTGTTAAAGAATAGTTTTTTGAAGACAGTAGGGAAAAACCTGTTATCAAGAAAATACCCCAGAACCGATAATATAACTGTCACCAACAGTCATGTTAATGCCAGACAGTAATATCCAAAAAAAGTCAGTAATCAGATTGACGGAGAACTGCATTCTCATGAGTTCTAACTGTAAATGGTGGTGGCAGCTTCATCATGTTTAACAATACTTGACCAAATCTACTCAGTCTCAATCTTAGATAGCCTGTTACCATAGCAACATGGAGGATGGAAATAGATCTGTGGACAGTATGGCTTCTCTATGAGCTTCACTTTGGCCAATGCAGGCTTTAAATAATAAAATGCTTCTGTATTCCAGGTTGAATGTTGCTTACTGTTACCTACTGATTTACATATAATCTACCCTGAAATGGCCTTTCATGCAGGTATAGAATATTTTTCTCTCAGCATTTCCAATTCTTATGAACCTGAGGTCACCTTTAAAAGTGGTCTATCAATAAAATAACACTGGATAAGGGCTGGATTTTACAGCAACACCTGCAGATCAATGTGTCCTCATAGTCAGGACACCCTGTATCATCACAAACCTCTCTCTATCCTACTTTAGGTAATCCTTAGATGCATGTCTTTGGGTGGTACAACACTTTTTAATATGATTACATGGAAAGTCTATACTGCTATGCAAATCCATGCCTTAAGCTATATCTCTTTAGTGCCATACCCTCAGGCAGTGTAAGCAGCTGCTGGTCTATAGTGCTATGAGGTGTCAGTCTGTGGAAGCAGCCATCTTGTCCCTTTAACTGTTGCTGGTTCACAAGCATACTTTTTCAGTATACCACTAAAGGATAAATCAGTATCACAAATATTCACTTATCTATGATCTTATATGTACGGCTAATTATATCATTCATATGGAAACACCACCAGCATCGCAGAGATGATCCCATAAGCCAGGAAACTAATACCCTTCAGGCTGGGAGGTCCTTTTACTATACACTGATGAACCTCCAAAGGCAAAAAGGTTCATCTCAAAATGTGCCAGGATAATTGCTTACTCAGCATTTCTGCAAGGACCTGAGGTTTGGGGGATGTACCTAGTGTGATAGAGAGAGGATGTGGAGGCAGATGCCTCAGGCACCACCCTGCTGGGATACTCCCGCATGTCTCAATGAACTTCATTAGGGCTAAGTCTTTCCCTGTAGCCCCACTTACTGACAGGTTGCTGAGGGATAAGAATCGCTTAGTGAGCCCAGGGGCATTCTCCTGAGCCACATCGTAGACTTGATGACCTTACTACCAAAAAGGTTTATTGTTAGGATCACACTTTCTGTTTGAGACCCTCTAGGCTGGGTGCAATATGCAAAGGGAGGGTTTTAGCTCCACTTACTGATTATGTTTTGGTAGCTGCTGAGGATCAGGTATGGTACAGTGAGCCGGGAGCAATTGTCATGAGCCGCACAGTAAACTAAAAGACACTTCTACCAGGAACAGATTTAGTATTAGGGTTGTGCTTTCTGTTTGAGGCCATAGGCAGGGATACAGAAGCTTGGATGCACAAATGGAGGGATGGCTGGAGGGAGTGAGGGAGTGAGGGAGGGAGAGCAGCCCACTTGAAGCTATTGTGCCATTGACTTTATTCATACAGCCACTGACAGAGACTATGTCCATACATAAGCTAAATATACAACTGTTTTTTTTTTGAGATGCCATACTTCAAACATAGGGGACACTTCAAGCAAAAGAACTCCAGTTTGTAGTAGATAGCTCTTGTGTAAGCTGTAGTCATGCAGAGGTCATGACTTGAATGACAGGTTATAGACTGAGTATGATACAAGGGTCTTTAATATGACAGCAAAATAAGATACCAACATCATTACTCTATTATATATATAGAAGGTAGTTTTACAATAATATTGTACAATGACAGTGTGCAATGATATTGCACAGTGACACTATGGCCAACCTCTGATGGCAGAATTTACAAACACAAACCAATGCAGCCCTTTCATTCCACAAGCAATATGGAGCATACTCTTCCCAATCTCAATCTCTCCTTCCCTGTCCTCACTGTAGTGCTGGATCAGTGTGAGTGCCAATAGGCAAATGAAGAAGTCAATTCCCATCAACTGGTGATGCAGTGGACTTGATCCACATGGGAATATGATGCCTCTATTTTGATGACACATTGATGACACTTTGATGAAGCCACTAACAAGGCTCCAGACTGCCAATCCCCTCTCAGCGGGGTAATGAGAAGCCATGAAATAGTCATGAGGCTGGTGTGTCTCACTGCTATGTGAGTTAAGGTGTGGAGTATCAGTGGTAAGATGCCAAATAGACACCTGATTTGATGCTAAATCTACCAATAAAAATGTCATAGTAAACCCATAAAAGTATTTACACCTGTAAAGTACAGAAGCACGATCTCCAGCATTCTACCCATATAAATATTTAGAAGTAGTGATGATCAAATAATGAATGCACAGACTCATTACAAGGATGTAATCAATTGGGTATATCCAATTATTTTTACAAAATTCTAAATCCTACATAAATATGTTCCAAATACTGTAAAAATATATATATTATGGATTGGGGCACATTAAAATGGCATCCATGATCAGTAAGGGGTCAGAAAGTACATCTCATTGGGTGTTTTCTAGTGTTTAAGCAATGGGGGCAATAAAATCATGCACAATTTCATTCCAAAATGACCATTATTATATTGAGCATTAAAATTAATTTTGAGCAAGATCAGAACGAATGAGGGGGAATGGAATAGATAAAAAGTTAAGTATGTCATATGTGAACAGTCTGACTCATTATTAGGGAAATTTATTTTTTGTCCCACACATCGGATATACTCACTTCAAGTAGTTAATCAATATGAATATACCAATGCCCCCTATGGATATTATAGGCAGCATTATTACCGCCATCCTTACCTACAGCTTGGGTCCTCCTATACAGATTATATGGCTGCTTGGTGCACTCCTGTGGGCCCCTTTCCCCTGTCCTCCGAACCTTAAACAATCCTTTCTCTCCCTACCTTAGGCTCCTACCCTTAAGGGCCCTGCCTATGTTCAATAATGTTGAATGTCCTGCCCGTCCTTCCCCACAGAGTAATATGAAACCTGCCAAAAGTAACTCTACTAACCCCTTTTATTGTCTGCCTGCAGGAAGTCGGTGCCTCTCACATGCACTACACCTGCACAGCGACACTATGGCCAACCTCTGAAGGCAACGTTTAGATGTAGTACCATTTCTGTAGAACTGATGGCCATCCCCTGATGTTTTGATACTGCTAGGTAGTAGTCATTATGTAGCAACAGGGGTTGGGGTTCGGTTGATTTTCGTGCTAGTGGGTGAAAATCCCCTCACCGGTTGAATTACTTCTGGCTCCCCTCGAGACCGTTTGATTTTTTTTAGCCCCCCCAAACCCACCAACCCCCACCTGCAGATAAATAATGACCACTCCCCTTGTATACCACCAATTGTGTGATTAGTACAAATGAAATGACAGATACATATCTGGGGCCTTACTGACGTCATTACTCAGGGATGAACCAAGTGGCAGAATTCACCTGCTGTGTATATCAAATGAATATATAGCCAGTCTTATCACTGACAATGAGCAAGGAGGTCATAAATTGGCTGGCTATCCAATATCTAGTCACATATTATATAAGGAGAGTTTAGAAAGAGGATTATTGCCTTTGCCTTTATTGGCAGGGAGATATGCACAAAGCTTGTGGGAATGCCCATTGGTCTATATACCTGGTAGGCGGTGGCTGATAGATTCCTGTAAGCCTCTTATCTGTAGATGAAGGAGGGATAAGCTGCAAAACCAACACCATCTCTACACCTACTCTACAAGTAGGGATATGGTGCTGACCGAAAAGAAAGTTCCTTTCACAGTTGTACTGATAAGTCTCATCTAGACACTAAACACTGATTGGCAGCTTGTAGATTCCCAAATGAGAGACTGCTAGTTCAGTCAAGCCTCCTGTCTCAGCACTGGCAGTTGTACGAATGCTTAATTTTTGGGTGATGGTCTGTGTTTAAGGATTAACATGGATCTATATGACACACATATTGATGTGATATGCCAGGGATTAGGGAGTAAGATAGTGTTTAGAAAGGTAAAGGTAGAGAGAGAGAGAGTTAACAAGAAAAACAGGAAGAGAGAGGTAGACAACCCAGTAAACAAAATCACGTTATATAACGTGAAAATAACATTACCTGGATGTGTGGAAAACGTTTGAAAAAAACCTAAAAATAACTTAATTTACCGCAAATTTGTTGACTCCAATTTACCTATATTAACGTTACAGCAAAACATTTCAATGTACAACCTTGTTTTATTACCTTATTTTATGTTAAAAAAATGCCAATATTGCATAGCCAGATACATATATACATTCCCTAAACTGTGTTAAAATTTTAGATCTTTCAAGCAAAATTGTGCATTTTGTATTATTTGAGATATTGGTAACTGATGATAGTGTAGGGGCTTAGAAGTCCCCGCACCTGAGTGCATACCGATCCAGTAACGTGAGACACGGTCTATCTGATAGGACATGGGGATGTAGCTCAGTGGCAGAGCAGTCGCTTGGCAAGGGGAAGGCCCCGGGTTCAAGTCCCGGTGTCTCCGAAAACGTCATTTTCGGAGAAACCGTGTCCCACACACTGGGGGAGACACCGAGCGCACTCAGTGAAAATGTTAGGAAGTCGGCAGGAAGCGTTCTAACTTGCTAGAGATTGGCCACCTGCTGGCGGTTGGGAAGTTGGAGGAGCAGGTAGTGAAGAGTCGGTCTCCAGTACAGGTAGTTGGATACACAGTTAGAGACTTGGTTCCAACAACGATTGGCTGAATCGGTATGGTGAAGGATTACGCTAAAGCTGAGAGGGTGTAGTGTAGGGGCTTAGTAGTCCCCGCACCTGAGTGGTAGGCCCGCAGGGGTGGCCCGCTCAGGTAGTCACTGCGCCCCTCCCATACTGATCCAGTAACGTGAGACACGGTCTATCTGATAGGACATGGGGATGTAGCTCAGTGGTAGAGCAGTCGCTTGGCAGGCGGAAGGCCCCGGGTTCGAGTCCCGGTGTCTCCGAAAACGTCATTTTCGAAGAAAACGTGTCCCTCACAATATTTTAAATATGAGCTAGTACATTGCAGATATTTACTATTTAGAACACTATCGATGCTATGATATTGCTCAAAATAAGCAAGGGTATAAATCATGACAAGTTAAATACATTGAATGTTGCCATTTTACCCATCATGCAATGCCATATATATTTAATTTAGTCATTTTTTGGCATTATTTTTCAAAGGTCCAAAACCCTAAAACTACGCCTGGGACCCTCTATTAAAATTACTTTTATATGTTAGCAAATGGTCTGAACTCTTTTCTGAGAGAAATCCTGTTAATACTGAGTACTATTTTAAGCCACTAAGGCTACCAATAATGATGATTTCTTTTTACTCTTTGCCAAAACCTCATATTTTTACCCAGAATGCCATGGCGTAGAATTGTAAAATCATTTTTACAGTAAAGGGGAACATATAGGTGTTTCACATGTGATGTTTTACATTTCTGCGCATAATGGTTGATATGAAAAAAAATCATGGAAGTTTTCACATTTTTTCTAATTTTCAGAAAAAAAATTAAATACTTTAATTTTTCAAAATTCTATATTTCAAATAGTAGTTCAGGACCCTGTATTTTTCTTTGCATTTTCCGATTCTATATAATTTAAGCTTTCTGTACAAAAAATTTGGTGAGATTCTGTTAACTTTCAGTGACTTTGACCCAAGTGTAGCGACCCACCTTAACTCGTTTTGAAAAACCTGTGTCTCTTATGGACTCAAACCCACAAGGGTAGTATTTAAAGACCAATGCCTAAACAACTCTGCGATGGAATCTCGACATAACAGGCGAGGTGTAAGGTTATGGCACTGATAACAGACAGGAGGAGATCAATATAGTTTCAAGGTGGAACTCTATTAGAGATCTTTAGCAAGCCCAATGTGGCTATTATACATACACTGATGACAGCGGTCTGTGTTATGTCTACATTCTATGAGCTTTGACATGGTGCCTATTATGGACGGAACAAACGCTAGTTCTCAGTGTCTAGATATCAGTCCTCATCTCTGGCCAAGGGGTTAGAGGGCTTGACTTCGAATGACAGGTGAAATACCTACATGGGTTCGAATCCCAATGCAACAGGGTTTTAAAGATGAAGACAAGATAGCAGTTTTTAAACCTTAGTTATTATAGTCAAAATCCCTTTGTTTTCAACAGAATGTTTTTTTTGTATATACATGTTTTTTCAGATTTTTTTTTGTTCTTGGTCACATATAACTAGTCTAAACTATCGAAATAGTGATTCGAATCTCTGTTTAAAGGTTGGGCATCTATCCATTATGCCATGAGCGAACACAAAAATTACCTTGTATTTTTCAGCCAAGATGTTTGCCCTGAGCTTTAATTTCAACATTATTTCCACTGCATGAAAACTCCTGTTTAAGTATATTTAAGGTTTTCTTAAACGACCAGGAAATGTCATGGCAATGTCATATGGGATTTCCGGTAAATGTAGGTTGAACCTAAATTTACCGGAAATGTCATATGACATTTCCGGTAAATTTAAGATGACCTTAAATTTGCTGGGAATGTCATATGACATTTCCGGTATATTTAAGATGACCTTAAATTCACTGGGAATGTCATATGACATTTCAGGTATATTTAAGATGACCTTAAATTGACTGGAATCGTCATATGACAATCCCAGCAAGTTCATCTTAAATTTACCGGAAATATCATTACTGCATTCAAAAATGTGGTCATAGTATTGCATGGTCAAAAAATATGTACCTTAATACATCTACAGGGGTATGGGGGGCAGATGGGGGGTGGGGGGTCCCCATGTCGCATGTCGATTTTAAGAAATGGCAATGTCACATGTCACTAAGAAAAAACCCATGTCACTAGTGTCACTAAGGAAAAGAATTTAAGGGCATAGAGAGAGTTATAAATAGGGGTCTTGGGGCCGCAGGCCCCAGAAAAATTTAGGGACTTGAAAACCCACAGGGACCAAATTTGAAAAAAGGGTTTGGTAGCCTACTTCAGTCTATATGAGATTATTTTTTCATGTCACTAAACCCCATGTCACATGTCGATTTTAAGAAATGCCCATATCACATGTCACTTAACTGGCCATGTCCCATGTCGATTTAAGAAATGCCCATGTCGATTTTAAGAAATGCTCATGTCGCCATGTCGATTTTAGGGGTCTATACCCATGGGTATAGCCCGTGATACTAATCAGGGGAGTGGGGGGGGGGTCCTCATTCCGTGCACTGCAGTTATAATAGAGGCTATTTTTGAAGCCCACCCCCCCCCTCCCGAGCCCTAGGTGTAGAGGCACTGTGGGGAGAGTGTGGCGGTGATTTGTGGCTCTGGGGGCCGCCTGGAGGCAGCCTGTGAGCCCTTCTCCGCGCCCTAGGTGTGGAGGCACTGTGGTGAGAGTGTGGCCGTGTTTTGACACTCCACAGGCCGCCTGGAGGCAGCCTGTGAGCCCTTCTCCGCGCCCTAGGTGTAGAGGCACTGTGGTGAGAGTGTGACCGTGTTATGGCACTCCACAGGCCGCCAGGAGGCAGCCTGTGAGCCCTTCTCTGCGCCCAAGGTGCGTAGGTAGAAAATATAATTTAAAAAAAAAGTATCAGATAATCATGCATTTGATAAAATAGATAAAAGGCTGTAAACTTAACAGTTTATTTGTCATATATAGGGCTTTTGGTTTATACCTTTTTTTTTGCTTTGATATGATTATCATTTTGTTGAGCGCACCTGAAACTCCTAAATACATTTAGAGCTACAACTCCAATAGGGCTGGGAGCACAGCGAGAAGTAGGCATCTAGGGAGTCCCGGGGGCTGTCCAAGGAGTCCTCCTGGGACTCTCTAACCCCTCTAGAAGGACTCTCTAACCCCTCTAGAAGCGCCGCAATGTGCACCCAATGACAGCCAATGCAACACTGATCCGCTTCAGTGCACATCAGAGGTCATGTGACCTCCTTAGCCAATTAGAGGGAGGTCTCGCGGAGGTCACGTGACCATGAGAGCACCCCATATATAATGGGGGTGCTGCTGGGGGTGCTCCTCACTTCACCACTGCCTGGGCTTCTGGACACACTCTGCCTTCCACAGACCGGCCCTACTTTCAAGAGACCAGCCCTACCTTTAATCACCTTTAATGACATTTAGGTAATTATTTCAGACTATTTAGCTCAACCTAAATGTTACTTAAATATACCGAAAGAGTCACTTTTGGTATACCAAAATATGCTTAAATCTCAAAATTTTGACATTTAAGTTTTCCCGGCGAGGTCGATTAAATGTCATTATATGTGCTTATCGAAGAGATTTAAGCATATATAATGACCTTTAGGAAAAACTTAAATGCACTTATGTCGAGTTTTTCATGCAGTGTTCCTTTGCATCACTTAGAAAACTAAACAAACAGTATCAGATCAAAAGAGAGACAGAAACAGGGACAGAGAGACAGAGAGACAGAGACAGACAGAAAGAGAGAGTTTTGTGTAATGTTCGCAATTCAATAGTTGCAGCCTGGTAACCTTGATAGGTAAACACAGATAAATGATACCTTCAGGAATATCTCAAAGTAAGGCATGAGTTTCATCATTCAACTACAAATGGGCCTACCATCTCATTAGAGCCTACTGTCCCTGATGTGTGTGATGCTGTTTTTGCAGCCCATTTTCTGCTGATCACAACATCTGTAGAACCTGTGGTATTATGCCCATAAGAGAGCCCCACCTTGTACAACTGCATGTCTGTGTGTATCCAATTAGTCTGCCATGTCCTAAGTCTCTATGACACTGCCCAAAAGCCCCTCTATCACCCCTATATACAAGGATCACACACTAATCTCATATTATGTCCTCTTTTGTGGTATAGATACACCCACAGCGTTTAAGGCCTTCTTCCATGTGAATATGGCACTTCAGTGCTAAAGTATAGGAAATCTTGTATTTCTTTCTTTTTCATTTTATTGGCAATCATAACGTGTGATATACATACCTCATGGAGTCCATCCTTTAGTGGTCCATCACTGGCCACATAACCCCCTTGCTGTGTCACTTTGTCTGTACACGTGCAGCAGAAAGGGCCTCTGACCCGGATGTAATACTCAGATTACCCAGTTGCATGTTGGGAAGGCTCAGTACAAACCATGACGTGGGAGGCATCTGATTAGTCTCCTCTGATGAAACAGTTGTATCGGTGCCTTTATATTGTCAGAGCTTGCGGTTACATCAGTGTTTTTGTCCATGGTGTATAAAAAGAAATAGAATATTAATTGGTGATCAAAGTAGGGGATTGTTAAGACTCTTAAAGAGTATGAAAGTGAACTCTTGCTGGCTACTGTACCATGTTTAAATTAGAGCAAATACAAACCTATTATTGATTCACTATTCTGCTTTCAGATGTGTCCTAAGAATAGTAGAGCAACCAGGCTTAACCAAAACCTGTATTCAGGTATTGGCCCTTTCACAGTGAATCACCTCCATGTGAGCACAATACAGCCCAGGTTGAACACCTCTTGCTGAGTAAAGCTGAGTAAAGGGGATTCAAGCAATGCTGATTGCAACCAGGAGAGCTGGAATTATTTCCACTTATCATCCAGAAACCGGAAAATTGATAATCATTATGAACTTGTGGCTGGATGAACCATTGTCCTGGTAACTGAATGTGGTGGCTCACCAAAAAAAAAGAAGAATTTATTGATTTCAGATGAATCAGTCAGATACCTGTGATTGATACACTCGAAATAATGATTAATTTTAAGCACTGAACATAGTTGATATGATTTAAACTAATTACGGAATCAGTTAAACCCTGCAGCCAATGTCATTGATCTGACTCTTAATCATGGATGGTAAACAAGCCCCATAGAATCTTTTCGGAGAAATTGATCTATGAAATACAAATGCAACCTTTACATAAAAACTTCAAATGATCTTTACCAAATCCCCTTGAAAGTTCATGATCCAATTCCAACATGAAGTGAGCCAAATTTAATGCAGTTTTAGTGTTATCATGTTCTCTCAGTATGATAAATGCAGTGCACAAATCTTCCTCCTGTATTCTAACAATAACAGATGAAATCTTACTGTGTGGAAGCTTCATTATTTATGAAACACAATCCGTCTCATTGTGATGGAGTAGCCATGTCTAGCTGTTATTGGCACATGTGTGATTGTGGTACGGTCTAGATGATTAACGTTTTCCTAGATGGGCCTTTTGTGACAGTAATGTACCCTTCTTGCAATTGAAGAAGCAAAACCACAGATACTGGAAGGATAATTTCATCTACCATAGTTGAAGGAATTTGGCAATTGTAAAACCTCTTTCAATTTGTGCAAGTCGTGTAACATAGGGTGACTGCTATTTAATTGCCACATGCCAATATGCGAGGTCCTTTTGACTTGTTTTTATCTGTGTTTTTTGGATTGGGTTGAGGATACTTATGATGCTTGATGTTTGATTAACTTAAATGACAAAAAGCAGTTATGCCATTTAATGTATATACATACGGAGGACTTTAGACAAAAATATTAAAGGAATGGGGGTTGTTCCTCAGGCCCACTTTTATCATTGGGAAGGAGGGTTTCAGGAACCACAATCTAACAGACAAGGCTGCCACCATTCCCCAAGCCTTTCAGTACATTTTCCCACCAATACAGGCACTGATACTGCTCCTCAACCCTTTCATCTGTAATTGGTCCTTTCTCCATCTGTCTTGTACATCCCTTTCCCTCCCACCTTCTCCTTCTGTCTGCAGACAAAGTGCCAGTTCCAGATTGAATCAGCCATAGGAGATCCATCTGGGCTAAGAGACCAACCAACTAAGACCCATGCTAATTGCTACCCATATGTAATTACAACAGTCTTTTCTTTGCATCTGTGGCCCAGTATTCTCACTAATAGGAGCAGAGAGAAAGAGAAGGCCGTTTTGAGTATCATCAGGAATATATGGGAAGATAGTATCTATACTTTAATTACAAGCCCTGAGGGACTAACTCATCCACTCAAATGCTGACACAGCAGTTCTGTAAACCTATATTCAACAAACACAGATATAAGTAGCCAAACATCTGTTCCAATCCAATGTTGTTTCAATGTGGAATAGTGTGTCTGGAATTTGCCGCTTATGAATCATGTTATAATAGCTCACTGTCATAAATTTAATAGTAAAGCATTCAATGCTCTGTGGTAATAATGTACAATATGTATCATGATCTTATCAAGCATCAACAAACAATATTACACTAACGTGTCCAAGTATAACTCTGGATATGCCTTTTAGAAAGAGACCAATTGTGCATCACATTCACCTTATACCTTTAGGGAGACACATTCTAATCTGATCCCAAAATATCCTAAAACTACCTTTAATCCCTTTCATGATCTCACTAAGTGCCTATTAGGACTATCTCCTCAGCCTCTGACAACATATTAATTTATGTACTTCATTTAGATGATAGTAGATCATACCTTAAGGATATGTGGCCAGGTGAGGGAAAACGTGCCTCCGGGGGGGGATTTTTAGTACTTGTTTTGGCCACCAGGGGGCAGTATGTGGGTAAAATACTGAAAAATATACTAAAAAATGCTTGAAACCAATTTTTCATGGGGAATCCAGTGATTTGCTTAGAATTATTTCATCTCCACTGAAAACGTTCCATTTTGGAATGCAAAAGGAACATTTGTTGCCATGGAAACATGGAAAATTGGCATATATGGCAATTTCTAGTTGCCATGGAAACACTCCATTATTCCAAATGGGATTTTTTTGCCTCAAATGTTTTTGAAAATTTCACAAGGAACTCAGAACAAAAACAGACCTCAGAAATTCCCTCTAGAACCAATTTTATGGTAAAAACATCTGATGTCTTTGATTATTTTTCAACAAAACTGTATTTTTTACATTATTAGTATTCATAATAGGATATAATGGATTTAGAGCTTATTTGCCATTTTCAGTTGTACACACCAACCCCGGTTTGACATGCAGTTACGGCAAATCTACTTGGGATATTTTAGCTCAAGATATCTCATTTTAAAGCCTGTGACATAAACTCTGAAAAGCCATTTCCCCCCTGAGGGCATGTTTTCCCTCACCTGGCCACATATGTGCTAAGTCAAAAAGGCAAGTTGGTCTGTAGAAAAACTGTAAAATGGTACAATTCCTAACCATTATTGCTATTAAATAACCATCTTAGAGACACTATAGAAAGAAGTGTATTGCTCCTTCATAGTGACAAATGACATCACATTGTACAGTGCTCAAACAGCCAAGAACATTCTGCAGCGGTCATTCCTCCAATAAATATAACTTCAGATCAGAGGTGATCGAAAAAAAGCTTTCATAGTGAATGAGAGAATGTATGGAACACAATATTCATGATCCAATATTGATGACTAAACCGATTATGGTGACATTACAAGATTAATACCTCCATTAGGGGCAACAATGAGTTTCATAATTACAGCCAGTGACTGATTATTTAGTACCAAATAAACCTCTGATTGCATAACAATTATGTATGGGAGGGAGGGAGGGGCATGAGAGCTGTATGGACATGGTCACTGGAATGGGGACCCTTCATTCATAGCTTTCTACTATTTTAGTATGTCAGGGCTTTATATCTTACAGAACCTTTTGTATTGATCACTGGTTCCCTGCAGATGTTGGGTAATTAACAGCAACAAACGAAGTACCAGTAAGCCTTCCCAGAATTACGGTGGTACCAAATGGCATAGAGCCAAGCGTGTAAAAGGATGATTGTGTCTTGGGCAGGGTGTCTGGTTCAATACTGATTGTGTACTGCAGGGTCTTTTATCAGTTCCACAGGGTGTTCTATTCAATGAAGGATTTGGTGGTAGACAAGTAGGGAAGATGCCACATAAGTGTTAACGGGGTGGGTAGTGGGGGGTAATTTTGCTGTACTTAAAGAGATGTAGAAATGAATGATTCTGAAAATGTAAGGTTAATCACCTTTACATATTGGTCTTGATGTTAAGAGATTTTCCATCCCCTATATCTGGTGCTGAGCACTCTAGGCTGCACAGGGTCTAGTAACGATTTAGAAAGGAATAAGCTGACATTGATTTGATGAAGGGGTGACTTAGTCGAATGCAGAATGTACCATCAGACCAATCTCAAGGTTCAAACTGGGCTAAAGATTCCAAGCAAAATGGTACTTGTAGCGTTTATAGAACAGCTTTAGATATTTGTACCAAAAAAAACTAGTTTATTTTCTATATGTGTCAAACTGTTTGAAAACATATATCTGGATCTACCAGATGTGAGTGGAAACATATTAATTATAGGGGGGAAATGAAAAGTGGAAAATTATATTATGACAAGGAATGTGTCCCCCTGGGAGTAATCAGCACATAGGGGTATTATATGTTTAAAAAAAAATTAAATGTATGATAGACACATGTATAACTTTGACCTATGCAATACCATATATATATAATATTAAAGGGTATTATTCATATCATCCTGCTTAGGGATAAAGATGGATCGAGGCATGGCTGGGTGTGAGGCTGGGTATGGCCGAAAGTAGAGTAGACAGGAGGTAGACTGGGGGTGACAGGGACAAAATTAAAAGAGGCAAGAGTCATGCTAGGATGAATGTGAAAATGTGGAAGAAATGTTGGAAGTAATTACTTTAGCTAAATCTAACATTTTGGATAGAATCCATACAGGGTAGGACTAAAACTTGAATTCCATTAAAATCAATAAAAAGAGTGCATCAGGCATGGGGGCATGCTAGGATGAGTGTGAAAATGTGGCAGAAATATTGGAAGTAATTACTTTAGCTAAATCTAACATTTTGGATAAAATCCATACTGGGTAGGACTAAAACTTGAATTCCATTAAAATCAATAAAAAGAGTGTATTTGGTGCATAACATATTGGTCCTCTTCCATGCAGTCACTGCTACCTTGGAAATGATCAGCACTAACACCACCTTCCCAACCAGTCTGTCAATTTCCTGTCCAATGGCCTACTTTATCTCCTTCTAGGGTACTTTTCCCAGGGGTTGGCGATGGCCTATTTTTGGTATACCAAAGCATTTCAAACAGCAGTGCAATACACCATCTATCTTCTATTAACAGGTGTCTACTCGCTGCCATCCATGAGAATAGATCCCTTTACATAGTTTGTGGTCATTGAGGTATCACACTTGTTAAAGTGTGTAACAGACTCTCAGTGGGGTCAATTGCAAATTATAACTTAACTGTTGATTTTTTTTTCTTGATATACTAAATAGTGTTGTTAATGGTTCTGAATTTCTTTAAATTCTTAATTCTGCTGCTATTGAGTAGAAAATGAAATATACCCTCTCACTATAAATCTCTAGTCCCAGCCCCCTCACTGCCCATATGTTCAGCCTAGGCTCTTCTATTACCCATTACACCAAGCACCCAAAGCCAGACCAATCGACGCCTCCCCATATAATGCATTATAAATCACAGGCAGTTCAAAGGTTTGGGAATTGGCCCAAGCTGTCTTGATGATTCCTCTGCTGTGCTTTTCATTATTCTTACATTTCTACTTCAAAGTCAGGCAGTGAAATATAATAGATAAAGTCACAAGGGGACTTAGATGGCGAGGGGAATTTAAATCGATAATGGATACTCTGCAGGAGAGACACTTTGTTGGGCACATAAAGTGATACTAGGTCATTAATTTTGTATTGCTTTGAGATCCTTACTGACATGGTGTTTTAGTGTCTTTCACCAGCATGTGGGAATAGTTCCTACAACAGACATGAACCTCACACCACCAGATCCTTTGCCAGAACTTTTAGTATCAGGCTCAAAGGATATGAGAATTATCAGAGGTACACAAGGAGGTGTCGGAAGCCCCTGATTTTTTCAGTGGCCCAGCATTGGAGCCTTCAGGATGTATGCTCTCAGGATACATACAGTCAAAATGGTTTCGGGAGTAGATTTTGGTTGCTACACTTTCACAATTTCTCACCACCTCCTGTTACTTCACCGAGTGTGATACTTTTCTGGTACTCCTCATTTGATTGACCTCAAAAGGATAGACAGCTTAGTCAACTCAATTTCTTGTCTTGAAAATATTTATATATATATGTATAATATACAATCATTTTTTAGTCTTCCCTCAAGCCTTTCTTTTCCCTTCCTCCCAGCCACTTTTTACACATCCAGTTCAATTAGAAAGCTCCCCACAGCAGGCTATACATACAAAGACCCATCAACCTCTAGACTTGCCCAGCCACTCACCTGTCTGATGTGATGTAACCCTGTGCACATACATCTACAGCAAGGTTGGTAATTGGGATGTAGCTGGGGCAGGAGTCAGGTGTCTATAGGCAACATGAGGTGGTCTGTGGTATGTGCAGTTACCATTTTGATACAAAACAAGTAGGATAAATCCTCCAAATCCCTCTCTCACCTCTCCACTAATAATGCCTTAGGTATTGTGTGAGTGCAAACCAAGTCATTATCAGTCAAATCCTGTTAACAAGTGTGGTGGTGATTGTTATATGATGGACAGCAGAATAGTGGATAAACCATCAAACATTTAAAGGCTATATTGCCTGTCAGTGTGTATCTGTACTATACTGATGTGGGAGTTCTAGTGCAAGGCATCAATATAAGATGCCCAATGGAGACTGATTGGAATCACTAACAGTCAATCTAAACAGGACAGCAAACTTCTAGAGGAATTTTTTAACAGCAAAGTGCAGTAGCAGAATTCTTAATATCGATGACAGAAAAGCGTCAGATCAATAAAAAAAATCTGTGAAAATACATACATATATTTCTAAAAAAACACACCCATAAATGTCTACATTTACAGAAGTCTGACAATCCCTAGGGTAATTGACACATACACAGTGGGAAGGAAATAGTGAAGTGCTTTTGTGATATCTGAGGGCAGGCTGTTTTATCTAACGTGATGTTACTGCCTGGGGACACAATGGGGCCCTACAGAGCTGCTGCTGGTGATTTTCACCATTTTATCGTGAAAATCACCATTGTTTGTGAACTATGCCACTTTGAAGAGCTCTGTAGACCTTAAAAATTTGAATATCAATAAAATGAGAAAAAGGGCTCCAGTAAATTACATCTAGATCAATGTCCAATCATTAGAAATGGGAATTAGATCCAATTTCCATCCCATAATGCAATTGAAACAAAAGAAAAGCTAAAAAAGAATGTTTTTGTCCATTCACATTCCACAGGTGTAAAAAACCTGCAAAAATGGAAATGATTTGAAAGAGCCATCAAATACGGTCAACTTGATCTGTGATACTCATAGTTCTGACAAATCTCTGGTGTATGGGTATTTTTAGTTGAGAGTTGAGTTGAAACAATAACGGTATGGCTATAATAATATTCCCTTTGGACAATACAGGACATACATTGTAAAATGTTTCTGTATTCCAGGTTGAGCTTATATTTTGGTTTACACATTATTTTCCCTGGACATTACAGCAGCTATTTGACATTATTCTTCAGGCTTTCCAAATCATTATGAATCTGATGCTCCTTTAAAGATAGTCCACTGTAGGTCTACAGGTCTGTGCATTAGTCAACTATCACACACAATGGAGAATGGCTAGACCTTACAGCAACAAATGTAGATCAATGTGTCCTCATAATCAAGACGCCCTGTACCATGGCAAACCTCTCTCTATCCTACTTTAGGTAATCCTTAGATGCATGTCTTTGGGCTATACAATATTTTCTTATATGATTACATGGAAAGTCTATACAGCTGGGTAGATCCATGCCCTGAGCTCTATGTCTACAGTGTTTTAAGGTGTCAGTTTCTGTATGCGGCCATCTTGTCCCCTGCTGCTTGGTTAAAAGAAAACCCTTGTTCCAGTATACAATGCCCTATCCAGCTATTTCCATTTTAGATGTATATGCATGATAAATGCCTCAGGTCTAAATAAAGCAGTATTATCAGTATTAACACCAGCAGCTCACTTCACCCAAGGGCTCATACAAAGCTATAAGTACTATCCATACATTATATGGACAGAACTAACATTCCCTCCCTACTTCTACCATTAACGCCATATTGTACAGTGCAGGATTAAAGTACTTGCTGAGGATTCACAGATTCAAAGTAGATAGATCATTGCTGGTTGAAACTACCCCACATACCGAAGGCATCCTAAAACTAGGCCATCAATGGGCACACTATATCCATGTCTTTATTTCTATGAATATTGTGGAAATACATACCCAGTGAAATAAAGTATGACCATAGTAGTTGGATAAATAGGGTAGCTTATTGAGTGCACTTAGCTGACTGTACCTTGCAGGAAGAAATGGTGATACATTATAGCCATTCACAAGATAATTTCTTTGTAAGCCCCATTATGGCAGAGCTGGTCCCATAATTGCTTATCTAGCATGTTTACAGATGGTTGGGGGAATAACATAGTGTGAAAGAGAAAGGATGTGGAGGCAGATGTCTTAGGCACCACCCCTGGGAGTAGACTCCAACGTGTCTAAATGAACTTCATTAAGACCAGGTCTGTCTCTGTAGCCCGCTTACTGATGGGTTATGGGCAGCAGCTGAGGGATAAAAAGACGTAGTGACCCTACTACCAAACAACCCTATTGTTAGGGTCACATCACACCCTCAAGGCATGGTTTGATGTACAGAGGGAGGGTTTTAGCTCCACTTTTGGGGGAACTGCTGAGGAAAAGGTATGGTTTAGAGAGCCAGGAGCGATTACCATGAGACACACAGTAAAATAAGAGACACTTCTACCAGGAGCAGCTATATTGTTAGGCAACTCAAAAAAAAAGAATTGTTTCTCATCACCCAGTAGTGAAAAATATGATGAGGGTGTGTTTTTTTTTACATTTTTTTTTTTTTTTACTTAGTGCTAAAATATTTTAGGAAAATTAAAACTTTTCGCGAATGATTTTCACATTTGATAACTTAAGAATTTAGTGATCCACAAAATATGTTATATTGGAAGTTATTCCTGGCTCACTGCATTACTGACCGTCTAAGCTTCAATTTGATACCAAATATGCCAATATTTGTCCACTTTTTGATGTAATTTTCATTAAAAACCTAAAAAAAAAAAGGTTTTCCCAAAATCACGTTTTTCATGATGCGCGCGGTGATGAGAAACCAGTTCATTTTTTTGAGTGGCCTTAGGGTCACACTTTCTAGTTGAGGCCATAGGGCGGCTTCGCTGAATGGAGTGATGGCTGGATGGAGGGAGGGTAGGAGGGAATGAGAAAGGGAAAGGAGCCTACTAGAAGCTATTGTGCCATTGACTTTATCAATACTGCCACTGATAGATAAAACACCATATCCATAGGCTAAATATACAACTATTATCTCCCAGTATTATTCTCTAATTTCTGCAGCCTCTATTACTGTAGCCTTATCTGTGATGCCATACTTTAAACCGCAAGGATACCACAATGCCATTATTGTGTGGTATTAATGCTTTAAGGCAAACAGGGGCAGGCTGGCTCGGCAATCAGTGATTGACATTGTTCCTTACATCAAGGTGTTCATGTTATGAAGGGGTAATCATAATTTATGTAGGTTGTCAGAAACAACAGTCAACTTTTACTCTTAAGATTTTGTTTGCCAATATTTTCCAATTTCATCCCCACAATCACTGCCTAAGTCTTCTTGACTTCTTTACAATCTACAAAACACAAACCAACACAACACTTTCAGTCATAAAGCATGAAACACAAATAGGAAAACTCCCCCTAATGCCAATCCCTCTCTTATCCCCTCCCCTAGTATAGTGGCAAATCCGTGTGAGTAGCAATAAGCAAATAAAGAAGTAAATTCCCATCAACAACTAGTGGTGGAGATCCACATGGAGATGTGATGCCTCTATTTTGATGAGACTTTCAGTACGCCACTTACATGGGATCCAGGTTGCCAATGCCATCTCAGCGAGTCAATGAGAAGCCATGAAATGAGGCTCGTGTGTTACACTGCTATGTGAGTTAAGGTGTGAAGCATCAGTCCTAAGATGCCCAATAGACGCCTGATTGGATACTAAAACAGCCAATACTAGCAGCAACAAAATCCCAGAGGAATTCACACATGTAAGGTGCAATAGCACAATTTCCAGTATTCTGAAGCACCTACAGCCCATTTGATATTTAGAGGGAGAGATGATAAGATAATGAGTGCTGAGGTTCATTCAAAGGATGTACTCAGTCATTTCATGATATATCAATGCTATCCAACATGGATATTATAGGCAGAATTATTACCTCCATCCTACCCGGCAGCCTCCATCCTCGTATACAGATTATATGGCTGCTTGAAGCACTGCTTGGGGCCTCTTTCCTCTTTCTGCCTCTGAATAGCTTTGATAGCTAGACACAGATACTAGCAGTTCATAATAAAGGATACCTTCAGGAAAACCTCAAAATTAAGCATGAGTATTATCATTCAACTGCAAATAGGCATCTCATTAGAGTCTTGGATATCCTACTGGCACTGATGTGTAGGATGCTGTTATTTCCCACCAATTTTGCTATTGATCACACCATCCCTCGCCCCTGAGGCATTATTGTCAGAACAGAGCTCCACCTTCGACAACTGCATGGGTCTGTGTACGTCCAATCAGCTTGCTATGTCCTGACAGAGCCTCTAGGGTAATACCCACAAGCCTCTCTGCCACCCCTCTATACAAGGGTCACACACTAATCTCATATCATATCCTCTTCTCTGGTATAAATACACCCACAGTTTAGGGCCTTCTTCCATGTGCCAGTAGACCATTGCTAACATGCCTAGGACACTAGTCATATCACCATGTAACTGTTTCGATAGAGTTCATATTTTTCTCCATTCAATTTTATCATGCTGTTGATATTGGAAATACCTTGTTTTTCTTCATTGAATGAATACCGAATGGCACATAAATATAATATGTCAAACAACAACTTATAGATTTTTGGGTCTCACTTGATGGCAATAGCAATAACTTGAAGTACGTTGGGTCTTGCTACACTGCAATGGTTATCTAAATAAATAATTATGCTGTTTTATTAGCAGAATATCTGATATACATACCTCATGGAGTCCATCCTTTAGTGGCAAATAACTGGTCATATAACCCCCCTGCTGTGTTATAGACTCCCCTCATCAGTCACTTTGTCTGTGTACTTGCAGCAGAAAGGGCCGCTGACCCAGATGTAATACACAGATTACCCAGTTGCATGTTGGGAAGACACCGTGCAAAACACGGCCTGGGAGACAACTAATTAGTCTCTTCTGATGATACAGTTGTGTTGGTGCTTTCATATTGTCAGTGCTCATGATAACATATGTGTTCTCCTACTATGGGCTTTAGAATATGAGTAGTAGAGTGGTCTAAAATGAAAATTAAATGGTGTTCTAAGTAGGTGATGGTAGGCCTCTCAAAGAGTATTCAATGAGCCATCTCTTGTTGGCTATTGTACCATGTCTGAAATTACAGCAAAGGCAAAGCCTGTTCCTGACTTTATTGATGCCTACAGAAACGTCCTTAGAAATCTAACCTTCCCAACCAAACCCTGCATTCAGGTGAGTCACTTACATGGGAGCACAATACAGATCAGGTTGAACACCTCTTGCACAGTAAAGCTGATTGGTGATTCAAGCAACTGGTGATTCAAGTTACTGGAAGAGCTGGAATTATTTCCACTTTTTTATCCAGAAGCAGGAAACCTGATTATCATGGTGAACTTGTGGCTTGATGAACCATTGTCCTGGCAACTGAATGTAATGGCTTCTTGATATCAGGATGAATCAGCCAGATACTGGTGATTAATACACTGTAAATAATGATTCCTATTGACCAGTAACATAAGTGATACCAAGGATTAAATGTAGACCAATGCACAACAGCCATATTTTTAGATTTCAAAAAGGCATTTGGTACTTTAGACCACAAAATTTTAGCAAAAAAGACTGAAAAAATGGGATTTGATCAAAGTGCAATAGCACTGATCACTGACTATTTAACCAATAGAAAACAGTCAACCAAAGCTAATGGCATCATCTCTAATGAATGTATACTAACATGTGGCGTTCCCCAAGGATCTGTATTAGGACCCCTACTATTTCTACTTTATATAAATGACATGAACTTCTCCTTAGACTACCTAGACTGTCAACACTATGCTGACGATACTTTTATATATATTAGACACCCCCCCCTCAGATATTACCACGGAAAGGAAAATTAATCTTGATCTAGAAAAAATTTCAAAATGGTGTCTAGACAATAAACTCTCCTTAAATACTAAGAAAACTAAAGCCATGAATTTTTCAACAAAAATTTTAGACCATACCTGGATCAAGCCAACCCTTGAAATTAATGGTGACTTAGTAGACTTTGCCCCTACATACAAATACCTTGGAATGACGCTAGATAATAAGCTTAACTACAAAAGGCATATTGATATACTTGAGAAAAATGTAGACTACAAGACATATTTGTTTAGGCATTCAAGGAAACATATGACAGAGAAAGCAGCAGTTGATGTCCTTAAAACAATGATTCTTCCTGTAACAGACTATGGGGACATCATCTATATGACTGCCACCAAAACTCATATTTCCAAGATACAAACTGCCATTAACAAATCCTTAAGGACAGCACTTAGTCATAGAGGGACAATAAACACAGAAAAACTCCTGTATTTGTACATACATGTCTATGGCACAGTCTACATGATTGAAGCTTTTATAAATGGGCTTTTGGACAGTAGTATACCCTTCTAAATGCAATGTATAAGAGAAAACCCAGACAATGTAAGGGTAATTTTATATGATAATACTCCTGTACCCTTTCATATGTTCGCGGTTTTTTTTTCCATCGGTCTTGTATCTCCCTCTGAGCCCTGAGGGACCAACTCATTCACTCAAAATGCTGACAGAGAAGTGGTAAGCATTCCCTATTGTGTAGTAATGCTCTAGCAGTATTTTTAAAATCCTGCCAGACATGGGAAGTGTGTGGCTGAGAAGTCATTGGTCTTCCCAAGAATAAAGGAATATTTCAAAAATTCCTACTAGAATCAAATTTGTTGAGAAGTGATTCAAAGTCATGTGGTATCAAATAGTGTAAATTTCTGATCAAATACTAATGTGTCCAGATATAACAGTGGCCGCCGGCTTTTGAATTAGAGAATATTATGTTTGAATTCATACATTCATTTGTACCCTGCAGAAGAACCTCTCTTGTCTGATCCTAAAATATACTAAAACTGCCTCTAATCACCTCTGCAAGTGGATATAATGAACTCCTCCTCAGGCCAGATATTCTGATGTATTAATTAATGGGCTTTATCAGATGACAGTAGATCATACCTAATGGGTATCTACTGAGATAAAGAAACTGTTATTGCTTTTAAAGAACCATCATAGGGACCTATAAAGTGTATTGTAGATTAGACATAATCAAAGCAGGTTTAATAGTGAATGAGAGCACTAATGGAACGCAATATCTATTATGCAATATTGATGAGTCAGTCAGTCAATTATGATCCAATTAGGAGATCAATACCTTCATTAGGTACAGAGATTAGTTTCATAATCATCGCCAGAGGCTGATTATTAAGTACCAAATAAACCTGCCTTAAGCAAAAGACAGACTCTGCTTGGAGAGTTATCATTTGTGGGAGTGAGGGTGTGGATGGTGAGTGGATTTCTCCTCAGCACTGCATTCATGGATCATGTCTACAAATGTGCTGCATGCAATAAAGCTGACGCAGCACTGAAAGTTTTAATACAGCTCTTCACAAATCATTAATTCATTGGCATTAGTGTAACAAGCAATGGGTTAGTTTTTGTCTCTTGACTAACATGCTTTATCTTTAAAATGATATTACATTGTTGTTCAATCTATGTAAGCAAATACAAAAATTGAAATATGATTGAATTCCAGATGGAGCTTTTTTGTGTTGAGAGGCATAAGTACACTGACAGGTCTGACACAAACATAATGGTAGCAGTAATTCAACTAGATATTATGAATCTTTAAATTTTTGTGAAATCAGTAGATAATATGAAGACAGGGGGTGTTCACCTTAGAGAAATGTTAATTGTATTCACCTGTAATATACCATGAAACAAATGGCACAACCATATTTAGTGTTATAAACTCTTGTATGTTCATCTCCTGTTAATAACTATGCTCAACTGGGTAACAGTATAAAAGTATAACAGTTTAAAAGCTGTCAATTCCTCTCCTGTACTGGTCCTCAATAACCTCTGTGTGCCTGACTACAGCAGTTTGTCCTTCAGACAGAGGCATTGATTCTCTTGAATTACAGACTAGCAACCTTTTTATGGCTGAGAGAGTGACACAGGCAGAGTAAATTACAGACCCCATACACTTTGAGTAGATCTCATCTCGGATCGACCCAGATATCTATGGTCCTGGCTTTGTGCATCAGTGCCATGTTTGGGTTTGAACGAGTTTTCTTCAACGGCAAACGGTAGTACCAAGCTGGCGAGTGGCTGCATTAATCCTGGGGGCAAGCATCAATTATAGTTTATGACATGGCAGGGTGAGCATTGACTATGTTAGATGCCATGGCAGGGGGGGGGGCATAGACTAAAGTCATCTTTACTCTATGGGGTTCAGCAAAAAATCTTTTGCCTTCACAGCTAGCTATATCAATTTTTGGCCACCCTTAAAGGGTTAACAGATCTATATGGAAATGGTCAAAGAGGGCAAAAAGGGCTCTTCACTTATAGCTTTTTGCTACTTTGGTGTGTCATGATGACATTTCTTGAATTCTTATCCTGAAAATAGTCATAGTCAAGGGGAGCAAGATAGAGTGATCACCACCTAACAAAACATCACAAATCTGCAATCACACACGACTATGTATGGCTTGCTGGTTCCCTGCAGATACTGTGTAATCAACAGCAATAAACAAAATGCCAGCAAAGCCCTCCCAGATACTGCAGGCTTAAAGTGGCACCAAATAGAAGAGGGTCGAACGTGGGATGTAAAAGGGGGATTGTGCCCGGGGGAAGGTGTCTGGTTCAATACTGAGTGTGTACAAGAGGGTGTTTATCAGTTCCACAAGGGTTCTGTTAAATGAAGGATTTGATGGTAGACAAGTAGGAAAGGTCAGATATTAGTGTTAAGAGCACTTCAGTTCGGCTGTATCTTACATAGTTGTAGAAATGTTTGATTATGCCAATTCTGAAAATAAAATTAGAACAATTGTAAGTTAAGATCTCCCCACACTCATGAGATTAAAAGTAGCCTGACTTGTTCATGCAGAACGTCTGGAAGGCAGAAATGGTATTTTATGGAGCCCCCTATATTGTATTGTGTTGCAATATTCTGTAGGAAATATGAGGAGAGTAAGGCAGAAATGAAACAGGAAAGGGAGGTTCCAGTTGCAGAAGAGGTTCTATTTAGTCCAGGATTTAATGGTAGACAAGTAGGAAAGATCAGATAGTTGTGTTAAAGGCAGTTTAGTGTGATTGTATTCAGAGTTGTAGAAATGATTGATTATGCCAGATCTGAAAATGAAATCAGAAAAAAACAGTTAATATAACTAAATATTTCTAGAGAAACTTAGCTCATCTGCTGTTAATTGTAGGCATAAAACCAAATTAAATCAATATCTCAATAATTATATTCAGAATGATCTGAGTTTGTAGGTGGTAGTGCTATTTAATGCCTCTTCAGTGATCTTATAATTATGTGTAAAAAAAATGTATGTAAAGAGATCTTTCTGATCCAAAGACGGCAGATATCCCAAGCAAGTCCCTCCCACACATGAGACTTATAAAGGAATTACAGAACTATAGATAGATACTATCCCATTAACACCATTACCATGCACGCATCTTCCTGGAATCATCAGCTGCCTCTAGAGCTGATAATGATACCTGCCCATCTGTATGTTTCATAACGATTGTAGTGGCATGGAGTGGCAGTAGGTTCATTTAATTATACACCTCAAAAGTTAACCAAAGCAGAATTTTCTCAAACTCATTGTATCATTGATTACAAATAAATCTTCACGTTTTATTAATTACAGATGTATCTATTTTAGCACCATCAGGTACACTAATATCGGGAAAGATCCCCCCATTATTGGTCCTAACATAATATGGCTCAATGTTGGGGACATATGCCCTAGGCTTCTATGTTGTAGCCAGTATGAACGAAATAATTTCCAACTTCAACTTCAATCCCAACAGAGTTCTCATACAGTGCTGACACATTCATGGTGGTGGGTGTGGATTTCCTTCCTGAAAATGGCCCAGCTTGGATTGAGTGTCTTGCTTTTGTTTTCGCCTATGGCTTCTGTTGTTGCCGTAGGATACTCTGAAAAAGTGTAATATCAGTCACCCTGGGCACTAGTACTACCCAGAAAGTACCCCTAGATTAAAAACTGCCCACTGTAAGCCCTGCCTACGATGAGCCTCCCCCTCTACTTCCTGAAATGCCTTACCCTTAGCTGATCTCTATCCTGCCTTGGAGATGTTCTATCCACTTTTGCCTCTCACTCTCACCTCATCTTGAGCCTCTTGAGCTACTCACATCTCAGGTCCTTAGTCAACATATGCTGCTCGGCCTAAGTGGATTGATTTCACACTGGGGTCTGGTTCAGCCTTACAGATAGTGGGAATGGAGGGTGCTAGTGGTCATGCCACTGCAGTCCAGACTGAAGCAAAAAGGGTTCAGATAAACTCTGCATGTGATGCCATACCAGTAAACTCTGTCAGTACCACTATTTCTATACACATGTCCTATAGATACTTTGATGTATTTTATATGCACACCAACATACAATTGGTGATAAAAGAAGTTTTCTCAAGCTTTAGCTTTTTGGGTAATACAAATAGGCCACAGTGTTGTGTCATACACTCATTTAGCCTTGTTAAAGGTCCTGACTTAGCTACAGAGTATTGCACTGTTATCATGATCATTTGGTTTCAAATCCAATAGCAACAGAATGAGTAAATGTTTTTGCCCTTAGAAAACATACTAATACCAAAATAAGGTACTTCTACATATTTAATTAGGAAGTGCATTTTACAGCTGTTTAAAAATGTTATTTCACTATTATACATTTGACCATGTCTCCTTTCTGTTACTTGGTGTGTTGTAATTAAAGCATTTAATTTTCTCTTAATGAAACAATCAACTTCTAAGACACAGTTACATATATATATATATATATGGACAAACTAAGCTGCAGAGTATTTGTAAGTAATGAACGTCTTCTATTTGCCCATCTGACATTGATGTGGTCAGCATTATAGGACGGCAGCTGATTATTATTGGAAGGTGTCCATGGGAACACACAGCTGGTGTGTGCCTCAGTGGATGACAGTCAGTAGCTATATATGGAGGGTCTGTGTAACTTTCATCATATAGTCATGTATGTATACAGTGCTGTGGATATAATTATTTCCAGACACCTATGTACACAGCAGGGTTGATCATAACAACAGGGAAATTTAGATGTAAAAAACTAAATTAATAGGATCAATATCAGGTAGGTTAAGCGGTTTTGGTATATAGACTTCAATGATGTTTCATATTTACCATATGATATGAGGAGTTCCTTCATAGCTGAGTGAAATGGGAGACCTGCTTGGTATAGAACTTACCTGCACATCCCTATAAATAGATCATGTATTGCTGGTGAGGGGTGTACACAAATTAAATTTCTGTTTGTTCTAGGGGCATGAGAAGAATTCAGATTACATACAATCTATCACCCCCAGAGGAAGGGTAGGGGTAACGTCAGCGAAACTTCAGCGTTAAGAAAAGAAGCCAGTAGTTGTATATATATAAGCAGGACTAGTTTGGAGGATTTGCAGCCATATATAGTGTCAGTTATTGGTATCATTGTGTTCTGCATCAGAACCACAAGAGCAGACACCTTTTCAGATACTTTATAAAAGTGCATGTCCCTGTTTCATTATCCTATTTCCTAGTTGTTTATTTGTTAATCATGCAGCTAGCAATGATAGCAAACATAATCTAAGAATCCCTGCAATTGATGAAATTTAAAAGTAAATTGTGTATTAAATCAGAGGTAAATCTTGGTAATGGTAGAGTGTATGACATCACATCTCAATGTAATGTTTATCAACATACGGTTTATCACCTTTCCATATTGGTTTTGGTTTAAGGGGATCCCCCATCTCCTATTTTAGGCTCCAGATCGTAGCAACCGTTCAGAGTTGAATGAGCTGACATTGATTTGACAAGAATGTCCCCTCAGACCAATTTCAAAGTTTAAACTGGCCCATTATCTCAGGCTAGATGATACTTCTAGTATTTGCAAAGATGTTGTAATCATGTTGTACTAAATGTATGTGTCATACATATAAATGTGTATCTACCACTGTCTCTGCCAATCTCTCTTTCTGTCTACCATAATGTTATGCCATTTATTACCCCTTCCCTCTCTCTGTCTGTATTTTCTGTCTCTCTCCCACCTTCTTTATTACGCATGCACCCTTTTCCCACCATTATATATATAAGAGCAGACACAGTCATCATCATGCATGATTAATGTGTCCCCCTGGGAGTAATCACCACACCTGCCCTACATTAGCCTCTCAGGCAGCCATTAACACGGGTCACTAGTATGGATATGCTGCTGGGCAGTGGCCACAAGCTGCTCCTATACTTTAAAGTGTGTGAAGTACAGCTAGAGCTAGATACATGTTGTATTTAGCCATAGATTCTGATTGTACTTCTACATTTTCTGACATAGTGCCTTCCTCCTGGTAATTCTTTTTACCACACAATCGTCCGTTACTCTAAAGAAGGGCCTTGAACTAGGTGCCTGTCCCAAAATTATAAGGGAATATTGGTATGGCCTGTTGCCATGATATAGCATGTGTGGATTGTGATAGTCCTAAGTAACTGCCCTGGTACTACTGGTGGGTGAGTAGTGAGGGCAATGGTTCAGGCAGTGTATTCTGGACAAAATATACAAAGGAAACTACTGTAGAGTTTTAGGTTGAAATGATATCTCCATGTATAGAGTTAGGCTAGACAGGACTGGGCTATCCTCCTTTACTCCATATATATGTATGTAATATAAAGTTGATAAATTTCTACACTGCCCATAAGCTAAATAGTTTATTGTTTTCCATAGATGTCTATAGTCAATGTACACCTTTGCTGAAATTGCCCTACCACAAAACATAGAAGCATCAAAATGGTATTTTTTGGTATTTTCTTGTTGATAATATATCAAAATAGTAACATCACAATAGAACAAAGGGCATCACGTCCCTTGCTTTCCTGCTACCTCTTGCCTAGTTTGGTAGATTGTCTGTTTGTATGTCTCCAATGCAATTGGAGATTAAATGTTTCTATGTAATTACTGGCCATTCATGTCATACCAAGCACATCTAAGGTTTAATTGATCAACTTATGTCATACATAAATAACAACCGAAATAGAGCATTCTTTATTAAAGATACTCTCTTAACTGCTTAATAAAATGTCTATTGGTAAACACTGCTGAACATGTTCCTGTTGATTTTAAATTTTTGCTTAAATAGTCACATAACAATTCAGAGGTCAGAGCAGATTTGGTCCTTTTCACAAAGAAGTGAGGACATGCATTTGTGAGAGCTCACTCTTATCTGACCTTCAAAGGGGATGCAAACACCACCTCCTCCGTACCACACAATGTAATCTGACTAAGACACAATTACCTAATCCACTAATCAGTATTGGATTCCAGCACACAATTGCAACCAGGAAGGATTTGTCATTAATGGCTTCGGATCCATTCCATGACAGCACCTTTTGCTGTGATATTGTTAAAGAAACCTCATGCCACAATAACAGCTAGAAACAGAGAAAGGGGACAACATTGCTCTAAGGCATTTATTTCTAGTGATAAAAACATATTATGTATCTATTTAACTCAAAAGTAATAACTAATAATGGTGCATGTCTTAGGCAAGCTAGGCCTAAAGGCTCAGGCAAGGTTAAGCAAGTTAGACTGGTCTAAACATATAGACATCACTCCTTGCTAGATACAAATCTGCACGAACTAAAAAATCAATGTACAGATTGCTGCTCAGTGATAATCCACTCTAATGTTCATCTCCCTCCCTTATATATAATCCATATCATCCTGCATAGAGATAAAGATGCATCGAGGCATGACTGAGAGCGAGGATGGCAGAAAGTAGTGTAGACAGGAGGTAGGCTGAGGGTGACAGGGGAAAATGGAGGCAAAGAGGCACGCTAGGATGAATATGAAAATGTGGAAGAAATGTTGGAAGTTATTACCTTAGCTAAAATCAAAATCTAAAATTTTGGATAGAATCCATACTGGGGAGTACTAAAACTGGAATTCCATTAAAATCAAAAAAAAGGAAGTGTATTTGGTGCATAACATATTGGCCATCTTCTATCCAGTCACCGCTACCTTGGAAATGATCACCACTAACACCACCTTCCCCACCAGTCTGTCAATGTCCTGTCTCAAGGCCTGATAGGCTACTTTATCTCCTGCTATGGAAGGTTTCTCAGGGATGGCAATGGCCCCTTTTGGGTATACCAAAGCATCTCAAACACCAGCGCAATACACCATGTATCTTCTATTACCAGGCATCTACTCCCTGTCAACCATGAGAATAGATCCCTTTACATAGTTTGTGGTCATCCATTGACGTATCACACTTGACACAGTGGTAACCAGTCTCCGTGAAAACTTTTTTGCCATGCAGGTCCGGATGCTTGAGGGCACTTTTAATATCTCAAAACACATGTATAAAGCAAGAATTTATATTGAATCAATACCAGCTTTCCTGTATATTCCTATTGAAACACTGTAAAATGTACAATTTAGAGTAATGATTTTTTTAAAATGCTTTCTCTCTAGAGACTTTAATAATGGTCCGATTTACAAGCCCTAAAACTGACATGTAGCCAAAGATCCATTCAGTCAGTATAACCGGCGGCAGGACCAGTCCAGCCGGTCCAGAAGCCTTTTAGCCGGCTATAGCCGGTGTGCGGCAAGTTTTCACGGACACTGTGTAACAGACCCTCAGTGGGGTCAAATCATATCTTAACTGTTGATTTTGTTTTCTTGATTTACTAAATTGTGTTATTCAGGGTTCTGAAATTGTATATATTCTTAATTCTGCTGCTATTGAGTAAAGAAATCAAATATACCCTCTCACTATAAATCTCCTGTCCCAGCCCCCTCACTGCCCTTATGTTCAGCCTAGGCTCTTCTATTACCCATTACACCCAGCAACCAAAGCCAGACCAATCTACGCCTCCCCTAATTATGCATTATAAATCACAGGCAGTTCAAAGGTTTGGGAATCAGCTCAATCTTACTTGATGATTCCTCTGCCATGCTATTCATTATTCTTACATTTCTATTTCAAAGTCAGGTAGTGTAAATATAATAGATAAAGTCCCAAGGGGACTTAGATGGTGAGGGGAGTCTAAAGTGATAGATACGCTGCAGGAAAGACACTTTGTTGGCCAAAGTGGTACTAGGTCATTAATTTTGTATTGCTTTCAGATTCAAACATGGGTTTTTAGTGTCTTTCACCCACATGTGGGAATAGTTCCTGCAACAATACCATCATGGCCCTTACCGAGTTCTTGTAATGGGCAAGGCAGAACCAAAGGTCAGAGAACTAGTTTTAAATCTGTGTGACTATAGAGAGGTGGCTGTGAATAATAGCATTTAAGTTTAAAAGGAGATAATTAGTTTGGTTTGGCATAGAGGGAGTATTGGAGAGGTCTAATCAATAAAAGGTGTGTTTAACCACTAATGTTTTTATTTTGAGAAAAGGCAAATACATTTTGAAAATGAGGCCGAGGTACAAGCACTGTAAAGTATATAATCAGAGGTATACATACTTATTTTGGAGGTGTCAGAAGCCCCTGCTTTTTTCAGTGGCCTAGCATTGGAGCTTTCAGGGTAATACACAATGGATTTGGGAGTATGGTCTGGTTGCTACGCTTTCACATTTTGTCACCACCTCCTCCTTACTTCATCCAGTGAGATAAATTTCTGGTGCTCCTCAATTTACAGAGCTCATAGAAATGGAAAGCTGAGTCAATTTAGAGGCTAGCCTCAAACCCAACATCTTTAGACCTATGGGCAAGTGTGCTAAAGACTATTCTACCTTGCCTTCAGACAAGTGGTATACAGCATGCTGATCTGTGTGTGTACAGAGGCGATGTGTGGGTGACTGCTGCAGTGAGAGGAGCTGTTCTCTGACGTAACAGACAGTAGGATATTTTAGAAAGGACAAAGTGAGACATGATACTGTTATGATTAGTCACGGAGAAGGTGGTAGTCAAATAATTGAAGTCATAATTAGGTATCCCCATTTCAGAATGTCAGGTATAAGCCGCCCCCAAGTTTGAGACAATCCTATAATCTGAATGGTCCATGGGAAAAACTTGCGTATTAGCCGCACCCCTTACTCTAGCCTAACTGAGTTACCTCTCAGCGGCCCTTTGGACCTCCTAGTGGCCCATGGAGCCTCCTAGCGGCCAGCCTCTGCATGTTTTGTCAGCTTTATCCCCGGGGAATTAGCGGTATACTCAGTATGTTGGGGGGGGGGGAGAGTCCAAGGTAAATTTTTATTGTTAGAATGCTATATTGCCTGACAGCATCATTTTAGGTAAGGTGTGAGTGGGCTGCATTGTCTTAGGGCTGAGGTCGAGTGGGCAGCATTGTCTTAGGGCTGAGGTGCGAGTGGGCTGCATTGTCTTAGGGCTGAGGTGCCAAAAGGAAACATTGACACTGCCCACTCACCTGACAGACCCCCCCCCTCCTCCCTGTAGCTCCTGGGTAGTTTTAAGGCTATTTTATGGTGATCTTTCAAATCGAAATTTGGAAAAACTCTCTTATAAGCCGCACCCCGACTTCTGGCTGATTCTATGAGCCGCACTGGCGATCTGACTCGCGTACTAGCCGCGGCTTCTACGCAAGGTTTTACGGTAACTAATAAGAGCTGTGCGTGGGGCAGTTGTGTAGATTAGGTCTACACATGACACAGGGTGGAGGCTGCAGCCAAGTTGTTTAAGATGTTTAACCTATATTACGTATTACTAGGTATATCCACCACAGGCACTGCAGAGCGGTGGGGGGGGGGGGGGAAGAAAAAGGTGAGATAGGGGAAGGGAAAATGAAAGGGAAAAGAAGAGCAGAGGGACAGAAAAACAAGTAGAGAATATTTGAATAACAGAAGGAAGTGGAGATATTTTAGTTAGGGAAGGTGGTAAGTGCTTGAAGGTGAAAGAGCAGAGAATCTAAAAAGTGCAGACTTTTCTATTAATGCATTTAAGGGACCAGAATAGCACTTTGCAGTAAACTCCAGTTAAAATATTGATATACAATTGTTTTTTAGTCCTCCCTCAAGCATTTCCTTTCCTTCTCCATTTCCCCTTTTACACATCCAATTAAATTAGAAAGCTCCCCATGCCTGGCTATATATACAAACACCTGTGTGTTAACCTCTCCACCTGCCCAGACACTCACCTGTCTAATATGATGCAACTCTGGGCCCATACATCTATAACAGGGTTGGTAATTGGGATATAGCTGGGACAGGAATCAGGTGACTATAGGCAACATGAAGTGGTCTGTGGCATGTGCAGTTGACATTTTGAAACAATACAAGTAGGATAATTCATCTCAATCCCTCTCTCACCTCTCTGTTAATAATGCCTTGGGTATGGTGTGAGTGGAAACCAAGTCATTATCAGTAAATTCCTGCTAACATGTCTGGTGGTGATTGGTATAGGTATTCAATGGACATGGCCTCAGGATGCCAATCCCGTCAGCCAATCCCGTCAGCAGTATTGGGGCCGATGTTCTCTGCGTTCTATGCACCTGAAATACACTTCCAGTAGTGTACCTCAGATAGACAGAAATCTGACCAATTAGGATCCGGCACCTGCTGCAGAAGATGCATCTGCTGTTCTCCAAGATGGCTGACCTGGAAGTGTATCTGGGATACACAAGGGAGGAAGTGTATCAGGGACACACTTGGGGGACAGAAGTGTACATGGGATACACTAGGAGACGGAAGTGTATTCCAGATACACTTCCTCTCCATGTGTATCCCAGATACACTTTCAGGTGAGTCATCTTCGAAAACAGCAGATGCAGCTGGTGCAGCAGATGCTGGCTTCTGATTGGTCAGTCTGTTGTGTATCTCAGATGCACTTCTACAAGTGTATCTCAGATGCACATAAAGCTGAACATTGGCCCCACTGCATGGCCTATTGTGTCAAACGGGGATATCTCAGCAGGTGATGATGGAGGAGTTTGGAGCTTTGGAGCTTGAAGCCGAGAACTTGTTACTGTTCCATATGATGGCAGGATACAGAGGGACAGTATACTTGTCATGAAACAAAATCTTGTCCACAATTATATATGGAGTGTCTCAAGTAACTGGAGGTGGTCAGAAATTTCAAATGCATTGCAGGTAAGCTTTGTATGACAATATGTTCATATTTAAAATATGCCTTCTGTATTTGGTCCCTCACTGCAGCTCCCCCAGCTCTGGTACTTCTGCTATCACCTGCAGCTAATGGTTCCCCAAGCAGCCTGTAGGTGGGGCAGTGAGCTGCTGCTGCTGCTGCAGCTCTGACTACTGGCTGCTGGGTGACGAGGGAGATGGTTCTATACCCTCCCTCAGTGGTAACCCAGCTGGTGGTCGGGGAAGGTGGTAGTGAGGAGCCCAGTGTTGGAGCTGGTGCTGGAGGGTGGTGGCAGTGAGGAGCCTAATCTTTTGCTTGCTTCCACTTATGTTTAGTATATAGGAACATGAGGCGTAGGAGTAGACCTACCAGTGCAGTAGCCAGGTGGATGTGACTCGTGATGGAGATACCTACTACCCTATTTGATGATGACACCACTGGAGTGGTTCTGATAATCTCCCTAATAGCTAAGCCACCAGTTTAAATACATAATAAGGCTCTTAGCTACAGAATAATTATTTACTAATTACCTGGATTTATTCATGTTTGTTGTATGAGAGATTCATTAATTTGTGATCAGACCTAAATTTCCAGGATTAACATGCTGGATCACTACCACCCAACTACCTTGGCCAGATACACACCTCCTGCATTATCGGATTTGTTGCCATTTCATCCTCTGGAAACCTCTGTCTGATAACATATCTAGTGATAGACCTGGTTACATTGCCTGGTTACATTGCCTTGTAACCTTTATGTAATTACTGGATATTTACATCTAGTACTACATATTGAGAGTTATGGTGCCTCACCACATTTACATTGGATATAGATAAATGAGTGAATGTGATGGCATGATCATCTAGCTTTCACACTAAGTTTACTACCTTAATTTCCTCAGTAGGCCTACAGTCATGAGGTATCACCCTGATGTATATGTATATATCAGTATATGGGGAGTTGCATGATATCATTGCCTAGGAGTATTACAGAGGAGTACCCATATGCTACGACATCCCCCCGGCACCCCCAACAAACTCTGTGTGGTATCAGGTGTTACTTCCATGTTATATGAGAGGAGCCCCAGGCCGCAGGTAGGTTATTGCATAGCTCTATTTTAACAAATCCCTCTTTCATCTGACCAACTGTTGTGAGGTTCTAGCTGTTTTTATTGCTCATGTTTTTTTTCCAGGGATGTATCGTCAAGTGCTATTGAAACAACCCGACATCTCTCTCCCGCTTATCTGCATTCATTATATTCATGTGTTTCCCTCCCGATGTCTTACCTAGTATATGGTCTAACACTGAAATAACTCAGTCCATATATTGCCATTTCTATTTAAATAGGGTACCATATTCAGTGCACTTAGCTTCCTCTACCTAACAGATATACAATACATTCTTCCACTTAAAGAACCACTAAAGGATAGATTCAGTATCACAAATATTCATTTGTCTATGATCTTATATGTAAGCCTCATTATATCACTCATGTGGAAACAATGGTCAAATCTTCTAGCCTCCTGTCCATACAAAAGTATGAGGTTCATTACATTGCACCCCAATCATCACAGAGATGATCTCACAAAGCCATAAAACTAATAGCCTTCAGACTGGGAGGTCCTTTTACTATTCACTAATGAACCTTCAAAGGCAAATAGGTTCATCTAAAAATGCACCAGGATAATTGCTTACTCAGCATGTTTGCAAGGACCAGAGGGCAGAAGGTTAGGGGATGTACATGGTGTGATAGCGAGAGGACATGGAGGCAAACACCTCAGGCACTACCCAACTTGGAGTCTCCCGCATGGCTCAATGAACTTCATTAGGGCTAAGTCTATCTCTGTAGCCCCACTCACAGACAAGTTTAGGTGAGTTGCTGAGGGATAAGAATCATTTAGCAAGCCTGGGGGCATTCTTCTGACCCAAACAGTGACCTTACTACCAAACAACTCTATTGTTAGGGTCACACTTTCTGGTTGAGACCATTGAAGCAGGGTGTAATGTACAGAGGGAGGGATTTATTAGGTCAACTTAATGATTATGTTTTGGGGAGCTGCTGAGGAACAGCTATGGTTCAAAGAGCCAGGAGCGATTATCATGAGGCACACAGTAAATAAAATACATTTTTACCAGGAACACTTTTAGTGTCAGGGTCAGACTTTCTGTTTGAGGCTATAGGCAGGGATGCACAGAGGCATGGATGCACAAATGGAGTGATGGCTGGTGGGAGGGTGGAGGGAGGGTGTTCGCAGGGGGGGAGGGAGTGAGAGAGGGAGAGGTGCCCACTTGAAGCTATTGTGGCATTGACTTTATTCATACTGTCACTGATAGAGCCCATCTCCATATATAGGCTAAGTATACAAACTGTTATCTCCCAGTAGTATTCTCCATTACTGCAACCCCTGGTACTGTAGCTGGCTAGGATTTTTTTTTGTCTGAGATGCCATACTTCATACCTAGGGGACACCACACCATCATTTTTTATCATGTCGTAGTTATTGTGTAAGCAAAAGGACTGGAGTTTGTAGTCGATAACTCTTGTGTAGGCTGTAGTCATCCAGAGGTCATGACTTGAATGACAGTTTATAGCCTGAGTATGATAACAGGGTCTTTAATATGACATCGAAATAAGATAACAACATCATTACTCTATGATATAGGAGGTAGTTTTACAGTATTGTTCAATTCCATTTCCACAATCTAAAGTATTATATTTAATGAAGTAACTTTTTCACAATCTACAAACACAAACAAAAGCAACCCTCTCATTCCACAAGCACTATGGAGCATACTCCTCCCAATCCTTTCATAAGTTATATTGAGAGTTATGGTTATGGTGCCTCACCACATTTACATCGGATATAAATAAATGAGTGCATGTGATCGTTTGATCATTTAGCTTTCACACAAAAGTGACTACACTAATTTCCTCAGTAGAGTTGTAAGGTTTACCCTGATGTACATGCGTATATCAATATATGGATAGTTGCCTAATAACATTGCTAATAAAAACTTCTCCATTACACCTGGATTAGCTACACCTTCCCAGATGGATGTGAATTACCCAGCTTACATTGTCTGGTAACAGAGGAGTACCCACATGCTACTACATACCCCCGGCACCCCCAACAAACTCTGTGCAGTATCAGGTGTTACTTCTATGTTATATGAGAGGAGCCCTAGGCCTCAGGTAGGTTATTGGTGTAGCTACTGCATAGCTTATTGCAGTGACTTTTTAAAAGGCAAGTCATATATGGGATCAAAGCCAGAGGAAAGAGTGATATTTCAATAAATCCTTCTGGCCAATTGTTGCGAGGTGTTATTATGGCTCATATTTTTTAACAAGGATGTATCTTGCAATTCTTTCATCTGGCCATCTGGATATAATTATCATGACCTTTGCTTTAGTGTTATCCTTCTGATCAATGTCTGAGTATGCAAAAGTCCAGGGGGGGTTGTAAAACAAGCAATTTTTAACATTAGTTATAGAGCCTGTGGTGTTCAGGAATAGTGTTTTGAAGACAGTGGGGAAAAAACCTGTTATCAAGAAAATACCCCAGAACCAATAATATAACTGTCACCAACAGTCATGTTAATGCCAGACAGTATTTTCCAAAAAAAGTCAATAATCAGACTGACGGAGAACTGCATTCTCATGAGTTCTAACTGTAAATGGTTGTGGCAGCTTCATTATGTTTAACAATACTTGACCAAATCTACTCAGTCTCAATCTTAGATATCCTGTTACCATAGCAACATGGAGGATGGAAATAGATCTGTGGACAGTATGGCTTCTCTATGAGCTTCACTTTGGCCAATGCAGGCTTTAAATAATAAAATGCTTCTGTATTCCAGGTTGAATGTTGCTTACTGTTACATACTGATTTACATATAATCTACCCTGAAATGGCCTTTCATGCAGGTATAGAATACTTTTCTGTCAGCATTTCAAATTCTTATGAACCTGAGGTCACCTTTAAAAGTGGTCTATCAATAAAATAACACTGGGTAAGGGCTGGATTTTACAGCAACACCTGCAGATCAATGTGTCCTCGTAGTCAGGACACCCTGTATCATCACAAACCTGTCTCTATCCTACTCTAGGTAATCCTTAGATGCATGTCTCTGGGTGATACAACACTTTTTAATATGATTACATGGAAAGTCTATACTGCTATGCAAATCTATGCCTTAAGCTATATCTCTTTAGTGCCATACCCTCAGGCAGTACAAGCAGCTGCTGGTTTATAGTGCTATGAGGTGTCAGTCTGTGGAAGCAGCCATTTTGTCCCTTTAACTGTTGCTGGTTCACAAGCATACTTTTTCAGTATACCACTATAGGATAAATTCAGTACCCCAAATATTCACTTATCTATGATCTTATATGTACGGCAAATTATATCATTCATATAAAAACACCACCAGCATCGCAGAGATGATCCTAACAAGCCAGGAAACTAATACCCTTCTTCTTTTCTGTCCTCCTCACAGTCCCTCTGCTCTTCTTTTCCGTTTCCTTCTACCTTCCCCTATCACCCTTTTCTCTCCCTCCCTGCCTCTGCAGTGCCTGTGGTGGATCTACCTCGTAACAAGTAATGTACGTTAAACATGCCTCCTTCTGAGCCAAAACAGACAACATGGCTGCAGCCTCCACCCTGTGTCATGAGTAAATCTTATCTACCCACTGATGAACCTCCAAAGGCAAAAAGGTTCATCTCAAAATGCACCAGGATAATTGCTTAGTCAGCATTTCTGCAAGGACCAGAGGACAGAGGGTTGGGGGATGTACATGGTGTGATAGAGAAAGGATGTGGAGGCAGATGCCTCAGGCACCACCCTGCTGGGATACTCCCGCATTTCTCAATGAACTTCATCAGGGCTAAGTCATTCCCTGTAGCCCCACTTACTGACAGGTTGCTGAGGGAAAAGAATCGCTTAGTGAGCCCGGGGGCATTCTACTGAGCCACATCGTAGACTTGATGACCTTACTACCAAACAGCTTTATTGTTAGGGTCACACTTTTTGTTTGAGACCCTCTAGGCTGGGTGCAATATGCAAAGGTTTTTTTAGCTCCACTTACTGATTATGTTCGGGGGAGCTGCTGAGGATCAGGTATGGTACAGAGAGCCAGGAGCAATTGTCATGAGCCACACAGTAAACTAAAAGACACTTCTACCAGGAACAGATTTAGTATTAGGGTCGTGCTTTCTGTTTGAGGCCATAGGCAGGGATACAGAAGAATGGATGCACAAATGGAGGGATGGCTAGAGGGAGTGAGGAAGGGAGAGCAGTCCACTTGAAGCTATTGTGCCATTGACTTTATTCATACAGCCACTGACAGAGACCATGTCCATACATAAGCTAAATATACAACTGTTATCTCCCAGAAGTATTATCCATTACTGCAGTCTCTAGTACTGTAGCCTGGCTAGAAAAGTTTTTTTGTCTGAGATGCCATACTTCATACCTAGGGGACACTTCAAGCAAGAGAACTCCAGTTTGTAGTAGATAGCTCTTGTGTAAGCTGTAGTCATGCAGAGGTCATGACTTGAATGACAGGTTATAGACTGAGTATGATACAAGGGTCTTTAATATGACAGCAAAATAAGATACCAACATCATTGCTCTATGATATATATAGAAGGTAGTCTTATAATAATATTGCACAATGACAGTGTGCAATAATATTGCACAGTGACACTATGGCCAACCTATGAAGGCAGAATTTAGATGGAGTCAATTGTTTAATTCAATTTCCAAAATCTAAAGTATTCTTTTGAATGAAGTAACTTTTTTAAATGTACAAACACAAACCAATGCAACCCTTTCATTCCACAAGCAATATGGAGCATACTCTTCCCAATCTCAATCTCTCCTTCCCTGTCCTCTGTGTAGTGCTGGATCAGTGTGAGTGCCAATAGGCAAATGAAGAAGTCAATTCCCATCAACTGGTGATGCAGTGGAGGTGATCCACATGGGAATATGATGCCTCTATTTTGATGACACATTGATGACACTTTGATGAAGCCACTAACAAGGCTCCAGACTGCCAATCCCATCACAGCAGGGTAATGAGAAGCCATGAAATAGTCATGAGCCTGGTGTGTCTCACTGCTATGGGAGTTCAGGTGTGAAGTATCAGTGGTAAGATGCCAAATAGACACCTGATTTGATGCTAAATCTACCAATAAAAATGTCATAGTAAACCCATAAAAGTATTTACACCTGTAAAGTACAGAAGCACGATCTCCAGTATTCTACCCAAATAAATATTTAGAAGTAGTGATGATCAAATAATGAATGCACACACTCATTACAAGGATGTACTCAATTGGGTATATCCAATGTTTTACAAAATTCTAAATCCTACTTAAATATGTTCCAAATACTGTAAAAATATATCTATTATGGATTGGGGCACATTAAAATGGCATCCGTGACCAGCAAGGGTTTAGAAAGTACATCTCATTGGGTGTTTTCTAGTATTCTAGCAATGGGGGGAATGAAATCATGCACAATTTCATTCCAAAATGATGATTATTATATTGAGGAATAAAATCAATTCTGAGCAAGATCAGAAGGAATGAGGGGGGATGGAATTGATAAAAAGTTAAGTATGTCATATGTGAACTGTCTGACTCATTATTAGGCAAATTGATTTTTTGTCCCACACATCGGATATACTCACTTTAAGTAGTTAATTAATATGAATATACCAATGCCCCCCTATGGATATTATAGGCAGCATTATTACCGCCATCCTTACCTACAGCTTGGGTCCTCCTATACAGATTATATGGCTGCTTGGTGCACTCCTGTGGGCCCCTTTCCCCTGTCCTCCAAACCCTAAACAATCCTTTCTCTCCCTACCTTAGGCTCCTACCCTTAAGGGCCCTGCCTATGTTCACTAATGTTGCATGTCCTGCCCATCCTTCCCCACAGAGTAATATGAAACCTGCCAAAAGTAACTCTACTAACCCCTTTTATTGCCTGCACAGCGACACTATGGCCAATCTCTGAAGGCAGCGTTTAGATGTAGTACCATTTCTGTAGAACTGATGGCCATCCACTGATGTTTTGATACTGCTAGGTAGTAGTCATTATGTAGCAACAGGGGTTAGGGTTCGGTGGATTTTCGTGCGAGCAGGTGAAAATCCCCTCACCTCTAGACCGGTTGAATTTATTCTGGCTCCCCTCGGGACCGTTTGATTTTTTTCTAGCCCCCCCAAACCCACCAACCCCCACCGGCGGATGAATAATGACCACTCCCCTAGTATACCACCAATTGTGTGATTAGTACAAATGAAATGACAGATACATATCTGGGGCCATACTGATGTCATTACTCAGGGATGAACCAAGTGGCAGAATTCACCTGCTGTGTATATCAAATGAATATATAGCCAGTCTTACCACTGACAATGAGCAACGAGGTCATAAATTGGCTGGCTATCCAATATCTAGTCACATATTATATAAGGAGAGTTTAGAAAGAGGATTATTGCCTTTGCCTTTATTGGCAGGGAGATATGCACAAAGCTTGTGGGAATGTCCATTGGTCCATATACCTGGTAGGCGGTGGCTGATAGATTCCTGTAACCCTCTTATCTGTAGATGAAGGAGGGATAAGCTGCAAAACCAACACCATCTCTACACTTACTCAACAAGTAGGGATATGGGGCTGACCGAAAGAAAGTTCCTTTCACAGTTGTACTGATAAGTCTCATCTAGACACTAAACACTGATTGGCAGCTTGTAGATTCCCAAATGAGAGACTGCTAGTTCAGTCAAGCCTCCTGTCTCAGCACTGGCAGTTGTACGAATGCTTAATTTTTGGGTGATGGTCTGTGTTTAAGGATTAACATGGATCTATATGACACACATATTGATGTGATATGCCAGGGATTAGGGAGTAAGATAGTGTTTAGAAAGGTAAAGGTAGAGAGAGAGAGTTAACAAGAAAGACAGGGAGAGAGAGGTAGACAACCCAGTAAACAAAATCACGTTATATAACGTGAAAATAACGTTACCTGAATGTGTGGAAAACATTTGAAAGAAAACTAAAAATAACTTAATTTACCGCAAATTTGTTGACTCCAATTTACCTATATTAACGTTACAGCAAAACATTTCAATGTACAACCTTGTTTTACAACCTTATTTTATGTTAAAAAAATGCCAATATTGCATAGCCAGATACATATATACATTCCCTAAACTGTGTTAAAATTTTAGATCTTTCAAGCAAAATTGTGCATTTTGTATTATTTGAGATATTGGTAACTGATGATAGTGTAGGGGCTTAGAAGTCCCCGCACCTGAGTGCATACCGATCCAGTAACGTGAGACACGGTCTATCTGATAGGACATGGGGATGTAGCTCAGTGGTAGAGCAGTCGCTTGGCAAGGGGAAGGCCCCGGGTTCAAGTCCCGGTGTCTCCGAAAACGTCATTTTCGGAGAAACCGTGTCCCACACACTGGGGGAGACACCGAGCGCACTCAGTGAAAATGTTAGGAAGTCGGCAGGAAGCGTTCTAACTTGCTAGAGATTGGCCACCTGCTGGCGGTTGGGAAGTTGGAGGAGCAGGTAGTGAAGAGTCGGTCTCCAGTACAGGTAGTTGGATACACAGTTAGAGACTTGGTTCCAACAATGATTGGCTGAATCGGTATGGTGAAGGATTACGCTAAAGCTGAGAGGGTGTAGTGTAGGGGCTTAGTAGTCCCCGCACCTGAGTGGTAGGCCCGCAGGGGTGGCCCGCTCAGGTAGTCACTGCGCCCCTCCCATACTGATCCAGTAACGTGAGACACGGTCTATCTGATAGGACATGGGGATGTAGCTCAGTGGTAGAGCAGTCGCTTGGCAGGCGGAAGGCCCCGGGTTCGAGTCCCGGTGTCTCCGAAAACGTCATTTTCGAAGAAAACGTGTCCCTCACAATATTTTAAATATGAGCTAGTACATTGCAGATATTTACTATTTAGAACACTATCGATGCTATGATATTGCTCAAAATAAGCAAGGGTATAAATCATGACAAGTTAAATACATTGAATGTTGCCATTTTACCCATCATGCAATGCCATATATATTTAATTTAGTCATTTTTTGGCATTATTTTTCAAAGGTCCAAAACCCTAAAACTACGCCTGGGACCCTCTATTAAAATTACTTTTATATGTTAGCAAATGGTCTGAACTCTTTTCTGAGAGAAATCCTGTTAATACTGAGTACTATTTTAAGCCACTAAGGCTACCAATAATGATGATTTCTTTTTACTCTTTGCCAAAACCTCATATTTTTACCCAGAATGCCATGGCGTAGAATTGTAAAATCATTTTTACAGTAAAGGGGAACATATAGGTGTTTCACATGTGATGTTTTACATTTCTGCGCATAATGGTTGATATGAAAAAAAATCATGGAAGTTTTCACATTTTTTCTAATTTTCAGAAAAAAAATTAAATACTTTAATTTTTCAAAATTCTATATTTCAAATAGTAGTTCAGGACCCTGTATTTTTCTTTGCATTTTCCGATTCTATATAATTTAAGCTTTCTGTACAAAAAATTTGGTGAGATTCTGTTAACTTTCAGTGACTTTGACCCAAGTGTAGCGACCCACCTTAACTCGTTTTGAAAAACCTGTGTCTCTTATGGACTCAAACCCACAAGGGTAGTATTTAAAGACCAATGCCTAAACAACTCTGCGATGGAATCTCGACATAACAGGCGAGGTGTAAGGTTATGGCACTGATAACAGACAGGAGGAGATCAATATAGTTTCAAGGTGGAACTCTATTAGAGATCTTTAGCAAGCCCAATGTGGCTATTATACATACACTGATGACAGCGGTCTGTGTTATGTCTACATTCTATGAGCTTTGACATGGTGCCTATTATGGACGGAACAAACGCTAGTTCTCAGTGTCTAGATATCAGTCCTCATCTCTGGCCAAGGGGTTAGAGGGCTTGACTTCGAATGACAGGTGAAATACCTACATGGGTTCGAATCCCAATGCAACAGGGTTTTAAAGATGAAGACAAGATAGCAGTTTTTAAACCTTAGTTATTATAGTCAAAATCCCTTTGTTTTTAACAGAACGTTTTTTTTGTATATACAGGTTTTTTCAGATTTTTTTTTGTTCTTGGTCACATATAACTAGTCTAAACTATCGAAATAGTGATTCGAATCTCTGTTTAAAGGTTGGGCATCTATCCATTATGCCATGAGCGAACACAAAAATTACCTTGTATTTTTCAGCCAAGATGTTTGCCCTGAGCTTTAATTTCAACATTATTTCCTTTGCATCACTTGGAAAACTAAACAAACAGTATCAGATCAAAAGAGAGACAGAAACAGGGACAGAGAGACAGAGAGACAGAGACAGACAGAAAGAGAGAGTTTTGTGTAATGTTCGCAATTCAATAGTTGCAGCCTGGTAACCTTGATGGGTAAACACAGATAAATGATACCTTCAGGAATATCTCAAAGTAAGGCATGAGTTTCATCATTCAACTACAAATGGGCCTACCATCTCATTAGAGCCTACTGTCCCTGATGTGTGTGATGCTGTTTTTGCAGCCCATTTTCTGCTGATCACAACATCTGTAGAACCTGTGGTATTATGCCCATAAGAGAGCCCCACCTTGTACAACTGCATGTCTGTGTGTATCCAATTAGTCTGCCATGTCCTAAGTCTCTATGACACTGCCCAAAAGCCCCTCTATCACCCCTATATACAAGGATCACACACTAATCTCATATTATGTCCTCTTTTGTGGTATAGATACACCCACAGCGTTTAAGGCCTTCTTCCATGTGAATATGGCACTTCAGTGCTAAAGTATAGGAAATCTTGTATTTCTTTCTTTTTTATTTTATTGGCAATCATAACGTGTGATATACATACCTCATGGAGTCCATCCTTTAGTGGTCCATCACCGGCCACATAACCCCCTTGCTGTGTCACTTTGTCTGTACACGTGCAGCAGAAAGGGCCTCTGACCCGGATGTAATACTCAGATTACCCAGTTGCATGTTGGGAAGGCTCAGTACAAACCATGACGTGGGAGGCATCTGATTAGTCTCCTCTGATGAAACAGTTGTATCGGTGCCTTTATATTGTCAGAGCTTGCGGTTACATCAGTGTTTTTGTCCATGGTGTTTAAAAAGAAATAGAAGATTAATTGGTGATCAAAGTAGGGGATTGTTAAGACTCTTAAAGAGTATGAAAGTGAACTCTTGCTGGCTACTGTACCATGTTTAAATTAGAGCAAATACAAACCTATTATTGATTCACTATTCTGCTTTCAGATGTGTCCTAAGAATAGTAGAGCAACCAGGCTTAACCAAAACCTGTATTCAGGTATTGGCCCTTTCACAGTGAATCACCTCCATGTGAGCACAATACAGCCCAGGTTGAACACCTCTTGCTGAGTAAAGCTGAGTAAAGGGGATTCAAGCAATGCTGATTGCAACCAGGAGAGCTGGAATTATTTCTACTTATCATCCAGAAACCGGAAAATTGATAATCATTATGAACTTGTGGCTGGATGAACCATTGTCCTGGTAACTGAATGTGGTGGCTTACCAAAAAAAAAGAAGAATTTATTGATTTCAGATGAATCAGTCAGATACCTGTGATTGATACACTCGAAATAATGATTAATTTTAAGCACTGAACATAGTTGATATGATTTAAACTAATTACGGAATCAGTTAAACCCTGCAGCCAATGTCATTGATCCGACTCTTAATCATGGATGGTAAACAAGCCCCATAGAATCTTTTCGGAGAAATTGATCTATGAAATACAAATGCAACCTTTACATAAAAAATCAAATGATCTTTACCAAATCCCCTTGAAAGTTCATGATCCAATTCCAACATGAAGTGAGCCAAATTTAATGCAGTTTTAGTGTTATCATGTTCTCTCAGTATGATAAATGCAGTGCACAAATCTTCCTCCTGTATTCTAACAATAACAGATGAAATCTTACTGTGTGGAAGCTTCATTATTTATGAAACACAATCCGTCTCATTGTGATGGAGTAGCCATGTCTAGCTGTTATTGGCACATGTGTGATTGTGGTACGGTCTAGATGATTAACGTTTTCCTAGATGGGCCTTTTGTGACAGTAATGTACCCTTCTTGCAATTGAAGAAGCAAAACCACAGATACTGGAAGGATAATTTCATCTACCATAGTTGAAGGAATTTGGCAATTGTAAAACCTCTTTCAATTTGTGCAAGTCGTGTAACATAGGGTGACTGCTATTTAATTGCCACATGCCAATATGCGAGGTCCTTTTGACTTGTTTTTATCTGTGTTTTTTGGATTGGGTTGAGGATACTTATGATGCTTGATGTTTGATTAACTTAAATGACAAAAAGCAGTTATGCCATTTAATGTATATACATACGGAGGACTTTAGACAAAAATATTAAAGGAATGGGGGTTGTTCCTCAGGCCCACTTTTATCATTGGGAAGGAGGGTTTCAGGAACCACAATCTAACAGACAAGGCTGCCACCATTCCCCAAGCCTTTCAGTACATTTTCCCACCAATACAGGCACTGATACTGCTCCTCAACCCTTTCATCTGTAATTGGTCCTTTCTCCATCTGTCTTGTACATCCCTTTCCCTCCCACCTTCTCCTTCTGTCTGCAGACAAAGTGCCAGTTCCAGATTGAATCAGCCATAGGAGATCCATCTGGGCTAAGAGACCAACCAACTAAGACCCATGCTAATTGCTACCCATATGTAATTACAACAGTCTTTTCTTTGCATCTGTGGCCCAGTATTCTCACTAATAGGAGCAGAGAGAAAGAGAAGGCCGTTTTGAGTATCATCAGGAATATATGGGAAGATAGTATCTATACTTTAATTACAAGCCCTGAGGGACTAACTCATCCACTCAAATGCTGACACAGCAGTTCTGTAAACCTATATTCAACAAACACAGATATAAGTAGCCAAACATCTGTTCCAATCCAATGTTGTTTCAATGTGGAATAGTGTGTCTGGAATTTGCCGCTTATGAATCATGTTATAATAGCTCACTGTCATAAATTTAATAGTAAAGCATTCAATGCTCTGTGGTAATAATGTACAATATGTATCATGATCTTATCAAGCATCAACAAACAATATTACACTAATGTGTCCAAGTATAACTCTGGATATGCCTTTTAGAAAGAGACCAATTGTGCATCACATTCACCTTATACCTTTAGGGAGACACATTCTAATCTGATCCCAAAATATCCTAAAACTACCTTTAATCCCTTTCATGATCTCACTAAGTGCTTATTAGGACTATCTCCTCAGCCTCTGACAACATGTTAATTTATGTACTTCATTTAGATGATAGTAGATCATACCTTAAGGATATGTGCTAAGTCAAAAAGGCAAGTTGGTCTGTAGAAAAACTGTAAAATGGTACAATTCCTAACCATTATTGCTATTAAATAACCATCTTAGAGACACTATAGAAAGAAGTGTATTGCTCCTTCATAGTGACAAATGACATCACATTGTACAGTGCTCAAACAGCCAAGAACATTCTGCAGCGGTCATTCCTCCAATAAATATAACTTCAGATCAGAGGTGATCGAAAAAATGCTTTCATAGTGAATGAGAGAATGTATGGAACACAATATTCATGATCCAATATTGATGACTAAACCGATTATGGTGACATTACAAGATTAATACCTCCATTAGGGGCAACAATGAGTTTCATAATTACAGCCAGTGACTGATTATTTAGTACCAAATAAACCTCTGATTGCATAACAATTATGTATGGGAGGGAGGGAGGGGCATGAGAGCTGTATCGACATGGTCACTGGAATGGGGACCCTTCATTCATAGCTTTCTACTATTTTAGTATGTCAGGGCTTTATATCTTACAGAACCTTTTGTATTGATCACTGGTTCCCTGCAGATGTTGGGTAATTAACAGCAACAAACGAAGTACCAGACAGCCTTCCCAGAATTACGGTGGTACCAAATGGCATAGAGCCAAGCGTGTAAAAGCATGATTGTGTCTTGGGCAGGGTGTCTGGTTCAATACTGATTGTGTACTGCAGGGTCTTTTATCAGTTCCACAGGGTGTTCTATTCAATGAAGGATTTGGTGGTAGACAAGTAGGGAAGATGCCACACAAGTGTTAACGGGGTGGGTAGTGGGGGGTAATTTTGCTGTACTTAAAGAGATGTAGAAATGAATGATTCTGAAAATGCAAGGTTTATCACCTTTACATATTGGTCTTGATGTTAAGAGATTTTCCATCCCCTATATCTGGTGCTGAGCACTCTAGGCTGCACAGGGTCTAGTAACGATTTAGAAAGGAATAAGCTGACATTGATTTGATGAAGGGGTGACTTAGTCGAATGCAGAATGTACCATCAGACCAATCTCAAGGTTCAAACTGGGCTAAAGATTCCAAGCAAAATGGTACTTGTAGCGTTTATAGAACAGCTTTAGATATTTGTACCAAAAAAAACTAGTTTATTTTCTATATGTGTCAAACTGTTTGAAAACATATATCTGGATCTACCAGATGTGAGTGGAAACATATTAATTATAGGGGGGAAATGAAAAGTGGAAAAGTGTATTATGACAAGGAATGTGTTCCCCTTGGAGTAATCAGCACATAGGGGTATTATATGTTTAAAAAAAAATTAAATGTATGATAGACACATGTATAACTTTGACCTATGCAATACCATATAATTATATATAATATTAAAGGGTATTATTCATATCATCCTGCTTAGGGATAAAGATGGATCGAGGCATGGCTGGGTGTGAGGCTGGGTATGGCCGAAAGTAGAGTAGACAGGAGGTAGACTGGGGGTGACAGGGACAAAATTAAAAGAGGCAAGAGTCATGCTAGGATGAATGTGAAAATGTGGAAGAAATGTTGGAAGTAATTACTTTAGCTAAATCTAACATTTTGGATAGAATCCATACTGGGTAGGACTAAAACTTGAATTCCATTAAAATCAATAAAAAGAGTGCATCAGGCATGGGGGCATGCTAGGATGAGTGTGAAAATGTGGCAGAAATATTGGAAGTAATTACTTTAGCTAAATCTAACATTTTGGATAAAATCCATACTGGGTAGGACTAAAACTTGAATTCCATTAAAATCAATAAAAAGAGTGTATTTGGTGCATAACATATTGGTCCTCTTCCATGCAGTCGCTGCTACCTTGGAAATGATCAGCACTAACACCACCTTCCCAACCAGTCTGTCAATTTCCTGTCCAATGGCCTACTTTATCTCCTTCTAGGGTACTTTTCCCAGGGGTTGGCGATGGCCTATTTTTGGTATACCAAAGCATTTCAAACAGCAGTGCAATACACCATCTATCTTCTATTAACAGGTGTCTACTCCCTGCCATCCATGAGAATAGATCCCTTTACATAGTTTGTGGTCATTGAGGTATCACACTTGTTAAAGTGTGTAACAGACTCTCAGTGGGGTCAATTGCAAATTATAACTTAACTGTTGATTTTTTTTTCTTGATATACTAAATAGTGTTGTTCATGGTTCTGAATTTCTTTAAATTCTTAATTCTGCTGCTATTGAGTAGAAAATGAAATATACCCTCTCACTATAAATCTCTAGTCCCAGCCCCCTCACTGCCCATATGTTCAGCCTAGGCTCTTCTATTACCCATTACACCAAGCACCCAAAGCCAGACCAATCGACGCCTCCCCATATAATGCATTATAAATCACAGGCAGTTCAAAGGTTTGGGAATTGGCCCAATCTGTCTTGATGATTCCTCTGCTGTGCTTTTCATTATTCTTACATTTCTACTTCAAAGTCAGGCAGTGAAATATAATAGATAAAGTCACAAGGGGACTTAGATGGCGAGGGGAATTTAAATCGATAATGGATACTCTGCAGGAGAGACACTTTGTTGGGCACATAAAGTGATACTAGGTCATTAATTTTGTATTGCTTTGAGATCCTTACTGACATGGTGTTTTAGTGTCTTTCACCAGCATGTGGGAATAGTTCCTACAACAGACATGAACCTCACACCACCAGATCCTTTGCCAGAACTTTTAGTATCAGGCTCAAAAGATATGAGAATTATCAGAGGTACACAAGGAGGTGTCGGAAGCCCCTGATTTTTTCAGTGGCCCAGCATTGGAGCCTTCAGGATGTATGCTCTCAGGATACATACAGTCAAAATGGTTTCGGGAGTAGATTGTGGTTGCTACACTTTCACAATTTCTCACCACCTCCTGTTACTTCACCCAGTGTGATACTTTTCTGGTACTCCTCATTTGATTGACCTCAAAAGGATAGACAGCTTAGTCAACTCAATTTCTTGTCTTGAAAATATTAATATATATATGTATAATATACAATCATTTTTTAGTCTTCCCTCAAGCCTTTCTTTTCCCTTCCTCCCAGCCACTTTTTACACATCCAGTTCAATTAGAAAGCTCCCCACAGCAGGCTATACATACAAAGACCCATCAACCTCTAGACTTGCCCAGCCACTCACCTGTCTGATGTGATGTAACCCTGTGCACATACATCTACAGCAAGGTTGGTAATTGGGATGTAGCTGGGGCAGGAGTCAGGTGTCTATAGGCAACATGGGGTGGTCTGTGGTATGTGCAGTTACCATTTTGATACAAAACAAGTAGGATAAATCCTCCAAATCCCTCTCTCACCTCTCCACTAATAATGCCTTAGGTATTGTGTGAGTGCAAACCAAGTCATTATCAGTCAAATCCTGTTAACAAGTGTGGTGGTGATTGTTATATGATGGACAGCAGAATAGTGGATAAACCATCAAACATTTAAAGGCTATATTGCCTGTCAGTGTGTATCTGTACTGTACTGATGTGGGAGTTCTAGTGCAAGGCATCAATATAAGATGCTCAATGGAGACTGATTGGAATCACTAACAGTCAATCTAAACAGGACAGCAAATTTCTAGAGTAATTTTTTAACAGCAAAGTGCAGTAGCAGAATTCTTAATATGGATGACAGAAAAGCGTCAGATCAATAAAAAAAATCTGTGAAAATACATACATATATTTCTAAAAAAACACACCCATAAATGTCTACATTTACAGAAGTCTGACAATCCCTAGGGTAATTGACACATACACAGTGGGAAGGAAATAGTGAAGTGCTTTTGTGATATCTGAGGGCAGGCTGTTTTATCTAACGTGATGTTACTGCCTGGGGACACAATGGGGCCCTACAGAGCTGCTGCTGGTGATTTTCACCATTTTATCGTGAAAATCACCATTGTTTGTGAACTATGCCACTTTGAAGAGCTCTGTAGACCTTAAAAATTTGAATATCAATAAAATGAGAAAAAGGGCTCCAGTAAATTACATCTAGATCAATGTCCAATCATTAGAAATGGGAATTAGATCCAATTTCCATCCCATAATGCAATTGAAACAAAAGAAAAGCTAAAAAAGAATGTTTTTGTCCATTCACATTCCACAGGTGTAAAAAACCTGCAAAAATGGAAATGATTTGAAAGAGCCATCAAATACGGTCAACTTGATCTGTGATACTCATAGTTCTGACAAATCTCTGGTGTATGGGTATTTTTAGTTGAGAGTTGAGTTGAAACAATAACGGTATGGCTATAATAATATTCCCTTTGGACAATACAGGACATACATTGTAATATGTTTCTGTATTCCAGGTTGAGCTTATATTTTGGTTTACACATTATTAACCCTGGACATTTCAGCAGCTATTTGACATTATTCTTCAGGCTTTCCAAATCATTATGAATCTGATGCTCCTTTAAAGATAGTCCACTGTAGGTCTACAGGTCTGTGCATTAGTCAACTATCACACACAATGGAGAATGGCTAGACCTTACAGCAACAAATGTAGATCAATGTGTCCTCATAATCAAGACGCCCTGTACCATGGCAAACCTCTCTCTATCCTACTTTAGGTAATCCTTAGATGCATGTCTTTGGGCTACACAATATTTTCTTATATGATTACATGGAAAGTCTATACAGCTGGGTAGATCCATGCCCTGAGCTCTATGTCTACAGTGTTTTAAGGTGTCAGTTTCTGTATGCGGCCATCTTGTCCCCTGCTGCTTGGTTAAAAGAAAACCCTTGTTCCAGTATACAATGCCCTATCCAGCTATTTCCATTTTAGATGTATATGCATGATAAATGCCTCAGGTCTAAATAAAGCAGTATTATCAGTATTAACACCAGCAGCTCACTTCACCCAAGGGCTCATACAAAGCTATAAGTACTATCCATACATTATATGGACAGAACTAACATTCCCTCCCTACTTCTACCATTAACGCCATATTGTACAGTGCAGGATTAAAGTACTTGCTGAGGATTCACAGATTCAAAGTAGATCATTGCTGGTTGAAACTACCCCACATACCGAAGGCATCCTAAAACTAGGCCATCAATGGGCACACTATATCCATGTCTTTATTTCTATGAATATTGTGGAAATACATACCCAGTGAAATAAAGTATGACCATAGTAGTTGGATAAATAGGGTAGCTTATTGAGTGCACTTAGCTGACTGTACCTTGCAGGAAGAAATGGTGATACATTATAGCCATTCACAAGATAATTTCTTTGTAAGCGCCATTATGGCAGAGCTGGTCCCATAATTGCTTATCTAGCATGTTTACAGATGGTTGGGGGAATAACATAGTGTGAAAGAGAAAGGATGTGGAGGCAGATGTCTTAGGCACCACCCCTGGGAGTAGACTCCAACGTGTCTAAATGAACTTCATTAAGACCAGGTCTGTCTCTGTAGCCCGCTTACTGATGGGTTATGGGCAGCAGCTGAGGGATAAAAAGACGTAGTGACCCTACTACCAAACAACCCTATTGTTAGGGTCACATCACACCCTCAAGGCATGGTTTGATGTACAGAGGGAGGGTTTTAGCTCCACTTTTGGGGGAACTGCTGAGGAAAAGGTATGGTTTAGAGAGCCAGGAGCGATTACCATGAGACACACAGTAAAATAAGAGACACTTCTACCAGGAGCAGCTATATTGTTAGGCAACTCAAAAAAAAAGAATTGTTTCTCATCACCCAGTAGTGAAAAATATGATGAGGGCGTGTTTTTTTTTTACATTTTTTTTTTTTTTTTACTTAGTGCTAAAATATTTTAGGAAAATTAAAACTTTTCGCGAATGATTTTCACATTTGATAACTTAAGAATTTAGTGATCCACAAAATATGTTATATTGGAAGTTATTCCTAGCTCACTGCATTACTGACCGTCTAAGCTTCAATTTGATACCAAATATGCCAATATTTGTCCACTTTTTGATGTAATTTTCATTAAAAACCTAAAAAAAAAAAGGTTTTCCCAAAATCACGTTTTTCATGATGCACGCGGTGATGAGAAACCAGTTCATTTTTTTGAGTGGCCTTAGGGTCACACTTTCTAGTTGAGGCCATAGGGCGGCTTCGCTGAATGGAGTGATGGCTGGATGGAGGGAGGGTAGGAGGGAATGAGAAAGGGAAAGGAGCCTACTAGAAGCTATTGTGCCATTGACTTTATCAATACTGCCACTGATAGATAAAACACCATATCCATAGGCTAAATATACAACTATTATCTCCCAGTATTATTCTCTAATTTCTGCAGCCTCTATTACTGTAGCCTTATCTGTGATGCCATACTTTAAACCGCAAGGATACCACAATGCCATTATTGTGTGGTATTAATGCTTTAAGGCAAACAGGGGCAGGCTGGCTCGGCAATCAGTGATTGACATTGTTCCTTACATCAAGGTGTTCATGTTATGAAGGGGTAATCATAATTTATGTAGGTTGTCAGAAACAACAGTCAACTTTTACTCTTAAGATTTTGTTTGCCAATATTTTCCAATTTCATCCCCACAATCACTGCCTAAGTCTTCTTGACTTCTTTACAATCTACAAAACACAAACCAACACAACACTTTCAGTCATGAAGCATGAAACACAATTAGGAAAACTCCCCCTAATGCCAATCCCTCTCTTATCCCCTCCTCTAGTATAGTGGCAAATCCGTGTGAGTAGCAATAAGCAAATAAAGAAGTAAATTCCCATCAACAACTAGTGGTGGAGATCCACATGGAGATGTGATGCCTCTATTTTGATGAGACTTTGAGTACGCCACTTACATGGGATCCAGGTTGCCAATGCCATCTCAGCGAGGCAATGAGAAGCCATGAAATGAGGCTCGTGTGTTACACTGCTATGTGAGTTAAGGTGTGAAGCATCAGTCGTAAGATGCCCAATAGACGCCTGATTGGATACTAAAACAGCCAATACTAGCAGCAACAAAATCCCAGAGGAATTCACACATGTAAGGTGCAATAGCACAATTTCCAGTATTCTGAAGCACCTACAGCCCATTTGATATTTAGAGGGAGAGATGATAAGATAATGAGTGCTGAGGTTCATTCAAAGGATGTACTCAGTTATTTCATGATATATCAATGCTATCCAACATGGATATTATAGGCAGAATTATTACCTCCATCCTACCCGGCAGCCTCCATCCTCGTATACAGATTATATGGCTGCTTGAAGCACTGCTTGGGGCCTCTTTCCTCTTTCTGCCTCTGAATAGCTTTGATAGCTAGACACAGATACTAGCAGTTCATAATAAAGGATACCTTCAGGAAAACCTCAAAATTAAGCATGAGTATTATCATTCAACTGCAAATAGGCATCTCATTAGAGTCTTGGATATCCTACTGGCACTGATGTGTAGGATGCTGTTATTTCCCACCCATTTTGCTATTGATCACACCATCCCTCGCCCCTGAAGCATTATTGTCAGAATAGAGCTCCACCTTCGACAACTGCATGGGTCTGTGTACGTCCAATCAGCTTGCCATGTCCTGACAGAGCCTCTAGGGTAATACCCACAAGCCTCTCTGCCACCCCTCTATACAAGGGTCACACACTAATCTCATATCATATCCTCTTCTCTGGTATAAATACACCCACAGTTTAGGGCCTTCTTCCATGTGCCAGTAGACCATTGCTAACATGCCTAGGACACTAGTCATATCACCATGTAACTGTTTCGATAGAGTTCATATTTTTCTCCATTCAATTTTATCATGCTGTTGATATTGGAAATACCTTGTTTTTCTTCATTGAATGAATACCGAATGGCACATAAATATAATATGTCAAACAACAACTTATAGATTTTTGGGTCTCACTTGATGGCAATAGCAATAACTTGAAGTACGTTGGGTCTTGCTACACTGCAATGGTTATCTAAATAAATAATTATGCTGTTTTATTAGCAGAATATCTGATATACATACCTCATGGAGTCCATCCTTTAGTGGCAAATAACTGGTCATATAACCCCCCTGCTGTGTTATAGACTCCCCTCATCAGTCACTTTGTCTGTGTACTTGCAGCAGAAAGGGCCTCTGACCCAGATGTAATACACAGATTACCCAGTTGCATGTTGGGAAGACACCGTGCAAAACACGACCTGGGAGACAACTAATTAATTAGTCTCTTCTGATGATACAGTTGGTGCTTTCATATTGCCAGTGTTCATGATAACATATGTGTTCTCCTACTATGGTCTTTAGAATATGAGTAGTAGAGTGGTCTAAAATGAAAATTAAATGGTGTTCTAAGTAGGTGATGGTAGGCCTCTCAAAGAGTATTCAATAAGCCATCTCTTGTTGGCTATTGTACCATGTCTGAAATTACAGCAAAGGCAAAGCCTGTTCCTGACTTTATTGATGCCTACAGAAACGTCCTTAGAAATCTAACCTGCCTAACCAAACCCTGCATTCAGGTGAGTCACTTACATGGGAGCACAATACAGATCAGGTTGAACACCTCTTGCACAGTAAAGCTGATTGGTGATTCAAGCAACTGGTGATTCAAGTTACTGGAAGAGCTGGAATTATTTCCACTTTTTTATCCAGAAGCAGGAAACCTGATTATCATGGTGAACTTGTGGCTTGATGAACCATTGTCCTGGCAACTGAATGTAATGGCTTCTTGATATCAGGATGAATCAGCCAGATACTGGTGATTGATACACTGTAAATAATGATTCCTATTGACCAGTAACATAAGTGATACCAAGGATTAAATGTAGACCAATGCACAACAGCCATATTTTTAGATTTCAAAAAGGCATTTGGTACTTTAGACCACAACATTTTAGCAAAAAAGACTGAAAAAATGGGATTTGATCAAAGTGCAATAGCACTGATCTCTGACTATTTAACCAATAGAAAACAGTCAACCAAAGCTAATGGCATCATCTCTAATGAATGTATACTAACATGTGGCGTTCCCCAAGGATCTGTATTAGGACCCCTACTATTTCTACTTTATATAAATGACATGAACTTCTCCTTAGACTACCTAGACTGTCAACACTATGCTGACGATACTGTTATATATATTAGACACCCTCCCCTCAGATATTACCACGGAAAGGAAAATTAATCTTGATCTAGAAAAATTTTCAAAATGGTGTTTAGACAATAAACTCTCCTTAAATACTAAGAAAACTAAAGCCATGAATTTTTCAACAAAAATTTTAGACAATACCTGGATCAAGCCAACCCTTGAAATTAATGGTGACTTAGTAGACTTTGCCCCTACATACAAATACCTTGGAATGACGCTAGATAATAAGCTTAACTACAAAAGGCATATTGATATACTTGAGAAAAATGTAGACTACAAGACATATTTGTTTAGGCATTCAAGGAAACATATGACAGAGAAAGCAGCAGTTGATGTCCTTAAAACAATGATTCTTCCTGTAACAGACTATGGGGACATCATCTATATGACTGCCACCAAAACTCATATTTCCAAGATACAAACTGCCATTAACAACTCCTTAAGGACAGCACTTAGTCATAGAGGGACAATAAACACAGAAAAACTCCTGTATTTGTACATACATGTCTATGGCACAGTCTACATGATTGAAGCTTTTATAAATGGGCTTTTGGACAGTAGTATACCCTTCTAAATGCAATGTATAAGAGAAAACCCAGACAATGTAAGGGTAATTCTATATGATAATACTCCTGTACCCTTTCATATGTTCGCGTTTTTTTTTCCATCGGTCTTGTATCTCCCTCTGAGCCCTGAGGGACCAACTCATTCACTCAAAATGCTGACAGAGAAGTGGTAAGCATTCCCTATTGTGTAGTAATGCTCTAGCAGTATTTTTAAAATCCTGCCAGACATGGGAAATGTGTGGCTGAGAAGTCATTGGTCTTCCCAAGAATAAAGGAATATTTCAAAAATTCCTACTAGAATCAAATTTGTTGGGAAGTGATTCAAAGTCATGTGGTATCAAATAGTGTAAATTTCTGATCAAATACTAATGTGTCCAGATATAACAGTGGCCGCCGGCTTTTGAATTAGAGAATATTATGTTTGAATTCATACATTCATTTGTACCCTGCAGAAGAACCTCTCTTGTCTGATCCTAAAATATACTAAAACTGCCTCTAATCACCTCTGCAAGTGGATATAATGAACTCCTCCTCAGGCCAGATATTCTGATGTATTAATTAATGGGCTTTATCAGATGACAGTAGATCATACCTAATGGGTATCTACTGAGATAAAGAAACTGTTATTGCTTTTAAAGAACCATCATAGGGACCTATAAAGTGTATTGTAGATTAGACATGATCAAAGCAGGTTTAATAGTGAATGAGAGCACTAATGGAACGCAATATCTATTATGCAATATTGATGAGTCAGTCAGTCAATTATGATCCAATTAGGAGATCAATACCTTCATTAGGTACAGAGATTAGTTTCATAATCATCGCCAGAGGCTGATTATTTAGTACCAAATAAACCTGCCTTAAGCAAAAGACAGACTCTGCTTGGAGAGTTATCATTTGTGGGAGTGAGGGTGTGGATGGTGAGTGAATTTCTCCTCATCACTGCATTCATGGATCATGACGACAAATGTGCAGCATGCAATAAAGCTGGCGCAGCACTGAAAGTTTTAATACAGCTCTTCACAAATTATTAATTCATTGGCATTAGTGTAACAAGCAATAGGTTAGTTTTTGTCTCTTGACTAGCATGCTTTATCTTTAAAATGATATTACATTGTTGTTCAATCTATGTAAGCAAATACAAAAATTGAAATATGATTGAATTCCAGATGGATCTTTTTTGTGTTGAGAGGCATAAGTATACTGACAGGTCTGACACAAACATAATGGTAGCAGTAATTCAACTAGATATTATGAATCTTTAAATTTTTGTGAAATCAGTAGATAATATGAAGACAGGGGGTGTTCACCTTAGAGAAATGTTAATTGTATTTACCTGTAATATACCATGAAACAAATGGCACAACCATATTTAGTGTTATAAACATGTTTGTTATAGACCTCTTGTATGTTCATCTCCTGTTAATAACTATGCTCAACTGGGTAACAGTATAAAAGTATAACAGTATAAAAGCTGTCAATTCCTCTCCTGTACTGGTCCTCAATAACCTCTGTGTGCCTGATTACAGCAGTTTGTCCTTCAGACAGAGGCATTGATTCTCTTGAATTACAGACTAGCAACCTTTTTATGGCTGAGAGAGTGACACAGGCAGAGTGAATTACAGACCCCATACACTTTGAGTAGATCTCATCTCGGATCGACCCAGATATCTATGGTCCTGGCTTTGTGCATCAGTGCCATGTTTGGGTTTGAACGAGTTTTCTTCAACGGCAAACGGTAGTACAAAGCTGGCGAGTGGCTGCATTAATCCTGGGGGAAAGCATCAACTACAGTTCATGACATGGCAGGGTGAGCATTGACTATAGTAGATGCCATGGCAGGGGGGGGGGCATAGACTAAAGTCATATTTACTCTATGGGGTTCAGCAAAAAATCTTTTGCCTTCACAGCTAGCTATATCAATTTTTGGCCACCCTTAAAGGGTTAACAGATCTATACTGAAATGGTCACTGCACAAAGGGCTCTTCACTTATAGCTTTTTGCTACTTTGGTGTGTCATGATGACATTTCTTGAATTCTTATCCTGAAAATAGTCATAGTCAAGGGGAGCAAGATAGAGTGATCACCACCTAACAAAACATCACAAATCTGCAATCACACAAGACTATGTATGGCTTGCTGGTTCCCTGCAGATACTGTGTAATCAACAGCAATAAACAAAATGCCAGCAAAGCCCTCCCAGATACTGCAGGCTTAAAGTGGCACCAAATAGAAGAGGGTCGAACGTGGGATGTAAAAGGGGGATTGTGCCCGGGGGAAGGTGTCTCGTTCAATACTGAGTGTGTACTAGAGGGTGTTTATCAGTTCCACAAGGGCTTCTGTTAAATAAAGGATTTGATGGTAGACAAGTAGGAAAGGTCAGATATTAGTGTTAAGAGCACGTCAGTTCGGCTGTATCTTACATAGTTGTAGAAATGTTTGATTATGCCAATTCTGAAAATAAAATTAGAACAAATTTTTTTTTTTTATATTACTAAAAGTTTCTAAGCAAACCTTTAAGCTGTAAACCACCAATATCTCAATAATTTCTACAAAACTGCCCCTTACCAGCTTACATCTCATCTAAAATGGTCAGAGTCAACTGTTTGGGTCTGAGACACTGGATGTTTTGTAAGTTAAGATCTCCCCACACTCATGAGATTAAAAGTAGCCTGACTTGTTCATGCAGCAGGTCTGGAAGGCAGAAATGGTATTTTATGGAGCCCCCTATATTGTATTGTGTTGCAATATTCTGTAGAGAATATGAGGAGAGTAAGGCAGAAATGAAACAGGAAAGGGAGGTTCCAGTTCCAGAAGAGGTTCTATTTAGTCCAGGATTTAATGGTAGACAAGTAGGAAAGATCAGATAGTTGTGTTCAAGGCAGTTTAGTGTGATTGTATTCAGAGTTGTAGAAATGATTGATTATGCCAGATCTGAAAATGAAATCAGAAAAAAACAGTTAATATAACTAAATATTTCTAGAGAAACATAGCTCATCTGCTGTTAATTGTAGGCATTAAACCAAATTAAATCAATATCTCAATAATTATATTCAGAATGATCTGAGTTTGTATGTGGTAGTGCTATTTAATGCCTCTTCAGTGATCTTATATGTCTAAAAATGTATGTAAAGAGATCTTTCTGACGGCAGATATCCCAAGCAAGTCCCTCCCACACATGAGACTTATAAAGGAATTACAAAACTATAGATAGATACTATCCCATTAACACCATTACCATGCACGCATCTTCCTGGAATCATCAGCTGCCTCCAGAGCTGATAATGATACCTGCCCATCTGTATGTTTCATAACGATTGTAGAGCACCTCATGGAGTGGCAGTAGGTTCATTTAATTATACACCTCAAAAGTTAACCAAAGCAGAATTTTCTCAAACTCATTGTATCATTTATTACAAATAAATCATCATGTTTTATTGATTACAGATGTATCTATTTTAGCACCACCAGGTACAGTAATATCTGGAAAGATCCCCCCATTATTGGTCCTAACATAATACGGCTCAATGTTGGGGACATATGCCCTAGGCTTCTATGTTGTAGCCAGCATGATCGAAATAATTTCCAACCTCAACTTCAATCCCAACAGAGTTCTCATAAAGTGCTGACACATTCATGGTGGTGGATGTGGATTTCCTTCCTGAAAATGGCCCAGCTTGGATTGAGTGTCTTGCTTTTGTTTTCGCCTATGGCTTCTGTTGTTGCCGTAGGATACTCTGAAAAAGTGTAATATCAGTCACCCTGGGCACTAGTACTACCCAGAAAGTACCCCTAGATTAAATACTGCCCACTGTAAGCCCTGCCTACGATGAGCCTCCCCCTCTACTTCCTGAAATGCCTTACCCTTAGCTGATCTCTATCCTGCCTTGGAGATGTTCTATCCACTTTTGCCTCTCACTCTCACCTCATCTTGAGCCTCTTGAGCTACTCACATCTCAGGTCCTTAGTCGACATATGCTGCTCGGCCTAAGTGGATTGATTTCACACTGGGGTCTGGTTCAGCCTTACAGATAGTGGGAATGGAGGGTGCTAGTGGTCATGCCACTGCAGTCCAGACTGAAGCAAAAAGGGTTCAGATAAACTCTGTCAGTACCACTATTTCTATACACATTTCCTATAGATACTTTGATGTATTTTATATGCACACCAACATATAATTGGTGATAAAAGAAGTTTTCTCAAGCTTAAGCTTTTTGGGTAATACAAATAGGCCACAGTGTTGTGTCATACACTCATTTAGCCTTGTTAAAGGTCCTGACTTAGCTACAGAGTATTGCACTGTTATCATGATCATATGGTTTCAGATCCAATAGCAACAGAATGAGTAAATGTTTTTTCCCTTATAAAACATACTAATTCCAAAATAAGGTACTTCTACATATTTAATTAGGAAATGCATTTTACAGCTGTTTAAAAATGTTATTTCACTTTTATACATTTGACCATGTCTCCTTTCTGTTACTTGGTGTGTTGTAATTAAAGCATTTAATTTTCTCTTAATGAAACAATTAACTTCTGAGACACAGTTACATATATATATATGGACAAACTAAGCTGCAGAGTATTTGTAAGTAATGAACGTCTTCTATTTGCCCATCTGACATTGATGTGGTCAGCATTATAGGACGGCAGCTGATTATTATTGGAAGGTGTCCATGGGAACACACAGCTGGTGTGTGCCTCAGTGGATGACAGTCATTAGCTATATATGGAGGGTCTGTGTAACTTTCATCATATAGTCATGTATGTATACAGTGCTGTGGATATAATTATGTCCAGACACCTATGTACACAGCAGGGTTGATCATAACAACAGGGAAATTTAGATGTAAAAAACTAAATTAATAGGATCAATATCAGGTAGGTTAAGCGGTTTTGGTATATAGACTTCAATGATGTTTCATATTTACCATATGATATGAGGAGTTCCTTCATAGCTGAGTGAAATGGGAGACCTGCTAGGTATAGAACTTACCTGCACATCCCTATAAATAGATCATGTATTGCTGGTGAGGGGTGTACACAAATTAAATTTCTGTTTGTTCTAGGGGCATGAGAAGATTTCAGATTACATACAATCTATCACCCCCAGAGGAAGGGTAGGGGTAACGTCAGCGAAACTTCAGCGTTAAGAAAAGAAGCCAGTAGTTGTATATATATAAGCAGGACTAGTTTGGAGGATTTGCAGCCATATATGGTGTCAGTTATTGGTATCATTGTATTCTGCATCAGAACCACAAGAGCAGACACCTTTTCAGATACTTTATAAAAGTGCATGTCCCTGTTTCATTATCCTATTTCCTAGTTGTTTAGTTGTTAATCATGCAGCTAGCAATGATAGCAAACATAATCTAAGAATCCCTGCAATTGATGAAATTTAAAAGTAAATTGTGTATTAAATCAGAGGTAAATCTTGGTAATGGTAGAGGGTATGATATCACATCTCAATGTAATGTTTATCAACATACGGTTTATCACCTTTCCATATTGGTTTTGGTTTAAGGGGATCCCCCATCTCCTATTTTAGGCTCCAGATCGTAGCAACCGTTCAGAGTTGAATGAGCTGACATTGATTTGACAAGAATGTCCCCTCAGACCAATTTCAAAGTTTAAACTGGCCCATTATCTCAGGCTAGATGATACTTCTAGTATTTGCAAAGATGTTGTAATCATGTTGTACTAAATGTATGTGTCATACATATAAATGTGTATCTACCACTGTCTCTGCCAATCTCTCTTTCTGTCTACCATAATGTTATGCCATTTATTACCCCTTACCTCTCTCTGTCTGTATTTTCTGTCTCTCTCCCATCTTCTTTATTACGCATGCACCCTTTTTCCACCATTATATATATAAGAGCGGACACATCATCATGCATGATTAATGTGTCCCCCTGGGAGTTATCACCACACCTGCCCTACATTAGCCTCTCAGGCAGCCATTAACACGGGTCACTAGTATGGATATGCTGCTGGGAAGTGGCCACAAGCTGCTCCTATACTTTAAAGTGTGTGAAGTACAGCTAGAGCTAGATACATGTTGTATTTAGCCATAGATTCTGATTGTACTTCTACATTTTCTGACATAGTGCCTTCCTCCTGGTAATTCTTTTTACCACACAATCGTCCGTTACTCTAGAGAAGGGCCTTGAACTAGGTGCCTGTCCCAAAATTATAAGGGAATATTGGTATGGCCTGTTGCCATGATATAGCATGTGTGGATTGTGATAGTCCTAAGTAACTGCCCTGGTACTACTGGTGGGTGAGTAGGGAGGGCAATGATTCAGGCAGTGTATTCTGGACAAAATATACAAGGGAAACTACTGTAGAGTTTTAGGTTGAGATGATATCTCCATGTATAGAGTTAGGCTAGACAAGACTGGGCTATCCTCCTTTACTCCATATATATGTATGTAATATAAAGTTGATAAATTTCTACACTGCCCATAAGCTAAATAGTTTATTGTTTTCCATAGATGTCTATAGTCAATGTACACCTTTGCTGAAATTGCCCTACCACAAAACATAAAAGCATCAAAATGGTATTTTTTGGTATTGTCTTGTTGATAATATATCAAAATAGTAACATCACAATAGAACAAAGGGCATCACTTCCCTTGCTTTCCTGCTACCTCTTGCCTAGTTTGGTAGATTGTCTGTGTGCATGTCTCCAATGCAAATGGAGATTAAATGTTTCTACAATCTATGTAATTACTGGCCATTCATGTCATACCAAGCACATCTAAGGTTTAATTGATCAATTTATGTCATACATAAATAACAACCGAAATAGAGCATACTTTATTAAAGATACTCTATTAACTGCTTTATAAAATGTCTATTGGTAAATACTGCTGAACATGTTCCTGTTGATTTTAAATTTTTGCTTAAATAGTCACATAACAATACAGAGGTCAGCAGATTTGGTCCTTTTCATAAAGAAGTGAGGACATGCATTTGTGAGAGCTCACTCTTATCTGACCTTCAAGGGGGATGCAAACACCACCTCCTCCATACCATACAACGTAATCTGACTAAGACACAATTACCTAATCCACTAATCAGTATTGGATTCCAGCACACAATTGCAACCAGGAAGGTTTTGTCATTAATGGCTTCGGATCCATTCCATGACAGCACCTTTTGCTGTGATATTGTTAAAGAAACCTCATGCCACAATAACAGCTAGAAACAGAGAAAGGGGACAACATTGCTCTAAGGCATTTATTTCTAGTGATTAAAACATATCATGTATCGATTTAACTCAAAAGTAATAACTAATAATGGTGCATGTCTTAGGCAAGCTAGGCCTAAAGGCTCAGGCAAGGTTAAGCAAGTCAGACTGGTCTAAACATATAGACATCACTCTTTGCTAGATACAAATCTGCACAAACTAAAAAATCAATGTACAGATTCCTGCTCAGTGATAATCCACTCTAGTGTTCATCTCCCTCCCTTATATATAATCCATATCATCCTGCATAGAGATAAAGATGCATCGAGGCATGACTGAGAGCAAGGATGGCAGAAAGTAGTGTAGACAGGAGGTAGGCTGAGGGTGACAGGGGAAAATGGAGGCAAAGAGGCACGCTAGGATGAATATGAAAATGTGGAAGAAATGTTGGAAGTTATTACCTTAGCTAAAATCAAAATCTAAAATTTTGGATAGAATCCATACTGGGGAGTACTAAAACCGGAATTCCATTAAAATCAAAAAAAAAAGAAGTGTATTTGGTGCATAACATATTGGCCATCTTCTATCCAGTCACCGCTACCTTGGAAATGATCACCACTAACACCACCTTCCCCACCAGTCTGTCAATGTCCTGTCTCAAGGCCTGATGGGCTACTTTATCTCCTGCTATGGTAAGTTTCTCAGGGATGGCAATGGCCCCTTTTGGGTATACCAAAGCATCTCAAACAGCAGCGCAATACACCATGTATCTTCTATTACCAGGCATCTACTCCCTGTCTTTTTTTTAAATGTTTTATTAGGTTGAATAAATACAGATACATCGAAATAAATAAATGCAAATGTATCTAAACCCAACACGGGCGCATTGCCCTACTCCCGCTAGGACCTCATCCATGAGAATAGATCCCTTTACATAGTTTGTGGTCATCCATTGACGTATCACACTTGCCACAGTGTGTAACCAGTCTCCGTGAATACTTTTTTGCCATGCAGGCCCGGATACTTGAGGGCACTTTTAATATCTCAAAACACATGTATAAAGCAAGAATCAATATTGAATTAATACAGCTTTCCTGTATATTCCTATTGAAACATTGTAAAATGTACAATCTAGAGTAATGATTTTTTTAAATGCTTTTCTCTCTAGAAACCTTAATAATGGTCCGATTTACAAGCCCTAAAAATTGACATCTAGCCAAAGATCAAGTCAGTCAGTTTGACTGGCGGCAGGACCAGTCCAGCCGGTCCAGAAGCCTTTTAGCCGGCTATAGCCGGTGTGCGGCAAGTTTTCACGGACACTGTGTAACAGACCCTCAGTGGGGTCAAATTATATCTTAACTGTTGATTTTGTTTTCTTGATTTACTAAATTGTGTTATTCAGGGTTCTGAAATTGTATATATTCTTAATTCTGCTGCTATTGAGTAGAAAATCAAATATACCCTCTCACTATAAATCTCCTGTCCCAGCCCCCTCACTGCCCTTATGTTCAGCCTAGGCTCTTCTATTACCCATTACACCAAGCAACCAAAGCCAGACCAATCTACGCCTCCCCTTATTATGCATTATAAATCACAGTTCAAAGGTTTGGGAATCAGCTCAATCTTACTTGATGATTCCTCTGCCATGCTATTCATTATTCTTACATTTCTATTTCAAAGTCAGGTAGTGTAAATATAATAGATAAAGTCCCAAGGGGACTTAGATGGTGAGGGGAGTCTAAAGTGATAGATACGCTGCAGGAAAGACACTTTGTTGGCCAAAGTGGTACTAGGTCATTAATTTTGTATTGCTTTCAGATTCGTTCAAACATGGGTTTTTAGTGTCTTTCACCCACATGTGGGAATAGTTCCTGCAACAATACCATCATGGCCCTTACTGAGTTCTTGTAATGGGCAAGGCAGAACCAAAGGTCAGAGAATTAGTTTAATTCTGTGTGACTATAGAGAGGTGGCTGTGAATACTAGCATTAAAGTTTAAAAGGAGATAATTAGTTTGGTTTGGCATAGAGGGAGTATTGGAGAGGTCTAATCAATAAAAGGTGTGTTTAACCACTAATGTTTTTATTTTGAGAAAAGGCAAATAAATTTTGAAAATGAGGCCGAGGTACAAGCACTGTAAAGTATATAATCAGAGGTATACATACTTATTTTGGAGGTGTCAGAAGACCCTGCTTTTTTCAGTGCTCCTCAATTTACAGAGCTCATAGAAATGGAAAGCTGAGTCAACTTAGAGGCTAGCCTCAAACCCACCATCTTTAGACCTATGGGCAAGTGTGCTAAAGAATATTCTACCTTGCCTTCAGACAAGTGGTATACAGCATGCTGATCTGTGTGTGTACAGAGGCAATGTGTGGGTGACTGCTGCAGTGAGAGGAGCTGTTCTCTGACATAACAGACAGTAGGATATTTTAGAAAGGACAAAGTGAGACATGATACTGTTATGATTAGTCACGGAGAAGGTGGTAGTCAAATAATTGAAGTCATAATTAGGTATCCCCATTTCAGAATGTCAGGTATAAGCCACCCCCAAGTTTGAGACAATCCTATAATCTGAATGGTCCATGGGAAAAACTCGCGTATTAGCCGCACCCCTTACTCTAGCCTAACTGAGTTACCTCTCAGCGGCCCTTTGGACCTCCTAGTGGCCCATGGAGCCTCCTAGCGGCCAGCCTCTGCATGTTTTGTCAGCTTTATCCCCAGGGGATTAGCGGTATACTCAGTATGTTGGGGGGGGGGGGAGAGTCCAAGGTGAATTTTTACTGTTAGAATGCTATATTGCCTGACAGCATCATTTTAGGTAAGGTGTGAGTGGGCAGCATTGTCTTAGGGCTGAGGTGCGAGTGGGCTGCATTGTCTTAGGGCTGAGGTGCCAACAGGAAACATTGACACTGCCCACTCACCTGACGGACCCCCCCCCCCCCTCCTCCCTGTAACTCCCAGGTAGTTTTAAGGCTATTTTATGGTGATCTTTCAAATCGAAATTTGGAAAACCTCTCTTTTAAGCCGCACCCCGACTTCTGGCTGATTCTATGAGCCGCACTGGCGATCAGACTTGCGTACTAGCCGCGGCTTCTACGCAAGGTTTTACGGTAACTAAGTAAGAGCTGTGCGTGGGGCAGTTGTGTAGATTAGGTCTACACATGACACAGGGTGGAGGCTGCAGCCAAGTTGTTTAAGATGTTTAACCTATATTACGTATTACTAGGTATATCCACCACAGGCACTGCAGAACGGAGGGGGGGGGGAAGAAAAAGGTGAGATAGGGGAAGGGAAAATGAAAGGGAAAAGAAGAGCAGAGGGACAGAAAAACAAGTAGAGAATATTTGAATGACAGAAGGAAGTGGAGATATTTTAGTCAGGGAAGGTGGTAAGTGCTTGAAGGTGAAAGAGCAGAGAATCTAAAAAGTGCAGAATTTTCTATTAATGCATTTAAGGGACCAGAATAGCACTTTGCAGTAAACTCCAGTTAAAATATTGATATACAATTGTTTTTTAGTCCTCCCTCAAGCATTTCCTTTCCTTCTCCATTCCCCCTTTTACATATCCAATTAAATTAGAAAGCTCCCCATGCCTGGCTATATATACAAACACCTGTGTGTTAACCTCTCCACCTGCCCAGACACTCACATGTCTAATATGATGCAACTTTGGGCCCATACATCTATAACAAGGTTGGTAATTGGGATATAGCTGGGACAGGAATCAGGTGACTATAGGCAACATGAAGTGGTCTGTGGCATGTGCAGTTGACATTTTGATACAATACAAGTAGGATAATTCATCTCAATCCCTCTCTCACCTCTCCGTTAATAATGCCCTGGGTATGGTGTGAGTGGAAACCAAGTCATTATTAGTAAATTCCTGTTAACATGTGTGGTGGTGATTGGTATAGGTATTCAATGGACATGGCCTCAGGATGCCAATCCCGTCAGCCAATCCCGTCAGCAGTATTGGGGCCGATGTTCTCTGCTTTCTATGCACCTGAAATACACTTCCAGTAGTGTACCTGAGATAGACGGAAATCTGACCAATCAGGATCCAGCACCTGCTGCAGAAGATGCATCTGCTGTTCTCCAAGATGGCTGACCTGGAAGTGTATCTGGGATACACAAGGGAGGAAGTGTATCAGGGATACACTTGGGGGACAGAAGTGTACCTGGGATACACTAGGGGACGGAAGTGTATCCCAGATACACTTCCTCTCCATGTGTATCCCAGATACACTTTCAGGTGAGTCATCTTCGAAAACAGCAGATGCAGCTGCTGCAGCAGATGCTGGCTTCTGATTGGTCAGTCTGTTGTGTATCTCAGATGCACTTCTACAAGTGTATCTCAGATGCACATAAAGCTGAACATTGGCCCCACTGCGTGGCCTATTGTGTCAAACGGGGATATATCAGCAGGTAATGATGGAGGAGTTTGGTCAGCTTGAAGCCGAGAACTTGTTACTGCTCCATATGATGGCAGGATACAGAGGGACAGTATACTTGTCATGAAACAAAATCTTGTCCACAATTATATATGGAGTGTCTCAAGTAACTGGAGGTGGTCAGAAATTTCAAATGCATTGGAGGTAAGCTTTGTATGACAATATGTTCATATTTAAAACATGCCTTCTGTATTTGGTCCATCACTGCAGCTCCCTGAGCTCTGGTACTTCTGCTATCACCTGCAGCTAATGGTTCCCCAGGCAGCCTGTAGGTGGGGCAGTGAGCTGCTGCTGCTGCTGCTCTGACTACTGGCTGCTGGGTGACTAGGGAGATGGTTCTATACCCTCCCTCAGTGGTAACCCAGCTGGTGGTGGGGGAAGGTGGCAGTGAGGAGCCCAGTGTTGGAGCTGGTGCTGGAGGGTGGTGGCAGTGAGGAGCCTAATCTTTTGCTTGCTTCCACTTATGTTTAGTATATAGGAACATGAGGCAAAGGAGTGGACCTACCAGTGCAGTAGCCAGGTGGATGTGACTCGTGATGGAGATACCTACTACCCTATTTGATGATGACACCACTGGAGTGGTTCTGATCATCTCCCTAATAGCTAAGCCACCAGTTTAAATACATAATAAGGCTCTTAGCTACAGAATAGTTATTTACTAATTACCTGGATTTATTCATGTTTGTTGTATGAGAGATTCAGTAATTTGTGATTAGAGCTGAATTTCCAGGATTAACATGCTGGATCACTACCACCCCACTACCTTGGCCAGATACACACCTCCTGCATTATCGGATTTGTTGCCATTTCATCCTCTGGAAACCTCTGTCTGATAACATATCTAGTGATAGACTTGGTTACATTGCCTGGTTACATTGCCTTGTAACCTTTATGTAATTACTGGATATTTACATCTAGTACTACATATTGAGAGTTATGGTGCCTCACCACATTTACATTGGATATAGATAAATGAGTGAATGTGATGGCATGATCATCTAGCTTTCACACTAAGGTTACTACCTTAATTTCCTCAGTAGGCCTACAGTCATGAGGTTTCACCCTGATGTATATGTATATATCAGTATATGAGGAGTTGCATGATAACATTGCCTAGGAGCATTACAGAGGAGTACCCATATGCTACGACATCCCCCCGGCATTCCCAACAAACTCTGTGTGGTATCAGGTGTTACTTCCATGTTATATGAGAGGAGCCCCAGGCCGCAGGTAGGTTATTGCATAGCTCTATTTTAACAAATCCCTCTTTCTTCTGACCAACTGTTGTGAGGTGCTAGCTGTTTTTATGGCTCAGGGATGTATCGTCAAGTGCTATTGAAACAACCCGACATCTCTCTCCCGCTTATCTGCATTCATTATATTCATGTGTTTCCCTCCCGATGTCTTACCTAGTATATGGTCTAACACTGAAATAACTCAGTCCATATATTGCCATTTCTATTTAAATAGGGTACCATATTCAGTGCACTTAGCTTCCTCTACCTAACAGATATACAATACATTCTTCCACTTAAAGAACCACTAAAGGATAGATTCAGTATCACAAATATTCATTTGTCTATGATCTTATATGTAAGCCTCATTATATCACTCATGTGGAAACAATGGTCAAATCTTCTAGCCTCCTGTCCATACAAAAGTATGAGGTTCATTACATTGCACCCCAATCATCACAGAGATGATCTCAAAAAGCCATAAAACTAATAGCCTTCAGACTGGGAGGTCCTTTTACTATTCACTAATGAACCTTAAAAGGCAAATAGGTTCATCTAAAAATGCACCAGGATAATTGCTTACTCAGCATGTTTGCAAGGACCAGAGGGCAAAAGGTTAGGGGATGTACATGGTGTGATAGAGAGAGGACATGGAGGCAAACACCTCAGGCACTACCCAACTTGGAGTCTCCCACATGGCTCAATGAACTTCATTACGGCTAAGTCTATCTCTGTAGCCCCACTTACAGACAGGTTTAGGTGAGTTGCTGAGGGATAAGAATCATTTAGCGAGCCTGGGGGCATTCTTCTGACCCAAACAGTGACCTTACTACCAAACGACTCTATTGTTAGTGTCACACTTTCTGGTTGAGACCATTGAAGCAGGGTGTAATGTACAGAGGGAGGGATTTATTAGGTCAACTTAAGGGACAATGTTTTTGTCTCTGACCGGGTGCCGTCTCTGACCAGGTGCCGTCTCTGACCGGGTGCCGTCTCTGACCGGCTTGGCTTGATAAGGTCAAAATACTAGCAGCAGGAGGCTAATTATAATTATAACTATGATTATATAACAACCGCCATAACGTTTTTCCAAATCCTTATATATATGAGTATAATTCCTTTTAAAACACTTTTTTTTTACACCTGGTCAGAGACGGCAGCCGGTCAGAGACGGCAGCCGGTCAGAGACGGCAGCCGGTCAGAGACGGCAGCCGGTCAGAGACGGCACCCGATCAGAGACAAAAACATTGTCCCAAGGTCGTGAGACACAGCCTTAATGATTATGTTTTGGGGAGCTGCTGAGGAACAGCTATGGTTCAAAGAGCCAGGAGCGATTATCATGAGGCACACAGTAAATAAAATACATTTTTATCAGGAACACTTTTAGTGTCAGGGTCAGACTTTCTGTTTGAGGCTATAGGCAGGGATGCACAGAGGCATGGATGCACAAATGGAGTGATGGCTGGTGGGAGGGTGGAGGGAGGGTGGTCCCAGGGGGGGAGGGAGTGAGAGAGGGAGAGGTGCCCACTTGAAGCTATTGTGGCATTGACTTTATTCATACTGTCACTGATAGAGCCCATCTCCATATATAGGCTAAGTATACAAACTGTTATCTCCCAGTAGTATTCTCCATTACTGCAACCCCTGGTACTGTAGCTGGCTAGGATTGTTTTTGTCTGAGATGCCATACTTCATACCTAGGGGACACCACACCATCATTTTTTATCATGTCGTAGTTATTGTGTAAGCAAAAGGACTGGAGTTTGTAGTCGATAACTCTTGTGTAGGCTGTAGTCATCCAGAGGTCATGACTTGAATGACAGTTTATAGCCTGAGTATGATAACAGGGTCTTTAATATGACATCGAAATAAGATAACAACATCATTACTCTATGATATAGGAGGTAGTTTTACAGTATTGTTCAATTCCATTTCCACAATCTAAAGTATTATATTTAATCAAGTAACTTTTTCACAATCTACAAACACAAACAAAAGCAACCCTCTCATTCCACAAGCACTATGGAGCATACTCCTCCCAATCCTTTCTTTCCTGTCCTCCTGTGTAGTGGTGGATCAGTGTGTGTGTGCCAATAGGCAAATAAAGAAGTCAATTCCCATCAACTGGTGATGCAGTAGAGGGGATCCACATGGGAATATGATGCCTTTTTTTTGATGACACGTTGATGTGGACAGTCGAGGGAAAAGGGTCCTCCAAAGGTTAAACTCAATAATAAAATTGAGGTCATCAGCTTTCCAGTGATATATTTCATTAGCAGGTACCACTTCTAGTTTTTGAGAACTGGCTCCTTGAATATGTGTGGGCACTGTCCAATCTCAAATGCCAATAAGCTCTATCTTACTTTGTTTTAGAGATATCTCTATCTAATTAGCATAATTATGAAAATTCCCAAATATCCAAACTTTTTCAAACATTTGGTCACAGCTTTTGATCTTAAAATAGGATTTACATTCCGTTTTCAGCATAGAAATCTTTGTGGGGCCTGTAATCATTAATTTATTGAAAAACTCAATTTAGAATGAAAATTATGTTTCCATGGCAACCAAGAAGTGCAAAAACTTGAATTTAGGCCCAAAAACGTTCTTTTTACATTCCAAATATGGAAGGTTTTCACTAAAGTTGGCATTTTCTAAAGTAGCTTATTGTATTCTCCATCAAAAAGTAGTATAGAACAATTTTTATGATATTTTGAACATCTTTGGCCATATGGAGCCCCCTGGTGGCCAAAGTTGGTACTAAAAATCCCCCGCGGAGGTCCCTTTTCCCTTGTTGATCCACTGATGACGCTTTGATGAAGCCACAAACAAGGCTCCAGACTGTCAATCCCATGTCAGCAGGGTAATGAGAAGCCATGAAATAGTCATGAACCTGGTGTGTCTCCCTGCTATGTGAGTTAAGGTGTGAAGTATCAGTGTTAAGATACAAAGTAGACGCCTGATTGGATGCTAAAACTGCCAATCAAAAACTTATAGAAGCAGTTACACCTGTAGAGTGCACTAGCACAATTTCCAGTATTCTGCAATGCCTCGACCCAAATAAATATTTACAAGTAGTGATGATCAGATAATGAATGTACAGACACATTACAAGAGAATGTACTTAGTCAATTCCTATGAATATATCAATGCCCCACACCATGGATTTTATAGGCAGCTTTATTACCCCAAACCTACCCTACTGCTTGTGTCCTCCTATAGAGATTATATGGCTGCCTGGAGCACTCCTGTGGGCCCCTTTCCATGTCCTCCAACCCTTTAACAATCCTTTCTCTCCCTACCTTAGGCTCCTACCCTTAAGGGCCCTGCCTATGTTCACTAATGTTGCATGTCCTGCCTGTCCTTTGCCACGGAGTAATATGAAACCGGCCAAAAGTAACTCTACTAACCCCTTTTATTGTCTGCCTGCAGGAGGTTGGTGCCTCTCACATGCACTGCACCTGCACAGCGACACTATGGCCAACCTCTGAAGGCAGCGTTTAGATGGAGTACCATTTCTGTAGAACTGATTGCCATCCAAAGATGTTTGATACTGTTATGGAGAAATTTTTCGAGTCCCCATTTTAAAATATAGTAACGCGCTGGGGAGATTTTTTTTACCCTTCCCACCCTAGAGGGGTCAAATTATTGTTGCTCCCCTCAAACCCACCAACCCCCACCTGGAGGCTGTTTTTCCCCATTGGTTTTGGGGTCCGTATGTGTCATACGGGGGTCCCGGCATCCCATACGGGCAAAAAGTGTTTTTCCTCATCGGATACGGACATTTTTTACCAAAAAGCAGAATCCCGTATCCTATACGGAATCCCGTATACGCATACGGGAAAATAGCGATTTTCCTCATCGGATACGGGATTATTTTTCCACATCCTGTCCGTATAAGTCTCCTCAATTCCTGAGCCACCAGAGCAGCATTAATTAAAAAAAAGTGGCCCGTATGCTGCATGCGGGTACTTCAAGTCCCGCATAGGTAATACAGTACCCGCATACGGTGCAGGTATGTTGCATGACCTTCACCTTGGCCCACTCTGCTTTCCCACCAAAAATTCAACATGGTGTGGGGGTGGACGCAGAAGGAGAAGAGGGAATACTTTCAGAGAGTGGACCCCTTCAGCAGGTATTCCGAAAAGAAGTTCATAGCCCGGTACAGGCTTAGTAAAGATGTCTGCCGGATTCTGGTGAAGAGCTACGTCGCCACCCGCTCAAAGAAGATTCTTCGTGGTAAACATGCAGTCCCACACAGCCTTAGGGTATGTATACATGTTGTACTCCTGTACCACTGCTACCACTGTTATTCTGTATATACTGTATTTTATACCCACACCTCCCATATCTCAATCATATTGAGTACAGAAACAAAGAGTTGTATATAGTACCATGTTCATCTTCTTTTCTATACATATAGATCAACCTACACTGTTTTACCTGCCTACCTTATTTTTATTGTACCCTAATTGGCCTATACCTTTATTTCAGTTCCTGACAGCTTTGCATTATTTTCGCAACGGGTGCAACGTACCTCACCATAGGTGATTGCCATGGGGTGTCCAAGTCGGTTGTCTGTAAATCGGTGCAACAGGTCAGCGATTTTTTCCACAACAACATACAGGACTACATCCAATGGCCGGACAGTAAAACGGAAAAGACGATCAAGGCGTTACCCTTCTACCTGAAAACCAAAAAGCCAAGGTGCTTTGGTTTGGTTGATGGCACCCACGTCCCCATCGGTTGCCCTAAAGGATTGGTGAAGGACAAAAACCAGTACTTCTGCTACAAGGGGTACTACTCCATCAACGCAATGGTAAATTTAAATTAAATATAGTCCTAACACACATATTCTATCTTGTTTTTCCCTCTTCATAAGAAATAAAATAATTGACTTATTATTATATTATCTGACATTATAGGACATATTAGTTGTCAGCTTTTATGGTAAAGTATTCAAAGCAACAGCACATAACGTCTTAACAAATATTTTATTTTTTATATCTTTTCTCTCTACAGATCGTGGGCGACTATGACGGGATGATCATGCATGTCAACGCATCCAATCCGGGAACATGTAATGACATCTATGTAATGAACCGCAGTCAGCTTAAATACCTCGGGGACCGTGGTGACTTCAAAGGTTTCTACCTGCTTGGAGATTCTGGGTAGGTATATTTTTCAACATCAATACTTTCTGTTCCCCACATGTCTGTCCTTACAATATAAAGTTTCAATTTTTCCACATAACATATGTCACATCGCGTTTTCCACAAAATAAACCAATGTACTTTTTCCCTTTTTCTAAGCAGGAAAAGCAGCTGAAAAAACTATATGACATACCTGAAAGTGATGGTCTACTTTATGCTACCTTTATATTTTCAGATATGTTCTGACTGACTACATTCTGACCCCGGTCAGGGTGGAGAGTACTCAGGCGGAGGCCAACTACAACAAGTGGCACCGTAAGACGAGGTCCCTGATTGAACGGATCATAGGACAGGTGAAGCAGAGATTAAGGTAACTTCAAGCTCTTTGCACAATACCTTAAATACAGTAACACAACAATGTAAACAGTAACATGCACAATTTTGTCACAGCACCAACTTTGTATGAAGTATGTTAACACAACATTTCACTTCTATACATGAGACATATGACAGTATAAATTTCCCCATATTGGTGTAGGAACGAACATATTTGGATATAGCTTTACAAAAAATATCACCTAATTTCAGATGCATGGACAGTAGTGGAGGGTATCTCATACAGGATCCTGTGCGGGCAGCCCGGATCATAGAAACCTGCTGCTGCCTCCATAACTGTGCTAAGCTCGGTAAAGTCAAGCTGTTGAAGGACAATCCCCGGGCTAAGGACCGTTACAAGAAGAAACAGGCTGCTGCTGTCCAACCCGCAAACCTGGGACGCAAACCTACTGGCTTGTTCACACACATGAGGAAGAGCTTCATTCAGACCCATTTCCAGAACGACCACCTGGAGAAGAAGGATAAATAATCCCTCCATATGAACTATTATCTACACCCATATTCTGACATGTCTGTTATATGTACATAAATATAATAAAATAACATAATACCGGTATTTTTTGGGGGGGGAATGTATATTATACAATACACAGCCGCTACCGTTGCTACACATTGTATCAGTTTTTAGCACCAACATGCATGCAGTGACTTATCCGTATAAGAACGCTAATGTAATACTAATGTATAAAGTAAAATATAAGTATACATTTCCATGCAATGTCTGATAAGTGTACATGTAAATACATTAAAATCTAGAAACATGCCAGGGATAAACAACACCTGCACACATATGGAATGATAAATTTAAAAACAGTACCCTGATTCAAGTTTTCACGGTTTAAAGTTGAACTGTATAATACAACCGGAGATGTAATGAAACATGAACACTTTTACATTGATATATCTGTACCACATGGCCATATACATTTTTAAGTCTTGGGTTTACTTTTGAGGCGGAGAGATCGTTTCAGCTTGGGGTTGTTAGGACTACCGGCATCATCCCCCTGCTCGCTACCGTTAGACTGCTCCTCCTGCAGGTCCACTCGGTCTTGTAGTATCACACACTCCTCTCCCCCGAGCACAGAGAAATTAGGCAGGCCATCCGTTGCTGGCGGGTGCTGAAGAATAGCTGAATAATATGAGAAACATAGCATGTTCCATCAACTATGTAAATGTTATATTTTCTACCGTGACATATATTTATGCATTACAATATGAAGTAGCAATAAATTATCTTGTTTCACAGCATTTCTCCTACAGATGGAATGTGTTACATTTTTCTGTTCTTTAGCACTGTTTAAATTTATATGTAATGGGACAACATATCTTTTAAATTACCTGCTCCATTGAGGACATATTTGAGCTGCCCATCCACCTGGATGTATGTGCCATCAGGAGAATGGACTGGGGACTTCATGCAGTAAGCTGCCTCCTCCTGACCTGGAAACATCAAACAAAATATAAATGAATTTTTTTAACCAGAAAAAACCAATTCTTTCTGACCTAAAAAAGAGAGATGTTGTGTTGCAGCATAAATACTTTTTTTTAAGCAAGGGTTAAAATAATATAATATAGTAACATCCCTTTATGACACCTGAAAGACAGGGAGGAGTAATATCTACCTTTGGGTGGTTCCTGATGTGTCAGGTAGGCAGAAGTGGTAGGCTGTTCCTCTATCTTGTGACACACAACATCGTCTTGTTCTACGTCGGGCAGCTGCGACTCCTTCTGCTCTTCCCCCGGTTTTTCTTCCTGCTCCCCCGCTTTGTCCATTTCAGCTTGATCCTGCGCCATTCCGGATGCACCAGCCACCGGGACATCCTGAACTCCTGCAAGCACAGAAATAGTGGTATTTCTGTTTTTAAAAATGTGGCGGAAGCGTGGTGGGACTTGACATTTGTTACATGGTATCTATATGATTTGAAAAATATAATGCACATAATTTATTTTCTTGTACATTGATTTTATTTTACCATATTAAAGAACAAATTAGCTGAACACAATTCATATCCTGTATGTTATTCAGAGATATAAAAATAGAGTTACCTGGGTTGGAGGCCAGAAGGGGAATTATGTTCCGCTCGATTATACATTGTTGAGACAAAGACAAGGTCTCCATGTTTTGGACCAATGTGGATATGACGCTGTCTGCTCTCTGCATCACTGCTTGCAGTTTTTGATGATTACGTCCTAAAACGCTAACTAACTTAGTCATGCCCGTCAAATTCTCGGCAACTTGGACTATCCCTGTAGACAATGTAGTCTGGGCTTCTGCTACTGATCGCGTGTTGGTAGTCAGCATGTTACTGAACGAGTCCATATTTTTCATTACAGCCAAGTTCTTTTTCAGTATGTGGTCTACAACTTTTTCATCCACCAATGCGATCCCAGACATAGATTCCTCATGTTTTTCTGTGCAACTTTTAACACATTGTTCGAGTTTCACTTCATAGGATTGATAGTTTTCTTTTTGTGGCTGAAGCTATCGCCATTTCCACCTCGGCCTGCTTATCCAGTGCCTTTTTGGTGGAGTTTGCCATCACATGCATGTTTTCCTGTATTGTACTGACCATGTGGTTAGCAAATTCTGTTATTTTGGCTGTCAGGTCATCGAAGGCAGACAAGTCCGGAACAGGTTCCCTTCTTCTTTTCTTGAAAACAGGGGATTGGAATATGTCCTCATCCGGGGGTGAAAGCGCGGGAATGTGTAATTTCTGTCTTCTCACGGGGGGGGGGGGGGTTAGGAAGGGGGGAGCATTCCCGTATAGGGGATATTCTGGTGGGTGTGCTAGTGGTAAATATGTGAGTTTCCTCCTCTTCCTCTGTTTTGTCTGGTATTTTCTTGACAGGGGTGTGAGGTTTACTTTGTTCTGCTTTGCTTTCCTTCAGCATTTCCTCCACCTGCTGCTTAGTATACCTTGTAGGTCCGGGTGGCTGAATACGGGTCGCAGCTTCCTTTACTTCAGTTCTTTTCTGCAGGAGCATTTCCTGTACCTGCTCCTCTGTGTAAGTTTTAACTGTTGGTTTCTTTACGGGGGTGGGAGGTTTATCTTGTTCTTTTTTTTGGCTTTTCAGTAATTCCTGTACCTCCTGTTCCGTATAAGTGCTAGAACGGGGTTCATTAGATGAGGGTTCAGCTTTTTTCTCTTCCGGTTTGTCATCCTTAAGGAATTCATGCACCTCCTGTTCTGTGTACATGGTCGGCCGCGGTGGCGGCATGTGGGAGGAATCCTTTTTGGGCTGACTTCTCTTTTGCAGGAGTAGTTCTTCTACCTCCTCTGCTGAGTACATTGTACGGCCCGTCTTGACTACAGGGGTGGGAGGAGGGGTTTCTTGTTCTATGCTGTCTTTCAGGAAATCCTGTACTTCTTCCTCTGTGTACAGAGAAGTGGTGGCAGGAGCAGCTTTCTTCCTCTTTTGTATCAACTGTTGTACCTCATCTTCGCTGTACAACTTGTGTTTTTTGCTGGAGTGGGATGAACTCTGAGTACTGGGTAGAACAAGGAGTTTATGTTTAGTTGAAAACAATGACACCTTTTTGAGTGGAGCGTGGGGTACTTTTATCTTGTCCACCGCCAACATGGGGTATGATAATGTATACTATTTATTATCTCCTGTTTCAGTCTGGCTCATATTACGTTCACAAATCATTACTTTTTTTATATTCCTTTATCAATATGTCAGAGGAAGGACAGGGATAATTTTACTTACCGAGCACTACGTCGACTCTGGAGTAGTCACACGCCGCCTGCTCCAGGTCATCAAGAAAATCTTTCGCATCCCTGCGACCCGAACCGGTGGGGTACTTTGCATCAATTTTCTGCCTCTGTTACAAAAAGGGAAGGCACATGAATTTAAAATATGGATCACAAAGTAAAATCCTGTTCTGTACTATATTACAGTGTGTACCAAATACTTTCTTTGTTCAGGAAACACGAAGCAGAATATAATCTTTACATCTTCTTGGTAAGTTATTGGGTACAATTTATATTCCTTCATTTTTTGATATATGGTCTATACAATATATGAATCACGATGTTCATTTGGTGTTACAGCATAATAAAAACAAAATAAATTTCTGAAACAAGCGGAGGAATATACTTACTTTCCGTTTTGCCTGCTGGCAGTAGTAGCCCAGTTTGTCCTCCACCTGCAGTACCGTCCTCGCCCTCAGTCCCACCGAGGAGACATAATCTGGCAAAAAAATGTATATGCTATACTTCATGACATACAGCAGGAGAGAGTTTTTTCATGACGTAACAACAGGGAGTAATACAGTGTTGCATACTGTGTTATGTATGGCAGAGTGGCATGTTTTGTTTCATCTGTACATGTTAATTTGCAACAGAATACACTGTGTTTGGCAGAAACATTTACAGCATATAAATATAATAAAAAATAATTCTTACCTGTCAGCTCTTTCCAGGCTAGTTCTTTCATTGTTGCCCCACTGGTGGCGTCTTTAAACTTGCCCCGCAGCACCGGCTTCAGATGGTTGGCACCAAGAATAAGTGCCTCGAGCTCGTCAGCCCGCCAATGGGCGCCCTTTACTGTACAGGGATTTCGGGTGGAGTCCCTAGACATACTAAGGCTGAGTTCACTGGCATAACCCGGTAATATCTGTCCCACATATTGTTTTTTCGTTAGTTTTGATTTGGCCCTGGCTGATGGCTTCTTAACAGTTTTTGCGGTGGAACTGGATGCATCAGGTGTATACGTAGGATCGCGCTTCCTGTCGTACTTGGGTATCTGCTTCTGCTTTTTATGTGGGGGGGGGGCACTGGTGTTGGTATGGTGCTCACTGGACGGGGCTTTTCCCTTTTGGCGCACTTCTGATCTCCTCATTTCGGCCAACATTTTTTCCATGTACCCAATCATCTGGGACCCCCCCATGCCTGGAAAACTGCTTGGGAACAACTGCTCCAACCCCTCGTGCCTTTCTTCCACCTCATCCTCCGATTCTTCGGATGCATCTGGTCGGGGTTTCTGAAAAATTGAATGTGATCCCATGATGAAACAAGGAAAAAAGGCAACGTCAAGGAGCTGGACATGCTGCCATGACACCCCCCCCCCTGTATAGCTAAGGTACTTCTTTTGCCCATACAACAATATTGAAATAAACAACACATAGCGTGTACACCTTCTGAACAAAAATTCATGATAGCATCTGCATTGAAATAAAGCGAAACAGTACGTGAACACTGACACATCGGTCACCGCGGGAGCAGGGACCGGTGAAAAGAAGAGAAAATTGAATGAAAATAGCATGTTACATTACAGAACGGATCGAGATAGAATAGTATGTGTAACATTGTACCATAATGCATCATATGACATGCTGTCCTTACCTTTTTAGTGGCTTTTGGCATCGTTTTCCTATACTTGTTGTGGTTTGGTAAAGTTTGGTAGCAGTCGGCAGATTGCAAATGGCGAATTCCGGAAGTGACGTCAGACAGGGAATTCCCTAGGGGTATCCCCGTTTTCCTCAGTCGCTTCCCGCTTTCAATGTCCCATAGTCCCGTATGGGTACGAATACGGGCAGACCAATACGGTATGCCGCATTGGTAACCCGTAAGCAGCGAAAAAAATTTGAATTCCGTGTACACATACGGTCGTCATACGGAGGGGGAAAAAATTAAGTTTTTCGCCTTCCCAATGCGGGTCCCGCATACGGTCCGCATTTTGTGTCCGTATTCGTTCCGTATTGGACCAATGGGGAAAAACACCCTCCTGTCGATGAATAATGATCACTCCCTTAGTTTACGGATTACCAACAATTTTGTGATTAGTACAGATGAAATGACAGATATGTATCTGGGGCCTTACTGATGTCATTACTCAAGGACGTACCGAGTCCCAGAATTCACCTGCTGTGCATATCAAATATATAACCAGTCTTACCACTGACAATGAGCAATAAAGTGATGGCTATCCAATATCTAGTCACATATCATGTTAGGAGAGTTTAGAAAGGGGATTAATGCCTTTATTGGCAGGATAATATACACAAAGCCTGAGGGAATGACCATTGTCCTGTATACTTGGTAGACGGTTGCTGATGGATTCCTATAACCCTCGATCTGTAGATAAAGGTGGGATAAGCTGCAAAACCAACACCATCTCTACACATACTCTACAAGTAGGGATATGGTGCTGAGAGAGAAAGGTTGTACTGATGCTTTTATGACCATGTTGGTTGAATGTCTCATCCAGACATTAAACACTGATTGGCAGCTTGTAGATTCCCATATGAGACACCGCTAGTTCAGAAAAGCCTCCTGTCTCAGCACTGGCAGTTGTGCGAATGCTTAATTAATGGGTGATTTCTGTGTTTAAGGATTAATAATATTATGGATCTATATGAGACACATATTGATGTGGCATACCAGGGAGTAGGGAGTAAGGTAGTGTTCAGAAAGGTAAAGGCAGAGAGAGAGAGAGAGTTAGCAAGACAGAGTCAGAAAGACAGACAAAGAGGGGGAGAGAGGTATACAGAGACTCCAGAGAGAGAGAGAGACAGAGATGAGAGGCAGGGAGAGACGCAGAGAGGACGGTAGTTGATAATTATATTTAACAAGTTCTGTATAATGTTTGCAATTTGCAGCCTGGTAATATAGTGAATAACCTTGATGGCTAGACACAGATACTAGTTCATGATAAACAATACCTTCAGGAATATCTCAAAGTAAAGCATGAGTACTGTTGTTCAACTACAATTAGGCCTACCATCTTGTTAGAGCCTTGTATATCCTACTGTCCCTGATGTGTTGGATGCTGTTTCTGCTATCCATTTTCTGCTGATCACAACAGGCGTAGAACCTGCGGTATTATCCCCATGCCCCACCTTGCACAACTGCATGTCTCTGCGTGCATCCAATTAGTCTGCCATGTCCTCTATGGCACTGCCCCCAAGCCCCTTTACCACTCCTCTATACAAGGGTCACATACTCTTCTCATATTATATCCTGTTCTGTGGTATAGATACAGCCACAGAGTTTAAGACCTTCTTCCATGTGCCAGTAGAGCATTACCAACATGCCTCACACTACCTTTTTTCACCTGATATAAGTCAAAGAGGAAACAATTGTGATATTGGTTATATTGAAAATACTTAAGTTCTTTTTTCTTCAGAATGAATACCAGCACCTGAATGTATTATGCTAAACAATAACTTGAAGTATATTGGCTTTTGCTAGTTAGAAATGGTTATGTTTTTTTTGACAAAATGTGTGATATGCATACCTCATGGAGTCCATGCTTTAGTGGTCCATCACTAGTCACATAACCCCCTTGCTGTGTTATAGGCACCCCTCATCAGTCACTTTGTCTGTACATGTGAAGCGGAAAGGGCTTCTGAGCGAGATGTAATACACAGATTACCCAGTTGCATGGTGCAAAACATGGCGTGGGAGGCATCTGATTAGTCTCTTCTGATGAGACAGTTGTGTCGGTGCCTTCATATTGTCAGTGCTCACAGTAACATAAGTATTTTGATGGTGTTCTAAGTAGATGATTGTTACGACTCTTAAAGAGTATGATGATCATCTCTTGTTGGCTACTGTACCATGTTTGAAATTAAAACAAATACAAAGCCTATTATAGATGCACTATTCTGCTTTCAGATGTGTCCTTAGAATTCTAAAACAACCTGTCTTAACCAAACCCTTTATTCAGGTATTGGCCATTTGACAGCGAATCACCTACATGGAAGCCTCTTGCTGAGCAAAGATAATTGGGGATTCAAGCAATGCTGATTGTGACCAGGGAGCTGAAATTATTTCCACTTGTCATCCAGACGCCGGAAAATTGATGATCATGGTGAACTTGTGGCTTGAATGCAGTGAGACATACCAGGCTCATGAACGATTGTCCTGGTAGAATCAGTCAGATACTTGTGATTGACACTCTAGAAATAATGTTTCCTTTTAACCACTAAACATAGTTGATATAATTTATACTAATGACTGGATCAGTTAAACCCTCCAGCCAATGTCAGTGACAAGGACTCTTAATCATGGATGGTAAACAAGCCCCAATAGAGTCCAGACATTACTCAAAATCTTTTAGGAGGAATTGATCTATGATATAAACGTAACCTTTGCATGGTGTGAAAACTTGAAAAAATTATCTTTACCGAATCCCCTTGAAAGTTCATTATCTATTTTCAACACGAAGTGAGCCAGATTTAATGCAGTTTTAATGTTGTTATCATGTTCTCTCAGTATGATAAATGCAGTGCACACATCCTCCTCCTGTGTTCTAACAATAACAGATGATTACTGTGTGGAAGCTTCATTATTTATGAAGCACCATCTGTCTTGTGGTGATGGAATAGCCATGTTTAGCTGTTAATGGCAAATGTATGATTGTGGTACGGTCTAGATAATAAAAGCTTTTTTAGATGGGCATTTGTGACAGTAACGTACCCTTCCAGATGCAATTGAAGAAGCAAAACCACAGATACTGTAAGGATAATTTCATCTATCATAGTTGAAGGAACCTCGCAATTGTTAAACCTCTCTGAATTTGTGCCAGTCGTGTAACATAGAATGACTGCTATATAATTGCCACATGCCAAATTTAGAGGTGCGTTTGATTTGTTATTGTTTGTGTTTTTTTGATTGGGTTCAGGATACGTACAATGTTTGATTAACTTAAATGACAAAAAGCAGTTATGCCTCAGTTGAGTGTTGGTGACCGTTTGAGGCCTGGATACCCGGCAACACGACCAAATACAATGACACCTCCCAGTGGAGGGTGAATGAACTAACCCTGGAGTCACCATCTGGTGTTCACAATATACACTGATATTTCCCGCGTGTGTAATATCCAACTAAGACCCGTGCTAATTGCTAACCGCATGTAATTACAACAGTCTTTTCTTTATGTCTGTGGCCCTGTATTCTCACTAAGAGGAGCAGAGTCATTTTGGTTATTATCAGGAATATATGGGAAGATTGTACCCATACTTTAATTACAAGCCCTGAGGGACCAACTCATCCACTCAACTGCTGACAGGGCAGTTCTGTAAGCCTATATAACAAACACATATATAAGCAGCTTAACATCAGTTCCAATGCATGCTCCCACAGGGAAGGTTTTCAGGAAGAACCCTGAGTTGGAAAAGTTGCATATAAGATCTATAGAGGTTTATACACATATAACTAAATATAATATCAACCAAAAAGGTGTGACCTTGTTTCAGTGTGTCTGGAATGTGCCGCTTAAAAAACATGTACTGAGAGCACCCTATCACAAGATTTAATAGTAAGCATTCAATGTTCTGTAGTGATATTCTACTAAATGTACCATGTTGTTATCAAGCATCACCAAACAGTATTACACTACTGTGTCCAAATATAACTCTGGATGTGCCTTTTAAAAAGATACCAATAAATATAACTTCAGATTAAAAGTAAATAACAATGGAGTAATAGTGAATGAGAGAATTTAGAGAACACAATATCTATGATCCAATATTGATGACTCAATCAGTTGATTATTGTCCCATTAAGAGATTAATACCTTCATTAGGCTCGGAGATTAGTTTCATAATTACCACCAAAGGCTGATTATTTAGTACCAAATAAACCTGCCTGCAGGAACAGACAGACTCTGATTGCAGAGGGAGGGAGGGCATAGAGGATGAGTGGTGTAAGGAGTATGTAGCAAACCATGACTTATTTAGGATTTCATAGTCCAGTTCCATGGAACAACATTGAGACATTGAGCGAGTATCTCCTCAGTACTGTATTCATGCATCGTGAAGAAAAGGCATGATGCATCAAAGCAATATGCAGCTCTAAAAGTGTTTTGGCCATTTATCAATTGGCATATGTATAAGAAACGAACTATTTTAGTTGTTTAACTAATGGGCTTTATATTTTTACAACCCTTGTGAATCTGTTAGGCAGAGGATTTGGTTTTCAACTTTTGTAGTTTACAAAGTGATACAGGTAGTGAATTAAAGACCACATCCACTTTGAATAAACCTCATCTTGGATCGTCCAAGAAATCTAGGCTTCTGGCTTTATGTTTCAGTGCAAAGTTTTGTCTGAACCAGTGTTAACAGGAGTTCTAAACCAAAGGGCACTGGCTGCATTAACATATCTGTATGGAGATGGTCATTGGAATGGGGGGTCCTTCATTCATAGCCTTCTGCTATTTTGGTGTTTCAGGGTCTTAGATCTTACAAGACCTTTTGTATCGATTACTATTTCCCTGCAGCAGCAAATAAAGTACCAGCAAAGCCCTCCCAGAGGCTGCAGGTTTAAGGTGGCAGCAAATGGTATAGAGCTAAGCTTGGGATGTAAAAGGGGGATTGTGCCTTGGTAAAGGTGTCTGTTTCAATACCAAGTGTATACTAGAGAGTTTTCATTAGTTCAACATGGGGTTCTGTTAAGTGAAGGATTTGGTCGTCGACAAGTAAGGAAGATGCCAAGTGTTAAGGGGGGGGGGGGGTAATTTTGCTGTCTAAAGGGTTGTATAAATGATTGATTCTGAAAATGTAAGGATTATCAATGTAAGGTTCATCACCTTTACTTATGACTTTTGATAGGAATAAGCTGACAGAGGTTTGATGACATAGGTGACTTAGTTAAATGCAGAATGTCCCCTGTGACCAATTTCAAAGTTTAAACTGGCCCATAGATTCCAAACCAAAATATACATTTAGTGTTTACTGAAATAATTGTACCAACAAAAATACAAGTTTGTTTTCTGTCTGTGTCAACCTGTTTGAAAACACATATTTTGGATCTCCCATCTGTGAGTGTAAACACATTAATTATAGAGGAAAATGGAAAAGTACATTATGACAAATGATGCGTCCTGCTGGGAGTAATCAGCACACCTGCCCTACATTAGTCTCTCAGGAAGCCATTAACATTAGTCACTGGGTAAAGCACTGCAGTAATATGTCATTGTAAAGTGTGTGAAGTAGTCCCAGCTTTACTGACATACCATGAAAGTGCCCATTTGTATAAATATAGGCAGCAGAGCTGCTTCTATATGGTTAGGTGTGTGACTAAGAGCTAGAGCTGTACATCCTGATAAATGTTGTATTAGATATATATTCTGAATATACTTCTACATTCTCTCACATAATGTCTTCCTTCAGGTACCTCACTTACCATTAGTCTATCATTCTGGATGAGGGCCTAGAACTGTTCTTCTGTCCATAAATTGTAAGGGTATTTCAAAATGGCCTGATGTCATGATGTAGCATGTGTGGATAGTTATGACTATAAGTGAATACATCCAGTTCCTGAAGCCTCAGGTATATAACGGGTGAATAATGAAAAATAAATGGTTGCAAGGAGATCACTGAGAGGAGTCTGTGTGAAGTCATTTTTTTTACCAGCTCTGAGTGTTGGGAACAGTTCCTTACCACCATCTAAATGCTTCCCATACCAAAGTTTTGAGACCGTCAATTCTGAAACACCCTGTTACTTGTACATTATAAATGATGGCTATTGAGGCTTGGAGCAAAGTGATTTCATATATATCATATTTATAGAAAACGTACCATATTTGTTTAGTTACATGTCACTGTTTCAGATGAGGTTTAGGTCTGAAATACCTGGTTCTATATGACATGCTCTGCATGGGGAGTGTTTCTAGCTGAAGGGCACACTCCCCTAGCAGAGGTTTAGTAGGCAGCAGGACTGTTCCCACCAAGGGCTCAGACAGTACTGGTATGTGGGAGGACATAGCAACTGTAGTATAACCTCACACAGTGGTGGTTGGACATACTTCCAATGTCATTCAGGTCAGATGAATGGACATAGTGGTATCCTTAAATGACATGTGTGGTATCTTACGGTTAACAGGCGTGTCTCCAATGCAATGTGAGATTAAATGCTTCTATAAACCTATGTTATTACTGGCCATCCATGACACATATACTGTACATATATTCTGTACTTCAATGCTGATCAGCATAATCTTTTATACCCTTCAATGCTTTTCTCTGCTCTATTAACTGCTTGATAAAACATCTTTTGGTAAACACTGCTTAACATGTTCAAATGTTTGCTTAAATAATCACATAACAGTTCCCTAAAAAGGTTCAGAGCAGATTTTGTTCTTTTCATGGAAAAGTACTAGGGAGGAGATGCATTTGTGAGAGCTCGCTCTCATCTGACCTTCAATGAGCCTCAGAGCATGTCTCATCCCCTCATCAACAAGGGGGTGAGAGCACCACCCCCTCTGTACCATGAAATCTAATCTGAACTGAGACACAATTATCTAATCCACCCACACAATCAGTATTAGATTCCGGCACACAATGGCAACTCTGACTGTTTTGCCCTTAATGGCTCCTTTCCATGACAGCACCTTTTAGTCTGATATTGGTAAAGAAACCTAATGCCACAGCTATAGACAGATATCCTACTGATATGCTTTATATGGATTTAACTAAAAAGTAATAATATCCAGAACTGGCAGCTGGGGGTTTATAAATGATATATGTCTTTGGCGACCTGGATGGTCTGAACGCAGAGACATCACTCCTTATCTGCTAGATACAAATCTGTACAAAACTTAAGAAACCAAAGCCCAGACTCCAGCTCAGTGATAAACCACTCTAGTTTTATCTCCCTTCCTTTGTATATTATCCATATCATCCTGCTTAGGTGCCGAGATGTATCGATGGATTACTGGGTGCAAGGTTGGAGGAAAGTAGAGTAGGCAAGAGGTAGGCTGGGGGTGACGGACAAATGGAGGCAAAGAGGCATGCTAGGATGAATATGAACATGTGGAAGAAGCATTATAAGTAATTACCTTAGCTAAAATCTATATCTAACATTTTGGATAGAATCCATACTTGGCAAGACTGAAACTGGAATTCCATTAAAGTCAATAAAAACAGTGTATTTGGTGCATAACATATTGGTCCTCTTGCAGTCACTGCTACCCTGGAAATGATCACCACTAACACTACTTTCCCAGTCTGTCCGAAGGCCTGATAGGCTATTTTATCTCCTGATAGGCTATTTTATCTCCTGCTAGGGTACTTTTCCCAGGGGTTGGCAATGGTCCTTTTTAGGTATACCAAAGCATTTCAAACAGCTTTGCTATACACCATGTATCTTCAATTAGCAGGCGTCTACCCCCTGCCATGCAAGGAAATAGATCCCTTTAGGCCACTCAAAAAAAAAAAGGTTTCTCATCACCGCGCGCATCATTAAAATCAGGTTTTGGGGGAAATTGTTTTTGTTTTTTTGCCAAATTTTGATGAAAAACCTCATCAAAATGGATAAAATTGGTAATATGTGGTATCAAATTAAAGCTAATAATGCCAGCAATGCAGTGGTATAGAAATAACTTACATTTTTCTTACTTCTAAAGATCAATTAATTCTTAACCAATAAAATGTGAATTTTGGCCAAAGAAACCTGTAAATTGTCCTATACATTTTGGCCTGCGAGTAAAAAAAAGAAAAGAAAAAAAAAAAGCTTCCCTCGTCAGATTTGTCAGACATTGGTGATGAGAAACCACTTTTTTTTTTGAGTAGCCTTACACAGTTTGTGGTGATCCATTGAGGTATCACACTTGTTGCAGTGTAAGTGGGGTCAAATTATATCCAAACTGTTGATTTTGTCTTGATTTACTAAATAGTGTTGTTTATGGTTCTGAAATCTTTTATATCCTTAATATTGCTGCTATTGAGTAGAAAATGAAATATACCCTCTCACTATAAATTTCGGGTCCCAGCCCCCTCAGTGCCCTTATATTCAGCCTAGGCTCTTCTATAAGGCCTACCCATTACACCCAGCAACCAAAGCCAGACCAAGCTACGCCTCCCCATATCATGCATTATAGATCACAGGCAGTTTAAAGGTTTGGGAATCGGCCCAATCTTAGTTGATGATTCATCTGCCGTGCTATTCATTATTCTTACATTTCTACTTCAAAGTCAGGCAGTGTAAATATAATAGATAAAGCCACAAGGGGACTTAGATGGTATCAAAATCGATAGAAGATAACCTGCAGGAGAGACCCTTTGTTGGGCACATAAAGTGATAGTAGGTCATGAATTTTGTATTACATTGAGATCTTTACTGACATGGTGTTTTAGTGTCTTTCACCCGCATGAGGGAATAGTTCCCACAACAGACATGAACCTCATACCACCAGGTCCCTTACCAAGTTCTGGTAATGGGCAAGGCAGAACCAAAGATCAGAGAGTTTTAAATCTGGGTGACTTTATTCTATAAAGAGGTGACTCAGAATATTAGCATTGAAGTTCAACAGGTGATAATTAGGTGGGTTTGGCATAGAGGTCTAATCAATAAGAAGGTATGTGAAGTTTAACCACTAATGTTTTTATTTTGAGAAGAGTAAAGTTCAAGCTTTCCTTCTCCCTTCCTCAAAGCTCTCTTTTGACACATCCAATTAAATTAGAAAGCTCCCCACAGCAGGCTATATATACAAAGACCCGTATGTCAACCTTTAGACATGCCCAGACAGTCACCTGTCTAATATGATGTAACGCTGTGCCCATACATATAGCGATGTTGATAATTGGGATGTAGTTGGGGCAGGAATCAGGTGACTATAGGCAATATGAAGCGGTCTGTGCCATGTGCAGTTGCCATTTTGGTACAAAACAAGTAGGATAAATCCTCCCAATCCCTCTTGCACCTCTCCCCTAATAATGGCTTGGGTATGGTGTGAGTGCAAACCAAGTCATTATCAGTCCAATTCTGTTACAAATTGTTGTGGTGATTGGTAGAGGTATTCAATGCCTCTACTTTGATAATACTATGGAGACAGCTTCAGGATGCCAACTCAACAGCAGTATTGGCTATGAGGATAAACCAGAAAACATCTACAGGCTCCATAGCCTGTCAGTGTGTATCTGTACTGTACTGATGTGGGGTTTTTAGTGCAAGGCATCAATATAAGATGCCCAATGGAGACTGATTGGAAGCACTAACAGTCAAATTAACCCTTTAGGGCCGAGCATCGACTATAGTTGATGCCATGGGGGGCCGAGCATCGACTATAGTCGATGCCATTGGGGGCCGAGCATCGACTATAGTCAGCTTAACTCTATGGGATTCAGCAAAGGCTCGGCCCAGACAAAATTCCTGTAAAAATGGCCCGGCCCCATCACTAGCAAACACTTTTTTAGGTCGGCCCAAAAGGGTTAAACAGGAAAGCAAACCTCTAGAGGCATTTACACCTGCAAAGTGCAGTAGCAGAATTCTAAATATTGATGACAAAAAAGCCTCAGATTAATAAAATATCTGTGAAAATATGTACGGCCCATATACCTATAAAAAAACATGCGAAAGTGTCTACGTTTACAGTAGTCTGACATTCCCTGGGGTAATTGACACATACACAGTGGGAAGGAAATAGTGAAGTGCTTTTGTGATATGTGAAGGCAGTTTTATCTAACATGATATTACTGCCTGGGGACACCATGGGAGCCTGCTGCTACTGTTTCCACTTTATGTATATCAACTGGACGAGTCCTTTTTATGTTTTTGATCAAAAAGCTTTTTGCACAGGGCTGCATAGAATGCTTTCTCCATGTAGGAAAATTGCCCTTACCCAGTAAACAAAAACCGTTATACAGCATTTTATAACGTTATATAACGTTTCTCTAAGGCTCCTTACTATTGCATAACATTATATAAAGTTTTAAAACGTTATTTGGAAATAATACAACAACTGTTATCCCTATACTTTTCATTCAGGTTTAATATAAACAGACCTGCTCTAAGAGTGTAAACATACTCATATCTCTTTGGTCCTTACCCAATGCAAAAGCTCCCTCCCTATCTCCCTCACTGCACCTTCTCAGAACTCCGGTACTTCTACTATAACCTGCAGCTAATGGTTCCCCAAGCAGCCTGTAGGTGGGGCAGTGAGCTGCTGATGCTGCAGCTCTGACTACTGGCTGCTGGGTGACGAGGGAGACGGTTCTATACCCTCCCTCAGTGGTAACCCAGCTGGTGGTGGGGGAAGGTGGCAGTGTTGGAGTTGGTGGCTTTCTACAAAGAGGTGCCACCTGGTGAATGCACCTTCCATGCCTTTTTCTGTATAGCTCAAGTGGTAGCCCAGCTGGTGGTGGGGGAAGGGGGCAGTGAGGAGCATATAGGAACATGAGGGGAAGGAGTGGACCAGTGAAGTAGGCAGGTGGATGTGACTTGTGATGGAGAGACCTACTACCTTCTTTAAAGATGACACCACTGGAGTGGTTGGCTCATCATCTCCCTAATAGCTAAGCCATCTGTTTCAGTACACAATATAGCCCTTAGCTACAGAATAATTATATATTTATTACCTGGATTTATTCATGTTCGTCACTTAGGATATTCAGTAATTTGTGACCATAGTGGAATTTCCAGGATTAACAGACATGCTGGATCATTAAGTGGCCTCACTACCTTGGCCGGATACACTCCTTCTACATTGTCAGATTCATTCCCTGAAAACCTCTGTCTGAATAATATATCTAGTGATATACCTGGTTAGATTGCCTGGTTAGATTGCCTAGTTACATTGCACATTAACCTTCAAGTGACAGCATATCTTTTATGGTGTGGCACCTCACCACATTTACATTGCCTAAAGATAAATGAGGGCATGTGATAGCATGACCATTTAGCTTTCACACTCAAGCTACCACCTGAATTTCCTCAGTAGAGTTGTGATGTTTCACCCTGTATATATGCATTATCAGTATAATATACAGAGTTGCCTAATAACATTGTCGAGTTAAACTGCACCATTACACCTGGATTAGCTACACCTTCCCAGATGGATGTGAATTACCGAGCTGACATTGTTTGCTAACAGAGGAGTACCCATATGCTACTACATACCCCCGCCGGCCCCAACAAACTCTGTGCGGTGTCAGGTGTTACTTCTATGTTATATGATAGGAGCCCCAGGTTACAGGTGGGTTATTGGTGTAGCTACTGCGTAGTTTATTGTTGGGGATTTTTAAAAGCAAATCATATATGGGATCAAAAAGCCAGAGGAAAGGGAGATATTTAAATCAGCTCTACTCCAATAAACTTTTGCATTCTTCTGACCAATTGTTTTGAGGTTCTAGCTGGTTTCTTTTTTGCAAGGTAACTGTAAGAAACAGTTTTTACTTTCCCTCTGGTAATCTGGACATATTTCAACGTTTTCTTTACTGTGAGCCCCCTGTTCAATGTCTGAGTATGCAAAAATCATGGTGCTTTATAACACAAGCAATTTTTAACATTAGTATTAGAGTCTGTGGTGTTAAGGGATAGTTTTTTGAAGACAGTGGGGAAAAAAAATCAGGCAAATATCCCAGAACCGATAGTATAAACTGTGACCAACAGCCATGTGAATGCCAGACAGTAATATTCCAAAATACCCAGTTGTCAGATTGACGGAGAACTGCATTTGCATAGGTTCTAACTGTAAATGGTGGTGGCAGCTTTATCATGTTTAACAGTACTTCAACCAAATCTACTCAGTCTTAATCTAAGACAACCTGTTACCATAGCGACATGGAGGATGGAAATAGATGTGTGGACAGTTTGGCTTCTCTATATATGAGCTTCACTTTGGCCAATGCAGGTCTTATATTGTAAAATGCTTCTGTATTCCAGGTAGAATACTATTCTGCCAGCTTTTCAAATTATTATGAACCTGATTTCACCTTTAAAAGTGGCTTACAGGTCTATCAGTAAACTATCACACACAATGGACAAGTGTGGGATTTTACAGTAGCACCTGCAGATCAATATGTCCTCATAGTCAGAACACCCAGTATCATCACAAACCTCTCTCTACCCTACTTTAGATAATCCTTAAATGCATGTCTTTGGGCTATTCAATATTTTCTTATATGATGCATGGGAAGTCTATACAGCTGTGTAAATCCATGCCCTGAGCTCTATGTCTACAGTGTCTTAAGGTGTTAGTCAGTGTGTGCAGCCATCTTGTCCCCTGTTGCTTGGTTAAAAGAAAACACTTGTTACAGTATACAATGCCCTATGCAGCTACTTTCATTTAACATGTATATATGCATTATACATGCCTCACGTCTAAATAAGGCCGCATTATTAGTATTAACCAGCAGCTCACTTCACCCAAGGCCTCATTCAAAGCTATAGATGAATAATACTAACACGACCCTACTTGTACCATTGATGCAATATTGTACAGTACAGGATTAAAGCAGTTGCCGAGGATTGACAGATCCAGAATAAATAGATCATTGCTGGTTGGCACTATCCCACGTTAGCTCACCGATAACCTGGACTCATGTGTAATGGTATATATACCTCTAAGAAGTGACCTCTGAAAGTGATGTCCACTGAATGAATAGACTTGTGAGTCTCAGACCGTTGTATGAAAAAGGGCTGTCAATATACTGATAGTTGTCTGCTTATCAGATAACCTCTACTGCTAAGAACTATTCATCCTGCAAGTTACCTGCTAAAAATAATCTGTAGACTTCAACAGTTAGTCTAGGTACATTGTATGGACAACTCTGGCTGAAATCACAAAATGCCACGATGCACCACAACTATAATGCTACTTCAATGCAGATTACAGAATAATTTGGTTGAAAAGAATAACAGTGAAAATAACTATATTCATCTGAAAAGCATCAAACTACAAACTTATTGTATAGGGTAGTGAGATTGGAACACATTATTCAAGGAAGTTATGTGCAGCAGGTGTGCAGGAGTCCAGTGTCAATTCACATGTCGTGTAACACTGCAGGGTCAACCTCCCAACCATAGTATACTAGATGTTTAGTACATAATCAGGCAAGGGCCCCAAGGAATAGGACCTCTATCCACCCTGGTTCTGAGACCACCTTAGAAGGGAGCACATTATTTTTGTCTGTATCTCCCTGCTCATCTATTTATCTCTTGTTGTCTGCCATCATCCTCCTTCCTACTCCCTACCCTGCCTGATGTCCTTCTCCCCTTACCTCATACTGAACATGGTGCTTTTGAAAGATCAAATATCTCCCTCTCCCACTTCTCATGCATTGTATTTGTTGTCTGCATCTCCAACCTATATTGTCTACACACATAAAATGTCTACTGTGAAAATACTTTTATTCAAGGCTATAAATTTTTGTGGAAGAGTGAAAATCAGTAAATTTGCAGGTATTCCATACTCAAGCATATGGCAATTTTGTGGATTTTTCATTTCCACAAAAATCACGGAAATACATACCTAGCAGAATAAAGTATGACCACAGTAGTTGGCTAAATGGGTACCTTATTGAGTGCACAAAGCTGCCTGTACCTTGCAGGAAAATTGGTCATATATCATAGCCATTCACAAGATAATTCCTTTGTTAGCCCCATTGTGGCGGAGCTGGTCCCATAATTGCTTACCTAGCATGTTTGCAGATGGTTGGGAGAATAACATAGTGTGAAGAAAAAGGATGTGGAGCCAGATGCCTTAGGCACCACCCTGGGAGTAGACTCCGCTGTGTCTAAATGAACTTCATTAGGACCAGGCCTATCTCTGTAGCCCCACTTACTGACAGGTTATGGGCAGCTGCTGAGGGATAAGAAGACTTACTGACCCGACTACGAAACACCCCTATTGTTAGGGTCACATCACACTCTCTAGGCATGGTGTGATGTACAGAGGGAGGGGTTTAGCTTCACTTTGGGGGGAACTGGTCAGGGACAGGTATAGTTCAGAGAGCCAGGAGTATTTATCATGAGTCACACAGTAAAATAAGAGACACTTCTACCAAGAACAGCTATATGCTAAGGGTCACACTTTCTAATTGAGGCCATAGGGCGGGATGGCTAGATGGAGAGATGTCTGGATGTAGGGAGGGTAGGAGGGAATGAGGGATGGAAGGGAGCCCACTTGAAGCTATTGTGCCAATGAGTTTACTCATACTGGGACTGATAGATAAGCCATAGTTATAGGCTAAATATACAACTGCTATCTCCCAGTAGTATTCTCCAATTACTGCAGCCTCTATTACTGTAGCCTGGCCACAATAGTTTTTATCTGAGATGCCATAATACAAACCCCAACAACACCAAAAAGCCATTAATAGTATGGTAGCCACGCTGTAAGACAAACAGACTCTGAGTGTGATGGTTATAAAATCATACACAGCAGTGGCAGCCAAGGATAGGCTGGCACAGCAACCAGTGGTCGACATTGTTCCTTACATCAAGGTGTTCATGTTATGAAGGTGTAATCATCATTTGTGTAGGTTGTCATACAGAAACAACAGTCAACTTTTATTTTTACGATTTTGTTTACCAATATTTTCCAATTTCATCTCCTCAATCACTGCTTAAGTCTTCTTGACTTCCTCACAATTTACAAAACACATACCAACACAACACTTTCATTCATGGGGCATGAAACTCTCCCTTATCCCAATCCCTCTCTTATCCCCTCCCCCAGTGTAGCGGCAAATCCGTTCGAGTGGCAATGAGCAAATAAAGAAGTCAATTCCCATCAACAACTATGGTGGAGACCCACATGGGGATGTGATGCCTCTACTTTGATGACACTTTGACGACACCACTTACAAGGGATCCAGGTTGCCAATCCCATCTCAGCGATGCAATGAGAAGCCATGAAATAGTCATGAGGCTTTCCCCTTTCTCCAACCCTGAACAATCCCTTTCCCCCCTACTATAAGCCCTGATCCTTTAGCAGCATTGCCTATGTTCACTAATGTTACATGTTGTGCCTGTCCTTCCCCCATACAGTCACCTGCAGAAAAGTGCCTCCTCTAACCCCTATCATCATCTTCTTCCAGGAGGTGGGTGCCACTCACATGGACTGAATATGCACAAAGACTCTATGGCCAACCTCTCAAGGTAGGGTTTAAATGGAATACTGTTATTGAAGCACTGAACTGATGGTTTCCCATGACATTTTTAATACTGTTATTTTACCTATTACCACCAACTGTGTGATTAGTACAAATGATGTGACTGATGTGTATCTGGGCCTAACTTTCAGGGCAGTACTGAGAGGCGGAATTCATGCTGAGAGAGAGGCAGAGAGGATGGGATAATTTGTTATAATGTTCACAATGTCCATCGTTGTAGCCTGGTATATAATGAATAACCTTGATGGCTTGATAGGTCTACCATCTCATTAGATCCTTAGAAATCCTAATGTCCCTGGGGTGTGAGATGCTGTTTTTGCCACCCATTTTGCTATTGATCACAACATCCCTTGCCCAAGGTATCATTGTGAGAACAGAGCTCCACCTTCCACAACTGCATGGGTCTGTGCACATCCAATCAGCCTGCCATGTCCTGACAGATCTTTTATGATACTACCCTAAAGCCCCTTTACCACCCCTCTATACAAGGGTCACACTCATCTCATATAATATCCTCTTCTCTGGGAAAGATACACCCACAGAGTTTAAGGCCTACTTCCATCTAACATGCCTCACACTAATCATATCACCATGAAACTGTTTCGATAGAGTACATATTTTTCTCCAATTTTATCATGCTGTTAATATTGGAAATACCTTGTTTTTTCATCTTTAAATGAATACTGAATGGCACATAAATATAATATGTCAAACAACAACTTATAGATTTTTGGGTCTCACTTGATGGCAATAGCAATAACTTGAAGTATGTTGGGTCTTGCTACACTGCAATGGTTATCTAAATAAATGATTATACTGTTTTATTAGCAGAATATCTGATATGCATACCTCATGGAGTCCATCCTTTAGTGGTCCATCACTTGTCACATAAACCCCTTGCTGTGTTATAGACGCCCCTCATCAGTCACTTTGTCTGTACATGCAGCAGAAAGGGCCTCTGACCCGGATGTAATACACAGATTACCCAGTTGCATGTTGGGAAGACTCAGTGCAAAATACAGCCTGGGAGCCTAATTCTGGTGGTACAGTTGTGTTGGCGCCTTCATATTGTCAGTGCTCATGGTAACATAAGTGTTGTCATACTATGGTCTTTAGAATATGAGTAGTAGAGTGGTCTAATGTGAAGATTAAATGGTGTTCGAAATTACAGCAATGGCAAAGCCTATTCCTTGACGACTTTATTGATGCCTACAGAAATGTCCTTAGAAATCTAACCTGCCTAACCAAACCCTGTATTCAGGTGAATCACCTCCATGGGAGCACAATACAGCTCAGGTTGAACACCTCTTGTGCAGTAGAACTGATTGGTGATTCAAGCATTGCTGATTGTGACTGGGAGAGCTGAAATTATATCCACTTATCATCCAGAAGCCAGAAATTTGATGAACATGGTGAATTTGTAGTTTGATGAACCATTGTCCTGGCAGCTGAATGTGATAGCTCATTTAAAAAAAAAGAAGGAATTATTGATATCAGGATGAATCAGCCAGATATTGGTGATTGACACGCTTTAAATAATGAATCCTATTGTCAGTGATCTGATTTTTAATCATGGATGGTAAACAGGCCGTAATAGAATTTAATCCATCATACAAACGTGCCCTTTACACAAAGTAGAAATGTCAAAGGGACTTTATTTACAATATGTGAATTAATCCTGTATTCTAACAATGACTGATACTTGTGTACAAGCTCCATGATTCATGAAGCACCATCCTGGAGCAGCCATGGCTAGCTGTTATTTGTACATACATTCTATGACACAGTCAAGATGATTAAAGCTTTTATAAATGGGCCTTTAGACAGTAATATACCCTTCTAGATTCCATTTAAAAGGGAAAAAACAGACAATGCAAGGGTAATGTTATATGATAATGCTCCTGTACCCTTTCATATGTTCTCAGTTGTTTTTCTATTGGTCTTGTATCTCCCTCTCCCCTCTCCACATTTAATCAGCTCTAGGCAATCCATCTGAGCTAAGAGACTAACCAACTAAGGCCCGTGCTAATTGGTGTCCATTTGTGATTACAAGTCTTTTCTTTGCATTCGTGGCTCACCAATCTTACGACCACTAACAGAGAGACAAGGCTGGTAAGAATTATTTAATGATTATTACAGAATATCTGGGAATACAGCAACCTGAATTTAATTGCCAGCCCTGAGGGACCAACGTATCTACTCAAGAGGCTGACAGAGAGATGGTAAGCATTCCTTATTGTGTAGTAATGCTCTGATGATACATTTTAAAACCCAAACTGGATTAAGGCAGGCACAGCCGTCTAAATACATATAATCTACCCTTTTACAGCATTTCATGCAGGTATAGAATACTATTCTGCCAGCTTTTCAAATTATTATGAACCTGATGTCCCCTTTAAAAGTGACTTGGGAGGTCCATCTGGAAACAATCACACACAATGGACAAGGGCTGGATTTTACGGGGAAATGCATAAGCATGAGTTCTAAATGTAAATGGTGGTGGCACCCTTATCATGTATAATAATGTTTAAATTCAACCAAATCTATGCTTTAATGTAAGCAACATGGAGGATGGAAATAGATGTGTGGGCAGTTGTAGTTGAAATTAAATCATACAATAACAGTATGACTGCACTATAAACATCACTTTGGACAATGCAGGCTTTACATATTTAAATACATATTATTCACCATGAAAAGACCTTTCAAGCAGATACAGGACACCATTCTGCCAGCTTTCCAAATCATTTTGAACCTGATGTCACCTTTAAAATGGCCCACAGGTCTCTGTATTAATAAACTATCACACAAAATGGACAAGGTCCATACTTTACAGCAACAACTGCAGATAAATGTGTCCTCATAGTCAGGACACTCTGTATCATCACAAACCTTTGTCTATCCTACTTTAGGTAATCCTTAGATGCATGTCTCTGGGTGGTACAACAGTTTTTCATAAGAATGATTATATGGAAAGTCTATACTGCTGTGTAAATCCATGCCTTAAGCTATATCTCTTTAGTGCCATACCCTCAGGCAGTGTAAGCAGCTGCTGGTTTATAGTGCTATGATATGTCAGTCTGTGAAAGCAGCCATCTTGTCCCTTTAACTGTTGCTGGTTCCCAAAATATGTTTTTCAAATCAGCACATTATGGTTGTCTGTCCCTCCCTGCTCATCTTTTTACCTCACTTTGTCTGCCACCATCCCCGTTCCTACCCTCACCTAATCTATTTCTCCCCATCTCATACTAAATTTGGTGCTATTGAAAGATAACAACCCGACATCTCTCTCCCACTTATCTGCATTCATTATATTCATGTGTTTGCCTTACAATATCTTGCCCCATAGAATGGGCTTACACCAAAATGACTCAGTCCATATATTGCCATTTCCATTTAAATAGGATACCTTATCGAGTACACTATATCATACAGGAAGAGAAGACTCTTTGATACATTATTTTACTTAAAGAACCACTAAAGGATACATTTAGTATCACAAATATTCACTTGTCTATGATCTTATATGTAAGCCTAATTATATCACTCATATAGAAACACCACCAGCATCGCAGAGATGATCCCAATAAGCTGTGAAACTAATACCCTTCAGGCTGGGAGGTCCTTTTACTATACACTGGTGAACCTCCAAAGGCAAAAAGGTCCATCTCAAAATGTGTCGGGATAATTGCTTACTCAGCCTTTCTGCAAGGACCAGAGGTTAGGGGATGTACATGGTGTGATAGAGAGAGGATGTGGAGACAGATGCCTAAGGCACCACCTGGCTAGGAGACTTCTGCATGTCTCAATGAACTTCATTAGGGCTAAGTCTATCCCTGTAGCCCAACTTACTGACAGGTTATGGTGAGCTGAGGGAGGGATAAGAATCGTTTAGTGAGCCTGTGGGCATTCTCCTGAGCCACACAGTAGACTTGGTGACCTTCCTACCAAACAGCTCTATTGTTAGGGTCAAACTTTCTGTTTGAGACCCTCTAGGCTGGGTGTAATATACAGAGGCAGGGATTTAGGTCAACTTACTGATTTTGTTTCGGAGAGCTGCTGAGGAACAGCTATGATTCAAAGAGCCAGGAGCAATTATCATGAGCCACACAGTAAATAAAATACATTTTTACCGGGAACAGCTTTAGTGTCAGGGTCAGACTTTCTATTTGAGGCCATAGCCAGGGATGCACAGAGAACTGGATGCACAAATGGAGAGATGGCTGCTGGGCGGGTGGTGGGAGGGTTGTAGGAGGGTGGTGGGAGGGAGGGAGGGAGGGAGGGAGGGAGGGAGGGAGGGAGGGAGGGAGGGAGGGAGAGGAGAGGCCATGTCCATATGTAGCCTCAATATACAACTGTTATCTCCCGATAGTATTATCCATTACTGCAGCCTCTAGTACTGTAGCCAGGCTAGGATTGTTTTTGTCTGAGATGCGATACTTCATACCTAGGGGACACCACACCATCATTTTTTATTCAAAAGTCAAAAGGACTGGAGTTTGTAGTAGATAACTCTTGTGTAGGCTATAGTCATGTAGAAGACTTGAATGGAAGTTTATAGCCTGAGTGTGATACAATAGTCTTTAATATCACATCAAAATGAAATACTAAAATCATTACTTTATGATCTAGGAGGTAGTTTAACGATTTTTTGCAATTCAAGTAACGTTTTCACAATTTACAAACACAAACCAATGCAACCCTCTCATTCCACAAGCAATATGGAGCATACTCCTCCCAATCCAAATGCCTCTCCTTTCCTTTCCTCTGTCTAGTGGTGGTCCGTGTAAATGTCAATAAGCAAATGGAGAAGTCAATTCCCATCAACTGTTGATGCGGTGGAGGTGATCCACATGGAAATATGATGCCTATACTTTGATGACACGTTAATGACACTTTGACGAAGCCACTAAGAGCACTCCAGACTGCCAATCCCATGTCAGCAGGGTAATGAGAAACCATGAAATAGTCATGAGCCTGGTGTGTCCCACTGCTATGGGAGTTAAGGTGTAAAGTATCAGTGGTAAGATGCCTGATTTGATGCTGAAATAGTCAATCCAAGCAGCACAGCAAACCTCCGGATGTATTCACACAAGTCAAATGAAGTAACACCATTCTCCAGTATTTTTCAATGCCTCTGCCCAAACAAATATTTAGAAGTGGTGACGATCTGACTCATTACAAGGATGTACAAAGGGTTTGGTTGATTTTCGTGCGAGCGGGTGAAAATCCCCTCACCTCTAGACCGGTTGAAATTATTCTGGTCCCCTACGAGACCGTATGATTTTTTTCTAGCCCCCCCCCCCCCCAAAACCCACCAACCCCCACCTGTGTATAAATAATGACCACTCCCCTAGTATACCACCAATTGTGTGATTAGTACAAATGAAATGACAGATATGTATCTCGGGCCATACTGATGTCATTACTCAGGGCAGCACTAAGTGGCAGAATTCACCTGCTGTGCATATCAAATAAATATATAACCAGTCTTACCACTGACAATGAGCAACGAGGTGATAAATTGGCTGGCTATCCAATATCTAGTCACAGATTATGGAGAGTTTAGAAAGGGGATTATTGCCTTTATTGGCAGGGAGATATACACACAGCTTGTGGGAATGCACATAGCCCTATATACCTGGTAGGCGGTGGCTGATAGATTCCTGTAACTCTCTTATCTGTAGATAAAGGAGGGATAAGCTGCAGAACCAAGACCATCTCTACACCATCTCTACAAGTAGGGATATTGTGCTGACAGAAAGAAAGTTCCTTTCACAGTTGTGCTGAAAAGTCTCATTAGACACTGCACACTGATTGGCAGCTGGTAGATTCTGATATGAGATATTGCTAGTTCAGACAAGCCTCCTGTCTCAGCAATGGCAGTTGTGTGAATGCTTAATTTATGGGTGATGGTCTGTGTTTAAGGATTAATATGGATCTATATGAAACACATATTGATGTGGCATACCAGGGATTAGGGAGTAAGAAAGTGTTCAGAAATGTAGAGGCAGAGAGAGAGAGAGAGAGAGAGAGAGAGAGAGAGAGAGAGAGAGAGAGAGAGAAAGAGACAGTCAAAGAGGGATAGTGAGGCATACAGAGACTCCACAGAGAGAGAGAGAGAGACAGAGGCAGAGACAGAGACAGACAGAAAGACAGAGAGAGAGAGGCAGACAAAGAGGGATAGTGAGGCATACAGAGGCTCCACAGAGGGAGATACATAAACAGAGACAGACAGACAGAGACAGACAGAAAGAGAGAGAGAGAGGCAGACAAAGAGGGATGGTGAGGCACACAGAGGCTCCACAGACGAAGAGACATAGACAGAGACAGAGAGAGACAGAAAGAGAGAGAGAAAGTTTTGTGTAATGTTGGCAATTCAATAGTTGCAGCCTGGTGATATAACAAATAACCTTGCTGGGTAAACACAGATACTAGTGATGCACTAACGGCTTGTCGGGAAAGCACGAGTGAGGTATATCTGGCAATAATGCACGAGCCGAAGGCGAGTGCATTTTAAGGCAGATATGCCAAACGAGTCCATTCCCAACAAGCCTTTAATGCGTTTATACCACCATTTCATCAAATATGTGAACAGAGCGTGTGTTTTTTTCGCGGTAAAATGTACTGTACTGTCTGGGAATCGAACCCGGACCGACAGCGTTAAAGACGCGCGCGTTACCACTAGTCCATCTCGACACTCCCTATGCCTCTACCGCAGTCCCAATCAGTTCTTTCAGCGTGCGTGAGACTGCCGTAAGGGCGCATCAATGACAAATAGATCTAGGCCTCCAGGATAATACCCCCTCACTGCCGGTGGAACGGAATCAGAGACCCTAGTCATCGCTTGATACGCTGACAATGCCGTCTCTTGTCTCTGGAGACAAATTGTCATCCTATCCAAAGGCTGACCAAGAACCCTGACTCCCTCAAAAAGAGACGGGCACGTAAAATTTACTAGGCTATCCCCTGCCCCTATAATCCCAGGCCACGAAGAAGCTGGTTTCAATCCCGGATTTCAATAAAAACAGGTACGTTGATGCCGCTATCCTCACCATAGCTCACACAAGTCACGGGTCGCTAGGGACCTTTAGCAACCACGTCAAAGCTCATTAAACGCAGACGTATCCTATCCTTTCAGCACTGCTAGCAGTCCTACATCTGCGTTTTATAAGCTTTTACTTGGTTTGCTAAAGGTCCCTATTCACAATGGGTACGCTGGCTAGGGGGCCGTGTGAGCCACTTCATGTCGATTCACAGAGCACCCGTGTCTAGTAGCCATGGTCTAAACGGCTAGACACTTGCAAATGGTACGTGTGGCCGGGGATCAATTCCCGGACGAATTTCGTAGCCAAAATGGCTATGTATTTCTTTCATTACCTTGTTATAATATCTAAAAACGTCTGGGGGTAAAAAAAATTCTGAGCGTGCATTAGCCTGAGATAGCCGCACGGCAAATATCCAATCTCGGCATTGTAAAAGCCAGAATCGTGGTATAATCCATGGTAAATGATACCTTCAGGAATATCTCAAAGTAAGGCATGAGTATCATCATTCAACTACAAATGGGCCTACCATCTGATTGGAGCCTTGGATACCCTACTGTCCCTGATTTGATGCTGTTTTTTCTGCCCATTTTCTGCTGATCACAACATCCGTAGAACCTGCGGTATTATGCATTTCTCTTTGTGTATCCAAGTAGTCTGCCATGTCCTAAGTCTCTATGGCACTGCCCCCCAAGCACCTTCGCCACCCGTCTACACAAGGGTCACACACTTATCTCATATTATATCCTGTTCTATGGTAAAGATACACCCCCAGAGCATAAGGCCTTCTCCCATGTGCCAGTACACTGTAAAAATATTCCGTCGAATATAAGGAGAATCAATGCAAAACTTTACGGTGGATCATTGTAAATGTGATTACGGTGAGGCAATGTTAAGTCAAGCAATTTTACTGTGAATATCTGTAATCCAGTATGGTGAAACACAGTTTATTCATTTACAGTGAAGCCTTGCCTTGTAAAAACATTCTGTCGAATATACAGAGAATCAATGTAGAATTTTACAGTGGATCATTGTTATATATCATTACAGTGGGGCTATGTAAAATCGATCTATTTTACTTTGAATATCTGTAATTCAGCACAGTAAAACACAGTGTATGTTACAGTGAAACACAGTCTATTTATTTACAGTGAAGCTTTGTTTAATTGATGTTTAGTTTTATCGCACCAGGTGGCAGTTTGGTTCATGAGGAGATTTTCATGGATGCTAAGAGCACCATTTTCGTGGTTATAAGAAAAACATATAGATAGACTATAGTGCCTTCTTCTCAAAATACCATTATAACTATTGTTTAGGCACTGTATTGAAATAACAGTGATGTCCCGTATTCTGTTAGAATAACAGTGATTCACTGGTAACACTGGGTGCCGGACTTTCACCGTTGAAATTATGGTCAACTCAAAATAACAGTGACGGTTATTTTTACGGTGAAAGTCCGGCACCCAGTGTTGCCAGAGAATCTCCGTTATTTTGACAGAAACATGCCTCACACTAGTCATATTGCCATAAAACAAAATGACTTGTTCATATTTTTCCCCTGATAAAAGTCAATGAGGAGAAGTTCATATTGGCTTTTGTTAGCGAGATCTAGTAACGGTTATCTGAATAAATATGTTGTTTTATTGGCAAAACTAATGTGTGATATGCATACCTCATGGAGTCCATCCTTTAGTGGTCAATCACTGGTCATATAACCCCCTTGCTGTGTTATAGACTCCCTCATCAGTCACTTTGTCTGTACATGTGCAGCAGAAAGGGCCTCTGACCGAGATGTAATAATACACAGATCACCCAGTTGCATGTTGGGAAGGCTCTCAGTGCAAAACATGGCGTGGGAGGCAACTGATTAGTCTACTCTGATGAGACAGTTGTGTCGGTGCCTTCATATTACCAGTGTTCATGGTAACATAAGTATTTTCATACTATGGCGTTTTAGAAAATAGAAAAGATTAATAGTGTTCTAAGTAGATGATTGTTAAGACTCATCTCTTGTTCGCTACTGTACCATGTTTAAAATTAGAACAAATACAAAACCTATTATTGATGCACTGTTCTGCTTTCAGCTTTGCCCTTAGAATTCTAAAACAACCTGCCTTAACCAAACCCTGTATTCAGTTATTGGCCCTTTGACAGTGAATCACCTACATGGGGTCACCTCTTGCTGAGTAAAGCTGATTGGGGATTCAAGCAATGCTGATTGTGACCAGGAGAGCTGAAATTATTTCCACTTATCATCCAGAAGCCGGAAAATTAATGATCATGGTGAACTTGTGGCTTGATGAACCATTGTTCTGGTAACTGAATGCGGCGGCTCACCAAAAAAAAAAAGAATTATCAATTTCAGGATAAATCAGTCAGATACTGGTGATTGAGACACTCGAAATAATGATTCCTTTTAACCACTAAACATAGTTGATATGATTTGTAATAATTACTGAACCAGTTAAATCCTGCAGCCAAAGTCAGTAATAAGACGCTTAATCATGGATGGTTAACAAGCCCCAATAGTATCCAGACATTACTACAAATCTTTTAGGAGACATTGATCTATGATATAAAGGTAACCTTTACATGATGTGAAAACTTCAAATGATCTCTACCAAATCCCCTTTAAAGTTCATGATCTATTTCCAACATGAAGTGAGTCAGATTTAATGCAGTTTTAATGTTGTTATCATGTTCTCTCAGTATGATAAATGCAGTGCACACATCTTCCTCCTGTATTCTAACAATAACAGATGATTACTGTGTGGAAGCTTCATTATTTATGAAACACAATCCGTCTCATTGTGATGGAGTAGCCATGTCTAGCTGTTATTGGCACATATTTGATTGTGGTACAGTCTAGATGATTAAAGCTTTCATAGAGGGGACAGTAATGTATTATTTTAAATGCAATTGAAGAAGCAAAGCCACAGATACTGTAAGGATAATTTCATCTTTAATCAGTCTTTGTGAAAACTTTTTCATCCGACAGGACATTCAGACCTTCAAATTTTCAATGTTGTAGGACCGGCTACACTTTTCAAGGACCAGATATTGCCACATATCTGACAATTTATGTTCTTTAGGTATAAGATATTTTTGTCCATTGAAAATACATTTTATTTGTAATCATCTATGGCTAAATCAGGATAAAGTCATAGATTTACACAGTATATTGACAAACATATTTCAGGTTTAGAGACCAATTAAATTATTTTAGTTCGGAAAAGCCCTACATGTGACTGGACATTCGGTCCTGCTACACTTGTCAATCTGCTGGACTGGTGGCATTTTAGGAGGACATTGTCACTGTCCTGCATGTTTTCGCAAAGACTGCATTAATAGTTGAAGGAACTTGGCAATTGTAAAATCAAATCCCTTTCAGTTTGTGCCAGTTGTGTAACATAGGACTGCTATTTAGTTGTCACATGCCAATATTAGAGGTCCTTTTGACTTGTTATTATCTGTATTTTTGGATTGGGTTCAGGTTACTTACCATACTTGATGTTTGATTTTAAACTTAAATGCCAAAAACATTTATGCCATTGTATATACATATAGAAGACTTTTCAAATATAAAAAGGTATGGGGGTTGTGCCTCAGCCCCTCCTTTATCATCGGGAAGGAGGGTTTCAGGAACCACAACCTAACAGACAAGGCTGCCACCATTCCCCAAGCCTTCCAGTACATCTTCCCACCAATACAGGCACTGATACTGCTCCTCAACTCTTTCACGTGTAATTGGTCCTTTTTCCATCTGTCTTTAAGTCCTGCTCCCTCCCACCTTCTCCTTCTGTCTGCAGACAAATTGCCAGTTCCAGATTGAATCAGCCGTATGAGATCCATCTGGGCTAAGAGACCAACCAACTACGACCCGTGCTAATTGCTACCAACATGTAATTACAACAGTATTTTCTTTGCATCTGTGCACCTGTACTCTCACTAACAGGAGCAGGGAGAAAGATAAGGTTGTTTTGATTATTATCAGGAATATATGAGAAGATTTTTCAGTGTGGAACAGTGTGTCTGGAATGTGCCACTTATGAGGCATGTTATGATAGCACACTGTAACAAATTTAGTAATAAGCATTCAATGTTCTGTGGTGACATACTACAATATGTACCTTGATGTTATCTAGCATCATCAAACAGTATTATTGTGTCCAAATATAACTCTGGATGTGCTTTTTTGATAGAGACCAATTGTGCATCACATTAACTTTATACCTAAAGGAAGACCCTCTCAAATCTGATCCCAAAATAACCTAAAACCACCTCTAATCCCTCTCGTCATCTCACTAAGTGCCTATTAGGACCATCTCCTCAGACTTAGACAATCTGATTCAGAAATTTGAACTCATCTTAATTTAGATGATAGCTGATCATAAAAAAACATCTTAGGGACCTATAGAAAGCTGTTTATTGATGGCAAATGATACCAAATTGTATGGTGCTCAAACAACCAAGAACCTTCTGCAGCGGTTATTACTCCAATAAATATAACTTAGGGGTGATCAAAATGGGTAATAGTGAATGAGAGAATTCAGAGAACACAATATCTATGAACCAATAATGATGACTCAATCAGTTGATTATTGTCCCATTAAGAGATTAATACCTTCATTAGGCTGGGAGATTAGTTTCATAATTTCAGCCAGAGGCTGATTATTTAGTACCAAATAAACCTGCCTGCAGGAACAGACAGACTCTGATTGCAGAGGGAGGGAGGGCATAGAGGATGAATGGTGTAACCATGACATATTTAGGATTTCAAAGTCCAGTTCCAGGGAACAACATTGAGACATTGAGCGAGTATCTCCTTAGTACTGTATTCATGCATCGTGAAGAAAAGGCATGATGCATCAAAGCAATATGCAGCTCTAACAGTGTTTTTGCCATTTATCAATTGGCATATATATAAGAAACAAGATATTAGTTGTTTAACTAATGGGCTTTATATTTTAACAACCCTTGTGCATCTGTTAGGCAGAGGATTTGGTTTTCAACTTTTGTAGTTTACAAAGTGATACAGGTAGTGAATTAAAGACCACATGAAGAGTTTGGTTCCAAAACGCAATAAGCGCCATTTTGAAAAATGACACCAAGTTTTGACAAATGTGTAGGGTAGGAAAATACAAATGCAATTTTGAAACAATTTTTATTCAAAATTCTATTTTTCATGTCTTTATGTCCCTTCTGGTGTACATATTATATCAGGGGCAATATAATTGCCAATATGGTAGCCTTAGAGAAATCACTACATGCTTCAATTCTGGAATGGATTTGTTGCGTTTTGCAACGAAACTCTTCACATCTACTTTGAATAAACCTCATCTTGGATCGTCCAAGAAATCTAGGCTTCTGGCTTTATGTTTCAGTGCAAAGTTTTGTCTGAACCAGTGTTAACAGGAGTTCTAAACCAAAGGGCACTGGCTGCGTTAACATATCTGTATGGAGATGGTCATTGGAATGGGGGGCCCTTCATTCATAGCCTTCTGCTATTTCAGTGTTCCAGGGTCTTAGATCTTACAAGACCTTTTGTATCGATCATTATTTCCCTGCAGCAACAAACAAAGTACCAGCAAAGCCCTCCCAGAGGCTGCAGGTTTAACCCTTCCTCTACCGTACACGCATTATTGCGAGTTTACTGTACAGGACCGTACACGCATTAATGCGAGTTAATCGCCGATTTTTGGCCGATTTTGGCCGATTTTTGACCCCCTGTGGTTTGTCTAAAAGTTGGTAGAATCCCACAATTTTTTCTGACAGTAGTCTATGGCATATTGTCTCTGCATAATCTTAATCCACTTATACATACATCTAATATTTCAGAAATGCTGGGCATCTCAACTTGAATGATATTGAACTCATTTTCCATATGATTTGAGCAATATTTAAGGCAAAAATCGAAAAAAAAGTCAAACAAAATAGTTTTTTTAGTGAAAAATGGTTTTGTCCAATGTTTCATGCTGAAAAGGATGGTACCAAAAGTTAAGGTCTATTTTGATGCATTCTGGCCTAAATGTAAGTTCCAATGGCAACATTATACACTAAAATAAGCTATATTTTATTTCAAATAGGGCTTTATCTCCCTAATTGGAACATTTAGGGCGATTTGGGTATCTTACTTTCTGATTATTCAACATTGTTCATTTTGTCATAGATGTACTTCTAGTTTAAATAATTACAAAATTCTTTCAGTTTCTAAAAGGTTAGACCATCCCCTAAATCCCAATATCCCATTTGAAAAACATCTGAAAAAATCTGGTCTTGGGATGGGTGTCTTTATGTGGAGCCTGGTAAAGGAAGAGTTAAGGTGGCAGCAAATGGTATAGAGCTTAGCGTGGGAAGTAAAAGGGGGATTGTGCCTTGGTGAAGGTGTCTGTTTCAATACTGAGTGTGTACTAGAGAGTTTTCATCAGTTCAACAAGGGGTTCTGTTAAGTGAAGGATTTGGTCGTAGACAAGTAAGGAAGATGCCAAGTGTTAAGGGGGGGGGGGGTACTTTTGTTGTCTAAAGGGTTGTATAAATGATTGATTCTGAAAATGTAAGGTTTATCAATGTAAGTTTTATCACCTTTACATATTGTTTTAAGAAGATTCTCCATCCCCTATATTTGGTGCTGAGCACTCCAGGCTGCACAGGTTTTAGTAACCATTTAGATAGGAATAAGCGGACAGAGGTTTGATGACAGAGGTGACTTAGCTGAATGCAGAATGTCCCCTCTGACCAATTTCAAAGTTTAAACTGGCCCATAGATTCCAAACCAAAATATACATATGGTGTTTACAGAAATGATTGTACCAACAAAAATACAAGTTAGTTTTCTGTCTGTGTCAAACTGTTTGAAAACACATATTTGAATCTACCACCTGTGTATGTAAACACATTAATTATAGAGGGAAAATGGAAAAGTACATTATGACAAATGATGCGTCCTGCTGGGAGTAATCAGCACACCTGCCCTACATTAGCCTCTCAGGCAGCCATTAACATGGGTCACTGGGTGCAGCGCTGCAGTAATATATCATTGTGAAGTGTGTGAAGTAGTCCCAGCTCTGCTGACGGACCATGAAAGTGCCCATTTGTATGAATATAGGCAGTAGAGCTGCTCCTATGTTGTTAAGTGTGTGTCTAGGAGCTAGAGCGGTATATCTTGATGCATGCTGTATTAGACATATATTCTGAATATACTTCTACATTCTCTCACATAATGTCTTCCTCCAGCTACCTCATTTAGAACATTAGTCTACCATTCTGGAAGAGGACCTAGAACTATTTTTCTGTCCATAAATCGTAAGGGTATTTCGAAGTGGCCTGTTGTCATGATCTAGCATGTGTGTATTGTAATGACTATAAGTGACTGCCCCGATACTACTGGTAGGGTGATTAATGAGGGCAATCATTCAGGCAGTGCATTGTGGGCAAAATCTACAATGGAAACTACTGTATCAGGTTGAGAGGCATTTACATTCATAGAGGTAGGATCGACAGGACTAGGCTATCCTCCTTTACTCAAAACCTTGTTAGTATAAACCTTCTGTATGTTCCAATGACACAGCAACAATTGTCTTTCCACTTTAATTTGATTCCCAAATTTTCTTCTAAAAGGGAATCCTACATAGAGGCCCCCTAGGGAAATAATGAAAGTATCTAGACCTCTCCCTTTGGCTAAAAGAAAAATATATGTATTGCTCTACCTAAAATAAATGGGCTACTTGGGCATTTACTATAGTAATGTTCATTACCTTCTCCACTGCCCATAGCTTTGATCTATAGGTAAGAAAATATAAGTGTATTTTGTGAACGCAAAGCTTCATCGTTTCAACTGTGACCTCCTGTTTATTTGCTTCTGAAATGATTGTTTCTAAATGATCTCCCTTACACATTCCCATGGTATGGTTTACATGTCAATAGAAGAAGGCTACTTATGATTAATAATGTTAAAATGCATTGTTTTCCCATAGGTAATACACACCTTTGTTGAAGTGACCATACAACAAAAAGGTAGCACCATTTTTCTTAGGTATGGAAGTAGTTTCCATTGCTCTACATCTCTTATCTCTACCCTTAGAAATGCTTTAAGAGCACTGCATAATAATTCAAGTTTAAACCCCTTTTGTCAGTGCTTAAAGCTGCAGTCAAGGTGCTTAAAGTAGGAGCCGCAGCTTGTCAGCACCTTTAACATACTTTAACCTACTTTAAGCAGTACCTACTTTCCTGCAACTTTAATTCCTAGTTTAAAGATCCGTAAAGGTGCTTAACGCTGCTTAAAGAAGGACCAGCACCTTGCACCAGCTTTAACCTTCTTTAAGCAGTGCCTGCCTTTTTGCAACTTTTATCTTCTTTTAAGTCCCTTCTCTACGCCCTGAAGCTGCAGGTAGCCGGAGGAGAGGTGTGGCCGTGTTTGTGGCACTATGGAGCCGTCAGGAGGTAGCATATGATGCCTTGTGCGCGCCCTGGAGGTGCAGGTAGCCGGAGGAGAGGTGTGGCCGTGTTTGTGGCACTATGGAGCCGTCAGGAGGTAGCATATGATGCCTTGTGCGCGCCCTGGAGGTGCAGGTAGCCGGAGGAGAGGTGTGGCCGTGTTTGTGGCACTATGGAGCCGTCAGGAGGTAGCATATGATGCCTTGTGCGCGCCCTGGAGGTGCAGGTAGCCGGAGGAGAGGTGTGGCCGTGTTTGTGGCACTATGGAGCCGTCAGGAGGTAGCATATGATGCCTTGTGCGCGCCCTGGAGGTGCAGGTAGCCGGGGGGGAGGTGTGGCCGTGTTTGTGGCACTATAGAGCCGTCAGGAGGTAGCATATGATGCTTTGTGCGCGACCTGGAGGTGCAGGTAGCTGGGGGAGAGGTGTGGCCGTGTTTGTGGCACTATAGAGCCGTCAGGAGGTAGCATATGATGCCTTGTGCGCGCCCTGGAGGTGCAGGTAGCTTGGGGAGAGGTGTGGCCGTGTTTGTGGCACTACAGGTCCGTCAGGAGGGAGCATCTGACACCTTGTGCGCGCCCTGGAGGTGCAGGTAGCTGGGGGAGAGCTGTGACACCAATGATGGCCAATGCTACACTGATCCGCTTCAGTGCACATCAGAAGTCACATGACCTCTCCCTGCCTGCCCGACTGACTGCCCAGCTGCCTACCTGACTGTCCAGCTTACAAGACACATCCCAAGCCTCCAGGACCAAGTCCAATTCTCCACAACCTTGGTCCAGCCTCCACAACCCGGCCCCAGCCTCCTCAACTCGGCCCCAGCCTCCTCAACCCGGCCCCAGCCTCCTCAACCCGGCCCCTGCCTTTAGGCAAACCTCTGGTCCTCCTTTAATCATCTTTCAGCAAGTTTAAGCAAAACCCCAATTCGTTCTTTAATATATAGTATAGTAACATATTCAGGCATGCATTGGATAAAAGTATGGAATTACCCTTCATATGATATCACCTATGCAGTATGGACAATATGATAAGTAAAGAACAATGATAAGCAAGGTGCCCAGCAGCAACATTGTTAGGTAAGGGAGACATTAGGTGTAAACAGACTGTTTTGTGATACTGTGCCAGGTTCAAAAGTTATTGATGGCTGTGAGATCATTGTCTGTGTGGTGTAAAGCCGGGGTGTAAACAGCTGCCAACCTCCACCTGCCTGGTTCTTATACACCCAGTTCCTGAAGCCTATGGTATATAATGGGTGACTATTGAGAAAGGAGACCCTTGAGAAGAGTCTGTGAAGTCATTTTAGTCATCTCTGAGAATAAAAGCTGTGTGTTGGAAACAGTTCCTTACCACCATCTAAATGCTTCCAATACCAAAGTGCCATGAGACTATTAATTCATTTAAAATGCCCGGTTACTTGTGTGTATTAAATGATGGGTAGCAGGGTGGGGATGCCTTCAGAGAAAAATGGTATTCATTATTATATTATAATATAAAAAGTTCAATTATTTGTCTGGTTACATGTCACTGTCACTAAATGAGGCTGAGGCATAATTGGCATGGAGAGTAGCTCTAGCTGAAGGACACCCCCACCCAAGCAGAGGTTTAGTAGGCAGCAGGACTGTTCCCACCAAGGGGTCAGACAGTACTGGTATATGGCAGGACCCAGCCACTGTAGTATAACCTCACACAGTGGTTGTTGCCAATACCATTCAGATCAGGAGAATGGACATAGTGGTATCCTTCAGCATGACTAATGACATACGTGGTATCTCACAGTTAACACACACAGACATCTCTCCAATGCGATGTCAGATTAAATGCTTCCACATACCTATGTAATTACTGGCCATCTATGTCATACGAACCACATTTAAGGTTTAATTCATGTCATTACATGTTCTGTACTTCAATGCTGATCAGCATATTCATTCATACATAAATAATGAGGATAATAGAGCATCATTAATTAAAGATACTCTATCATGCTTAATAACATGTCCATTGTTAAACACTGCTTAACTTGTTCAACGTTTGCTGAAATGGTCACATAAAAGTTTGTTTAAAATGTTCACAGCAAATTTAGTCCTTTTCATAGAAAGGTGAGGACATGTGTTTGTGAGAGTGCACTCTTATTTGACCTTCAATGAGCCTCACAGAAAGTCTTATCCTCTCCTCACCAAGGGGATGTGAGTGCCACTTCCTCTGTTAAATAAAATCTAATCTGAACTAAGACACAATTACCTAATCAGTATTGGATTCCTGCACACAATAGCAACTCTGAAGGTTTTGCCATTAATGGTTCCATTCCATGAAAGCTGGATGGTCTGAACATATAGACACCACTCCTTGCTAGATACAAATCTGCATAAACTAAAAATGTCAAAGTACAGATCCTGCTAAGTGATAATCCACTCTAGTGTTTATCTCCCTCCCTTATATATCATCCATATCATACTGCTTAGGGATAAAGTTGCATCAAGGCATAGCTGGTTGTGAGGTTCGCAGAAAGTAGAGTAGACAGGAGATAGGCTTGGGGTGACAGGGACAAATGGAGGCAAAGAGGCATGCTAGGATGAATGTGAAAATGTGGAAGAAATATTGGAAATGATCACCTTAGCTAAATCTAACATTTTGGATAGAATCCATACCGGGTAGGACTAAAACTTGAATTCCATAAAAATCAATAAAAAGAGTGTATTTGGTGCATAACATATTGGTCCTCTTCCATGCAGTCACTGCTACCTTGGAAATGATCACCATTAACACCAACTTCCTAACCAGTCTGTCAATTTCCTGTCTCAAGGCCTGATAGGCTACTTTATCTCCTGCTAGGGTACGTTTCCCAGGGGTTGGCAATGGCCCCATTTTGGTATACCAAAGCATTTCAAACAGCAGTGCAATACACCATGTATCTTCTATTAACAGGTGTCTACTCGCTGCCATCCATGAGAATAGATCCCTTTACATAGTTTGTGGTCATCCATTGATGTATCATACTTGTCACAGTGTGTAACAGACCCTCAGTGGAGTCAAGTTATATCATAATTGTTGATTTTGTCTTCTTGATTTACTAAATAGTGTTTTAGTTCTGAAATTGTTTTTATATTCTTAATTCTGTTGCTATTGAGTAGAAAATGAAATATACCGTCTCACTATAAATCTCCAGCCCCCTCACTGCCCTTATGTTAAGGCTCTTCTATTACCCATTACACCCAGCAACCAAAGCCAGACCAATCTATGCCTCACCATATCATGCATTATAGATCACAGGCAGTTCAAAGGTTTGGGAATTGTCTTCCTTGATGACGCCTCTGCCATGCTATTCATTATTCTTGCATTTCTACTTCAAAGTAAAGTGTAAATATAATAGATAAAGTCACAAAGGGACTTAAATGGGAATCTAAAGCGATGATGGATACCCTGCAGGAGAGACACTTTGTTGGGCACATAAAGTGATACTAGGTCATTAATTTTGTATTGCTTTGAGATCCTAACTGACATGGTGTTTTAGTGTCTTTCACCCACATGTGGGAAAAGTTCCTACAACAGACATGAACCTCATAACACCAGGTCCCTTACCAAGTTCTTGTAATGGGCAAGGCAGAATCAAAGATCAGAGAGTTTTAAATCTGGGTGACTTTAATCTATAGAGAGGTGGCTCTGAATATTAGCATTGCAGTTCAACAGGAGATAATTAGCTGGGTTAGGCATAGAGGTCTAATCAATAAGAAGGTATTTGAAGTTTAACCACTAATGTTTTTATTTTGAGAAAAGTAAGTTTCCTTTGCCAGAACTTTTAGTATCAGGCTCAAAAGATATAAAAAATTGTGCGACATTAATTTTGAAAATGGGGTCGAGGTACAAGTACTGTAAAATATCTAATCAGAGGTACACATGGAGGTGTCGGAAGCCCCTGATTTATTTAGTGGCCCAGCATTGGAGCCTTCAGGATTTATGCTTTCAGTATACATACATAATGGTTTCGGGAGTAGATTGTGGTTGCTACACATTCACATTTTGTCACTACCTCCTGCTACAGACTGCTCCACCTTGCCTTCTGACAAGCGGCTTGCAGCAAGTTGATCTTTGTGTGAGGAATGCAGGGAGGCAATGTGTGGGTGACTCCTGTAGTGAGAGGAGCTGATCTCTGACGTAACTGACAGTAGGATTTTTTAGAAAGGACAAAGTGAGACATGATACTGTTATGATTATTTACAGAGAAGATGATAGTCAAATAATTGAAATCATAATTAGATATCCCTATACTTATAACAGTTCTTTATCTTCAGAATGTCAGGTATGACCTGAGGATATGAGCAGTTTTGGCTAATTGTGTTTCAGAGAGAGAGAGAGAGAGAGAGAGAGAGAGAGAGAGAGAGAGAGAGAGAGAGAGAGAGAGAGAGAGAGAGAGAGAGAGAGAGAGAGAGAGAGAGAGAGAGAGAGAGAGAGAGAGAGAGAGAGAGCATCAACACTGTTTTGGGAGCTGTCAGTCATGTTGGTGTAATTTTGGTAGTTCAGTAAGAGCTGTGCATGTGGCAGTAGGGTAGATAAGGTCTTCCCATGACACAGGGTGGAGGCTGCAGCCATGTTGTCTGGTTTGGCTCAGAAGGATTAACCTACATTAGGTATTACGAGGTACATTCACCACAGGCACTGCAGAGGGGAGGGGGGAGAAAAAGGTGATGGGGGAAGGTAGAAGGATCGGGAAAAGAAGAGTCAGACAGTACTGGTATATGACAGGACCCAGCCACTGTAGTATAACCTCACACAGTGGTTGTTGCCAATACCATTCAGATCAGGAGAATGGGCATAGTGATATCCTTCAGCATGACTAATGACATACGTGGTATCTCACAGTTAACACACACAGACATCTCTCCAATGCGATGTCAGATTAAATGTTTCTACATACCTATGTAATTACTGGCCATCTATGTCATACAAACCACATTTAAGGTTTAATTCATGTCATTACATGTTCTGTACTTCAATGCTGATCAGCATATTCATTCATACATAAATAATGAGGATAATAGAGCATCATTAATTAAAGATACTCTATCATGCTTAATAACATTTCTATTGTTAAACACTGCTTAACTTGTTCAACTTTTGCTGAAATAGTCACATAAAAGTTAGTTTAAAATGTTCACAGCAAATTTAGTCCTTTTCATAGAAAGGTGAAGACATGCGTTTGTGAGTTTGAGAATGATGACGTCAGAGTAGCAACACGTAGTAGAGAGCGAGCGGAGCCCATTTAGCTATTATTTATAAGTTAAAGTTAGGTTAGTCTTATTATTTTAGTTATCCCTACTTGATAAAGGGACAGGGAACTATGATAGACCGGAGGAAGACCCCTAGGATCCATAAGTCGGCTATATTTTTCCGCCGGACCTGACCGACTGGACACCGAGTGACCGTTGGTGGTGAGACGCCATTACTACCACAACATGCCCGGTGACGACCCGACGCAGAAAAGGAACATGAGGAGAGGGACTGTACCTGCCAGAGTCCAACCAACCAGGAGCAAAAGCAAAAACAATATGGAGGATACACCCATGGAATTAGATTCAACTATGGTCTCAGAAGGGGACCTGACTGGAGACTCGCTGGACAGCGTCAGCACGGCGTCCCCTGGGACGCCATCACAGGTAAACACCACAGTACTAGACGCATGTTTAGGGTCACCTATTATGACTGAGCCGCTATCAAGGGCACAGACCAATTTAGACTCACCTCCAGCAGCAGGCAGCCAGACACCCAAAAAGTCAACACCAAAGTATATGGGAGTCAATACACATGATATGACTAGGTCAGACTCATGCACAGGTGCAGGTGTACTTGGAGACGACGACAGGTACAACCAGCTGACTGCACTGATTAAAGGGATAGCATACTCTAGCAACCAGGTTAGAAGCCAACTAGACCAGGTCCACACAAGCATCAAGGATGTTGAGAGGAAGATTGACGGCAGGTTAGACAAAATTGTTGAGAAATATGACCAGGAACATGTAGAGATTAGACAGGATATTGAGACAGGGAGACTGAACTTTGAGAAGTTCACTGTAGAAAACAGCAAACACCAAAGCAGAAATAGAGACTGAGTCCAAAAATAGGCAGGAGGCAATTGTCAATGTCAAACTTGAGCTACAAACCGAGATGCAGAAAATGATAGACACAGCTGTGAATGAACGACTGGGCCAATTACTATCTGAAGTAGAAGTATTGAGGGAGGAGAACAAAGCCAGACAAGAAACTATTGATAAACTCATGGCCATAGATGTAGATTATCAGTCTAACAATGAGGTGATTGCCAAAAATACAGAGGACATCAAAAAGGTAGTCAAAGACAGCTCTGATATGCAAGCCATTATTGATGGTATAGTAGAGAAACAGGCCACATCTGAGCAGACCCCCATTGCAGCCAATGGTAGGAAGGCGACCAAGGAAGAGGAAAGTCAGAAATCCAAGGCCGGCATACAATATGACACCCAGAGTGATGACAGAAGCCTCATCATTCATGGCCTACATCATGAACCCATGGAGAGATTGGATAGGATCGTGGGCACCATGTTCAGGGAAAGCCGTATACACCTGGAGGAAAATAAAGTCCTCTCATGCAGAGGCGTCGGCAGGATGCTGACGGCACGCCCACCAGTCAAGATTGTATTCAGAAGCCTAGAATCAATGCAGAAGGTCCTAACTAGAAGGACGGATATACGTAGAAAGAGAGGCAGCATTGCCATAGAGTGTTTTGAAGACTCAGCCACACGCCGCAACAAACGAGTAGTTAAAACCATTGTTGGAACCAACAAACTCACCACGCACACTGTAGTTAGACAAATGCACGCAAATACTTTCCGGGAGTGAAAAAGAAAAAACCGTGTGATTGATCTTCTGAAAGACGAGGATCCACGTGTCACCGAGCCAGAGGTAAACAAACCAGAAGGGGTTCCCCCAGGCGCCGCGAATGATGTAGCGCGTGGGATTCCCCCCAAAGAAGAAATGCGCGTTCGATTGACGGAGTGTGGTTACATATTCAATGGTGAACTAGCACCGCTTTCAAATTTTCACTACGCACCCTTCACTATACAAGGGGTGGATTATGTATCAGTTGAACAGCACTTCCAGCAACAAAAGTGCATTGAGCTAGGACAGATGGACGAGGCGGATGCAATCATGAGAACCACAAAGCCAACTAGAATGAAGGCAATCGGGGACTCCATAGATGAACCAGCAGGATGCAGTTGGTTTGACAAGGCTGATGACATGCTCAAACTGGGTATGTCACTCAAATACAAGCATAACAAGGCGCCACGGCTTGAGCTACTTAACTCACACCCTCACAATCTGATCGAGAGCACTGGACACCCATACTATGCTGGGGGGTTCCCCAACAAACATAGCATTTATGACAGCCTAGAGAAGTACAATGCCCATCCTAGAAAGGGTCTAAACAAAACGGGACAATTTTTAATGCAGCTGCGGGAAGAATTGCTCACTCACTACACCGTGCCATCGAACGCACCAGTAGATGACACGACGGTTTAGAAACCAAACACGCCGAGCCGGATCGACCGCTCCAACGTAGTTTTGTTGATGAATAGTGTAAATAGTGTGCATTGATAACATCAGAGATGGGGGATGAAGCCATGGATACACAGGAGGCAATCAGCAAGTATGTTATATGAAATACGTGTATTCAAATGCAGAAATGGATCGAATCTGACGTGACTAGAATCTAGAAAGTTATGAGCGATAATAGAGGAAATTGTCATAGTAAACAACGCTGAACTTTTTCTAAACAACACTAATGCCGTGTTTACATTTCGTCGCCTCAGTATACAAAGGTCGTAAGTGAAAATAAACGATTTTTTTTTTATTCTTTGAGATTTTTCTTTGTCCAAATATTATTTGACAATTTTTGGAATTTTTTGGATTTGACCATTTTTTGGAATGTTATAGCTTTGTATACAAAGGTCGTAACTGATTAAATGCATTTCTTCTCAGTATACAAAGGTCGTAAGTGATATGAAAATATTTTTCTAAATGTATTTTTTATTAATACAAAATCTTTTTTTTATTTTATTCTAATCATTTCACATAATTGTGATTGTATATGGCCATAAACATCTCTTTACTAAAAATGTGATCATTTAAAGGCGTTAGAGGGGTGATTGTATGGGGAAAATGGCTGAAATTGCCCATTTTATCAGAAAATACTGTTGTTGCTAGGCAAAAGCACCACATGTATTCTATTTTTATGTAATTTTGGTAGGTAAAAATTAATTAGTTTGTGAAGTAAACTTTAGAGTTACATAACATTGCATCAATATCCGTATTTGGGGCTCAATCAGAGTTTTGAACTAAAGAAATCACTTACGTCCTTTGTATACTGAATGGAAAATGAATGAATTTCAGCATACAAAGGTCGCAAGTGACCTGTTTTTTCCCTGATTATTGCCATAGTTACTAAGAAATTGGGTAAAAGAGCAAAGAATTTTTCATGTAACTCGTTTTTATCTATAAGAGTATACATGTAGGAAACTCTGTGGGGCATTGTGCCATCTATTTAAAAAGTAATAAAAAATATATAGCATGAAGACTACAGTGGGTTTTCTTATTTTGCCCATATCTCAAAACATAGATTTTCCACTTACGACCTTTGTATACTGAGGTGGAGATTTATACATACAGGCCATCCACACTGATAGTGGGGGACGAGCGATTAAAGGCAGTAGCACATCTACTGGGCAAGTGCGTGCCCGATGACGTTAGGATAATTACCTTTGACAACAAGCCTTCACTGGAGTTAATTTACAACTGGTTCATGAACAACCTGAATGAGCCAAACTTCCCAATTCGCCAGATGTACGTCCTGGCGGGAGTATGGGATTTACTCAAAATGCATAATGATGGTGGAATATCCCCTCTCTGTGTCACCAGGGCTGAATCTGATGTAGCCAAATACAAACTGATAGGTGGTATGCAGTACATTAAGGAAGCAGTTGGACGCAACAACACCAAGGTCAAGGTGACCATCTGCCCACTCACCCCAGTGGACCTCGCCAAGTACAACCAGAAGGCTGGTAGTGCAACAGTTACTACACAGAACGAGCAAGTCGACCTCTATATGACTGTTATTAAAATAAATAGCTTGATTAATAAGATGAACAAGAACTCTGGCCTCAAGACCCCCAGGTATGACCGAAATGCCTGCCACTACCAGACGAGAACCAAGAAATGGACAACCTACCATGGATTACTGGGAGTCAATGGACTAGTAGCTGGTGAGATACTAGCGGACAGGATGGCAACCAAAATAGCGGCAGCCATGAGTGAAAATGACTTGGGATAGTATAAAATCAGTAAAAATGTAACTACCCGGTAACTAACTACCCATCATTTACCGGTACTTCTGAAGAATCTTGAGTATGGCACAGTGCACAATATATATATATATATATATATATATATATATATATATATATATATATATATATATATATTACATCCCCCTTACAATGGACTGGTTGGTCAGCCTAGATTAATGCCTGACAATTATTGTGTTTTTTTGTTTTTCTAATGTGACTGTTATTATTATTGTGTAGAACACACCTGTAATTTATTAAAGCAGTGTTAGACTGCTAACTAGCTAATTAGCTTAGTTTAGTTTAGTTTAGCTTAGCTTAGTCTGTGGATTAGACAGCACTACAGTAGCTAAGGGGTAAACCGCTCCATGCTCATTTCCATTATCATATTGTAATTTGTATGTATATCAATAAGAAACCAAAGTGTCTCCATGGATGGCATGTGGCCACAAAGCACATTAGCGCTAATATTAGGGGGTGGGAACCTGACTTTGGAATTAGGGCGCCAAAAACAACACGGGCGAAGGTATACCCAGAGGTTTTAAAGTTGTGTTTATGAACACGAGGAGTATGGCGGGTAAATTGACTGACATTAAGGAGTGTTTTAGGAGCAACGCTGATATATTTTGTATAAGTGAATCGTGGTATAATGATAACATTGATAACGAAAATATTAAATGGATAGGGAACCAGCTCTTTAGAATTGATAGGACCGTTAATAGAAGTGGTGGACTTGTCACATATGTGAACAATGAATGGGCTGGTTACACAAGCATACTCACCGAGGACTCGTAAATAGCTAATGATATTGAAGTACAATGCTTGGTAGTGAACAAACCTATGAGGAAACCTAAGTTTATATGTAATGTATACAGGCCTCCTAACACTAATCATACTAATTTTTTCAAAGCCCTTGATGATATATTAGATAAAATAGACCACGCTAGCTTTGATGTTTGGATCGGTGGAGATTTTAACATTAATTATGCCGAACTGGAAAAAATCAAGTGTCAGGCTCTGGTTACATTTGCAACTGAATACAATTTTAAAATATTGATTGATAAAGTCACGCGGCCTAATACCAGTGAAGCAAGGGGCACAATATCTGGTTACAGTTGGCCAAAAATCTCAGAAGCCGAGTTGGTATATTGATAGATGAATCCAAAAAAACACAAATTGATGAAGCTTTCAATAACTATAGGGATGGTCACCGGGATTTCTGGAATAAAATTTCTGAGGTAATTAAACCTAAAGAATATGGTACGAGGGCAGATTTCATACACCATGAAACTAACCACAGGGTTGAAGTAGAAAAGGCTGCTGACTATTTTAATGGTTTTTTCTCAAATGTCGGCTTCAATATGGCGGAGAAAATAAATTTTGATATTAACTCAAATACAACAACGGACTACAACATTGATGTACCGTGCCCTGCCTTGGTTATTGAGTATGACATAGTTGAGAAACTTATTGAGGGTATAAATATTTACAAATCAAGTGGGGTTGATGGCATCAATGCTAGGGTGCTTCGTGATGCATTATTGTGCACAATCCCCCAACTACTGAGTATATACAATAATTCCATGAGAGTTGGGACATTTCCTGATAAGTGGGCGGTTAGCACAGTTATACCTATCCCGAAAAACGGCGACCTAACTGCCATAAGCAATTGGAGACCAATTAACTTATTACCGGTACCGGGGCGTATTTTTGAAAAGGTGGTGCATTCACACATACTTGAACATTTACAAACCAACGACCTGCTTAGTAAATGCCAGTACGGTTTTAGGCCTGGACTAGGCACCACTGATGCTTTGTTTGATTTTACTAATTATATATTTGATGAGCTAGATGACAACAAGTTTGTTAGTATTTGTTTTGTGTATGGCTCTAAAGCGTTTGATTCTGTACACCATGATTTATTAATAAGGAAATGTAAAGCACTTAAAATAGACCAGGTAACAATTAACTGGCTAGTGTCGTACCTGAGTAACAGACGACAGGTCTCCCTATTAAACGGGACTAGATCTGATGAATGTAAGGTGCCGTTTGGCGTACCACAAGCAAGTTCCTTGGGCCCGTTATTATTTTTATTGTTTGTTAATGACTTCCCGGAGGTGATTAAGGAAAGTAAGGTTTACATGTACGCCGATGATATTGTATTAGTGTCTAGCCACAATTCCATTAAGGAATCTGAGGCGCAATTAAGCAGAGATGTGAGTCATACTCAAACTTGGTGTAAACAAAATTGCATAACGGTTAATGTAAAGAAAACTCAGGTAATGAGGATAACCAGAAGTAAACTGGGTAATGATGTACCTAAAATGATGATTGTTTTAGATGGACATACATTGGATGAGGTGAAAGAATACAAGTATTTAGGTGCTATCTTTGACTGTAACATGAACTTCAGACCAAATTCTAGCAAAGTCATCAAAACTGTTAGTCATAAGTTGTACTTATTAGCCAGAATTAGGAAACTTTTAAATGAAGAAAAAGCCATCCTATTTTACAAAACTATGATTGTGCCTTTCTTTGATTATGCAAGCTTTTTACAAGACTGTACTACTAATGCACTTGCCTTAAAGATACAAAGACTACAAAACAGGGGTTTACGAATATGTAAATTTGGTAACATGTACGAGCGAAGCTCAGCAACAGAACTACATCAATATTTTGAAGTGAAGCAACTACATAGTGGCAGACTCAGTCAACTTCTTTGTCACATGTATAAGTACTCACTAAAGGCTGGAACTGATATACCTATTGAAGATAGGAGAACGTGTGCTGACGCCAAAGTTAAAATACATATCAAGAGATATATTTACACAGCCCTCAAAAAGTGCCCATTGTGGAGGGGTAATTGGGAATGGGATATCTTACCAATTGAGACCCAGAGAGCTGACAACAAGTCCAAGTTTAAGTCGCTGGTTTTGAATGTCAAACATAGACCTCACCTAGTTTAAATAATAACCGTCCTGGACTGGTCACTCAGCCTTGTACGACTACTAGTAGGACTGGTCACTCAGCCTACCACATCTAACAAAACTGAATAATTTAATCTAATTTATTACCAATGCAGAGTTAACCAGCCCATGAACACTTGTTGACAGGTCTCCATATACCCAATATGATCTTGTGTCATTTATTATCACCTTGTGCCTATCATATAACCCGCCCATACTACTGACTGTAATATGATCTAACTGCTAGTTAGAAAGTCGACGAGATCGACAACTGAAGGTGAAACAAAGAACACTTTAGCTTGTCAGGTTGGGATATAGTATGTATAACTTATTATATCTTGTATCAAGGGAAACTATATGTAGCGCGGCTCAGTGGCCACTGATACTGTGAATACCCGGTATCTAGTTAAGTTAAACTGCAATTTATGTGGTAGGTCTATGTGTTGAGACATGTATAATAGTCTATCTTCTATAGAAGATTAGTAAAAAGTAACTAAAATATGGGGATATGATGGTCTATCTCTACTTGTGTATTCTTGTATTTCCTTTCGTTATTAATGTATGTGAATGACCAAACTGTGGTCCAAATTGTAAACTAGACCTATGTTATACGAGGTTATTGAAGAATGTGATGTACTAAAAGGGAATATTAAATGTTACAGCTACGCGTTGTCTAGAAGCGAGCAATCTATGTCAAATAACTCAGAAAGACGATATATTGGGAAATGATTCATTCCCTACATTTATTAGCTTTATTATTCCTCATAAGCATACACAAATCTATCAATAATGTACATTATACCTATATAAATGAAAATACGATACTTATTGATATCACTGAGGGTTAGTCGGCCCAGTATTACAACTGAAAAACATGTATTTGAAGTTATGTAATAAAAACAATTGAACTTGAACTTGAACTTGAACTTGAGAGTGCACTCTTATTTGACCTTCAATGAGCCTCACAGAAAGTCTTATCCCCTCCTCACTAAGGGGATGTGAGCGCCACTTCCTCTGTTAAATAAAATCCAATCTAAACTAAGACACAATTACCTAATCAGTTTTGGATTCCTGCACACAATGGCAACTCTAAAGGTTTTGCCATTAATGGTTCCATTCCATGAAAGCTGGATGGTCTGAACATAAAGACACCACTCCTTGCTAGATACAAATCTGCACAAACTAGAAATGTCAAAGTAGAGATCCTGCTAAGTGATAATCCACTCTAGTGTTTATCTCCCGCCCTTATATATTATCCATATCATCCTGCTCAGGGATAAAGTTGCATCGAGGCATGGCTGGGTGTGAGGATGGCAGAAAGTAGAGTAGACAGGAGATAGGCTGGGGGTGACAGGGACAAATGGAGGCAAAGAGGCATGCTAGGATGAATGTGAAAATGTGGAAGAAATGTTGGAAGTGATCACCATAGCTAAATCTAACATTTTGGATAGAATCCATACCGGGTAGGACTAGAACTTGAATTCCATTAAAATCAATAAAAAGAGTGTATTTGGTGCATAACACATTGGTCATCTTCCATGCAGTCACTGCTACCTTGGAAATGATCACCATTAACACCAACTTCCTAACCAGTCTGTCAATTTCCTGTCTCAAGGCCTGATAGGCTACTTTATCTCCTGCTAGGGTACGTTTCCCAGGGATTGGCAATGGCCCCATTTTGGTATACCAAAGCATTTCAAACAGCAGTGCAATACACCATGTATCTTCTATTAACAGGTGTCTGCTCCCTGCCATCCATGAGAAAAGATCCCTTTACATAGTTTGTGGTCATCCATTGACATATCAGACTTGTCACAGTGTGTAACAGACCCTCAGTGGAGTCAAGTTATATCGTAAATGTTGATTTTGTCTTCTTGATTTACTAAATAGTGTTTTGGTTCTGAATTTTTTTTTTATATTCTTAATTCTGTTGCTATTGAGTAGAAAATGAAATATACCGTCTCACTATAAATCTCCAGTCCTCTCACTGCCCTTATGTTAAGGCTAGGCTCTTCTATTACCCATTACACCCAGCAACCAAAGCCAGACCAATCTACGCCTCACCATATCATGCATTATAGATCACAGGCAGTTCAAAGGTTTGGGAATTGGCCCATCTTCATTGATGACGCCTCTGCCATGCTATTCATTATTCTTGCATTTCTACTTCAAAGTAAAGTGTAAATATAATAGATAAAGTCACAAAGGGACTTAGATGGGAATCTAAAGCGATGATGGATACCCTGCAGGAGAGACACTAGGTTGGGCACATAAAGTGATACTAGGTCATTAATTTTGTATTGCTTTGAGATCCTTACTGACATGGCGTTTTAGTGTCTTTCACCCATATGTGGGAAAAGTTCCTACAACAGACATGAACCTCATACCACCAGGTCCCTTACCAAGTATTTGTAATGGGCAAGGCAGAACAAAGATCAGAGAGTTTTAAATCTGGGTGACTTTAATCTATAGAGAGGTGGCTCTGAATATTAGCATTGAAGTTCAACAGGAGATAATAAGCTGGGTTTGGCATAGAGGTCTAATCAATGAGAAGGTATTTGAAGTTTAACCACTAATGTTTTTATTTAGAGGAAAGTAAGTTTCCTTTGCCAGAACTTTTAGTATCAGGCTCAAAAGATATAAACAAGAATTGCGGTTGTTGCCGCGTAAAAAAATGCCTCAGGCATTTTTATACGCGGCAACGACCGCAATTCTTGCATTCGAAGAAACATAATGTCTACATGATTGGTATGTTTGAAGGGAACCCATTCAAGACACCAAAAAAGCAGGGCCGGGAAGGGGTTATCAGGGGGAAGGATGATATTTCTTCAAATATGGCATTTCCTATGAATTCCTTGGGTCCATGTTAGGGGGTAAGGAAATGTGTGTTGCCTACAATAGATGTTGCTAGGCAACCAGCTGTATAAGTAACAAACGGATAGAACCATTGAATTCCTTGGGTCCATATTAGGGGGGTAGGTATGATTATAATCAACTTCAGGACCATGGAAATGTGTGTTGCTAGGCAGATAAACAATTAGAATAGCCGTTGCTAGGCAACCAGCTGTATAAGCAACAAACCAATAGAACCATTGAATTTCTTGGGTGCATATTAGGGGGGTAGGTATGATTATAATCAACTTCAGGACCATGGAAATGGGTGTTGCTAGGCAGATAAACAATTAGAATAGCCATTGCTAGGTAACCAGCTGTATTAGCAACAAACGGATAGAACCATTGAATTCCTTGGGTCCATATTAGGGGGGGTAGGTATGATTATAATCAACCTTAGGACCATAGAAATGTGTTTTGCTAGGCAGATAAACAAATAGAATAGCCGTTGCTAGGCAACCAGCTGTATTAGCAACAAACAGATAGAACCATTGAATTCCTTGGGTCCATATTAGGGGGGGTAGGTATGATTATAATCAACTTCAGGACCATGGAAATGTGTGTTGCTAGGCAGATAAACAATTAGAATAGCCATTGCTAGGCAACCAGCTGTATAAGTAACAAACCAATAGAACCATTGAATTTCTTGGGTCCATATTAGGGGGGTAGGTATGATTATAATCAACTTCAGGACCATGGAAATTGGTGTTGCTAGGCAGATACACAATTAGAATAGCCGTTGCTAGGTAACCAGCTGTATTAGCAACAAACGGATAGAACCATTGAATTCCTTGGGTCCATATTAGGGGGGGTAGGTATGATTATAATTAACTTCGGGACAATGGAAATGGGTGTTGCTAGGCAGATAAACAATTAGAATAGCTGTTGCTAGGTAACCAGCTGTATTAGCAACAAACAAATAGAACCATTGAATTCCTTGGGTCCATATTAGGGGGGTTAGGTATGATTATAATCAAGCTTAGGACCATAGAAATGTGTGTTGCTAGGCAGATAAACAAATAGAATAGCCGTTGCTAGGCAACCAGCTGTATTAGCAACAAACAAATAGAACCATTGAATTCCTTGGGTCCATATTAGGGGGGTAGGTATGATTATAATCAACTTCAGGACCATGGAAATGGGTGTTGCTAGGCAGATAAACAATTAGAATAGCCGTTGCTAGGTAACCAGCTGTATTAGCAACAAACGGATAGAACCATTGAATTCCTTGGGTCCATATTAGCGGGGGTAGGTATGATTATAATCAACTTCGGGACCATGGAAATGTGTGTTGCTAGGCAGATAAACAATTAGAATAGCCGTTGCTAGGTAACCAGCTGTATTAGCAACAAACAGATAGAACCATTGAATTCCTTGGGTCCATATTAGGGGGGGTAGGTATGATTGTAATCAACTTCCGGACCATTGAAATGTGTGTTGCTAGGCAGATAAACAATTAGAATAGCCGTTGCTAGGTAACCAGCTGTATTAGCAACAAATGGATAGAAGCATTGAATTCCTTGGGTCCATATTAGGGGGGGGGGTAGGTATGATTATAATCAACCTCAGGAACTATCAAAGGTTGATTTATATTATTGTTATCACATAGCATAAATTTGTGTTGTGACACCTTAATCCAAGATGGCGGCACAATCCAAGATGGCGGCGCCCGTTCTGACTTCTGGCAAAGTGCAAACATCATATACCTCGTTCTGGTGGTGCCTGGCGGCACCACCAGGTGGCTACGCCACCACTTCGGCATAAAAAATTGTGCGACATTAATTTTGAAAATGGGGCCGAGGTACAAGTACTGTAAAATATCTAATCAGAGGTACACATGGAGGTGTCGGAAGCCCCTGATTTATTTAGTGGCCCAGCATTGGAGCCTTCAGGATTTATGCTTTCAGGATACATACATAATGGTTTCGGGTGTAGATTATGGATGCTACAGTTTCACAATTTCTCACCACCTCCTGCTTACTGCACCCGGTGAGATAAATTTCTTGAGAGGAGCTGTTCTCTGACGTAACAGACAGTAGGATTTTTTAGAAAGGACAAAGTGAGACATGATACTGTTATGATTATTCACAGAGAAGATGATAGTCAAATAATTGAAATCATAATTAGATATCCCTATACTTATAACAGTTCTTTATCTTCAGAATGTCATGACCTGAGGATATGAGCAGTTATGGCTAATTGTGTTTCAGAGAGAGAGAGAGAGAGAGAGAGAGAGAGAGAGAGAGAGAGAGAGAGAGAGAGAGAGAGAGAGAGAGAGAGAGAGAGCATCAACACTGTTTTGGGAGCTGTCAGTCATGTTGGTGTAATTTTGGTAGTTCAGTAAGAGCTGTGCATGTGGCAGTAGGGTAGATAAGGTCTTCCCGTGACACAGGGTGGAGGCTGCAGCCATGTTGTCTGGTTTGGCTCAGAAGGATTAACCTACATTAGGTATTACGAGGTACATTCACCACAGGCACTGCAGAGGGGAGGGGGGAGAAAAAGGTGATGGGGGAAGGTAGAAGGATCGGGAAAAGAAGAGCAGAGGGACTATGGAGGAGAACAAAAAAGAAGCAGAGGGCATTTGAATGAAGGTGTTTTAGTTCAGAAAGAGGGGAAGTGCTTAAAACTTAAAGAGCAGATAATTAGAAAAGTGCATTCAAGGGATCAAAATAACAAAGGATATTTTAGAAAGCACAAAGTGAGACATGATACTGTTATGATCATGGAGAAGGTAAAAAAATTGAAGTCATAATCATAATTATCCCTATACATATAACATTTCTTGACTTTTAGAATGTCAGATATGATCAGAGGATATGAGCTGTTTTGGTTAATTGTGTCTTGAGTCTCTTGGTTTGGCTCAGAAGAAGGCATGTTTAACCTACATTACATAGTACTTGGTACATCCACCACAGGTACTGCAGAGAGGAGGGAGGGAGAGAAAAGGGTGATTGGGGAAGTTAGAAGGAAAGGGAAAGGAAGAGCAGAGGGACTGTGGAGAAGGACAGAAAAGAAGTAGAGGGCATTTGAATGAAGGCGTTTTAGTTACAGAAGGGGGAAGTGCTTTAAACTTAAAGAGCAGAGAATTAAAAAAGTGCACACTTTTCCATTGATGCATTTAAGGGATCAAAATAGCACTTTCTAGTAGAACCAGTTGAAATATGTATGTCCAATCATTTGTTAGTCCTCCCTCAAGCCTATACCTTCCTTCCCCTTTCCTCCCATTCCCCCTTTTACATATCCAATTAAAGTAGAAAGCTCTCCCTGGCTGTCTATATATACACATATATAACGATGTGTCAACCGCTAACCTGCCCAGACATTCATCTGTCCAATATGATGTATCCCAGTGCCCATACATCTACAGCAAGGTTGATAATTGGGATGTACTAGGGGCAGGAATCAGGTGACTTTAGGCAACATGAAGTGGTCTGTGAGATGTGTAGTTGCCATTTTGATACATAACAAGTCAGATAATACCTCCCGATTCCTCTCTCACCTCTCCACTAATGCCTTGGGTATTGTGTGAGTGCAAACCCAATTACAAGTCATCATCAGTCAATTCCTGTCAACAAGTGTGGTGGTGATTGTTATGGGTAGTCAATGCCTCTACTTTGATGAAACTATGGACAAGGCCTGGGGATGCCAATCCTATCACCAGTATTGGCTATGAGGATAATCCATAAACATCTACTGGCTCTATATCATGTCAGGGTGTATCCATACTGATGTTGGAGTTTTAGTGCAAGGCATCAATATAAGATCCCCAATGGACACTGATTTGGAGCAAGAACAATCAATCTTTTCACACCTGAAAATGCACAGTAGCAGAATTTTAGATATTCATGACAGAAAAGCCTCAGTATAATTTAGAATCAATATAATTTTCCGGTGTATGTATTTTCTGAAGTAAAAATCCACAAAAATATATATAGTGCAAAGGTTTATTTAATATAATTATACAATTACCATATTTCAAAATTCACAAATTGAAATAAACTTGAAATTGTTCTTTTTTCTGACATATGAATGCAGACCTGTGGCTGTTTTATCTAAAATGATGTTACTGCCTGGGGACACCATGGGAGCGTACAGAGCTGCTTCTGTTTCCACTTAATGCAAATTTAACTGGACAAGTCCTTTTTATGTTGTACATCAATATGCTCTTTGGGAAGCTCTGCACAGAATATTTACTAAGGTAGGAAAAGATCCTTATGGTGGCCTATTGTGTCAAACGTTAGCATGGGGATCGCTATAGAGGTAATGATAGGGGAGTTTTTGTCCATATGATGGCAAGATACAGAGGGACAGTGTATTTGTCATGAAAAAAACATTTGGTCCACAAAGATATATAGAGCGTTTCAAGTAACTGGAATTGGTCAGAAACTTTAATCATATTGAAGGTAAGCCTTGTATCATATCTAAAACGCACCTTCTCTATTGGGGCCCTTCACTGCAACTTCCAAAGCTGTGGTACTTCTGCTATCACCCGCAGGTTCCCCAAGCAGCCTGCAGGTGGGGCAGTGAGCTGCTGCTGCTGCTGCAGCTCTGACTACTGGCTGCTGGGTGACGAGGAAGATGGTTCTATACCCTCCCTCAGTGGTAACCCAGCTGGTGGTGGAGGAAGGTGGCAGTGAGGAGCCCAGTGTTGGAGCTGGTGGTTGAGGAAGGCAGCCCGGCCTGTGGCTGTTTCCACAGAATGGTGCCATCTAGTGAATGCACCTTCCATGCCTTTTGCTTGCTGCCACTTTTATGTAGCATATAGGAACATGAGGGGAAGGATTGAACCTACTAGTGAAATAGCCAGGTGAATGTGACTTAAGATGGAGATACCTACTACCCTCTTTAATGATGACACCACTGGAGTGGGTCTGATCATCTTCCTAATAGCTAAGCCATCTGTTTAAATATACAATATAACCCTTAGCTACAGAATGTTTATTTTCTTATTACCTGGATTATACATGTTTGTTGTATGGCATATTCAGTAATTTGTGAACAGAGCTGAATTTCCAGGATGAACATGCTGGATCATTAAGTGGCCTCACTTCTTTGGCTGGATACACTCCTCCTGCATTAGACTCTTTGGCATTATATCCCCTGGAAACCTCTGTCTGATAATATATCTACTGATTGACCTGGTTACATTGCCTTGTGACCTTCATGTGACTACAGCATATTTACATCCAGTACTCTATATTGAGAATTAGGGTGCCTCACCACATTTACATTGGATATAAATAAATGAGTGCATATGATCCTTTGATCATTTAGCTTTCACACAAAAGTGACTGCACTAATTTCCTCGGTAGAGTTGTAAGGTTCACCCTGTTGTACATGCATATATCAGTATATGGATAGTTGCCTAATAACATTGCTAAGTTAAACTTCTCCATTACACCTGGATTAGCTACACCTTCCCAGATGGATGTGAATTACCCAGCTTACATTGTCTGGTAACAGAGGAGTACCCATATACTACTACATACCCCTGGCACCCCCAACAAACTCTGTGTGGTATCAGGTGTTACTTCTATGTCATATGAGAGGAGCCCCAGGCCTCAGGTAGGTTATTGGTGTAGCTACTGCATAGCTTATTGCAGTGCCTTTTCAAAAGGCAAGTCATATATATCAGGTGGAGGACTGGACAAGATATACAGGCTGACCCGGATTTTTAGGCAGCCTGTTAATGCAGGCTGCCCAGCCTGGTTTAGCAGGCCGGGAGTCTTTACAGGCAGGGTGTTAGGTCAGGTTGTTCACACTTTCCCAGCACATCAGCCTGATATAGCAGGCTGGGGCTCAGGCTTTCACACCTTCTCCCAGCATATACAGCTGCTATACCATGCTCTATGTGCCCCAAACCAGACAATATACAGATTTAAACTTGTAATTACTCATAAATGCAATGGACCATGCACTAATTGCATCTATGATTTGGTAGATAATGTATTGATTTATATACTAAAGGGGGCTTCATTTTTCGCAAATATCATATAAAAATCGCAAATATGATTGTATGAAAGCTATGGTTAAAAAAACACAGTGCTGTAGCTATACAACCCTGTATACCAGGCTGAGTGACCTGTAATAACGGGCTGGGCGCGTTATACAGGCTGTACTGTTACTCCAGGCAGTCTTCCACCTGTATATATATGGGATCAAAGCCAGAGGAAAGATTGATATTTCAATTAAGCTCTCATTCTTCTGGCCAATTGTTGTGAGGTGTTATTATGGCTCATGTTTTTTAACAAGGATGTATCTTGCAATTTAAACCTTTCATCTGGCCATGTGCATATTGCATGACCTTTGCTTTAGTGTAATCCCTCTGATCAATGTCTGAGTATGCAAAAATCCTGGTGGTTTGTAATACGAGCAGTTTTTAACATTAGTTATAGAGACTGTGGTGTTAAGGAATGTTTTTTTGAAGACAGTGGGGAAAAACCTTGTTATCAGGAAAATATCCCAGAACCGATAATATAAACTGTGATTAACAACAATGTTATCGCCAGACAGTAATATCCCAAAATATCAGATTGACGGAGAACTGCATTAGCATGGGTTCTAATTGTAATTAGTGTTGGCACCTTTATCATGTTTAAGAATAATATAATTTACCAAATCTGCATCACAATGTAAGATAACCTATTACCCTAGCAACATTGAGGATGGAAATAGATGTGTGGGCGGTTGTAGTTAGAAATTAGGTCATACAATAACAGTATGACTGCACTATGAACTTCACTTTGCACAATGCAGGCTTTACATTGTAAAGTGTTTCTGTATTCCAGGTTGGATATTGTTTACATATTGAAATACATCATTTCCAAATCTCTTTGAACCTGATCTCACCTTTAAAAGTGGCCCACAGGTCTCTGTACAGCTATTACACAAAATGGACAAGGTCTATACTTTACAGTAACACCTGCAGATCAATGTGTCCTCATAGTCAGGACACCCAGTATCATCACAAACCTGTCTCTATCCTACTTTAGGTAATCCTTAGATGCATGTCTCTTGGTGGTACAACAGTTTTTCATATGATTATATGGAAAGTCTATACTGCTGTGTAAACCCATGCCCTAAGCCATATCTCTTTAGTGCCATACCCTCAGGCAGTGTAAGCAGCTGCTGGTTTATAGTGATATATGGTCTGTGAAAGCAGCCATCTTGTCCCTTTAACTGTTGCTGGTTCACAAACATACCTTTTTCAGTATACTGCTTTACAAAAGAGTAATTGGCTGCCTCTCCCTGCTCATCTATTTACCTCACTTTGTCTGCCACTATCCACATTCCTACCCCCTACTCCACCTTAGATCTCATATCAAAGTGGTGCAATTGAAAGATAGCAACCCAATATCTCTCTCCCACTTATCAGTATTCATTATATTCATGTGCTTGCCTCCCAATGTCTTACCCCATATATGGTCTTACACCAAAATGACTCAGTCCATAATAGTGCCCTTTCCATCTAAATAGGGTACCTTAGGGGAGATTTAGCATCACAAATTTTCACTTGCCTATGATTTTATATGTAAGCTTAATCATAACACTCATATAGAAACAATGGTCATGTCTCCTAGCCTCCCATCCATACACATGTGAATTACATTGCATCCCTATCATCGCAGAGACGATCCCAACAAGCCATAAAACTATTACCCTTCAGGCTGAGATGTCCTTTTACTATACACTAATGAACCTCCAAAGGCAAATCGGTTTATCTAAAAATGCACCAGCATAATTGCTTACTCAGCATGTTGCAGGGACCAGAGGGCAGAATGTTAGGGGATTTACATAGTGTGACAGAGAGAGGACATGGAGGCAAATGCCTCAGGCACTACCCTACTGGTTGGCTCCGGCATGTCTCAATGAACTTCATTAGGACTAAGTCTATCTATGCAGCCCCACTTACTGACAGGTTAAGGTGCATTGCTGAGGGATAACAATCATTTAGTGAGCCTACATTCTCCTAAGCCACAAAGATTACCTTACTACCATATATGGAGTGGGGTTTTAGCTCCACTTACTGATTATGTTTCCTGAGGATCATGAGCCACACAGTAAATAAAAGACAATTCTACCAGGAACAGCATAAGTATTAGGGTCGCTCTGTCTGTTTAAGGCCATAGGTGAGGATGCACAGAGTAATGAATACACAAATAGAGGGATGGCTGGAGGGGGGAGAGGAGCCCACTTGAAGCTATTGTGGCATTGTCTTTATTCATACTGTCACTGATAGAGCCCATGTCCAGATATATAGGCTAAATATACAACTGTTATCTCCCAGTAGTATTCTCCATTACTGCAGCCACTAAAACTGTAGCCCGGCTAGGATTGTTTTTGTCTGAAATACCCAAGTTCAATCATAGGATACACCACTATGCTATCATTTTTATCATGTAATAGTCATTTTGTAAGCAAATGGACTGGAGTTTGTAGTAGATAACTGTTGTGTAGTCTGTAGGCAGGTCATGACTTGAAGGACAGTTTATAGCCTGAGTACGACACAATGGTCTTTAATATGACATCGAAATAAGATAACAACGTCATTACTGTATGAACTAGGAGGTAGTTTTTTCAATTCCATTTCCACAATCTAACGTATTCTATTTAATGAAGTAACTTTATCACAGTCTACAAACACAAACCAATCCAACCCTCTCATTCCGCAAGCGCTATGGAGGATACCCCTCCCAATCCTTTCTTTCCTGTCCTCTGTGTAGTGCTGGATCAGTGTGTGTGCCAATAGGCAAATGAAGAAGTCAATTCCCATCAACTGGTGATGCAGTGGAGGTGATCCACATGGGAATATGATGCCTCTATTTTGATGACACATATGTAGGCTAATCTACAAACACAAACCACCCAGACAGCATTGGTCCCTGGAGCCCATATATGTGTTATATGTGTTACTTGGGCCAGCGGGGCTTGCCCATATCTGGGTTATGGGTGTTTTTGTCCAGGACTATATAGGTGGAAGCCCAGATGGGCAAGCCCAGGAAAGCTTTTCTTTTCATAAATGCATTGTAAATACTTCAAAACATGCTGATATCTGATTTTGCTCCAGAAATAATTTATTGTACGTTCTTATATTTTGTGCTAAAGTGGAATGAATCTAGGCTTCAGCTGGGCACTTTGAATCTGGGCTGACCCATCCGGGCCCTGGGTAATAAGGACCATAACCCAGATATGGGCAAATCAGCTTGCCCAAGTAAAAACATGTATGGGCTTCACAAGCAATGCTGGCTTGGCAATGCAGCCCTTTCATCTGCAAGCAATATGAAGCATACTCCTCCCAGTCTCATTGCCTCTCCTTTCCTGTCCTCTGTGTAGTGCTGGATCCGTGTGAGTGGCAATAAGCAAATGAAGAAGTCAATTCCCATCAACTGGTGATGCAGTGGAGGTGATCCACATGGGAATATGATGCCTCTATTTTGATGACACGTTGATGACACTTTGATGAAGCCACTAACAAGGCTTCAGACTGCCAATCCCATCACAGCAGGGTAATGAGAAGCCATGAAATAGTCATGAGCCTGGTGTGTCTCACTGCTAGAGAGTTAAGGTGTAAAGTATCAGTCATTGGATGCTAAAACTGCCAATCAAAATAAACAGTAAACTTATATAAGTATTTACACCTTGAAAGTGCAGTAGCACAATTTCCAGTGTTATGCAATGGCTCTGCCCAAATAAATATTCAGAGGTAGTGATGATCAAATAATAAATGCACAGACTCATTACAAGGATGTACTCAGTCAATTCATATGAATATATCAATGCCCCCATCATGGATATTATAGGATTATATGGCTGCCTGGAGCACTCCTGTGGGCCCCTTTCCCCTGTCGTCCAAACCCTAAACAATCCCTTCCTGCCTACCTTAGGCTCCTACCCTTAAGGGCCCTGCCTATGTTCACTAATGTTGCATGTCCTGCCCATCCTTCCCCACATAGTAATATGAAACCGGCCAAAAGTAACTCTACTAACCCCTTTTATTGTTTGCCTGCAGGAGGTTGGTGCCTCTCACATGCACTGCACCTACACAGTGGTACTATGGCCAACCTCTGAAGGCAGCTGGTCCGAATATTTTCTTGAGCCCCCATTTTGAAATATAGTAACGCGCAGGTGACATCTTTTTGACCCTTCCCACCCTAGAGGGGTCAAATTATTGGAGCTTTCCTCAAACCCACCAACCCCCACCTGTGGATAAATAATGACCACTCCCTTAGTTTACCGATTACCACCAATTTTGTGATTAGTACAAATGAAATGACAGATAAGTGTCTGGGGCCTTAATGATGTCATTACTCAATGACGTACCGAGTCGCAGGATTCACCTGCTGTGCATATCAGATGCATATATATATAGCCAGTCTTACCACTGACAATGAGCAATAAAGTGATAAATTGGCTGGCTATCCAATATCTAGTCACATGTTGTGTTAGGAGAGTTTAGAAAGGGGATTAATGCCTTTATTGGCAGGATAATATACACAAAGCCTGAGGGAATGACCATTGTCCTGTATACCTGGTAGACGGTGGCTGATGGATTCCTGTAACCCCCGATCTGTAGATAAAGGTGGGATAAGCTGCAAAACCAACACCATCTCTACACATACTCTACATGTAGGGATATGGTGCTGAGAGAGAAAGGTTGTACTGATGCTTTTATGACCATGTTGGTTGAATGTCTCATCCAGACATTAAACACTGATTGGCAGCTTGTAGATTCCCATATGACACAAAGCCTCCTGTCTCAGCACTGGCAGTTGTGCGAATGCTTACTTAATGGGTGATTTCTGTGTTTAAGGATTGATAATATTATGGATCTATATGAGACACATATTGATGTGGCATACCAGGGAGTAGGGAGTAAGGTAGTGTTCAGAAAGGTAAAGGCAGAGAGAGAGAGAGAGAGAGAGTTAGCAAGACAGAGTCAGACAGACAAAGAGGGGGAGAGAGGTATACAGAGACTCCACAGAGAGAGAGAGAGAGACAGAGAGAAGAGACAGGGAGAGACGCAGAGAGGACGGTAGTTGATAATTATATTTAACAAGTTCTGTATAATGTTTGCAATTTGCAACCTGGTAATATAGGGAATAACCTTGATGGCTAGACACAGATACTAGTTCACGATAAACAATACCTTCAGGAATATCTCAAAGTAAAGCATGAGTAATGTTGCTCAACTACAATTAGGCCTACCATCTTGTTAGAGCCTTGGATATCCTACTGTTCCTGATGTGTTGAATGCTGTTTTTGCCATCCATTTTCTGCTGATCACAACAGGCGTAGAACCTGCAGTATTATCCCAATAAGAGAGCCCCGTCTTGCACAACTGCATGTCTTTGTGTGCATCCAATTAGTCTGCCATGTCCTAAGCCTCTATGGCACTGCCCCCAAGCCCCTTTACCACCCCTCTACACAAGGGTCACACACTAATCTCCTGATATGATATCCTGTTCTGTGGTATAGATACACAACAGAGTGTACGACCTTCTCCCATGTGCCAGTAGACTTCACCATCATGCCTCAAGCTAGTCATTTTGACCTAAGACTTTATGACCAGTTCATAGTTCTCTCCTGAAATAAGTCAAAGAGGAGAGCTCTATGATGTTGTTTATATTGAAAATACATCAGCTCTTTTTTGTTCAAAATGAATACCAGCACCTCAATATATTATGCTAAACAATAACTTGAAGTATATTAGCTCTTGATAGCTAGAAATGGTTATCTGCATAAATATGTTGTTTTATTAGCAGAATGTGTGATATACATACCTCATGGAGTCCATCTTTTAGTGGTCAATCACTGGTCATATAACCCCCTTGCTGTGTTATAGTCTCCCTTCATCAGTCACTTTGTCTGTACATGCGCATCAGAAAGGGCCTCTGACCGAGATGTTATACACAGATTACCCAGTTGCATGTTGGGAAGGATCTCAGTACAAAACATGGCGTGGGAGGCGTCTGATTAGTCTCTTCTGATGAGACAGTTGTGTCATTGCCTTCATATTATCAGTGCTTATGGTAACATAAGTATTTTTATACTAATATTAAGTAGATGATTGTTAAAACTCTTAAAGAGTATGATAGTCATCTCTTGTTGGCTATTGTACCATATCTAAAGTTAGAACAAATGCAAAGCCTATTATTAATGCACTATTCTGCCGTCAGATATGTCCTTAGAATTCTAAAATGACCTGCCTTAACCAAACCCTGTATTCAGGTATTGGCCCTTTGACAGTGAATCACCTACATGGGGACACCTCTTGCTGAGTAAAGCTGATTGGGGATTCAAGCAATGCTGATTGTGACCAGGAGAGCTGAAATTATTTCCACTTATCATCCAGAAGCTGGAAAATTGATGATCATGGCAAACTTGTGGCTTAATGAACCATTGTCCTGGAAACTGAATGTGGCGGCTCACCAAAAAAAAGAATGGAATTATTAATTTCAGGATGAATCAGTTAGATACTGGTGATTGAGACACAAGTTCAAAATTATGATTCCTTTTAACCACTAAACATAGTTGATATAATTTGTACTAATAACTGAATCAGTTAAACCCTGCAGCCAATGTCAGTGATAAGACTCTTAATCATGGATGGTAAACAAGCCCCAATAGAATCCAAACATTACTGAAAATATTGAGATAAACGTAACCTTTACATGATGTAAAAACTTCAAATGATCTTTACCAAATCCCCTTGAAAGTTCATGATCTATTTCCAACATGAAGTGAGCCAGATTTAATGCAGTTTTAATGTTATTTTGTTCTCTCGGCATGATAAATGCAGTGCACACATCTTCATCCCTTATTCTTACAATGAGAGGTAATTACTCTGTGTTGAAGCTTCATTATTTATGAAGCACAATCTGTCTTGTTGTAATGGAGTAGCCTTGTTTAGCTGTTAACGGCAAATGTATGATTGTGGTACAGTCTAGATGATTAAAGCTTTTTTAGATTGGCCTGTTGCAACAGTAATGTGCCCTTCTAGATGCAATTGAAGAAGCAGAACCACAGACACTATAAGGATAGTTTCATCTATCATAGTTGAAGGAACTTGGTTATTGTAAAATCCCTTTCAGGTTGTGCCAGTTGTGTAACATAGGGTGACTGTTATTTAGTAGTCACATACCAAAATTAGAGGTCCTTTTGACTTGTTATTATCTGTTTTTTTTATTGCCTTCAAGTTACTTACCATGCTTGATATTTGATAAACTTGAATGACAAAAACGTTTATGCCATTTAATGTATATACATATAGAGGACTTTAGACAAAAATATTAAAGAAATGGGGTTGTTTCTAAGCCCCTCTTTTGTCACCAGGAAGGAGTGTTTTCAGAACCACAACCTAACTGACAAGGCTGCCACCATTCCCAAAGCCTTTCAGTACATCTTCCAAACAATACAGGCACTGATACTGCTCCTCAACCCTTTCATGTGTAATTGGTCCTTTCTCCATCTGTCTTGTACATCCCTCTCCCTCCCACGTTCTCCTTCTGTCTGCAGACAAATTGCCAGTTCCAGATTGAATCAGCCGTAGGAGATCCATCTGAGCTAAGAGACCAACCAACTAAGACCTGTACTAATTGCTACCCATATGTAATTACAACAGTCTTTTCTTTGCATCTGTGGCCCAGTATTCTCACTAACAGGAGCAGAGAGAAAGAGAAGGCCGTTTTGAGTATCATCAGGAATATATGGGAAGATAGTATCTATACTTTAATTACAAGCCCTGAGGGACTAACTCATCCACTCAAATGCTGACACAGCAGTTCTGTAATCCTATATTCAACAAACACAGATATAAGTAGCCAAACATCTGTTCCAATGCATGCTCCCACAGGCAAGGATTTTCAGCAAGAACCCTGAGTTGGAAAAGATACATATAAGATCCATAGAGGTCTGTACCATATAAAGCTAAATGTTATTTCAACTTCAAAACCAAAAATGTGTTGTTTCAATGTGGAACAGTGTGTCTGGAATCTGCCGCTTATGAATCATGTTATAATAGCTCACTGTCATGAATTTAATAGTAAGCATTCAATGCTCTGTGGTAATAATCTACTATATGTACCATGATGTTATCAAGCATCACCAAACAATATTACACTAACGTGTCCAAGTATAACTCTGAATGTGCTTTTTAGATAGAGACCAATTGTGCATCACATTCACCTTATACCTTAAGGGAGACACATTCCTATCTGATCCCAAAATATCCTAAAACTGCCTTTAATCCCTTTCATGATCTCACTAAGTCCCTATTAGGACTATCTCCTCAGCCTCTGACAACATGTTAATTTATGTACTTCATTTAGATGATAGTAGATCATACCTTAAGGATATGTGCTGAGTCAAAAAGGCAAGTTGGTCTGTAGAAAAACTGTAAAATGGTACAATTCCTAACCATTATTGCTATTAAATAACCATCTTAGAGACACTATAGAAAGAAGTGTATTGCTCCTTCATAGTGACAAATGACATCACATTGTACAGTGCCAAACAGCCAAGAACATTCTGCAGCGGTCATTCCTCCAATAAATATAACTTCAGATCAGAGGTGATCGAAAAAAAGCTTTCATAGTGAATGAGAGAATGTATGGAACACAATATTCATGATCCAATATTGATGACTAAACCGATTATGGTCCCATTACAAGATTAAGGCCTCCTTTGGGGGAAACAATGAGTTTCATAATTACAGCCAGTGACTGATTATTTAGTACCAAATAAACCTCTGATTGCATAACAATTATGTATGGGAGGGAGGGAGGGAGGGGCATGAGAGCTGTATGGACATGGTCACTGGAATGGGGACCCTTCATTCATAGCTTTCTACTATTTTAGTATGTCAGGGCTTTATATCTTACAGAACCTTTTGTATTGATCACTGGTTCCCTGCAGATGTTGGGTAATTAACAGCAACAAACGAAGTACCAGTAAGCCTTCCCAGAATTACGGTGGTACCAAATGGCATAGAGCCAAGCGTGTAAAAGGATGATTGTGTCTTGGGCAGGGTGTCTGGTTCAATACTGATTGTGTACTGCAGGGTCTTTTATCAGTTCCACAGGGTGTTCTATTCAATGAAGGATTTGGTGGTAGACAAGTAGGGAAGATGCCACACAAGTGTTAACGGGGTGGGTTGTGGGGGGTAATTTTGCTGTACTTAAAGAGATGTAGAAATGAATGATTCTGAAAATGTAAGGTTTATCACCTTTACATATTGGTCTTGATGTTAAGAGATGTTCCATCCCCTATATCTGGTGCTGAGCACTCTAGCCCAGTGGGCACAAAATTCAGTCCAAAGTTGAATCAACATTGCATCAACATTGAATCAACATTGACAACCATTTATCAATGTTGATTCAATATTCTGTGCCCACTGGGAGGCTGCACAGGGTCTAGTAACGATTTAGAAAGGAATAAGCTGACATTGATTTGATGAAGGGGTGACTTAGTCGAATGCAGAATGTACCATCAGACCAATCTCAAGGTTCAAACTGGGCTAAAGATTCCAAGCAAAATGGTACTTGTAGCGTTTATAGAACAGCTTTAGATATTCGTACCAAAAAAAACTAGTTTATTTTCTATATGTGTCAAACTGTTTGAAAAGATATATCTGGATCTACCAGATGTGAGTGGAAACATATTAATTATAGGGGGGAAATGAAAAGTGGAAAAGTATATTATGACAAGGAATGTGTCCCCCTGGGAGAATTCAGCACATAGGGGTATTATATGTTTAAAAAAAAATTAAAAGGGTATTATTCATATCATCCTGCTTAGGGATAAAGATGGATCGAGGCATGGCTGGGTGTGAGGCTGGGTATGGCGGAAAGTAGAGTAGATAGGAGGTAGACTGGGGGTGACAGGGACAAAATTGAAAGAGGCAAGAGGCATGCTAGGATGAATGTGAAAATGTGGAAGAAATGTTGGAAGTAATTACTTTAGCTTAATCTAACATTTTGGATAGAATCCATACTGGGTAGGACTAAAACTTGAATTCCATTAAAATCAATAAAAAGAGTGCATCAGGCATGGGGGCATGCTAGGATGAGTGTGAAAATGTGGCAGAAATATTGGAAGTAATTACTTTAGCTAAATCTAACATTTTGGATAAAATCCATACTGGGTAGGACTACAACTTGAATTCCATTAAAATCAATAAAAAGAGTGTATTTGGTGCATAACATATTGGTCCTCTTCCATGCAGTCACTGCTACCTTGGAAATGATCAGCACTAACACCACCTTCCAAACCAGTCTGTCAATTTTATGTCCAATGGCCTACTTTATCTCCTTCTAGGGTACTTTTCCCAGGGGTTGGCGATGGCCTATTTTTGGTATACCAAAGCATTTCAAACAGCAGTGCAATACACCATCTATCTTCTATTAACAGGTGTCTACTCCCTGCCATCCATGAGAATAGATCCCTTTACATAGTTTGTGGTCATTGAGGTATCACACTTGTTAAAGTGTGTAACAGACTCTCAGTGGGGTCAATTGCAAATTATAACTTAACTGCTGATTTTGTTTTCTTGATATACTAAATAGTGTTGTTCATGGTTCTGAATTTCTTTAAATTCTTAATTCTGCTGCTATTGAGTAGAAAATGAAATATACCCTCTCACTATAAATCTCTAGTACCAGCCCCCTCACTGCCCTTATGTTCAGCCTAGGCTCTTCTATTACCCATTACACCAAGCACCCAAAGCCAGACCAATCTACGCCTCCCCATATCATGCATTATAAATCACAGGCAGTTCAAAGGTTTGGGAATTGGTCCAATCTGTCTTGATGATTCCTCTGCTGTGCTATTCATTATTCTTACATTTCTACTTCAAAGTCAGGCAGTGAAATATAATAGATAAAGTCACAAGGGGACTTAGATGGCGAGGGGAATTTAAATCGATAATGGATACTCTGCAGGAGAGACACTTTGTTGGGCACATAAAGTGATACTAGGTCATTAATTTTGTATTGCTTTGAGATCCTTACTGACATGGTGTTTTAGTGTCTTTCACCAGCATGTGGGAATAGTTCCTACAACAGACATGAACCTCACACCACCAGATCCATTACCAAGTTCTTGTAATGGGTAAGGCAGAACCAAAGATCAGAAAGTTTTAAATCTGGGTGACTTAAATCTATAGAGAGGTGGCTCTGAATATTAGCATTGAAGTTCAACAGGAGATAATTAGCTGGGTTTGGCATAGAGGTCTAATCAATAAGAAGGTGAAGTTTAACCACTAATGTTTTTATTTTGAGAAAACAAACTTTCCTTTGCCAGAACTTTTAGTATCAGGCTCAAAAGATATGAGAATTATCAGAGGTACACAAGGAGGTGTCGGAAGCCCCTGATTTTTTCTGTGGCCCAGCATTGGAGCCTTCAGGATGTATGCTCTCAGGATACATACAGTCATAATGGTTTCTGGAGTAGATTGTGGATGCTACACTTTCACAATTTCTCACCACCTCCTGTTACTTCACCCAGTGTGATACTTTTCTGGTACTCCTCATTTGATTGACCTCAAAAGGATAGACAGCTTAGTCAACTCAATTTCTTGTCTTGAAAATATTAATATATATATGTATAATATACAATCATTTTTTAGTCTTCCCTCAAGCCTTTCTTTTCCCTTCCTACCAGCCACTTTTTACACATCCAGTTCAATTAGAAAGCTCCCCACAGCAGGCTATACATACAAAGACCCATCAACCTCTAGACCTGCCCAGACACTCACCTGTCTGATGTGATGTAACCCTGTGCCCATACATCTACAGCAAGGTCGGTAATTGGGATGTAGCTGGGGCAGGAGTCAGGTGCCTATAGGCAATATGAAGTGGTCTGTGGTATGTGCTGTTACCATTTTGATACAAAACAAGTAGGATAAATCCTCCAAATCCCTCTTTCACCTCTCCACTAATAATGTAAGGTATTGTGTGAGTGCAAACCAAGTCAAATCCTGTTAACAAGTGTGGTGGTGATTGTTATATGATGGACAGCAGAATAGTGGATAAACCATCAAACATTTAAAGGCTCTATTGCCTGTCAGTGTGTATCTGTACTGTACTGATGTGGGAGTTCTAGTGCAAGGCATCAATATAAGATGCCCAATGGAGACTGATTGGAATCACTAACAGTCAATCTAAACAGGACAGCAAACTTCTAGAGGAATTTTCAACAGCAAAGTGCAGTAGCAGAATTCTTAATATCGATGACAGAAAAGCGTCAGATCAATAAAAGAAATCTGTGAAAATACGTACATATATTTCTAAAAAACACACCCATAAATGTCTACATTTACAGAAGTCTGACAATCCCTAGGGTAATTGACACATACACAGTGGGAAGGAAGTAGTGAAGTGCTTTTGTGATATCTGAGGGCAGGCTGTTTTATCTAACATGATGTTACTGCCTGGGGACACAATGGGGCCCTACAGAGCTGCTGCTGGTGATTTTCACCATTTTATTGTGAAAATCACCATTTTTTGGTAACTATGCCACTTTGAAGAGCTCTGTAGACCTTAAAAATTTGAATATCAATAAAATGAGAAAAAGGGCTCCAGTAAATTACATCTAGATCAATGTCCAATCATTAGAAATGGGAATTAGATCCAATTTCCATCCCATAATGCAATTGAAACAAAAGAAAAGCAAAAAACAGTATGGCTGTAATAATATTCCCTTTGGACAATACAGGACATACATTGTAAAATGTTTCTGTATTCCAGGTTGAGCTTATATTTTGGTTTACACATTATTTACCCTGGACATTTCAGCAGCTATTTGACATTATTCTTCAGGCTTTCCAAATCATTATGAATCTGATGCTCCTTTAAAGATAGTCCACTGTAGGTCTACAGGTCTGTGCATTAGTCAACTATCACACACAATGGAGAATGACTAGACCTTACAGCAACAAATGTAGATCAATGTGTCCTCATAATCAAGACGCCCTGTACCATGGCAAACCTCTCTCTATCCTACTTTAGGTAATCCTTAGATGCATGTCTTTTGGCTATACAATATTTTCTTATATGATTACATGGAAAGTCTATACAGCTGGGTAGATCCATGCCCTGAGCTCTATGTCTACAGTGTTTTAAGGTGTCAGTCAGTGTGTGCGGCCATCTTGTCCCCTGCTGCTTGGTTAAAAGAAAACCCTTGTTCCAGTATACAATGCCCTATCCAGCTATTTCAATTTTAGATGTATATGCATGATAAATGCCTCAGGTCTAAATAAAGCAGTATTAACACCAGCAGCTCACTTCACCCAAGGGCTCATACAAAGCTATAAGTACTATCCATACATTATATGGACCAAACTAACATTCCCTCCCTACTTCGACCATTAACGCCATATTGTACAGTGCAGGATTAAAGTACTTGCTGAGGATTCACAGATTCAAAGTAGATAGATCATTGCTGGTTAAAACTACCCCACATACCGAAGGCATCCTAAAACTAGGCAATCAATGGGCACACTATATCCATGTCTTTATTTCTATGAATATTGTGAAAATATATACCCAGTGAAATAAAGTATGACCATAGTAGTTGGATAAATAGGGTAGCTTATTGAGTGCACTTAGCTGACTGTACCTTGCAGGAAGAAATGGTGATACATTATAGCCATTCACAAGATAATTTCTTTGTAAGCCCCATTATGGCAGAGCTGGTCCCATAATTGCTTATCTAGCATGTTTACAGATGGTTGGGGGAATAACATAGTGTGAAAGAGAAAGGATATGGAGGCAGATGTCTTAGGCACCACCCCTGGGAGTAGACTCCAACGTGTCTAAATGAACTTCATTAAGACCAGGTCTATCTCTGTAGCCCGCTTACTGATGGGTTATGGGCAGCAGCTGAGGGATAAAAAGACGTAGTGACCCTACTACCAAACAACCCTATTGTTAGGGTCACATCACACCCTCAAGGCATGGTTTGATGTACAGAGGGAGGGTTTTAGCTCCACTTTTGGGGGAACTGCTGAGGAAAAGGTATGGTTTAGAGAGCCAGGAGCGATTACCATGAGACACACAGTAAGATAAGAGACACTTCTACCAGGAGCAGCTATATTGTTAGGCAACTCAAAAAAAAAGAATTGTTTCTCATCACCCAGTAGTGAAAAATATGACGAGGGCGTGTTTTTTTTTACATTTTCTTGTTTTTTTTACTTGGTGCTAAAATATTTTAGGAAAATTAAAACTTTTCGCGAATGATTTTCACATTTGATAAGTTAAGAATTTAGTGATCCACAAAATATGTTATATTGGAAGTTATTCCTAGCTCACTGCATTACTGACCGTCTAAGCTTCAATTTGATACCAAATATGCCAATATTTGTCCACTTTTTGATGTAATTTTCATTAAAAACCTAGAAAAAAAAAAGGTTTTCCCAAAATCGCGTTTTTCATGATGCACGCGGTGATGAGAAACCAGTTTATTTTTTTGAGTGGCCTTAGGGTCACACTTTCTAGTTGAGGCCATAGCACTGCGTAGGAATGTCCATTTAAGTATGCCTTTAATGTCATTTTCATTACTTAAATGTCACATTTAAGTACATTTAAGGTCAAACTTAAATGTTGATCTGCGACATTTAAGTAACTTTTGGTGTACTAAAAAGAACACTTTAAGGCAACATTTAAGTAAAATTTAAGTTGATCTAGGTAGATTAAATGGCATGGCAAGGTGGTACTTAAAGGTGATTAAACATAATATCAAGGTCCAGTGCTGATGACATTTAGGGACATTTAAGGACATTTAGATATGTTTATTTAATGCACATTGCAGTAGGATATTTATTTATATCTTGTAAACAGAAAATGTCATACATTTCTCTATAGCCCCTCATTATGGCCAAAAGTTGTAAACCATTAAACATGCTATCTTGACATAAGACTAGTTTTGTTAAGCGGGTCGTTTATTCTTTTAATATAAGCAGACAATGTGTTTATTATTGGGGGGGGGGGGGGTCAATGACAGGCATTCATTCATCAAATTCATCATTTATTGCTCCTAGAGGCCTGGGGGAGACCGGGGGATGGCTCCTGGAGGCCGGGGCAAGGCTCCTGGAGGCCGGGGCAAGGCTCCTGGAGGCCAGAAAAGGCTCCCGGAGGCCATGGGAAGGCTACTAGAGGTTGGGCGGCTTCTTCTATAATTTCTTCCACTGGAAAATAGGAAAATACATATATACCACATTATCATATATACGAGAAGGACAATGAAATGAATATTGGTTGCATTGCACTTACACAGACATTACCAGTTTAACATACATAGTACTAAGCTTTAGATTTGTAATACTACAATGTAATGTAAACAAGTATCACGGTTTGTACCCCTCCAGAAGCCTCCAACATAATGTATAATAACGGGATGAGAGTCCTCTAACTACCCTGACTAATACCATGGCTCCTGGAATGCAGACTAGCTCCTGCTCAGGGTTCTTCTTCTGGAGAATATAAAGGTACATGGTTATTTTCATTGAATTCGGCACATCATATATACAAGTGTAATTATCTACATTGATAATATAATAATTAATGTCAACCATAAATTAGTAATAATTAGTTTATCAACTGTGCTAATTTTAATATATAGAAATATACTACCAAAGTACCCACCATATATATATGCATGATATCAGGAGTTCTACATGAGACATGTGCTGTTGTCCGTTTACAACTGCTGAATGATTCAAAATCCAAACTGGCCACTGCTGAAGCCTTCCTATTGGCTGGTGTATGTATGTAATATATATATATATATATATAGTTCAAACACCACGCATTGTTTAAGTGCATGCATGTAGACAGAGTCCGGGGGACAGCTTGGTGGGGCAGTCGCACCTCCCATTGTTATACCTGCTGCATTGTAGTGACAGCATTCACTCACAGGTGCGGGTATAGTGAGAGTAAGGGGTGGAAGGGGGGGGGGGGGGGTAACACAGAGCCTTAGAAAACGAATTAAAGCTAAGTTATAGCATTTATCTTACTGAATAAAATATTCTACAAACGAATACAGCTAAGTTGGAAAAATATCATAAAAAAATGAATTTAATATAGCTTACTTTAACTAAGCGACTTATAAATATTCAGGTGAATTAGAAGATGTCTCCTCAACCAACAAACGTAGTACATTTCTTATTATTATGAATTAATTGTCAATGATAATATTATCTAGTTTTATACATTGTTAGCATGATAGTCATATTTTAATTTTTCCTCTGTGATGAAGAGAAATAGTTGTAGCATTTTAATGTTTATATAATGCTGTAGCCGTGAGTGTAGGTGGGCCCAGGTTGCACTCCACAAGATGCCCCAAAATAATGTATAATAATGGGATCAACTCCCCTGATAAGTTTCACGGGTGCCAAATGACATTTCCATGAATCTAAGGTTGCCTTAAATTTACCGGAAATGCCAAATGACATTTCCAGTGAATCTGAGGGAAACTTAAATTTACCGGAAAAGTCATGTTACATTTCCGGTAAATTTAAGGCAACCTTAAATGTCATACGACATTTAAGGGGTGCTTAAAGGCCGTTATATTACATGGCAAGGTTCAAACGACATTTCCAGGGTATTTCCACCATAAATAAGGTAAATTAAATACACTTAAATGGGGTTTTTGATGCAGTGTAGGGCGGCATCGCTGAATGGAGTGATGGCTGGATGGAGGGAGGGTAGGAGGGAATGAGAAAGGGAAAGGAGCCTACTAGAAGCTATTGTGCCATTGACTTTATCAATACTGCCACTGATAGATAAAACACCATATCCATAGGCTAAATATACAACTATTATCTCCCAGTATTATTCTCTAATTACTGCAGCCTCTTTTACTGTAGCCTTATCTGTGATGCCATACTTCAAACCGCAAGGACACCACAATGCCATTATTGTGTGGTATTAATGCTTTAAGGCAAACAGGGGCAGGCTGGCTCGGCAATCAGTGATTGACATTGTTCCTTACATCAAGGTGTTCATGTTATTAAGGGGTAATCATAATTTATGTACGTTGTCAGAAACAACAGTCAACTTTTACTCTTAAGATTTTGTTTGCCAATAGTTTCCAATTTCATCCCCACAATCACTGCCTAAGTCTTCTTGACTTCTTTACAATCTACAAAACACAAACCAACACAACACTTTCAGTTATGAAGCATGAAACACAAATAGGAAAACTCCCCCTAATGCCAATCCCTCTCTTATCCCCTCCCCTAGTATAGTGGCAAATCCGTGTGAGTAGCAATAAGCAAATAAAGAAGTTAATTCCAATCAACAACTAGTGGTGGAGATCCACATGGAGATGTGATGCCTCTATTTTGATGAGACTTTGAGTACGCCACTTACATGGGATCCAGGTTGCCAATGCCATCTCAGCGAGGCAATGAGAAGCCATGAAATGAGGCTCGTGTGTTACACTGCTATGTAAGTTAAGGTGTGAAGCATCAGTCGTAAGATGCCCAATAGACGCCTGATTGGATATTAAAACAGCCAATACTAGCAGCAACAAAATCCCAGAGGAATTCACACATGTAAGGTGCAATAGCACGATTTCCAGTATTCTGAAGCACCTACAGCCCATTTGATATTTAGAGGGAGTGATGATAAGATAATGAGTGCTGAGGTTCATTCAAAGGATGTACTCAGTCATTTCATGATATATCAATGCTATCCAACATGGATATTATAGGCAGCATTATTACCTCCATCCTACCCGGCAGCCTCCATCCTCGTATACAGATTAAATGGCTGCTTGAAGCACTGCTTGGGACCTCTTTCCTCTTTCTGCCTCTGAATAACTTTGATAGCTAGACACAGATACTAGCAGTTCATAATAAAGGATACCTTCAGGAAAACCTCAAAATTAAGCATGAGTATTATCATTCAACTGCAAATAGGCATCTCATTAGAGTCTTGGATATCCTACTGGCACTGATGTGTAGGATGCTGTTATTTCCCACCCATTTTGCTATTGATCACACCATCCCTCGCCCCTGAGGCATTATTTTCAGAACAGAGCTCCACCTTCCACAACTGCATGGGTCTGTGTACGTCCAATCAGCTTGCCATGTCCTGACAGAGCCTCTAGGGTACTACCCAATAGCCTCTCTGCCACCCCTCTATACAAGGGTCACACACTAATCTCATATAATATCCTCTTCTCTGGTATTAATACACCCACAGTTTAGGGCCTTCTTCCATGTGCCAGTAGACCATTGCTAACATGCCTAGGACACTAGTCATATCACCATGTAACTGTTTCGATAGAGTTCATATTTTTCTCCATTCAATTTTATCATGCTGTTGATATTGGAAATACCTTGTTTTTCTTCATTGAATGAATAATGAATGGCACATAAATATAATATGTCAAACAACAACTTATAGATTTTTGGGTCTCACTTGATGGCAATAGCAATAACTTGAAGTATGTTGGGTCTTGCTACACTGCAATGGTTATCTAAATAAATAATTATGCTGTTTTATTAGCAGAATATCTGATATACATACCTCATGGAGTCCATCCTTTAGTGGCAAATAACTGGTCATATAACCCCCCTGCTGTGTTATAGACTCCCCTCATCAGTCACTTTGTCTGTGTACTTGCAGCAGAAAGGGCCGCTGGCCCAGATGAAATACACAGATTACCTAGTTGCATGTTGGGAAGACTCCATGCAAAACACGGCCTGGGAGACAACTAATTAGTCTCTTCTGATGAAACAGTTGTGTCGGTGCCTTCATATTGTCAGTGCTCATGATAACATATATGTGTTCTCATACTATGGTCTTTAGAATATGATAGTAGAGTGGTCTAAAATGAAAATTAAATGGTGTTCTAAGTAGGTGATGGTAGGCCTCTCAAAGAGTATCTAATAAGCCATCTCTTGTTGGCTATTGTACCATGTCTGAAATTACAGCAAAGGCAAAGCCTGTTCCTTGACTTTATTGATGCCTACATAAATGTCCTTAGAAATCTAACCTGCCTAACCAAACCCTGCATTCAGGTGAATCACTAACATGGGAGCACAATACAGATCAGGTTGAACACCTGTTGCACAGTAAAGCTGATTGGTGATTCAAGCAACTGGTGATTCAAGTGACTGGAAGAGCTGGAATTATTTCCACTTTTTTATCCAGAAGCAGGAAACCTGATGATCATGGTGAACTTGTGGCTTGATGAACCATTGTCCTGGCAACTGAATGTAATGGCTTCTTGATATCAGGATGAATCAGCCAGATACTGGTGATTGATACACTGTAAATAATGATTCCTATTGACCAGTAACATAAGTGATAAACTCTTGTTAGCTCATATTGAAATTGAAACTAATCATAATAATTGCTGAGTGAGTTAAACCCCACAGGCAATGTCAATGATCTGATTCTTAATCATCAATGGTAAACAGTAGAAATGTCAAAGGGACTTTATGTCCAATATTTGAACTGAGCCAGATTTAATGCAGTTTTAATGTTCTCATAGTATGATAAATGCAGGGTGCACATCTTTTAGATTAATCCTGTATTCTGACAATGACAGATAATTGTGTACAAGCTCCTTGAAGCACCATCCTTTTCATTGTAATGGAGCAGCCATGTTTAGGTGTTATTTGTACATACATGTCTATGGCACAGTCTACATGATTGAAGCTTTTATAAATGAGCTTTTGGACAGTAGTATACCCTTCTAAATGCAATGTATAAGAGAAAACCCAGACAATGTAAGGGTAATTTTATATGATAATACTCCTGTACCCTTTCATATCTTCGCGTTTTTTTTTCCATCGGTCTTGTATCTCCCTCTGAGCCCTGAGGGACCAACTCATCCACTCAAAATGCTGACAGAGAAATGGTAAGCATTCCCTATTGTGTAGTAATGCTCTAGCAGTATTTTTAAAATCCTGCCAGACATGGGAAATGTGTGGCTGAGAAGTTATTGGTCTTCCCAAGAATAAAGGAATATTTCAAAAATTCCTACTAGAATCAAATTTGTTGAGAAGTGATTCAAAGTCATGTGGTATTAAATAGTGTAAATTTCTGATCAAATACTAATGTGTCCAGATATAACAGTGGCCGTCGGCTTTTGAATTAGAGAATATTATGTTTGAATTCGTACATTCATTTGTACCCTGCAGAAGAACCTCTCTTGGCTGATCCTAAAATATACTAAAACTGCCTCTAATCACTCTTAACACCTCTGCAAGTGGATGTAATGACCTCCTCCTTAGACCAGACAATCTGATGTATTAATTCATGGGCTTCATTTAATGACAGTAGATCATACCTAATGGTTATCTATTGAGATAAAGAAACTGTTATTGCTTTTAAAGAACCATCATAGGGACCAAAAAAGTGTATTGTAGATTAGACGTGATCAAAGCAGGTTTAATAGTGAATGAGAGCACTAATGGAACACAATATCTATGATGCAATATTGATGACTCGGTCAGTCAATTATGATCCAATTAGGAGATCAATACCTTCATTAGGTACAGAGATTAGTTTCATAATCATCGCCAGAGGCTGATTATTTAGTACCAAATAAACCTGCCTTAAGCAAAAGACAGACTCTGCTTGGAGAATTATCATTTGTGGGAGTGAGGGTGTGGATGGTAAGTGGATTTCTCCTCAGCACTGCATTCATGGATCATGACGACAAATGTGCAGCATGCAATAAAGCTGACCCAGCACTGAAAGTATTAATACAGCTCTTCATAAATTATTAATTCATTGGCATGAGTGTAACAAGCAATAGGTTAGTTTTTGTCTCTTGACTAACATGCTTTATCTTTAAAATGATATTACATTGTTGTTCAATCTATGTAAGCAAATACAAAAATTGAAATATGATTGAATTCCAGATGTAGCTGTTTTGTGTTGAGAGGCATAAGTACACTGACAGGTCTGACACAAACATAATGGTAGCAGTAATTCAACTAGCTATTATGCATCTTTAAATTTTTGTGAAATCAGTAGATAATATGAAGACAGGGGGTGTTCACCTTAGAGAAATGTTAATTGTATTTACCTGTAATATACCATGAAACAAATGGCACAACCATATTTAGTGTTATAAACATGTTTGTTATAGACCTCTTGTATGTTCATCTCCTGTTAATAACTATGATCAACTGGGTTTGAATATAACAGTATTATAGCTGTCAATTCCCTCTCCTGTACTGGTCCTCAATAACCTCTCAATAACCTACAGCAGTTTGTCCTTCAGACAGAGGCATTGATTCTCTTGAATTACAGACTAGCAACCTTTTTATCGCTGAGAGAGTGACACAGGCAGAGTGAATTACAGACCCTATACACTTTGAGTAGATCTCATCTCGGATCGACCCAGATATCTATGGTCCTGGCTTTGTGCATCAGTGCCATGTTTGGGTCTGAACGAGTTTTCTTCAACGGCAAACGGGAGTACCAAGCTGGCCATTGGCTGCATTAATCCTGGGGGCAAGCATCAATTATAGTTCATGACATGGCAGGGTGAGCATTAACTATAGTAGATGCCATGGCGGGGGGAGGCACAGACTAAAGTCATCTTTACTCTATGGGGTTCATCAAAAAATCTTTTGCCTTCACAGCTAGCTATATCAATTTTTGGCCACCCTTAAAGGGTTAACAGATCTATATGGGAATGGTCACTGCAAAAAGGGCTCTTCACTTATAGCTTTTTGCTACTTTGGTGTGTCATGATGACATTTCTTGAATTCTTATCCTGAAAATAGTCATAGTCAAGGGGAACAAGATAGAGCGATCACCACCTAACAAAACATCATAAATCTGCAATCACATATCTCACAAGACTATGTATGGCTTGCTGGTTCCCTGCAGATACTGTGTAATCAACAGCAATAAACAAAATGCCAGCAAAGCCCTCCCAGATGCTGCAGGCTTAAAGTGGCACCAAATATAGGAGAGTCGAACGTGGGATGTAAAAGGGGATTTGTGCCCTGGGGAAGGTGTCTGGTTCAATACTGAGTGTGTACTAGAGGGTGTTTATCAGTTCCACAAGGGGTTCTGTTAAATGCAGGATTTAATGGTAGACAAGTAAGAAAGGTCAGATATTAGTGTTAAGAGCACTTCAGTTCGGCTGTATCCTATATAGTTGTAGAAATGTTTGATTATGCCAATTCTGAAAATAGGCATTAAACCAAATTAAATTGGTAGTGGTAGTACTATTTAATGCCTCTTCAATGATCTTATATGTCTAAAAATGTATGGAAAGAGATCTTTCTGATCCAAAGATGGCACATATCCCCAGCAAGTCCCTCCCACACATGACACTTATTAAGGAATTACCTAACTATACATAGATACTATCCCATTAACACCATTACCATGCACACATCTTCCTGGAATCATCAGCTGCTTCCAGGTTATTCTAAGCCTGGGCAGGGACATGAGAGAGTTGCCACTGTGATGTCTGCAATATGTATCTGTTCACTCAGGGTCAGAAACACTTTGTGAAAAGCTTGTATTCCACCAACGTCGGTCGGCCGAAGTTTCATCATCCGACAAAAGTCTATAATGTTAAACTGATGGGAGAATCTCTTCCCACAGACAGAATCACGGCCGATTCTGTCAGTGGATTACTGCTTTTATTGAAGAGGGGTAAGCCTGTCAGTCCAAGATGGTTGGTACACTGTAAGAAATTACTGTATTTGAACAGCCAAATGTGCTGTACATTTACAGCACTTTTTGCTGTAGTTGGTATTACAGTACTATTTGCTGTATAATTACAGCATTATATCAAGGATTATATAGGGTAGGATGTCCGACTAGGTAGATTCCCATGTTATAGCCCCCCCCCCTCCACCCCCCCATGAAAGTGGGCGACTTTGTGTGCTCACTATTGAAAACTATGGAGAATAGGGAGTTTTATGTGGTTCTTTTGAGTCTTTATTAGAGTGATATCAAATGAAAAGAAGGGTTTTTCTAGACCAAAAAATCCTGCTGAATCCAAATCTTGTGGTCTTGATTCCCAAAAACTGACCAAATCCACTCAAAAATGATGTTTGATGATGTAAAGTATTAAGAAAATGTACAAAATAATGTTGAAAATGTTTGGGACATTACCTATATATAAACCTGTCAATCAAAATCAGTACCTCAATCTACCTATTCAAAATTGGCCTATCCCTCAATCTGACAGGCATTCTTCCTATGTATCACTCTACCTATCCTGCACACTGCCTATCCCTCAGCCTACCTATCCCTCAAGTTACCTATCCCTTGAATTAGAACCTTCTCTTGGATTAGCTCATCCCTCCATAAGCTTAAAGGCTAAAGCCTATCCCTCTCCTTGCTACTCCTGCCCACTTTCTGTGCCTACCTATTCCTGAGTCTACCTATCCCCAATATGCCTATCACCTAGGCTACCTATCCCTCATTGTGACTATCCCTCACTCTGCCTATTTGTCATGTTTTATCAGCTTTATCCATATTTTAACTATGCCCATCTGCTAAACATAACATTCCTCACCATGTCCACTATGATTTGTACCTATCCTCGATTTTCCTATCACCCAGCCTACCTATCCCTCAATGTGACTATCCCTCACTCTGCCTATCCCTCATGTTTCATCTACATTCAATTTATCTAATCCCACATGGAGCTCAACATAACACGCCTACTATTTCTATGTATAAGTTAATTTTCCTATCATCTAGTCAACCTATCCTTCATTGAGCCTATCCTGGCATATCCCTCATGCTTAACCTACACATCCCTCAGACTCCCTAGCCCCCATGGCATTTACATATCCCCACCTTGCAAGATACCCTCCATATCTATCTCTCACACTGCTTATTACCCACACTACCTATCCCTCTCAGACTTCATTTTGCTGAATACCTATCCCTCATGTTATGACTAGCCCTTATTCTGCCTATCCCTCATACTCCCTTTAACCTCTTACCTATCTAAGGTCTCCCAGCCTTCCTTTTTCCCAATGTACCTACACTATTCCTTAGTAAACATACACCTAAGGTACCTATCCCACAGTGTACATACACATGCACCTTCATCTACCTATCACTCATGCTTCATATAATTGAGTCTACCTATATCCTCAGAGTGCCTATCCTTCATCCCTTCATGTTTTTATGTGAAGCCCTTAATGTATCCATCTATACTACATGTTGCAAACCCCTGCCCCGACATTTCCCCTGTCCTCCTATCACCCATGGCCAATATCTGCTGATGGGTAAATAGAGAAATGGGTTAAATGAAGAATATACAGAATGTGTGATATGCAGCATGGGGGATAGGAAGATAGAGAGAGCTAGAGTGAGCAAGTAGGATAGATAAAGAGAAAGCTAGGCATCTTCAGGGCAGGCAATGTCAGGCATAGATCTGGACAAGCACGAACATTTCAGAGGCTAGGGGCTGTGCACAGAGACATGAGAGATATGCAGGCTGAAGGATAGGCACAGAGGGGGCCAGGCATAATTTATAAGAGGCAGACTGAGAAATAAAAAGAGAGAACAGAACACAAGGTGAGGGATATGTATACGACAGGTTAGACACACTGAGGGATATACCGCAACAGCATGAAGGATAGGCATCATGAGGGATAGGTAGGCTGAATGATATGAAACTTGAATGATAGCTAGATGGAGGTATATGTGCAAGTAAACTGTAGGATAGATACCTTAGGGGTATGTTGACTAAGGAATGGTCACCATTGGTAACAGTAAATAGTTATAGGGAGCATGAGGGAGAGGCAAAATGAGGGACAGTCATAGAGGGCATGAGGGATAGGTATTCAGGAAGATCAAGTGTGAAAAGAATAGGTAGTATGTGTCTAATAAGTAGTTTGAAAGATAGGTATGGAGAGCATCTTTCAAGGTGGGGATATGTAAAAGCCATGGGGCTAGGGAGTCTGAGGGATGTGTAGTTTAGACATGAGGGATATGCCAGCATAGGCATAATGAAGGAGAGGTATACTGGATGATAGGAAAATAAACTTATCCATAAAAATTGTAGGCCTGTTTTCTTTAGTAGATAGGATCAAATAAAAAATAAGTTAAACATGAGGGATAGGCAGAGTAAGAGATCGTCACGATGAGGGATAGGTAGGCTGGGCGATAGGAAAATTGAGGATAGGTACAAATCATAGTGGACATGGTGAGGAATGTTATGTTTAGCAGATGGGCATAGTTAAAAATATAATATGGATAAGGCTGATAAAACATGACAAATAGGCAGAGTGAGGGATAGTCACAAGAGGGATAGGTAGGTTGGGTGATAGGCATATTGGGGATAGGTAGACTCAGTGATAGGTAGGCACAGAAAGTGGGCAGGAGTAGCAAGGAGAGGGATAGGCTTTAGCCTTTAGGCTTTTGGAGGGATGAGCTAATCCAAGAGAAGGTTCTAATTCAAAGGATAGGTAACTTGAGGGATAGGTAGGCTGAGGGATAGGCAGTGTGCAGGATAGGTAGAGTGATACATAGGAAGAAAGCCTGTCAGATTGAGGGATAGGCCAATTTTGAATAGGTAGATTGAGGTACTGATTTTGATTGACAGGTTTATATATAGGTAATGTCCCAAACATTTTCAACATTATTTTGTCCATTTTCTTAATACTTAGCTTCATCAAACTTCATTTTTGAGTGGATTTGGTCAGTTTTGGGAATCAAGACCACAAGATTTGGATTCAGAAGGATTTTTTGGTCTAGAAAACTCCTTCTTTTCATTTGGTATCACTCTAATAAAGACTCAAAAGAACCACATAAAACCCACTCTTCTCCATAGTTTTCAATAGTGAGCACACAAGGTCGCCCACTTTCATGGGGGGGTAGATGGGGCTAGAGGGGGAGGCTTGTCACACTATGCCCATAGGCGAGGTGCTAAGTGAGACCTCCTACCCTATATACTTCTTGATTATATACTGTAAATTGGGTTTCCGGCAATGTTGCTGTACATTTACAGTACATTGTGCTGTAGATTTCCGCCGCTAGGTGGCAGCAGTAGATTATTTCTGTATTAATTATTCCACCAAACCCTTTCCCGGGTCAAATAAAGCCTCACAGACTCTCTAGACATCGTAGAATAAAAATGGAGGTGAGAGACTGAATGCAGTTGTCATTAAGTGTATTGATATTTGCATAATAATACAAAAGATAAAACAAAAAAACAGCAAAAGTATAGAATAGACACCACATTGGTGGGAAAAGTTAAATACTTAAGTGCCCGGACTGGGGAAAAGCTGGTATCAAATACGGTTCAGCTGTATTGAAGCAGGATTAAACCATTACATTGTGTAGTGTGTATTATCCTAGCTGAGATTGAACTATTATGCAGGAAAGTACTCTCCGTGCATGCATGTTAATTGATATAAATTGATGAGAACAACAATATGAAAATTACAATAGAAGTTGCTGTAACTTTACAGCACCCAGTTGCTGTACATGTACAGCAAATTCTACTGGAACAAAAGTTGCCAGCAACTTTTGCTGTAGATGCACAGTAGAAGTTGCTGTAAATTTACAGTAGAAGTTGCTGTAAATTTACAGTAGAAGTTGCTGTAAATTTACTAGGCTTATATGTGGCCAGCATGAACTAAAATAAATTCCAACTTCAACTTCGATCCCAACAGAGTTCTCATAAAGTGCTGACACATTCATGGTGGTGGGTGTGGATTTCCTTCCTGAATATGGCCCAGCTAGGATTGAGTGTCCTGCCCTTGTTTTAGCCTATAGCTTCTGATGTTGCCGTAGGATGCTCTGAAGGAGTTTAATATCTGTCACCCTGGGCACTAGTACTACCCAGAAAGTACCCCTAGATTAAATACTGCCAACTGTAAGCCCTGACTACGATGAGCCTCCCTCTCAACTTCCTGAAAAACCTTACCCCAAGCCGATCTCTATCCTGCCTTGGAGATGTTCTGTCCACATTTGCCTCTCACTCTCACCTCATCTTGAGCTACTTGAGCTACTCACATCTCAGGTCCTTAGTCAACATATGCTGCTCGGCCTGAGTGGATTGATTTCACACTGGGGTCTGGTTTAGCCTCACAGATAGTGGGAATGAAGGGTGCTAGTGGTCATGCAACTGCAGTCTAGACTGAAGCAAAAAGGGTTCAGGTGAAACCTGCATGTGATGCCATATCACCAACTCTGTCAGAACCACTATTTCTATACACATTCCCTATAGATACTTTGATGTATTATATATGCACACCAGCATGCAGACCAAAGTGGTGTGTAATACACTCATTTACCCTTGTTAAAGGTACTGACTTATCACAGCTACAGAGTATTGCACTGTTATCATATGGTTTCAGATCTAACAACAATAGAATCAGTAAACATTTTTGCCCTTACAAAATGTACTAATACCAAAATAAGGTACCTCTACATATCTAGTTAAGAAGTGAACTTACCACTGTTTAAAAATGTTATTTTACTATCAGACATTTGACCATGTCTCTTTTTTGTTACTTAGTGTGTTGTGATTAAAGTATTTAATTTTTTTCTAAATGAAATGATTAACTTCTGACACACAGCTACTTATATATGGACACACAGCTACAGAGTATTTGTCAGTAATGTATGTCTTCTATTGCTCATCTGACGTTGATGTGGTCAGCATTATAGGATGGATGCTGATTATTATTGGAAGGTGTCCATGGGAACACACAGCTGGTGTGTGCTTCAGTGGATGATAGTCAGTAGCTATATATGGAAGGTCTGTGTTACATTCATCATATAGCCATGTATGTATACAGTGCTGTGGATATATGACAAGACAACTATGTACACAGCAGGGTTGATCATAACAACAGGGAAATTTAAATGTGAAAACAAAATCCATCGGATCAATATCAGGTAGGTTAAGCAGTATCTTAGTATGTAGACTTTAATGATGTTTCATATTTACCATATGTTATGAGGACTTAATTTTATCGGATGTAACAAAATGTTTAATTAGTATTAAATAATTTCATTCATTGTAAGTTTCATAGCTGCATAAAAGGGAAGATTTCATTTGTCAAGATTATGCTTCATATTCTCCAGACATTATGGGAGTTCCTTTTATCTGAATTTAATCCAAAGGATTTCCGTTCATTATAAGCTTCATAGGTGAGTGATAGGGGAGATTAGCTTGGACTAGAACTTACCTGTGGATCCCTATATATAGACTATGTATGGCTGGTGAGGGGTGTGCACAAATTCAATTTCTGTTTGTTCTATGGGCGTGAGGAGAATTCAGATTACATGTAATCTATATCACTACCACCCACAGAGGAAAGGTAGGCAAACATCAGCATTGAGATTGTATCAAAAGGAGCCAGTGAATGTACATATATATATGTAAATATATATATATTTATATATATATATGTATAGGAGAGTATGGTATAGTCATACACCATTGCCTAGACGTTTGCTCATTTTTGTTATTCAAACATAGTAAAGACATGGAATAAATTGCAAACCCCACTTTTTGATGTACAAGTAAATTGGCTTTGAGTGATATGACTCAACTTTAACCCGCAAAGTATGATGCACATGTATTTCAATAGCATGAGAAAAGTCCATGTGCTGCATCGAAACCCCAAGAACAGGCAAACATAATCTAATAATCCCTGCAATTGATGAAATATAAAGATAAATTGTGTAATAAATCAGAAGAAAAACTTGGTGGAGGTAGAGCCTATGACATCACACTTTAATCTAAGGTTCATCAATGTAAGGTTTATCACCTTTCTATACTGGTCCCGGTTCAAGAGATTCTCCATCCCTTTTTTGGAGATGCTGAGCACTTTAGGCTCAAAGTCTTGGCAACCGTTTAGAGTGGAATGAGCTGATATTGACCAATTTCAAAGTTTAAACTGGCCCTTTATCTCAGTCCAGATGGCACTTCTAGTATTTACAAAGATGTAATAACCATTTGTGCTAAATGTATGTGTCCTACATATATTTGTCTATCTACCACCTGTCTTCTGTTCATCTCTCTTTCTGTCTTCTATATTTTATGTAATTTATTTACCATATCCTTCTTTCTGTCTATATTTTATAGGTATAAGAGTGAACCCCATTTGCAGAACACCCTGGCCAGAAATTGTTAGATAAAGCTGTACGTCTAACTAATGCAAAGATACATGCAGTAAACAAGCAGGAGACAGGTGTCAAAGTGCGTCTTGATACCATCATACACACATCCAATGGTGCCAATAAATATTCAAGGTTGTATGATGGGTGCCATCCAGATGAGGATGCGGTTGAGAGTATTGTTGTATACATAGGCAAGGCTATACAAGCTATCAACCTGGGCTAAGATTAAAAGGAGCAATCTATGATTTGAAAATGGCTAGTTCAGTGGACTGCTATACTTCCATTTCATATGATAATGATAATCTATGTCATCAAGTCTATTTATTACCAAGGTTTGCTCAGAGGGCTACCGATGTTATGTCATAGATTGATGCAGCTAGGAGGATATGCAGACTTAGGTTAATTCAGTGGATTGCCTCAATGCAAAAGCATATCTAGACTATTTTTCTGCCGGTCTGTTCAGTGGACTACCGGTAGTAACATAGTCATTATATATTTACACATTAGAGCTGTACATCACCAATGTTGGCTGGTTTGCTCAGAGGGCTACCGGTACCGCTATTACAGCTCTTGGAATATACTTAAATTCATGATGTTTCCAGTGTCTATTATATTACAATTGGTCTGCTCAGTGGGCTACCGGTAAAGGCAATAATATTCACATCATACCTGAGGATTACCATTACATCGGACAAAGTGTAAATCTACAACTAAAACTAAAGTACAATTTACTAGTCTGTTCAGAGGACTACTAGTATTGAGTACATAGTTCAAGTAAACAAGCAATATTGTGTATGTGTATGGAACACTGGGTCTGTTCAGAGGACTACCTACTGTGTTTCCATGCCAAACATGAGGTTGTAACTACTAAGGACATTTCTCAACAAGGCTCCCTACATTTTATTAGTCTGCACGACATCATTGCTTACAAGTTCAATGGACTTTCAGTATCTACATGAGGCTCTGGTACAAGACTTCGCGTTCACAGACTGGGCAGCGCTTCAATACAGTCTATCTACATTACTCAATTTATTAATGATCAATTACATAGTTTTCGGCAACTTTTAATGTGAACTAAATTCAATAGATTTCCAATAACTTCATACTATGCAACATAATTTAAATAATTTAATTAATTTTCTGACCTGAGAAAACTCTCAAATAATAATATTATCTATAATACGACAACAACTTGAACTGAAATTCACCAAAAAATATGAGAAAATGTGTATGCTTACATATTTAGTCCTTCTTCCTTAATATTAATATCAATTAATTAATTGTCTAATTGATTAATTGACTATCACTGTATAATCAATCATTTCTTTATTGCAAAATATAGAAATCTTTGATCGCTTATCTTCTTCAAGATAAAATGTAAAATTTTGTAAATACAAAACTACGGTACAATAGGTTAGGATAATCTTGCTAATTTATTAGCATAAATTTTCATCATTTTTGTACCCGGTATATACTACTATGTTGTTCAGTGGTTATACTCATATGTATATATTCATAGATAAGATTGTTGATACATTACAGATTTTAATCAATGTTTCTTTTAATATTAGTGGTCATGCAGCATTTGGTACAGGAGTAGGTCAATATTTGGAAATATGGATTCGCACGCAAAAACTTTTAAGGGCCTAGGTGTGCTACATATGAATTGTAGAAGTTACTATGGAAAGAAAGATGAAATTAGGAAATTGTTTGATAACTTCAATATTATCACTTTCTCAGAAACCTGGCTGAAGGATAAACATGTAAAGAATATGATACAGTGGCCGGGAAAAACACTTTTCAGATTGGATCGAAAGCTTACAAAAGCTGGTGGAGTCATGTGTCTAGTGCCGAATGAATTGGCCCCATACTGCACTATAAATAAGAACTTAACAGTTTCTAATGCTAATCTGGAGTGTTTGACGATTAATATTGTGTATCCAAATTGGAAGAAAATGATTATCTCTACAATATACAGGCCACCAGGCAAAGATATTAATGTACTTTGTGACCATATACAATTAATTGGAGAAAATGTGGATCAAGAAATATGGCTATGTGGAGATTATAACATTGATTTTAGGAAAACTGACTCAGAATGCTACAAGAGTATTTTAGGTAAATGTAAACTTTTCGGTGCAATACCACTAATCTCACAAATTACTAGATATAAAAAGAGGAAGAATGGTAAAAGGGGAGCTGGCTCTGCCATTGATAACATTATCACAAATTGTAAGCATGTTAGTGAGTCAGGTGTCCTAGATGTTCTAATATCTGACCACATGCCAGTCTTTGCTATTAAGAAAAAAGAAAAAATGGTGTTTACTGTTAGACAAACTATTGGTCGATCATACAAGAATTACAATTTCAATGATCTGGCAGAGAGACTACTTTTCTCAGATTGGGACTATTTTTATAACATTAATGAAACTGGGAAGAAATGGGAGTTCATTATAAATATAATAACTGACTATCTGGATGAGATGTGTCCGCTTAGGGAAATCAAATTCAAAGATTTCAATAATGACTGGTTCAACAATGAGATACTGGATTTGATCAACTACAGGCGTGATAATCTTATTCACTATAGGCACACTGGTGATCCAAAATATCTGGAAGAGGCTAAGATTTTGAGGCAGCTAATTACTGTCACTATTAAGAGGGCAAAGTCAAACATGTTCACTGACAAATTAGAGGAAACAAGAGGTAATGCTAAAAAGTTTTGGCAAACAATCAATGGTCTGCTTAAACCCAAGGATGAGGTAAGAATGCCTAGGCTAAAAGATGAAGTGTCAGGACAATTTGTTGAACATGAGCAAACACCAGACTACATTAATAATTACTTTGCGTCGGTAGGTGAAAAGTTATTTGAAGAAAAAGTAACTGAGGGTTTAGACAGGAGTCAAGCTGCCTATGTTAAACCCTCTTCAAACACCTATGTCAGTAGTGAGCCAGAAGTACTTGTTGACTTTGACAATGTCAAAGAGATTGTAAATAATATTGACATAAGTAAACCCTCAGGAGTTCAATTTGTTACATCAAATATTTTGAAAGATGCATTCAGATGTATACTACCTCAACTAATGCACATGTTCCAACATTCTTTTGATACAAGTGATTTCCCAGAAGAATGGTCAATTGCATGCATTACCCCTTTACCTAAACCAGGTGATTCTTCCTCTGTATCAAATTTAAGACCAATTAGCATCCTCCCTTTGGTAGGAAAACTTCAGGAGAAGTTAGCACATTTGTACTTTATGAATCATCTTGAATCTAATAATATTTTAAAAGAATGTCAATATGGTTATAGAAAAAATAGAAGTACGGGTGAGGCTGTTTTTGAATTAGTGAATGATCTATTCAGATTTAGAGATATAGGTCACTACACTGCAGTTACTTATATTGATATGCGTAAAGCTTTTGATAGTATTCATCATGGTTTATTGCTAAATAAGTTATCCAAAATAGGATTAAATTACAAATTTCTTCTGTGGATGGAATCCTATCTTTCTAACAGAGTACAGACAACCAAGGTGGAAAATATAGTTTCTGATAAAAAACCTGTTAATTTTGGGGTTCCACAAGGCTCAGTTTTGGGACCTTTACTGTTTATTCTCTTCATTAATGACTTATCTGAATGTGCAACAAACTCCAAAATACTGATGTATGCTGATGATGTAGTGCTTTATAATAATAATCAAAATTACAGACTAGCTGAAAGAGCTGTACAAATGGATCTTGATAGTATCTCAGTATGGTGTAATAATAATAGTATGACCATTAATGTGAAAAAAACTCAATGCATGTGGTTTGCTTCAACACAAAAGCTTAATGCAGCTCCTCCACTAAGTCTCAAAATTGGTGAGAAAAATCTGCAGGGAGTCACTTCTTATAAATATCTAGGTGTAACACTGGACTCAGAACTGACATTGTCTAATTTCGCTGAGGACATAAATAGAAAGATAACAAATAATATTTTCAAATTAGCAATGCTAAGATATCTAATGGATGAATACACTGCCATTACAATATATAAGCAAACTATACTGCCATTTGCAGATTATTGTTCGTTTATCTTGGATTCAGCTAGTAAGCAAACTGTGATAGATCGTATTCAGACATTACAGAATCAAGCTCTTAGAATTTGTCTTAGATGTAAGATGAGAGAAGAGACGGTTGAAGGTTTGAACTTAAGATGTGAAGTACCAAAACTACTTAATAGGAGAAAAGAGCTCTTAGTTTCTTTGATGTTTAGAAAGTCCAAGAAAATGTCAACCACTCATTCAACGGTGAATACTAGAAGTGCAGGAAAATTTAATTTCCCTTTGAAAAGACCAAGGTCTGGTTTTTATGCAAAATCTCCATACTATAGAGGTGTACTACTCTGGAATGAACTAAGTGGTGAAACCCAATATTTAGTTAAAAAAGATTCCTTTAAAGTTATTGTCAAGAAACATTTCAACAATTACATGCGAGGTAAAAGAAAGCTTTACCTAAATAGTAGAGAGTACATAAACAGGCAGCTTAGAAACAGGGCAAGACATGATGTCCTAGTTAATGTATGATGACTTAGATGTCTTGTTAATGTACAAAAAAGCTTAGAGATTTACTATTCATATGTACCTAATTATTTTCACAAACTAATCTTGCTAGACTGTTCAGTGGACTTCTAGAGAGAGATAGAGTGTGAATACTATATGTAAATCAGATCTGATGATTATCTTTCCGGTGTACCTCTACAACTCCAATATATGTATACTCCAATGTATTTCTAATCTATTTGAAAAATCCTCACAATGCCACAAAAAGCAAGTATTGTCACTATACTTGTGAAATCTTAGAATTGAAAATGCTGCATTTTATTTTCTCATGTAAATATTGTACATAATCTTATTGTAGGTTGGACCACGCCATCAGTAATGTAATTCATTAGCATATGCTAATTTATTTAGTGATAAGGATTAATTAGTACTTGTATTGGCATAGCTTGCAATGTGTCATTGGAAATATTTGTACTATTTATGGAACAATCATATTATACCTATATGATGAAATGTTTTTGACATGTAAATCACCTTGTGGAAGTCAAATAAAGCAATTCAAAAAAAAAAAAAAAAAAAAATAGCACATTAGCACGCATGATTAAAGAGTCCCCTTGGGAGTAATCAGCACACCCGCCCTGCATTAGCCTCTCAGGCAGCCATTACCACGGGTCAGTGGGTGCAATGCCCAGCTCCACTGACAGACCATGAAAATGCTCATTTGTATGAATATGCTGCAAGGAGGTAGCAACAAGCTGATCCCCTGAGCTGCCTTCCTCCTGGTATTTCATTTACATGCATTCGTCCTGGCCTGTTACCATGGTATAGCATGTGTCATGATTGTAAGTAACTGCCATTATACTACTGGTGGGTGAGTAGTGAGAGCAATGATTCAGGCGGTGTATTCTGGACAAAATCTAAAAATATAAGGGGAACTATTGTAGAGTTTTAGGTTGAGATGGCATCTCCATTTATAGAGGTAGGTTAGGCAGGACTAGGGCTGTGTCTCACGACCTTGGGCCAATGTTTTTGTCTCTGACAGGGTGCCGTCTCTGACCGGGTGCTGTCTCTGACCGGGTGCCGTCTCTGACCTGTTGTCAGAGGAATGTGTTTTTTGATTTTTAACCTATACTCATATATATATATAAGGATTTGTAAAAACTTTATGGCAGTTGTTATGTAATTATAATTAGCCTCCTGCTGTTGGTAGAAGGTAACTAAACTCCCAAAGTGATGTCCGGTCAGAGACGGCACCCAGTCAGAGACGGCACCTGGTTAGAGACGGCACCCGGTCAGAGACAAAAACATTGGCCCAAGGTCGTGAGACACAGCCCTAGGCTATCCTCTGTACTCAGAACCATATGTTATTATAAACCTGCACCAAATTGCAAGTTCTAATCACACAGCAACAGTTGTCTTTACTCTTGCATTTGAGATCCAAATTGTCTTTCTAAAGGGAATCCTACAAATAGAGAATCATTGAACATCTTCCTTTAGCCAAATTTAAAATTTCATCTGTATAATCCTTATATTTTAATCTGCTATTTGGGCATTTATGATATTGATGTTCATTTAGTAGCACCAAATCGGTATTTTTGAGAATTTCTTGTTGATAATATATCAAAATAATCACATCTTCAGTAATAAACCAGTCTCAATAGAACAAAAGGAACCTCTAAAGAACAAGCCATTCCCCCTAGATAGAGAAGTACTCCAGTACCTCTTACCTCAACCCTTAGGATTGATTTATGACAGCCTGATCCAACTATTCCCTGGAGAGCATTCTGTATCTGATACCACTTTCTCAGACTTCAGTTTGCTGACAGGTGGGGACCGGAACAGATTCCTGAGGGACTGCCTGTACATGCAAATTCAAAGTGCCATCACTTCCCTTGCTTTCCCGCTACCTGTTGCCTAGTTTGGTGGATGTAGCAAAATTAGGACAATGCTACTGTAAGAAATAGTCTAGCCTTGTCACTGCTAATGCCACACTATTGCTATACTAGTCAAGTCTTTCTTGGGTTTAGATATGGGAAGTGGAATATCCATAAATGGGCTGGATTAAGGTTCTATATGACATTAAACTCCCTATGGTATCAACAATGCATTAGAACGCACTGCATCAGAAACATAATGACAGTTGAGGGAGACATCAGGTACAGACTCTTAAAGCTGTATTGTGCCATAGTTATTGATAGCTGTGAGGTGACTATTGAGAAATACACCGTTGTAAAGAGACCCTTAAAGGGAGTCGGTGAAGTAATTTTTATTGCTAGCTCTGAGATTAAAAGCTGTGTGTTGGGAGCAGTTCCTTACCACCATCTAAATGCTTCCCGTACCAAAGTGCCATGAGACTATTAATTCATTTAAAATGCCCAGTTACTTGTATGTAGTAAATGATGGGTAGCAGGGCTGGGATGCCTTCAGAGACAGATGGCATTCATTATTATATTATAATATAAAAAGTTCAATTATGTGTCTGGTTTCATGTACCGTCACTAAATGAGGCTGAGGCATAATTTGCATAGAGAGTATCTCTAGCTGAAGGACACCCCCACCCAAGCAGAGGTTTAGTAGGCAGCAGGACTGTTCCCACCAAGGGGTCAGACAGTACTGGTATATGGCAGGACCCAGCCACTGTAGTATAACCTCACACAGTTGTAGTTGCCAATGCCATTAAGATCAGGAGAATGGACATAGTGGTATCCTTCAGCGTGACTAATGACATACGTGGTATCTCACAGTTAACACACACAGACATCTCTCCAATGCGATGTTAGATTAAATGCTTTTACATACCTATGTAATTACTGGCCATCCATGTCATACCAACCACATTTAAGGTTTAATTCACGTCATCACATGTTCTGTACTTCAATTCTGATCAGCATATTCATTCATACATAAATAATGAGGATAATAGAGCATCCTTTATTAAAGCTGTCCTATTAACTGCTTAATAAAATGTTCTATTGGTAAACACTGCTTAACTTGTTCCTGTTGATTTCAAACGTTTGCTGAAATAGTCACATAAAAGTTTGTTTAAAATGTTATGAGCAAATTTGGTCCTTTTCATAGAAAAGTGAGGACATGCATTTGTGAGAACACTAATATCTGACCTTCAATGAGCCTCACAGAGAAAGTCTTATCCCCTTCTCACTAAGGGAATGTGTGCACCACCTCCTCTGTACAATAAGATCTAATCTGAACTAAGACATAATTACCTAATCAGTATTGTATTCCTGGCAACTGGAAAAAGTAGTGCACAGACACATCATGGATCACCTCAATGTTAATAAACTCCTAACAGATTGTCAATTCGGTTTTAGGCCGGGGTTAGGGACTAATGAAGCAATTTTCGAATTTGTTAGATATGTATATGACAAAATAGATAAACAACAACAGGTCAGTGTATGCTATGTGGATGGAACCAAAGCTTTTGATTCCGTCCACCACTCCCTCCTCCTGAGGAAATGTGGGCATCTAGGTATAGATGACAAGACCCTGAAATGGTTATCCTCATATTTATCGAACAGAAGACAAGTTACTTTATTAAATAACATGCGCTCTAGTGAAGCTAGAGTAAGGTATGGCGTGCCACAGGGGAGCAGTCTAGGCCCTCTTATATTCCTGCTTTATGTAAACGATTTTCCGGATATCATTGTGGAATCCAAGGTATTTATGTATGCCGACGACATTGTTCTAATATCAGCTGGGAATTCGCTAGAGTCGTCAGCGAGTAAATTGAATCGTGATGTGTCAAGGACCCATGAATGGTGCTTGAACAACTGTTTAACAGTAAACAAAAAGAAAACAAAAGTCATGAGAGTATACAGGAACGGCTCAATGCAGAGTCCTCCTGCTCTAGAAATTAAGATTGGGGACACTCAATTAGAAGAGGTCACAGAGTATAAGTATCTAGGTGCAATCATAGACTCCAAATTCACTTTCAGACCACATGTAAACAACCTGATACATAAATTGAGTCACAAAGTAACCCTGTTAGCACGCATTAAAAAGTTTCTTGATGAACAAAAAGCAATTTTAATGTATAAACAAATGATAACTCCGTATGCGGATTACTCTGGTTTTCTGATTGACTGTGCAACATTAGATCTAGTTAATAAGGTACAAAAAATACAAAACAGAGGACTGAGAGTGTGTCGCTACAATAACATGTTTGAACGATGCTCAGCCACAGAATTGCATGTCTACTTTGGTCTGAAGACCCTAAGTGAAAGACGCCTAGCTCAACTCTTGTGTGTAATGTTTAATCTGTCTAAAACTGAAGTACCGGTAGCACAGCGCAGAACGCGCGCAGATAGCAAAATTAAATTTATCAGTCAAGTTACAAGATATAAGGTAACAGAAAAAAGCCCCTGGCATAGAGGTATCTGGGAGTGGGATCACCTTGAAGCTGACACCCAACGAGTTGAAAAACGAGTTAAATTCAAAGACCTAACCAAAAACAAAAAGCATAGGCCAAGGCTGGCATAATTCCTATGATTGTTTTATCAACACGCTTCACTCTCCGGGGCGCCAATGTAATGGTTTTTATACTTGGCTACCCCCCCCCTTCCCGATTGTTCCATCTGCAAAAGTATAAGTTGGCTAGACAAATTAAGTGAAACTTAGGAATGGTTGTCATACTAAGTCTTCAAATTTTTCACCTTCTATCTGGAGCGGTTGTCGCCCAGAGGACGTTAAAAGTCACACCCCCCCCCCCCCGTCACTAAGATGATTAAAATGCTGACCTCTGGCTGGAATGGTTTTCATCCAACCCACCCCCTCCTCTTGATCTCACTGTTGCACTGTGTGGATATCGTCTAACTGCCCCCCCAACTTAGACACTACCCCCCCCCCTAATATTTTTTGTGTTTAATTTCCCCTACCTTTGAATACAAACATGTCAGTATCCGGAGCATACAGCGTCATTCCCGAAATAAAGGCCCAAGGGCACTTTTCATACTAAATCATCCTAGGATGACGATACAGGTGATGCAATGAAAGCTTAGACTAACTTATGGAGTCTTGGGTAGGGATTAGTAGTAGTGTAACATGTATAGCATGTGGACTAACCACAACGCAGGCCACCAGACATGTGTATGTTGAGCGAGTAGGAGTATATCTTGGTAAATTGTAATCGAATGTAAACTAGTAAGTAAGAGTGTAATGTGTATATCACAACTTAATTGGTAGTTTAATTTCTAAGCAAATGGTACACATGATTGTAATTGCGTTACTGTACACTCGGGTATGGATGTAAGTTCATTTATGAATTATGCACTAAGCTGAGTGAATACACCGTACCAATGTGTATGTATTTTCCTATGTATTTTCCTAAATATAGATATACGGTATTATGTAAACTAACCACATGCAGCCAGGCTGGCTAGAGAGATATTTTCCTAAGAATAGACTCTTGCATTAATTGTAAGCATGACATGTACAAAATTGAGGAAGATGCCAAGATTTAAGGCCAGATGATTTCATATTTATTTTATATTGTTTAATGAGTCAACGAGTACATGGTATTATGAATATATCTGTCAAATAACTATATGTCTAGTTATTAATTATAAACCAGACATGTCACTGCGTAAATAATTGTGATTTCTCATGTTGTTATTGAATCACACGAATCGTTTGCGATATTTATAAGAATATAAGATCGAGGGCTGTCGACCCATTATTGCACTTGAAAAACATGTAAATGATTTGGAAGCAATAAAACCTTCTTGAACTTGAACTTGAACTTGAACTTGAACTTACACACAATGGCAACTCTGAAGGTTTTGCTATTTATGGCTCCATTCCATGACAGCACCTTTTACTCTGACATTGGTAAAGAAACCTCATGCCACAATAACAGCTATAAACAGAGAAAGGGAACAATATTTCTCTGAGGCATATATGCTCCTACTGATATGCTTTATATGCATTTAACTAAAAAGTAATAATATCCAGAACTGGGGGTTTATAAATGACGTATGTCTTAGGTGACCTGGATGGTCTGAATGCAGAGACATCACTCCTTATCTGCTCGATGCAAATCTGCAGAAACTAAAGAAGTCACAGACTCCAGCTCAGTGATAAACCACTCTAGTGTTCATCTCCCATCCTTTGTATATTATCCATGTCATCCTGATAAGGAACAAAGATGTCTCGAGGGACTGCTGTGTGCAAGGATGGAGGAAAGTAGAGTGGGCAGGAGGTAGGCTGGAGGTGACAGGGACAAATGGAGGCAAAGAGGCATGCTTGGATGAAAGTGGAAATGCGGATGAAATAATGGAAATAATTACCTTAGCTCAAAGTTAAATCTAACATTTTGGATATAATCCATACTGGGCAAGACTAAAACTGGAATTCCCTTAAAAACAATAAAAAGAGTATTTGGTGCATAACATATTGGTCCCCTTCCATGCAGTCCTGCTACCTTGGAAATGATCACCACTAACACCACTTTCCCAACCAGTCTGTCAATTTCCTGTCCAATGGCCTACTTTATCTCCATCTTTTCCCAGGGGTTGGCGATGGCCTTTTTTTGGTATACCAAAGCATTTCAAACAGCAGTGCAATACACCATCCATCTTCTATTAAAGGGGCACTGAACCGCGATGTCATTTGCGTACAAAACTCGGCAGGGTTAGGTCCGGGGTTAAGTGCGCCTTTAAGAGGTGTCAACTCCATTAGAATAGATCTCTTTACCTAGTTTGTGGTCATCCATTGAGCTAGATCACACTTGTTGCAGTGTGTAACAGTGGGGTCAAATTATATCCAAACTGTTGATTTAGTCTTCTGGATTTACTAAATAATATTGTTCATGGTTCTGAAATTGTGTTTATATTCTTAATTCTGCTGCTATTGAGTAGAAAATCAAATATACTGTCCCACTATAAATCACCAGTCCCAGCCCCATCACTGCCCTCCTGTTCTGTCTGGGCTCTTCTATTACCCATTTATGCCCAGCAACCAAAGCCAGGCCAATCTATGCCTCCCCATCTCATGCATTATAAATCACAGGCTGTTCAAATGTTTGGGAATCGGCCCAATCCAACTTGATGACTCCTCTGCAATGCTATTCATCTTTCTCACATTCACATTTCAACGTGAGGTAATGTGTACATAACAGATAAAGTCACAAGGGCACTTAGATGACAAGTGAAATCTGAAGTGATGATAGATACCCTACAGGAAAGCCCTATGTGGTAATAATACCTGCAACAATTGGGTTCTTGCAAGAGATCTGGAGATCAGAGACTTTACTCTTTAGCTGTGAATGCTAGCATTAAAGTAGAGTAGTAGAAAATGAATTTGGTGTGGGATAGAGGCATTTAATCAATATTGATTTGAATGGGTTTATTCTCTCAGGAAAGTCATCATCCTTTGCTATTTTACCAAGGAGACATTCCTGCATTGGGTGCTGATTTCCCTTATAGCCCACTAGTGTTAAGGAGGTGTGTATACACCATGTCTACAGGAGCTATTTGTGTTCCCTACACTTTCACATTTTGTCACCACCTCCTGCCTACTTCACCCAGTGAGATGAACCTCTGGTGCTCCTTAATTCACTAAGCTGAAAAGAATGGAGCGCTGAGTCAACTCATAGGATAGCCTCAAACCCACCATCTAGCAATGGGCAAGTGTGCTACATACTGTTCCACCTTGCCTTCAGACGAGTGGCATGCAGCCTGTGGATCTTTGTGTGGAGAGTGCAAAGAGGTAATGTGTGGGTGACTCCTGCAATAAGAGGAGCTGTTCTCTGATGTAACAGACAGTGGCATATTTTAGAAAGGACAAAGTGAGACATGATACTGTTATGATTAGTCACGGAGAATGTGACAGTCAAAAAATTGAAGTCATAGTTAGGTATCCCTAAACTTATAACATTTCTTTACTTTCAGAATGTCAGGTATCATCTGAGGATATCAGCTGCTTTGGCTAATTGTGTCTTAGAGAAAGAGAGAGAGGGAGAGGAGAAATGGCAACATTGGATGTGAATGTGGGGAGCATCAACACTGTTTCCGCAGCTGTCAGTCAGGTTGGTGTAATTTTGGTAATTCAGTAAGAGCTGTGCGTGTGGCAGTTGGGTAGATACGGTCTACTCATGTCACAGGGTGGAGGCTGCAGCCATGTTGTCTGGTTTGGCTCAGAAGGAGGCATGTTTAACCTACATTACATATTATTAGGTACATCCACCACAGGCACTGCAGAGGGGAGGGAGGGACAGAAAAGGGTGATTGGGGAAGGTAGGAGGAAAGGGAAAGGAAGAGCAGAGGGACTGTGGAGAAGGAAAGAAAAGAAGTAGAATGCATTTGAATGAAGGCGTTTTAGTTACAGAAGGGGGGAAGTGCTTAAATGTTAAAGAGCAGAGAATTAAAAAAGTGCAGACTTTTCCATTGATGCATTTAAGGGATCAAAATAGCACTTTCTAGTAGAACCAGTTGAAATATGTATGTCCAATCACATATAACAATGTGTCAACCTCTAACCTGCCTAGACATTCATCTGTCCAATATGATGTAACCCAGTGCCCATACATCTATAGCAAGGTTGATAATTGGGATGTAGTTGGGGCAGGAATCAGGTGACTTTAGGCAATATGAAGTGGTCTGTGAGATGTGTAGTTGCCATTTTGATACAAAACAAGTCAGATAATACCTCCCGATTCCTCTCTCACCTCTCCACTATTGCCTTGGGTATTGTGTTAGTGCAAACCCAATTACAAGTCATCATCAGTCAATTCCTGTCAACAAGTGTGGTGGTGATTGTTATGGGTAGTAAATGCCTCTACTTTGATGAAACTATGGACACGGCCTGAGGATGCCAATCCTATCAGCAGTATTGGCTATGAGGATAATCCATAAACATCTACAGGCTCTATATCATGTCAGGGTGTATCTATACTGATGTTGGAGTTTTAGTGCAAGGCATCAATCTAAGATACCCAATTGACACTGATTTGAAGCAAGAACAATCCATCTTTTCACACCTGAAATGCAAAGTAGCAGAATTTAAAAGGTTCAGGACAGAAAAGCCTCAGTCTAATTTAGAATCAATTTAATTTTTAGGTGTATATATTTTCTGAAGTAAAAATCCACAAAAATATATATAATGCAAAGTTTTATAGTGGCTGTTTTATCTAAAATGATGTTACTGCCTGGAGACACCATGGGAGCGCACAGAGCTGCTACTGTAACCACTTGATGCATATTCAACTGGACAAGTGCTTTTCATGTTGTACATCAATAAGCTCTTTGTAAAGCGCAGCACAGAATATTTACTAAGGTAGGAAAGGATCCTTATGGTGGCCTATTGTGTCAAACGTTAGCACGGTGGTCACTTTAGAGGTCATGATAGAGTTTTTCTCCATATGACTGCAGGATACAGAGGGACAGTGTATTTGTCATGAAAAAAACATTTGGTCCACAAAGATATATAGAGCGTCCCAAGTAACTGGAGTTGGTCAGAAACTTTAATTATATTGAAGGTAAGCCTTGTATCATATCTAAAACACACCTTCTCTATTGGGGCCCTTCACTGCAACTCCCCAAGCTGTGGTACTTCTGCTATCACCTGCAGGTTCCCCAAGCAGCCTGTAGGTGGGGCAGTGAGCTGCTGCCGCTGCTGCAGCTCTGACTACTGGCTGCTGGGTGACGAGGGAGATGGTTCTGTACCCTCCCTCAGTGGTAACCCAGCTGGTGGTGGAGGAAGGTGGCAGTGAAGAGCCCAGTGTTGGAGCTGGTGGTTGAGGAAGGCAGCCCGGCCTGTGGCTGTTTCCAGAGAATGGTGCCATCTAGTGAATGCACCTTCCATGCCTTTTGCTTGCTGCCACTTTTATGTAGCATATAGGAACATGAGGGGAAGGATTTAACCTACCAGTGAAATAGCCAGGTGAATGTGACTCACGATGGAGATACCTACTACCCTCTTTAATGATGACACCACTGGGGTGGGTCTGATCATCTTCCCAATAGCTAAGCCATCTGTTTGAATATACAATATAACCCTTAGCTACAGAATGTTTATTTTCTTATTACCTGGATTATACATGTTTGTTGTATGGCAGATTCAGTCATTTGTGAACAGAGCTGAATTTCCAGGATGAACATGCTGGATCATTAAGTGGCCTCACTACCTTGGCCGGATACACTCCTTCTGCATCAGATTTTTTGGCATTATATCCCCTGGAAACCTCTGTTTGATAATATATCTACTGATAGACCTGGTTACATTGCCTGGTTGCATTGCCTTGTGACCTTCATGTGACTACAGCATATTTACATCTAGTACTCTATATTGAGAGTTATGGTTATGGTGCCTCACCACATTTACATTGGATATAAATAAATGAGTGCATGTGATCGCTTGATCATTTAGCTTTCACACAAAAGTGACTACCCTAATTTCCTCAGTAGAGTCGTCAGGTTTACCCTGATGTACATGCGTATATCAGTATATGGATAGTTGCCTAATAACATTGCTAAGTTAAACTTTTCCATTACACCTGGAGTAGCTAGACCTTCCCAGATGGATGTGAATTACCCAGCTTACATTGTCTGGTAACAGAGGAGTACCCATATGCTACTACATACCCCCGGCACCCCGGACAAACTCTGTGTGGTGTCAGGTGTTACGTCTATGTTATATGAGAGGAGCCCCAGGCCTCAGGTAGGTTATTGGTGTAGCTACTGCGTAGCTTATTGCAGTGACTTTTCAAAAGGCAAGTCACATATGGGATCAAAGCCAGAGGAAAGAGTGATATTTCAATAAATCTCTCATTCTTCTGGCCAATTGTTGTGAGGTGATTTTGTGGCTCATATTTTTTGACATGAGCCACATCAGGAAAATACCCCAGAACCGATAATATAACAGTCACCAACAGTCATGTTAATGCCAGACAGTAATATCCCAAAAAAGTCAGTTATCAGATTGACGGACAACTGCATTAGCATGGGTTCTAACTGTAAATGGTGGTGGCAGCTTTATCATTTTTAACAATACTTTGACCAAATCTACTCAGTCTCAATCTAAGACAACCTGTTACCATAGCAACATGGAGGATGGAAATAGATGTGTGGACAGTATGGCTTCTCTATGAGCTTTACTTTGGCCAATGCAAGCTTTACATTGTAAAATGCTTCTGTATTCTGGTTAAATATTGCTTACTGTTACATATTAAAATACATATAATCTACCCTTTTACAGCATTTCATGCAGGTATAGAATACTATTCTGCCAGCTTTTCAAATTATTATGAACCTGATGTCCCCTTTAAAAGTGACTTGGGATGTCCATCTGGAAACAATCACACACAATGGACAAGGTCCATACTTTACAGCAACAACTGCAGATAAATGTGTCCTCATAGTCAGGACACTCTGTATCATCGCAAACCTTTGCCTATCCTACTTTAGGTAATCCTTAGATGCATGTCTCTGGGTGGTACAACAGTTTTTCATAAGAATGATTATATGGAAAGTCTATACTGCTATGTAAATTCATGCCTTAAGCTATATCTCTTTAGTGCCGTACCCTCAGGCAGTGTGAGCAGCTGCTGGTTTATAGTGCTATAATGTGTCAGTCTGTGAAAGCAGCCATCTTGTCCCTTTAACTGTTGCTGGTTCCCAAAATATGTTTTTCAAATCAGCACTTTATGGTTGTCTTTTTACCTCACTTTGTCTACCACCATCCCCGTTCCTACCCTCACCTAATGTATTTCTCCCCATCTCATACTAAATTTGGTGCTATTGAAAGATAACGACCCGATATCTTTCTCCCACTTATCTGCATTCATTATATTTATGTATTTGCCTCCCAATGTCTTGCCCCATATAATGGGCGTACACCAAAATGACTCAGTCAATATTGCCATTTCCATTTAAATAGGATACCTTATCGAGTACACTATACCATACAGGAAGAAAAGAACTCTTTAATACATTATTTCACTTAAAAAGACACTAAAGGATACATTTAGTATCACAAATATTCACTTGTCTATGATCTTATATATAAGCCTAATTATATCACTCATATAGAAACACCACCAGCATCGCAGAGATGATCCCAACAAGCCAGGAAACTAATACCTTTCAGGCTGGGAGGTCATTTTACTATACACTGGTGAACCTCCAAAGGCAAAAAGGTCCATCTCAAAATGTGCCGGGATAATTGCTTACTCAGCCTTTCTGCAAGGACCAGAGCGCAGAGGGTTAGGGGATGTACATGGTGTGATAGAGAGAGGATGTGGAGACAGATGCCTAAGGCACCACCTCACTAGGAGACTTCTGCATGTCTCAATGAACTTCATTAGGGCTAAGTCTATCCCTGTAGCCCCACTTACTGACAGGTTAAGGTGAGTTGCTGAGGGATAAGACTCGTTTAGTGAGCCTGGGGGCATTCTCCTGAGCCACACAGTAGACTTGATGACCTTACTATCAAACAGCTCTATTGTTAGGGTCACACTTTCTGTTTGGGACCCTCTAGGCAGGGCGTAATGTATGGAGCCACACAGTAAATAAAAGACGATTCTACTAGGAACAGCTTTAGTATTAGGGTCACTTCTCTGTTGGAGGCCAGTGGATGTACAGAGAAATTAATACACAAATGGAGGGAAGGCTGGAGGGAGGGAGAGGGGGCCCACTTGAAGCTATCATGCTATTGAAGCTATAATGCTATTCATAGTGCCACGTCCATATATAGGCCAAATATACAACTGTTATCTCCCAGTAGTATTCTCCATTATTGCAGCCGCTTGTACTGTAGCCTGTCCAGGATTGTTTTTGTCTGAGATACCCAACTTCATACCTAGGGGACAACACTATCATTTTCATCATGTAATAGTCATGTTGTAAACAATCGGACTGCAGTTTATAATAGATAACTGTTGTGTAGTCTGTAGGCATGCAGAGGTCATGACTTGAATGACAGTTTATAGCCTGAGTATGACACGATGGTCTATAATATGACATTGAAATAAGATAACAACATCATTACTGTATGAACTAGGAGGTAGTTTTTTCAATTCCATTTCCACAATCTAAAGTATTCTATTTAATGAAGTAACTTTTTCACAATCTACAAATACAAACGACCCAGACAGCATTGGTCCCGAGAGCCCATATATGTGTTATATGTGTTACTTGGGCCAGCTGGGCTTGCCCATATCTGGGTTATGGTCCTTTTTGTCCAGGACTATAGGTTGAAGCCCAGATGGGCAAGCCCAGGAAAGCTTTTCTTTTCATAAATGCATTGTAAATATTTCAAAACATGCTGACATCTGATTTTGCTCCAGAAATCATTTATTGTACATTCTTATAGTTTGTGCTAAAGTGGAATGAGTCTCGGCTTGAGCTGGGCACTTTGAATCTGTGCTGACCCATCTGGGCCTTGGACTATAAGTACCATAATCAAGATATGGGCAAATCAGCTTGCCCAAGTAAAAACATGTATGGGCTCCACAAGCAATGCCGGCTTGACAATGCAGCCCTTTCATTTGCAAGCAATATGGAGCATACTCCTCCCAATCTCAATGCCTCTCCTTTCCTGTCCTCTGTGTAGTGGTGGATCCGTGTGAGTGCCAATAAGCAAATGAAGAAGTCAATTCCTATCAACTGGTGATGCAGTGGAGGTGATCCACATGGGAATACGATGCCTCTATCTTGGTGACACGTTGATGACACTTTGACGAAGCCACTAACAAGGCTTCAGACTGCCAATCCCATCACAGCAGGGTAATGAGAAGCCATGAAATAGTCATGAGCCTGGTGTGTCTCACTGCTATGTGAGATAAGGTGTGGAGTATCAGTGGTAAGATACCAAATAGATGCTTCATTTGATGCTAAAACTCCCAATCAAAATGTCACAGTAAACCTATAGAAGTATTTACATTTTTAAACTGCAGTAGCACGATTTCCAGTATTCTGCAATGCCTCTACCCAAATAAATATTTAATAATTGGGATTCAAGCAATGCTGATTGTGACCAGGAGAGCTGAAATTATTTCCACTTATCATCCAGAAGCTGGAAAATGGATGATCATGGTGAACTTGTGGCTTGATGAACCATTGTCCTGGTAACTGAATGTGGCAGTTCACCAAAAAAAAAGGAATTATCAATTTCAGGATGAATCAGTCAGATACTGGTGATTGAGACACTCAAAATAATGATTCCCTTTAACCACTAAACATAGTTGATATAATTTATACTAATTACTGAATCAGTTAAACCCTGCAGCCAATGTCAGTGATATGACTCTTAATCATGGATGGTAAACAAGCCCCAATAGAATCCAGACATTACTAAGAATCTTTTAAGAGACATTGATCTATACTATCAGTGCAGGCTTCACATGAAAACTTCAAATGATCTTTATCAAACGCTTTTGAAAGTTCAAGATCTATTTAAATGATGAATTGAGCCAGATTTAATGCAGCTTTAATGTTATCATATTCTCTCGGTATGATAAAGGCAGCACAGACATCTTCCTCCTGCATTCTAACAATAACAGATGATTACTGTGTGGAAGCTTCATTATTTATGAAGCACCATCTGTCTTGTGGTAATGGAATAGCCATGTTTAGCTTTTAATGGCAAATGTATGATTGTGGTACAGTCTAGATGATTAAAGTTTTTTTAGATGGGCCTTTCCTGACAGTAATGTACCCTTCTAGATGCAATTGAGGAAGCAAAGCCACAGACACTGTAAGGATAATTTCATCTATAATAGTTGAAGGAATTTGGCAATCGTAAAACCTCTTTCAATTTGTGCCAGTTGTGTAACATAGGGTGACTGCTATTTAATTGCCACATGCCAATTTTAGAGGTGCTTGACTTGTAATTATCGGTGTTTTTGGATTAGGTTCAGGTTACTTACCATGCTTGATGTTTGATTACCTTAAATGACAAAAAGCGGTTATGCCATTTAATGTATATATATAGAGGACTTTACACAAAAATATTGAAGGAATGGGGGTGCCAGGTCCAGATTGAATCAGGGGTAGGAGATGCATCTGGACTAAGAGACCAACCAACTATAAGAGCCGTGCTAATTGCTACCCGCGTGTTATTACAACAGTCTTTTCTTTGCATCTGTGGCGCTGTATTCTCACTAACAGGGGCAGAGAGAAAGAGAAGGCTGTTTTGATTATTATCAGGAATATATGGGAAGATAGTATCTATACTTTAATTACAAGCCCTGAGGGACCCACTCATCCACTCAAATGCTGACAGAGCAGTTCCCTATATTCGACAAACAGAGATATAGGCAGCTAAACATCGGCATCAATGCATGTTCCTACAGGGAAGGATTTTCAGCAAGAACCCTGAGTTGGAAAAGTTGAATGTGCCTTTTAGATAGATGCCAATGGTGCATCACATTCACTTCATACCTAGAGGGACTTAATCTGATCCCAAAATATCCTAAAACTCTCTAATCCCTCTAGTGCCTATGAGGACCATCTTATCAGACCCAGACAATCTGATTTGGATCTTGTGTTAATTCATGTACCTTATTTAGATGATAGTAGATCATACCCTAAGGATATCGACAGAGCTGAAAGGACAAGTTGGTCTGAAAAGACAAGAGGTGATCAAAACAGGTTTCATAGTAAATGATAGAGTTCACGGAACACAATATCTATGATCCAATATTGATGCCTGAATCAGTCCATTATAGTCCCCATAACGAGATTAATACCTTCATTAGGCACTATGATGAGTTTCATAATAACAGCCAGTGGCTGATTGTTTAGTACCAAATAAACCTGCATTAAGGTGGGTCGCTTCCTCTTGAATATGGACACACTGCGCAGGTATCTGCGCATATAGCTTAAATGTATCAGAATGAGCTAATATTACAGTATCTGATACATATATATGCTGATTAAGCCATGTTAAAAAATTGGGAAATTTCAAGCAAAATTGAGCATTTTATTGGACTTTGTATAGTTGATATATTTAAAGCTAATGATATTTGCTATTTTTATCAAAAGTTAGAACATTGAAACTATTTACCAATAAATCATTATCTAGGATATAGACAAAGGCCCATGGCCAGAGGATATTTTGGTATCGTTCCCCCCAAGGTGTGGCTGGGGCAGTATCCCACGAAGCCGCAGGCTGAGTGGGATGCGCCCCAGCCCCACCGAGGGGGGAACGGTACCAAAAATCCTCTGGCCATGGGCCTTTGCCTTTATTTTATGGTTTTTATTCTTCAAAATATGTTTAATTGCATATAAATGGCCATAAGAATTTGAACAAATGATGATGTCATAGGCCATGTGATACAGGAGGACCGTATCCCATGGGGGGCATGGGATACGGGATTTCTAGTACTTAAGCATAGTGGTCATCGTATCCACCATGAAATAAGATATAGATCTCATTAAGTTACTTAGAAAAGCCAAGGGTATCGATTGTAGCCATTTTCTACCCTGATTCTAGCCAATTTACACTTTATTTACTGTCATATGTTAGCAAATGATCTGAACTATTTTCTGAGAAAGTTAAAAAAAATTCTGTTAATTTTGAATACCATTTTTTAAAGTGAGCCTAGGCTTGCCTAGCCTGTAGGCCACGCAGTGGCCTACAGGCTAGGCAAGCCAAACACTTTATGCAGTGGTCGAAATCTATGTGGGATTTGCAGCATTGAATTGACAAGTTCAGTGGCTAATTTCCAAGAAATGCATCAATATTAATATTTGAAATATTAGCACATCATCTGCGATTATGATGATCTATCACTCACCTGATCATTAATTACAAAATAATTAGATATGTGATCATTTATCACGACAGATTTCTGCATAATGTTGTAAAAACTTTGAGATGGGACAAAATGGCTGACATAATGGATATTCTCACATTCTCCTAACACATTCAAATACATCAGTAGTTTCTCAACGCAATTCGACTAAACATCTGGATGGAGAGTGTACAGTCGGTGACGTCACACTATCAGTGACGTCACAGCCTTAGCGACGCCGCTAGGTCACCAAGCAACGTCGCTACGTCACCTAGCAACGTTGCCACGTCACCTAGCAGTCCATGTTGTTTTGATTTGTGTTTGTGGTCAGAGTCGGCAGTAGTTTGTGGCCGGGTTTGTGGTCAAAGTCGGCAGTAGTTTGTGGTCAAAGTCGGCAGTAGTTTGTGGTCAAAGTCGGCAGTAGTTTGTGGTCAAAGTCGGCAGTAGTTTGCTGTCAGAATCGGCAGAAGTTTGCTGTCAGAATCGGCAGTAGTTTGCTGTCAGAGTCGGCAGTAGTTTGCTGTCAGAATCAGCAGAAGTTTATTGCCAGAGTCGACAGTACCGGTAGTTTGCTGTCAGAGTCGGCAGTAGTTTGATGACAGAGTCGGCAGTACCTGTAGCTTGGTGTCAGACACTCTGACACAAAACTACCGACTCTGACAGAGTCGGCACTAGTTTGCTGTCAGAGTCGGCAGTAGTTTGGGGGGCTCACTTTTTTCCAGGGAGGCTTCCAATTTTAATTTGCCAATAACGCTACAAATTGATAGCAATTTATTCCTTTTCTTCCCCAAAACATCATATTTTTACCCAGAATTTCATGGCATACAACTGTTAGATTAATTTTTCATTAAAGTGGAACATATTGCCATTTCACATGTGAAGTTTTACATTTCTGTGCATAATGGTTGATACCTAAAAAAATTATTGAAGTTTTCACATTTTTTTCTTATTTTTAGAGAAAGGTTTAAACAATTAAATTTTTCAAAATTCTGTATTTAAAAAAGTAGGTCGGGACCCCCCCATTTTTTTTTCATTTTCTGTTTCTATATGATTCAGACTGTCTTTAGAAAAAAAAAGAGATATTCTGTTAACTTTGATCAAAGGGTAGCGACCCACCTTAAGCAACAGACAGAGTTTGATTGCAGAATAATCATTTATGGGAGGGAGAGAGGGAGGGAGGGAGGGAGGGAGGGAGGGAGGGAGGGAGGGAGGGAGGGAGGGAAAGAGGGAGGGAGGGAGGGAGGGACAGGGACATAGGAAAGGAGGAAGGGATGGAGGGAGGGAGGGAGGGAGGGAGGGAGGGAGGGAAGGAAGGTGGGAGGAAGGGAGGGAGGGAGGGAGGGAAGGTGGGAGGAAGGGAAGGTGGGAGGAAGGGAGGGAGGGAATTATAGAGGGAAATGGAAATTGGAAAAACACATTAGCCTCTCAGGCAGCCATTAACACGGGTCACTGGGTGCAGCACTGCAGTAATATGTCATTGTGAAGTGTGTGAATTAGTCCCAGCTCTGCTGACGGACCATGAAAGTGCCCATTTGTATGAATATGCTGCAGGGAGGTGGCCACAAGCTGCTCCTATGTTTTAAAGTGTGTGAAGTAGAGCTATTGCTAGATAGGCCTACATGTTGTATTAGACATAGATTCTGAATATACTTCTACATTTTCTGACATAGTGCCTTCTTCCATTATGTAGAGAAATTAGAAGAGCACATCATCATGCATGATTAATGCGTCCTGCACGGAGCAATCACCACACCTGCCCTACATTAGCCTCTCATGGTCAGGCAGCCATTAACACGGGTCACTTGGTGCAGCACTGCAGTAATATATCATTGTGAAGTGTGTGAAGTAGTCCCAGCTCTGCTGACAGACCATGAAAGTGCCCATTTGTATAAATATAGGCAGCAGAGCTGCTCCTATGTTGTTAAGTGTGTGTCTAAGAAGTAGAGCTGTACATCGCGATATATACTGTATTAGTCGGATTCTGAATTTACTTCTACATTCTCTCATATAATGTCTTCCTTCAGGTACCTCACTTACCAGTAGTCCTAGAACTATTTTTCTGTCCGTAAATTGTGAGGGTATTTCGAAGTGCCCTGTTGTCATGATGTACCATGTGAGGACTGTAATGACTATAAGTGACTGCCACGGTACTACTGGTAGGGTGATTAATGAGGGCAATCATTCAGGCAGTGCATTCTGGGCAAAATCTACAGCAGAAACTACTTTAGAGTTTCATGTTGAGATGACATTTACCTTTAGAGAGGTAGGCTATTCAGGACTAGGTTTTCCTTCTTTACTCACAACCATCTTAATATAAACCTTCTGCATTTATGTTAATTGCACTGCAACAACTGTCTTTCCACTTGAATTTGATTTCTACATAGAGGCCCCCTGGGGAAAACAATAAGAGCTCCCAAACCTCTTCATTTGGCTAAAAATAAAATCATACATGTATTGCTTCTCTTTTTCTCAGGTAGAGTTTACAATGCTCTATGTCTCTTAGAAATGCTTTAACCCCTTCCACACGGTAAGCCAATATATTGCACAAAATTGCATTGAGTTACAGGAAATCCAGGGGTGAAGGGCTTAAGAGATCCTGATCCCATCATCTTTCCCTGGAGAGAATTCTGTATCTGATACCACTTTCTCATACTCCAGTTTGCTGACAGGTTGGGGCCAGAACACATCCCTGAGGGACTGCCTGGACATGCAAATTTAGAGCGGCATCACTTCCATTAATTTCCAGCCACATCTAGCCTAGTCTGGTGGATGGAATAAAAGTGATATACAATCTTTTTGTAAGAAAAGATTTAGTCACTGCTATCACTATGCTATCAAAATTTTCCTGGCTACAAAGATAGGAAGTGACTTATGCAGGCATGTATTTGGTAAATTCATGAAATTATTCTTCATATGGTACCACCCATGCAGTATGGACAATGTGATAAGTAAAGAACTATGAGGCAGAAACAACTAACTAAATTAGGAACAATGACAGCTGTGGGAGACATCAGGTACAAACAGACTCTTAGAGCCATAATGAGAAATAATGATGAATAATGAGAAATACATGGTTGTAAAGAGACCGCTAAGAGGAGTATATGTGAAGTCATTTATATAACTAGCCCTGAAAGGGCGGGTGTTGAGAACAGTTTCTTACCACCAACTAAATGCCTCCCATACCAAAGTGTTATGAGACTTCAATTCATATAAAAGGTCCCGTTACCTGTATGTAATAAATGATGGACACTAAGGCCAGAATTTCTTCAGGGAAATGATGTCATACATGATATTTATAGAAAAGGTACCATATTTGTCTTGTTACATTTCACTGTTTCAAAGGCTAAGGTCTCAGACACCTAGTTCTTTATAATATGCTCTGCATGGAGAGTGTCTCTAGCTGAAGGGCACACTCCCCTAGCAGAGGGTTAGTAGGCAGCAGGACAGTTCCCACCAAGGGGTCAGACAGAACCGGTATGTGGGAGGACCCAGCCACATAACAACTGTAGTATAACCTCACACAGTGGTGGTTGGCCATACTTCCAATGTCATACAGTTCAGATGAATGGATCTCACAGTCAACAGGCGGGTCTCCAATGCAATGTGAGATTAAATGCTTCTACAAACCCATGTTATTATTGGCCATCCATACCACACACATTCTATATTAAAGGGAAATATTCTGTACTTCAATGCTGATCAGTATAATCATTTATACCCTTCAATTCTTTTCTCTGCTCTATTAACTGCTTGATAAAACATCTATTGGTAAACACTGCTTAACATGTTCAAATGTTTGCTTAAATTTGTACTTGGCTGCCTCTCCCTGCTCATCTATTTACCTCACTTTGTCTGCCACTATCCACATTCCTCCACATACTCCACCTTAGGTCCTTCTCCCTATCTCAAATTAAAGTGGTGCAATTGAAAGATAGCAACCCAATATCTCTCTCCCACTTATCTGTATTCATTATATTCATGTGCTTGCCTCCCAATGTCTTACCCCATGTATGGTCTTACACCAAAATGACTCAATCCATAATAGTGCCCTTTCCATCTAAATAGGGTACCTTAGGGGAGATTTAGTATCACAAATTTTCACTTGTCTATGATCTTATATGTAAGCTTAATTATAACACTCATATAGAAACAATGGCCATGTCTCCTAGCCTCTCATCCATACACATGTGAATTACATTGCATCCCTATCATCGCAGAGACGATCCCAACAAGCCATAAAACTATTACCCTTCAGGCTGCAATGTCCTTTAACTATACACTAATGAACCTTCAAAGGCAAATAGGTTTATCTAAAAATGCACCAGGATAATTGCTTACTCAGCATGTTTGCAAGGACCAGAGGGCAGAAGGCTAGGGGATGTACATGGTGTGACAGAGAGAGGACATGGAGGCAAATGCCTCAGACACTATCCTACTGGGTGGCTCCGGCATGTCTCAATGAACTTCATTAGGACTAAGTCTATCTATGCAGCCCCACTTACTGACAGGTTAAGGTGCATTGCTGAGGGATAACAATCATTTAGTGAGCCTGGGGGCATTCTCCTAAGCCACACAGATGACCTTACTACCAGACAGCTCTATTGTTAGGGCCACACCTTCTGTTTGAGACCCTCTAGGCAGGATGTAATGTATGGAGTGGGGTTTTAGCTCCACTTACTGATTATGTTTCCGGGAGCTGCTGAGGATCATGAGCCACACAGTAAATAAAAGACAATTCTACCAGGAATAGCATAAGTACTAGGGTCGCTCTTTCTGTTTAAGGCCATAGGTGAGGATGCACAGAGTAATGAATACACAAATAGAGGGATGGCTGGAGGGGGGAGAGGAGCCCACTTGAAGCTATTGTGGCATTGTCTTTTTTCATACTGTCACTGATAGAGCCCATGTCCATATATATAGGCTAAATATACAATTGTTATCTCCCAGTAGTATTCTCCATTACTGCAGCCACTAGAACTGTAGCCCGGCTAGAATTGTTTTTGTCTGAAATACCCAAGTTCAATCATAGGGTACACCACTATGCTATCATTTTCATCATGTAATAGTCATGTTGTAAGCAAACAGACTGAAGTTTGTAAGAGATATAGCAGTAGATGTAGTCTGTAGGCATGCAGAGGTCATGACTTGAATGACAGTTTATAGCCTGAGTATGACAAAATGGTCGAAATAAGATAACAACATCATTACTGTATGAACTAGGAGTTTCCACAATCTTAAGTATTCTATTTAATGAAGTAACTTTTTCACAATCTACAAACACAAACCACCCAGACAGCGGTGGTCCCTGGGGCCCATAAATGTGATATATGTGTTACTTGAGCCAGCAGGGCTTGCCCATATCCGGGTTATTCCCCTTCTTTGTCCAGGACTATAGGTGGGCACCCAGATGGGCAGGCCCAGGAAAGCTTTTCTTTTCATTAAGTCATTGTAAATATTTCAAAACATGCTGACATCTGATTTTGCTCCAGAAATCATTTATTGTACATTCCTATAGTTTGTGCTAAACTGGAATGAATCTAGGACTGAGCTGGGCACTTTGAATCTGGGCTGACCCATCTGGGCTGACCCATCTGGGTACCCACTTATAGCCCCGGACAATAAGGACCATAACCCAGATATGGGCAAATCAGCTTGTCCAAGTAAAAACATGTATGGGCTCCACAAGCAATGCTAGCTTGGCAATGCAGCCCTTTCATTTGCCAGCAATATGGAGCATACTCCTTCCAATCTCAATGACTCTTCTTTCCTGTCCTCTGTGTAGTGGTGGATATGTGTGAGTGCCAATAAGCAAATGAAGAAGTCAATTCCCATCAACTGGTGATGCAGTGGAGGTGATCAACATGGGAATATGATGCCTCTATTTTGATGACACATTGATGACACTTTGACGAAGCCACTAACAAGGCTCCAGACTGCCAATCCCATCACAGCAGGCCCTGCTAGCACCACTCGTCTAAATCACGTAAATATTTCGTAAAAATGATGAGACATAATAATGATGTAGTTCAGACGAGTGGTGCTAGTAGGAGGGTAATGAGAAGCCATGAAATAGTCATGAGCCTGGTTTTCAGTATTCTGCAATGCCTCTACCCAAATAAATATTTAGAAGTAGTGATCAGATAATGAATGTACAGATACATTACAAGGATGTACTTAGTCAATTCATATGAATATATCAATGCCCCACACCATGGATATTACAGGCAGCTATATTACCCCAAACCTACCCAACTGCTTGTGTCCTCCTATAGAGATTATATGGCTGCCTGGAGCACTCCTGTGGGCCTCTTTTCCTGTCCTCGAAACCCTAAACAATCCTTTCTCTCCCTTCCCTTAAGGGCCCTGCCTATGTTCACTAATGTTGCATGTCCTGCCTGTCCTTTGCCACGGAGTAATATGAAACCTGCCAAAAGTAACTCTACTAACCCCTTTTATTGTCTGCCTGCAGGAGGTTGGTGCCTCTCACATGCACTGCACCTGCACAGTGACACTATGTCCAACCTAAATGAAGACAGCGTTTAGATGGAGTACCATTTCTGTAGAACTGATTGCCGCTCAATGATGTTTTGATACTGTTCTGGAGACATTTTTTGGCACCCCCTTGAGACTGGTCAGAATATTTGAGCCTCCATTGTGAAATATAGTAACGTGTGGGTGACTTTTTTTTTACCCTTCCCACTCTGGAGGGGTCAAATTATTGTTGCTCCCCTCAAACCCACCAACCCCCACCTGTGGATAAATAATGGACACTCCCTTAGTTTACCGATTACCACCAATTTAGTGATCAGTACAGATGAAATGACAGATATATGTATCTGGGGCCCTACTGATGTCATTACTCAAGGATGCACCGAGTCCCAGAATTCACCTGCTGTGCATATCAAATGAATATATATAGCCAGTCTTACCACTGACAATAAGCAATAAAGCGATAAATTGGCTGGCTATCCAATATCTAGTGACACATTATGTTAGCAGAGTTTAGAAAGGGGACTAATGCCTTTATTGGCAGGATAATATACACAAACCCTGAGGGAATGACCATTGCCCTATACCTGGTAGGCGGTGGCTGATAGATTCCTCTAGCCCCCTTATCTGTAGATAAAGCTGGGATAAGCTGCAAAACCAACACGATCTCTACACATACTCTACAAGTAGGGATATGGTGCTGACATAGAAAGGTTGTACTGATGCTTTTATGATCACGTTGGTTGAATGTCTCATCTAGACACTAAACACTGATTGGCAGCTTGTAGATTCCCATATGAGACACTGCTAGTTTAGACAAGCCTTCTGTCTCAGCACTGGCAGTTGTGCGAATGCTTAACTTATGGGTGATTGCCGGTGTTTAAGGATTAATGTGGATCTATATGAGACACATATTGATGTGGCATACCAGGGATTAGAGAGTAAGACAGTGTTGAGTAAGGTAAAGGCAGAGGGAGAGAATAAGCAAGACAGAGTCAGAAAGACAGACAAAAAGGGGGGAGAGGTATGAAGAGACTCCAGAGAGAGAGAGAGAGACAGAGAAGAGAGACAGGGAGAGACGCAGAGGGGACGGTAGTTGATATTTTTTTTAAGTTCTGTATAATGTTCGCAACTTGCAGTCTGGTTATATAGTGAATAACCTTGGTGTTTGAGACAGATACAAGTTTATGATAAACGATACCTTCAAGAATATCTCAAAGTAAAGCATGAGTACTGTCGTTCAACTACAATTAGGCCTACCATCTTGTTAGAGCCTTGGATATCCTACTGTCCCTGATGTGTGGGATGCTGTTTTTGCCATCCATTTTCTGCTGATCACAGCAGGCGTAGAACCTGCGGTATTATCCCCATGCCCCACCTTGCACAACTGCATGTCTCTGCGTGCATCCAATTGGTCTGCCATGTCCTAAGCCTCTTTTTTTGGCAAAACATGTGATATACATACCTCATGGAGTCCATGCTTTAGTGGTCAATCACTGGTCATATAACCCCCTTGCTATGTTATAGGTGCCCCACATCAGTCACTTTGTCTGTACATGTGCAGCGGAAAGGGGGAAAGGGCCTCTGACCGAGATGTAATACACAGATTACCCAGTTGCATGTTGGGAAGCCTTGGCCTGGGAGGCAACAGATTAGTGTGTTCTGAAGAGTCAGTTGTGTCAGTGCCTTTATATTGTCAGCGCTCACAGCAACATAAGTTTTTCATACTATGGAAGAATATTAAAAGGTGTACTAAGTACATGATTGTTAAGACTCTTAAAGAGTATGATATTCATCTCTTCTTGGCTACTGTCCCAAGTCTAATGCAAATGCAAAGCCTATTATTGATGCACCATTCTGCTTTCAGATGTGTCCTTAGAATTCTAAAACGACCTGCCTTAACCAAACCCTATATTCAGGTATTGGCCCTTTGACAGTGAATCACCTACATGGGGGCACCTCTTGCTGAGTAAAGCTGATTGGGGATTCAAGCAATGCTGATTGTGACCAGGAGAGCTGAAATTATTTCCACTTATCGTCCAGAAGCCGGAAAATTGATGATCATGGGTGAACTTGTGGCTTGATGAACCATTGTCCTGGTAACTGAATGTGTAAAGGAATTATCAATTTCAGGATGAATCAGTCAGATACTGGTGATTGAGACACTCGAAATAATGATTCCTTTTAACCACTTAATATAGTTGATATAAGTCGTACTAATCACTGAATCAGTTAAACCCTGCAGCCAATCTCAGTGATACGACTCTTACTCATGGATGGTAAGCAAGCCCCAATAGAATCCAGACATTACTGAAAATATACTAGGAGAAATTAATCTATGATATAAACATAACCTTTACATGATGTAAAATCTTCAAATGATCTTTACTAAATCCCCTTGAAAGTTCATGATCTATTCTCAACATAAAGTGAGCCAGATTTAATGCAGTTTTAATGTTGTTATAATGTTCTCTCAGTATGATAAATGCAGCGTGCACATCTTCATCCCGTATTCTAACAATGACAGGTAATTACTTTGTGTTGAAGCTTCATTATTTATGAAGCACCATCTGTCTTGTGGTAATGGAGTAGCCATGTTTAGCTGTTATTGGCACATGTATGAGTGTGGTACGGTCTAGATGATTAAAGCTTTCAGAGATGGGCCTTTTGGGACAGTAATATACCCTTCTAGATTAAAGAAACAAAATCACAGACACTGTGAGGATAAATTCATCTATCATAGTTGAAGGAACTTGGCAATTGTAAGACCTCTTTTAATTTGTGCCAGTTGTGTAACATAGGGGGACTGCTATTTCATTGTCACATGACAATATCAGAGAGCCTTTTAACTTGTTATTATCTGCGTTTTTTGCATTGGGTTCAGGGTTCAGCTAGCTTGATGTTTGATTAACTTAAATGACAAAAATGTCCAAGCAATTTAATACATATAAAAAATAGAGGACATTGAAGAGGAATGAGTGTTGTTCCTCAGCCCTTCCTTTATCATCAGGAAGGAGAGTTAAAGGAATCTGTCAACCAGGACCTAACAGACAAGGCTGCCACCATTCCCCAAGCCTTTCTGTACATCTTCCTGCCAATACAGGCACTGATACTGCTCCTCTACCCTTTCATGTGTAATTGGTCCTTTTTCCATTTGTCTTCAAGTCCTGCTCCCTCCCACCTTCTCCTTCTGTCTGCAGACAAAGTGCCAGTTCCAGATTGAATGAGCTGTAGGAGATCCATCTGGGCTAAGAGACCAACCAACTAAGACCCGTGCTAATTGCTACCCATATGGAATTACAACAGTATTTTCTTTGCATCTGTGGCCCAGTATTCTCACTAACAGGAGCAGAGAGAAAGAGAAGGCCGTTTTGATTATCTAAGACATATATGGGATTTATGGTAATTACAAGCCCTGAGGGACAACTCATCCACTCAAACACTGAGGGCAGTTCTGTAAGTCTATATTCAACAAACATAGATATAAGCAGCTAAACATCTGTTTCAATGCATGTTCCCACAGGGAAGGATTTTCAGAGCCATGAGCTGGAATGGTTGCATATGATATAAGATCTATAGCGGTCTATACCATATATAAATACCGTATTCGTCGTAATAAGCGCCCTGGGCGCTTATAAAATTATTTTGTATGATGTTTTACTACTTAAGAGTTTAATTGTCTCTAAAATCATGAAATCTGAGCCTTTGTTCTAGTCTAAAAATTCCCCAAAAGGGGGGGGGGGGCACTTATTAGGGGGAGGGCGCTTATTATGTCAAATACGGTAAATATAATATCAACTTCAAGACCGAAGATGTGTGACATTGTTTAAGTGTGGAACAGTGTGTTTGGAATGTGATGCTTGTGAGGCATGTTATAATAGCACACACAAGTTCAATGATACACATTCCATGTTGTATGGTAAAGTTCTACAATATTATGTTCCATGATGTCATCAAGCATCACCAAACAGTATTACACTAATGTGTCCAAATATAACTCTGGATGTGCCTTTTAGAGAGATGCCAGCGGTGCATCACATTCACTTCATGGCTAGAGGGAGACCCTCTCTTATCTGATCCCAAAATATCCTGAAACTATCTCTAATCCCTCTCCTCATCTCACTAAGTGCCTATTAGGACCATCTTATCCGACCCAGACAATCTGATTTGGAACTTAGTGTTAATTCATGATAGTAGATCATACCTCAAGGATATCTACTGAATTGAAAGGACAAGCTGGTCTGCAGAAAAGCAGTACACTTGTGCCATTCCTAACCATTATTGCTATAAGATAACCATCTTAGGGAGCTATAGAAAGCAGTGTATTGCTGCTACATGATAAAAGATTATATCAAATTGTATAGTGCTCAAACAGCCAAGACCCCTCTGCAGCAGCTATTCCTCCAATAGATATAGCTTCAGATCAGAAGTGATTGAAAAAAGGTTTCATAGTGAATGAGAGAATGTATGGAACACAAAATTTATGATCCAATATTGATGACTAAGTTGATTATGGTCCCATTACAAGCTTAATACCGCCATTGGGGGCAACAATGAGTTTCAAAATTACAGCTAGTGACTGATCATTTAGTACCAAATAAACCTGCCTTAAGCATCAGACAGACTATGATTGCAGAATTATCTTGTATGGGAGGGAAGGAGGGAGGGAGGGAGGGTGGGAGAGAGGGAGGGAGGATGGGCATAAGAGCTGTATGGAGATGGTCATTGGAATGGGGGTCCTTCATTCATAGCTTTCTACTATTTTAGCACCTATGGCTTTAAATCTTTTTCAGAACCTTTTTTATTGATCACTGGTTCCCTGCAGATGTTGTGTAATTAACAGCAACAAACGAAGTACCAGTGAAGCCTTCCCAGAGGCTGCAGGCTTACTGTGGCACCAAATGGCATAGAGCCAAGTGTGCAAACAAGTGTGCAAAAGGAAGATTGTGTCTTGGGCAGGGTGTCTGGTTCAATACTGATTGTGTACGGCAGGGTCTTTTATCAGTTCCACAAGGTGTTCTATTCAGTTACGGATTTGGTGGTAGACAAATTGGGAAGATGCCATACAAGTGTTAAGGGGGTGTGGGGGGGGGGGGGTTATTTGTTGTATTCTAAAGAGTTGTAGAAATTATTGATTCTGAAAATGTAAGCTTTATTAATGTAAGGTTTATCACCTTTACATATTGGTCTTGATTTTAGGAGATTCTCCATCCCCTATATTAGTTGAATTCAGAATGTCCGCTCAGACTAATCTCAAACTGTCCTATAGATTCCAAGCCAGATGGTACTTGTAGCGTTTACAGAAAAGCTTTAGATATTTGTACCAACAAAAATACAAATTTATTTTCTGCCTGTGTCAAACTGTTTGAAAACATATATCTGGATCTACCACCTGTGAGTTAAAAAACATATAAATTATAGGGGGGAAATGAAAAGTGGAAAAGTACATTATGACAAGTAATGTGTCCCCCTTGGAGTAATCACCACAGGTGCCCTATATTAGACTGTCAGGCATGCACAGCCAAAAATAATTATCTCATTTCAAGAAAATAAGTTCATTAAACTCTTCTGGCGGACAGGGCACTTGCTTTAAGAAAAACATATTTTCTTCAAACAAGTGCCCAGTCGGCCAGACGAGTTAATTAAACTTATTTTCTTGAAATGAGATAATTATTTTTGCCTCTACAGCTCCCATAGTGTTAAGTGTGTGACTAAGAGCTAGAGCTGTACATCTTGATAAATGTTGTATTAGACATAGATTCTGAATATTCTCTCACACAATGTCTTCCTTCAGGTACCTCACTTACCATTAGCCTATCATTCTGGATGAGGGCCTAAAAATGTTCTTCTGTCCATAAATTGTAAGGGTATTTCCAAGTGGCCTGATGTCATGATGTAGCATGTGTGTATTGTAATGACTATAAGTGACTGCCCCGGTACTACTGGTAGGGTGATTAATGAGGGCAATCATTCAGGCAGTGCATTCTGGGCAAAATCTACAGCGGAGGTTTCAGGTTGAGATGACATTTACCTTTAGAGAGGTAGGCTAGTCAGAACTAGGTTTTCCTTCTTTACCCACAACCACGTTAGTACAAACCTTCTGCATATTTTAACAATTGTCGTTCCACTTGCATTTGATTCCCAATTTGAAAAAAAGGGAATCCTACATAGAGGCCCCCTGGGGAAAATAATAAACCCTTCATTTGGCTGAATATTAAATCATACATGTATTGCTTCTCTTTTTCTCAGGTAGAATTTACAGTGCTCTACGTCTCTTAGAAATGCTTTAAGAGATCCTGATCCCATCATCTTTCCCTGGAGAGAATTTTTGTCTGGCACCACTTTCTCATACTTCAGTTTGCTGACAGGTTTGGACCAGAATGGATCCCTGAGGGACTGCCTGGACATGCAAATTTAAAGCGGCATCACTTCCATTACATTCCAGCTACATCTACCCTAGTCTGGTGAGTGAAATAAAAGTGATATACAATGTTATTGTAAGAAAAGATCTAGTAACTGCTGTCACTATGATATCAACATTTTCCTGGCTACAAATATGGGAATTTACTTATGCAGGCATGCATTTGGTAAATTCATGAAATTACTCTTCATATGGTATCACCCATGCAGTATGGATAAGTAAAGAACTATGATACGTCAGAAACTACAAACTAAATTAGGAACAATGACAGTTCAGGGAGACATCAGGTACAAACAGACCCTTAGAGCCATATTGTGCCAGGTTCCATAGTTATTGATAGCTGTGAGATCATTGTCTGTGTGATGTAAAGCCGGGGTGTAAACAGCTGCCAACCTCCACCTGCCTGGTTCTTATAAACCCAGTTCCTGAAGCCTATGGTATATAATGGGTGACTATTGAAAAATACATGGTTCCAAGGAGATGGCTAAGAGGAGTCTGCGTGAAGTCATTTTTGTTACCAGCTCTGAGATAAAAGGCTGTGTGTTGGGAACAGTTCCTTACCAGCATCTAAATGCTTCCCATACCAAAGTGGTATCAATTCTAAAAGTTACTTGTACATAATACATGATGGCTATTGAGGCTTGGAGCAAAATGATGTTATAGATCACATTTATAGAAAAGGTACCATATTTGTCTAGTTACATGTCACGGTTTCAGATGAGGTTTAGGTCTTAAATACCTGGTTCTATATGACATGCTCTGCATGAGGAGTGTCTGGCTGAAGGGCACACTCCCCTAGCAGAGGTTCAGTAGGCAGCAGGAATGTTCCCACCAAGGGCTCAGACAGTACCAGTATGTGGTTAGACCCAGCCACTTAGTAACTGTAGTATAGCGTGGTGGTTGGATCAGATGAATGGACATCCTTCAATGACATGTGTGGTATCTCAGGGTAAACAGGCATGTCTCCAATGCAATGTGAGATTAAATGCTTCTACAGACCTATGTTATAACTCGCCATCCATACCACCCACATTCTAGATTAAAGTGACATATTCCATACTTCAATGCTGATCAGCATAATCATTTATGCCCTTCAATTCTTTTCTCTGCTCTATTAACTGCTTGATAAAACAGCTTAAATAATCACATAACAGTTCCCTTAAAAAGTTCAGAGCCGATTTGGTCCTTTTCATAGAAAAGTACTAGTGAGGAGATGCATTTGTGAGAGCTCACTCTCATCTGACCTTCAATGAGCCTCAGAGCAAGTCTCATCCCCTCATCAACAAGGGGGCGCGAGCACCACCGCCTCTGTACCATAAAATCTAATCTGAACTAAGACGCAATAATGTAATCCACCAACACAATCAGTATATATTCCTGCACAGAATGGGAACTCTGACCGTTTTGCCATTAGTGGCCCCATTCCATGACAGCACCTTTTGCTGTGATATTGGTAAAGAAACCTCATGCCACAATAATAGCTATAAACAGAGATAGGTAACAACATTGCTCTAAGGCATATGCTCCTACTGATATGCTTTATATGCATTTAACTCAAAGGTAATAATTTCCAGAGGGGGCAGCTGGGGGTTTATAAATGGTGTATGGCTTAGGTGACCTGGATGGTCTGAACACATAGACATCACTACTTATCTGCTAGATGCAAATCTCCAGAAACTAAAGAAGTCAAAGCACAGACTCCATCTCAGTGATAAACCACTCTAGTGTTCATCTCCCATCCTTTGTATATTAACCACATCATCCTGCTTAGGAACAAAGATGTATAGAGGGATTGCTGGGTGCAAGGTTGGAGGAAAGTAGAGTAGACAGGAGGTAGGCTGGGGGTGACAGGGACATATGGAGGCAAAGAGGCATACTAAGATGAACGTGGAAATGTGGAAGAAATATTGGTGATTACCTTAGCTAAAATCTAAATCTAATATTGTGAATAGAATCCATACCGGGTAGGACTAAAACTGGAATTCCATTAAAATCAATAAAAAGAGTGTATTTGGTGCATAACATATTGGTACTCTTCCATGTAGTCACTGCTACCATGGAAATGATCACCACTTACAGCACCTCCATAACCAGTCTGTCAATTCCCTGTCCGAAGACCTGATAGGCTGCTTTATCTCCTGCTAGGGTATGTTTCCCAGGGGTTGGCAATGACCCTTTTTTGGTATACCAAAGCATTTCAAACAGCTCAATACACTATGTATCTTCTATTAACAGGTGTCTACTCCCTGCCATCCATGAGAATAGATCCCTTTACATAGTTTGTAGTCATGAATGAATTCATTGAGGTAGCACACGTGTTGCAGTGTGTAACAGACCCTCAGTGGGGTCTAATCATATCCAAACTGTTGAATTTGTCTTCTTGCTTTTGTCTTCTTGAAATAGTGTTGTTCATGGTTCTGAAAGTGTGTTTATATTCTTAATTCTGCTGTTATTGAGTAAAAAATCAAATATACTGTCTCACTATAAACCTCCTGTCTCAGCCCCCTCACTGCCCAGGTTATGTTCAGCCTAGGATCTTCTATTACCCATTACACCCAGCAACCAAAGCCTGACCAAGCTACGCCTCCCAAAATCATGCATTATAAATTACAGACAGTTCAAAGGTTTGGGAATCATCGGCCCATCTTCCTTGATGATGCCTCTGCCATGCTATTCATTATTCTTACATTTCTACTTCAAAGTCAGGCAGTGAAATATAATAGATATAATCACAAGGGGACTTAGAAGGCAAGGGGAATCTAAATTGATAATGGATACCCTTCAGGGGAGACACCTTGTTGGGCACATAAAGGGATACTAGGTCATTAATCTTAGATTGCTTTAAGATCCTTACTGACATGGTGTTTTAGTCTCTTTCACCCACATGTGGGAACAGTTCCTACAACAGACATGAACCTCATACCACCAGGTCCCTTACCAAGTTCTTGTAATGGGCAAGGCAGAACCAAAGATCAGAGCGTTTTAAATCTGGGTGACTTTAATCTATAGCAAGCTGGCTCTGAATGTAGCTGGGACAGGAATCAGGTGACTACAGGCATTATGAAGTGGTCTGTGAGATTTGCAGTTGCCATTTTGATACAAAACAAGTAGGATAATTCCTCCCAATCTCCCTCTCACCTCTCTGCTAACAATGCCTTTGGTATTGTGTGGGTGCAAACCAAGTCACTATCAGTCAAATCCTGTTAACAATATGATAGACAGCAGTATTGGCTATGAGGATAAACCATAAAACATCAGTGTGTATCTGTACTGTACTGATGTGGGAGTTCTAGTGCAAGGCATCAATATAAGATGCCCAATGGAGACTGATTGGAAGCACTAACAGGCCTAACTTCTAGAGGCATTTACACCTGCAAAGTGCAGTAGCAGAATTTTAAATATTGATGACAGAAAAGCCTTAGATCAATAAAGAATCTGTGAAAATATGTACAGCACATATATTTAAAAAAACACACCCAAAAATGTCTACGTTTACAGTAGTCTGACATTCCCTGGGGTTATTCACACATACACAGTGGGAAGGAAATAGTGAAGTGCTTTTGTGATCTGCGAAGGCAGACCTTTGGCTGTTTTATCTAACATGATGTTACTGCCTGGGGACACCATCAGGGCCTACAGAGCTGCTGCTGTTTCCACTTGATGCATATTCAACTGGACGAGTCCTTTTTATGTTGTTGATCAATAAGCTGTTTGTACAGCTCTGCATAGAATGCTTTCTCCAGGCAGGAAAAGGCCCTTATGGTGAAAAGATATCTATACAGTCTCACATGATGGGTATGGATGCTATCTTCGGAGGCAAGCAGCTAGGGCATTCTCATAGTTATAGCTTATTATGTCAAGGCTGGTATTAAACCTCAGCATTGCCATGGCAATCCATTTTGATGTAATGATGGATGAGTTTGGTCAGCTGCAAGCCAAGATCTTGTTCAAGATGACCGCAGAGTACTGAGGAACAGTGAACAATGAAACATTTAGTTCACAACTGACAGCCATCATACAACAATATCAGACCGAAAATATGTGCAGTGTGTCATATCATGTTACCAAAGGTGGTCAGAAAGTTTAATTGTATCAACCTTAAGCCAAAAAGGTAGTAAACAATGAGGGGGGCACTACCGAAGGAAACCTAATAGCTCTTTACTTAAGCTTCGAATAAAGACAGCAACTGTTATTCTCATACTTTTCATTCAGGTATAATATCTGGAACATGCTTTATCTTTTCGGGCCTTTGGGGGCCATCTGGACCAATTGTGACCTTTGTTTCAGTGTAAGCCCTCTGGTCAGTGTCTCAGTATGCAGAAATCTTGGTGGTTTGTTTTACATCAGTTCTATAGTTCACGGTGTTAAGGGATGCATTTTTGAAGACAGTAGGGAAAGAACTTGTTACCTGGGAATATCGCAGAACTAGTTGAAAATGGTGCTGACACTTTTATCATGTTTAACAATATTTCACTTCTAATCTAGTCAGTCAACCTGGTACTATAGGCACAAGGACGATGGAAATGGGTATATGGGCATTTTAGATACTACATCAAGCTTTCCAAATCATTATGAAGCTGATGTTCCTCTAATTAAAGGTAGTCCATTGTAGGGCTCCATGTCCCTGATGAAGTCAACTGTTACACACAATGGACAATGGCTAGACTTTACAGCAACAAATGAAGATTAATGTGTCCTCATAATCAAGATGCTCTGTATTATGGCAAACCTCTCTCTATCCTACTTTAGGTAATCCTTAGATGCATGTCTTTGGGCTATACAATATTTTCTTACATGATTACATGGGAAGTCTATACAGCTGTGTAAATCCATGCGCTGAGCTCTATGTCCACAGTGCTACAATGTGTCAGTCTTTGTATGCAGCCATCTTGTCCTGCTGCTTCATTAAAAAACATGTTCCAGTATACAATGCCCAATGCAGCTGTATCCATTTAACATGTATATACGCATAATTAATGCCTCAGGTTTAAATAAAGCAGTAGTATCAGTATTAACACCAGCAGCTCACTTCACCCAAGGGCTCATAGAAAGCTATAAGTACTATCCATATAATATATATGGATAGAACTAACACCCCCTCCCTACTTTAAAAGATTCAATTGATGATGCATAAAACCGTTCATAATAAAGGCTACATAGTTTTATCAATAAAAGATTTATTCCTTAAAGGAACAATTTAAATGACTTTTAGTTCAGTAATGAATCTAAATGTTACAGAATGGTCACAAGGGCATTTACATGAATTTAAGAGGCATTTACCTGAATTAAATAAGCTTAAAGTGATTCTTCTTACTTGAATGCAAACATTCATGCAACAAATATGTAATTTCAATACAGATTACAGAATAATTTGTTTGAAAAGCATAACAGTAAAAGAACTAGATTCTTCTGAAAAGCATCAAACTACAAACTTATTGGACAGGGTAGTGAGATTGGAACACATAATTCAAGGAAGTAATGTGCAGCAGGTGTGCAGGAGTCCAGTGTCAATACCATCAGCTGCCTGTACACATGGTGTGTGCTGTCTGCAATGTCTACATGCTGTACACCACATGTGGTGTAACACTGCAGGGAACACTGCACCCATGAAACAAGCTCCCAAACATTATCAAAATATACTGGATGTTTCAGTTCTGAGAGCCAAGTCAGGTATCACTTTATGTCTGTCCGTCTATCCCTGCTCTGGTATATGTAGCACTTTAGAAAGGAGCACTTTATGCTTGTTTGTCCATCCCTGCTGATCAGTTTATCTCTTATTGTCTGCCACTATCTTTGTTCCTACCCCCTCCTCCACCCGATGTCCTTCTCCCCACCTCATACTGCAGCTGAATATGGTGCTTTTAAAGGTAATGACCCATTGTCTACCTCTCCCACTTCTCTACATTGTATTCATGTGTGTGCATCTCCAGGTCTTAACCCATATGGTCTTACAGACATTAATACTGTAAAAAATATGTTCTTCATGGGCATACATTATTGTGAAAGAGTGAAAATTGGCAAATTCGCGGGTATTTATTCCATACTTAAGCATATAACAATTTTGTAGTTTTTTTATTTCTGTGAATATCATGGTAATACATACCCAGCGAAATAAGGTATGACCATAGTTGGCTAAATGGATACCTTATTGAGTGCACATAGCTGCCTGTACCTTGCAGGAAGAAATATCATTCACAAGATCATTCCTTTGTAAGCCCCATTGTGGCGGAGCTGGTCCCATAATTGCCTACTTAGTATGTTTGCAGATGTTTTGGGGAATGACTGCTTCCATAGTGGGAAAGAGAAAGAATGTAGAGGCAGATGCCTTAAGCACCACCCCAGGAGTAGACTCCGCTGTGTCTAAATGAACTTCATTAGGGCCAGGCTTATCTCTGTAGCCCTCTTACTGACAGGTTATGGGCAGCAGCTGAGAGATAAGAGGACTTACTGACCCAACTACCAAACACCCCTATTGTTAGGGTCACATCACACCCTCTAGGCATGGTGTGATGTACAGAGGGAGAGTTTTTATGAGCCACACAGTAAAATAAGAGACACTTCTACCAAGAACAGCTATATTGTTAGGGTCATACTTTCTAGTTGAGTCCATAGGGAGGGATGACTGAATAGAGGGATGGCTGGATGGGGGATGGCTGGATGGAGGGGTGAGAGGGAAGGAGTGAGGGAGGGAAGACAGCCCACTTGACGCTATTGTGTCATTGTTTTGGTCAATACTGCCACTGATAGATAAAACACCATAGCAATAGGCTAAATATACAACTGTTATCTCCCAGTAGCATTCTCCAATTACTGCAGCCTCTATTACTGTACCCTTGCCACAATAGTTTTTATCTGAGATGCCGTAATTCAAACCCCAAGACACCACAATGTCATCATCGTGTGGTAGGCAAACAGACTCTTGAGTGCGATGGTTATAAAAGAAACAACAGTCAACCGTTATTTTTTTGATTTTGTTTACCAATATTTCATCTCTGCAATCACTGCTTAAGTTTTCTTGACTTCATCAAAATCTACAAAACACAAACCAACACAACACTCTCATTCATAAATAGAATGGCGGCAAGCACAGGTTAGCTAGAAGTGCGGGGAGAGCGAACCACCACCTCTACTGGTACTTGAGCAGCGAGATGACCAGAAATTGAAAGCATATCTTCATAAACGTCTGAGGCATGCGTGGAATGTATAATAGCCATTACATTCGATATGCCAGGACCAACTTTGAAGAAAGCTAATACTCAGGTGAGACGAGGTAGAAGTGGTAGCGGACGCGGGACGGTGTCAACAGCGTCAGGTGAGGATCGGCAGGTAAACAACACACCTGTCAAGGCGAGCTGCACTGTGACTCCTATTGAAAGCAGGCCTGTAGGGTCTGACAGCGACACAACAACAATGGCGGGTGAGAAGTCGGTTAACGATCAGCTATTGGAATCCATGTTAGAGCTCAAAAAGTCCAATAAGGACATGATAGCAAAGTTTGAGGGGCTCGAAGCATCTATTAAGTCTAATGACAATAAACTAGTCTCACATATATCCACATACGACCAGTTTAAATCTGACACAGAGACCTGTATTGAGGCTCTCACCTCTAGAATGGAAAGAGCAGAGAAGCTGTTAGATGAGAGGAATTACGAGTGTAAAAACCTGGACATTTCTAATCAGAGACTATCTCACAGGCTGGACAAGGAAAAAATGAGGGTCAGAGCCTTAGACGAAGACCGTAAACGCAAAAACATTATAATAGAGGCGTTCCCAGAAGGACAAGATACCCCACGAAAAATCCTATTGGATCTGATGAATGATATTGGGGCATGCACTCCAGGTGATAAAATAAATCTAGAAAGTGCATACAGGATTGGTAAGCTGAGAAACAACGCTACGAGCCCGAGAAATATATTAATTAAATTCAGGGACATGGATTCAAAACAGAAGCTATTTACCAATATAGGTAAAATGAGAGATCTAGACAAATGGAAAAAGATCTTCATTAGTGACGACTTGTCGCTTGAACAACAACAGGAGCGCAAGGAGCTGAGATGCCTAAGTGCAGTGGCCAGAGACCTTGGTATGGCTGCTAGAGTGAAGGGGAACAAGCTAGAGGTGGATCAGGAGGTGTTTCAGTATAGAGACATACACAAACTACCCGAAGGAGTGGATCTGGAGGCTGCCAAAACTGTTCATTTTGAACATGGCATAGCGTTTCAATCTCATCATTCGTTCCTGTCCAACATGTATAGGTGCACTATATCGTATGATAACACCAATTGGCTCTCGTCAGAGCAATTATATTGGTACAGACTGGCAGTATATAATGAAGACTTCGACACAGCAGAGGCTATAATGCTTAGCGAGGATGGTTATGAGGCCAAAAAGCTATCATATAGGATAGCCTACACGAAGCAGGACTCTCACATCAAAAGGTATGATATTATGGCGGACTGCATTAAACTCAAATTCACACAAGACGAAGACCTCAAAGCCAAACTGCTAGAGACTACCGGTACCCTATACGAAGCTTCAACAGAAAAAGGCTGGGGCTGTGGATACACCATCTCACAGGTAGACAAGATCACACCGAGAAGCGTTAAAAGCAACAAAATGGGAAACCTGCTGATGGAACTCAGAGACGAACTAAAAACATGAATGTGATTCAGTATGAGGTTTAAAGGCTATGTGTAATGGTTACATTAGGGCATAATCACTGCTCACACGGTATTACATTACTTTCGCTGTAAAGAATATGCTATCATACATGTATAATTTGTACTTGGACATAATGTATAGCGCGTACCTTTATATACCGTATGACATGAAGTTCAAAGCATAGTGTGAGTTTGAACCACCAGATGGCGCCACCTCAAGACGATCAGCTGATCGCACAGTCTGTATATTAGACGCTACCGGTATGGTAGATTAGTATGGGTTCATACAACACATGGTCACTGCTGGAGTCATTTTCAAATGTATGTAATACCATAACATGTTATTAAACTGTGTGATTCACATAAAAAGTATGTGCAAATGAACTACTCATGTAGGGTGGTTGATTATTGAAAATTTAGATCTTTGATAATGAATTTATTTTCATGTTAGTCTGGTAAATTATATTATACAGGGTTATCAATTAAATTTAAAAGGGGGGGGGTATTGCTTTCTCTAATCTTATTTGGCTGACTAAATGCGCCTCTAAGCCTAGCAATGGGGAGAAATCCCTCAGTGGGGGACACTAGTTGTCATAACCTGCTTTATTATTGTATAAAATGTAATCTATGTATGGGAAGAGACATAGCGGGCAAACCCTTACGGTATCCTGCCAGGTAATAATATAAAAAGAAATAGCAAGAACGAATTCACTTTATCCCACATTAACACTAGAAGTTTAGTATCAAAAATAGAGACATTACGTATACATATGTGGGATAAGTTAGATGCAGTCCTTGGCATTTCGGAGACATGGCTAGATGAAGAAACTGCTAGCCATAGGTATCATATTGATGGTTACACATTTGAAGGTCTTAATAGGGGTTGGGGTGACGATAAGACTGGAGGAGGAGTTGGATTATTTATAAGAAATGATGTATCGTATTCAACTAGTAACTATGCTCACCTGAATGTTAGTAGTAATGATATAGAAATTCATTGGGTAGAAATTGTTAGAAATGGGAAAAAAAATATTGTAGTAGCAAACGTATACAGACCACCTGACGGTAATAAGGCGCTATTTATAGAGGCATTCAACTCTCAGATTGAAAGATGCAATTTACGTAGAAAAGACTTAATAATTATGGGGGATTTTAATTTCGACTTTTTAAATGTGAACAAGGTATCAACAAAACTAATGAAGGTATGCATAAATATTTTAGGCCTTAAACAATTAATTGATGTTCCTACTAGATCTGCCGAGGATACGAGCACTTGTTTGGATTGGGTTATAACAAATACCGCTAAAAGCTACTTGGCCTTCACAAGAGATTGGAATATAAGTGACCATCTATTAATAGGTATTACTCTGTTAGGTAATTATGTCACATATGAAAAGGTCTCTTTTACAGGCAGAACTTACCGTAAATATGATAGTGAACTATTTAAGGCTTGTATAAAAAATGCGGATTGGGGGCCGTGGGATGATTGTAATAATGTTAATAATAGATGGGAATTTATACTTGGTCTTCTTTCTAGATGTCTAGATGATATGTGTCCTCAGAAAACATTCAAGGTGAGGAAAGATAGAGCACCCTGGATAACTGATTATATCCTGGAGATAATTAGAGATAAGGATCTAGCGCTAAGAAGGGCAAAGGTTTCTAAGAGTCCTGTCGACTGGCAAAATGCAAGTAAATTACGCAATAATGTACATAAAATTATCAAAAAAGCTAAAGCCAAATTTATAAGAGATAGCCTAGAAGAGAACCAAAAAGATAGTAAGAAATTCTGGAAAATACTTAATACAATTATTAAAGGTAAACGCGAACATTCCAACTTTAACTTAAGAGACCAGGAAAATGATATAGATATTTTGCCAGACGACACTCCAAATTTTATAAATAATTATTTTTTGAACATAGGACCCAAGCTGGCCTCAACCTATGACGATGAATGGTCATATGATGGTTTATTAAGGGAGGAGGGTATAGGAGACATACGCACGGACGAGGCAGAGGTACTGAAATATATAAAAGAGATTGAGGTGAATAAGTCGTCGGCCATTGACGGCATATCCTCTAGAGCACTTAAGGATTGTATGTTAGCTATTCCAGATAGGGTGACAGTTTTATTTAATGAAACATTCACCAGCTCTGTTATACCCGATAAGTGGAAGATTGGTACTGTGATCCCCCTACAGAAAGAAGGCAATAAGGCTGACGTGGCAAACCTAAGGCCTGTAACATTACTGCCTATTGTAGGTAAACTATTAGAAAAAATAGTTAATAATAGATTAGGCCACTCAAAAAAAAAAAGTTGTTTCTCATCACCGCGCGCATCATAAAAATCATGATTTGGGGAAAACTTTTTTTTTTTTTTTTACATTTTTGATGAAAAATATGTTAAAATTGCCAAAATATTGGCAAATTTGGTATCAAATTAAAGCTTATTCTGTCAGCAATGCAATTAGCTAGGTGTAACTTGCATTCTTACAACTTTTACTGATCAATAAACTCCAAATTACTAAAATTCGAAAATTGAACGCGAAATGTCCAAATTTCCCTATGTAAATTGCCCGAGTAAAAAAAAAAAAAAAATTAAATAAAAAACGCCCTCGTCATATTTTTCATTGCTTGGTGATGAGAAACAATTTTTTTTTTTTGAGTGGCCTTAATAGGTTACCTTGAAGATAACGACCTATTGGACACTCAGCAAGGTGGCTTTAGGGCGGATCACTCTACCATTTCTACTGTTGCCTATTTTACTGACGACATATATAGGGGCATTAACAATAGACACTATACTCTATCTGTGTTTGTGGATTTAAAGAAGGCTTTCGACACCGTAAATCACTCTATTCTTTTAGAAAAATTATCAAAATTAGGTGTCGGAGGTCTTCTTTATAAATGGCTGGCTAATTATCTTAAAAACAGAAAACAAAAAACTTTTGCTAATGGAATCACCTCTGATGAAGGGGATGTAGTCTGTGGGGTCCCTCAGGGGTCCATTTTGGGCCCCACCCTCTTTCTAGTCTATATAAACGACTTGAGAAATGTCATTTTTAACTCCAAAACTTACTTGTATGCAGATGACACGGTGGTGTCAATGACAGGGCACAACCTTAATGAGTTAACTGTCTCTCTTGAACAGGACCTGACACGTTTGTCTCTATGGTTTAGGAAAAATAAGCTGACTTTAAATGCAAAAAAAACAAATTACATGATTTTTGGTCTTAGATCGAGGTTGAAAGAGATAATAGCTCATAGGGTCTGGTTTGGAGATAAAGAAATTGACAGGTGCATCAGCTTTAAATATCTGGGAGTAATTTTGGACCCTGTTTTAAATTTTAATATGCAAGCTGAATCTGCATATAAAAAAGTAGTCTATCGGGTACACCAAATGGCTGTTCTAAGGGATTGTATGAGTAATGACACAATGTTATATATGTATAAGACCATGGTGCTGCCACATGCTGACTATGGAGATATTTTTTATGGAGTTGCAAGAAAGGCCACCTTAGATAAAATTCAGGTCGTAGAGAATAGAGCATTGCGTATGAGTTTAGGGTTGGATTATAGATATCCGGTTATATTAACTCATCAACAGGCGCGCATCTCAAAGCTACAACCTAGACGTGTAATGCACCTTGTGAATTTTATGTTTAAGCAAAAAAATCATATGGACATAAGAAATATTAGGAATGTATTCACCCGTGCTCATGACGCACCTCTATTTCTATGCATCAAGCCAAAAAATGAATCTTGTAAAAAAAGCGCTCTGTATAGGGGGGCAGTGGCCTGGAACAACCTTACTGTTAACATAAGAAACATATTAGACTATGAGGCCTTCAAGCTAAATAGAAAAAAATGGCTTGGCAGTACAAATTATAACTTAACATGAAGACTGCATCGGATAGCTATGTATATTGTGTCTTTTCTTGCTACATATGAGTTTAATTACATGTAGTATTACCGGTAAATAATCACTTTATAAAGCATAGACTTATCAAGATGTACGGGGTGCCCGCCCCTAAATATCTCATCCCATCACATTATTTTCAATGTAATTATATATATTGCTGAGGTATAGAAATATAGACGTGTCATCTGTACTTGATTATATATCTAAATTTAGTTTATTAAGTAGTAACCTGACAAAGCATAACGATAGCCTGGGGGATGGTATAATATCACCAGGCATATCCATTGTTGTTATTTTCCTTGTTCACATATTCATTATAGTATTATGATACAGCGACTACATGTGAAAACTGGATGTAAAATACTCATCGAGCTGAACAAGCTCTTTTTTATGTCCAGTATAAATAATAAACGGGATTGGCAACTCTTCGCCATCTCAAATCAAAAAAAAAAAGTAGCAATAAGCAAATAAAGAAGTCAATTCCCATCAACAACTAGTTGTGGTGATCCACATGGGGATATGATGGCCTCTACATTTTGATTACACCACTTACAAGGGATCCAGGTTGCCAATCCCGTCTCAGCAAGGCAATGAGAGGCCAAGAAATAGGCATGAGGCTGGTGTGTCTCACTGCTATGTGAGTTAAGGTGTGAAGCAGCAGTGGTAAGATGCCCAATAGACACCTGATTGGATGCTAAAACAGCCAATACTAGCAGCAAAACAAAATCCCATAGGAATTCACACATGTAAGGTGCAGCCTCCATCCTGGTATACAGATTATATGGCTGCTTGAAGCACTGCTGGGGGCCCCTTTCCCCCATCTGCCTCTGAATAGCTTTGATAGCTAGACACAGATACTAGTAGTTTATAATAAATGATACCTTTAGGAAAATCTCAAAATTAAGCATGAGTATTATCGTTCAACTGTAAATAGGCCTACCATCTCATTAGAGCCTTGGATATCCTACTGTTCCTGTTTAGTAGGATGCTGTTGTTTCCCGCCAATTTTGCTATTGATCACAATATCCCTCACCCCTGAGGCATAATCGCCAGAACATAGCTCCACCTTTCACAACTGCATGGGTCTGTGTACATCCAATCAGCCTGCCATGTCCTGACAGAGCCTATATGGTACTACCCCCAGGCTCCTCTACAACCCCTCTATAGAAGGGTCACACACTAATCTCATGTTATATCCTCCTCTCTGGTATAGGGTACACCTACAGAGTTTGCCAATAGACTATTGCTAACATGCCTCACACTAGTCATATCACCATGAAACTAGTTTGATAGAGGTCATATTTTTCTTCTTACAATTTTATCATGCTGTTAGTATTGGGAATATCTTGTTTTTTCTTCTTTAAATGAATACTGAATGGCACATAAATATAATATGTCAAACAACAACTTATAGCTTTTTGGGTCTCATTTGATGGCAATAGCGATAATTTGAAGTATGTTGGGTCTTGCTACACAGCAATGGTTATCTAAATATATATGCTGTCTTATCAGCAGAATATCTGATATACATACCTCATGCAGTCCATCCTTTAGTGGTCAATCACTGGTCACATAACCCCTTGCTGCGTTATAGGCGCCCCTCATCAGTCACTTTGTCTGTACAAGTGCAGCAGAAAGGGCCTCTGACCGAGATGTAAGACACAGATTAACCAGTTGCATGTTGGGAAGACATGGCCTGGGAGACAACTAATTAGTTTCTTCTGATGATACAGTTGTGTCGGTGCCTTCATATTGTCAGTGCCCATGGTAACATAAGTGTCCTCATACTATGGTCTTTAGAATATGAGTAGTGGAGTGATGTAAAATTAAGATTAAATGGTGTTCTAAGTAGGTGATGGTAGGCCTCTCAAAGGCCTCATGTCAGAAATTACAGCAAAGGCAAATGCAGGGAGCACAATATAGATCAGGTTGAACGCCTCTTGCGCAGAGAGTAGATTGGTGATTCCAGCAATGCTGATTCTGAGTGGAGAGCTGAAATTTTATCCACTTATCATCCAGAAGTCAGAAATTTGATGATCATGGTGAACTTGTGGCTTGATGAGCCATTCTCCTGGCAGCTGAATCAGACAGCTCATTTATTTAAAAAAGGAATTATTGATATCAGGATGAATCAGCTAGATATTGGTGACTGACACACTGTAAATAATGATTCCTATTGACTCATAACTTGTTAACTCACATTGAAATTGATATTAATCATACTAATCACTGAATAAGTTAAACTCCACGCTAAGGAGGGTGATTTAGTTCTCAATTATGGATGGTGAACAGGGTCTCATAGAATCCAAACATTACTTAAAATCATTTAGGAGAAATTAATCCATTATACAAACATGACCTTCACACAAAGTAGAAATGCCAAAGGGACTTTATTTTCAATATATGAATTGAGCCAGATTTGATGCTGTTTTAATGTTCTCTTAGTATGATGAATGCAGCATGCACATCTTTTGGATTAATCCTGTATTCTGACAATGACAGATAATTGTGTACAAGCTTCATCATTTATGGAGCACCATCCATCTAATTGTAATGGAGCAGCCATGTTTTGCTGTGATTTGTACATAAATTCTATGGCACAGTCTAGATGATTGAAACTTTTATAAAAGGCCTTTGGACAGTCATATTCCCTTTGAGATACAATTTAATAAAAGGGATCACCACACAATGCAAGGGTAATTTTATATATGATACTGCTTGATTCTCTTGAATTACAGACCAGCAACCTTTTTATGGTTGAGAGAGTGTCACAGAGAGTGAATTACAGACCCCACACACTTTGAGTAGATCTCACCTTGAATCGATCCAGAAATCTATGGTCCTGGATCTGGACATCAGTGCCATGTTTGGGTTTGAACAAGTGTTTTTTTAGCAGCAAACAGGGGTACCAAACTGGCCATTGGCTGCACTAACCCTTTGGGGGTAACAGACCTGTATGGAAATGGTCAATGGAAAAGAGGCCCTGCACTCATAGCTCTTTACTACTTTGGTATCTCATGATTACATCTTTTTACTTCTTATCATGAAAATAGTCATAGCCAAAGGGAACAAGATTAAGTGATCACCACCTATAAAACATCACAAATCTGCAATCGCAGATCTCACAAGACCTTTTGTATGTATCACTGGTTCCCTGCAGATACTGTGTAATCAATAGCACCAAACAAAGTACCTGCAAAGCACTCCCAGAGGCTGCAGGCTTAAAGTGGCACCAAATAGAAGAGAGTCGAGCGGGGGATGTAAAAGGGGGATTGTGCCCGGGGGAAGGTGTCTGGTTCAATACGAGTGTGTACGAGAGGCTCTTTATCAGTTCCACAAGGGGTTCTATTTAGTCCAGGATTTGATGGTAGATAAGAACGAAGATCAGATATTAGTGTTAAGAGCAGTTCAGTTTGGCTGTATTCTACAGAGTTGTGGAAATGATCGATTCTCAAAATGAAATCAGAAATTTATACAAACATTTATTTTACTAAAAGTTTCTAAGCAAACCTACCTAAACCATCTGCTGTTCATTGGAGGCTTTAAACCACCCATATCTCAACAGGGTTCGTGCTAGTCATTTGCCAGATTTGGCGAACTTTGCTCTAGTTAAATTCGCCAGACTGGCAAATTCTGCCAGGCCACCACTGAGATACATTAGGGAATATGGCGTGTAATATATCGTTGGAAAGCTGAGATCATGAGAAAACAGTCATATAGTTTTCATTTGGATATATTACTGATCTGAATTTTCAGAAAACTTCTTAAGAAAAAACAACTGGTATAGGCATTTTTCTTTATCCTCCTCGTATCAGTGAACAGATAAAGCACATGATATGGAGTAACAACATACTTATGCCTTAACTCTGAAAAAGAAGTGTCACAAGTCAGCATACAACGGTGGGGATGTGGGTTGGGCATGAGATTAGAAGGAAACAACTAAAAGTAAGAATCAGAAAAAGGGCAAAGATTCTAGATTATGGACCCAAGTTTAGAAAAAGTCACATTTTGCCATTTTTTCTTCAAATAATGCTATAGATTATAGTGCATAGAACTGTTTTTCTTATTTGTTATCTTGTAGGTAAAGTAGATACTCAACTCCCCTTTCTAGTGCATTTTCTATATAAGTACACCCCAATAGAGATGGCTTATCTTAGAGGAGATACACCAACGTTCAAGAATTCACTCCATTTTGTGATGTAGGGCAGGGGTGTTGGAACAGAAGGGGCCAGGGGGACCATGCCCCCCCCCCCAATTCTAGACATAGGGGGCCAGAGTGCTTTTTGCCCCCCCCCCCCCCCCAATTTTGGAAATGGTAATGAATTGTCCTTGGGGGCCATGCCCCCAGACCCAAATAAATTTTTCAGTATGTCACTTTTAACACTTGGAATCGCGCACCCTTCTGAACTTTGTTGATTTAGGGTAAACTCAGTTATACTAAATGCCTGAACCATGTTTTAAGACATTTTTGATACATGGGAAAAGTGCTGTCACTCACTCTCCATGGCCCACAGCCATTAGATAAGACCATGGAGAGACAGGCAAGATCGGGGGACAAATGTTTCCTTTGAAAAGAAATATGAAATATCTTTCCTTCTGCATGAAATTCACCTGCGATCTTCAGGTACTGATTTCTCTCTTTCACATAAACTCTTAACTATTCTTAAATTGCTACACTCTAAAACAAAGCCACATAGGGTTCAATGTTAAAGCAAAGATAGAAATCATATATTTTGCCAAAGTGTCCCATATTTCTCTCTTCATATGCCAAAAGGCCATCTTGTACACTGGAAATACCCTCCAACACACAGTAAAGAACCATCTAAGTACTTTAAATTAAATTTAAATTAAAGACAGCAGAACACAACACAACACAAACATAATAGTTAGTGTTGCCACTGTGGTTCAAAGGGTGGCGCCACTGCAACTTCTCGTGCACTCCGAGAACTGCGCGAGAGTTGCCAGCGACAGCGTCAGGATAAAAGGAGCGTCCAGAGCAGTTCAAAACTGTACCACCCATATCGTCGCCATTTATCGTCCGATCGAATGGCTTTTTGATAGGGAAGGAAGGCGGTACATGCCCGCAGCCTGCAACTGTCGCCCACACCCACCTGCATACCCACACCCACCTGCTCTCCCACACCCACCTGCTCACCCACACCCACCTGCTGGCCTGAAATGGAATAACATACATGTATGACACATGACTTTAGGGTACTTTTTAACAAGGAATTCATTTCTGATGCCAGAATGGACCAATGAATGATTATAAGGGAGTACTATATCTAAGTACATGATAAGCTACAGATTCAGCTTACCCTGAGTCATTTGTGAGGCCACTCACACGCTCAATCTTTTGGTTTGACCGTGGCCCCACCAAAGTCAAGTTGCTTCTGACACCCCTGTAAAGGGGTTCTTCCACTGCCACGGATACGGGTACGGATCGTGGTACGGTTCACACAAACGTGGCTCTATCCGCGTACGGATGGAAAAATTGACTTCCACTGAGACGGAACACCCACGGAACACCCACGGAACACCCACGGACGCCCACAGATGGTCTTATTGGTGCTTATCAGCTAGAGATAACACTCTGGCTGGGAGGGAGGGAGGCAGGGGAGGAGATGCATGCCTATAGAGACTATTATGATATATACCTATAGTAGGCCTATAGGCCTACCAAGTATTGACAATTTTTATGTAGCCCTAGGCCTAGTAGTGGGGGAGGGGCGAAAATGTTTCTATAGTAGAGGCCTATAGAGAATATTATGATATATACCTATAGTAGGCCTAAAGGTCTACCAAGTATTGACAATTTTTATGTAGGCCTAGGCCTAGTAAGTTGGGGAGGGGCAAAAATGTTTCTATAGTAGAGGCCTATAGAGAATCTTATGATATATACCTATAGTAGGCCTATAGGCCTACCAAGTATTGGCAATTTTTATGTAGGCCTAGGCCTAGTAGTGGGGGAGGGGGCGAAAATGTTTCTATAGTAGGCCTATAGGCCTATAGAGAATATCATTATATATACCTATAGTAGGCCTATAGGCCTACCAAGTATTGACAATTTTTATGTAGGCCTAGGCCTAGTAGTGGGGGAGGGGCGAAAATGTTTCTATAGTAGAGGCCTATAGAGAATATTATGATATATATACCTATAGTAGGCCTATAGGCCTATCCGGTATTGATAATTTGAATGTAGGTCTAGGCCTACCAGGACCCCCTATATCGGGGTGCAGAGGGGTCCTCCCTGTGGTCGGAAAGTTTTGATTCAATGTATATATGGCATACCCCTCCCCAAACAATGGTTAACAAAGTGTCGCTCTCTTATAGGTCTATAATTTTTACAGGCCTATAATAATTATACAAAAATGTCATTTGGGTATAGGGGCATTCTGTATTATGGGGGGGATAGTGACGGGGGTATGTCATGTATATTTAAAAAAACATCCCCTATTGAAGTAGACCTCTCTACAGGTGTTTTATATCACTGAAGATAAGCTTTGAGATATTTATATGGTCTATCCCAGCCGTCTATAACATTTTTTGGTCGCAGTGGGGACATCATATATCACATTTTTCTAAAAAAGAATTATCTTTTTTGCCCAGGTCAAATGCATGACGTGGTATATAAACCACGTCCTATTATGGAAAATATCTAAATCAGACAAAATTCTGGTGGGGTAGAGATGTATTTGGCACCAATCCCCTCTGTAATTTATTTTTGGTGAATTCCTCATCAATCTGGCTAATCAGAAATGATTCAAACTTGTCAGACTGGCTAATCCATACCATGTGCTAGCGCTAACCCAGCTCAATAATTAGTGCAATACTGTTCCTTATATCCCATCTAATCTGCTGTTGGGGTCTGAGACACTGGATATTTTGATCTCCCCAGTCTCATGAGTAGCCTGACCTGTTCGTACAGAATGTCTGGAAGGCAGGACGGCTGTTTGATGGAGCCCCCTATGCTGTATGGTGTTGTAGTAAATATGAAGAGAGTAAGGGAAACAGGAAAGGGAGGGAGGAGGATAGGGTGAAGACCATAGTATACATATATATCATCAAATAATAGGTTGTTCATTTTTATGTATGATCCTATTATCTGAGCTGTAATAACCTCATCCTCAAGCTCACAAACATACTTAACTGTATCAATATGTATGAAAGTATTGTCTCATTTATTTCCTATTCAGAATAATCTGAGTGTGTAGGTGGTAGTGCTGCTATTTAATGCCTCTTCAGTGATCTTATATATCTAAAAATGTATGTAAAGAGATCTTTCTGATCCAAAGACGGCACATACCCCCAGCAAGTCTCTCCCACACATGAGACTTATAAAGGAACAAATAAATCATCCTGTTTCATTGATTACAAACGTATCTATTTTAGCACTACCAGGTGCTCTAATATCTGGAATGATGTCACCCATAATCCGTCCTAACACAATTGGCTCAATGTTATATGTCCTAAGCTTATGTGTAGCCAGCATCAACCAAATAAATTCCAACTTCAACTTCAATCTAGTTCTCATAAACTGCTGACACATTCATGGTGGTGGGTGTGGATTTCCCCCCTGGATATTGCCCAGCTAGGGTAAAGTGTCCTGCTTTTGTTTTAGGCTATAGCTCCTGTTGTTGCAATAGGATATGCTGAAGGAGTGTAATATCAGTCACCCTGGGTACTAGTGCTAGTCAGAAAGTACTCCTAAATTAAATACTGCCCACCGTCAGCCCTGCCCACTATGAGCCTCCCTCTCAACTTCCTCCGATGCCTAATGCTGAGCTGATCTCTATCCTGCCTAGGAGATGTTCTGTCAACTTTTGCCTCTCACTCTCACCTCATCTTGAGCTACTTGAGCTACTCACGTCTCAGGTCCTTAGTCAACATATGCTGCTCGGCCTGAGTGGATTGATTTCACACTGGGGTCTGGTTCAGGCTCACAGATAGTGGGAATGGAGGGTGCTAGCGGTCATGCCAATGCAATCTAGACTGAAGCAAAATGTTTGACCATATCTCTTTTTCGTTACTTGGTGTGTTGTAATTAAAGCATACAGTTTTTCTCTTAATGAAATGATTAACTTCAGAGACACAGTTACATGTATATGGACACACTGAGCTACAGAGTATTTCTTAGTAATGAACGTCTTCTATTTGCCCATCTGACGTTGATGTGGTCAGCATTACAGGATGGACGCTGATTATTATTGGAAGGTGTCTATGGGAACACACAGCTGGTGTGTGCTTCAGTGGATGATAGTCAGTAGCTATATATGAAGGGTCTGTGTTACCTTCATCATACAGGCATCGGTGGGTATGTGTGTGTCCAGCCAGCTATGTACACAACAGGCTGTATTATAACAGCTGGGTAATTTCAGTACAAAAGCTTAAATTCATAGGATTAATATCAGGTAAGCTAATCAGTATTTCAGATTGCAGACTTTGATGACGTTTCATAGTTCCAATATCTTATGAGGAGTTCCTTTTAACTGAATGTAACAATTAGTATCTAATAACTTTGTTCATTAAGTTTCATAGCTGAGTAAACAGGAATATTTGATTTGTCTTGATTACGCTTCATATTTTCCACACATTGTGGGAGTTCCTTCATAGCTGAGTGAAATTGGAGACTTGCTTGGTATAGAACTTACCTGCACATCCCTATACATAGATCATGTATTGCTGGTGAGGAGTGTGCGCAAATTAAATTTCTATTTGTTCTAGGGGTGTGAGGAGAATTCAGATTACATACAATCTATATCACTACTACCCCAGAGGAAGGATAGGGGTAGGCTACCGTCAGACAAGCGTGGCCTAGTTTGGGGGATTTGCAGCCTTATAGTATCACCCACAGAACTAACACCTTTTCAGATACTTTAAAAAAAATTCCCATGATGCATTATCCTTTTTGCTAGTTGTTTATTAGTTAATCATGCAGCTAGCAATGATAGCAAAACATAATCTAAAAATCCCTGCAATTGATGAAATATAAAGATAAATTGTGCAATAAATCAGAAGTAAAACTTCATAGAAGTAGAGGCTATGACATCACACTTTAATGTAAGATTTCTCAATAAAAGGTTTATCACCTTTGTATATTGGTTTTGGTTAAAAGGGATTTCCCTCTCCTATTTTGGATGCTAAACACTTTAGGCTCCAGGTCCTAGCAACCGTTGGGAGTGGAATGAGCTGACATTCATTTGACAAGAATGTCCCCTCAGACCAATTTCAAAGTTTATACTGGCCCATTATACCAGGCCAGATGGTACTTCCAGTATTTACAAAGATGAAATAACCATTTGTACTAAATGTATGTGTCATACATATATTTAGTAGTTAAACCACATCCAGAGGATTGAATGTGTAGGGGCTAGGGTTATACGGGTTAGTTATATGACGAGTGCTGTTGGATGCTGTGTTGCGAACTCAGTCCGAACCCTTCAGTCCGACAGTAGGTGGCGACACCTACCTCGGGCTTGGGGTATGGACAGAGGTCGCTATAGGCTTCCGGTCTGCGTGTGCGCGCGGAGGCTAGCTGCCTATATTTACCCAGCATCTGGCGGTACTCGTCGGTTACTCTGAGCCACGCTGGTGAGGAGACCCCGTGATCATTGCGGCTGATTAGCCTACTGACCCGTTCCGAACTCTATAGGGAGTTCGCACACATAGATACTGCCTGTCTAGGTTATTGAATAAACCTGATTCGCAACCTGTAACACTTGATCCGAACTGTGTTGACTTTGTTCTTTAATTGATACTCTACCAATATCATAGAGACACAAAGTATCGTTTATTACACTGGTGCCGTGACCAGTTCTGAGTGAAACGCAGGTTAGCCTGTGCAGTAGCACAGACCTCGTGCTCTGGACGGAGCAGCGAGGTCTCCCGATGAGGCACTAGCCTTGTCATCGGAGGGGTTATATGCCGCAGATGAGGCAGATACCCCCAGCAGGAGTGCGAATGTTCCATCTGGAACAGGCGCATCAATGGGATCCGGAGGTCCCGTAGTAATGAGTCGTTCATTAGAGGAAATGAACCTGTCGATGTTCAACATCGGTGGGTCAAGAGCAGCCGCTCCGACCCCTCGGAGGTTTGCTCTTTCGGAGGAGCGTCGTTTCGACGATATGCGAGAGGCCAGGGTACAGGAACGTGTGCAAATGGCTCAAATGGAGTTGTTGACCATTCAGAAACAATCAAATGAATGGAAAAGCAGTCTGATTGCATTGGAAGGTGCAGTCACACACAGGGCTTCCAAAATCAAGGAAAAAGATGCAAGGTTGTCAACCTTGTTAGAGGAGAACGAGAAGCTGGTGCAAGCCCTTAGCATGGTCCGTTTGGAGTTCGATCAGAAACAAGCTGATCTGCAGGGGGTCCGTTCCGAGTTTGCCCAAGCAAACACGGAGCTCAACCAGATTTGCGCGGCCCGAGATGCCGTAATATCTGAAGCAGAAGGGGCCCAATCCGAACTTGTTCGAGACACGGAAGACCTACGGGAGGTTCGTCGAACTCTGGTTACTGAGTGTGACATTCTGAAAGCAAAAAGAAATGCTTCACAGCAGTTTTTATCAGAGACTCGGGATAGTATGCAGGACAGCAGTACCTCATACGCTTCCGCTGATAATGCTAGTCCGAAAGCTCCTCACTACATGAGTTTTACGGATACCCCGAATCTGCCTATGGGACGTGGGTTAACCATAGAAGCTGCCTTGTCCACTTCAACGCCAGGTCGTCCGCTCAAAGTGGGCCGGGCAAGAGGTAGAGGTAGGGCGAGTGATTACTCACCAAGAGTGGGTATCAGTGGTATCCGTCCGATTCCGAAGCAGATCTTCTCAGCTCCGACAGGTGTAAACCCGGCGGGTAGGGGAAGGTCGTTGTCGGAGGTGGTCCGGAGTCCGCGATCCCAGTTGAAACTGGACGAGCAACAACTAGATTCGGAACGCTTGAAGAAAGCAGCCGAACAAGAGAAGGCGGCCAAGACCGACCTAACTCCCTCGAGTTTGTCGCAATGGCGGGAATGCCAAGCGAATATACTGTTCCATGAACAGAAAAACTTGGAATTGGAAAGGCGAGATGTGTATCGCCAACAGCAGGCTGCTCTGGAACAACAGCAGAAACGCATGAGGGAGAATGCAGCCCTCGCCGAAGAATTAGCGGAGCAGGAGGCGGCGGTTCTGAGAGCTCGAAAAGAAGGGCTCCGAGCGGCCGGTGAAGCTGCGAAAGCTAAACTGGAGAAAGCTCAGCAGGAAGAGGAAGCTGAGAAACAGGCCAAGGAGTTGGAAAGAGAAAAGTCGGAGCATCAGCGATTGCTTACTCTGGCCCAGCAGTGCCAGTACATGACTGATCTGGAGAAAAATTGGTGGTTCAGTCAAGGTGTGGACCCCACTACAGATTTGGTGTCGTATGGTACCTACCAGGCCTACCTGGACAGACAGAATAGCTTACCTGCGATGGGGGCTACTCCGGGGGCAATTCCTGGGACAAAGAGTCCTAAGAAAGCTCCGAGAAGATCAATTCTGAGTACAGAATTGCAAGAATTGTACGATACGAACCCCGCAATTGCTGGGATCGGATTGCACAATGTGGGTGCAGAAAAGGACGCTTCGGCTTCCATTTCTAAATGCCTGGCGATAACCTCTAAAATTAGGGGGTCGTCCAACGCTGCTAGACGTATAGCTAGCGAGCCTTTTCCCTACTGGCAGAAAAACTCTTGGGAAGAATGGTTGGGAGCCACCGTTGAGGATATCAACCTCAGTGGGTGGGATCAACAAGATGCCATCCCGTACATCTGTAAGGGATTGCGCCTAGGAGATGGCCTGATGGCAGTTGAGCAGTGGAAAGATGAATGCGGACCCCGCGGCACTTTCAAACAGCTAGTGGAGATCGGAACTATCTTGTACGGAGACTCCGCTCGGATTGATCCGATGGTCGCTTTTAAGAAGCGAGTGCAAGGCAAGAACGAAGCCCCGAGGGTTTTCGGACTTGCACTGATGAGACTCCTGAAGAAGGTACATCCTGCTTCAGGAATCCATGATGCCTTATTTTCTAAGGAATTGTTCTCTCAGTTCGTCGCTGGACTGAGAGATCCAGAAATACAACAAACGGTGTATGATACGTGGAGAGCAGATACGTCTTTAGATGACCTTTTTAAGGCCATCGAGATACATGCTCTCAAAAAGTCACTGTTGGGGGACCGGATGCCTACCCGGGCCTCTGCCATTATAGAATGTTCTCCGGAACAGTCTGATGGTTCGGGCAGTGAGGAGGAGGGGGCGATAGCTTCGGCGGCTCAGTTTAAGAGGAATGGGAATTCCTCTAAACCACCGTGGAAGAATAAGAAGCCGGAAGGGGGTGGAAACCCCCCTCCGAAGAAGGAGTCATCGGATCCGAAAGATCCGATAATGGACCCAGCGTTTTTCACAGCGCTGTTTGAGAAGATGACGACTTCCATTCAGGGGGCTACACAGCCTAACAGGAGGAAGATCAATCGGAGGACCGCCAAGTGCTATAGGTGCCTGGAGATCGGTCACTTTGCTGCGGAGTGAACGGCTCCGAGTCCGAAAGTTCCCGGAAAGGAGGGAAACTAGAGGGGGTAGTCCGAGAAGGCGAGCGGACGACCCCTGGAGATGAAGTACGCCAACATACCAGAGAGGTAGAGCCTAGTGAAATTCCGAAGGCAGGAAGGGAATCAGGGGTGGCTTCGAGCTTGAGGGGCTCGGATGCCGGCCTGGTTAACATTCCAGTCCAACAGTTGCCCGGCAATGAGGCAGGGAGGCCCATTACGGATAGGAACGAGGAAGTTGCGGCTGTCACAGACACCGTGTGGGTAGGGAGTACCCAGCTTTCCCCGGATCATCCATGTTTCGACCATTTGAAGAAACATGGCCTTGATTTGGCTGCTCCGAAGGATTTTAAACGCTTCACTGTAAACCCGTCTCCGCTGGGGGGGAGGCGGTGGTATGTGTCTGTTACTGTGGCCGGTAGAGCGGGCGAATTTTTAGTAGATACGGGAGCTAGCCACTCCTTTATCTCCTCTAACTTCTATGCTCTTATGCCGGACAGTCGTGATAACTTCAAAACGAGGGTAAACGCCTGTTCGGCCGATGGGTCGAGTATGCAGACGTATGGGCGCGCGTTCATACCGCTCCGAATTGGGGGGAAGGAGTATGTGGCTTCTCCCACCATTGCGGATATTGCAGACGACGGTATACTAGTATTGGACTTTTCGGCGTTGTATGACGCGGTCCTGAATCCTGGTACAGGGGTACTCCTGATAGAGCACCCGTACCGTGCGGTGGAGCAATGTGTGCTCCGACAAGTGTCAACAGTGGCAACGGTGGTCCAAACTGTAAAGATTCCTCCCGGACAGATGTGTGACGTGCTGGTCCGAAGCAAGGGGCTTAGGAGAGAGGAAGAGGCAGTTGTGGAGCCGGATGTGGCCATGTTGGGTAGTATCGGTTTGACAGGCATGGACACCCTGGTGGGTGATGGTGCTTGGACCGTGGTGCCGGTTTCTAACCCCGGGTTGGAACCGAAGTATCTAAAGAAAGATACCGTACTGGGGAAGGTGTTCACCAGTGAGGCAGTGATGCCTGCTGGGCAGGTGAGCATGAAGGGTGACCCTTCTCCGAGCGCTCTGAGTGCGGGACTCGAGAAAATGATCTCCGAAACGGATCTGACGGATCGGAGGGATCTCGACTCCCTGAGGAGGCTGGTAGTGAAGTATCAGGATGCATGGCAGGTGGAGGGGGAGCCTTTGGGCCGAACCGACAAAGTGTTGCATCCTATTAATACGGGAGACGCACAACCGTTCAAAATGCCTTACCGACGTTTGCCGTTGGGTAAGAAAGCAGTTGTTGAGGAACAAGTGAAGACCATGCTGGAACAGAAGGTGATCGTGCCTAGCACTAGCCCCTGGTCCAGTCCGGTCCAGATGGTTACTAAAAAGGACGGGTCTATCCGATTTTGTATCGATTATAGGCGCCTGAATGGGGTAACCAAGAAGAATGCATATCCTCTACCCCGGATTGATGAGACTCTGGACTCTTTGGGTGGGAACCAATGGTTTTGCACCCTTGATTTGCAGTCCGGATATTGGCAGATCGGGATGAAGGAGGAGGATAAAGAGAAAACGGCTTTTACAAGTCACTTTGGACTGTATCAGTTTGAGCTGATGCCCTTCGGGTTGTGCAACGCCCCGGCCACTTTTGAGGCTATGATGGAAACTCTGTTGAGTGATCTGTTGTGGCAGAAGTGCTTGGTATACTTGGATGATGTCATTGTTTTCGGCAAGACGTTTGAAGAGTGTGCATTGAACCTCGGAGAGGTATTGGAGCGAATTCGGTCCAATGGCTTGACATTAAAGCCAAAGAAATGTGAACTTTTTCGGAAGTCCATGGTCTATTTGGGCCGGATCATCTCCACCGAGGGTGTGCAGGCTGATCCGGCTAAATTGGAGACTGTGGAGACTTGGGAAGTTCCGAGAGGACCAAAGGATATCAGATCCTTTTTAGGGTTCTGTTCCTATTACAGGGACTTTATCCCCGGATTCTCTAGGGTGTCTCAGCCCTTGCAAAGGTTGAGCCATTGGACTCCGGGGAGGAAAAAAGAACCCTTCCCATGGGGGATGGAGCAGAATGAAGCCTTCAAAGAGATTAAGGCATTGTTCCGAACCACCCCGGTGCTGAGATACCCTACAGAGAAGGGGCATTTCATCCTTGACACTGATGCAAGCAATGAGAGCATCGGGGCCGCATTGTCCCAAATCCAGGACGGAGTATAGGTCCCGCTGGCGTTCGCTAGTAACAGTATGAACAAGGCACAGAGAAATTATTGTACTACCAAGCGAGAGCTGCTCGCAGTAGTGGTGTACACGAAGAAGTTTCGGCACTTCTTATATGGAGGGAATTTCACACTCCGAACTGATCATTCGGCCTTGAGGTGGCTCCTTAATTTTAAGGACGCGGAGGGGATTATTGGTCGGTGGTTGAACCACCTCAGCGAGTTCGGACTGGAGAACTCTCATATCCAGCACCGAGCGGGCACGAAGCATATTAATGCTGACTGTCTGAGTCGACGTCCGGTACGCCGTTGTGTGCGTCCGGAGTGTGGGGATTGTGGTGCTCACAATGCTGTGGTAGCGAGTGTGCGTTTGCCTTATGATGGGTTGTTGCAAAACCTGTTGGATTGGTCAACCGACACTATAAGGACGTACCAGATAGCCGATCCTACCATAGCACGACTGAGGGAGCTTGTCCCTACTGGGGTCTGTCCAGTGAGACCTGAAATATCACTGGAAAACCGTGAAATGCGACGTTTCCTGGCTCAGTTCCATGAACTGGAGGTTCGGGATTCGTTGTTGTGAAGGTGGAAGTCTTGTCCCGGGAAGCGGAGGGTATTACAAATGGTGATCCCTGCTGCTATGAGGAAAGACATCCTGTACTACTGCCACGGCCATTCCACTAGTGGGCATTTCGGAAAGAAACGCTCGTTGGAAAGGCTGAGTCGGAGATACTATTGGCCCGGAATGTCCGGCGACCTTTTAAGGTGGATCGAGACATGTCCGGCCTGTTGTTTAGGCAAACCTGGTCCTGGACTGGCAAAATTGCCACTGCAACAAGAGCTACTCGGTGTGAGGTTTGCTCGAATAGCCGTGGATATTATCAGTGGAGTGAAACCCACTCCTAAAGGTAATACGTGTATGATGGTGGTCTCGGACTACTATACAAAATACACCCGAGTGTACCCACTCGAGGATCATACTGCTGCTACTTGTGCGGAAGCACTGGTAAAGGGGTGGATCCTCCATCTGGGGGCTCCCTTGATGTTACATACAGCCTCGAGCTCTCCAGGCCCTTTGCAGCCGTTAGGCTGTAATGGGCCTGGACAAATTTGTATCTAGTAACTGTGACCTACTTAAAAAATGATCCAGGATACTGGATCATTTCTTAATGAGATAGCTCAACTACTGATTGGTTAGCCATGGTCACATGATCATGTATGACATAGATATGTTGTGTTTAGCCTCATGGGTTCGAATCCCACCTTGGCAAAAAAGTAGGTTCGTTTTTTTACATTATTTATTTGGCCTATTTGAAGCATGAATACCCCTATACTGGCATAGTAATATTACATATTAATTATTTAGATAGAGAAAATGGTATAATGGAGGTGCATTGTACAGCTATAAAAATTCCTACCAATTGTGCCAAGGTGGGACTCGAACCCATGATGTCCAGATTGGTGATATCCAGTACAACCCAATACATAAGAACTCTCCCAGACTGTATACCTACAGTCGGGGCCCGAGACTGTGTTACATAGTGATCAAGGGAGAGAATTTGAGTCAAAATAATGGGCTGCTATGTGCCGTCAGTTGGCAATATGCAAAACTCGGACCAATCCGTACCGACCACAGTCCGACGGGCAGGTGGAGCGGTTCAATCGGACCTTGATCCAGGTTTTGAAGCCATTAGTGAACTCCCATATGGATGATTGGGACGATCAGTGCGAATTTGTGCTGCATGCGTATAATAATACGGTCCACACTTCGACGAATTGCATAACGAACCTCCTGGTGTTCGGAGAGGACTTGATCATGCCGGCGGATTTGGTATTCGGAGTGGTAGGGATCAGTCCGGAAGCACCGTGTACAGTGCTGTTTGTGGAATCTCTACGAGAGAGGTTCAAATTTGCCTATGAAACAGTTAGGGCTCATTTGCTCAAAGCTGCTAATTGGCAGAAGGTGGGTTATGACACCGGATTGAAGTTGCGACGGTTCGTAGTGGGGGATAGAGTGATCCGCCTACATGAGCCGCTTTGCAACGTCAAACTGGCGAATAACTGGGATGGACCACATACCGTGGTTAAATGCATCAGTCAAACGACTGTGTTGATTCAGTCCGAAGCAGGGCGCATCCGGACGAGTCATGTGGCTCGGTTGCGTGCTTGGGCTGGAAGGGAGCTCACCCCGGAAACGGAGGTGGAGAAGGAAAATTCGGAGGCTAAATTTGTACCTTTGGAAGGGGTGTCGGTGGATCCCCCTAAGAGGGTGGTACGAAAGAAGCTCCGGAAGACCGTGAAAAAGAAAGTCTCGGCAGGCGAAGGAAGAAGGGCACGGAAAACTAAAATCAAGGCTGGAGTTTTAGTTAAGAACGAGTGTCCTTCGGCCAGGTTACGAGAGGCGGGCGGTAAACCCGTTCGGCGAAGCCCAAGGCTGGTGGCTAGAGGGGCAGTAACCTAGCTTGTTTACACAACGAGTGTGGTGTCCTGTGTTGTTCTATATGTTATATGTGTGTTACCGACAGGGGCGCTCAGAGTCAATAGAAAAGAATGTAAGAGTGCTCCCCGAGGGTGGTGGACGGATAATCCGGTGGGGTAACCTTCGATTTCCCATAAATATCCACTAATACTCCTGATGAGCTCTTTATTCGAAGTATATTTTGACTTTTGTGAGCCGCCTACGTAGCAGTGAGATCCCTCGAGCCCGAGCTGCGGGCGGGAAAGGTCGTGACCTGATTAAACTGTAATTGGGTCACACCGGGTAACGGGATCGCGTCCAATCACGCGAGACGCTGCGCATGCGCTTTGTTTTAAAAACAAAAGCGAGGGAACCGCCATATTGATTTTGGGCTCTCCCAAGTCAATCGTGGTGTCGGTCGGCAGCGGTGAAGTTGGTGATTCGGACGGTTAGAAGAGGAGAAAAGTCGGTAAAAGAGTTGTGAGCAGTGAGTACTCTTTTCTGGTTCGTCTGAGACAAAAGAGGGCGGCGGGGAACTTGTGGTTTCCCCGTCAAACTCCCAGTCGAAAGACACCGCAGAAGTGAGGATGGCCAAGCAACAGCTCCGTCAGTCCGATCTCACCGGAGACTCCGAGGTGAGCTTATGGATTCTCAGAACCCGAGTGGTGATGAGCTGAGTCAGACGCTGGCGGAACTATCCGTGGATCCGGCCGTGTCTCCGATTCGGAAGTCTCCTTCGCCTGACGAACTGTTGCGGGGAATCGCCTACTCCGAAGTAGTGCCGGGACCCTCCGAGACTACTGTACGTCCCTCCCGGATGTGCAGTTTGAGTATCTCACCGAACCTCAAGAAGGCAGTGGCTCGTAAACTGTCTATGGAGAGTGGCAGTGAGTCAGACACTTCACGTCCGAGGACGCGCGGTGGGAAGGGTGCTACCCGAGATCGGTCCAAGTCGTCCGATACTAGGGTTAGCACCAAGGCACTCAAGCACGCGGGTGTTGGGAAAAAGCCACCGGGAAAGGTCGAGCCTACCAAGCCCGATCCGAAGAAGGGTAGTACTGCGAGTACTAAGAAGACGGATTCTAAGGCTGTCACTGCGACGGCATCAAAGGATCCGAAGAAGATCGATCCCAAGGCTACCACTACCAAGGTGCCGAAGGATCAGAAGAAAGCTGATCCGAAGCCCGCCGCTAAGGACCAGCCGAGGAAGGGGCAGACGTCCGGCAGCACTCCAGCTGTCAAGACTCCGGGCTCCACTAAGTCCAACATCCCGATCCCTAGCAAGGTAAAGGATGGTGTGAAGACGGCTGAGACTTCAGCTGCTCCGGCTCCCACCACCGATGTGTTGTCCTTCTCGCGAGGGTTGGACAACAGCTCTGCAGTAGCTGCTACAGCCGCTGCGATGGCTGGTGGGGCCGGACATGGAGGAGGTCGTCCGAAAACGACAGTTCCTTCCCAGCAACCTCGGACCGAGGAGGCCATGGATGCTTCATCCGCAGCCCATACGGTCCGGACCATACAGTCGGTGTTGTCTAACATCACCTTCAAGCTCCCGGCTCCCCTGGAGCCGCAACGAGAGGTACCCACCCGAGTGGAGATACCTCCTCAGAGAGAGGTACCCATCCGAGTGGAGATACCTCCTCAGAGAGAGGTACCCATCCGAGTGGATTCACCTCTCCAGCCCACCGAGCCTACTCTGGAGCCATCCAACATGGATACTTCGGATGAAGCCGGAAAACTGGACCAAGCCGCGGGTGGTGGTTCGTCTGGGGCGGGGGTTCACATCCTCGCTCCGTACCAGCATGATGCATGGGACAAGGAAGACTCCGACGTCCCATCCATCCTAAGAGGTGCCATCATCGAGCAGATGAGCAAAACGGAGATTAGGTCATTCGACTTAGTACAAATGCGAACCTTCCGGGGGCTGGACAGTCTGTCTGCCAGGTTCCCGGCCTGGTTCCCGGACCGCTTAACGGCGGCCATGAACAACCTCAGCAACACGGCTAGTACAGCTCGCTTAGTTGCTGAGTCGGAGGGACGTCCCGAAGTTATCGCGGCTTTTGAATACGATATGCAAACCAAATCGGAATTCCAAGTCGTACATAACAGGAGGGAGAAGAATCGGCGCCTGACGCCAGCAATGAAGCTGGTTCGGGGTCTAGAACAGAAGACTAAAGAGTCGATTCTGGATGCCACTCTGGAGGATGCAATAGTCCAACAGACCTCAGCAGCGGCTAGGAGTGTAGATACTAGTCGTCAGGAGAAGGCCAACCGTAGGCACCAATACCTACGGGAGACCATTAGAGTAACATCTCTGGAAGCGGGTCAATCCCCGGAGGAGGTGGAAGCTGTTCTGAAGGGATTGGATGAAAATACAATCCCGGACGACAAACTTCAGGTACTGGTCCGGACAGCACTCCGAGCCAATGCCGCGAGTGGGTCTCTCCGACGATGAGGAGTGGATTAAGACGGATCCCCTCGACAAGTCGGTACAGCTGTACCACTTTGAGTTGTTGGAGAAGGTCCGAACTGGTAGTACCAAATACCATTCGCATCTTCAGAAAACAAAACTGGCATGGGCAATGGCTAGATGGCATCCATTTAGCAAGTGCCCCTTTGAGCCTTGTCAGAACGTTGACGAGACACTGGAAGCGCCCCGAACTTGGCCTACCAAGGTCCGGTACGCGAGGCATATCACACGTCACCACGTACGTCATTACATGCGGTATGACTGCCTGAGTGTGGGTGCGAGAGGAAGCAAGGGTTGTCCCGAAGGTGGCCTGTTCTACACTAGAGCAGACATCATCCGACACCTTGCTAAGAAGCAGGGCTTGGCCCTGGAGACGGCGGCGGAACGCATCCAGCTCGCCCATGCATAGGTCTACTCCAATTTCAGATAATGCCAGTCCGAAGTGTTTTCGGACTTTAACCTTAATTATTTACCTCCTGGTTATTATCTGGTAGGGGGTAGTGCAGGGGCTAGGGTTATACGGGTTTGTTATATGACGAGTGCTGTTGGATGCTGTGTTGCGAACTCAGTCCGAACCCTTCAGTCCGACGGTAGGTGGCGACACCTACCTCGGGCTTGGGGTATGGACAGAGGTCGCTATAGGCTTCCGGTCTGCGTGTGCGCGCGCAGGCTGGCTGCCTATATATACCCAGCATCTGGCGGTACTCTTCGGTTACTCTGAGCCACGCTGGTGAGGAGACCCTGTGATCATTGCGGCTGATTAGCCTACTGACCCGTTCCGAACTCTATAGGGAGTTCGCACACATAGATACTGCCTGTCTAGGTTATTGAATAAATCTGATTCGCAACCTGTAACACTTGATCCGAACTGTGTTGACTTTGTTCTTTAATTGATACTCTACCAATATCATAGAGACACAAAGTATCGTTTATTACAAATGCATTATATTGGCGACAGTCGACGAGTGTGCTCAGCTGTGACTAAACCAATATAATGTGTGCAATCCTCTGGATGTGGTTTAACTGACTTATGCCAGACTAGTGGTTATTGTTTTTATCACCATTTGTATGCCTTATACAGTCAGGCAAGAGCAAACTCCCCTTATGTAGAGAAATTAGAAGAGCACATCATCATGCATGATTAATGCGTCCTGCACGGAGCAATCATCACACCTGCCCTATGTTAGACTCTCGTGCAGCCATTAACACAGGTCACTGGGTGCAGCACTGTAGTAATGTGTCATTGTGAAGTGTGTGAAGTAGTCCCAGCTCTACTGACAGACCATGAAAGTGCCGATTTGTATGAATATGCTGCAGGGAGGTGGCCACAAGCTGCTCCTATGTTTTAAAGTGTGTGAAGTAGAGCTAGTGCTAGATACATGTTGTATTTAGCCATAGATTCTGATTATACTTCTACATTTTCTGACATAGTGCCTTCTTCCTGGTACTTAATGTATCATGCATTGGCCCTTTACTCTAGAGGGCTTAGAAGGAGGTGTCTGTTTCTTAAAATTGTGAGGGAATATCAGAATGGCCCGATATAGCATGTGTGGATTGTGATGATTCTAAGTGACTGCCCTAGTACTACTGGTGGGTGAGTAGGGAGGGTAATGATTCGGGCAGTGTATTCTGGACAAAATCTAAAAAGGGAAACTACTGTAGAGTTTTAGGTTAAGATAATATGTATAGAATTAGGCTAGACCGGACTGGGCTATCCTCCTTTACTCCTTTAAGAACCATATGAAGAGTTTGGTTCCAAAACGCAATAAGCGCCAAAATACAAAATCGGGAGAAAACAGGTCAGGGGTATTGTGTAGGGTAAATAGAAAAAGATTGTGAAAAAAAAATTTGAAAAAGTATATTTGTTTAGTAAATAGGGCCTGTCGAAAATTCAGTTTTTTTGCAAAACGCAATAAATCCAAAAGCAGTTTTTTTGCAAAACGCAATAAATCCACCTCACCAAAGATTGTTTTTGTATGTAGGACTGTTGATTCTTTTATGTTTAAGGTCTTAATAAGGCTTTATTGAATACAATCTTGGTCTATATTGTTAATAGCATTATTTGAAAATAAAAAAACAATTTTATTTAGAACGCATTTGAAATATGGACACAAAAACCATGTTTTATGATTTTTGTGGATTTATTGCGTTTTGCAAAAAAACTGCTTTTGGATTTATTGCGTTTTGCAAAAAAACTAAATTGAGCAAATTAAATCCTATTCCTAAATCAAGGAAAAATGATGCAAGGACTTTTAAAAGCTACTTGTTTGTGTTTCATGTACGTCCCACTATACCAAGAAAAAATAATATTGAAATAAAAATGGCCATTTCTGATTTTATGGACATATGCAGAAAAAACGATTTTGGATTTATTGCGTTTTGCAAAAAAACTGAAAATTGAAATTAAATCGTCCTTTTTCTCCACGAAAAAAAATCCAAGGATTTCAAAAATCGATTTCTAGGTATTTTATCTTTGGAACATTAATCATTAGTTATTATAGAAAAATGCTTTCTGTTCACCAATTTGTCAAAATCAAAAATACACTATTATCTCAAAACTCATAAAATGGATTTGTTGCGTTTTGCAACGAAACTCTTCATATGTATGTAGTATATAAAATTGATCAATTTCTCCACTGCCCATAGGCGAAATAGTTTACTGATTTTCATACAGTCATATCTATAGTCAATCTACACCTTTGCTGAAATTGCCATACCACAAAAAGGTAGAAGCATCAAATTGGTATTTTTTTTGTATTTTCTTGTTTATAACATATAAAAAATCTCATTAGAACAAAGGGAATCTGCAAAGAACAAGCAATTCCCTTTGGCTTTTTCAGGTAGGGAAGTAGTCTCCACTCCTGTATCTCTTACCCGGACCCTTAGAAATGCTTTAAGACAGCCTGATCCCATTATTCCCTAGGGAGCATTTTGTATCTGATACCACTTTCTTATACTTCAGTTTGCTGACAGGCGGGGACCAGAATAGATCCCTGAGGGACTGCCTGGACATGAAAATTTAAAATGGCATCACTTCCCTTGCTTTCCTGGTAACTCTTGCCCAGTTTTTTTTATTACTAGTTTTGAGATAAGGGGCTGTGTGTTTGGAACAGCTCCTTACTAAATGCTTCCCATACCAAAGTGGTATGAGACTATTAGTTCATCTGCAGTGCCCTGTTACCTGTATGTAATAAATGATGGCTAGTTAGGCTGGGTGCCTTCAGAGAAAGAAGTCATATAGCATAATTATATGTATGAAAGTACCATAGTTTGTCTGATTACATGTCACTATTTCAAATGAGGCTACAGTCTCAGATACCTGGTTCTTTATTACATGCTCTGCATGGAGAGTGTCTCTAGCTGAAGGGCACACTCTCCCAGCGGAAGTCTAGTAGGCAGCAGGACAGTTCCCACCAAAGGGTCAGACAGTCCTGGTATGTGGGAGTACCTAACCACATAAGAACTGTTGTGTAACCTCACACAGTGTTGGTAGGCTGTACTTCCAATGGCAGGCAGTTCAGGAGAATGGACATCCTTCAGTGGTATCCTTCAGCATGACTAATGACATGTGTTGTATCTCACAGTTAACACACATCTATAGGTATGTCTCCAATGTATTGTGAGAATAAATGCTTCTACAAACCTTGATTGATTGACTTTCCCTCTACTGTTGGCTATTACCGGTAGGAGTACCCTAAGAACCACTTGGTTCATTGCCGAATAGACAGGAAGTAGGCTGAGGGTAACAAGGACAAATGGCGGCATGGCAGAATGAATATGGAAATATGGAAGAAATATTGGAAGTAATTACCTTAGGTAAAATGTAAATCCAACATTTTCGATTGAATCCATACTAGACAGGCCTCCAACTTGAATTCCATTTAAGTCAATGAAAAGAAATGTATTTGATGCACAACATATTAGTCATCTTCCACACAATCAATGCTACCTTGGAGCTGATACCAACTAACACCCCACCCTTTTCACAACCAATCGGCCAATTTCCTGCCCCAAAGCCTGATAGGCTACTAAATATCCTGATAGGCTCCTTTTCCCAGGAGTTGGCAGCGCCCCTTATAGGGTTAACCAGTGTTGATAATGCATTGCAAACAGCAGTGTAATCCACCATGTATCTTCTAAATAAAAGTTGTCTACACCATGCCATCCATCGGAATAGATAGTGAATATATCTGATGATTGGGATTCAAATTTAGGACCTGAAATTTGTCAACGATGTTAGCCAATACCATACTTTCCTTCCTACCCATATTCTTTCTGCACTCTGGGAGGGAAAAAGGTGATAGGGGAAGGTAGATGGAAACGGAAAAGAAGAGCAGAGGGACTGTGGAGGACAGAAAAGAAGTAGAGGGCATTTGAATGAAAGTGTTTTAGTTAAGAAAGGGAGGAAGTGCCTAAAGCTTAAAGAGCAGAGAACTAAAGACTTTTCCATTAATGCATTTAAGGGATCAAAATAGCACTTTACAGTAAACACAATTAGAATATTGATATACAATAAATATTTTGTCCTCCCTCAAGCCTATCCTTTCCTTTTCCCTTTCTCCCATTCCTCTTTTTATACACCCAATTAAAATAGAAAACTCCCCATGGCTGTCTATACATACAAACACCCATGTGTCAACCTCTAGACCTGCCCAGACACACACCTGTCTAATACATTGTAACCCTCTGCCCATACATATATAGCAAGGTTGATAATTTGGAATAAGCTGGAACAGGAGTCAAGTGACCATAGGCAACATGAAGTGGTCTGTGGCATGTGCAGTTGCCATTTTGATACAAAACAAAACAAAGTGCAGTAGCAGAATTCTAAATATTGATGACAGAAAAGCCTCAGATCAATTTAAAGTTGTCTTACTATTCATCTCCAGAGCAGTACACATATTGTTAGCATATTCTGTTTTGGGCTGTGCATTCTTTTGCAATTCTTGTGAATTTTGCTCATAGAAATCTGTGAATATGTGTACAGCACAAATATTTATCAAAAAACACACAAAAATAACCACATTTGCAGTAGTCTGATATCCCCTGGGGTAATTGACACACACACAGTGGGAAGGAAATAGTGAAGTGCTTTTGTGATATATAAAGCCGGAGATGTGACTGCTTTATATAACATGATGTTACTCCCTGGAGATACCATAGGAGCCAACAGACACCTGTTTCCACTTGATGCAAATTCAACTGGATGAGTCCTTCTTATGTATGTTTTACATCAATAAGCTCTGCACAGAATACTTACTAGTGTAGGAAAGGGTCCTTATGGTGGCCTATTATGTCACACGTTAGCATGGGGATCCCTATGTAGGTGATGATTGAGGAGTTTGGTCAACTTGAAGCCATGAACTTGTTACTGCTCCATATGATGGCAGGATACAGAAGGGCAGTCTACTTGTCTTGACACAACATCTCCCCCATGAGGATATATGTTTGTATATGTCTCAAGTAACTGCAGGTGGTCAGAAACTTTAATTGTATTTAAGTTAAGCCATGTATGATAACAGGTTCATATTTAAACATGCCTTCCCAATTTGGTCCATCACTGCAGCTCCCTGAGCTCTGGTACTTCTGCTATCACCTGCAGCTAATGGTTCCCCAAGCAGCCTGTAGGTGGGGCAGTGAGCTGCTGCTGCTGCAGCTCTGACTACTGGCTGCTGGGTGACGAGGGAGATGGTTCTATACCCTCCCTCAGTGGTAACCCAGCTGGTAGTGAGGGAAGGTGGCAGTGAGGAGGCCAGTGTTGGAGCTGGTGTAGGAAGGTGGCAGTGAGGAGCCCAGTGTTGGAGCTAGTGGTGGAGGAAGGTGGTAGTAAGGAGCATATAGGGGAAGGAGTGGACCAGTGCAGTAGCCAGGTGGATGTGACTCATAATGGAGATACCTACTACCCCCTTTAATGATGGCACCACTGGATTGGTTCTGATCATCTCTCCAATAGCTAAGCCACCTGCTGAAATACACAAGAGCCCTCAGATCCAGAATGATGATTTACTTATTACCTGGATTTATTCATATTTCTTGTATGGGAGATTCAGTAATTTGTGATCATATATGAATTTTCAGGATTAATATGTTGGCTCATTAAGTGGCCTCAATACCTAGGCCGAATACACTCCTTCTGCATTGTCAGATTCATTCCCTGGAAACCTCTGTCTGATAATATATCTAGTGATAGACCGGGTTAGATTGCCTGGTTAGATTGGCTAATTACATTGCATCTTAATCTTCAAGTGACAGCATATCTATTATGGTGTGGCACCTTACCACATTTACCTTGGATAACGATAAATGAGTGCATGTGACCCTGTTTCACCCTGATGTACATGCATATACTAGTATATGGGGAGTTGTCTAGTAACATCGCTGAGTTAAACTGCACCATTACACCTGGATTAGCTACACCTTCCCAGATGGATGTGAATTACCCAGCTTACATTGTCTGGTAACAGAGGAGTACCCATATGCTACTACATACCCCCGGCACCCCCCAACAAACTCTGTGTGGTATCAGATGTTACGTCTATGTTATATGAGAGGAGCCCCAGGCCTCAGGTAGGTTATTGGTGTAGCTACTGCATAGCTTATTGCAGTGACTTTTCAAAAGGCAAATCATACATCAAAGCCAGAGGGAAGAGAGATATTTCAATAAATCTCTCATTCTTCTGGCCAATTGTTGCAAGGTGTTATTGAGGCTCATGTTTGTTTAATAAGGATGTATCTTGCCATTATATCTTTCATCTGGCCATCTGGACATATCATGACCTTTGCTTTAGTCTAATCCTTCTGATCAATGTCTGAGTATGCAAAAATCCAGAGTGTTTGTAAAACAAGCAATTTTTAACATTAGTTGGTCTGTGATGTGTGACAGTTGGGAAAAAACTTGTTATCAAGAAAATATCCCAGAACTGATAATGTTAACTGTGACCAACAGCCATGTTAATGCCAGACAGAAATATCCCAAAATACCCAGTTATCAGAAAACTGCATTAGCATAGGTTCTAACTGTAAATGGTGGTGGCAGCTTTATCATGTTTAACAATACTTCCACCAAATCTACGTATATACTCAGTCTCAATCTAAGACAACCTGTTACCATAGCAACATGGAGGATGGAAATAGATGTGGGGACATTATGGCTTCTCTATGAGGTTCACTTTGGCCAATGCAGACTTTACATTGTGAAATGCTTCTGTATTCCAGGTTGAATGTTGCTTACTTTTACATATTGAAATACGTATAATCTACCCTTTTAAGGCCTTTCATGCAGGTATTGAATACTATTCTGCCAGCTTTTCAAATTATTATGAACCAGGTCTATCAATAAACTAACACTGGACGAGGGCTGGACTTTACAGCAACACCTGCAAATCAATGTGTCCTCATAGTCAGGACACCCAGTATCATTGTGAACCTCTCTCTATCCTACTTTAGGTAATCCTTAGATGCATGCCTCTGGGTGGTACAACACTTTTTATTTGATTACATGGAATATCTATACTGCTTTGTAAATCCATGCCTTAAGGTTGATCGCTACTCATTGAATATAGACTCCTGCGCAGCTTTTTGCGCATATAGCTTAAAACTGTCAGAATAGGCTAATATTGGAGAAATATATACATATATATGCACACTAAGCCATTTCCAAAAATTGAACAATTCCGAACAAAACTGAGCATTTTATTGCACTTTGAATATTTGATATATTTTGAGCTAGTGATATTTGCTATTTTTAACATAAATCAGAATATTGGAATTATTTACCAATAAATCATTATCAAGATTGATATAGATCTCATCACTGTGCTTATGACATCCAAGGGTATAAGATATATACACTTTTTACCCCGATCCTTGGCCTTTTACCCATTGTTTTGGCCTTTAAATATTAGATTTAGACATTTTTTGTCCTATTTTTTTTCTTCAAAGGCCCAAAACCCTAAAATTATGCACGGGACCCCCTATCAAAATTGCTTTTTTATGTTAGCAAATGATCTAAACTATTTTTTAAGAAAATAAAAAAAAAAGTCTATGGATTTTTTTTCGCTATTTTTAAGATATTGTTGACAAATTTTGCATCAAATTTATTTAATCGTCCTAAAACCACCACTTTTTTTCACAAAAGGGTTGTTTTTGGACCATAATTTTATTTTTCCTATTTAAGGACACAATATAAGATTATTCATCTAAAATATGACATTGATGTGGGCAGTGGTTCATTAGGGAAAAAAATCTTGAAAATTTCCCAATTTCTGGTATTTTTTGCCAAAAATAGAAAATACTTTTTTTTTTTCAAAAATCTGTTATAAAAAAAGTAGCTCGGGACCCCCCTATTTTTTTCCATTTTCCATTTCTTAATGATCTTAACTAAGCTAAGGCAAAAAATTAGGAAATTCTATGGATGAAAAGTTAAGAGTAGCGATCAACCTTAAGCTATATCTCTTTAGTGCCATACCCTCAGTCAATGTAAGCAGCTGCTGGCTTATAGTGTTATAAGGTGTCGGTCTATGAAAGCAGCTATCTTATCCCTTTATCTGTTGCTGGCTCCCAAGAATACTTGTTTCAGTATACAGCTTTACAAAGGAGCACTTTATGCTTGTCTGTCCCTCCCTGCTTACTCTGTCTGCCACTAGCCACATTCCTACCCCCTCCTTCACCTAATATATTTCTCCCCATCTCATACTAAATTTGGTGCTATTGAAAGATAACAACCCAATATCTTTCTCCCACTTATCTGCATTCATTATATTCATGTGTTTGCCTCCCAATGTCTTGCCCCATATAATGGGCTTACACCAAAATGACTCGGTCCATATATTGCCATTCCCATTTAAATAGGATACCTAATCGAGTACACTATACTATACAGAAGAAAAGACTCTTTAATATGTTATTTCACTTAAAGAACCACTAAAGGATACATTCAGTATCACAAATATTCACTTGTCTATGATCATATATGTAAGCCTAATTATATCACTCATATAGAATGAGATGGTGGGTGGGGGGTGGTGGGAGAGAGGGACGGAGGGAGTGAGGGAGGGAGGGAGGGAGGAAGGGAGGGAGGGAGGGAGGGAGAGGAGCCTACATGAAGCTATTGTGGCATTGACTTTATTCATACTGTCACTGATAAAGGCCATGTCCATATCTAGGCTAAATATACAACTGTTATCTCCCGGTAGTATTATCCATTACTGCAGCCTGTAGCACTTTAGCCGGCTAGGATTTTTTTTGTCTGAGATACCCAACTTCATACCTAGGGGACACCACTATCATTTTCATCATTTAATAGTCATGTTTTAAGCAAACGGACTGCAGTTTGTAGTAGATAACTGCTGTGTAGTCTGTAGGCATGCAGAGGTCATGACTTGAATGACAGTTTATAGCCTAAGTATGACACAATAGTCTTTAATATGACATTGAAATAAGATAACAACATCATTACTGTATGAACTAGGAGGTAGTTTCTATTTAATGAAGTAACTTTTTCACAATCTACAAACACAAACCACGCAGACAGCGTTGGTCCCTGCGGCCCATATATGTGTTATATGTGTTACTTGGGCCAGCTGGACTTGCCCATATCTGGGTTATGGTCCTTTTTGTCCAGGACTATAGGTGGAAGCCCAGATAGGCAAGCCCAGGAAAGCTTTTCTTTTCATAAATGCATTGTAAATATTTCAAAACAAACTGACATCTGATTTTTCTCCAGAAATCATTTATTGTGTAACACACATTCTTGTAGTTTGTGCTAAAGTGGAATGAATCTAGGCTTGAGCTGGGCACTTTGAATCTGGGCTGACTCATCTGGGCTCCCACTTATAGCCCTGGACAATAAGGACCATAACCCAGATATGGGCAAATCAGCTTGCCCAAGTAAAAACATATATGCGCTCCACAAGCAATGCTGGCTTGACAATGCAGCCCTTTCATTTGCAAGCAATATGGAGCATACTCCTTTCAATCTCAATGCCTCTCCTTTCCTGTCCTCTGTGTAGTGGTGGAACTGTGTGAGTGCCAATAGGCAAATGAAGAAGTCAATTCCCATCAACTAGTGATGCAGTGGAGGTGATCCACATGGGAATATGATGCCTCTATTTTGATGACACGTTGATGACACTTTGACGAAGCCACTAACAAGGCTCCAGACTGCCAATCCCATCACAGCAGGGTAATGAGAAGCCATGAAATAGTCATGAGCCTGGTGTGTCTCACTGCTAGGGAGTTAAGGTGTAAAGTATCAGTCGTAGATGCTAAATAGATGCATCATTGGAAGCTAAAACTGCCAATCAAAATGTCACAGTAAACTTATATAAGTATTTATCCCTGTGAAGTGCAGTAGCACGATTTCCAGTATTATGCAATGCCTCTGTCCGAATAAATATTTAGAAGTAGTGATGATCAGATAATGAATGCACAGACTCATTAAAAGGATGTGCTTTCGTCAATTCCTATTAATATATCAATGCCCCCCACCATGGATATCATGGCAGCATCATAGCCCTACTTTACCCTACAATCTTTGTCCTCCCATACAGATTATATGGCTGCTTGAGCACTCCTGTGGGACCTTTTCCCTCCAACTCTTTAACAATCCCTTCCCTTCCTACCTAGAGGCTCCTACCCCTAAAAGCCCTGTTTATGTTCACTAATGTTCCATGTCCTGCCTGTCCTTCCCTACAGACTGATGTGATGTAAACCCTGCCAGAAGTAACTCTACTAACCCCTTTTATTGCCTACCTGCAGGAGGTTGGGGCCTCTCGTATGCACTGCACCTGCACAGTGGCACTATGGCCAACCTCTGAATGCAGGGTGTAGGTGGAGTACCATTTCTGTAGGACTGATGGCCATCCAGTGATGTTTTGATACTGTTAGGGAGTAGTCATGATGTAACAACAGGGGGTGTTGGTTGATTTCTGCATGAGCATGCAGACATCTCTTTGGCCCTCCCCACCTCAAGACGGGTCGGACTTTTTTCAGCCCCCCCACTTTGAACTATAGTAATGTGCGGGCTTTTTTGCCAAAAAGGAGTGACATTTTTTTGGCTCCTACCCACCCTAGAGGGGTCAAATTATTTTTGCCCTCACCCAAACTCACCAACCCCCAGATAATTATCACTCCCTTACTTTACCTATTGCAAGCAATTGCGTGATTAGTACAAATGAAATGACAGATATGTATCTGGGGCCTTACCTTTGTCATTACTCAAGGACGTACAGAGTCGCAGAATTCACCTGCTGTGCATATCAAATGAATATATAGCCAGTCTTACCACTGACAATGAGCAATAAAGTGATAGATTGGCTGGCTATCCAATATCTAGTCACATGTTGTGTTAGGAGAGTTTAGAAAGGGGATTAATGCCTTCATTGGCAGGATAATATACACCAAGCCTGAGGGAATGACCATTGCCCTATATACCTGGTAGGCGGCCGTGGCGGATTTCTGTAACCCTCTTATCTGTAGATAAAGGAGGGATAAGCTACAAAACAAACACCATCTCTACACATGCTCTACAAGTAGGGATATGGTGCTGACAGAGAAAGGTTGTACTAATGATTTTATGACCATGTTGGTTGAATGTCTCATCTAGACACTAAACACTGATTAGCAGCTTGTAGATTCCCATATGAGACACCGCTAGTTCAGACAAGCCTCCTGTCTCAGCACTGGCAGTTGTCCGAATGCTTAATTCATGAGTGATGGTCTGTGTTTAAGGATTAATATGGATCTATATGAGACAAATATTGAAGTGGCATACCAAGGATTAGGGAGTAAGATAGTGTTCAGAAAGGTAAAGGCAGAGAGAGAGAGTTAGCAAGACAGAGTCAGAAAGACAGGCAAAGAGGGAGAGAGAGGTATACAGAGACTCCACAGAGAGAGAGACAGAGAAGAGAGACAAAGAAGAGAGACATGGAAAGACACAGAGAGGACGGTAGTTGATATTTAAAAAAAGTTCTGTATAATGTTCGCAAGTTGCAGCCTGGTACTATAGTGAATAGCCTTGATGGCTAGACACAGATCCTAGTTTACGATAAGTGATACCTTCAGGAATATTTCAAAGCAAGGCATGAGTATCATCATTCAACTACAATTAGGCCTACCATCTTGTTAGAGCCTTGGATATCCTACTGTCCCTGATGTGTGGGATGCTGTTTTTGCCACCCATTTTCTGCTGATCACAACATCCATAGAACCTGTGGTATTGTGCGCATAAGAGAGCCCCACCTTGCACAACTGCATGTCTCTGCGTGCATCCAATTGGTCTGCCATGTCGTAAGCCTCTTTTTTTGGCAAAACGTGTGCTATACATATCTCATGGAGTCCATGCTTTAGTGGTCAATCACTGGTCATATAACCCCCTTGCTATGTTATAGGCGCCCCACATCAGTCACTTTGTCTGTACATGTGCACCGGAAAGGGGGAAAGGGCCTCTGACCGAAATGTAATACACAGATTACCCAGTTGCATGTTGGGAAGTCTTGGCCTGGGAGGCAACTGATTAGTGTGTTCTGAAGAGTCAGTTGTGTCGGTGCCTTTATATTGTCAGTGCTCACGGCAACATAAGTTTTTCATATTATGGAAGAATATTTAACGGTGTACTAAGTACATGATTGTTAAGACTCTTAAAGAGTATGATATTCAACTCTTATTGGCTACTGTCCCATGTCTAATGCAAATCCAAAGCCTTTTATTGATGCACCATTCTGCTTTCAGATGTGTCCTTAGAATTCTAAAACGACCTGCCTTAACCAAACCCTGTATTCAGGTATTGGCCCTTTGACAGTGAATCACCTACATGGGGGCCTCTTGCTGAGTAAAGCTGATTGGGGATTCAAGCAATCCTGATTGTGACCAGGAGAGCTGAAATTATTACCACTTATTGTCCAGAAGCCGGAAAATTGATGATCATGGTGAACTTGTGGCTTGATGCACCATTGTCCTGGAAGCTGAATGTGGCGGCTCACCAAAAAAAAGATGGAATTATCAATTTCAGGATGAATCAGTCAGATACTGGTGATTGAGACAGGGGTACCCGGGCCCGTAGGAATGCTATTTTGCAGAAAACTACAAGCCCGGGCCCAAAACTACGGGCCATTACTGAATCAGTTAAACCCTGCAGCCAATGTCAGTGATAAGACTCTTAATCATGGATGGTAAACAAGCCCCAATAGAATCCAGACATTACTGAAAATATTTTAAGAGAAATTAATCTATGATATAAATGTAACCTTTACATAATGTAAAAACTTCAAATGATCTTTACCAAATCCCCTTGAAAGCCCATGATCTATTTTCAACATGAAGTGAGGCAGATTTAATGCAGTTTTAATGTTGTTGTTAATTGCGACAGTAATGTACCCTTCTAGATGCAATTGAAGAAACAAAACCTTTTATCATCAGGAAGGAGAGTTAAAGGAATATATCAACCACAACCTAACAGACAAGGCTGCCACCATTTCCCCCAAGCCTTTCAGTACATATTCTCACCAATAAAGGCACTGAAACTGCTCCTCAACCCTTTCATGTGTAATTGGTCCTTTTTCCATCTGCCTTTAAGTCCTGCTCCCTCCTACCTTCTCCTTCTGTCTGCAGACAAAGTGCCAGTTCCAGATTGAATCAGCCGTAGGAGATCCATCTGGGCTAAGAGACTAACCAACTAAGACCCGTGCTAATTGCTACCCATATGTAATTACAACAGTCTTTTCTTTGCATCTGTGGCCCTGCATTCTCAATAACAGGAGCAGATAGAAAGATAAGGCTGCTTTGATTATTATTAGGAATATGTGGGAAGATAGTATCCATACTTTAATTACAAGCCCTGAAGGGACCAACTCATTCACTCAAATGCTGACAGAGCAGTTCTGTATTATCTAGAAACATCAGTTCCAATGGATGCTTTCATATGGTAGGTTTTTAAACAAGAACCCTGAATGAATATAATTTCAGATTATAGGTGATTAGAGGGTAATAGTGAATGAGAGAATTCAGAGAACACAATATCTATGATCCAATACTATGACTCAATCAGTCGATTATTGTCCCATTAAGAGATTTATACCTTCATTAGGCACTGAGATTAGTTTCATAATTTCAGCCAGAGGCTGATTATTTAGTACCAAATAAACCTGCCTGAGGGAACAGACTCTGATTGCAGGGGGAGGGAGGGGCATAGAGGACGAGTGGTGTTAGGAGTATGTAGCAAACCATGGCTTATTTAGGATTTCAAAGTCCAGTTCCAGGGACAAAATTGATACATTAAGCTTGTATCCCCTCAGTACTGTATTTATGCATCGTGAAGAAAAGGCTGTATGCAGCTCTGAAAGTGTTTTGCACATTTATCAATTGGCATATGTATAAGAAACAAAATATTAGTTGTTTAACTAATGGGCTTTATGTTTTAACAACCCTTGTGCATCCTTTAAGTAGAGGATTTGGGGTTCAAATTTTGCAGTTTACAAAGTGATACAGGTAGTAATTTTAAGACCACATCACTTTGAATAAACCTCATCTTGGATCGTCCAAGAAATCTAGGCCTCTGACTTTATGTTTCAGTGCAAAATTTTGTCTGAACCAGTGTTCTCTAACAGCAAATAGAACGGGACTTCTGAACCAAAGGGCACTGGCTGCGTATGGAGATGGTCATTGGAATGGGGGGCCCTTCATCACAGCCTTCTGCTATTTTAGTGTTTCAGGGTCTTAGATCTTACAAGACCTTTTGTATGGATCACTATTTCACTGCAGCAACAAACAAAGTACCAGCAAAGCCCTCCCAGAGGCTGCAGGTTTAACAGCAAATGGCATAAAGCTAAGCGTGGGATGTAAAAGGGGGATTGTGCCTTGGTGAAGGTGTCTGTTTCAATACTGAGTGTGTACTAGAGAGTTTTCATCAGTTCAACAAGGGGTTCTGTTAAGTGAAGGATTTGCACAGGTTCTAGTAACCATTTAGAGAGGAATAAGCAGACAGAGTTTTGATGACAGAGGTGACTTAGTTGAATGCAGAATGTCCCCTCTGACCAATTTCAAATTTTAAACTGGTCCATAGATTCCAAACCAAAATATACTTTTTGTGTTTACAGAAATGATGTAGTTCTTTGTACCAACAAAAATACAAGTTTGTTTTCTGTCTGTGTCAAACTGTTTGAAAACACACATTTATCATGGAGGGAAAATGGAAAAGTACATTATGACAAATGATGCGTCCTGCAGGGAATAATCAACTATCGTGCCCTATATTAGACTCTCAGGCAGCCATTAACACGGGTCACTGGGTGCAGCGCTGCAGTAATATGTCATTGTGAAGTGTGTGAAGTAGTCCCAGCTCTGCTGACGGACCATGAAAGTGCCCATTTGTATGAATATAGGCAGCAGAGCTGCTCCTATGTTGTTAAGTGTGTGTCAGTAGTATAGTATGTATCGGAACGGGACTATGCTTAACTACTGTTTATTACTCAATCGACCTGCAGCCAATCAGAAGCCTCCATTTGACCGGAAGTGACGTCACATGCCCATATAAGGGCATACCGGAAGTGACGTCACGTGACCTTGACCTAGTTAGAGGTCAAGGTCATGACGCAGCCAATCAGAGGCTTCCATTTGACCGGAAGTGACGTCACACGCCCATATAAGGGCATACCGGAAGTGACGTCATGTGACCTTCACATGTCCATATAAGGGCATACCGGAAGTGACGTCACGTGACCTTGACTTAGTTAGAGGCTTCTGATTGGCTGGTACACCGGAAGTGACCCATTATGCAAATGAGGGGACTTCTTCCGGTCAAATGGAGAACCCTGATTGGTTGGGTCATGAAGAAATGTGTCTCTTAATTTTTTTTGTTTAGGAAGTGATCGACTTTAGGATCACGTGACCGGAAGTGACCTGATGAGTCACGTGACTAGAAGTGACGACGACACATGCCTTAATTAGGCGATCAGCAGCGACCGGAGGAAGTGTCACTTTAAGAGGACACGCTAGTTAATTGTTATAATTTTTTTTACTTACTAATAAAAGAAGACGTATGAAAATAAAACACAACAATAATTTTATTTATTTTTTTATTTTCTTTTTTTCAATTCTAATAAACACGCTATTTTTGAAAAGATGCGCTCAATCAATCAATAACACACTTTTTTTTCATATTTTTTAAAGGGCTCGTTGTCACACCGTTAGAATGCACGCGACGCTTATAATACAAGTAGCGCACGTCATCTTTCTCTATGGTGTAAGTGTCCATTTTTGGTTCGTACCACTTTGAAATTTCTATTTACCGCAAGGAGAGTTTTTCGTTTGCGAAAACATCTAAGAAGACGACTGGTTCTTTAGGGTTTTGTTACTTCTGTACACTTTTTGCACGCCATCTTTTTTTTTGGGATTTTCTTTCACCGGTGCCGCTGACTCGATCGTAGCAAATGTAAGTCTTAGGGTTGAGACTTAGGATCCCGTCACCTTCCCACGCCGCTTTCATAAGCCCCGAAGTTCTCAGATCGTGAAGGTAACGTCTCTCACAACATCCGCCAGGCGGCGGACACCATTTTCGCACTTTTTTCCGTTTTTATCTTCACGAAAAGCTCTAAGTGATCGTCACACACCGATGTCGGAATCCGCTTACGTTTCTTTCTGAAGTATGTCTCTCTCAGGCGAGGTTTGACTACACAGAGGCAAATATCAGAGGCACCCAATAGCGCTAATTCTACTCTCAGACAAGGGTCAGGCACTGCTGGACTATAATAGATGGGTCAAGGGCTATTCTAGTGAGGGTCAGGCTACGCCGGACATTCAATAACAAGCTGGACTTTGGCAAACTTGCTTGAAAGTCTGACCATGCGGGATCCTCATGCCATAGTCTGGCAATGCTGAACTCTTGGGAGAGTATGCTGGACTCTTGCTGGCCAGACTTTCAAGCAAATTTGCCAAAGTCCAGCTTGTTATTGAATGTCGGGCGTAGCCTGACCCTCAGTAGAATAGTCCTTGACCCATCTATTATAGTCCAGCAGCGCCTGACCCTTGTATGAGAGTAGTATTGGCGACATTGGCCGACTCTGATATTTACCCGTGTGTACGGTGGGAGGAGGGGGTTCACAGCCACAGCTTGCGCTTATAGAGCGCTACTAGCGGAGGTCTGGATGAGGAGACTACGGCGTTTGTCTTAAAAAAAAATAGCCATGGCACATGTCGATGTCGCTTAATTATGCTCATATCTCATGGCGATTTTAAGAATTGCTCATGTCACCTGTCACTATGTTTTTCAAGCTTCATGTCAAATGTCACTAGGTCTCATGTCGAATGTCGATGCTAAGAAACAGACATGACGTCATCTCGAATTTAGCGGTCTACACTACCGCTGCTGCTGCTGCTGCTGCTGCTGCTGCTTGTGCAGCTCGTGCAGCTGCTGACAGCTGCAGCTGCTGTAGTTGCTGACGCTGTCACGGATGCTGTTGACAGATGCTGCTGCTTGTGCCGCTCGTGCAGCTGCTGCTGCTGCTGCTGACGTTGTCACGGATTCCGCTGACAGATGCTACTGCTTGTGCTGCTTGCGCTGCTCGTGCAGCTGCTGCAGCTGCTGACGATGTCACGGATACTGTTGACAGATGTGGCTGCTTGTGCTGCTTGTGCAGCTGCTGCTGCTGCTGACGATGTCACGGATGCTGCTGACAGATGCTGCTGCTTGTGCTGCACGAGACTGAGTAGCCGCTATTACTAATGCTACTAATACTAGTATGAGAAAATACATTTAGTCAGTTGATTAAATCAAGGAGGTTTTCTGACTTCAGTGGATCGTTTAGCCATCGGCCACGGGCAAAACTTGAAACCATTTTATACATGGGACAATTGGCAGAGTCGAAACGTGTTGGTACGATGGGGTCGATCATGTTCATCATCAGTTCAGGCAAAGGAAGTGTGTCGACAGCACGCGAAAACTTCATGTCTGAATGTTTCAACACAAGACTTTTTATCACACTCACACAGCTGCTTTGAAGAGTGAATCCTTGACCAAACTTGTGCTTTTCCAACACAGCTTTGGCTTCTTTCTGTGCAGTAAGGGATCTCTCTTTCGGGTTCATCTCAGTGCTGTCTAGCATGTCCTCAAAGTCTTTAACATAATGTTCCAACGGGCTACAAATGATGGACTCCAGATCATCGTCCGCATATGTCGTCTCCTCGCACCATATTGTGTCTTCGCCTGTTTCGAATTCCGTCATTTTCTTGACAATCTCCTCCTGAGTGCCTTGCATATATCGAAGCTCTTTCAAGGAGTTGATAACTTGTATGGCGAAGACTGACAAATTTGAAGGAATTTCACCACAGTCAGGCCAAGTATACGGAGCTAAGAAAAATAGCTCTAACAAAATCTTCTCCCTCTGTCCAAATGAAACTACTGTTCCGATGAAGTTGAAGCATGCTTCTATCCATTGCTCCTTGGTGACGTCCTTCCAATGTTTCTTTACCTCACATGCATCATAGGGCACTGTTTCTCTTCTTGCTTCAAGTGGGAGTTGCTTTTTCTTTCTTGGACTCATTTCGAGAGGGTTTCGATGCTCTGTAGCGTCAACACTTTCATAAATAAAGAAAATAGCAGAACTAATCATCGTAACGTGCTGAGCGAGCGTAGAGTGGACGATGCTACGAAGATGAAGGGCGGGTGGAGAAAGTGTGACGGGTGAGAGTGGCGTTTCACTCCTTATGTACCCTGTCCTAGATAAGCCTCTTAAACGGCTGAAAAGACTCTCTCAGTACAGAGCTTCTACCGCAGGTGGGTTTAGACTTAAGCAGCTTAGTTCACACACGTGTCTGTTAGAAAAGCTACTTGCACACCTGCCTTCCCTTTTCACTAGTATTCACCCTCTGCCGACTTATAAGACACCTATACACTCCTTCTCGTGAAATCTATGGAAGATGATGGAAGGACCACCGACTAGATTTTCTTTGATCAGAGCGTGGAGGACGGCGTCGAACGGAGGGAACGTTGTGAACACAGCTTATAGGTTTTGGAAGAGGACCTGTAAAGTCAAACTGGCGAGAGAGATCTCGTCTTTCAACATGACAATGCTGCGATCTTGGAAAAAATTAGCGTGATTTTTTCAAAAGCTTAATGAAAAGTTTGACGTCTTCGTTGTTGTAGTGGATCAAGTAATCTCTCATAGTTTGCATCTTCTTGTCGTACTAAACTTTCTGACATGTGGCGTAGTCGGATTTCGGCCATTTTGACGCCCGTCAGTTCGCTGTCAAAAGCCGATCTCGGTGGCAGGGTTCTGTTTACCAGTTTCTTGGTATACGTCATCCATTCGTAAGGAAAGCGACTTTTCTCTTCGTTTCTGGTGAAAGCTCACAAATAATTCGCGTAGCTGTAACCAAGTGCCAAATAGTTGACTACTATGTCCAAGAAAACTGTGTGTAAACCGTCAAGTATTGATTGCTTCTCTTTATGACGCTGAATTGTTGGTTTCTTCGGTCTCCGGAGGCAAAGAACGAGTGAAGGCGTATTTTTGATCAGGTTCAAGTCGTAACGCTCCGTGTTGAAGCTCACGACTGGAGCTTGACGGATGTATCTCAGAAGCTGCTTCTTCAGTTGAACTAACGGTTGTCTGGTGTGAGCTGCAGCGAAGCCGCCTGGAGAAGGGGTGAATGTCGCTTCTTCTAGCAGGAGAGCTTCACCTATCGCCACATGTAACTTCGCTAACGTTGGTCGGTAAAGTTCTAGCACAGCTTTCTCGATGACTTTGGCGTTCTCGTTTATGTGATTTTAAACTCGGTCTAACAAGGGGTCGGAATCTGCGTCGGATTCTCTGAGGTACACCGTCCCCTCCTACCCCGGAAAGTCGGATGTGACGCTAGCCGACAAAGGGACGTGATCCCACAGCAGGGACACGTGTTCAGTCGACGGTTCTCTGCACGGTCTGAAGAAAGCCTCGAAATCGAAGGTAATGTTGTAAGGGTAGATTCTGGAATGTCCGTCGGGAGGAAAAGTTTCACGTGTGGCAGCGGGACAGAACTGACGTAACAAATTTGAAGCGCGCTTGCTGGTGTTGTATAAGTGAAAGGAAATGTGGCGGAAGACGCAGAGGTTGTCCTTGTTGGGAAAATCTAACACAAGGCTTCTCTTTCCAACTCGACCGTCCTGCCTGTTCCTACCGCCTATGGGAAAACCTCCAGGTCCCATGTAAACGCAAATGTTCAAAATTAGTAGGAAAAAGAGCGCACCGCTTGGTGTCAGCGTCGCAAAGTTTCCGTACTTCTTCGCAAGCGACGGTGTTTTCCATCTTTGAGAGGAGCTCTTCCAAAGTTTCTGAATTAGTTATAGTAGGGAGCGGTTGTAATGAGAGTTGCGTTGTTCTGGGAGACGTGAAAGTAGCGCAGTATGTTCTTGTCTTCTCTGTGTTGTAAGAGTAAGCCTACCGAGAAACCCACTTTTTATCATTGTGTGAAGCGGATTGCGACGCATAGTATCTACAGCGTCACTCAACTCGCCGGTTGGTAGTTTGACGTTTGTTACACTCACGCGAGTCCCGTGCATCCTGACACTCGTTCGTATTGCAGGCCAATTCGCCGTGAACGTTTCCTCACCGTTCGGTATAGCGCATGTACGTGGAGGGATAGTCACCTCGTCCAGAGATTCGCGTCGACAGGTGATCTTTTCAGCAATCGACATCGCCGCATAGAGGGCAAAACTTAGGTATTGTTCTTCATTTTTCTACGGGTCACTCGTGATTGTACGGTCTTTTAAAAATTTTGAAACACTTTTCGCAAACGTCCTGCGTCATGTTTTTCTTTTTTTCTTTTTTTGCACTTATTTACCAATTATTAAAAAAAATAAAACGTTATTTATCACTTCGAATACTAGACACCTCTTACCACACGATACTATTAGCATTGTGAAAGGTGACTGTAGTCTAGGATCGAATTCAACAGATGACCATCTTACTGCAGGGATCAGACAAGAGTGGTCAACACTGGAGTGTCACAGCTCACTTTTATGTCTTTGGGTACAGCTGCATACAACCCTTGAACATACATTGCGACGTCGCTGCGACCCATGTCGTCTTGCAACACTTTCATCAGAGCCATAGGCTCAGACGTCTCGTTGTACTTCCAAGCTCTCAGCACTTCATAGACAGGGTTCTTCACAGTCCTGTCAGAAGGCACAGGTTGAGAGATGAAAGCTATTTCATGAGAAGTCAACCCTAAGTAGATCCCTATGGTCTTCCAGTCTCTAGGGCAGAGCTCAGCTAAAAGAGAGAAATATTTCTGCACTTTCCACTCCATGTCTCCACTCTCTAAGCCATCCCACATGTCATGCTTGTCCATGTACTCACGTGAGAATTTGATGAGGTCCATACGGTAAGATTCTTCCAAGGCGGCGGCTAGGTCCTTCCACCTAGTAGTACAACTTTTCTGGTACCAAGTAGTGAACATTTCTCTAGCTTGAGTTATGACACTTGTCTCACAACTGAGATATCCCATATCCTTCAAGTTCACTTCAAGGTATGAACCTAACCGTATGTAATCTGATGTCGGCAACTTACTACTTATTTTCAGTAGCATAGCGTCTGACAAGTATCCTAACGGCTCTGCTTTGAAGTATGATGATACAGGTACTACTGCAGCAGAACCAATAACAGGAGCAGCGTCTGCGCTGGTATCAGACGACTCGTTGTCGGAACAGGGCAACCGCACGACTTCGTAAGGTGGTGGTGAGGGCAGTCGCCACAGACCGGACGCGCTACCAGTGGAAATGAGGTCGAAAAACGGACTGTGCGCCCGTAACCCTTCGGGTTCCTCGTACGCCTCGTCGTCAGCGTCAATCTCTGTCTCACCCTGTTGCTTTAGGGCATGTATGTCTACTACGCGCTGCTGGGGCTGAGTGTCCGAATAGCTGTAAGTCTCAGCGCGAGCGGCGTTGATGGCGTCGGTTGATGTAGCGGTGGAGAGGTTCTGTGCAACGTGCTGCGTGTCAGTACTAGTAGCGGCAGTCGCAGCAAGAGGTGTAGCAGCAGCAGCAGCAGCAGCAGCAGCAGGCGCAGCGCTAGCAGGTGCAGCAGTAGCAGGCGCAGCAGTAGCAGGCACAGCAGCAGCAGGCGCAGCAGCCTCAGCAGGCGCAGCAGTAGCAGGCGCAGCAGTAGCAGGCGCAGGCGCAGCAGCAGCAGCAGCAGCAGCAGCAGCACTAGCAGCACGAGGATCACCAGCAGCCGCAGCAGGCGCAGCAGTAGCAGCAGCAGCGTGCTTAGCAGCAACAACTGTCGCGAGTGTAACAACGTCGCTACCACGACGACTACTACTACCACTACTACTGCTGCATGCGCTCGCTACAGCAGGAGGGTGATAAGACCAAGCGGTTGCGGCGGTAGTCTCAATTTCAGTAGCAAGAGGAGACGCTGACGCTAAACGATCACCGTTCTGCGTACTCTTCTTGTTCTTGAACTCGATTAGATCCTTGGACGACACTAGTTGTTGTGTTTTGCTCATGGTGGTGACTGTAGAGAGCAGCAAAAGACTGAGTGAGTGAATGGGTGTTTCCAGCCCCCTTATATACTCCTTCTCGCTTCTAGAGCTAAGCTACTTACGGCTCTGTTCAGCTGCCGCCGGCTGACCGGTGGCCATTCACAAAGAGAAACAAAAAGACATAAGGCATGACGTTTTCAGCTGGATCCCTTTCCCCCTCCCCTTTGAGAGATCGACTGACATGAGCTAAGCTACTTACTGCCTTGTTCAGCAATTCAACGTGCGTTAGCTGTATAAAGGATTAAGCAGTTGCTGCCGCCCGCTGACCGGCGGACATTCACAAAGAGAAACAAAAGACATAAGTCATGAGGTTTTCAGCTGGATCTCTTTCCCCCCTTTTTTGAGAGATCGACTGCCATGAGCGGGCGGTGTACCGACTGTGCTAATTCAACGCGCATTAGCTGTATAAAGGATTAAGCAGTCATGAGCTTAGAGTGTGTATACAAAAAACTACAGGAGGCGTGTGGTGTGAAGCAGGACCCCCTAAGACGGGTGTGTCTGTCTGTGAGTAGAGTCGTGTGCATGTGGTGAGCGACTTAAGTGTAAAACAAAAAAAATCACCGCCTCCTGCCGTGGTGAGTAGACCGGCCGCCGGCGGCCGGCTAGTTCAATAGGGGTGACAGCTGACTAAGGCTGTGCATGAAAATCTGATTTTCACCTGACCTCTGACGTTTGTTACAATGAATGCCAAAGGGGGAGAGAGTCGTCCTCAGGTAGGGGGTAGGAGGTAAGGCTATGGATAAGGAAAAAACACCATTTTCAGCTGGCCTCCACAGATGGCGATGACATACCCCTCGTCATCTAAGCTCTTAAGAAGCTCTTAAGGAGCGGAGCGGCTGCTAGACAGCTGGGGTGCTGTTGGAAATAAGATTAAACTCCCTCTGTATAAAAGCTCTGATTTCTGTTGGAAAAAAACCATATCACCTCTGACCACAGTAACGTCTACTACCACCACCACCAGCACCACCGCCGCCGCCACCGCCGCCGCCGCCAGTCACAGCTGATCGCCTCATTAAAGCATGTGACGTCGTCACTTCTAGTCACATGCTTCATCAAGTCGCTTCCAGTCACGTGATCCTAAAGACTCTCACTTCCTAAACAAAAAAAAAATGAAGAGACACGCTTCTTCCTCTCGAGAGGAAGAAGCGTGTCTCTCGATTGAAATCTTTTCTTTTCTTTTTTTTTAAAAAGAGACAAACGCCCCTTAGAGTGCCCCCCCACCCCCCTAGAGTGCCCCCCTCCCCCCTCCCCCCCTCCCCCCCTCCCCCCTCCCCCCCTCCCCCCCCCCACCCGCCCCATGCATCCTAAAAGCGCCCCCCTCCCCATGCATCTTAAAGGGGCCCCCTCCCCCCCTCCCCTCCCCTCCCCTCCCCTCCCCTCCCCTCCCCTCCCCCCCTTATACACTCTAAAGAACGCTTCTACCTAGTTCAATAAGTCACTTCCAGTCGCTCGTAAAACAATAAAAAATGAAAAAAACAAAACTTATATCGTAGTGTTTTTTTATTAGTTTACCGAAAAAAATAAGAGACTCGCCTCCTCCTCCTTCTCCTCCTCCTCTCCTTCTCCTCCTCCTCCTCCTCATCCTCCTCCTCCTCCTCCTCCTCCTCCTCCTCCTCCTCCAAAAAAAATAAAAAAAATATCACATTTTAAAGCGCGTGACCCCTTAAAGACGCTCATCTCTTCATTAAGTCGCGTGACGTCACTTCTTCTTCTTCTTCTTCTTCTTCTTCTTCTTCTTCTTCTTCTTCTTCTTCTTCTTCTTCTTCTTCTTCTTCTTCTTCTTCTTCTTCTTCTTCTTCTTCTTCTTCTTCTTCTTCTTCTTCTTCTTCTTCTTCTTCTTCTTCTTCTTCTTCTTCTTCTTCTTCTTCTTCCGGTCACGTGATCAATCAGGTCCCTTCCGGTCACGTGATCCTCAATGAGGTCACTCACTTCCGGTTGGCCATTAGGTCATGTGACGTCACTTCCGGTCATGTGACTCATCAGGTCACTTCCGGTCACGTGATCCTAAATTAGGTCATATGACGTCACTTCCGGTCCCCTAAGTAGGTCATATGACGGCACTTCCGGTCCATAAGTAGGTCATATGACGGCACTTCCGGTCACGTGACCAAATGGCGGCCTCTGATTGGCTAACTAGGTCACGTGACGTCACCACTAATCCCCTAAGTAGGTCACTTCTGGTCACGTGACCAAATGGAGGCCTCTGATTGGCTGCATGTCGATTGAGTAATAAACAGTAGTTAACCGTAGTCCCGTTCCGATACATACAATACTACTTGTGTCCAGGAGCTAGAGCTGTATATCTTGATGCATGCTGTATTAGACATATATTCTGAATATACTTCTACATTCTATCACATAATGTCTTCCTCCAGCTACCTCATTTAGAACATTAGTCTACCATTCTGGAAGAGGACCTAGAACTATTTTTCTGTCCATAAATTGTAAGGGTATTTCGAAGTGGCCTGTTGTCATGATCTAGCATGTGTGTATTGTAATGACTATAAGTAACTGCCCCGATACTACTGGTAGGGTGATTAATGAGGGCAATCATTCAGGCAGTGCATTGTGGGCAAAATCTACAATGGAAACTACTGTATCAGGTTGAGAGGCATTTACATTCATAGAGGTAGGATTGACAGGACTAGGCTATCCTCGTTTACTCAAAACCTTGTTAGTATAAACCTTCTGTATGTTCTAATGACACAGCAACAATTGTCTTTCCACTTTAATTTGATTCCCAAATTTTCTTCTAAAAGGGAATCCTACATAGAGGCCCCCTGGGGAAATAATGAAAGTATCTAGACCTCTCCCTTTGGCTAAAAGAAAAATATATGTATTGCTCTACCTAAAATAAATGGGCTACTTGGGCATTTACTATAGAAATGTTCATTACCTTCTCCACTGCCCATAGCTTTGATCTATAGGTAAGAAAATATAAGTGTATTTTGTGAACGCATAGCTTCATCGTTTCAACTGTGACCTCCTGTTTATTTGCTTCTGAAATGATTGTTTCTAAATGATCTCCCTTACACATTCCCATGGTATGGTTGACATGTCAATAGAAGAAGGCTACTTATGATTAGCACCATTTTTCTTAGGTATGGAAGTAGTTTCCATTGCTCTACATCTCTTATCTCTACCCTTAGAAATGCTTTAAGAGAGCCCGATCCCATTGGGCTCCCTGAAGAGAATTCTGCATCTGATACCACTTTCTCATATTTCAGTTTGCTGACAAGTTGGGACCAGAACGGATCCCTGAGGGACTGCCTGGACATGCAAATTTAAAATGGCATCACTTCCATTACTTTCCAGCTACATCTAGCTTAGTCTGGTGAGTGGAATGAAATTGGTATTTGCTGTTACTGCAAGGAACATTCTAGTCTTGTTCTTGTCACTGCTATTGCTATGCTATTAAAGTATTTCTGGCCCAAATATAGAAAGTAACATATTCAGGCATGCATTGGATAAAAGTATGGAATTACCCTTCATATGATATCACCTATGCAGTATGGACAATATGATAAGTAAAGAACAATGATAAGCAAGGCAGCAGCAAGATTGTTAGGTAAGGGAGACATTAGGTGTAAACAGACTGTTTTGTGATACTGTGCCAGGTTCAAAAGTTATTGATAGCTGTGAGATCATTGTCTGTGTGGTGTAAAGCAGGGGTGTAAACAGCTGCCAACCTCCACCTGCCTGGTTCTTATACACCCAGTTCCTGAAGCCTATGGTATATAATGGGTGACTATTGAGAAAGGAGACCCTTGAGAAGAGTCTGTGAAGTCATTTTTGTCATCTCTGAGATTAAAAGCTGTGTGTTGGAAACGGTTCCTTACCACCATCTAAATGCTTCCAATACCAAAGTGCCAAGAGACTATTAATTCATTTAAAATGCCCGGTTACTTGTGTGTATTAAATGATGGGTAGCAGGGCAGGGATGCCTTCAGAGAAAGATGGCATTCATTATTATATTATAATATAAAAAGTTCAATTATTTGTCTGGTTACATGTCAACGTCACTAAATGAGGCTGAGGCATAATTGGCATGGAGAGTATCTCTAGCTGAAGGACACCCCCACCCAAGCAGAGGTTTAGTAGGCAGCAGGACTGTTCCCACCAAGGGGTCAGACAGTACTGGTATATGGCAGGACCCAGCCACTGTAGTATAACCTCACACAGTGGTTGTTGCCAATACCATTCAGATCAGGAGAATGGACATAGTGGTATCCTTCAGCATGACTAATGACATACGTGGTATCTCACAGTTAACACACACAGACATCTCTCCAATGCGATGTCAGATTTAATGCTTCTACATACCTATGTAATTACTGGCCATCTATGCCATACGAACCACATTTAAGGTTTAATTCATGTCATTACATGTTCTGTACTTCAATGCTGATCAGCATATTCATTCATACAAAAATAATGAGGATAATAATGCATCATTAATTAAAGATACTCTATCATGCTTAATAACATGTCTATTGTTAAACACTGCTTAACTTGTTCAACGTTTGCTGAAATAGTCACATAAAGTTTGTTTAAAATGTTCACAGCAAATTTAGTCCTTTTCATAGAAAGGTGAGGACATGCGTTTGTGAGAGTGCACTCTTATTTGACCTTCAATGAGCCTCACAGAAAGTCTTATCCCCTCCGCACTAAGGGGATGTAAGCGCCACCTCCTCTGTTAAATAAAATCTAATCTGAACTAAGACACAATTACCTAATCAGTATTGGATTCCTGCACACAATGGCAACTCTGAAGGTTTTGCCATTAATGGTTCCAGTCCATGAAAGCTGGATGGTCTGAACATATAGACACCACTCCTTGCTAGATACAAATCTGCACAAACTAAAAATGTCAAAGTAGAGATCCTGCTAAGTGATAATCCACTCTAGTGTTTATCTCCCTCCCTTATATATTATCCATATCAGCCTGCTTTGGGATAAAGTTGCATCGAGCGAGGCATGGCTGGGTGTGAGGATGGCAGAAAGTAGAGTAGACAGGAGATAGGCTGGGGGTGACAGGGACAAATGGAGGCAAAGAGGCATGCTAGGATGAATGTAAAAATGTGGCAGTAATATTGGAAGTGATCACCATAGCTAAATCTAACATTTTGGATAGAATCCATAGGTGGGTAGGACTAAAATTTGAATTCCATTAAAATCAATAAAAAGAGTGTATTTTGTGCATAACATATTGGTCCTCTTCCATGCAGTCACTGCTACCTTGGAAATGATCACCATTAACACCACCTTCCTAACCAGTCTGTCAATTTCCTGTCTCAAGGCCTGATAGGCTACTTTATCTCCTGCTAGAGTACGTTTCCCAGGGGTTGGCAATGGCCCCATTTTGGTATACCAAAGCACTTCAAACAGCAGTGCAATACACCATGTATCTTCTATTAAAGGGTGTCTACTCCCTGCCATCCATGAGAATAGATCCCTTTACATAGTTTGTGGTCATCCATTGAGGTATCACACTTGTCACAGTGTGTAACAGACCCTAAGTGGAGTCAAGTTATATCGTAATTTTTGATTTTGTCTTCTTGATTTACTAAATAGTGTTTTGGTTCTGAAATTGTTTTTATATTCTTAATTCTGTTGCTATTGAGTAGAAAATCAAATATACCGTCTCACTATAAATCTCCAGCCCCCTCACTGCCCTAATGTTAAGGCTAGGCTCTTCTATTAACCATTACACCAAGCAACCAAAGCTAATCTACGCCTCCCCATATCATGCATTATAGATCACAGGCAGTTCAAATGTTTGGGAATCGGCCCATCTTCCTTGATGACGCCTCTGCCATGCTATTCATTATTCTTGCATTTCTACTTCAAAGTAAAGTGTAAATATAATAGATAAAGTCACAAAGGGACTTAGATGGGAATCTAAAGCAATGATGGATACCCTGCAGGAGAGACACTAGGTTGGGCACATAAAGTGATACTATAGGTCATTAATTTTGTATTGCTTTGAGATCCTTACTGACATGGTGTTTTAGTGTCTTTCACCCACATGTGGGAAAAGTTCCTAGAACAGGCATGAACCTCATACCACCAGGTCCCTTGCCAAGTTCTTGTAATGGGCAAGGCAGAACCAAAGATCAGAGAGTTTTAAATCTGGGTGACTTTAAGCTATAGTGGCTCTGAATATTAGCATTGAAGTTCAACAGGAGATAATTAGCTGGGTTTGGCATAGAGGTCTAATCAATAAGAAGGTATTTGAAGTTTAACCACTAATGTTTTTATTTTGAGAAATGAAAGTTTCCTTTGCCAGAACTTTTAGTATCAGGCTCAAAAATTATGAAAAATTGTGCGACATTAATTTTGAAAATGGGGCCGAGGTCCAAGTACTGTAAAATATCTAATCAGAGGTACACATGGAGGTGTTGGAAGCCCCTAATTTATTCAGTGGCCCAGCATTGGAGCCTTCAGGATGTATGCTCTCAGGATACATACATAATGGTTTCGGGAGTAGATTGTGGTTGCTACACTTTCACATTTTGTCACTACCTCCTGCTACAGACTGCTCCACCTTGCCTTCTGACAAGCGGCTTGCAGCAAGTTGATCTTTGTGTGAGGAATGCAGGGAGGCAATGTGTGGGTGACTCCTGTAGTGAGAGGAGCTGTTCTCTGACGTAACAGACAGTAGGATATTTTAGAAAGGACAAAGTGAGACATGATACTGTTATGATTATTCACAGAGAAGATGATAGTCAAATAATTGAAATCATAATTAGATATCCCTACACTTATAACAGTTCTTTACCTTCAGAATGTCAGGTATTACCTGAGGATATGAGCAGTTTTGGCTAATTGTGTTTCAGAGAAAGAGAGAGAGAGAGAGAGAGAGAGAGAGAGAGAGAGAGAGAGAGAGAGAGGGGGCGGGGGAAATGGCAATAATAGATGTGGATGTGGGGAGCATCAACACTGTTTTGGGAGCTGTCAGTCATGTTGGTGTAATTTTGGTAGTTCAGTAAGAGCTGTGTGTGTGGCAGTAGGGTAGATAAGGTCTACTCATGTCACAGGGTCGAGGCTGCAGCCATGTTGTCTGGTTTGGCTCAGAAGGATTAACCTACATTAGGTATTACGAGGTACATTCACCACAGGCACTGCAGAGGGGAGGGGGGGAGAAAAAGGCGATGGGGGAAGGTAGAAGGAAAACAAGAGCAGAGGAACTATGGAGGAGGACAGAAAAGAAGTAGAGGGCATTTGAATGAAGGTGTTTAAGTTCAGGAAGAGGGGAAGTGCTTAAAACTTAAAGAGCAGATAATTAGAAAAGTGCATTTAAGGGATCAAAATAACAAAGGATATTTTAGAAAGGACAAAGTGAGACATGATACTGTTATGATCATGGAGAAGGTAAAAAAATTGAAGTCATAATCATAATTATCCCTATACATATAACATTTCTTGACTTTTAGAATGTCAGATATGATCTGATGATATGAGCGGTTTGGTTAATTGTGTCTTGAGCCCTTGGTTTGGCTCAGAAGGAGGCATGTTTAACCTACATTACGTATTACTAGTTACATCCACCACAGGCACTGCAGAGGGAGGGATCGAGAGAAAAAGTGATGGGGAAAGGTAGGAAAGGGAAAAGGGACTGTGCAGGAGGACAAAAAACAGTATAAGTGTATTTGAATGACAGAAATAACTGAAAGTGTTTTACTTAGGGAAGGGTTTAAGTGCTTGGAGCTGAAAGAGCAGAGAATTAAAAAAGTGCAGACTTTTCCATTAATGCATTTAAGTGATCAAAATAGCACTTTGCAATAAAACCAGTTAAAATATATATATAATCATTATCTAGTCCTCCCTCAAGCCTATCCCTTCCTTCTCCCTTCCTCACATTCCTCTAGAAAGCTCCCCATGGATGGCAATATATAGAAACACCCATGTGTCAACCTCTAGACTTGCCCAGACAGTCACCTGTCTAATATGATGTGACCCTGTGCCCATAAATCTATAGCAAGGTTGGTAATTGGGATGTAGCTGGGACAGGACTCAGGTGACTACAGGCAACATGAAGTGGCTGTGGCATGTGCAGTTGCAATTTGATACAAAACCAGTAGGATAATTCATCCCGATCCCTCTCTCACATCTCCATTAATAATGTCTTTGGTATGGTGTGAGTGCAAACCAAGTCATTATCAGTAAATCCATGTTAACAAGTGTGGTACTAGTGTGGGAGTTTTAGTGCAAGGCATCAATATAAGATGCCTAATGGACACTGATTTGAAGCAATAACAGGCAATCTATTCACATCTGCAATATGTAGTAGCAGAATTTTAAATATTCATGACAGGAAAGCCTCATATCAGTCCAGATTAAAAAATTTTTTTTTTTGGCTGTGCATATTTTCACGAATTTTGTTGAAATAAATCCTCAAAAATATGTTCTGCACATATGTTTATTCAATATCTTGTACAACTACCATATTTCGAAATATTTGGATTTAAATATATGTGAAATTGTTCTTTTTAGTGAATTCGCAAAATAATTATTTATATGAAAATGCCTACATTTACAGTAGGCTGGGTTAATTGACACATAGACATTGGGAAGGAAATTATGAGGTGTTTTTCTGACATATGAAGGCAGACCTGTGGTAACATGATGTTACTGCCCGAGGACATCAGAGGAGTCTACATGCCATTTGCTGTTTCCACTCAATGCATATTCAACTGGATGAGTCCTTTTTATGTTGTACATCAATAAGCTCTTAGTACAGATCTGTATAGAATACTTACTCATGTAGGGAAGGGTCCTCATGGTGGCCTTTTATGTCAAACATTACCATGGGAATCCCTATAGAGGTAATGATAGAGAAATTTGGTCATCTTGAAGCCATACACTTGTTATATGATGGCAGGATACAGAGGGACAGTGTACTTGTCATAAAACATTTGGTCCACATATAGAGTGTTTCAGGTAGCTGGAGATGCTTAGAAACTTTAATTGTATTGAAGTTAAGCCTTGTATGACTATAATTATGTTCAAATCTAAAACATGCCTTCTGTATTTGGTCTCGTACTGCAGCTCTCGGAGTTGTAGTACTTCTGCTATCACCTGCAGCTAATAGTTCCACAAGCAGCCTATAGGTGGGGCAGTGAGCCTCTGCTGCTGCTGCGGCTCTGACTACTGGCTGCTGGGTGACGAGGGAGATGATTCTATACCCTCCCTCAGTGGTAACCAAGCTGGTGGTGGAGGAAGGTGGCAGTGAGGAGCCCAGTGTTGGAGCTGGTGGTTGAGGAAGGCAGTCTGGCTTGTGGCTGTTTCCACAGAATGGTGCCACCTGGTGAATGCACCTTGCATGCCTTTTGCTTCCACTTATATGTAGCATATAGGAACATGAGGGGAAGGAGTGGACCTACCAGAGAAGTACCCAGGTGAATGTGACTCGTGATGGAGATACCTGCTACCCTCTTCAATGCCGACACCACTGGATCGTCTCCCTAATAGCCATCTGATTAGATACACAATATAGCCCTTAGCTACAGAATAATTATATACTTATTACCTGGATTTATTCATGTTCGCCACTTAGGATATTCAGTAATTTGTGACCATAGTGGAATTTCCAGGATTAGCATGCTGGATCATGTGACTACGGCATATTTACATCTAGTACTCCATATTGAGAGTTATGGCGCCTCATCACATTTACATTGGATATAGATAAATGAGTGCATATGATAGCATGATCATTCAGCTTTCATACTGAGGTGAGTACCCTAATTTGCTAAGTGGAGTTGTAAGGTTCACCCTGATGTATATGCATATATCAGTATATGCAGAGTTGTCTAATAACATCTTCTAGTTAAACTGCACCATTACACCTGGAGTAGCTAGACCTTCCCAGATGGATGTGAATTACCCAGCTTACATTGTCTGGTAACCGAGGAGTACCCATATGCTACTACATACCCCCGGCACCCCCAACAACCTCTGTGTGGTATCAGGTGTTACGTCTATGTTATATGAGAGGAGCCCCAGGCCTTAGGTAGCTTAGCTTATTGCAGTGACTTTTCAAAAGGCAAGTCACAATCTTACGGGATCAAAGCCAGAGGAAAGAGTGATATTTCAATAAATCTTTCATTCTTCTGGCCAATTGTTGTGAGGTGTTATTGTGGCTCATATTTTTTAACAAGGATGTATCTTTCAATTTTATCTTTCACCTGGCCATCTGGACAAATCATAACATTCGCTTTAGTGTGATCCTTCTGATCAATGTCTGAGTATGCAAAAATCCACAGGGGGGTTTGTAAAACAAGCAATTTTTAACATTAGTTATAGAGTCTGTGGTGTTAACCGATGATATAACAGTCAACAACAGTCATGTGAATGCCAGACAGTAATATCCCAAAATACCCAGTTATCAGATTGACGGAGAACTGCATTCTCATGGGTTCTAACTGTAAATGGTGGTGGCAACTTTATCATGTTTAACAAAACTTCAACCAAATCTACTCAGTCTCAATCTTAGATAGCCTGTTACCATAGCAACATGGAGGATGGAAATAGATGTGTGGACAGTATGGCTTCTCTATGAACTTCACTTTGATTTACATATAATCTACCCTGAAATGGCCTTTCATGCAGGTATAGAATACTATTCTGCCAGCATTTCAAATTATTATGAGCCTGAGGTCACCTTTAAAAGTGGTCTATCAATAAAATAACACCAGACAAGGGCTGGATTTTACAGCAACACCTGTAGATCAATGTGTCCTCATAGTCAGGACACCCTGTATCATCACAAACCTCTCTCTATCCTACTTTAGGTAATCCTTAGATGCATGTCTCTGGGTGGTACAACACTTTTTAATATGATTACATGGAAAGTCTATACTGCTATGCAAATTCATGCCTTAAGCTATATCTCTTTAGTGCCATACCCTCAGGCAGTGATAGTGTTATTCATTCTAAGTTATTAAATAAAATTGCTGAATTAGGCCTCACATACCAAAATTATAAATGGTTTGAGAGTAACCTAGATAACAGAAGTCAGCATACAACATTTGCCTGGAATGTGTCCAGTGCACGTAAGGTCAATTATGGTGTACCCCAAGGCTCTGTTTTAGGACCATTGTTAATTGTTTTGTACATAGATGATGTCACTAAAATACTGACCAAGGCACAAATTAAGTTATATGCAGATGATATCATAATATATTATGGTGATAAGGATATACCTACTGTTAAGAGAGTTATCGAATCTGAAGTAATTGTATTTGCAAAATGGGTGTTTGATAATAGACTCACTGTGAATCCAAAGAAAACTGAATTTATGTGGTTTGCCAGTAAGCATAAACTTAAAAGATGTCCAAAAATAAATGTTGATTTTTATGGACAAAATGTCAAGACTGTCGAGCATTTCCCATACTTAGGTGTTACTATTGATAGTTCATTGTCATTTGACAAGCAAGTTAAATTATTAAAAAGAAATGTCTGTAATAAATTGTTTAGGTTTGCCAAACTCAGGAAGTGGCTCACTAGAGAGTATAGCATACTTGTATATAAATGTGCTATTAGACCTATTCTGGAATATTGTAGTTTTATAACAACTAGTTGTAATGAAGATGGTTTGTTACAATTACAGCGCTTACAAAATAGGGCACTACGAATTTGTCTTAACTGTAATATTAGGAAATACCATGTTACTGAACTACATGATATCTGTAAAATAGAAATGGTTCAGAGAAGAATGGACAAACTACTGTTAAGTCTAATGTATACAAGGTCTAGGAGATTGCCAGGTTGTTTGAACCAATTGGATGAAAATCATGATAATGGTCAAAGGGTTACTCGAAACAGTATGAAAGTAATGTTTATTTTGCCAAACCTAATAGGTCATTTCTACAAACGCTCACCATACTACAGGGGGGGTAGTACTATCAGGGCTACCAGCAAAGTTAAATTTAAAACAGAGGTTGACAAAATTGCTGATCTAAGGGCAAACATCAAGTTTGGCTATAATTGACAGCAGCCACCGATTCTTATGTATGTGTTACAATCTAATACTTATGTATGTTCGTATCTCATATAATATGTATGTAATTCTGCCCAAATCCCTGTGTGTTTAGTTTGAGCCGCGGGTTGATTGATTGATTATTCTTAATTGATTATTCTTGTGTATGTGTTACAATCTAATACTTATGTATGTTCATATTTTATATAATATGTATGTAATTTTGTCATGGAATATACACTGACTATTGAAAATGTAATCTGGGGTCAGAATTGGGTCCGGAAATTGACTCACACACAGCCACATGGTTCATTAGACAAGCCAGCACATATTATTTCACCGGGTGTATTTGCATATTATATGTAAGAGCACTCATGTAAATCTGAATTGTCATACTCATTAATTGTAAATACGCACATATTATTAAGTTATGTTAGTATTTCATGAACTATGTTGGTATATATGCCTGTTTGTTCAAAACCTCTGAAAACGGTACTGTTTGCGAGCATTATTTAAACCCAAATCAAAATGGATTAATGCAATAAACACGTCCAAAAAAAAGAAAAAAAAAAGAAGTGAAAGCAGCTGCTGGTTTATAGTGCTATGAGGTGTCAGTCTGTGAAAGCAGCCATCTTGTCCCTTTAACTGTTGCTGGTTCACAAGCATACTTTTTCAGTATACCACTAAAGGATACATTCAGTACCCCAAATATTCACTTATCTATGATCTTATATGTACGGCTAATTATATCACTCATATAGAAACACCACCAGCATCGCAGAGATGATCCCAACAAGCCAGGAAACTAATAACCTTCAGGCTGGGAGGTCCTTTTACTATACACTGATGCACCTCCAAAGGCAAAAAGGTTCATCTCAAAATGTGCCAGGATAATTGCTTACTCAGCATTTCTGCAAGGACCAGAGGGCAGAGGGTTGGGGGATGTACATGGTGTGGTAGAGAGAGGATGTGGAGGCAGATGCCTCAGGCACCACCCTGCTGGGATACTCCCGCATGTCTCAATGAACTTCATTAGGGCTAAGTCTTTCCCTGAAGCCCCACTTACTGACAGGTTGCTGAGGGATAAGAATCGCTTAGTGAGTCCGGGGGCATTCTCCTGAGCTACATCGTAGACTTGATGACCTTACCACCAAACAGCTTTATTGTTAGGGTCACACTTTCTGTTTGAGACCCTCTAGTCTGGGTGTAATATGCAAAGGGAGGCTTTTAGCTCCACTTACTGATTATGTTCGGGGTAGCTGCTGAGGATCAGGTATGGTACAGAGAGCCAGGATCAATTGTCATGAGCCACACAGTAAACTAAAAGACACTACTACCAGGAACAAATTTAGTATAAGGTTCGTGCTTTCTGTTTGAGGCAATAGGCAGGGATACAGAAGAATGGATGCACAAATGGAGTGATGGCTGGAGCGAGTGAGGGAGGGATAGCAGCCTACTTGAAGCTTTTGTGCCATTGACTTTATTCATACAGCCACTGACAGAGACCATACTCCATACATAAGCTAAATATACAACTGTTATCTCCCAGAAGTATTATCCATTACTGCAGTCTCTAGTACTGTAGCCTGGCTAGAAATGTTTTTTGTCTGAGATGCCATACTTCATACCTAGGGGACACTTCAAGCGAGAGAACTCCAGTTTGAAGTAGATAGCTCTTGTGTAAGCTGTAGTCATGCAGAGGTCGTGACTTGAATGACAGGTTATAGACTGAGTATGATACAAGGGTCTTTAATATGACAGCAAAATAAGATACCAACATCATTGCTCTATGATATATATATAGAAGGTAGTCTTATAATAATATTGTACAATGACAGTGTGCAATAATATTGCACAGTGACACTATGGCCAACCTATGAAGGCAGAATTTAGATGGAGTCCATTGTTTAATTCAATTTCCAAAATCTAAAGTATTCTATTGAATGAAGTAACTTTTTCACAATCTATAAACACAAACCAATGCAGCCCTTTCATTCCACAAGCAATATGGAGCATACTCTTCCCAATCTCAATCTCTCCTTCCCTGTCCTCTGTGTAGTGCTGGATCAGTGTGAGTGCCAATAGGCAAATAAAGGAGTCAATTCCCATCAACTGGTGATGCAGTGGAGGTGATCCACATGGAAATATGATGCCTCTATTTTGATGACACATTGATGACACTTTGATGAAGCCACTAACAAGGCTCCAGACTGCCAATCCCCTCTCAGCAGGGTAATGAGAAGCCATGAAATAGTCATGAGCCTGGTGTGTCTCACTGCTAGGGAGTTGAGGTTTGGAGTATCAGTCGTAGATGCCAAATAGAAGCCTGATTTGATGCTAAATCTACCAATAAAAATGTCATAGTAAACCCATAAAAGTATTTACACCTGTAAAGTACAGAAGCACGATCTCCAGTATTCTACCCAAATAAATATTTAGAAGTAGTGATCATCAAATAATGAATGCACACACTCATTACAAGGATGTACTCAATTGGGTATATCCAATTTTTTACAAAATTCTAAATCCTACATAAATATGTTCCAAATACTGTAAAAATATATCTATTATGGATTGGGCCACATTAAAATGGCATCCATGACCAGTAAGGGTTCAGAAAGTACATCTCATTGGTTGTTTTCTAGTGTTTTAGCAATGGGGGGAATAAAATCATGCACAATTTCATTCCTAAATGACCATTATTATATTGAGCAATAAAATCAATTTTGAGCAAGATCAGAAGGAATGAGGGGGAATGGAATAGATAAAAAGTTAAGTATGTCATATGTGAACAGTCTGACTCATTATTGGGAAATTTATTTTTTGTCCCACACATCTGATATACTCACTTTAAGCAGTTAATTGATATGAATATACCAATGCCCCCCTATGGATATTATAGGCAGCATTATTACCGCCATCCTTACCTACCCAGTGGGCACACAACATCACATCAACATTGAAGACTAGTTGACAATGTTGATTCAATGTTGATTTAATGTTGATTCAATGTTAGACTGAAAATTGTGCCCACTGGGTACAGCTTGGGTCCTCCTATACAGATTATATGGCTGCTTGGTGCACTCCTGTGGGCCCCTTTCCCCTGTCCTCCAAACCTTAAACAATCCTTTCTCTCCCTACCTTAGGCTCCTACCCTTAAGGGCCCTGCCTATGTTCAATAATGTTGCATGTCCTGCCCGTCCTTCCCCACAGAGTAATATGAAACCTGCCAAAAGTAACTCTACTAACCCCTTTTATTGTCTGCCTGCTGGAAGTCGGTGCCTCTCACATGCACTACACCTGCACAGCGACACTATGGCCAACCTCTGAAGGCAGCGTTTAGATGTAGTACCATTTCTGTAGAACTGATGGCCATCCACTGATGTTTTGATACTGCTAGGTAGTAGTCATTATGTAGCAACAGGGGTTGGGGTTCGGTTGATTTTCGTGCGAGTGGGTGAAAATCCCCTCACCTCTAGACCGGTTGAATTTATTCTGGCTCCCCTCGAGACCGTTTGATTTTTTTTAGCCCTCCAAACCCACCAACCCCCACCTGCGGATAAATAATGACCACTCCCCTAGTATACCACCAATTGTGTGATTAGTACAAATGAAATGACAGATACATATCTGGGGCCTTACTGATGTCATTACTCAGGGATGAACCAAGTGGCAGAATTCACCTGCTGTGTATATCAAATGAATATATAGCCAGTCTTACCACTGACAATGAGCAACGAGGTCATAAATTGGCTGGCTATCCAATATCTAGTCACATATTATATAAGGAGAGTTTAGAAAGAGGATTATTGCCTTTGCCTTTATTGGCAGGGAGATATGCACAAAGCTTGTGGGAATGCCCATTGGTCTATATACCTGGTAGGCGGTGGCTGATAGATTCCCGTAACCCTCTTATCTGTAGATGAAGGAGGGATAAGCTGCAAAACCAACACCATCTCTACACCTACTCTACAAGTAGGGATATGGTGCTGACCGAAAAGAAAGTTCCTTTCACAGTTGTACTGATAAGTCTCATCTAGACACTAAACACTGATTGGCAGCTTGTAGATTCCCAAATGAGAGACTGCTAGTTCAGTCAAGCCTCCTGTCTCAGCACTGGCAGTTGTATGAATGCTTAATTTTTGGGTGATGGTCTGTGTTTAAGGATTAACATGGATCTATATGACACACATTTTGATGTGATATGCCAGGGATTAGGGAGTAAGATAGTGTTCAGAAATGTAGAGGCAGAGAGAGAGAGAGAGTTAACAAGAAAGACAGGGAGAGAGAGGTAGACAACCCAGTAAACAAAATCACGTTATATAACGTGAAAATAACATCACCTGAATGTGTGGAAAACGTTTGAAAAAAAACTAAAAATAACGTAATTTACCGCAAATTTGTTGACTCCAATTTACTTATATTAACGTTACAGCAAAACATTTGAATGAACAACCTTGTTATAACCTTTTTTTTACGTTGTAAAATGTGGCTATTATACATACACTGATGACAGCGATCTGTGTTATGTCTACATTCTATGAGCTTTGACATGGTGCCTATTATGGACGGAACAAACGCTAGTTCTCAGTGTCTAGACATCAGTCCTCATCTCTGGCCAAGGGGTTAGACTTGACTTCGAATGACAGGTGAAATACCTACATGGGTTCAAATCCCAATGCAACAGGGTTTTAAAGATGAAGACAAGATAGCAGTTTTTAAACCTTAATTATTATAGTCAAAATCCCTTTGTTTTCAACAGAATGTTTTTTTTAGTATATAACATATAACTTGTCTAAACTATTTTTGAGCTAAAAAGATCCAAATAGTGATTCGAATCTCTGTTTAAAAGTTGGGCATCTGTCCATTATGCCATGAGCAAACACAGAAATTACCTAGTATTTTTCAGCCAAGATGTTTGCCCTGAGCTTTAATTTCAAAATTATTTCCTTTGCATCAAGTAGAAAACTAAACAAACAGTATCAGATCGAAAGAGAGATAGAAACAGGGACAGAGAGACAGAGACAGACAGAAATAGAGAGTTTTGTGTAATGTTCGCAATTCAATAGTTGCAGCCTGGTAGCCTTGATGGGTAAACACAGATAAATGATACCTTCAGGAATATCTCAAAGTAAGGCATGAGTTTCTTCATTCAACTACAAATGGGCCTACCATCTCATTAGAGCCTACTGTCCCTGATGTGTGTAATACTGTTTTTGCAGCCCACTTTCTGCTAATCACAACATCTGTAGAACCTGTGGTATTATGCCCATAAGAGAGCCCCACCTTGTACAACTGCATGTCTCTGTGTGTATCCAATTAGTCTGCCATGACTGATTATTCAGTACCAAATAAACCTCTGACTGCATAACAATTATGTATGGGAGGGAGGGAGGGAGGGGCATGAGAGCTGTATGGACATGGTCACTCGAATGGGAACCCTTCATTCATAGCTTTCTACTATTTTAGTATGTCAGGGCTTTATATCTTACAGAACCTTTTGTATTGATCACTGGTTCCCTGTAGATGTTGGGTAATTAACAGCAACAAACGAAGTACCAGTAAGCCTTCCCAGAATTACGGTGGTTCCAAATGGCAAAGAGCCAAGCGTGTAAAAGGATGATTGTGTCTTGGGCAGGGTGTCTGGTTCAATACTGATTGTGTACTGCAGGGTCTTTTATCAGTTCCACAGGGTGTTCTATTCAATGAAGGATTTGGTGGTAGACAAGTAGGGAAGATGCCACACAAGTGTTAACGGGGTGGGTTGTGGGGGGTAATTTTGCTGTACTTAAAGAGATGTAGAAATGAATGATTCTGAAAATGTAAGGTTTATCACCTTTACATATTGGTCTTGATGTTAAGAGATGTTCCATCCCCTATATCTGGTGCTGAGCACTCTAGGCTCGATTTAGAAAGGAATAAGCTGACATTGATTTGATGAAGGGGTGACTTAGTCGAATGCAGAATGTACCATCAGACCAATCTCAAGGTTCAAACTGGGCTAAAGATTCCAAGCAAAATGGTACTTGTAGCGTTTATAAATAGAACAGCTTTAGATAATTGTACCAAAAAAAACTAGTTTATTTTCTATATGTGTCAAACTGTTTGAAAACATATATCTGGATCTACCAGATGTGAGTGGAAACATATTAATTATAGGGGGGAAATGAAAAGTGGAAAAGTATATTATGACAAGGAATGTGTCCCCCTGGGAGTAATCAGCACATAGGGGTATTATATGTTTAAAAAAAAGTTAAATGTATGATAGACACATGTATAACTTTGACCTATGCAATACCATATATATATATAATATTAAAGGGTATTATTCATATCATCCTGCTTAGGGATAAAGATGGATCGAGGCATGGCTGGGTGTGAGGCTGGGTATGGCGGAAAGTAGAGTAGACAGGAGGTAGACTGGGGGTGACAGGGACAAAATAAAAAGAGGCAAGAGTCATGCTAGGATGAATGTGAAAATGTGGAAGAAATGTTGGAAGTAATTACTTTAGCTAAATCTAACATTTTGGATAGAATCCATACTGGGTAGGACTAAAACTTGAATTCCATTAAAATCAATAAAAAGAGTGCATCAGGCATGGGGGCATGCTAGGATGAGTGTGAAAATGTGGCAGAAATATTGGAAGTAACTATTTTAGCTAAATCTAACATTTTGCATAGAATCCATACTGGGTAGGACTAAAACTTGAATTCCATTAAAATCAGTAAAAAGAGTGTATTTGGTGCATAACATATTGGTCCTCTTACATGCAGTCACTGCTACCTTGGAAATGATCAGCACTAACACCACCTTCCCAACCAGTCTGTCAATTTCCTGTCTCAAGGCCTGATAGGCTGCTTTATCTCCTTCTAGGGTACGTTTCCCAGGGCTTGGCAATGGCCCCTTTTTGGTATACCAAAGCATGTCAAACAGCAGTGAAATACACCATGTATCTTTTATTACCAGGCATCTACTCCCTGCAATCCATGAGAATATATCCCTTTACATAGTTTGTGGTCATTGAGGTATCACACTTGTTAAAGTGTGTAACAGATTCTCAGTGGGGTCAACTGCAAATTATAACTTAACTGTTGATTTTGTTTTCTTGATATACTAAATAGTGTTGTTCATGGTTCTGAATTTCTTTAAATTCTTAATTCTGCTGCTATTGAGTAGAAAATGAAATATACCCTCTCACTATAAATCTCTAGTCCCAGCCCCCTCACTGGCCTTATGTTCAGCCTAGGCTCTTCTATTACCCATTACACCAAGCACTCAAAGCCAGACCAATCTACGCCTCCCCATATCATGCATTATAAATCACAGGCAGTTCAAAGGTTTGGGAATTGGCCCAATCTGTCTTGATGATTCCTCTGCTGTGCTATTCATTATTCTTACATTTCTACTTCAAAGTTAGGCAGTGAAATATAATAGATAAAGTCACAAGGGGACTTATATGGCAAGGGGAATTTAAATCGATAATGGATACTCTGCAGGAGAGACACTTTGTTGGGCACATAAAGTGATACTAGGTCATTAATTTTGTATTGCTTTGAGATCCTTACTGACATGGTGTTTTAGTGTCTTTCACCAGCATGTGGGAATAGTTCCTACAACAGACATAAACCTCACACCACCATATCCATTACCAAGTTCTTGTAATGGGCAAGGCAGAACCAAAGATCAGAGAGTTTTAAATCTGGGTGACTTAAATCTATAGAGAGGTGGCTCTGAATATTAGCATTGAAGATCAACAGGAGATAATTAGCTGGGTTTGGCATAGAGGTCTAATCAATAAGAAGGTGAAGTTTAACCACTAATGTTTTTATTTTGAGAAAACTAAGTTTCCTTTGCCAGAACTTTTAGTATCAGGCTCAAAAGATATGAGAATTATCAGAGGTACACAAGGAGGTGTCGGAAGCCCCTGATTTTTTCAGTGGCCCAGCATTGGAGCCTTCAGGATGTATGCTCTCAGGATACATACAGTCATAATGGTTTCGGGAGTAGATTGTGGTTGCTACACTTTCACAATTTCTCACCACCTCCTGTTACTTCACCCAGTGTGATACTTTTCTGGTACTCCTCATTTGATTGACCTCAAAAGGATAGACAGCTTAGTCAACTCAATTTCTTGTCTTGAAAATATTAATATATAATTATATATGTATAATATACAATCATTTTTTAGTCTTCCCTCAAGCCTTTCTTTTCCCTTCCTCCCAGCCACTTTTTACACATCCAGTTCAATTAGAAAGCTCCCCACAGCAGGCTATACATACAAAGACCCATCAACCTCTAGACCTGCCCAGACACTCACCTGTCTGATGTGATGTAACCCTGTGCCCATACATCTATAGCAAGGCTGGTAATTGGGATGTACCTGAGGCAGGAGTCAGGTGTCTATAGGCAATATGAAGTTGTCTGTGGCATGTGCTGTTACCATTTTGATACAAAACAAGTAGGATAAATCCTCCAAATCCCTCTCTCACCTCTCCACTAATAATGCCTTAGGTATTGTGTGAGTGCAAACCAAGTCATTATCAGTCAAATCCTGTTAACAAGTGTGGTGGTGATTGTTATATGATGGACAGCAGAATAGTGGATAAACCATCAAACATTTAAAGGCTCTATTGCCTGTCAGTGTGTATCTGTACTGTACTGATGTGGGAGTTCTAGTGCAAGGCATCAATATAAGATGCCCAATGGAGACTGATTGGAATCACTAACAGTCAATCTAAACAGGACAGCAAACTTCTAGAGGAATTTTCAACAGCAAAGTGCAGTAGCAGAATTCTTAATATCGATGACAGAAAAGCGTCAGATCAATGAAAAAAATCTGTGAAAATACGTACATATATTTCTAAAAAAACACACCCATAAATGTCTACATTTACAGAAGTCTGACAATCCCTAGGGTAATTGACACATACACAGTGGGAAGGAAATAGTGAAGTGCTTTTGTGATATTTGAGGGCAGGCTGTTTTATCTAACATGATGTTACTGCCTGGGGACACAATGGGGCCCTACAGAGCTGCTGCTGGTGATTTTCACCATTTTATCGTGAAAATCACCATTTTTTGGTAACTATGCAACTTTGAAGAGCTCTGTAGACCTTAAAAATTTGAATATCAATAAAATGAGAAAAAGGGCTCCAGTAAATTACATCTAGATCAATGTCCAATCATTAGAAATGGGAATTAGATCCAGTTTCCATCCCATAATGCAATTGAAACAAAAGAGAAGCTAAAAAAGAATGTTTTTGTCCATTCACATTCCACAGGTGTAAAAAACCTGCAAAAATGGAAATAATTTGAAAGAGCCATCAAATACGGTCAACTTGATCTGTGATACTCATAGTTCTGACAAATATGTCCTGAAAAATACATGAATATACATTCATCTGAATTGCTGTGGAGTAACATTTCTGGAGTAACATTTCTTTTACTTTCTCTCTGGGCATCCTGACAAATTGTGACCTTTGTTTTAGTGTAAGCGCTTTGATCAGTGTCTCTAGTCAGTCAACCTGGTACTATAGGCACATGCAGGATGGAAATGGGTGTATAGGTATTTTTAGTTGAGAGTTGAGTTGAAACAATAACAGTATGGCTATAATAATATTCCCTTTGGACAATACAGGACATTCATTGTAAAACGTTTCTGTATTCCAGGTTGAGCTTATATTTTGGTTTACACATTATTTACCCTGGACATTTCAGCAGCTATATGACATTATTCTTCAGGCTTTCCAAATCATTATGAATCTGATGCTCCTTTAAAGATAGTCCACTGTAGGTCTACAGGTCTGTGCATTTGTCAACTATCACACACAATGGAGAATGGCTAGACCTTACAGCAACAAATGTAGATCAATGTGTCCTCATAATCAAGACGCCCTGTACCATGGCAAACCTCTCTCTATCCTACTTAAGGTAATCCTTAGATGCATGTCTTTGGGCTATACAGTATTTTCTTATATGATTACATGGAAAGTCTATACAGCTGGGTAGATCCATGCCCTGAGCTCTATGTCTACAGTGTTTTAAGGTGTCAGTTTCTGTATGCGGCCATCTTGTCCCCTGCTGCTTGGTTAAAAGAAAACCCTTGTTCCAGTATACAATGCCCTATCCAGCTATTTCCATTTTAGATGTATATGCATGATAGGCATGATAGGCACCACCCCTGGGAGTAGACTCCAACGTGTCTAAATGAACTTCATTAAGACCAGGTCTATCTCTGTAGCCCGCTTACTGATGGGTTATGGGCAGCAGCTGAGGGATAAAAAGAAGTAGTGACCCTACTACCAAACAACCCTATTGTTAGGGTCAAATCACACCCTCAAGGCATGGTTTGATGTACAGCGGAAGGGTTTTAGCTCCACTTTTGGGGGAACTGCTGAGGAAAAGGTATGGTTTAGAGAGCCAGGAGCGATTACCATGAGACACACAGTAAAATAAGAGACACTTCTACCAGGAGCAGCTATATTGTTAGGCAACTCAAAAAAAAAGAATTGTTTCTCATCACCCAGTAGTGAAAAATATGATGAGGGCGTGTTTTTTTTTACATTTTCTTTTTTTTTTACTTAGTGCTAAAATATTTTAGGAATATTAAAACTTTTCGCGAATGATTTTCACATTTGATAAGTTAAGAATTTAGTGATCCACAAAATATGTTATATTGGAAGTTATTCCTAGCTCACTGCATGACTGACCGTCTAAGCTTCAATTTGATACCAAATATACCAATATTTGTCCACTTTTTGATGTAATTTTCATTAAAAACCTAAAAAAAAAAAAGGTTTTCCCAAAATCACGTTTTTCATGATGCGCGCAGTGATGAGGAACCAGTTTATTTTTTTGAGTGGCCTTAGGGTCACACTGTCTAGTTGAGGCCATAGGGCGGCATTGCTGAATGGAGGGAGGGTAGGAGGGAATGAGAAAGGGAAAGGAGCCTACTAGAAGCTATTGTGCCATTGACTTTATCAATACTGCCACTGATAGATAAAACACCATATCCATAGGCTAAATATACAACTATTATCTCCCAGTATTATTCTCTAATTACTGCAGCCTCTATTACTGTAGCCTTATCTGTGATGCCATACTTCAAACCGCAAGGACACCACAATGACATTATTGTGTGGTATTAATGCTTTAAGGCAAACAGGGGCAGGCTGGCTCGGCAATCAGTGATTGACATTGTTCCTTACATCAAGGTGTTCATGTTATGAAGGGGTAATCATAATTTATGTAGGTTGTCAGAAACAACAGTCAACTTTTACTCTTAAGATTTTGTTTGCCAATATTTTCCAATTTCATCCCCACAATCACTGCCTAAGTCTTCTTGACTTCTTTACAATCTACAAAACACAAACCAACACAACACTTTCAGTCATGAAGCATGAAACACAAATAGGAAAACTCCCCCTAATGCCAATCCCTCTCTTATCCCCTCCCCTAGTATAGTGGCAAATCCGTGTGAGTAGCAACAAGCAAATAAAGAAGTAAATTCCCATCAACAACTAGTGGTGGAGATCCACATGGAGATGGGAAGCCTCTATTTTGATGAGACTTTGAGTACGCCACTTACATGGGATCCAGGTTGCCAATGCCTTCTCAGCGAGGCAATGAGAAGCCATGAAATGAGGCTTGTGTGTTCCACTGCTATGTGAGTTAAGGTGTGAAGCATCAGTCGTAAGATGCCCAATAGATGCCTGATTGGATACTAAAACAGCCAATACTAGCAGCAACAAAATCTCAGAGGAATTCACACATGTAAGGTGCAATAGCACAATTTCCAGTATTCTGAAGCACCTACAGCCCATTTGATATTTAGAGGGAGTGATGATAATGAGTGCTGAGGTTCATTCAAAGGATGTACTCAGTCATTTCATGATATATCAATGCTATCCAACATGGATATTATAGGCAGCATTATTACCTTCATCCTACCCGGCAGCCTCCATCCTCGTATACAGATTATATGGCTGCTTGAAGCACTGCTTGGGGCCTCTTTCCTCTTTCTGCCTCTGAATAGCTTTGATAGCTAGACACAGATACTAGCAGTTCATAATAAAGGATAACTTCAGGAATACCTCAAAATTAAGCATGAGTATTATCATTCAACTGCAAATAGGCATCTCATTAGAGTCTTGGATATCCTACTGGCACTGATGTGTAGGATGCTATTATTTCCCACCCATTTTGCTATTGATCACACCATCCCTCGCCCCTGAGGCATTATTGTCAGAACAGAGCTCCACCTTCCACAACGGCATGGGTCTGTGTACGTCCAATCAGCCTGCCATGTCCTGACAGAGCCTCTAGGGTAATACCCACAAGCCTCTCTGCCACCCCTCTATACAAGGGTCACACACTAATCTCATATCATATCCTCTTCTCTGGTATAAATACACCCACAGTTTAGGGCCTTCTTCCATGTGCCAGTAGACCATTGCTAACATGCCTAGGACACTAGTCATATCACCATGTAACTGTTTCGATAGAGTTCATATTTTTCTCCATTCAATTTTATCATGCTGTTGATATTGGAAATACCTTGTTTTTCTTCATTAAATGAATACCGAATGGCACATAAATATAATATGTCAAACATTAACTTATAGATTTTTGGGTCTCACTTGATGGTGATAGCAATAACTTGAAGTATGTTGGGTCTTGCTACACTGCAATGGTTATCTAAATAAATAATTATGCTGTTTTATTAGCAGAATATCTGATATACATACCTCATGGAGTCCATCCTTTAGTGGCAAATAACTGGTCATATAACCCCCCTGCTGTGTTATAGACTCCCCTCATCAGTCACTTTGTCTGTGTACTTGCAGCAGAAATGGCCGCTGACCCAGATGTAATACACAGATTACCCAGTTGCATGTTGGGAAGACACCGTGCAAAACACGGCCTGGGAGACAACTAATTAGTCTCTTCTGATGATACAGTTGTGTCGGTGCTTTCATATTGTCAGTGCTCATGATAACATATGTGTTCTCATACTATGGTCTTTAGAATATGAGTAGTAGAGTGGTCTAAAATGAAGATTAAATGGTGTTCTAAGTAGGTGATTGTAGGCCTCTCAAAGAGTATCTAATAAGCCATCTCTTGTTGGCTATTGTACCATGTCTGAAATTACAGCAAAGGCAAAGCCTGTTCCTTGACTTTATTGATGCCTACAGAAATGTCCTTAGAAATCTAACCTGCCTAACCAAACCCTGCATTCAGGTGAATCACTAACATGGGAGCACAATACAGATCAGGTTGAACACCTGTTGCACAGTAAAGCTGATTGGTGATTCAAGCAACTGGTGATTCAAGTGACTGGAAGAGCTGGAATTATTTCCACTTTTTTATCCAGAAGCAGGAAACCTGATGATCATGGTGAACTTGTGGCTTGATGAACTATTGTCCTGGCAACTGAATGTAATGGCTTCTTGATATCAGGATGAATCTGCCAGATACTGGTGATTGATACACTGTAAATAATGATTCCTATTGACCAGTAACATAAGTGATACACTCTTGTTAACTCATATTGAAATTGAAACTAATCATACTAATTGCTGAGTGAGTTAAACCCCACAGGCAATGTCAATGATCTGATTCTTAATCAACAATGGTAAACAGTAGAAATGTCAAAGGGACTTTATGTCCAATATTTGAACTGAGCCAGATTTAATGCAGTTTTAATGTTCTCATAGTATGATAAATGCAGGGTGCACATCTTTTAGATTAATCCTGTATTCTGACAATGAGAGATAATTGTGTACAAGCTCCGTGAAGCACCATCCTTTTCATTGTAATGGAGCAGCCATGTTTAGATGTTATTTGTACATACATGTCTATGGCACAGTCTACATGATTGAAGCTTTTATAAATGGGCTTTGGGACAGTAGTATACCCTTCTAGATGCAATGTATAAGAGAAAACCCAGACAATGTAAGGGTAATTTTATATGATAATACTCCTGTACCCTTTCATATGTTCGCATTTTTTTTCCCATCAGTCTTGTATCTCCCTCTGAGCCCTGAGGGACCAACTCATCCACTCAAAATGCTGACAGAGAAATGGTAAGCATTCCCTATTGTGTAGTAATGCTCTATCAGTCTTTTCAAAATCCTGCCAGACATGGGAAATGTGTGGCTGAGAAGTCATTGGTTTTTCCAAGAATAAAGGAATATTTCAAAAACTCCTACTAGAATCAAATTTGTTAAGAAGTGATTCAAAGTCATGTGGTATCAAAGAGTGTAAATTTCTGATCAAATACTAATATGTCCAGATATAACAGTGGCCGTCGACTTTTGAATTAGAGAATAATATGTTTGAATTTGTACATTCATCTGTACCCTGAAGAAGAACCTCTCTTGGCTGCTCCTAAAATATACTAAAACTGCTGAATGAGAGCACTAATGGAACACAATATCTATTATGCAATATTGATGAGTCAGTCAGTCAATTATGATCTAATTAGGAGATCAATACCTTCATTAGGTACAGAGATTAGTTTCATAATCATCGCCAGAGGCTGATTATTTAGTACCAAATAAACCTGCCTTAAGCAAAAGACAGACTCTGCTTGGAGAATAATCATTTGTGGGAGTGAGGGTGTGGATGGTGAGTGGATTTCTCCTCAGCACTGCATTCATGGATCATGCCGACAAATGTGCAGCATGCAATAAAGCTGACGCAGCACTGAAAGTTTTAATACAGCTCTTTACAAATTATTAATTCATTGGCATTAGTGTAACAAGCAATAGGTTAGTTTTTGTCTCTTGACTAACATGCTTTATCTTTAAAATGATATTACATTGTTGTTCAATCTATGTAAGCAAATACAAAAATTGAAATATGATTGAATTCCAGATGGAGCTTTTTTGTGTTGAGAGGCATAAGTACACTGACAGGTCTGACACAAACATAATGGTAGCAGTAATTCAACTAGATATTATGAATCTTTAAATTTTTGTGAAATCAGTAGATAATATGAAGACAGGGGGTGTTCACCTTAGAGAAATGTTAATTGTATTTACCTGTAATATACCATGAAACAAATGGCACAACCATATTTAGTGTTATAAACATGTTTGTTATAGACCTCTTGTATGTTCATCTCCTGTTAATAACTATGCTCAACTGGGTAACAGTATAAAAGTATAACAGTATAAAAGCTGTCAATTCCTCTCCTGTACTGGTCCTCAATAACCTCTGTGTGCCTGACTACAGCAGTTTGTCCTTCAGACAGAGGCATTGATTCTCTTGAATTACAGACTAGCAAACTTTTTATGGCTGAGAGAGTGACACAGGCAGAGTGAATTACAGACCCCATACACTTTGAGTAGATCTCATCTCGGATCGACCCAGATATCTATGGTCCTGGCTTTGTGCATCAGTGCCATGTTTGGGTTTGAAGGAGTTTTCTTCAACGGCAAACGGTAGTACCAAGCTGGCGAGTGGCTGCATTAATCCTGGGGGCAAGCATCAATTATAGTTCATGACATGGCAGGGTGAGCATTGACTATAGTAGATGCCATGGCAGTGGGGGCATAGACTAAAGTCATCTTTACTCTATGGGGTTCAGCAAAAAATCTTTTGCCTTCACAGTTAGCTATATCAATTTTTGGCCACCCTTAAAGGGATAACAGATCTATATGGAAATGGTCACTGCAAAAAGGGCTCTTCACTTATAGCTTTTTGCTACTTTGGTGTGTCATGATGACATTTCTTGAATTCTTATCCTGAAAATAGTCATAGTCAAGGGGAGCAAGATAGAGTGATCACCACCTAACAAAACATCACAAATCTACAATCACATATCTCACAAGACTATGTATGGCTTGCTGGTTCCCTGCAGATACTGTGTAATCAACAGCAATAAACAAAATGCCAGCAAAGCCCTCCCAGATACTGCAGGCTTAAAGTGGCACCAAATAGAAGAGGGTCGAACGGTAGCCAAGTAAGAAAGATCAGATAGTTGTGTTAAAGGCAGTTTAGTGTGATTGTATTCAGAGTTGTAGAAATGATTGATTATGCCAGATCTGAAAATGAAATCAGAAAAAAAACAGTTAATATAACTAAATACTTCTAGAGAAACCTAGCTCATCTGCTGTTAATTGTAGGCATTAAACCAAATTAAATCAATATCTCAATAATTATATTCAGAATGATCTTGTAGTTTGTAGGTGGTAGTGCTATTTAATGCCTCTTCAGTGATCTTATATATCTAAAAATGTATGTAAAGAGATCTTTCTGATCCAAAGACGGCAGATATCCCCAGCAAGTCCCTCCCACACATGAGACTTATAAAGGAATTACAGAACTATAGATAGATACTATCCCATTAACACCATTACCATGCACGCATCTTCCTGGAATCATCAGCTGCCTCCAGAGCTGATAATGATACCTGCCCATCTGTATGTTTCATAAAGATTGTAGAGCACCTCATGGAGTGGCAGTAGGTTCACTTAATCATACACAGGCCTCAAAAGTCAACCAAAGCAGAATTTTCTCAAACTCATTGTATCATTGATTACAAATAAATCATCATGTTTTATTGATTACAGATGTATCTATTTTAGCACCACCAGGTACACTAATATCTGGAAAGATCCCCCCATTATTGGTCCTAACATAATACGGCTCAATGTTGGGGACATATGCTCTAGGCTTATATGTTGTAGCCAGTATGAACGAAATAATTTCCAACTTCAACTTTAATCCCAACAGAGTTCTCATAAAGTGCTGACACATTCATGGTGGCGGGTGTGGATTTCTTTCTTGGATATGGCCCAGCTAGGATTAAGTGTCTTGCTTTTGTTTTAGCCTATGGCTTCTGTTGTTGCCGTAGGATACTCTGAAAGAGTATAATATCAGTCACCCTGGGCACTAGTACTACCCAGAAAGTACCCCTAGATTAAATACTGCCCCCTGTAAGCCCTGCCTATGATGAGCCTCCCTCTCTTCTTCCTGAAATACCTTACCCTTAGCTGATCTCTATCCTGCCTTGGAGATGTTCTGTCCACTTTTGCCTCTCACTCTCACCTCATCTTGAGCCTCTTGAGCTACTCACATCTCAGGTCCTTAGTCAACATATGCTGCTCGGCCTGAGTGGATTGATTTTACACGGGGTCTGGTTCAGCCTCACAGATAGTGGGCAAGCCCGTTTAGAGTGGAATGAGCAGACATTGATTTGACAAGAATATCCCCTCAGACCGATTTCAGAGTTTAAACTGGCCCATTATACCAGGCCAGATGGTACTTCCAGTATTTACAAAGATGTAATTTAACAGATTACAATAATAACCTTCCTCGAAGTTGACTTTTTTACAGGCGAGTCAGCGAGTTCACTGACTCGTCTCGCTTGAAGTCCATTTTCCACGACTTATCATTGTTTCTCCTGCCTTAAAAGCTGACAACGTAAAGAAAACATATTATTCTTTGATAATCCGCAATAAAATTCAACTCAAATGTCCAAATAGAAGAGGATTGATTGATTTTCGACAAAGTTTAGTCGCCGAAACTTGACTCGTCGGAGTCTTGAGAAAAGGTTTCCCGTTCTACGACAACCAAAGGGGTCACAATCGAGTTTTTTTTGTTTTTTTTTCATTTTTGCCACTTTATTGTTACAAATGACATCTGAAATGATGGATGTAACAGTGAAACGCTCTAATATTATGTTTTTATTAGTTATCACCATATTCACGACAGTGTTGTACGTAAATCGTCATGTTGTCAAGGTGACTTGCATAAATTAACGTAAATCGTCATGTTGTCAAGGTGAAGGTCAACGCGGCCGAGGGAGAATCATTGTTTACAAAATGTCTTAGCGTTCTTCTGTGTCAACAACGTGTTGTTATCATCAATAAGGTATCCAAAATAAAATGAAAGTGGTATTCTTTCTATATTATTGTTTCAAAATAGGTTAAAATGATTCAAGTGGACGAAAACTATTATTAATTTGCCAGTCGGGGAAGACATACGCAACGTATGCTCCCCGCGGTCGCTGTTGGCCGCCTTAAGTAGGTCAAATCCTGCGCAGACTGGATGCGCATCAACTACCGTCGCTGTCAGTTCTGAAAGTCGGCGGCGTCTCACTTTCTAAATATATTATCCATGTATTTCAGTCTAATGGCAATGTATAAATACACCCAGTATATCTATTTACCTCTGTTCTGCAAGTGGTGTGTGCTTTTTAGACTAAAAACAATAAAGAAACGTCTGTTATCTATCATTCTGCGAACCCGGTGTCTGCGCTAAAACGTAAACAATGCTGTCAATCTCAGCCCGGCAATTTCCAAAAGCCAAAACCCGATCGTTTCCTTCCAGGGAATTAACTATAATTTATATACTGGACCACAACACTACATTCAACTGTTGCCAAGTCATGGGGAATATAGTTTTATAAAGCATACGTCAAATCCAGTTGTTTTTATTGGCTTGGCAACCCCTGGCATGAAAAAGTTGTCTCTCGGTCTAGGGAGCCCGTCTAGGCCTACGAATTGAATTTTTCAGTCATTCCGTCAGCTAGTCTCATATTGTGGAATGTCACCACAACATATTTTTTTTAGGGGACTAGGCCTATTTACACATACATCAATATAGCTTATTTGCAAGTAGGGGGGGGGGTAAACTGGGGGTGAATAGAGATATTGAATCTGAACCTTTAGTATAGATTGGGGGTCCTTAAAAGGACCTTTGTTGGGGGGGGGGGGTTACTCTTCAATTGATTTTTTTTTGGACACACAGTCAGGACAGTCCGGACAGTATGCTGCTCTACCTCTGTTTTGAAAGTCTTTCAAGGCAGTCTCCCTCCTTTCTAACTCATCATCCATATGCTTCTTTATTTTCTTTGCAAACTGCAGAATTCTTTCCTTCCTTTCCTTCTCCTTCCTTTCTTCTTCCTTGATCTTTTCCCTGTCCTTTCTCTTCTCTTCCTTGAACTTCCTCACCTCCTCCCTCTCTCTTATCATGGCTGCCTGCCTTTCCAACCTCACTTGTCTCCGCTCCTCCATTTCTCTATCCATGTCTGGCTCATGCCACCCATACTCATAGCTAGTATCTAGCCATGGTGGTAAATATCCTAGCTCTCCTACTACACCGTCGTCTAATACTTTTTTCAGGAAATCGTCCATACTGACGCAAGTCACCAAATGACACTTGTGTCTGTGTGGAGTGTGCTTTTATAGGCCTAGCGTCTATGAGCGCGGACGTTTGTGTACTCCCCCCTCTCCTCCAAATTTTTTTTTTTACTGAACCTGACATAACCTAAAGTTGTGTTTCTTGCGGAGCACACTTTGATATGTTGCACTGTGTTGTGTCCTCAATAAAATACCATTTGAAGTGCATAAAATACATCATAAGTTACATGTATGTATGCAAAAAAAATTTTAAAAAAATTATCGTCTTTGTTAAAGTTATTTAGATATTATTTCCATGGAGTTTCGATGGTTGTGGTCATGTTCATATAATGTTGGCCATAAGGTACACATAAAGTACTAACATAAACTTATAATAACATGAATGTGGTATATTTTATTCTAACAGTAAATAGCAAACTCAAATTAGAACACATAACATTAAATATTATTGATAATATTAGGTATTTCATTTATAAACAAGCACAGCTTGCAAGACCCAGTCGACTTCAGTTGACAACGTTCAACTAATCCATCTTGTGCTGTATGCCATACACGTTTAAAATAATCTTATTTGTATTCATGTCTCAATATTTGAATTCCTATTTACATTATGCTTTATTTCTCCAACATATTCATTGCTTTGTTGTTCATCCAAATACAATGGTAATAGTAAAACTGGGCGTAAACCGGCCATTGAGTAGGAAAGAAAACATCAAGAGTCGTGCGGTATCATTAAGCCCCGCCCCCATCTCCAAATATGGCACACCAACCAAAGGCGTGCGGTATCATTAAGCCCCGCCCACATTTCCAAATATGGCACGCCATCCAGTGGACGCCCATCAATCACAGGACACTGCCGCACGCTCATTGGTTGATGTGTCAGTGACGTCAGAGAAGTAGCGACAAAGTTTCACCGCCTGAGGGTCATCAAAGTGTACTTTTGAAGAAATAAAACTATTTTTCATCAAAATATAGGTGTCAATGCATATTACATCCTAAAATAACTCTTATTTTCGCTTTTCAATGGTTATTTTTGATGGAGAGTTGATGAAACGAGCAATTTATAGACCGTCACCGCCACTTCGGGTTTGTTGACATCGGACTATAAAAGAGCGCTTCAGACAAGTTTGAAGGCATTCTGAGTTCTTTCAAGGTGAGTGTCAAGACGTGCGCACTGTTGGTTATTATTTTTGCTGTGGAAATGTCATGTAAATCTCAAGTAAATTTTGTGAAATTCCGGTAAAATTCAATTAACAACAAATTTATGCTACCTACGGTTATTTTAATGTGAATAACTTCGGTAAATAATGTTAATTAAACACATATGTGGTTCATTCATTCATTCATTCATTCACACATTCTTTCTTTTTTCTTGGACACCCAGTTCCCAGAATACAGCCTCGGCATTCTCCAAGTCAATTCACAGTTCAACATCATCATCATCATCATCATCAAGTCAATTTCCAATTCAAGTTCTGAGATCAAGACACTCCACGTCAATCACTGTGTCAACTTCAAGTGTATATCAAGATCAAGACACTCCACGTCAATCACCGTAAGTTGTTTTCTTCAATATACAAAGAAATAGGAGAGTAACTGTGTGTGTGTGAGTGGGGGGGGGGGGGGGGTCAGATGCTAACACGTCACATCTCACAGTTCCTGTCCTATTTTAGGGTTATTGAGTTGTTGGTTTAAAGCAAACACTTTTCAAAAAAATTGTCCGCATTTTCTGAATCATTTAGTCTGTATATCCTTCTTCTGGGCTTAAAGTTGAGAAGTATAATATGGCTAACTTATGAATAAGAATAAATTCATATTCCGTTGTAAAATGGAGCCACCTTTTTGCAAATTAGTCTTTTAAAAAAAACTACCGTAAATTCAGTGCAGTGTGTTTGCTTTTACACCATCTCAAGTTGTTTGTTTTATGTTTTCATGTGCATATCATTTTCTGGTGTCATGTAAGATGTATTCAAGTATGAAGTCGCCAAAATGCACTGACTCACAAGGTCAAGACTAGGTCTTACCAGACCACAGTTTATGATCTTTGGATGGTGGTGTTTATGCACATATCATGACGAACCTTTTGAGAGTGTATCAATCCCATAGCATTGGTATCATGCATAAATGCAGTCCTCACGAGTTCATGTCAGTCTGCAAAGAAAGGGCATACTCCATCAACCCTTGAATGACAGCATCATGGCCCAATGTATCATCCTCTTTTGTCGTCATTATGCATGAATGCAGCAAGTAACTCGTGAGGCGTGCATTCAAGCACTATGCCAACCCTACATGGTTGAGACACTCCGAGTCTGCATCATAACACTCTCTGGGGTTGGGGCTGCATTGGTGCATCATTCCATCAAATGTTAGCTTTCAGTGACATGCCATCCTTAAAGGGTTAAAGCACTCTGCTGTCTTAAAGGGTTAACAAGTGTATTATTATGTTTAATTTGTTACTTGAAATAATCTATAAAGAATTTATGGCAAGCATGTTCTAGCGGTACTATTATTATGATATGATCTCTATAATTTCAAAATTCTCAGATTTCAAAATTCCCCAACCCCCCCCCCCACTGAAGTAAAAAATTGACCCATTTTCCTGGAAATATTTTTTTCTGTAATTTCAAGGTCTATTTTAGATTGTGTACAAGTGTCATATTTGAGAAATAGGCCTAACTCCCCGAAATGGGCACTTTAGTTTTGGTCACATTGGTCTGTCAGTCCATACCGGTACTGTGTATTTTAAGTTGTGCTCAGATTTCAAAATTCCCCAACCCCCCCCACTGAAGTAAAAAATTGACCCATTTTCCTGGAAATATTTTTTTCTGTAATTTCAAGGTCTATATTAGATTGTGTGCAAGTGTCATATTTGAGAAATAGGCCTAACTCCCCGAAATGGGCACTTTAGTTTTGGTCACATTGGTCTGTCAGTCCATACCGGTACTGTGTATTTTAAGTTGTGCTCAGATTTCAAAATTCCCCAACCCCCCCCCACTGAAGTAAAAAATTGACCCATTTTCCTGGAAATATTTTTTTCTGTAATTTCAAGGTCTATTTTAGATTGTGTACAAGTGTCATATTTGAGAAATAGGCCTAACTCCCCGAAATGGGCACTTTAGTTTTGGTCACATTGGTCTGTCAGTCCATACCGGTACTGTGTATTTTAAGTTGTGCTCAGATTTCAAAATTCCCCAACCCCCCCCACTGAAGTAAAAAATTGACCCATTTTCCTGGAAATATTTTTTTCTGTAATTTCAAGGTCTATATTAGATTGTGTACAAGTGTCATATTTGAGAAATAGGCCTAACTCCCCGAAATGGGCACTTTAGTTTTGGTCACATTGGTCTGTGAGTTCATACCGGTACTGTATAGTTTAAGTTGTGCTCAAATTTCAAAATTCCCCAACCCCCCCCCCCCCGCAAGTAACAAATTTCAAGGTCTATATTAGATTGTGTGCAGGTGTGATATTGGAGATATAGGCCTAACCCTTTATATGATATGTTTATAGGTCAATCCTAAATTAACAAATTCTCCACTCAAATTTTCTCACTCTACACATAAGTACCGGTATCATAATTTCCATTATAAAAACTGGGACGCTAGAGAACTCATCAAAAATGCTAGCTACAATATAATGGGTATTTATATTTCAGAAGACCTATTCATGCAACTTGCACATACCTTAGTACACTACTTAACTGTTCAGGGGTGGCATCATCTATTTATGTATCATCCCTTTTGCCCTCATTATACATCAATTTATGCATAAATGCATTTCTAGAAATGTGTATGTGTAACTGGCATGTGAAGCAACAATCTCATTCTGGCCAGTGCCATAGTCTATATGTGAAAAAAAAAAAAGTGGGCGTAGTGTGCCCTGTATAGTATAGGGGGCGCCACGTCAAGAATACATATCAGGCAGTAGCATTGCCTATGTAAAATCTCAAGATATAATTTTACAGGGTATTTCAGTCATACACAGGGCGTAGTTGTATGGTACAGGGGGCGCCACCCCAACAACACCTATCAGCCAGTACTATTGCCTATTTAAGAACTGAAAATATAATTTTACAGTGTATTTCAGTCACACACGGGACGTATTTCTAGCACGCTGAAACTATAAGTACACATGTCAGCCAGTAGCCTTGCATATGTAGAAATTCAATATATAAGTCATGTAACTATGCATGGTTCTATTCAACAATATTTTGGTCTGCCATCGTCACAAGTGTAACAGTCCAGTTACTCTGAAAATATCAAGGTTGTATCCATCTTTGAGAAATAATAACTAACAACTAAACTAATAACAGTTGTCTGCTTGGTTGACATGTCCTTTAGTTCATTCAAGTCCCTAAAGTGATAACTGTGCTGTATCAATTTAAATGCAGTGTTGTTGGGTTGTGTATTGAATCAAGCGTAGTGTTCCTGAGTTGTTTGAAATATCTTCCTTAGTTTTATGTTAGTAAGAAAGTAAATCCCGAGTTGGTCTTAAACCAAGGTTATGTGAGTAGGTGCATGGTAAACTGGGTGTACTCACAGTTAATGTCCCTGCCACTCTCCGGTAAATCCATGTCATGTCACATATTTCACATGCCACTGCCACTGCCAGTAACTCACAGGTATATTTCCTTTAGCACTTTGCAAGTGTGTTTATTTACCTTTAATGTGAGTTATGGCTTGCAGGTGGGCCTTTTTATCACATATCACCACATGTATTACCCACTGCCAAACACAGAAGTGTTCGTTTTCACAATCATTTCATGTGATTATAGCTGGCTTTCAAGGTGGGTCTAAAACACTATCATGCACAACACACTCATATCCCACTGCCAAAAATTTCATCTTAATGTAACATCTCCTTGATGTGTTAATTAATGGCTTTCAAGGTGGGTAGTGATGTACGTGGTCTTTTGACCTGGCTGAATTGCATACACACATCTGCTCGGTCAACATCTCCTTGATGGGATACTGAGCAAGACCTTCTTGAATAAACTGATGACTTGACATGCTTTTGATGACGTCGCAGGCCAGTATGGTTGGGGTTGTGTCGTATACTGCATATCTGAAGGTCGGCAGGTCATTTTAGTCTTCTGTGGGTGGTAGTTCCATCTATAATAACAAGAGAAATTCAATTAAACATGGCGTTAATACTAATACTAAAAATAATAATAATTATATATTTTATTCTATGGCTGTATACAATTCATCGAAAAGTATAAAAGTAAAGACATTCTTTAATAAAAATAATTCCCTTTACAGGTGTCAATATGAGCTGCGACGATTTATACCTGTTTACTGTGAGAGCACATGTTGAAATTACATATGCGCAAGAGATATGGGAGTTTATCTCAAAGGGACAAAAAGAAGGGGAACCTTTCCAGAGTTACAATAGTGAGTGTCATTATTGGTATTGTGCTATCAACAACATTATAAATACTCTGCAGAAGGAGGGAGTGTTTTACCAAGTAGCTATCCACAAAGACAGCACTTGCCTCCTGTCCGACATGGAGAAAGGTTGGGGTTGTATCCACATAATATTTCAAGATCGTTTCTGTCCATTGTTCCATAAGTGGACACTAATGGACAACTGCGGTCTGAGTTATCTCAGCTCGCTGTCAAGGGAGACTGCTTACATGTTTGAGCCCATGCAAGACAACGGAGAATTTTATGTCATGGAGACAGGCAGCACAGTCGCGATGGGGAACTTTTAAGTCAACTGGGTAGGTACGTTGTATTGTTGTTCGTCTGTTCTGGTGGGTAACACCTAACATGGTCAACTGTCTTCTTTTCTCAAAACCCACAGTCACAGTCACGACATGTTTCCCAAATTGAGAGACCTTGCTGCTGCAGCTCTTCCTGTATGTCAGCAGGATCACTGGCTTACTAAGCGTCTGTACGCCGATGTTTTCGCCGATGAATTGCAGGTTGTGGAGATTGAGCGACCGTCTACAGAGCTTCATGTCAATGGTCCACTTACTATTAGTCCTCTTGCCTATGGGGTCGGGTGTTTTGTCTCTCTGAACGAGGATGTGACCTATCTTTTCCCGCATTGTGAATATCATTTTCATTCTAAAACAATTTCAAACATGTGCCAGGACGACGTTACAATGTTCATTCAGGTGTACATACGGTCGCGTGTTGTTTCGGGAGATGACTTTCTCAAGTCCACTGACCTTCACTTATTCCCCATGACTGAAGCTGTCACCCTTCGTCTTCAGCAAGCTACAGTGCTGAGGTGTGCAGAGTATAGTTCTGTGGTCAAACGCACCATACGAATAATACCCCTGAACGATATCTCTGTTACCTGTGTCGAAACATCCATATCCGAAGACCTGTGGTTTTCAAAGAGTGCGGACGAAGAATGAACATATGTCTATTCTTCCCTCTTCCATTTTTCAGATAAAAGTCATGCCTCTTTTCCCCACACTGAAACTGTTGGCATTAAATGCTGTGGTGGATAACGGATTGGAAATGTCTCCTCTGCTTGTGGCTTCCAATCCCTTTCATACCAAAACAATTTTGGCAGTGGTCAAGCAGCCCATCTTTGCACCTGTAAAAATTGCCCTACCTCGACACGTTCAGGTCAAGTCTACAGCATTTGAATTTGGGGTATATTTTTGTTTGTCTCCTGGCATTGATGTTGTCTGTCAACTGGCTGAGTACAACAAGGAAGACAATATAATATCTTACGGCCACACGGACAAGTCTGTACAGGCTGAGGCCTGTGGATACATGGTGGAGGTGTACTATGATTCCAGCCTTTTGCGACCGCGAGAAATTGTTGCTGAAATGTTCACCCTTGGATTTAACACGTCCATCCCCCAGTATGCTGTGTCAGAGTACATCTCTGTTCAATATGGCTACTTCACCGATGATGACACAAGGCAGACCGAGGGGGAGTGTTCAGAGGGTGATCTGAGTTCAATTCAGTCGGCGGACTATTGCGTGGACATGTTCCCCACTCCCGAATCTCCAGGTAGTCTGCCACCGAATATGGTAGTGGAGTTTGAGGACAGAGAATTGGAGCAGTATCTGAACCAAATTGTCGACATGGATGAGTCTGTCTGGCAGGCCTGTGATTGGGGTTCATTACCTGCGGAGGCATTTCAAATTGGCAACTCAGCTATGTACCCTGAAAGCGAAGGATGGGGTGAAGTAGAGGAAAACCTAGAAGAGCAGTTGGAAGTCTCCACACGGACTACTATACTCCACAAAATGACCTTTCTTTCCACGGGGGAAGTATTATTTTCCCCGTCTTCTAGAGGGTTATCTCAACAGTGTTGTGAACTGTTGTATGGTGTGTACAACAGCGACAATATAAATTAAAATAATTTCTCTGCTCCCTCTTTCTTGCAGCCTTCTCTGCGTTGTGCAAGGCAACATAATTAGCCATACAATACCAGTACTACAGTTGCTATGGAGTCTGGAGTGTTCCATGAGCAATCTTCTCAGGAAAATGGTGAAAAGTGGACTGCCGATATGTGTGGAGTCCTCCGTAATGTCTATGCGGACGTGGTAGAACGCAGAAATTTAGCGCTCAGTCCAGCCGAGTTATCAGCCATGATGGAAGATCAATGGAACGTAATGTATCCTGATAGTCCCGTGAGTGGCCTCTCCTTAATTCGTATTTACCACCTGTTAGAGGAGAAAACCCCTGCTTACTTTAATATCAGACCACCTGCCTATTCAGAATGTGTCAAGAAAGAGCCGTCAGAGAAGAATAAGACAGTCTACACAAAGTGGACCGAGGCCATGACTGAAAACCTGGAAATGTGTGGTGCGGCAGCGTTGAAAATCCAAGCAGAGTTGAGGTTTACGGAGGAATCTAGGCCAATTTTACGTAACCTGATGTTGGTGCAATGGAAGAAAATTTACCCAGACTCCAAGCAGTCGTGCACGGCACTCGTAAGGCGTTACCAAAAGCTCAGGGAGAATGCAGAGCTCAGGGGATCGGTACAGTTCCCACGCAACGCTGAGTGGTTCGCAAAAAGAGACGCAGCCATTCGGTCTCATGGTCCAGGTGGAGATGCGGGGTCAGAAGAGCAGTCAGACGTTCCTCTGTTGCCCAAAGGACCAGGTGGAGACGGGTGTACAGATGGCGTGGATTATTTCAACAAAGACAAGAAGCGCAATAGAAGGGGAAAACCTACAGTATGTTATTATGAATCTTCCCAATCTGAGGACCAATCTCAGGAACAGGCTAAGCGTAGAGCATGTGACATGGATGTTGACTTTGTTTTGGACGAGCCCTTTCTGCAACAAAATTCACATGTGGTGGGTGTAGACGTTTCTGCAGAAGAGGAGGTCGATCCCCCGGTCAAATACAAGCGAAAGACAAAAGGTCCAGTTGTTTTTGATGAGGACGAAGATGTTGAAGACGACCATGAGCAGGAAGACGTCAACGCTCCGGTGGCTGATGGAACGGCCATAGTTAAGGTAGTGAAGGCGCGAGTCAAGTGGACTCCTCATTTGGTGGAAATGCTGAAGCTTGCTATGCAGCGTACAGAAGAGCAAATTTGCATGCCCAACATCAATAGCTTCCATGGAATGAGGTCACATCTACTTGCTGCACATTTCAATAATCTTGTGCCAGAGTCTAATGTACACCAATCAAAAATAGTCAGTAAGGCCAGTAAGCTTAAGAAGGAAAGAAAGAAAGCCAAATGGTCTGATTTACCAGGTGAAGGAAAAGAGGCTGAGACGGGAGATAACGCCGGCCAGGCTGACATGCCTAATGACATGTGTTTCAATTTAAGCATTCTTAGTACTATTGTGTATAACCGTCTAATCGATACGCAGGTAGAGCGTAGCCGAGATCGGCTGTTTCAGGCAGTTTGCTTTAATTGTGGCATGTTGCTTTATGGCAATTTAAAGTATGGTCATTTGTTCCACCGCAAGAAAGGACCGAATGAACCCCCTGCGCGTATAACATATTCGATGAGTGACTACGAGTTTGAGCTTCCCTACGAGTTCACCTATTTGGATGGAAACACGGTGGTACATAAGTTCTATGCCTGTTATCAGTGTAGACGTCGTCCTATGAATTACTACCCATGCACTGCCAACATCAATCCGGATCCATCTCATCCTGCCATCTTTCGGTTGCCTGAGGTTGTCAGTGCACTGCGCAACGATCACGAGAAGGGCAATGCTTCTCTTGCCAACATATTTTCTACTACCCAGAAGGCTAACAACAAGGCACGACGTATTTGGGTTCACAAAGTTGGAGAAGTCAATGTTTTGCCGAGAGTTGCACATAACTACGCAGGCCTGTACGGTTACATGGTCAGACGTCCGGACGAGGAGGCGCAGAATGTCTCTGATGAGAGAATAGTTGCAGCTGTGAAATTCTTTGGTCGAAACAATTTTCTGTTCAAAGATTTCAAATCAAACTATGAGACACTGTACCGGCATGCCGACATAGATCTACTTCCCACTGAGACAGACTGTCCAGATGCTCGAGGCCACCCTATATGTGAACACCTCAACGATGAATCAGTAGCATGGGCTGTCCCTCTGGACCCTGAAAGGGGTTTGCCACGTCTTAATCCACATGAGGACATCATCGGTGTCCAACATTCACGCGAATTTGCTGTGGACCTCAATAAGGGCATCTCATACAGGGATAAGCACTTGGAGGCAAAGGCATGGACATGGCTATTTCCATATGGTCATGGGAGTTGGTTTGAGCGTTCCGATCTCAAACCAATGCAGTACATCAAGCTCCGGGTTCTCTGCTATGATTCCCGGTGGAGATCCGACATCAACTATTCGTTCTTTTGGGTGGACCGCTTGATTAAAGATCGCTTATTCTATGTGGCGAAAACCAGAGTCATTACTACAGAGCCGGGTACCGAGGTTCCCAATGTGGGTCAGCTACGAGAGAGTAATTCGAGCACCGAAGGGAAGTTCTCGCAGTTTGGAAGTACACTGCCAAACACTGTGGTCGGCAGTAAGTCATATTGGAAGGCGAGGCTGCTTGAGCTGGTGGCCGTCAGTACGGAATTGGGACAGCCAGACTTCTTCATCACACTCACACAGAACGACGGATGGCCCGAACTGCAAACGGTGGTGAAGCATGGCTATGGGGCCTATCCAACAGTACCTGATGGTCGAATCTGTACAGATTCAAACACGTCGTCGACGGTTCTCTTCTCGGTGGAGACAACTGTCGCATTCTTCAAACGTTTCGCACAGTTCAAGTCTTATGTGCTGCAGAACGAAAACGGCCCCATTGGTAAGGTCCGTGATTCGTGGTACAGAGTAGAATTTCAAGGGCGCGGAGCTATTCATATTCACATGGTGGTGTGGTGTGAGCCCGGCACTATTCCAGCGGATGCGGTGAGAGCTGAATTTCCCCGGCCGGAGAGCCGTGAACAGCACAAGGACTCTGTAAAGGAAATGCGGAATGTGGTGGGCCAGTTCCAAATCCACGAGTGTCGTCCAGCCAGATGTTTCCCTCGAGTGGCAGGCAAAATCATCAGAAAGTGTAAGTACGGATTCCCATTTGAACTGACAGACGAGGATGGGACTGCCGAGGGTGGCATCCGCTACAACTACAAGAGACGTCATGAGGAAGACGTCAGGGTATCGTCGTACAACCTGTCTATTCTTTTTTCTTGGCAGGCACATATGAACATTCAGCGAGTGACCCATTCTGGTTGGGAGATGTACTTAGCCAAGTACATCAGTAAAGCCGAGCCGTCCTTTGACATGCTCTTGCCCAAGGACACAAGCGAGGTGGAGAGGTTCCTGCGCACACGTCTCATCGGCAGATTGGAAGCTGACTGCATACTTCTGGGGTACAACATGTGTCGCTGCACCCGTGAGGTTGTCTTCTGTCCGACCTCCATCAATCCGAGCATGCGGTGCATGAAGAGAAATATTCACCTTAAAGGAGATCCCGACTCAACCGACATCTACTACGACAATGGATTGATGAAGTATCTGGATCGTCCTTCCCAGTTGAAGGACATGCTGTATGCCGAATATGTCAAGTGTTACAGATTAGTAGCGAGTGTAACGTCCGATCTACATGAGGAACAGGAAGAGTATCATCCAGAGTTTGAAGATGACGCTCCTCCACTGAAAGATGCCAAGGGACGTTTACTCAAGAGACGCAAGCAAGGCAAAGAAGCCGTCCCGCGCTGGCGGTTCTGTCTGCCTTATGGTGAATCTCAGGAGGCGTATTATGAGCAAATTCTCGTCCAAAGGTTCCCTTGGACTACAGACACAATCGGCAGCATCATTTCACCCGATAATGTGTCAAAGACTTATCAGGAGGAGTGTGCCATCCGTGACCTCATTGACAAGCAGTCAGACGCTGAGACTATGTTGCGTGAGGCTGCCGTCCGTGGATTTGATATTCGATTCATTAAGACCATAGCTCAGCATATGGTGGACAAGGAGTGGATGACCACTGAGGAGACTGACGCGTTGCTTGGGGAAATTGAGCAAAACCGTCCTCCAGTGGTCGAAAGACGTAAGCAGGTTGAGGTGGACGACGAGGATGAATTTGATATGGGAGACATGGGAGTGAGAGCGCCACCTATGGAGGACATAGATGCTTTGAAAGCTCAGTTGAATGCCGACCAAAGGCGAGCTCTGGACTACATGAATGGTGAAATAGCTGCAGAAAGACAGTTACTCGTCAACGTAGTTGGTGCTGCCGGCACTGGGAAGTCCTTCTTGCTGAAAACATTTATTGCATGCTGCCGACAACAACACCATCTCACTGTCAAGGTTATGGCCAGTACAGGCATAGCAGCTCATCTGATAGGAGGCTGTACTGTTCACAGTGCTTTTAAAATGGATATAAAAGCCCAATCCTTTCTGTACAAGGGCAGAGTTATTGCCAAAATGATGAGGGAAACTGATGTCTTTATCATTGACGAGTTCTCGCTGTTGGAGGCGAAAGTCATGATGGAAATAGATCACGTCATGAAGGGCATGTCCTGTGGGAAGTATAACCATACACCATTCGGTCACAGACATGTGGTATTGTTGGGGGATCCGGCTCAGCTGCCAGCCATTGATTTGGATATTTATGGCATTTGGACGTGGAACGGTTTCTTCAAATCTATTATACTGAATGAGGTCATGCGTCAAGACGACCCAGAGTTCCTGGCCATGTTACAGGACGTCAGGCGTGGTAACCTCAATCAAACATCTTTGGCCACACTGCGAAAACGTGTAGTCCCTCCTTCTTCCTACCCGAAACATGCAGCAGAATATGGCGTAAACGATGCGGTCATCGTGTCTCATCGTGTCGACAGGGATTCAATAAACAACGCCATACTTGAGAACATGGAGGGAGAGGAAACAGTTTTTACGGCCATCGACCTCAACAAGCAAGGCAATCCTGCCACGGCTGAGGAGTCAAAAAACATTGACATTTTCCAGAAAAGTTCTTTCCCGCGAGAGATACGTCTCAAGGTTGGAGCTCGGGTCATTCTCCTGAGAAACATGGAAATAGAGGCTGGATGGGTCAATGGCACTAGGGCTGAGGTTGTGCGAATTGTCAGCCAGAACTGTATTATCATACGTCATCTGGTCGACGGTACGGAGTTGTTGTTGGGACGTGTTGAACAAGATGTCGCATACGAGCATGCAACTGGCTCGCTAATGAGGAACCAGCTGCCTATTACACTGGGATGGTGTCTTACAACTCACAAGGTCCAAGGTATGACACTGGATCGGGCGTATGTTAAAATGGACGGTAAATTCTTTGCCAGTGGTCAGGCGTACACCGCACTGAGCAGAGTGCGACGGTGTTCTGATCTCACTCTGTTTGCCTTCGAACCAGTGGCAGTACGTCTCAGCCCGAGACATGCCTTAGTGCTGCAATATATGGAGTCTACTAATGTCCTTTCTCCTCACGCCAAAGACATCAAGAGTAAAGAGATGAGGGCACTGGTGGATCTCATAAAAAGTACACCGTATGACCCAGAAAAAGAGCTGAAAAGGCAGGCCCGAAGTAAGAAATTCAAAAAGTTTATCAATGACTCTGTCAAGAGGGCCAATGGAATTCCAGTTTCAAATCCTAGGAATAAATCCAAAACGTCGAAAAGGCCAGCTCCAAGTTCAAGTCCTAGCAAGAAATCAAAGACGTCGAAAAGGCCAGCTCCAAGTTCAAGTCCAAGCAAGCCAAATAAGCGAAAGAGGGCGTCGGATCCTCCTGCTACTAAGGTTGCCGACGAGGCTGGTCATGATAATGCCGCAGAGCAGCCAATACCTGGATCTGGTCAAGCTGGGGAATCCTGCCACTCTCCGCCTGTTTCCAAAGGTGTTTGTCGAACTATTCCCAAGGTGCGACAAGGAGGCATAGTGCGTTACCAAGCCAGGGCCGGTCCCCTTTCTGACGCCCCAGAAGTGTTCATGTGGAAGAAGTCTCTGGCTAACCACATGCTGAACGAGGACTGTCATCGTACTCCCCTCATACCAGTCGACCGGTTTCCTTCTATGGTGCCCCAAAGTCATGTCACATCTCTCAATGATGCTGGCATGGGACTTGACGTCATAAAAGGTGATGGAAACTGCTTCTACAGAGCGATATCAAAGGAGTTGTTTGGCACACAGGAATACTACCACGTTATAAGGTTGCATGCCATTCACTTTCTGCAGCTCCATCTGGACGTCCATATGCCTGTTATCACTGATGACATGGCCATCCAACGTCTGCTGCGTAATCCTGATGTGTTGATAAGTCGACAGGATGCTGCTGACTATGTAGATAGGCATTACGAAGACAGGACATGGGCGTATAGCGCAAACTGCTATGCTGTGGCGGGCATGCTGGGTTGTGACATCCGAGTACTTAAACTCAATCCAAAAGGTGACTCGGTTTGGCACGTGGTCTCTCCGTTGGTGGCACTGGACGACAGGATTGTCCCCGCCCCGCCACAGCATTACACTCCTGTTATCTATAATGAACAGGTTGAAGGTCAGGGCACACATTTCACTCGTTGTTACAAAATGGCACCGCTGCCTGATGTAGAGTAGCACGTCTGGAACAGTCATTGTGTATATGTAGTCAGCCACTCAAAAATATTTCTAAACCAATTAAAAACTGCAGTCCTCACCTATGTCAAACGGTGTGTTTGTGCATCATCAATGCAGTCCTGGCCGAAAACACAGTTCAATTTGTGTGGCCAGTTTGTGCATCTGCAGTCCTGGTGTGGCATACGGCTAATGTCAACCAGATTGTGCATACAGTATAAACCATAACAAAAATCAAAGCATGGCTACAGACATCTTTCATCTAGGTGGGTAAAAAGTCAAATAAGTGTTACCGTTTATTTATTTATTTACTATTCATAATAAACGCTCATTTGAAATACGCACAAATGTTATTAAAGAAAAGAAATATTTCATTTGCTGATATCTTAGCTGTATTTATCTGTCAATTGTGTAAGAATGTTTTATCTTGATAGTCATTGTACTAATACTACTACTACAGCTACTAATAAGTTATCGGTAGCTGTAATTGTCTTACCATATTCTTTAAGTCTGCTTGTGTTGAATGGCAGATGAGTGACGTGTGTACGGCTGCAGACCTTGGACATGTGCGAGGGGTGGTGGTGGGCGACTCCCTGCTGAGGTGGGCCGAGCTCCCGGGCTTTGTATACATACCAGTGGCAACGAGCGCACAGTTAAGATGCAATCTGCAGAAAGTTCGTAAGGAGATTGGAAACTGCCTCGTGGTATGTTGCGGGTCCAACGACCTGGCGGACGGATCAAGTTACCAGGATGTGGTATCACATTTAATCGAGTTCAAAAATGAGGTAACTATCTAGTCTTCACAGTATTATACGTTAAAGTACTATAATCTAATAATAATACTACTATCCTATAATATAATAATATAAGTCATAGGTAATGTATTGTACAAAGTAGTAGCGGCCTGATAATTTACGAAAAACTACATTTTTTATGAGAAAGGGTTAAAAAATATGGAATATTCAGCAGACACGGTTTGTTATCTTCCACATATCTCTGTTTGTGACCGTGAAATTTTGGTGAAGGGCAGGGGCAAGAGTAAGCGGGAAAATTTTCACTTTGAATATTTTGTGTCGTGGCTATGCGGACTACGACAATCGTGTACCAAATATCATAATTTACAAAAAACTTTATTGGGTGAGAAATGTTTGGGGGGGGGGGGGAAATGCAATCTTTACCATAATCAGTGTGTGAATAATATTATTGTCAATATTTTTAGGCCAGCAGGCTTTTCGATGAAGTTTTAATATGTACTGTGCCACGGCGCCGACAGCTCAAACCCTTCGTGCGGAAGACTCTGAACAAGTGAGTGCAATGTTTTTCAAGTCGGTCAAATATAAAACATGGAATACAGTTTACTTTAGGAATGCGTACATGTCTGTGTTGCCAGTAGTTTAATTTTTTTTTTTAAAGAAAAATGCAATTGGTCAAGAAATTAAATTATCTTTAAGAAAGTTGGTGTTCACTTTCAACACATCAACATTTCATTGCCTTGAAATTTGGTGTAGTAAATGAAACGCTAAGTTTTAATAAGTGACTCATCTTAACAATATCTGAATTTTCAGACGCATCCGTTCCCACTTCGAGGGCAGGGTGATTGACTTGGATCGTGCCCTGCCCGAGTTTCGGCTGTTCCGCAACGACCGCATCCATCCATTGCGGGCGGGTCTAGTCAGAATCGAGAAAGCAGTGAGTGATGTGGTTAAGGTAAGTCTTAAGCACTATAACATTGAATCATTTAAAGAACAAATGCCAAATTTTGCACCATAGTGAAAACTGTTATTTTCATTTTATAAAAATAATAAAAAATAAGCAGACATAATAATAAAAGTAGCATTGATCTATATGAATAGTATAAATTTCATTCTGCCATCTATTTCTGCCATGTATTATTAAGTCTACACATTTTCTGCCACCAGCCTCTTAGCATCGCTGACAAGCCGGAGGCAGCCAAAGAGGAGGCTGAGGTGCCCATGGAAGCCGACAATGGGGTGGCAGTAGGGGTAGACGATGGGTCGTTCGACCAGGTTCAAGAGGTAACTATAAATCTATGTTTTTAATGCTTCATACAGTAACACTGAATTAACTAAATGGTCAAACAGCACTACAAGGCACATGTTTCTTATCTCATCATAGTTGAAATGCTGCGTGCTCATTTTTCACCGGTAAAAAGGTCATCTATTTTTTCCTGTGCTGTTCTTTTCAGACAGTTGTTTGTATATTTGTTGCTATTTGTTATCAATTCAGATCAGTCAGACAGGTGGAGACGGAGCAGCACGGGTTGGTCAGATGCTAAGAGGGGGGGGACGGGGTATCATCAGGAGCCGACTCGGCCACAAATCAGTAAGTATCTCACATATAGAACTTCTTTGGTTTACTTTGTCTGTTATTTGTTAACGTGTATAACATGCATTACAGTTCTTTACTTCTGTATGCAGTTGCTCTTTGTCATACAGGGTCAGTTTACACGTACAGTGCTTTTGGACTTACTTTGGTTTTCTTTACAGAGGGGTGGCGTACATAAACGCCAGAACCACAAGAGGCGACATGCTCGTGGTGCTCGTGGTGCTCGTGGTGGTCGGGTCCCGCCAACTCGTGGTCATGCTGGATATGGTGACGCCAACCACAAGCGGGTCCTGGGAAGTCGTGGTGCAGGGCCAGTTCACTCCGTTGCGCATCCAGGGCCAGTTCACTCCGTTGCACGTCCAGTGGCAGTTCCAGTTCCTGCGCCGCTGCCGCGTTCAGCCAAACCAACAATTGTGATCGAAAATGTAAGTGCTTTTACAAACTTATTCAGTAAGCGCAAGTGGTGTATTTCTTTTTTTAAATTCATTTTGAAGTATTATGGTATGGAAGGGTGTTTAATGTGACAAATAGAATCGTCCATTCAATATTAATCATTTAATACATTAAATCATTTAATACATTCTCACTATGCACCGCTATGTGGTATATCCTGCCATTGTTTAATGTGAAACATCACAATGTTAAACTTACCTGTGGTTCACTTTCTCTTTATTGTAGGCCACGTTCTACTGGGGTACAGAGATGTGAATAAGTCACCATGAGCCATTGAGCTGCAATCAAAACCGTCATGTATATAATATATTATAAGTTATCTTCTCCACACCTATGTATATATATCACTACCATACATCTTATATTTTTTCATCTATTTATATATTGTATTTAATCTATGTATATATATCAGCTAATGTCAGCCAGAAAAATTATCAGAATAATGGAAATAAAATTAATTCTTAAATTATATTGAACTCAACGACTTTGTTGCCTTCTTTGCCACACATTGAATATAGATCAGAAAAAGGAAAATAAATAAAAATTGCGGACTTACCTTGATAAATTCCAAAAAAAATCCTAGGTTTAGAAAAATTTTAAAACAAAAAAGGTCAAAGGTAAAACACATGGCTCATTCGGGCTAACTCCCGGGGGGGGGGGCACTCTCACATTTATGTATACCATGTGTGTACATCACCCTTAATTTAGACCCCTTTTACCGGGACAAAATCCACAAGCAACACTACTGTTTTGGCGGCATAACTCCCAGAAATGTGCAAAAATCAGGACCTTTTTCATGGGACATCACCCCAAATTTGCCAAAATCAACCCCTTATTTAACAGAAACTGTGGGACATTTTGGGTGGATATTCCAGGCCTAAAAACATATCCCTTTTCGCTCAAAATTGGCTGAAAAAGGACGCACAATGGCGGGTTGGCCCGTACCCGCCTGTGGGGCTAAAAAAGCACCCCTTTCCCGGTATTTTGTGTACGCATATAGTTACTATAGATGACAAAGGGAGTCTCCCCCCCCCCCCCCGGGGGGCTCACTGGAAAATGATAGAAGTTTGAAAATGACAGCGTGGCTACCCGGTAGTGCTTTAACATAGGGAGTCTATGGGCGCCGACTGACAGTGGCTCAATGCTGTGGGCGGGGATATTGGAGCGCCAAATTGGTTCATCATATAGAGTAATAAACTGCACTTACGGTTAGTTGAACTAAGTAAGTCCTGTCTCTGTTGTTCAATCATGCTGTAACGGCAATCTTGCACTCATACTAATTCAAATATACTTAGTAAATAACTGTTCAACATGGATATAGCCTAATCGTGTTGTTTACTTGAAGCCGTTAGAAACCGGAAGTGACAGTCGCGCTGGTACCCGGGTTGAAATAACAGCAGGCCCAGCGTCCCAACTCAACTTTTCCCGCCTCCTTTTTTTCATGTTTTGTAGTAGTCGTCTAGCATGAATACTTAACCAAATAAACTAAAATAATGCAACAAAACAGTATGAATAACGTAGAAATCTAATAACGTGCTGGCCCACACTAGTCGCTACCTAGAAGAAACACATGTATTGTATTTGACGGCCTTCTGTCTGCTATGGTAAAACACTGTTATCCGGTCAGCTTTGTGACGTCATCAAAGGCATCTCAAGTCATCATATTTTGACAAACTCCCAACGAAAATGGCAGCGTTCCACCAGTGTGAGGTTTTTGTGTGTGGGAATCTGGCCGTGTATCGGCCAGTAGTATGCCCGTGGCCGGGTTCCCCAGGGGGGGTTTTCCGACTGCTCCATAGGTACCAGGACCTTACAACGGGGACGTAAGTATTATTGCCATAAAAGAATAATATAAGAACTAGACAATGAGTATTTTATGGGCGCCGCCGACAAATTTGCCCTATGGCTATGTCATAAAAAGTCGGCCATTTTTAAATACCGGCACCCACCCAGTAATCCCTGCTATATTTCTAACAGTGTTAGAAAGGTGCCTGCAGAGGGGTAAAAAATAACCCTTACGTACGTTTCCAGTTTTTGAGGAACGCTTGAATTGTGGTATTCACCTTTTTTCTTTGGAAATGTGCATGTGTCACTATGCTTCAATGGGTCCTTCCATTATAAGGCCCCCAGACGGGGGGGGGGGGGTGGCTGTGTCAATTGTTGAATTCAAGAAATGCCAATGTCCCTTGTCGATTATAAGAAATAGGTCTTGTCCCTTGTCACTAGACCCATGTCGATTTGTCGATTTTACCTGTCTGGAGCCCTATTATATACCTTTAAGGGAGTGATCATTTTTTAACAACAAGGGGGGGGGGGCGGTGTTCTTCCGCGGGATTCCCCCCCCCCCCCCCCCGGTAAAGGGGTTCAAATCGCCCCCCACCTAAAGGGGTGTAAAAAAACGGAAAGCCAACCCCATTTAGGGGGGGGGGGGGTGCTGTTTGGAAAAATAAAAATACGTCTCTTTATTCTTTTTCTTTTATTCAATTGTAATGCATGTACTAAATCACCTATTTTTCTCTCCACTTTCCACAGAGTTTTCTACTCGTACGAGGTGTTAGTGACGCCGGCGTGTCCCTGGGCCCCGCCTGGATGGCACCTGCCATCTAACCCTCCTCAGGCACAGGCCTTTGGCCCCATGGGCCCTTTTGGGTTGCCAGCTTTTGTGTGGGGGCCAACCCCCCAACTACTAAATGGAAATTGAGGTAGGTTTTTTTGAATAGAATAATTCATTATGAACTCCACACTACTGCTTTATCCTGTAAGGGAGTGTTCATTTATTATTTACAGGGGGGGGGGGGGGGGGTGGTGGGTATGTGGGGGGTGGGGCGTAAACATTTCCCACCCCTTCTCAGGGGGGTGGGTAAACAATTCTTAATCCTCTTAAAGGGGGGGGGGGCGTAAAAATTTAATTCCCTTTTTACCCAAGAAGCCTGCCCGTTACTATAGTTCAAATGGGGGGGGGGGGGGTTCGGCTAGGGAGGCGCGAAACATTACACGTTCTCTAGAAGGGGGGGGGGGCGCGTGATTATTTTTTCCCCCTTCCGCATGAAATCTCACCACCCTTCCCCCCCTGTAACTGTAATGTGGAATTCAATGCTGGACAGAAATACCAAATTTCTCTCCCCCCCCCACTCCCTGAGTTAGAAAATTAAGCAAATGAGCTAGGAATATTTTTAAACATTAATTGAGGGTCTACATTTACGTCTGTGTAAGTGGCAGTTTTTAGAATTTGGGCTAACTCCCTCAAAAAGTAACATTACTTTTGGTCAAATTGCAGTCTAAGGCAGTACTTAGGAGTTCAATTCTGCACAGAGATACCACATTTCTCTACCCATATCCCCTGAATCAAAAAATTAACCAAATGAGCTAGGAATACTTTTAAACCTAAATTTAGGGTCTATATTTACATGTGTGTGAGTGGCAGTTTTTAGAATTTGGGCTAACCTCCTAAGAAAAAAATATTACTTTTGATCACATTGGAAGCTCAGGCAGTACTGTGGATTTTACGGTCAGACGAAAATACCAAATTTCTCTCCCCCCAGCCCCCGAGTCAAAAATCAAGCAATTCTGTCTCATCTTTTTCTGGTTATGCCATGGTTACAATGTAATAAACTATTTCATTTTACCTATTTCAGCTTTTCCCATACCAGCACATACTGCCCACGTAAGGACATACTGCCCACGTAAGGAGAAGGAGTTGAATATCTACACGGACGACCCTCCGTCCCCGCCTCCCACCTTATACTATACGAGCTGGGCATCTATCAAACACTTGGCACTTAATCTACAGGATACAGTTGACTGCGTCTCTGACCTTTGATGTTATTCTTATTGACACTTTAATCACACATTATTACATGTGTAAACACCCCCACCTCATCCCACGCCTTGTCAATGGTTCGCTTCCTTGATGTGACAATTCATTTGGATAATCATTGACTTTTAATCAAGGAATTGGTGGCATCATGTTGGAAGAAAGGATGAAGAAGGTTGAAAAGAAAGATAAAAGACATGTCAAGTATAGGAAACTTTGTGAGAACTGGTTACTTAGTCGCTTGAACACTTAGGATGAAGTCCATTGGTGACAAAACGTAAACCCCCACATTGAATCTGAGGTTTAAACTGATTTATCCATGTGGCTTTGACCACGGTTGGGGCAAATTTTAACTTATATATATTACTCAAGTCATGTATCAGATTTAAGGGTTTATTATTTTTAAGGTACACTAAAAATGCATAATGGCTCACACGGGAGAAAAATGACCTCTGTGTTCAGACTGCGGTAAAGTATTCAGTCAGAAAGGTAACCTAAAGACACACATGATGACCCACACAGGAGAGAAACCTCATGTGTGTTTAGATAACTTTGTGAGAACTGGTTACTTAGTCGCTTGAACACTTAGGATGAAGTCCATTGGTGACAAAACGTAAACCCCCACATTGAATCTGAGGTTTAAACTGATTTATCCATGTGGCTTTGACCACGGTTGGGGCAAATTTTAACTTATATATATTACTCAAGTCATGTATCAGATTTAAGGGTTTATTATTTTTAAGGTACACTAAAAATGCATAATGGCTCACACGGGAGAAAAATGACCTGTGTGTTCAGACTGCGGTAAAGTATTCAGTCAGAAAGGTAACCTAAAGACACACATGATGACCCACACAGGAGAGAAACCTCATGTGTGTTTAGACTGTGGTAAAGGATTCAGTCAGCTAGTTAACCTGTCTTCAATATGGTTACAATTGTATTTCATTAAATTATGTGTAATCATAATCATACATTCCACGTAATAGGCGCACAGGGCCTACCAAGCGCACACCCCCCCCTTTTTTTGGCACATTCTAAAAATATAAATAACGCTAAAAAAAATATCAATTTTGGACCCCCTTTGAACTTTTAAGTAGTGAAATTTGTCAATAATCTTTTTTTTAAATGCCCTGTGCGCTTATTACGCCTAATACTCTATTCTATTCTATTATTTAACAGATTACTATTTTTATATCATATTGTTAATATTTAATATTGTTAATATTTAAATACCATAATCATTCTTAGCGAATACATAACCAATATTAGAAGGTGAATGTGTCACTTGGTCACAGACGTAGGGGTACAGTAGACTGGACAGACCCATGTCTCTCTAGTCTATATCACCCCCACGTCTGGGACCAAGTGACACATTCACCTTCTAATATTGTATTTAATATATTCAAATTAAACTAATCAAGAAATTTGTCATATTTGTATTCAAATAAAAATCATTAATAAATATTTTAACTTTGAAGAGAAAAGTTGTTTGATACAGTTCATTGTTCAATTGTTATTTTGCTCATACATTACATTTCAAAAAAGTAAAGCATCGGCAGGTTATTCATAAGCAGGAGCCACTGGGAGCAAGGTGTACTTATATATGCCGTTCCAACCAACAATGTTATTCGCTTACTAGCATTGCCTATATATCCAATGTATATTAGCTAGGTAGCCACATAGGACCATCGTGCAATTCTGGCCAGTACTATAGTCTATATACAAAGTGGGTGTAGTGTGCTCTGTATAGTATAGGGGGCGCCACATCAACAATACATATCAGCCAGTAGCATTGCCTATGTAAAATCTCAAGATATAATTTTGTCATGGGTTAACCCTTTTGTGGAGGGTGGTGGGTCTGCACTGGGGGACAATATGGGAGGAGGAGGGTGGTGTAGCAAGACGAGAGGTTTTTTTTCAGTGTGGAGACTATAAGGGGTATTCTCATGTGGATTTTTAATAAATACATAAAATAAAAAATTGCATATGTTAGATTGAGATAACTTAAACTTTTGGGAAAAATGGTTGGCCCTGAAAAGGGCCGTTAGTAGAGTGGGTGAGGTGGGAGAGCTCACGTCGAGTACTCCTCAAGCATCTGTATCACTTCAGCGGGTATCTCTTGCTCCATACAGACGTCGAGCTTGGTCCTCTCGACGGCCTCTCTGATGAGTTGATCCGTCAGCTCACGGATCAGCTCATCCACCACCTCCTCCTGCACCTTTGCCACCTCCTGCTCTCGCTGGTGATCTGCTGAAAACAGCTTCTCAACCATCTCATCTATGACTGCTCGCGGAACGGCAACGTATCCTATCCCCGCCATTTTTACAAGTTGTCTGACTCCCCAGTTGAGATCAGCTGACGTCACACAATTTTAAATTTCAATGACGTTGTGACGTCATCAGTGTAGGTTATTATCCGGGTTAGTATTAGTATAAGAGAACATTATTTTTCTTACATCTAGGTCTATCTGAGGGTTCGTAACTAGACCACACTGGACCTCATCCTACCAAAACCCTGCTTTACACACCTTTTATGTGGGTTCTGTCACATAGTCGCGTAGTGTGCCCTGTATAGTATAGGGGGCGCCACGTCAAGAATACATATCAGGCAGTAGCATTGGCTATGTAAAATCTCAAGATATAATTTTACAGGCTATTTCAGTCAGCCACCACCAACCACCCACCACCCACCACCCACCGACCACCCACCACCCACCACCACCCACCACCCACCACCACCCACCACCCACCACCACCCACCACCCACCCAGCACCACTCACCCAGCACCACCCACCCAGCATCACCCACCCAGCACCACCCACCCAGCACCACCCACCCAGCACCACCCACCCAGCACCACCCACCCAGCACCACCCACCACCCACCACCACCCACCACCAACCAGCACCACCCACCACCCACCCAGCACCACCCACCCACCACCCACCACCAACCACCACCCACCACCCACCGACCACCCACCACCCACCACCACCCACCACCCACCACCACCCACCACCCACCACCACCCACCACCCACCCAGCACCACTCACCCAGCACCACCCACCCAGCACCACCCACCCAGCACCACCCACCCAGCACCACCCACCCAGCACCACCCACCCAGCACCACCCACCACCCACCACCACCCACCACCAACCAGCACCACCCACCACCCACCCAGCACCACCCACCCACCACCCACCACCAACCACCACCCACCACCCACCACCACCCACCACCCACCACCCACCACCACCCACCACCCACCACCCACCACCCACCACCACCCACCACCCAGCACCACCCACCACCCAGTACCACCCACCACCACCCACCACCCACCACCACCCACCACCACCCACCACCCACCACCCAGCACCACCCACCACCCAGTACCACCCACCACCCAGCAACACCCGCCCAGCACCACCCACCACCCACCCAGCATCACCCACCCAGCACCCCCTACCACCCCCCATAGCCTACATAGTGCAAGACCCGTTTGGAGAGTGCTCATTTTTTCAGAAAAAGGGGGGGGGGTGGTGAAATTCTACACAGAGCAATGAAATAGAGTAAAAGGGCACGCGCTGGTGGTGCAGGCATCGAGGTAGATCTTTGTGTCACGACCAGTGCTTGGGTTGTGTGTGCCATATACTTGCGCCTTGCCTGCATATGACACGCCCAACGCAACTCTCTATTATTGGAATTTTTGGCTGAAATCTGACCAGCAGACGTTGTGACGTCATCAGTGTAGGTTATTATCCGGGTTAGTATTAGTATAAGAGAACATTATTTTTCTTACATCTAGGTCTATCTGAGGGTTCGTAACTAGACCAAACTGGACCTCATCCGACCAAAACCCTGCTTTACACACCTTTTATGTGGGTTCTGTCACATAGTCGCGTAGTGTGCCCTGTATAGTATAGGGGGCGCCACGTCAAGAATACATATCAGGCAGTAGCATTGCCTATGTAAAATCTCAAGATATAATTTTACAGGCTATTTCAGTCACACACAGGGCGTATTTGTATGGTACAGGGGGCGCCACCCCAACAACACCTATCAGCCAGTACTATTGCCTATTTAAAAACTCATAATATAATTTCATAGGCTGTGTGAGTTACACACGGCACTTATTTGTTTTGTCTCCGCTCAAGTACCCAGGCTGTTTTCTTTTATTGAAATTTGTGGCTGAAATCTGACCAGCAGAATTCAGCTTGCAAAAATTGTCTCCGCATCAAGTCGACTTGGCTCACCATCGGTGGGCCAATATCGCCAAGACTGCGAGGAACAGGCGCAGAATAAGCATGCTCCACCTACACAACATGCAATGTGAGGTGGAGCCCAACACACAACATGCAATGTGAGTTGGAGCTTGCCGAGTGTTGGTGGTGTCCGGTCCTATATGTTCTGGCAACATCCAGACATGGGGTGTTTTACATCAGGCACGCCCTAAAGCTAGGATTTACAGTGTATTTTTAGTTCCTGTTTCAACAACAGTCCAACAGAATAAAAGAGCAGTACATGGTGTCCTTTTTGATGAAACACATCAGGTCTTGTGAACTTTATTTCCGCAAATACCAGATGTTTTCTGACGTAGAAGCAACTTGCCAGTCATATTTCCCGCGTGGAGCTCAAAATATACCTGTCGCCACCATGTGGCAAAAATTGGTATCGACCCCAGTTTTCACACCAGGTGGCACTTCTGGTGCGTTTTGGTTTACTTTGTGTTTGCGTCTGCACGTCTTCTGCTAAAACAGCATCACAATACCTAACAATTCACATGTTGGCCGTACATTTAGTATCAAAATACATCATTTTCTCTACTGCACTGCTATGATAGACAAGAACAGTTGGTTAGTGTCAGAGTTAACTGAAAATCAGTCATTCAGTTGACGCACTGCTTTTTACACCTCTCCTGTGGGTTTTTGTTATCAATAAGAAAGGCAAGCAGTGTCAGTATAGGTACTTACTTGGTGGGCCTCACCGCCCACCGTCCTTCATCACATTTTTGGTGATTTCTTGTGGACTTACCAGGATGGCTTTGTCAAGCCATCCACCTACGGCTGCTTCCCCATCAAGATAGTTTATGTCTTGCGGGACAGAGAGCTAATTTTTTTTAAGGCCTAGACTGTTGAGTTTAGGCCGACCAGAAAAATAAAAATAACTCTCCTATTACAATCCTTACTCAAGTCAATAAATTTGTTTATTCATTAGTTACAGGGGAGTGTGTGTTGGGGGGGGGGGGGCAAAGATCATTCACCCTTCCCTGGGGGGGGGGGGGGGGGGTTAAAATTGAATCCCCTTTCTAGCAAAAAGGTCTGCGCGTCAGTATGGTTCAACCCGGGACACAAGAGCTCAAAATATACAAGTCTCGCCACCATGTGTCAAATATTGGTATCAACACCAGTTTCCACACCAGGTGGCACTTCTGGTGTGTTTTGTTTACTTTGTGTTTGCGTTTACACGTCTTCTGCTAAAACAGCATCACAATACCTAACAATTCACATGTTGGCCCTACATTTAGTATCAAAATCCACCATTTTCTCTACTGCACTGCTATGATAGACAAGAACAGTTGGTTAGTGTCAGAGTTAACTGAAAATCAGTCATTCAGTTGACGCACTGCTTTTTACACCTCTCCTGTGGGTTTTTGTTATCAATAAGAAAGGCAAGCAGTGTCAGTTTGGTTACTTACCTGGTGCCTCACCGCCCACTGTATAATGACATACCCATCCTCATATTTGTGGTCATTCATTTAACCACTTATCAGGATGGCTTTGTAGCAGATAGGTAATTTTTTTTTTTTAAGGCCTAGACTATTGAGTTAAGGCCGACCAAAAAAATAAAAATCACTCTCCTATAACAGTGTGTGTTGGGGGGGGGGGGGGCAAACATTATTCACCCTTCCCTGGGGGGGGGGGGGGTTAAAATTGAATCCCCTTTCTAGCAAAAAGGTCTGCGCGTCAGTATGGTTCAACCCGGGACACAAGAGCTCAAAATATACAAGTCTCGCCACCATGTGGCAAATATTGGTATCAACACCAGTTTCCACACCAGGTGGCACTTCTGGTGTGTTTTGTTTACTTTGTGTTTGCGTGTACACGTCTTCTGCTAAAACAGCATCACAATACCTAACAATTCACATGTTGGCCCTACATTTAGTATCAAAATCCACCATTTTCTCTACTGCACTGCTACGATAGACAAGAACAGTTGGTTAGTGTCAGAGTTAACTGAAAATCAGTCATTTAGTTGACGCACTGCTTTTTACACCTCTCCTGTGGGTTTTTGTTATCAATAAGAAAGGCAAGCAGTGTCAGTTTGGTTACTTACCTGGTGCCTCACCGCCCACATACATAGCCGTCCTCGACTTTATAGTCTCTTGCATACCATGCATTGACTTACTACTTACCAGGATGGCTTTGTAAAGCCATCCAATTTCCATAGTTGCTTCCCCTTCAAGGTAATTGATACCTGAGAGGGCAGACAGCTAATTTTTTTTAAGGCCTAGACTATTGAGTTTAGGCCGACCAGAAAAATTAAAATCACTCTCCGATAACAATCCTTACTCAAGTCAATAAATTTGTTATGTTTTCAAGTCAACAAAACCCCTGTTCTTAATTATAGATCTTCAAGAAATAAATGCCCGCACCAATATCAAATCCAGGTATCATTAGGCAGTGTGTTTGGGGGGTGCTCAAATATCAGACCTGCAACAAATAAATGTTTCCAACCACAACCCTGCATAAATATTAAATCCAGTATCTTCTCAAACAAGTGAGGGCACCAATGCAGCCCCGGTGAGTAACTCGGCTGTGCTGTATTGGTCCATGATTCCAACACTTCGGGAGTGTCTCAACCTCTTAAGGTTGGCATGATGCTTGAATGCAGCACTGGTGAGTTACTTGCCAGGGCTGCATTCATGCATCATGACGACCAAGGGCTTGATGCATTAATGTATCATGCCGTCAATAAAGGGTTAAGGCACATCAGGGTCAAGGAGCTGTAGCACTTTAACCCTTTAAGGGCAGCATAGCGCCTTCATACACTATTGTCAGCGTTAAGGGCAGCATAGCTCTCTAAAACACTATTATCCTTATAAATGCATCTAAGGTGAGTAGTTCACTGGGGCTGCATTAATGCATCATGCTGACTGCACTGGATTAATACATCATGACGACCAAGTGTAAACTAAGTATGGTTAAGCTTAGCTTAAGCAAGAACATGTCTGAACTCCAAGTTGATTCAAACAGAACTGATCTTTATTAGTCAAATCCCAGCTTCCTCAGGATGCTAATCAATATTCATTAGCTAATCATTAGTCATGAGGCCCCTGGACGTTGGGCTCCATGTCATATACCACACAGTATCTTATCAGTCATGTAATCATTGTTGGCAGCTGCCCTGCACCTAATTGACCTATATCCATACATTCCATGCTTCCATAATCACATCTGGGATCCATATGGTCCCTGCATTATACAGTCATAGCAATCATAACCAATTCCCTTTACCGGTACATTATTGATATTCTCATCATGCATCAAGGCATCATGCCGCCCATAAAGGGTTAAACCAGTTCTTTATTGATAGCCGAAAATAAAGCAACTGATTTACTTCAAATAAAGTAACTGAATATAATTGCACACCCGATACATGATTTAAAAAAATTTAAATAAAAAGAGGCAACAAATAGGTTAGAAAACACAAAAAACAAAACTTTAATGTTCTTTAGCACCTAGCTGATACCGTATAATCAGATTAAACATTTATAAAAAACAGTTCCTGGGAAGTGTTTCTATTTCAAAATGTTTTTATATTCTGCTTAAGGAAAAACAGAAAGCCTGTGCATTCTTTGAACATGACTACGGCTTCATTAATATAAATCACCTAGATAAAGCAGCCATTTTCATACAATGCACAGACTTTGCTGACCCATATATATTATCATATTATAAAATATTACTAAAGAGTAATCAGATCTTTATCTTAATGTAACAATTACGCCCAAAATTACTAACAGCACATAAAATGGAGTAGGATTATTGTATTTATTATAGCTACCCCCCATCCCTACGGCACATTTACCGACAGTTAAAATTCCTTAAATATATTTATAGGAAATGGTAATCAGATAATAAGATAAAAAGCCAAGATTACTTCCATCACACAAATCAGAATATCACGTAAAAACCCCTAATATCACATTTTCCGGCAACAAACATTCATGTAGATCAGTTCAAACTCTGCAAAAAGTGTGCAAAACTCAGCTGAAAAAAAGTCTACCGAGTACAGAGTCTCCATATATTGTAAATAAGCCTGATGCCATCTGGGTCATCTCTGTCTATTCCTCTCCGAACACGAGGTGGCACATAACTGTTTGGGCTTCTACCGGGTACAGATTATAATTAAATAGGACAATGTCTCCTGGTGATGGGTTCCCCCCATCCTGGTACATAGGAACGCGGTATACTGGTGGCATGGGGTCCATCTGTGCATGCGGCTGTCCATGCTGCTGTGTTAGAGAGCCATGTGCATGGTGATGTCCATGCTGCTGTTGATGCTGCTGTAGCACATGCTTTTGTAGGACAGAGCCATGTCCATGCTGCTGTACATGCGGTTTTCCATACTGCTGGGGTAGAGAGTCATGTCCATGGTGCTGTGCATGCAGCTGCAGCAGAGAGCCATGTCCATGGTGCTGTGCATGCTGCTGTGCGACCGAGCAGTGTCCATGCTGAGGTCTGTGCGGCTGTACATGCTGCTGTGGCCCACAGCCTGAAGACTGAGATGAACACTTACTTCGTTTCTGAGCTTCTACCTGCTCCAGGATGGGGGGTGGAATACACTGTGGGGAGGGCTGGGGTGGTAGCAGCTGCAGCAGAGAGCCATGTCCATGGTGCTGTGCATGCTGCTGTGCGACAGAGCAGTGTCCATGCTGAGGTCTATGCGGCTGTACATGCTGCTGTGGCCCACAGCCTGAAGACTGAGATGAACACTTACTTCGTTTCTGAGCTTCTACCTGCTCCAGGATGGGGGGTGGAAGACACTGTGGGGAGGGCTGGGGTGGTAGCAGGGGCTTTACCGGGCTACGACCCTTCAGTGATCGGCCCCTGTCAACAATGCCGGCCTGGGGTACTGTTACTTCGGTGGTCAACAGCCACAGCCTGGATGGTAGTGGTAGACACTGCGGGGAGGGTGGCACCCTACCCCGCAGAACTCGGGAGACTGCTGGGCTTCTCGTGTCCCTGTGGGAGCTGTTCTCTCCTCCCTGCGAAGTTAAAGACAACAGAGCAATTAAATTCTAGTGTGTGTGGCGAACCGAACGAAATGTCCAATGTTTAAAAGCAGCTGACTGCCTAAACTAGATAGAAGGGATAGAACGGCATTTGGAACACCTCCACTCCGTACGGCATGGTGCTAGGGCTTAAAGAACACTTACCTGATCCATTTCCAAAATTTCTCAAATAGGGACCGATGCCAAAATGGCGTGTGGGTGAAAGTTGTCTGCGTCATTCCAGAACCAGGCCGCGATTAGTTCACCGTATTCACTACAGGTGGCGCGACCGCTTTCGTTTCCCGCGGCGTCTGTACAGTAAGGGGCGCAAGGCTACCACACCGAGTGGGCCATCATATTTTGGGCTGTCCTTCACATTTAGTGTGTAGTGTCCACATTTTGAGTGTTTAGTGCTCCTTATATTGTGCCATGAAAGATGTTTTGAGTCATTTCTTGGTATGTTTTCACTTATTAGTGACAGGGGTGTGTGTGTTTGGGGGCTGCTCAAATATCAGACCTGCAACAAAAAAATGTTTCCAACCACAACCCTGCATAAATATTAAATCCAGTATCTTCTCAAACAAGTGAGGGCTAGCAAACAGATGTAATCTGTTTGCGCCCTCACTTGTAACCATTTATACTAAATGTATGTGTCATACATATATTTAGTAGTTAAACCACATCCAGAGGATTGCATGCATTATATTGGTGACAGTCAAGGCTGATCGCAGACGAGTGTGCTCAGCTGTGACTAAACCAATATAATGTGTGCAATCCTCTGGATGTGGTTTAACTGATTTATGCCACACTAGTGATTATTGTTTTTATCACCATTTGTATGCCTTATACAGTCAGGCAAGAGCAAACTCCCATTATGTAGAGAAATTAGAAGAGCACATCATCATGCATGATTTATGCGTCCTTCACGGAGCAATCATCACACCTGCCCTATGTTAGACTCTCGTGCAGCCATTAACATGGGTCACTGGGTGCAGCGCTGCAGTAATATGTCATTGTGAAGTGTTTGAAGTAGTCCCAGCTCTACTGACAGACCATGAAAGTGCTGATTTGTATGAATATGCTGCAGGGAGGTGGCCACAAGCTGCTCCTATGTTTTAAAGTGTGTGAAGTAGAGCTAGTGCTAGATACATGATGTATTTAGCCTAATTTTGATTGTACCTCTACATTTTCTGACATAGTGCTTTCCTCCTGGTAATTCTTTTTACCACACAATGGTCCTTGACCTAGGTGCCTGTCCCAAAATTGTGAAGGAATATTGGAATGGCCTGTTGCCATTATATAACATGTGTGGATTGTAATGGTCCTAAGTAACTGCCCGATACTACTGGTTAGTGAGTAGTGAGGGCAATCATTCAGGTAGTGTATTCTCGACAAAATATAAAGTATATAATATGGGAAAACTACCGTAGAGTTTTAGGTTGAGATGATATCTCCATTGTAGAGTTAGGCTAGACAGGATGGGCTATCCTCCTTTACCCCTTTAAGAACCATATGTATGTAGTATATAGTTTATCAATGTATCCACTGCCCATAGGCTAAATAGTTTATTGTTTTCCATGGATGTCTATAGTCAATGTACACCTTTGCTGAAATTGCAATACCACACAAAGGTAGAAGCATCAAATTGGTATTTTTTTGTATTTTCTTGTTGATAATATATCAAAATAGTAACATCTCAATAGAACAAAGGGAATCTGCAAAGAACAAGCGATTCCCTTTAGCTTCTTCAGGTAGGGAAATAGTTTCCACTCCTGTATCTCTTACCTGTACCCTTAAAAATGCTTTAAGAAAGCCTGATCCCACTATTCCATGGGCAGCATTCTGTATCTGATACCACTTTCTCATACTTCAGTTTGTTTACAGGTGGAGACTGGAACAGATCCCTGAGGCACTGCATGGACATGAAAATTTAAAGTGGCATCACTCCCCTTGCTTTCCTGCTACCTCTTGCCCAGTTTGGTGGTTTGTCTGTGCTGTCCATGTGAAGTTATTTTATTACTCGTTTTGAGATTAAGGGCTGTGTGTGGGGAACAGCTCCTTACTAAATGCTTCCCATACCAAAGTGGTATGAGACTATTAATACAATGCCCTCTTACTTGTATATAATAAATGATGGTTAGTTAGGCTAGGATGCCTTCAGAGAAAGATGTCATATATCATATATGTATAAAGGTACCATAATTTGTCTGGCTACATGTCACTATTTCAAATGAGGCTACAGTCTCAGATACCTAGTTCTTTTATTACATGCTCTGCATGGAGAGTGTCTCTTACTGAAGGGCACACTCCCCCAGCAGAGGTCTAGTAGACAGCAGGACAGTACCCACCAAGGGGTCAGACAGTACCGGTATGTGGGAGGACCCAGCCACATTACAACTGTAGTATAACCTCACACAGTGGTGGTTGGCCAAACTTTCAATGTCACAGGCGTGTCTCAAATGCAATGTTAGATTAAATGTTTCTACAAACCTATGTAATTACTGGCTATCTATGTCATACCAACCACATTTAAGGTTTAACAATCAATTTATTAAATGTCTTGACATCACAAAGGGGATGTGAACACCACCTCCTCCGTACCACACAATGTAATCTGACAAAGACACACTTACCTAATCCACTAATCAGTATTGGATTCCAGCACACAATGGCAACTCTGAGGGTTTTGCTATCAATGGCTCCAGATCCATTCCATGACAGAACCTTTTGCTGTGACATTGGTAAAGAAACCTCATGTCACAATAACAGCTAGAAACAGAGAAAGGGAACAACATTGCTCCAAGGCATTTACTCCTAATCACTCTTTATATGCATCTATTTAACTCAAAAGTAATAATTATAAACCGTGCATGTGTTAGGCCAGCTAGATGGTCTGAACACATAGGCATCACTCCTTATCCGCTAGAAACAAATCTTCACAAAATAAAAATGTCAAAGTACAGATTCCTGGTAACTGCTAAATCACTCTAGTGTTTATATCCTTCCTTTGTATATTATACATGTCATCCTGCTTAGGAACAAAGATGTATCGAGGGATGGTTGGCTGCAAGGATTGAGGAAAGTAGGATAGACAGGAGGTAGGCTGAGGGTGACAGGGACAAATGGAAGTTATTACCTTAGCTAAAATTTAAATCTAGCATTTTGGACAGAATTCATACTGGGCAGGACTAAAACTTGAATTCCATTTAAGTCAATAAAAAGAGTGTATTTGGTGCATAACATAATTTATTAGTCCTCTTCCATGCAGTCACTGCTACCTTGGAAATGATCACCACTTACACCACCTTCCCAACCAGTCTGTCACTTTCCTGTCTGAAGGCCTGATAGGCTACTTTATCTCCTGCTAGGGTATGTTTCCCAGGGGTTGGCAATGGCCCTTTTTTGGTACACCAAAGCATTTCAAACAGCAGTGCAATACACCATGTATCTTCTATTAACATGCATTTACTCCCTACCATCCATGAAAATAGGTCCCTTAACATAGGTCATGGTGATCCATTGATGTATCACATTTGTTGCAGTATGAAACAGCTACTAAATGGAGTAAAATTATATCCAAACTGTAGATTTTGTCTCCTTGATTTACTAAATAGTGTTGTTCATAGTTCTGAATTTGTTTATATTCTTACTGGTTGAAATTTTATACACGCAAAACACAATCCGGTCAAGTAAGTTAACAAACTTTATTAAGCACATTATATGTAGTACATCAGATCTAATGAAAATAGTATGAAGAGGTAGGTTGAAAATGATCGACGTTTCGAACAAGTTGATTGTTCTTTTTCATTTTGTTTATATTCATAGTTCTGCTGCTATTGAGTAGAAAATCAAATATACCTCCTTACTATAAATCTCCTGTCTCAGCCCCACACAGCCATCCTGTTCAGTCTGGCCTGTTCCTTTACCCATTTACACCCAGCAACCAAAGCCAAACCAATCTACGCCTCCCCATCTCATGCATTATAAATCACAGGCAGTTCAAAGCTTTGGGAATCGGCCCAATCTGACGTGATGACTCCTCTGTCATACTATTCATCTCTCTGCCATTCCTATTTCAAAGTACATAAGGTAATGTAAATATAATAGATAAAGTCGTAAGGACACTTAAATGACAGGGGAAATCTAAAGTGATGATAGATACCCTGCAGGAAAGCCCTATGTGGTAATAATTCCTGCCACAGACATGAACCTGGTACCACCAGGTTCCTTATTGGGTTCTTGCAAGACATCTGGAGATCAGAGACTTTAACCTTTAGATAGCTGGGTTCTAAGGCTAGTATCAAAGTAGAGTACTACAAAATTAATTTGGTGTGGGATAGAGGGAGAACTGTACACGTTTAATCAATACTGATTTGAATGGCGTCTTTTCTCAAGAAAGAAGTCATCCTTTGCTATTTTACCAAGGAGATATTGCTGCAATGGGTGCTGATTTCCCTTAAAACCCAGTTTTTTTCAGGATCTGTGTATACACCATGCCTACAGGAGCTATTTGTGTTCCCTACGCTTTCACATTTTATCACCACCTCCTGCCTACTTCACCCAGTGAGATAAACTTTTGGTGCTCCTCATTTTACCAAGCTCAAAAGAATGGTGGCGAGCTGATTCAACTCAAAGGCTAGCCTCAAACCCACCATCTTCAGAGCCATAGGCAAGTGTGTTTGGCTACATAATTTACCACCTTGCCTTCAGACAAGTGGCATGCAACCTGTTGATCTGTGTATGTACAGAGGCAATGTGTGGGTGACTGCTGCAGTGAGAGGAGCTGTTCTCTGACGTAACAGACAGTAGGATATTCTAGAAAGGACAAAGTGAGACATGACACTGTTATGATTAGTCACGGAGAAAGTGATATCCCTATACTTATAACATTTCTTTACTTTCAGAATGTCAGTTATGATCTGAGGACATGGGCGGTTTTGGTTATTTGTGTCTAGAGAGAGAGAGAGAGAGAGGAGAAATGGTATTTATGGATGGTGATGTGGAGAGCATCAACACTGTTTCCGCAGCTGTCAGTCAGGTTGGTGTAATTTTTGTAATTCGGTAAGAGCTGTGTGTGTGGCAGTTGGGTAGATAAGGTCTACTCATGTCACAGGGTGGAGGCTGCAGCCATGTTGTCTGGTTTGGCTCAGAAGGAGGCATGTTTAACCTACATTACGTATTACTAGGTACATCCACCACAGGCACCGCAGAGGGGAGGGAGGGAGGGAGGGAGGGAGGGAGGGAGGGAGGGAGGGAGGGAGGGAGGGAGGGAAAAAGGTGATAGGGGAAGGTAGGAGGAAAGGGAAAAGAAGAGCAGAGGGACTGTGAAGGGTGGCAGATCAAAAGTAGATGGTATTTGAATGACAGAAGGAAGTGAAGGTGTTTTAGTTAGGGAAGGGGGGAAATTGCTTGATTCTGAAAGAGTAGAGAAAGTGAAAGAGACTTTTCTATTAATGCATTTAAGAGATCAGAATAGCACTAAGCACAATTAGAATATTGATATACAATTGTTTTTGGTCCTTCCTCAACCATATCCCTTCCTTATCCCTTCTCATTCCACCTTTTACACATACAATTCAATTACAAAGCTCCCAATGGTTGGCTATATATATATAAACACAGTGTGTCAACCTCTAGACCTGCCCAGACACTCATCTGTCTAATATGATGTAACCTGTGCCCACACATCTACAGCAAGGTTGATAATTTGTTTGTAGCTGGGGCAGGAATCAGGTGACTATCTATAGGCAACATGAAGTGGTATGTGGCATGTGCAGTTGCCAAATGCAAGTCATTATTAGTCGATTCCTGTCAACAAGTGTGGTGGTGATTGATGTGTATTCAATGCCTCTACTTTGATGATACTATGGACACAGCCTATCCTATCAGCAGTATTGGCTATGATATGAGGATAATCCATAAAACATCTACAGGCTCTATTCCGCACTCACAAGATGCAGTGATTCTCTCTTGTGAGACCTATAGCTGAAGCTTGTTCCTGGCCTGTTCAAAATAGAGAGTTTTAGGGGTCATACATTTTTGAATGATTGGTAATATACCTCATGTTAGCTGTCCAGTTTGGGGAAGTGGTTAGGACACAGGCCTACCATTCTAAAGGTCTTGACTTCGAATCCATGCCAAGGCCAGTTGGTCAGTAACAGCATTTGCAAAAGAATGTTGATAATTTAAGATCATTTGTGACTCAATCCAGCATAGTGGAACTTATGTCGCTCATCAAACATTTTTAGTTATCTATGTCATGTGATAGAACAGTTCATTACCTCTCTATAGAGCCCATGTATGAGTCCCCATCTCACCCATACATATTTAAAAAATATTTTCAAAGATAAAAACACCCGCAGTGCTAATTTGAGCTACGCGTGATCAAAGTGGAACGAGCAGGTCGCGACCTGCTCGCGAGCAGTCAGCGAGCATATCACTCATTGGTTACCTTAGCAACGGGTATCTAGAATTGAGATATCAATCTGAAATTTTTACCAGGCATTCCCGATGGTTATATCTACTACATACTAAAAGATTGGTCTCTTTGGGGAAATATTTTTATTCATGCAACATCGTTCAAAAACACGTTCAGTTTCCTGGAAAAATGACAGAGTTAGTGGTTTAGTGGAATAATTATAGATGCACAATACCTGTTCCTGGTGTAGTTTAGGGACAACTAACAGTTCCAAAACCTATTAAATGTAGTCTGTTAAGTCCTGAAAGTCCTTTCACATTATGTGAGCATTGTACACAGATAATTTGATAGGTAAAATCCAAGTGCAGTGGGTGGGGTCCTCCATGTTCATGTCACATTATTTCTCCAGGTCAAAATATATATCCATGGTCGCTGCTGATTGTGTATCATCATTACACCCTAAACCAGTAGCAGATTATGATTATATTAACAACACAACATCATAATAGAATATGTGATATCCAAGTTCATGGCATAACTCGTTATGGTACGAAAAGAGGGAGTTCTAGTCAGAATCACTTGCAATCCACACCTCGTCATCAGAGTCTTCTGCAGATGAAGGGCTCCTTGTTCTTTTCCGAGAAACAGCACCTTTAGGTCGGCCCCTCCCTCTAGGCTGCTGTTGTCCTGGCTGTTGCCCCCTTCCCCTACCTCTGCCCCTACCTCTGCCCCTTCCCCTACCTCTGAGTTCCTCCTGGTCTGCCTGTTCACCGACACCCCTGCCTCTGCCTCTTCCTGTGGCTCTGCCTCTGGCTCTGGCCCTGCCTCTACCCCTGCCTGTGAGTTCCACTTGTTCTGCCTGTTGGCTGTTGCCCCTACCCCTGCCACGAACTCTGCCTCTCCCTCTAAGTTGCTGTTCTTCTAGCTCTTGTCCTGGCTGATGGGTGTCAGTGTCATTGGTGTGTTCTCCTATACCTGACCCAGGCTTTGGTACTGTTGGCTTTGGACAGGTGATATCTCTTGTGGCATTGGTACAAAAGTCTCTGATATTCTCAAACAAGTACCATTGCCTATAGGCAGGCAATCCTGGGGAGGGGATGATGGCAGGGTTGCCCCGGGGAACATCTGCTATTTCCTTTGTCAAGATGTTGCAGAGCACAGGTTCTTCATCGTCGACCACTTTCTTCATGACAACCCTACCCGGGTATTCATGGCTGAACTCAAAGTGATGGTACTCCTTAATGCCATTCACTGCCTTGCTGAAAGGGGCTAGAAAAGTCTTCCAGTCATAAGTAGGGGCTGAACAGTTTCCTTTCTCATCCCCCACTAAGTGTGGGATGTTGACTCCTTCCAGGGTGCTTCGACGGACAACTTCCATAAGGTCCTCCAGACTGGAAACGTCACACTTCCTAAATTTCTGTTTCAAAAGGCCAAAACACCAGTCTGGACCAAATTTTGTGTGACCTGTGATCAGGAAGTTGAGAGTGAACGACATGTTGAGCCTAGTCAAACATCGCCACATCAAGTACGCCAACATGAATTTGTTTTTATTTTGACCACTGCAATTGTCGCAATGGAGATCCAAATTCTTGGGGCCCATGGAGTAGTTCTCGAGATAATGGTGGAGATATGAGATCACAGCGTTGGATCCCTTACTACTGCAATGAGACTCATCTATTAGGTAGTTAACCTGGCTTGGTCCTGCTTCCATAGAGACACCAAAGATGCCACACTTTCTTGGCACTAGAAAGTAGAGTGGGCCTGGCTGCATGGGGTAAGAGGGCAGGTGCACTTGCTGGGCATAGTCAAAGCTAACATGCACCCGATAGTCTGTACTACATGGTGGATGAGGGCCAAGTGCAGGAGAACCAGCTGCTTTATAATCCTCCTTTGCCTTCTTTACCAGCTGCTGTAAGTAGGCCCTTTCCTTCCCTACTACCTGTAAATGATGTGTTTGTTTTTTTAACTTTGCCTGCTTGACCTCTTCTAGGAAACAGCTAGACCGGTGAATGTCTCTGTTGTTCCTCTGACACTCCCAGCAGAGATCAGTCATGGGCCTTGCACAAACTATTCCTGGGAGGAGCTTTCGCCACAAACTCCTGAAAGTAGACAGAGCAACTGCCCTCTGCCATGGCTTTTTCATACAACCTGTAAATGTCAGCTTTGGTGTCAGAGGAGGGGAGAATTAGTATATCATCTCTCTTGTGAGTTGGTATTCTGCCTGGAAGAGCAATGGCATGTGTCTCAGCATGGGATTTGATAAAGGCGAGAACTCTTTGAGTATCATCCAGGTCCAAAGATTTGCCCGTTTTCCTGAAGCCTCCAGCACGTATTCTACGTGTAACCACACCATTGGCCACATACCACTTAAGCACACGTTTCAGTTTGCCCTTACTGATGCTGAAAAAGAAAAATGAAAATTTTAAGCATTGTATTCATTGTAGATCTAAAGAATACTCATGCATACTTCATGTCATGTTTAACGTGCAGATAGCAACAATGGGTTGATACATATAGCCTATAAGATACCGGTATGTTACTATAGCCTACATTATACTGATATGTTTCTATACCCTACAACAGACCGTATTGTTGCTATTTTTTTTTTTTTTTGTTCCAACTTGGTCACATCATTTGCATGATTTTACGTGACTGCTGAACCTTTATTTGACCATAATTAACTCCATTGACATGTGCTCCATATTTAGTAAATTGGGTAGGGACCCAGGTATGTAAAAAATATACATAAATACATACATAGGTAAGTACTTGTATAAGAGAGTGGAGTGTAAAGTAATGTAGATAGGAAAAAGATGTTCCAGTTGCCTGTTGTCAGTAGGCAAGTGGGGTGTGTTATTTGATGAAGATAGGGTGAGGGAGATGTTTTCAATGAGATGGTCTTATCTAGGTAGTATTATGCTGGCGGCATGTCGAGGGATTTTCATTTATCAGGTGGTACATATGCTGGTTGTTCAGATGGTGGGGTGGTAACCGGCTACTCTCGCAGCACAATTTCCTCTTACTACTCAGTATTGGCCCAGCCGCATGGCTACTCTCATAGCTCAATTGACTATAGATTCATGCTTAATTCATTACAATACTGATTACCAAACTGCATCATACATTGGCACCATGACATCCACTGGTTACTCTGCAACTCTGTGAATGGGTGTGTCAATGCCTTACTTGGAGTCTACCTTTGGTTGTCAGCACTTACCAAATGAGTAGGTAAATAAGTTGATGGACTTATGCTAGCCTATATCTATCTCCGTGGGATTGGGGGGGGGGGGGCTGGTGTCTCTCCTTTTGACTTGGTTACCCGAGTAACTCAGGCCCTAAGGGGTATTCCTTGTATCTCTTCTTGAAGACGTCTACTGTGTCTGCCGTCTGAACTCTTACATCCAGTCTGTTCCACAATTGTACTCCCCTATAGTAGGGGCTTCTCTCAAATCTGGCTAGTGTGTGCCTGTAGGGTGGGAAGTTGATCTTCCTGTCTTGCCTAGTCCTTGGGTTGGGGTCCAGTACCAGACCCAGTTTCTTGGATTGTTTAAACATCAGCAGTGCTAGCTGTTGCTGCCTTCTGGCATCAAGGCGCTCCACGTCACACAGGGTATGTAGTAGCTCTGTGTCAGTACGGACATTAAATGTTTTAGTAACAATTCTCAGACCTCTATTCTGAAGTCTCTGTAATTTAACTATTTGGTCTTTGTTAGCACCTTCTGTGGCAAAACTGCAATAATCAAAGAAGGGAAGGATGGTATGTTTGTACACTATACAGGCTACAGATTCGGGCATCAAGTACCTCAGCTTCCCAAACATGAATAGCTTCTGTGCTATGGTTGATCTGGTACTGGCCATTTGTGCATTAAGAGTTAGACTTGAGTCAATCTTGATACCAAGATACTTGTAGTCTGTAGGTGATTCCAGGGTCGTATCCCCAACTTTTATTTCTAGTTGAGCTGCTCTTACTGCATTAGATTTTCCCCCATACCATACTGCCTGGGTCTTCTTGGCATTGATAGTGAGGCCTTGTTTATCACACCACGTGACAAGCCTGTTTAGGTCTTGCTGGATTGACTGTTGTACCACTGCTGCATCTTTATCTTTGGCTAGCATGACTATGTCGTCGGCATACATCATCATGGTGGTGTTTCTTGTTTGCTGTTGGGCCTGGTTTACATATAAAATAAATAGTAAGGGGCCAAGTATGGACCCCTGGGGGACCCCGAATTTGACCCTCTTCTCTGTGGATCTCATTCCATTTAGCATGGTGGTTTGCTTGCGGTTAGCCAGGTAGCTGCTTAACCATGTGAGTAGCTGGCCTTTTATGCCTATTTCATGTAGCTTCTTTAATAACAGGGTGTGGTGTATCGAGTCGAATGCCTTGCTAAAGTCGACATAGCAGGCACAGGATAGTTTACCTTCATCTCTGGCTTTGTATAGGTAGTTGAGCAGATCGTATACTGCATCCGGGGTGCCCTTCTCCTTGACGAAGCCATATTGCTTTTGGGTGATTAGGTTTTGCTCGGCTGCTATTGCGGTGATGTGGGCATGCATGATTTTCTCCATCATTTTGCCTGGGAGTGGAAGGAGACTGACTGGTCTCCAGTTCGATACATTTGTTAGCTTGCCTGTCTTTGGGATGGGTACTACTGTGGCTATAGCCCATTTTTCTGGGAAGATACCTCTGTTGAAGCTATTATTGAACATGGCTGCCAGTTGGGGGGTAAGGACTCCTAAAGCGTCTTTTAGGACTCTGGCCGAGATATCTGGGATTCCAGATGACTTTGTTGTGACAATCTTTTTTACTAAGGCTTCCACATCCGCACTGCTGACTATTGGGACAGGTGTGCCTATTTCACCATTCGTCACGGTATGCATATAATCTTCAATGTTCGGCTCTGGGATGGATGCAGGTGTTCTATCCAGTATCTTCTGGTATAGTTTCTGTCCTATTGACGCGAAGTAATTGTTGCAATACTCACTGGCGGCTTTTCCCTCTAGCCTCTCCTTATTATCATTTATAAAGGTTGCTGTTGTCTGTTTTGAACTGGGGTTGATAATCTTGTTTATTTCCCTCCAAAATTTGGCTGGGTCATCTTTGTGTTCTTCCAATTTGTTGCCAACATTCTCTGCTTGAGCTGTGTGGACTCCTCTATTTATTGTAACTCGGAGTACTTTGGCCTCCTCAAGTGTGTCGAGATCTTTTGTTGTTAAATACTCTTGCATGAGGTCCCTTCTATCTGCCATCATTTCTCTCAGCTCCTGAGTCATCCATTCGTTCTGAATGACCCTATAACGAATTTCTTTTATTGGACAGGTGCTGTCAAGGTAAACTGTGATTCTCTGAGTGATGATATCCCACTGGACAGTAGGGTCTTGTTCATCATAAAAGTCTGCCCAGTCGTCCTGAGCCAGGTCTTCTCTTAGTTGTGTTCTATCATAATTCCTGTAGCTTCTTCCTTGGAATGAACTGACTGGGGCTTTGTCCCTGGTGATCTTTCTAGCCGCCATGACTGGGAGGTGGTCACTCATCAAATCTGGTAGGACTCGCGCCTCGGTGACATGGATACAATTTGTCATGATGTGGTCTAGACATGTGCCTTCCAGTCCTCCAGGCCGTGTGCAGGTGTCTATTTTCTGTTGAAGTCCCATAGAGGCTGTCATAATTTCCAATTTCTCTGTGTCTGGGTCGTCAGGGTCTAGGAGATTGATATTTGTGTCGCCAAGAACCCAGATTTCAATATGACCGTCGTCAATGATGTCAATGATTGCCTCCAGCTCATCCACAAAATCGGCTGCAGTGGATTTGGGGGGCCTATATACATTTATAATAGCCTGCCTTTTATGCTTGTCCTGGTTGATTTTGACAGCTAGGCATTCTATTTTTGTATTCTGGTAGCTGCAGTTTTCTATAACCTCAGAATATGGAAATACACTATCAGGGAGGTATGTCAGTAGGCCCCCCCCAACAGTATCAGTAATCCTGTCCTGCCTATGTAATCCCTTACCCGGCCATAATATGTCCTTGTCTTTGAATTCGTCACTCAACCATGTTTCACCTAGACATACAATATTTAAAGTATCCAACATTTCTTGTATTTGTGCCTTTTTACCAAAGTAGCTCCTGCAGTTATAATATCCAATTTTCTGACCCTTAATTGTGGCAACATCAAGGGCCACTGTCTGTCTGGCATTAGGAGAAAGGCAGGATACAATGAATCTGTGAGTAGTTTCCACACCTACCTGTCCTCCAGCTCTTATGTGTACCAACAGGGTGCTTGTAGCACCCCAACATGTAACTAGGGTTTACCTCGACGCCGCCAGGTGTCATATCTCGGACTTGTGACATCCCCTTCGGGATTGGGTTGGGTGAGCTCAGACTCTGCCACTGGGACAGGGGCTGAAATTCAATAAGTAGCGTTGATTGATTGTTCATCATTTGGTACCAACCATTTAGCTTTATCAAGTAGGTCAAACACTTAGCATTAATAAAGGTTCAGCAGTCACTCATTAGTTTCCTATCCGTTTGATGTGAACAGCTATGAACTTATGTAACTAATATTACTCATTACTCCCATATTAAGTGATTATCACAGTTTCTCGAATATGCATTTTTATATAGAAAATAGTCTAATATATTATGCCATGTACTGAGAGGTGAGCTTTCTCTTATTGGAGTTCATTTGTACACGCCTTGACTGTGGGAGTTTATAATATTCAATGAATTATTTTAAAGTTATTATCATAAATAGCATATTTTTTCTAAAGAAAGAGTCTTTTGTGCTGAAGCTAGTGCATGTGTACGGTCGGTTGTCAGCTGCTGATACTAGCAGCCTATGTGGTACTTATCTGCCCCCCAGCTTCGGGGATCTCAGAGCGGTGCACTGGTGACCCATCTTGGTAGTGTCAGCTCTCTGGTGTCAGGTTGCCTACAACATACTGATATGTTGCTATAGCCTAGAAAAAACAGGCATGTTGCTATAGGCTAGAATATACGGGTATGTTCCTATAGCCTAAAAGATACCGGTAGGTTGCTGTAGCCTAGACACACCCTCTGGCTTGACACAAATAAAACTGGGTCGTAACCTGTCAGTTGGACCTACTTCTGGCCAATCACAGCTCCTTGACCTAGATATCATTGGGGCAGACATGGGTGGTAGAAGTATGGGTTAGATCTACCGAAGAGCCAACAATGAATGGGAGGGTCAATGTTACATCCTTGGTACTCATGTTGCATGAAGGTTGGCATGATGCTTGAATGCAGCCCTGCCAAGTAACACTCCAGTGCTGCATTCAAGCATCATCCTTGGTAATCATGATGCATGTAGGGTTGGCATGATACTTGAATGCAGCCCTGTTAAAGTAACACCCAAGGGCTGTATTGAAGCATCAACCTTGGTGATCATGATGCATGTTGGGTGGGTATGATGCTTGAATGCAGCCCTGCTTCATTCATGCATCATGCCCCCCCCCAAAAAAAAAGGGAAAAAAAGAGATTTTCCTGAAAATGGCCAAATTGGCGAGAAAAAAGTTCAAAATTGAAAAAAAGCAAATTTTCCCAAAAATGTCAAAATTGGTGAGAACAAGCGTTAGATTTCAGAAAAAAAAGCTTTTGGTACCCGGTACAATGTAGTTGTACTTGACTGTGTACTTACCAATGGAAGAATGCAAACGTACACTGGCAAACCTGTTTATTGCCTAGTCTATAATATGTCCGAGTTCGCTCACGGTCCTTTTTTCCTTTTTCACCCTTCTTCCATGTAGAAAGCCTTGCGCTATTATCTGTTGATGAAGCCATCACCCCCAGTAGCAGCATATCCAGCTCGGCTGTCAAGTAGAATTAATAACAACTTTTTGTTTTTGTTTTTATTATAATCATAGACATGAGAAATAAGACTCAATGTGGGTCAAATCAAATCAAATGCACATATTTAGTGATGTTGTAACCGACTCTTTAGAACAAAGTGTAAAAGAATTATTTCTATAGTTATTAATTTTTAGTCAGCTTACCTCTGTTCAGCTGGGCGACCTCTTCACGTCGCTCTCTGAACTCATCTGGCGTGAACATTGTACTGCATGGTGTATTGTTGTCCCCATATTGACACTTACAACTGTTGACCAGAAATAAGGATAGTTAGTGCAAGAGTATACATTATGAACAGAGTATAAAACAGAAATATTAGTTGACATTTTAAAAAGCCTAGTCACAATGAATGCACATAATTATAATTTTTGGGATCTATGTAGGTCTGAATTGTAAATTAAAAACAGATACAATATTCCAGACCAATGCAAAAGTGCACTAATTAGTAATATATATATTGGTGTTGATTTAATTCATTCACAAACTTAAAACTAATGTGGGGTAACTAAAGGGTGCATCGAACAGAACACCATGTGTTTTTTGCCACTCACCTAAAATTGGCACACCTTGTGCTCTCTTCATCCTGAAGTTGTTGTACCGGATCTGGAACAACCAGAGGGAGATCTTCCTCATCTGATGATTCTGCAACATCCTCTCCATCATTCTCCTCAGTATCAGACTCACTATCCTGATCAGAATCCTCAGAATCATCAAAATTCTCGGGGAATAGGAAATAATCGTTCACAAGCTGACGCCATACTCCCTGCTCGGCAACAGCGGTTGTTAAGTTGGCCTTAGTTATGGCGTTAAGGGCATTGGCCACTGTGTCCAACTCAGCCATTTCATGTCCTGAATGTTTGCGTATTCAAAATACACTGTTTGGGTTAATAATTGATAATAATTCTGTGTTTAAACATGAAAATACACCCGTTACCAAAATTGTCTCTTGCCGCCGACTCGTGGTAAACAACTCAAACCGGAAGAGGACGCTGGGCGCTCGGCCAATCAGCGGGTCGCATTTGTGTCACGTGATGTGTTGTCAAGGGATTGTTTGGTCTGATGCGATCCAAAGGCATTTGAAAAACACCCTGTGATTGGCTGACTGACAACTTACGATTGTAAGAGAGCCTGCCATTGGGTAGAAGAGTTCGCGCCACACAAAAGCATGCCAAACATGGGCATGGGGCCCGGGATGGGGGGTTCTGACAGAGCAACAAAATAGACGGAAAATGCATCGTGTATACCGTCTCGACAGCCTTTGTTCTTGACAAAACATCCATGTAGGGGTTCTTAAAATGTGAAATTAACACTGTTAGGAATTTCATATGGATTTAAAACTCAGGGAATGGCATGATAACAGTATAAATCAAACAAATCCATTGAAAACCTAATTTCAGTAAAATACATGTTTTACCCTTCAGACCCCATTTTCACGGCTCGCGCTAGTGCGACATAAGGTCTATTATGCTGGATTGAGTCACATTTATGTTGTGTAAAGGATCTTTACAGCCAAATTGTATACTATAACAATTTTGACCAACCAAAAAAAAACAACATTTAGAATGGTGTGACCCAAATAATTTTTGCATGGATTCGAAGTAAGGACCTCTTGATTGGCATACCACTCCCCTAATCTGAACACCTGACATAAGTAATGTTGAATTATGAATCATTCAAAAAGTTATGGCCCCTAAAACTCCGAATTTCGGACGTGACAGGAACCAGCTTCAGCTGATAAGATGGCTGCTACAGTAAGGAGAGGAAAAAGCAATGGTACCAGACAAAATGGCGCTGTACAGTGATCATCTCGCTAATGCAGAATAGCCTGTCAGTGCGTATCTGTACTGACTTGGGAGTTTTAGTGCAAGGCATCAATATAAGATGCCCAATGGACACTGATTTTGAGCAATAGCAGTCAATCTATTCATACCTAAAAATACAGTATCAGATATTAAAATATTTATGAGAGAAAAGCCTCATTTCAGTTTAGAATCATTTTTATTTTTGGCTGTATTTCATGAATTTTGTTGAAATAAAGATCTGTAAAAATATGTACAAATGTTTATTCAATATATTTATACCACTACCATATTTCAAAATTCGCCAATTAAGATACATGTACTAATTGTACTTTTTAAAGTGTTCACAAAAAAAAAATACATGCGAAAATACCTACATGTACAGTAGTTCAAAAAACTTTTTCTGAGGTAATTGACACATGGACTGTGGGAAGAGAATTGTGAGGTGCATTTGTGATATTATAAAGGCAGACCTGTGGTTATTTTATCTAACATGATGTTACTGCCTGGGGACACCATAGGAGCCTACAGACAACCACTGTTTCCATTTGATGCATATTCAACTGGACGAGTTCTTTTTATGTTGTGCATCAATAAGCTCTTTGTACAGCTCTGCATAGAATACTTACTCAAGTAGGAAAGGGTCCTCATGGTGTCCTATTATGTCAAATGTTTGCGTGGTGATCCCTATGGAGGTGATGATGGAGGAGTTTGGTCAGCTTAAAGCCAGGACGTTGTTGCTGTTTCACATGATGATAGGATACATAGGGACAGTGTACTTGTCATGAAACAACATCTTGTCCACAAGGATCTATGGAGTGTCTCAATTAACCGGAGGTGGTGAGAAGCTTTAGTTGTATTCAAGATTACAAGCTTTGTATGCCTTCTCTAGTTGCTTCCTCGCTGCAACTCCTCCAGCTCTGGTACTTCACCTGCAGCTAATGGTTCCCCAAGCAGACTGTAGTTGGGGCAGTGAGCTGCTGCTGCTGCTGCTCTGACTACTGGCTGCTGGGTGACGAGGGAGATGGTTCTGTACCCTCCCTCAGTGGTAACCCAGCTGGTGGTGGAGGAAGGTGGCAGTGAGGAGCCCAGTGTTGGAGCTGGTGGTTGAGGAAAGCAGCCCAGCTTGTGGCGGTTTCCACAGAACGGTGCCACCTGCTGAATGCACTTTCCATGCATTTTGCTTGCTTCCAAGTATATGTAGCATATAGGAACATGAGGGGAAGGAGTGGACCTACCAGTGAAATAGCCAGGTGAATGTGACGGATGCGATGGAGATATCTACTACCCTCTTTAATGATGACACAACTGGAGTGGCTCTGATCATCTCCCTAATAGCTAATTATATAAGCCATCTGTTTAAATACACAATATAGCCCTTACCTACAGAATGTTCATTACTTATTACCTGGATTTATTCATGTTTGTTGTATGGGAGATTCAGTAATTTTTGAACAGCGCTGAATTTCCAGGATGAACATGCTGGATCATTAAGTGGCCTCATTACCTTGGACGGATACACTCCTCCTGCATCACCTTTATGTGACTACAGCATATTTACATCTAGTACTCTATATTGAGAGTTATGGTTATGGTGCCTCACCACATGTACATTGGATATAAATAAATGACTGCATGTGATAGCTTGATCATTTAGCTTTCACACAAAAGTGACTACCCTAATTTCCTCAGTAGAGTTGTAAGGTTCACCCTGATGTATATATATACATATATCAGTATATATGGATAGTTGCCTAATAACATTGCTAAGTTAAACTTCTCCATTACACCTGGATTAGCTACACCTTCCCAGATGGATGTGAATTACCCAGCTTACATTGTCTGGTAACAGAGGAGTACCCATATACTACTACATACCCCGGCACCCCCAACAAACTCTGTTTGGTATCAGGTGTTACGTCTATAGATGTCATATGAGAGGAGCCCCAGGCCTCAGGTAGGTTATTGGTGTAGCTTCTGCATAGCTTATTGCAGTGCCTTTTCATGTGGCCATCTGAACATATTATGACACGTATGACACGTATGGGAGGGAGAGGAGAGCCCATGTCCATATGTAGCCTCAATATACAACTGTTATCTCCCGATAGTATTATCCATTACTGCAGCCTCTAGTACTGTAGCCAGGCTAGGATTGTTTTTGTCTGAGATGCGATACTTCATACCTAGGGGACACCACACCATCATTTTTTAGTCAAAAGTCAAAAGGACTGGAGTTTGTAGTAGATAACTCTTGTGTAGGCTATAGTCATGTAGAAGACTTGAATGGAAGTTTATAGCCTGAGTGTGATACAATAGTCTTTAATATCACATCAAAATGAAATACTAAAATCATTACTTTATGATCTAGGAGGTAGTTTAACGATTTTTTGCAATTCAAGTAACGTTTTCACAATTTACAAACACAAACCAATGCAACCCTTTCATTCCACAAGCAATATGGAGCATACTCCTCCCGATCCAAATGCCTCTCCTTTCCTTTCCTCTGTCTAGTGGTGGTCCGTGTAAATGTCAATAAGCAAATGGAGAAGTCAATTCCCATCAACTGTTGATGCGGTGGAGGTGATCCACATGGAAATATGATGCCTATACTTTGATGACACGTTAATGACACTTTGACGAAGCCACTAAGAGCACTCCAGACTGCCAATCCCATGTCAGCAGGGTAATGAGAAACCATGAAATAGTCATGAGCCTGGTGTGTCCCACTGCTATGGGAGTTAAGGTGTAAAGTATCAGTGGTAAGATGCCTGATTTGATGCTGAAATAGTCAATCCAAGCAGCACAGCAAACCTCCGGATGTATTCACACAAGTCAAATGAAGTAACACCATTCTCCAGTATTTTTCAATGCCTCTGCCCAAACAAATATTTAGAAGTGGTGACGATCTGACTCATTACAAGGATGTACAAAGGGTTTGGTTGATTTTCGTGCGAGCGGGTGAAAATCCCCTCACCTCTAGACCGGTTGAAATTATTCTGGTCCCCCACGAGACCGTATGATTTTTTTCTAGCCCCCCCCCAAAACCCACCAACCCCCACCTGTGTATAAATAATGACCACTCCCCTAGTATACCACCAATTGTGTGATTAGTACAAATGAAATGACAGATATGTATCTAGGGCCATACTGATGTCATTACTCAGGGCAGCACTAAGTGGCAGAATTCACCTGCTGTGCATATCATATAAATATATAACCAGTCTTACCACTGACAATGAGCAACGAGGTGATAAATTAGCTGGCTATCCAATATCTAGTCACAGATTATGGAGAGTTTAGAAAGGGGATTATTGCCTTTATTGGCAGGGAGATATACACACAGCTTGTGGGAATGCACATAGCCCTATATACCTGGTAGGCGGTGGCTGATAGATTCCTGTAACCCTCTTATCTGTAGATAAAGGAGGGATAAGCTGCAGAACCAACACCATCTCTACACCATCTCTACAAGTAGGGATATTGTGCTGACAGAAAGAAAGTTCCTTTCACAGTTGTACTGAAAAGTCTCATTAGACACTGCACACTGATTGGCAGCTGGTAGATTCTGATATGAGATATTGCTAGTTCAGACAAGCCTCCTGTCTCAGCAATGGCAGTTGTGTGAATGCTTAATTTATGGGTGATGGTCTGTGTTTAAGGATTAATATGGATCTATATGAAGCACATATTGATGTGGCATACCAGGGATTACGGAGTAAGATAGTGTTCAGAAATGTAGAGGCAGAGAGAGAGAGAGAGAGAGAGAGAGAGAGAAAGAGACAGTCAAAGAGGGATAGTGAGGCATACAGAGACTCCACAGAGAGAGAGAGACAGAGGCAGAGACAGAGACAGACAGAAAGACAGAGAGAGAGAGGCAGACAAAGAGGGATAGTGAGGCATACAGAGGCTCCACAGAGGGAGATACATAAACAGAGACAGACAGACAGAGACAGACAGAAAGAGAGAGAGAGAGGCAGACAAAGAGGGATGGTGAGGCACACAGAGGCTCCACAGACGAAGAGACATAGACAGAGACAGAGAGAGACAGAAAGAGAGAGAGAAAGTTTTGTGTAATGTTGGCAATTCAATAGTTGCAGCCTGGTGATATAACAAATAACCTTGCTGGGTAAACACAGATACTAGTGATGCACTAACGGCTTGTCGGGAAAGCACGAGTGAGGTATATCTGGCAATAATGCACGAGCCGAAGGCGAGTGCATTTTAAGGCAGATATGCCAAACGAGTCCATTCCCAACAAGCCTTTAATGCGTTTATACCACCATTTCATCAAATATGTGAACAGAGCGTGTGTTTTTTTCGCGGTAAAATGTACTGTACTGTCTGGGAATCGAACCCGGACCGACAGCGTTAAAGACGCGCGCGTTACCACTAGTCCATCTCGACACTCCCTATGCCTCTGCCGCAGTCCCAATCAGTTCTTTCAGCGTGTGTGAGACTGCCGTAAGGGCGCATCAATGACAAATAGATCTAGGCCTCCAGGATAATACCCCCTCACTGCCGGTGGAACGGAATCAGAGACCCTAGTCATCGCTTGATACGCTGACAATGCCGTCTCTTGTCTCTGAAGACAAATTGTCATCCTATCCAAAGGCTGACCAAGAACCCTGACTCCCTCAAAAAGAGACGGGCACGTAAAATTTACTAGGCTATCCCCTGCCCCTATAATCCCAGGCCACGAAGAAGCTGGTTTCAATCCCGGATTTCAATAAAAACAGGTACGTTGATGCCGCTATCCTCACCATAGCTCACACAAGTCACGGGTCGCTAGGGACCTTTAGCAACCACGTCAAAGCTCATTAAACGCAGACGTATCCTATCCTTTCAGCACTGCTAGCAGTCCTACATCTGCGTTTTATAAGCTTTTACTTGGTTTGCTAAAGGTCCCTATTCACAATGGGTACGCTGGCTAGAGGGCCGTGTGAGCCACTTCATGTCGATTCACAGAGCACCCGTGTCTAGTAGCCATGGTCTAAACGGCTAGACACTTGCAAATGGTACGTGTGGCCGGGGATCAATTCCCGGACGAATTTCGTAGCCCAAATGGCTATGTATTTCTTTCATTACCTTGTTATAATATCTAAAAACGTCTGGGGGTAAAAAAAATTCTGAGCGTGCATTAGCCTGAGATAGCCGCACGGCAAATATCCAATCTCGGCATTGTAAAAGCCAGAATCGTGGTATAATCCATGGTAAATGATACCTTCAGGAATATCTCAAAGTAAGGCATGAGTATCATCATTCAACTACAAATGGGCCTACCATCTGATTGGAGCCTTGGATACCCTACTGTCCCTGATTTGATGCTGTTTTTTCTGCCCATTTTCTGCTGATCACAACATCCGTAGAACCTGCGGTATTATGCATTTCTCTTTGTGTATCCAAGTAGTCTGCCATGTCCTAAGTCTCTATGGCACTGCCCCCCAAGCACCTTCGCCACCCGTCTACACAAGGGTCACACACTTATCTCATATTATATCCTGTTCTATGGTAAAGATACACCCCCAGAGCATAAGGCCTTCTCCCATGTGCCAGTACACTGTAAAAATATTCCGTTGAATATAAGGAGAATCAATGCAAAACTTTACGGTGGATCATTGTAAATGTGATTACGGTGAGGCAATGTTAAGTCAAGCAATTTTACTGTGAATATCTGTAATCCAGTATGGTGAAACACAGTTTATTCATTTACAGTGAAGCCTTGCCTTGTAAAAACATTCTGTCGAATATACAGAGAATCAATGTAGAATTTTACAGTGGATCATTGTTATATATCATTACAGTGGGGCTATGTAAAATCGATCTATTTTACTTTGAATATCTGTAATTCAGCACAGTAAAACACAGTGTATGTTACAGTGAAACACAGTCTATTTATTTACAGTGAAGCTTTGTTTAATTGATGTTTAGTTTTATCGCACCAGGTGGCAGTTTGGTTCATGAGGAGATTTTCATGGATGCTAAGAGCACCATTTTCGTGGTTATAAGAAAAACATATAGATAGACTATAGTGCCTTCTTCTCAAAATACCATTATAACTATTGTTTAGGCACTGTATTGAAATAACAGTGATGTCCCGTATTCTGTTAGAATAACAGTGATTCACTGGTAACACTGGGTGCCGGACTTTCACCGTTTGAAATTATGGTCAACTCAAAATAACAGTGACGGTTATTTTTACGGTGAAAGTCCGGCACCCAGTGTTGCCAGAGAATCTCCGTTATTTTGACAGAAACATGCCTCACACTAGTCATATTGCCATAAAACAAAATGACTAGTTCATATTTTTCTCCTGATAAAAGTCAATGAGGAGAAGTTCATATTGGCTTTTGTTAGCGAGATCTAGTAACGGTTATCTGAATAAATATGTTGTTTTATTGGCAAAACTAATGTGTGATATGCATACCTCATGGAGTCCATCCTTTAGTGGTCAATCACTGGTCATATAATCCCCTTGCTGTGTTATAGACTCCCTCATCAGTCACTTTGTCTGTACATGTGCAGCAGAAAGGGCCTCTGACCGAGATGTAATAATACACAGATCACCCAGTTGCATGTTGGGAAGGCTCTCAGTGCAAAACATGGCGTGGGAGGCAACTGATTAGTCTACTCTGATGAGACAGTTGTGTCGGTGCCTTCATATTACCAGTGCTCATGGTAACATAAGTATTTTCATGCTATGGCGTTTTAGAAAATAGAAAAGATTAATAGTGTTCTAAGTAGATGATTGTTAAGACTCATCTCTTGTTCGCTACTGTACCATGTTTAAAATTAGAACAAATACAAAACCTATTATTGATGCACTGTTCTGCTTTCAGCTTTGCCCTTAGAATTCTAAAACGACCTGCCTCAACCAAACCCTGTATTCAGGTATTGGCCCTTTGACAGTGAATCACCTACATGGGGGCACCTCTTGCTGAGTAAAGCTGATTGGGGATTCAAGCAATCCTGATTGTGACCAGGAGAGCTGAAATTATTTCCACTTATCATCCAGAAGCCGGAAAATTAATGATCATGGTGAACTTGTGGCTTGATGAACCATTGTTCTGGTAACTGAATGCGGCGGCTCACCAAAAAAAAAAGAATTATCAATTTCAGGATAAATCAGTCAGATACTGGTGATTGAGACACTCGAAATAATGATTCCTTTTAACCACTAAACATAGTTGATATGATTTGTAATAATTACTGAACCAGTTAAATCCTGCAGCCAAAGTCAGTAATAAGACGCTTAATCATGGATGGTTAACAAGCCCCAATAGTATCCAGACATTACTACAAATCTTTTAGGAGACATTGATCTATGATATAAAGGTAACCTTTACATGATGTGAAAACTTAAAATGATCTCTACCAAATCCCCTTTAAAGTTCATGATCTATTTCCAACATGAAGTGAGTCAGATTTAATGCAGTTTTAATGTTGTTATCATGGTCTCTCAGTATGATAAATGCAGTGCACACATCTTCCTCCTGTATTCTAACAATAACAGATGATTACTGTGTGGAAGCTTCATTATTTATGAAACACAATCCGTCTCATTGTGATGGAGTAGCCATGTCTAGCTGTTATTGGCACATATTTGATTGTGGTACAGTCTAGATGATTAAAGCTTTCATAGAGGGGACAGTAATGTATTATTTTAAATGCAATTGAAGAAGCAAAACTTTTTCATCCGACAGGACATTCAGACCTGCAAATTTTCAATCGTGCAGGACTGGCTACACTTTTCAAGGACCAGATATTGCCACATATCTGACAATTTATGTTCTTGAGTATAAGATATTTTTGTCCATTGAAAATACATTTTATTTGTAATCATCTATGGCTAAATCAGGATAAAGTCATAGATTTACACAGTATATTGACAAACATATTTCAGGTTTAGAGACCAATTAAATTATTTTAGTTCAGAAAAGCCCTACATGTGACTGGACATTCGGTCCTGCTACACTTGTCAATCTGCTGGACTGGTGGCATTTTAGGAGGACATTGTCACTGTCCTGCATGTTTTCGCAAAGACTGCTTTAATAGTTGAAGGAACTTGGCAATTGCAAAATCAAATCCCTTTCAGTTTGTGCCAGTTGTGTAACATAGGACTGCTATTTAGTTGTCACATGCCAATATTAGAGGTCCTTTTGACTTGTTATTATCTGTATTTTCGGATTGGGTTCAGGTTACTTACCATACTTGATGTTTGATTTTAAACTTAAATGCCAAAAACATTCATGCCATTGTATATACATATAGAGGACTTTTCAAATATAAAAAGGTATGGGGGTTGTGCCTCAGCCCCTCCTTTATCATCGGGAAGGAGGGTTTCAGGAACCACAACCTAACAGACAAGGCTGCCACCATTCCCCAAGCCTTCTAGTACATCTTCCCACCAATACAGGCACTGATACTGCTCCTCAACTCTTTCATGTGTAATTGGTCCTTTTTCCATCTGTCTTTAAGTCCTGCTCCCTCCCACCTTCTCCTTCTGTCTGCAGACAAAGTGCCAGTTCCAGATTGAATCAGCCGTATGAGATCCATCTGGGCTTAGAGACCAACCAACTAAGACCGGTGCTAATTGCTACCAACATGTAATTACAACAGTCTTTTCTTTGCATCTGTGCGCCTGTACTCTCACTAACAGGAGCAGGGAGAAAGATAAGGTTGTTTTGATTATTATCAGGAATATATGAGAAGATTTTTCAGTGTGGAACAGTGTGTCTGGAATGTGCCACTTATGAGGCATGTTATGATAGCACACTGTAACAAATTTAGTAATAAGCATTCAATGTTCTGTGGTGACATACTACAATATGTACCTTGAAGTTATCTAGCATCATCAAACAGTATTATTGTGTCCAAATATAACTCTGGATGTGCTTTTTTGATAGAGACCAATTGTGCATCACATGAACTTTATACCTAAAGGAAGACCCTCTCAAATCTGATCCCAAAAATAACCTAAAACCACCTCTAATCCCTCTCGTCATCTCACTAAGTGCCTATTAGGACCATCTCCTCAGACTCAGACAATCTGATTCAGAAATTTGAATTCATGTACTTAATTTAGATGATAGCTGATCATAAAAAAACATCTTAGGGACCTATAGAAAGCTGTTTATTGATGGCAAATGATACCAAATTGTATAGTGCTCAAACAACCAAGAACCTTCTGCAGCGGTTATTACTCCAATAAATATAACTTAGGGGTGATCAAAATGGGTAATAGTGAATGAGAGAATTCAGAGAACACAATATCTATGAACCAATATTGATGACTCAATCAGTTGATTATTGTCCCATTAAGAGATTAATACCTTCATTAGGCTGGGAGATTAGTTTCATAATTTCAGCCAGAGGCTGATTATTTAGTACCAAATAAACCTGCCTGCAGGAACAGACAGACTCTGATTGCAGAGGGAGGGAGGGCATAGAGGATGAGTGGTGTAACCATGACATATTTAGGATTTCAAAGTCCAGTTCCAGGGAACAACATTGAGACATTGAGCGAGTATCTCCTTAGTACTGTATTCATGCATCGTGAAGAAAAGGCATGATGCATCAAAGCAATATGCAGCTCTAACAGTGTTTTCGCCATTTATGGCATATGTATAAGAAACAAGATATTAGTTGTTTAACTAATGGGCTTTATATTTTAACAACCCTTGTGCATCTGTTAGGCAGAAAATTTGGTTTTCAACTTTTGTAGTTTACAAAGTGATACAGGTAGTGAATTAAAGACCACATCTACTTTGAATAAACCTCATCTTGGATCGTCCAAGAAATCTAGGCTTCTGGCTTTATGTTTCAGTGCAAAGTTTTGTCTGAACCAGTGTTAACAGGGGTTCTAAACCTAAGGGCACTGGCTGCGTTAACATATCTGTATGGAGATGGTCATTGGAATGGGGGGCCCTTCCTTCATAGCCTTCTGCTATTTTAGTGTTCCAGGGTCTTAGATCTTACAAGACCTTTTGTATCGATCATTATTTCCCTGCAGCAACAAACAAAGTACCAGCAAAGCCCTCCCAGAGGCTGCAGGTTTAAGGTGGCAGCAAATGGTATAGAGCTAAGCGTGGGAAGTAAAAGGGGGATTGTGCCTTGGTGAAGGTGTTTGTTTCAATACTGAGTGTGTACTAGAGAGTTTTCATCAGTTCAACAAGGGGTTCTGTTAAGTGAAGGATTTGGTCGTAGACAAGTAAGGAAGATGCCAAGTGTTAAGGGGGGGGGGGGTTACTTTTGCTGTCTAAAGGGTTGTATAAATGATTGATTCTGAAAATGTAAGGTTTATCAATGTAAGGTTTATCACCTTTACATATTGTTTTAAGAAGATTCTCCATCCCCTATATTTGGTGCTGAGCACTCCAGGCTGCACAGGTTTTAGTAACCATTTAGATAGGAATAAGCGGACAGAGGTTTGATGGCAGAGGTGACTTAGCTGAATGCAGAATGTCCCCTCTGACCAATTTCAAAGTTTAAACTGGCCCATAGATTCCAAACCAAAATGTACATATGGTGTTTACAGAAATGATTGTACCAACAAAAATACAAGTTAGTTTTCTGTCTGTGTCAAACTGTTTGAAAACACATATTTGAATCTACCACCTGTGTATGTAAACACATTAATTATAGTGGGAAAATGGAAAAGTACATTATGACAAATGATGCGTCCTGCTGGGAGTAATCAGCACACCTGCCCCACATTAGTTTCTCCGGCAGCCATTAACACGGGTCACTGGGTGCAGCGCTGCAGTAATATGTCACTGTGAAGTGTGTGAAGTAGTCCCAGCTCTGCTGACGGACCATGAAAGTGCCCATTTGTATGAATATAGGCAGCAGAGCTGCTCCTATGTTGTTAAGTGTGTGTCTAGGAGCTAGAGCTGTATATCTTGATGCATGCTGTATTAGACATATATTCTGAATATACTTCTACATTCTCTCACATAATGTCTTCCTCCAGCTACCTCATTTAGAACATTAGTCTACCATTCTGGAAGAGGACCTAGAACTTTTCTTCTGTCCATAAATTGTAAGGGTATTTCGAAGTGGCCTGTTGTCATGATCTAGCATGTGTGTATTGTAATGACTATGAGTGACTGCCCCGATACTACTGGTAGGGTGATTAATGAGGGCAATCATTCAGGCAGTGCATTGTGGGCAAAATCTACAATGGAAACTACTGTATCAGGTTGAGAGGCATTTACATTCATAGAGGTAGGATCGACAGGACTAGGCTATCCTCCTTTACTCAAAACCTTGTTAGTATAATCCTTCTGTATGTTCTAATGACACAGCAACAATTGTCTTTCCACTTTAATTTGATTCCCAAATTTTCTTCTAAAGGGGAATCCTACATAGAGGCCCCCTGGGGAAATAATGAAAGTATCTAGACCTCTCCCTTTGGCTAAAAGAAAAATATATGTATTGCTCTACCTAAAATAAATGGGCTACTTGGGCATTTACTATATTAATGTTCATTACCTTCTCCACTGCCCATAGCTTTGATCTATAGGTAAGAAAATATAAGTGTATTTTGTGAACGCATAGCTTCATCGTTTCAACTGTGACCTCCTGTTTATTTGCTTCTGAAATGATTGTTTCTAAATGATCTCCCTTACACATTCCCATGGTATGGTTGTCATGTCAATAGAAGAAGGCTACTTATGATTAATAATGTTAAAATGCATTGTTTTCCCATAGGTAATACACACCTTTGTTGAAGTGACCATACAACAAAAAGGTAGCACCATTTTTCTTAGGTATGGAAGTAGTTTCCATTGCTCTACATCTCTTATCTCTACCCTTAGAACTGCTTTAAGAGAGCCCGATCCCATCGGGCTCCCTGAAGAGAATTCTGCATCTGATACCACTTTCTCATATTTCAGTTTGCTGACAAGTTGGGACCAGAACGGATCCCTGATGGACTGCCTGGACATGCAAATTTAAAATGGCATCACTTCCATTACTTTCCAGCCACATCTAGCTTAGTCTGGTGAGTGGAATGAAATTGGTATTTGCTGTTACTGCAAGGAACATTCTAGTCTTGTTCTTGTCACTGCTTTTGCTATGCTATTAAAGTTTTTCTGGCCCAAATATGGAAAGTAACATATTCAGGCATGCATTGGATAAAAGTATGGAATTACCCTTCATATGATATCACCTATGCAGTATGGACAATATGATAAGTAAAGAACAATGATAAGCAAGGCAGCAGCAACATTGTTAGGTAAGGGAGACATTAGGTGTAAACAGACTGTTTTGTGATACTGTGCCAGGTTCCAAAGTTATTGATAGCTGTGAGATCATTGTCTGTGTGGTGTAAAGCAGGCGTGTAAACAGCTGCCAACCTCCACCTGCCTGGTTCTTATACACCCAGTTCCTGAAGCCTATGGTATATAATGGGTGACTATTGAGAAAGGAGACCCTTGAGAATAGTCTGTGAAGTCATTTTTGTCATCTCTGAGATTAAAAGCTGTGTGTTAGGTGTAAACAGACTGTTTTGTGATACTGTGCCAGGTTCCAAAGTTATTGATAGCTGTGAGATCATTGTCTGTGTGGTGTAAAGCAGGCGTGTAAACAGCTGCCAACCTCCACCTGCCTGGTTCTTATACACCCAGTTCCTGAAGCCTATGGTATATAATGGGTGACTATTGAGAAAGGAGACCCTTGAGAATAGTCTGTGAAGTCATTTTTGTCATCTCTGAGATTAAAAGCTGTGTGTTGGAAACAGTTCCTTACCATCTAAATGCTTCCAATACCAAAGTGCCATGAGACTATTAATTCATTTAAAATGCCCGGTTACTTGTGTGTATTAAATGATGGGTAGCAGGGCGGGGATGCCTTCAGAGAAAGATGGCATTCATTATTATATTATAATATAAAAAGTTCAATTATTTGTCTGGTTACATGTCACAGTCACTAAATGAGGCTGAGGCATAATTGGCATGGAGAGTATCTCTAGCTGAAGGACACCCCAACCCAAGCAGAGGTTTAGTAGGCAGCAGGACTGTTCCCACCAAGGGGTCAGACAGACCTGGTATATGGCAGGACCCAGCCACTGTAGTAACCTCACACAGTGGTTGTTGCCAATACCATTCAGATCAGGAGAATGGACATAGTGGTATCCTTCAGCATGACTAATGACATACGTGGTATCTCACAGTTAACACACACACACATCTCTCCAATGTGATGTCAGATTAAATGCTTCTACATACCTATGAGGATAATGAGGATAATAGAGCATCATTAATTAAAGATACTCTATCATGTTAAATAACATGTCCATTGTTAAACACTGCTTAACTTGTTCAAGTTTGCTGAAATAGTCACATAAAAGTTTGTTTAAAATGTTCACAGCAAATTTAGTCCTTTTCATAGAAAGGTGAGGACATGCGTTTGTGAGAGTGCACTCTTATTTGACCTTCAATGAGCCTCACAGAAAGTCTTATCCTCTCCTCACCAAGGGGATGTGAGCGCCACTTCCTCTGTTAAATAAAATCTAATCTGAACTAAGACACAATTACCTAATCAGTATTGGATTCCTGCACACAATGGCAACTCTGAAGGTTTTGCCATTAATGGTTCCATTCCATGAAAGCTGGATGGTCTGAACATATAGACACCACTCCTTGCTAGATACAAATCTGCATAAACTAAAAATGTCAAAGTACAGATCCTGCTAAGTGATAATCCACTCTAGTGTTTATCTCCCTCCCTTACATATTATCCATATCATACTGCTTAGGGATAAAGTTGCATCAAGGCATGGCTGGTTGTGAGGATCGCAGAAAGTAGAGTAGACAGGCTGGGGGTGACAGGGACAAATGGAGGCAAAGAGGCATGCTAGGATGAATGTGAAAATGTGGAAGAAATATTGGAAGTGATCACCTTAGCTAAATCTAACATTTTGGATAGAATCCATACCGGGTAGGACTAAAACTTGAATTCCATTAAAATCAATAAAAAGAGTGTATTTGGTGCATAACATATTGGTCCTCTTCCATGCAGTCACTGCTACCTTGGAAATGATCACCATTAACACCAACTTCCTAACCAGTCTGTCAATTTCCTGTCTCAAGGCCTGATAGGCTACTTTATCTCCTGCTAGGGTACGTTTCCCAGGGGTTGGCAATGGCCCCATTTTGGTATACCAAAGCATTTCAAACAGCAGTGCAATACACCATGTATCTTCTTAACAGGTGTCTACTCCCTGCCATCCATGAGAATAGATCCCTTTACATAGTTTGTGGTCATCCATTGACGTATCATACTTGCCACAGTGTGTAACAGACCCTCAGTGGAGTCAAGTTATATCGTAATTGTTGATTTTGTCTTCTTGATTTACTAAATAGTGTTTTGGTTCTGAAATTGTTTTTATATTCTTAATTCTGTTGCTATTGAGTAGAAAATGAAATATACTGTCTCACTATAAATCTCCAGCCCCCTCACTGCCCTTACGTTAAGGTTAGGCTCTTCTATTACCCATTACACCCAGCAACCAAAGCCAGACCAATCTACGCCTCACCATAGCATGCATTATAGATCACAGGCAGTTCAAAGTTTGGGAATTGGCCCGTCTTCCTTGTTGACGCCTCTGCCATGCTATTCATTATTCTTGCATTTCTACTTCAAAGTAAAGTGTAAATATAATAGATAAAGTCACAAAGGGACTTAGATGGGAATCTAAAGCGATGATGGATACCCTGCAGGAGAGACACTTTGTTGGGCACATAAAGTGATACTAGGTCATTAATTTTGTATTGCTTTGAGATCCTTACTGACATGGTGTTTTAGTGTCTTTCACCCACATGTGGGAAAAGTTCCTACAACAGACATGAACCTCATACCACCAGGTCCCTTACCAAGTTCTTGTAATGGGCAAGGCAGAATCAAAGATCAGAGAGTTTTAAATCTGGGTGACTTTAATCTATAGAGAGGTGGCTCTGAATATTAGCATTGAAGTTCAACAGGAGATAATTAGCTGGGTTTGGCATAGAGGTCTAATCAATTAGAAGGTATTTGAAGTTTAACCACTAATGTTTTTATTTTGAGAAAAGTAAGTTTCCTTTGCCAGAACTTTTAGTATCAGGCTCAAAAGATATAAAAAATTCTGCGACATTAATTTTGAAAATGGGGCCGAGGTACAAGTACTGTAAAATATTTAATCAGAGGTACACATGGAGGTGTCGGAAGCCCCTGATTTATTCAGTGGCCCAGCATTGGAGCCTTCAGGATGTATGCTTTCAGGATACATGCATAATGGTTTCGGGAGTAGATTGTGGTTGCTACACATTCACATTTTGTCACTACCTCCTGCTACAGACTGCTCCACCTTGCCTTCTGACAAGCGGCTTGCAGCAAGTTGATCTTTGTGTGAGGAATGCAGGTAGGCAATGTGTGGGCGACTCCTGCAGTGAGAGGAGCTGTTCTCTGACGTAACAGACGGTAAGATAATTTAGAAAGGACAAAGTGAGACATGATACTGTTATGATTAGTCACAGAGAGAGAGAGAGAGAGAGAGAGAGAGAGAGAGAGAGAGAGAGAGAGAGAGAGAGAGAGGAGGGAGAAATGGAAATAATGGATGTGGATGTGGGGAGCATCAACACTGTTTTGCGAGCTGTCATTCAGGTTGGTGTAATTCTGGTAATTCAGTAAGAGCTGTGCGTGTTGCAGTTGCGTAGATAAGGTCTTCCCATGACACAGGGTGGAGGCTGCAGCCATGTTGTCTGGTTTGGCTCAGAAGGATTAACCTTCATTAGGTATTACGAGGTACATTCACCACAGGCACTGCAGAGGGGAGGGGGGGGGGAGAAAAAGGTGATGGTGGAAGGTAGAAGGAAAGGGAAAAGAAGAGCAGAGAAAATATATGGAGGAGGACAGAAACGAAGTAGAGGGCATTTGAATGAAGGTGTTTTAATTCAGGAAGAGGGGAAGTGCTTAACACTTAAAGAGCAGAGAATAAGAAAAGTGCAGACTTTTCCATTAATGCATTTAAGGGATCAAAATAACAAAGGATATTTTAGAAAGGACAAAATGAGACATGATACTGTTATGATCATGGAGAAGGTAAAACAATTGAAGTCATAATCATAATTATAACATTTCTTGACTTTTGGAATGTCAGATATGATCTGAGGATATGAGCTGTTTTGGTTAATTGTGTCTTGAGTCTCTTGGTTTGGCTTAGAAGGAGGCATGTTTAACCTACATTACGTATTACTAGTAACATCCACCACAGGCACTGCAGAGGGAGGGATCGAGAGAAAAAGTGATGGGGAAAGGTAGGAAAATGAAAAGACGAGCAGAGGGACTGTGCAGGAGGACAAAAAACTGTATAAGTGTATTTGAATGACAGAAATAACTGAAAGTGTTTTATTTAGGGAAGGGTTTAAGTGCTTGGAGCTGAAAGAGCAGAGAATTAAAAAACTGCAGACTTTTCCATAAATGCATTTAAGTGATCAAAATAGCACTTTGCAATAAAACCAGTTAAAATATTGATATATAATCATTATCTAGTCCTCCCTCAAGCCTATCCCTTCCTTCTCCCTTCCTCACATTCCTCTAGAAAGCTCCCCATGGATGGCAATATATACAAACACCCATGTGTCAACCTCTAGACTTGCCCAGACACTCACCTGTCTAATATGATGTGACCCTGTGCCCATAAATCTATAGCGAGGTTGATAATTCGGATGTAGCTGGGACAGGACTCAGGTGACTACAGGCAACATGAAGTGGCTGTGGCATGTGCAGATGCAATTTGATACAAAACCAGTAGGATAATTTATCCCGATCCCTCTCTCACCTCTCCATTAATAATGCCTTGGGTATGGTGTGAGTGCAAACCAAGTCATTATCAGTAAATTCATGTTAACAAGTGTGGTACTAGTGTGGGAGTTTTAGTGCAAGGCATCAATATAAGATGCCCAGATTAAATTATTATTTTTATTGGCTGTGCATATTTTCACGAATTTTGTTGAAACAAATCCTCAAAAATATGTACTGCACATATGTTTATTCAATATGTTGTACAACTACCATATTTCGATATATTTGGATTTAAATATATGTGAAATTGTTCTTTTTAGTGAATTCGCAAAATAATTATTCATATGAAAATGCCTAGATTTACAGTAGGCTGGGTTAATTGACACATAGACATTGGGAAAGAAATTATGAGGTGTTTTTCTGACATATGAAGGCAGACCTGTGGCTGTTTTATCTAACATGATGTTACTGCCCGAGGACACCAGAGGAGTCTACATTCCATTTGCTGTTTCCACTTAATGAATATTCAACTGGATGAGTCATTTTTATGTTGTACATCAATAAGCTCTTTGTACAGATCTGTATAGAATACTTACTCATGTAGGGAAGGGTCCTCATGGTGGCCTATTGTGTCAAACATTGCCATGGGAATCCCTATAGAGGTAATGATAGAGAAATTTGGTCATCTTGAAGCCATACACTTGTTATATGATGGCAGGATACAGAGGGACAGTGTACTTGTCATGAAACATTTGGTCCACATATGGAGTGTCTCAGGTAGCTGGAGATGCTTAGAAACGTTAATTGTATTGAAGTTAAGCCTTGTATGACTATAATTATGTTCAAATCTAAAACATGCCTTCTGTATTTGGTCTCGTACTGCAGCTCTCGGAGTTGTAGTACTTCTGCTATCACCTGCAGCTAATAGTTCCACAAGCAGCCTATAGGTGGGGCAGTGAGCTGCTGCTGCTGCTGCAGCTCTGACTACTGGCTGTTGGGTGACGAGGGAGATGGTTCAGTACCCTCCCTCAGTGGTAACCCAGCTGGTGGTGGAGGAAGGTGGCAGTGAGGAGCCCAGTGCTGGAGCTGGTGGTTGAGGAAGGGAGCCCGGCTTGTGGCTGTTTCCACAGAATGGTGCCATCTAGTGAATGCACCTTCCATGCCTTTTGCTTGCTGCCACTTTTATGTAGCATATAGGAACATGAGGAGAAGGATTGGACCTACCAGTGAAATAGCCAGGTGAATGTGACTCGCGATGGAGATACCTACTACCCTCTTTAATGATGACACCACTGGAGTGGGTCTGATCATCTCCCTAATAGCTAAGCCATCTGTTTAAATATACAATATAACCCTTAGCTACAGAATGTTTATTTTCTTATTACCTGGATTATTCATGTTTTTGTATGGCAGATTCAGTAATTTGTGAACAGCGCTGAATTTCCAGGATGAACATGCTGGATCATTAAGTGGCCTCACTACCTTGGCCGGATACACTCCTCCTGCATCAGATTTTTTGGCATTATATCCCCTGGAAACCTCTGTCTGATGATATATCTACTGATCGACCTGGTTACATTGCCTGGTTACATTGCCTTGTGACCTTCATGTGACTACAGCATATTTACATCCAGTACTCTATCTTGAGAATTAGGGTGCCTCACCACATTTACATTTGATATAAATAAATGAGTGAATGTGATCGCTTGATCATTTAGCTTTCACACAAAGTGACTACCCTAATTTCCTCAGTAGAGTTGTAAGGTTTACCCTGATGTACATGCATATATCAGTATATGGATAGTTGCCTAATAACATTGCTAAGTTAAACTTCTCCATTACACCTGGAGTAGCTAGACCTTCCCAGATGGATGTGAATTACCCAGCTTACATTGTCTGGTAACAGAGGAGTACCCATATACTACTACATACCCCCGGCACCCCCGACAAACTCTGTGTGGTGTCAGGTGTTACGTCTATGTTATATGAGAGGAGCCCCAGGCCTCAGGTAGGTTATTGGTGTAGCTACTGCATAGCTTATTGCAGTGACTTTTCAAAAGGCAAGTCACATATGGGATCAAAACCAGAGGAAAGAGTGATATTTCAATAAATCTCTCATTCTTCTGGCCAATTGTTGTGAGGTGTTATTGTGGCTCATATTTTTTGACATGAGCCACATCAGGAAAATACCCCAGAACCGATAATATAACAGTCACCAACAGTCATGTTAATGCCAGACAGTAATATCCCAAAAAAGTCAGTTATCAGATTGACGGAGAACTGCATTAGCATGGGTTCTAACTATAAATGGTGGTGGCAGCTTTATCATGTTTAACAATACTTTGACCAAATCTACTCAGTCTCAATCTAAAACAACCTGTTACCATAGCAACATGGAGGATGGAAATAGATGTGTGGACAGTATGGCTTTTCTATGAGCTTTACTTTGGCCAATGCAAGCTTTACATTGTAAAATGCTTCTGTATTCTGGTTAAATATTGCTTACTGTTACATATTAAAATACATATAATCTACCCTTTTACAGCATTTCATGCAGGTATAGAATACTATTCTGCCAGCTTTTCAAATTATTATGAACCTGATGTCCCCTTTAAAAGTGACTTGGGATGTCCATCTGGAAACAATCACACACAATGGACAAGGTCCGTACTTTACAGCAACAACTGCAGATAAATGTGTCCTCATAGTCAGGACACTCTGTATCATCGCAAACCTTTGCCTATCCTACTTTAGGTAATCCTTAGATGCATGTCTCTGGGTGGTACAATAGTTTTTCATAAGAATGATTATATGGAAAGTCTATACATGCCTTAAGCTATATCTCTTTAGTGCCATACCCTCAGGCAGTGTAAGCAGCTGCTGGTTTATAGTGCTATAATGTGTCAGTCTGTGAAAGCAGCCATCTTGTCCCTTTAACTGTTGCTGGTTCCCAAAATATGTTTTTCAAATCAGCACTTTATGGTTGTCTGTCTCCCTGCTCATCTTTTTACCTCACTTTGTCTACCACCATCCCCGTTCCTACCCTCACCTAATGTATTTTTCCCCATCTCATACTAAATTTGGTGTTATTGAAAGATAACAACCCAATATCTTTCTCCTACTTATCTGCATTCATTATATTTATGTGTTTGCCTCCCAATGTCTTGCCCCATATAATGGGCGTACACCAAAATGACCATATATTGCCATTTCCATTTAAATAGGATACCTTATCGAGTACACTATACCATACAGGAAGAAAATAACTCTTTAATACATCATTTTACTTAAAGAACCACTAAAGGATACATTTAGTATCACAAATATTCACTTGTCTATGATCTTATATGTAAGCCTAATTATATCACTCATATAGAAACACCACCAGCATCGCAGAGATGATCCCAATAAGCAGTGAAACAAATACCCTTCAGGCTGGGAGGTCCTTTTACTATACACTGATGAACCTCCAAAGGCAAAAAGGTCCATCTCAAAATGTGCCGGGATAATTGCTTACTCAGCCTTTCTGCAAGGACCAGAGGGCAGAGGGTTGGGGGATGTACCTAGTGTGATAGAGAGAGGATGTGGAGACAGATGCCTAAGGCACCACCTCACTAGGAGACTTCTGCATGTCTCAATGAACTTCATTAGGGCTAAGTCTATCCCTGTAGCCCAACTCACTGACAGGTTATGGTGAGCTGAGGGAGGGATAAGAATCGTTTAGTGAGCCTGGGGGCATTCTCCTGAGCCACACAGTAGACTTGATGACCTTACTACCAAACAGCTCTATTGTTAGGGTCACACTTTCTGTTTGAGACCCTCTAGGCTGGGTGTAATATACAGAGGGAGGGATTTAGGTCAACTTACTGATTTTGTTTCGGAGAGCTGCTGAGGCACAGCTATGGTTCAAAGAGCCAGGAGCAATTATCATGAGCCACACAGTAAATAAAATACATTTTTACCGGGAACAGCTTTAGTGTCAGGGTCAGACTTTCTATTTGAGGCCATAGCCAGGGATGCACAGAGGACTGGATGCACAAATGGAGAGATGGCTGCTGGGTGGGTGGTGGGAGGGTTGTAGGAGGGTGGTGGGAGGGAGGGAGGGAGGGAGGGAGGGAGAGGAGAGGCCATGTCCATATGTAGCCTAAATATACAACTGTTATCTCCCGATAGTATTATCCACTACTGCAGCCTCTAGTACTGTAGCCAGGCTAGGATTGTTTTTGTCTGAGATGCGATACTTCATACACCACACCATCATTTTTTATCATGTCTTAGTCAAAAGGACTGGAGTTTGTAGTAGATAACTCTTGTGTAGGCTATAGTCATAGAAGACTTGAATGGAAGTTTATAGCCTGAGTGTGATACAAGAGTCTTTAATATCACATCAAAATGAAATACTAAAATCATTACTTTATGATCTAGGAGGTAGTTTAACGATTTTTTGCAATTCAAGTAACGTTTTCACAATTTACAAACACAAACCAATGCAACCCTCTCATTCCACAAGCAATATGGAGCATACTCCTCCCAATCCAAATGCCTCTCCTTTCCTTTCCTCTGTCTAGTGGTGGTCCGTGTAAATGTCAATAAGCAAAAGGAGAAGTCAATTCCCATCAACTGTTGATGCGGTGGAGGTGATCCACATGGAAATATGATGCCTATACTTTGATGACACGTTAATGACACTTTGACGAAGCCACTAAGAGCGCTCCAGACTGCCAATCCCATGTCAGCAGGGTAATGAGAAACCATGAAATAGTCATGAGCCTGGTGTGTCCCACTGCTATGGGAGTTAAGGTGTAAAGTATCAGTGGTAAGATGCCTGATTTGATGCTGAAATAGTCAATCCAAGCAGCACAGCAAACCTCCGGATGTATTCACACAAGTCAAATGAAGTAACACCATTCTCCAGTATTTTTCAATGCCTCTGCCCAAACAAATATTTAGAAGTAGTGACGATCTGACTCATTACAAGGATGTACAAAGGGTTTGGTTGATTTTCGTGCGAGCGGGTGAAAATCCCCTCACCTCTAGACCGGTTGAAATTATTCTGGTCCCCCACGAGACCGTATGATTTTTTTCTAGCCCCCCCCCCCCAAAACCCACCAACCCCCACCTGTGTATAAATAATGACCACTCCCCTAGTATACAACCAATTGTGTGATTAGTACAAATGAAATGACAGATATGTATCTGGGGCCATACTGATGTCATTACTCAGGGCAGCACTAAGTGGCAGAATTCACCTGCTGTGCATATCAAATGAATATATAACCAGTCTTACCACTGACAATGAGCAACGAGGTGATAAATTGGCTGGCTATCCAATATCTAGTCACAGATTATGGAGAGTTTAGAAAGGGGATTATTGCCTTTATTGGCAGGGAGATATACACACAGCTTGTGCGAATGCACATAGCCCTATATACCTGGTAGGCGGTGGCTGATAGATTCCTGTAACCCTCTTATCTGTAGATAAAGGAGGGATAAGCTGCAGAACCAACACCATCTCTACACCATCTCTACAAGTAGGGATATTGTGCTGACAGAAAGAAAGTTCCTTTCACAGTTGTACTGAAAAGTCTCATTAGACACTGCACACTGATTGGCAGCTGGTAGATTATGATATGAGATATTGCTAGTTCAGACAAGCCTCCTGTCTCAGCAATGGCAGTTGTGTGAATGCTTAATTTATGGGTGATGGTTTGTGTTTAAGGATTAATATGGATCTATATGAAACACATATTGATACAGAGGGGATAGTGAGGCATACAGAGACTCCACAGAGAGAGAGAGACAGAGGCAGAGACAGAGACAGACAGAAAGACAGAGAGAGAGAGGCAGACAAAGAGGGATAGTGAGGCATACAGAGGCTCCACAGAGGGAGATACATAAACAGAGACAGACAGACAGAGACAGACAGAAAGAGAGAGAGAGAGAGGCAGACAAAGAGGGATGGTGAGGCACACAGAGGCTCCACAGACGAAGAGACATAGACAGAGACAGAGAGAGACAGAAAGAGAGAGAGAAAGTTTTGTGTAATGTTGGCAATTCAATAGTTGCAGCCTGGTGATATAACAAATAACCTTGCTGGGTAAACACAGATACTAGTGATGCAATAACGGCTTGTCGGGAAAGCACGAGTGAGGTATATCTGGCAATAATGCACGAGCCGAAGGCGAGTGCATTTTAAGGCAGATATGCCAAACGAGTCCATTCCCAAAAAGCCTTTAATGCGTTTATACCACCATTTCATCAAATATGTGAACAGAGCGTGTGTTTTTTTCACGGTAAAATGTACTGTACTGTCTGGGAATCGAACCCGGACCGACAGCGTTAAAGACGCGCGCTTTACCACTAGTCCATCTCGACACTCCCTATGCCTCTGCCGCAGTCCCAATCAGTTCTTTCAGCGTGCGTGAGACTGCCGTAAGGGGGCATCAATGACAAATAGATCTAGGCCTCCAGGATAATACCCCCTCACTGCCGGTGGAACGGAATCAGAGACCCTAGTCATCGCTTGATACGCTGACAATGCCGTCTCTTGTCTCTGGAGACAAATTGTCATCCTATCCAAAGGCTGACCAAGAACCCTGACTCCCTCAAAAAGAGATGGGCACGTAAAATTTACTAGGCTATCCCCTGCCCCTATAATCCCAGGCCACGAAGAAGCTGGTTTCAATCCCGGATTTCAATAAAAACAGGTACGTTGATGCCGCTATCCTCACCGTAGCTCACACAAGTCACGGGTTGCTAGGGACCTTTAGCAACCACGTCAAAGCTCATTAAACGCAGACGTATCCTATCCTTTCAGCACTGCTAGCAGTCCTACATCTGCGTTTTATAAGCTTTTACTTGGTTTGCTAAAGGTCCCTATTCACAATGGGTACGCTGGCTAGGGGGCCGTGTGAGCCACTTCATGTCGATTCACAGAGCACCCGTGTCTAGTAGCCATGGTCTAAACGGCTAGACACTTGCAAATGGTACGTGCGGCCGGGGATCAATTCCCGGACGAATTTCGTAGCCAAAATGGCTATGTATTTCTTTCATTACCTTGTTATAATATCTAAAAACGTCTGGGGGTAAAAAAAAATTCTGAGCGTGCATTAGCCTGAGATAGCCGCACGGCAAATATCCAATCTCGGCATTGTAAAAGCCAGAATCGTGGTATAATCCGTGGTAAATGATACCTTCAGGAATATCTCAAAGTAAGGCATGAGTATCATCATTCAACTACAAATGGGCCTACCATCTGATTGGAGCCTTGGATACCCTACTGTCCCTGATTTGATGCTGTTTTTTCTGCCCATTGTCTGCTGATCACAACATCCGTAGAACCTGCGGTATTATGCATTTCTCTTTGTGTATCCAAGTAGTCTGCCATGTCCTAAGTCTCTATGGCACTGCCCCCCAAGCACCTTCGCCACCCGTCTACACAAGGGTCACACACTTATCTCATATTATATCCTGTTCTATGGTAAAGATACACCCCCAGAGCATAAGGCCTTCTCCCATGTGCCAGTACACTGTAAAAATATTCCGTTGAATATAAGCAGAATCAATGCAAAACTTTACGGTGGATCATTGTAAATGTGATTACGGTGAGGCAATGTTAAGTCAAGCAATTTTACTGTGAATATCTGTAATCCAGTATGGTGAAACACAGTTTATTCATTTACAGTGAAGCCTTGCCTTGTAAAAACATTCTGTCGAATGTACAGAGAATCAATGTAGAATTTTACAGTGGATCATTGTTATATATCATTACAGTGGGGCTATGTAAAATCGATCTATTTTACTTTGAATATCTGTAATTCAGCACAGTAAAACACAGTGTATGTTACAGTGAAACACAGTCTATTTATTTACAGTGAAGCTTTGTTTAATTGATGTTTAGTTTTATCGCACCAGGTGGCAGTTTGGTTCATGAGGAGATTTTCATGGATGCTAAGAGCACTATTTTCGTGGTTATAAGAAAAACATATAGATAGACTATAGTGCCTTCTTCTCAAAATACCATTATAACTATTGGTTAGGCACTGTATTGAAATAACAGTGATGTCCCGTATTCTGTTAGAATAACAGTGATTCACTGGTAACACTGGGTGCCGGACTTTCACCGTTGAAATTACGGTCAACTCAAAATAACAGTGACCGTTATTTTTACGGTGAAAGTCCGGCACCCAGTGTTGCCAGAGAATCTCCGTTATTTTGACAGAAACATGCCTCACACTAGTCATATTGCCGTAAAACAATATGACTAGTGTAGAGACAGTTGTGTCGGTGCCTTCATATTACCAGTGCTCATGGTAACATAAGTATTTTCAAACTATGGCGTTTTAGAAAATAGAAAAGATTAATAGTGTTCTAAGTAGATGATTGTTAAGACTCTCAAAGAGTATGATAGTCATCTCTTGTTCGCTACTGTACCATGTTTAAAATTAGAACAAATACAAAACCTATTATTGATGCACTGTTCTGCTTTCAGCTTTGCCCCCAGAATTCTAAAACGACCTGCCTTAACCAAACCCTGTATTCAGGTATTGGCCCTTTGACAGTAAATCACCTACATGGGGGCACCTCTTGCTGAGTAAAGCTGATTGGTGATTCAAGCAATCCTGATTGTGACCAGGAGAGCTGAAAATATTTCCACTTATCGTCCAGAAGCCGGAAAATTGATGATCATGGTGAACTTGTGGCTTGATGAACCATTGTTCTGGTAACTGAATGCGGGGGCTCACCAAAAAAAAAAGGAATTATCAATTTCAGGATGAATCAGTCAGATACTGGTGATTGAGACACTCGAAATAATAATTCCTTTTAACCACTAAACATAGTTGATATGATTTGTAATAATTACTGAACCAGTTAAATCCTGCAGCCAAAGTCAGTAATAAGACGCTTAATCATGGATGGCAAACAAGCCCCAATAGTATCCAGACATTACTACAAATCTTTTAGGAGACATTGATCTATGATATAAAGGTAACCTTTACATGATGTGAAAACTTCAAATGATCTCTACCAAATCCCCTTTAAAGTTCATGATCTATTTCCAACATGAAGTGAGTCAGATTTAATGCAGTTTTAATGTTGTTATCATGTTCTCTCAGTATGATAAATGCAGTGCACACATCTTCCTCCTGTATTCTAACAATAACAGATGATTACTGTGTGGAAGCTTAATTATTTATGAAACACAATCCGTCTCATTGTGATGGAGTAGCCATGTCTAGCTGTTATTGGCACATATTTGATTGTGGTACAGTCTAGATGATTAAAGCTTTCATAGAGGGGACAGTAATGTATTATTTTAAATGCAATTGAAGAAGCAAAGCCACAGATACTGTAAGGATAATTTCATCTTTAATCAGTCATTGTGAAAACTTTTTCATCCGACAGGACATTCAGACCTGCAAATTTTCAATGTTGCAGGACCGGCTACACTTTTTAAGGACCAGATATTGCCACATATCTGACATTTATGTTCTTTAGGTATAAGATATTTTTGTCCATTGAAAATACATTTTATTTGTAATCATCTATGGCTAAATCAGGATAAAGTCATAGATTTACACAGTATATTGACAAACATATTTCAGGTTTAGAGACCAATTAAATTATTTTAGTTCGGAAAAGCCCTACATGTGACTGGACATTCGGTCATGCTACACTGTCAATCTGCTGGACTGGTGGCATTTTAGGAGGACATTGTCACTGTCCTGCATGTTTTTGCAAAGACTGCTTTAATAGTTGAAGGAACTTGGCAATTGTAAAATCAAATCCCTTTCAGTTTGTGCCAGTTGTGTAACATAGGACTGCTATTTAGTTGTCACATGCCAATATTAGAGGTCCTTTTGACTTGTTATTATCTGTATTTTTGGATTGGGTTCAGGTTACTTACCATACTTGATGTTTGATTTTAAACTTAAATGCCAAAAACATTTATGCCATTGTATATACATATAGAGGACTTTTCAAATATAAAAAGGTATGTATATACATATAGAGGACTTTTCAAATATAAAAAGGTATGGGGGTTGTGCCTCAGCCCCTCCTTTATCATCGGGAAGGAGGGTTTCAGGAACCACAACCTAGCAGACAAGGCTGCCACCATTCCCCAAGCCTTCCAGTACATCTTCCCACCAATACAGGCACTGATACTGCTCCTCAACTCTTTCATGTGTAATTGGTCCTTTTTCCATCTGTCTTTAAGTCCTCCTCCCTCCCACTTTCTCCTTCTGTCTGCAGACAAAGTGCCAGTTCCAGATTGAATCAGCCGTAGGAGATCCATCTGGGCTAAGAGACCAACCAACTACGACCCGTGCTAATTGCTACCAACATGTAATTACAACAGTATTTTCTTTGCATCTGTGCGCCTGTACTCTCACTAACAGGAGCAGGGAGAAAGATAAGGTTGTTTTGATTATTATCAGGAATATATGAGAAGATTTTTTAGTGTGGAACAGTGTGTCTGGAATGTGCCACTTATGAGGCATGTTATGATAGCACACTGTAACAAATTTAGTAATAAGCATTCAATGTTCTGTGGTGACATACTACAATATGTACCTTGATGTTATCTAGCATTATCAAACAGTATTATTGTGTCCAAATATAACTCTGGATGTGCTTTTTTGATAGAGACCAATTGTGCATCACATTAACTTTATACCTAAAGGAAGACCCTCTCAAATCTGATCCCAAAATAACCTAAAACCACCTCTAATCCCTCTCGTCATCTCACTAAGGGCCTATTAGGACCATCTCCTCAGACTTAGACAATCTGATTCAGAAATTTGAATTCATGTACTTAATTTAGATGATAGCTGATCATAAAAAAACATCTTAGGGACCTATAGAAAGCTGTTTATTGATGGCAAATGATACCAAATTGTATAGTGCTCAAACAACCAAGAACCTTCTGCAGCGGTTATTACTCCAATAAATATAACTTAGGGGTGATCAAAATGGGTAATAGTGAATGAGAGAATTCAGAGAACACAATATTTAGGCTGGGAGATTAGTTTCATAATTTCAGCCAGAGGCTGATTATTTAGTACCAAATAAACCTGCCTGCAGGAACAGACAGACTCTGATTGCAGAGGGAGGGAGGGCATAGAGGATGAGTGGTGTAACCATGACATATTTAGGATTTCAAAGTCCAGTTCCAGGGAACAACATTGAGACATTGAGCGAGTATCTCCTTAGTACTGTATTCATGCATCGTGAAGAAAAGGCATGATGCATCAAAGCAATATGCAGCTCTAACAGTGTTTTTGCCATTTATCAATTGGCATATGTATAAGAAACAAGATATTAGTTGTTTAACTAATGGGCTTTATATTTTAACAACCCTTGTGCATCTGTTAGGCAGAGGATTTGGTTTTCAACTTTTGTAGTCTACAAAGTGATACAGGTAGTGATTTAAAGACCACATCCACTTTGAATAAACCTCATCTTGGATCGTCCAAGAAATCTAGGCTTCTGGCTTTATGTTTCAGTGCAAAGTCTGAACCAGTGTTAACAGGGGTTCTAAACCAAAGGGCACTGGCTGCGTTAACATATCTGTATGGAGATGGTCATTGGAATGGGGGGCCCTTCATTCATAGCCTTTTGCTATTTTAGTGTTCCAGGGTCTTAGATCTTACAAGACCTTTTGTATCGATCACTATTTCCCTGCAGCAACAGATCAAGTGTTAAGGGGGAGCGGTAATTTTGCTGTCTAAAGGGTTGTATAAATGATTGATTCTGAAAATATAAGGTTTATCAATGTAAGGTTTATCACCTTTACATATTGTTTTAAGAATATTCTCCATCCCCTATAATTGGTGCTGAGCACTCTAGGCTGCACAGGTTCTAGTGACCATTTAGAGAGGAATAAGCCGACAGAGGTTTGATGACAGAGGTGACTTTATTAAATGCAGAATGTCCCCTCTGACCAATTTCAAAGTTTAAACTGGCCCATAGATTCCAAACCAAAATATACATATGGTGTTTACAGAAATGATTGTACCAACAAAAATACAAGTTTGTTTACTGTCTGTGTCAAACTGTTTGAAAACACATAACTGAATCTACCACCTGTGAATGTAAACACATTAATTATAGAGGGAAAATGGAAAAGTACATTATGACAAATGATGCGCCCTGCTGGGAGTAATCACCACACCTGTCCTACATTAGCCTCTCAGGCAGCCATTAACATGGGTCACTGGGTGCAGCGCTGCAGTAATATGTCATTGTGAAGTGTGTGAAGTAGTACCAGCTCTGCTGACGGACCATGAAAGTGCCCATTTGTATGAATATAGGCGGCAGAGCTGCTCCTATGTTGTTAGGTGTGTGTCTAAGAGCTAGAGCTGTATATCTTGATGCATGCTGTATTCTGAATATACTTCTACATTCTCTCACATAATGTCTTCCTCCAGCTACCTCTGGAAGAGGACCTAGAACAATTTTTCTGTCCATAAATTGTAAGGGTATTTCGAAGTGGCCTGTTGTCATGATCTAGCATGTGTGTATTGTAATGACTATAAGTGACTGCCCCGATACTACTGGTAGGGTGATTAATGAGGGCAATCATTCAGGCAGTGCATTGTGGGCAAAATCTACAATGGAAACTACTGTATCAGGTTGAGAGGCATTTACATTCATAGAGGTAGGATCGACAGGACTAGGCTATCCTCCTTTACTCAAAACCTTGTTAGTATAAACCTTCTGTATGTTCTAATGACACAGCAACAATTGTCTTTCCATTTTAATTTGATTCCCAAATTTTCTTCTAAAAGGGAATCCTACATAGAGGCCCCCTGGGGAAATAATGAAAGTATCTAGACCTCTCCCTTTGGCTAAAAGAAAAATATATGTATTGCCCTACCTAAAATAAATGGGCTACTTGGGCATTTACTATAGTAATGTTCATTACCTTCTCCACTGCCCATAGCTTTGATCTATAGGTAAGAAAATATAAGAGTATTTTGTGAACGCATAGCTTCATCGTTTCAACTGTGACCTCCTGTTTATTTTCTTCTGAAATGATTGTTTCTAAATGATCTCCCTTACACATTCCCATGGTATGGTTGACTTGTCAATAGAAGAAGGCTACTTATGATTAATAATGTTAAAATGCATTGTAATACACACCTTTGTTGAAGTGACCATACAACAAAAAGGTAGCACCATTTTTCTTAGGTATGGAAGTAGTTTCCATTGCTCTACATCTCTTATCTCTACCCTTAGAAATGCTTTAAGAGAGCCCAATCCCATCGGGCTCCCTGAAGAGAATTCTGCATCTGATACCACTTTCTCATATTTCAGTTTGCTGACAAGTTGGGACCAGAACGGATCCCTGAGGGACTGCCTGGACATGCAAATTTAAAGTGGCATCACTTCCATTACTTTCCAGCTACATCTAGCTTAGTCTGGTGAGTGGAATGAAATTGGTATTTGCTGTTCCTGCAAGGAACATTCTAGTCTTGTTCTTGTCACTGCTATTGCTATTGTAGGGGACTCGAATCCCACTCGGATCGCAGTTATGTAAACCACCATAAGATGCTAGTTCGTGACCCGTATACAGAGGGCGCGAGTGTTGATAAAGGGGGCGCTGCGATCGGGTAGGGTGGGATATATAAGGCCAGAAGGCTCAGTGGTAGACAGACCTCATCAGGTCTCGTCCCGAACAAGAACCGAACTTAGATTACTGTAGTAGGAAACGTGAATAAAACTCTCTCTCTTTGCATCCAGAACGTATAAAGAACCTTCCGAGTTGTTTATTCTGCGACCGTAAAATACTAAACTCTACATTGGTGCCGTGACCAGTCGAGATAGCAGGTCATCGTGGCGGAGGCCCGACCAAAAGAGGGGGAGGGGGAATCGAGAATTGAGGAATCGTTAGAGGATGGGGAACTAGATTGCAGTCTGAGGAATATAGATCGAGTATGGGCCAGTGCATCAAAAATGCAAACCCCAACTGAAAAACGAACCGCGAGACGGGAATTAATGGACTCGTTAGGCTTGATTACGCCGGGCATATTCGATATAGGTCAGAAGACGGAAGATAGAGATCGGAAGAGACGATTAGAGGAGGACCGGATATATCAGGAGAAAGTACGGGCCGATGAACGCATCATGCAGCAACAGTATAGTGCCATGAATGACGAGTTGGTACAATTGATGAAAGATAGGGATGATCAGATTGAAGCGAACAGAAGGATCACGATGGGGTTGAAGGAAGGAACGGAACAGTTATCCCGTGACAAAAATTACATCGCTAGTCAACTGGCTGAGCAACAGAGACTTCTAGCAATACAGAAGGGGGAGGAGAACTCCGTTCGAAAACGAATGGAGCAGGAGCGGATGATTTTAGAGAAGGATAGAGAAGAGGCAAAGAAGTCAAGAAGTCTGAGAGACCAGTATGAAATTGAGGTGAATCGACAGTCCGTGAAAATGAATTCCATTATAAAGGAACGTAAGGAAAAAGAGGCGGACGCGCTGCAATTTTTTAAAGATTATGAAGTAGAAAAAGAGAGAATTGCGGAGGAACGAAGGTTAGCGAAAGAGGAGTTGGAGGAGTTGAGAAAAAGGAAAGAGGAGGTTACCGATTCTTTTCTGGCCTACCAGATGGCATTGGAGGAGGAACGAAAGGAGCAGGAGGTTGATGCCCAATCGACTCCGAAGCCTATTCTGAAAGGTTTCAACCCTTTTACTAGTGAGAAAGGCATGTCAAATGTAACGGAAGGCCGATATCATACCGACCAGGACTCAAATAGACGAGTGACCATTGGTCATACCGACACGAGGGACATTACGCCGCGGGAAATTCCGAAAGACCGGGTGAATCACAGCTACGGATCGTTGAACCCGTTTGCGGATGACACAATAAGTGGTCCGCAACCGCCAAGTGGAGCCCCGATATATAACGTCACGTACCAGTACGCTATGCCAGGTGCAGCACCGATAGACCCGCACAGTTTTAACTCCGGCCAGACCACAAACCCTAGTCAGACTCAGCATCCCGGAAGAAACAATACGGGCACCACCGGTAATGGTACCAATCAGGGTACAACAGGCACGACGGGTGGTGGCGGGAATGCTGGATCGGTTGCTGAGAAACGAAGACTTACGAGACGGGCTTCAATGTCCCCCGCCACAGCAGCGATTTATGACGCGGATCCTTGTATCCAAAACATGGGCGTAGATTGTTGTAGCCGAAAGGGGGATGAGGCAGCGGAAATAATGGACTGGAGTCAGAGGCAGTCGGATCGCCTGGTTTGGAGTGCCAATGCTGCGAGGAAACCGATCCGAGAAACAAAGAAATTTAATGGGCTGGACTGGAAGGAGAGTTATCAGGACTTTTGTGATGATAACAAATATCACGGATGGGATAAGAATGCTTCACTGGGACCATTGATAAAATGGCTGAACGGGGGCCCGGGTCGGATTGCTGTTGATGAGTGGCGGTTGATATATGGAGACACTGGTACATACGACCAACTGGTCAATTCGGCGACTTATCTATTCGGCACCCTAGTGGCAACTGACCCATGGCAGGAGTTTCAATCTCGTACCCAGAAACCGAAGGAATCTCCGAAAATTTATGGACTCGAGCTGCAACGATTGCTCCAGAAGGCTAGACCGAACTGGAGGCGTGATGATGAATATTTTTTGGACGAATTATTCACGCACTACATTAAAGGATTGAGAGATCCGGCACATGCAAAATTAGTACAAAAGGAATGGGTTCGAGGCACATCCATGGTTGATCTGTTTGTTTCATTGGACCAGTTTGAAAAGAAACGTCGCTTGTTAGCAGGGTTCGTACCGCAGAGTCGGGTACATGCAGTACATGAGGAGGACAGGGATGATTCCTCCGGTGATTCGGAAGACGAACATATTGCTGGGGTCAAAGTGGACGGGAAAAACAAAAATCGATGGAAGAAAAGGTCTACTCCAACAGATACTCACGTCAGATCCGTTGAGAAACCCATAGAAAACAAAGTTGAATCCACCAGCAGTAATGCTCCGGAAGAAACGAGTATGGGTAAGATCATGGAGGCCATGATGAAACAGATGAAAGATATGATGGAGGTTAAACGAAAGCCGAGAACGGACCGATCAACTATTAAATGTTTCAGATGTCAAGAAATGGGGCATTTCGCCTCGTCTTGTACTGCAGAGAAACCCGTATGGAGAGAACGTAAGGAGGAGGAATCGGGAAATTAGAGGGGGTTATTAGTAACGGCAAACGGATAACCCCTGTAGAAAGTTGCCAAAAGGCCTTCGACGCGAATGTATTTGAATCAGGTACCGACCAATCGCCCAGCAGCACGGGTCAAGAAGAAGGGCCAGAATCGTGTGGGGCTGGGGGGACTAGTGAAGAAATTGCCATGGGGAGCAGAACCGGGAAACCGGACACTAGTACAGAGGACGGGTGGATAGAGGAGTTGACCAGAGTAAGTGGCATCCGCCTTCCCCGAGGTCATCCGTGTCTGAATTATTTGAAGAACCATGGATTCGATCTTGGGTTGGAAACTGATATCAAGAGATTCGCTAGTAATCCGTCTGTGTTGGACGGGAAGAGATGGTATGTGTCGGTATCTGTGAATGGCAGGTTGGGAGATTTTTTGATAGATAGTGGGGCTAGCCACTCCGTTATCTCCAAGAAGTTCTTCGATTTGGTGTCCGACATGGATGAGGACCTCACAACGAGGGTAAATGCATGTGGGGCCGACGGAAGCAAAATACCGACATTTGGTAGGACTTGTATGATAGTAGTATTGGGAGGAAGGGAATACGTATTTTCACCGACGGTGGCGGAGATAGAGGATGTTGGAATCTTAGGAATGGACTTCGTGTCATTATATGGCGCTATATTGGACCCGGTTACGGGCAAATTGAAGTTGAACCATCCGTATAGAGACCGAATCCAATGTATAGCCAAGAATGTTAGTGGAATGGCATGTGTAGCACAAACCGTAAAAATACCGCCCGGAACGGCCTGTGATGTCTTGATGTCATCCATCCGATGTTTTAGGGGTCAAGCGGGAGTATTCGAACCGGACATGGAAATGTTGAAGGAGAAGGGATTGGAGTCAGCAGACACTTTGGTGGGAAATGCCTCATGGGCAGTAACTCCTGTGACCAATCCGGGTTTGAAGACTGTATATCTAAATAAAGGCACTATAATAGGCAAGGTTGTACTCGCGGAGGCGGTCACCGGTAGTCGAATGGACATATGCAGTATAAGTGAAAAACCTGAACTGGAAGAGGGAGTGAATCAATTGTTGAAGGATTCCGCGTTGGAGAGTGACGAGCAGAAAGGTTTATTAAGGAACGTACTGGAGGAATGTGCGACGGCATTCGCAAAACCAGGAGAACCATTGGGGAGGACTGATAAAGTATTGCATTGTATAAAGACTGGGGATGCGGAACCTTTCAAAATACCATACCGCCGACTGCCTCTAGCCAAGAAAGTGGTGGCTGAGGAAGAAATCGGAAAGATGTTGAAAGAAGGGGTGATTGTCCCGAGTACGAGCCCTTGGAGTAGCCCGGTATGTATGGTAACCAAGAAAGATGGAAGCATCAGATTCTGTATCGATTATCGTAAGTTGAATGGATTGACCAAGAAGAACTCCTATCCTCTCCCTCGGATAGATGAGACTATTGATTCCCTGGGCGGAAATAAATGGTTTTGTACGATTGATCTACAATCCGGATACTGGCAGGTGGGAATGAAAGAGGATGATATGGAGAAGACCGCGTTTTCGAGCCATATTGGTTTATACCAATATAATGTGATGCCTTTTGGGTTATGTAATGCCCCGGCCACATTCGAGGCAATGATGGAGACTTTATTGAGCGACATCTTATGGAAGAAATGTTTAGTATATTTGGATGATGTCATAATATTCGGGAAATCATTCGAAGATTGTCTAGAAAACTTGAGGGTTGTATTGAAGCGGATTATATCGAATGGGTTGAAACTAAAACCGAAGAAATGTAGTTTGTTTCATAAGAGTATCAACTATCTGGGACGAATCATATCAACGGATGGAGTGAAGGCAGATCCGGAGAAGATTCGAACGGTAATGGAATGGTCGGCACCTAGAAGTCCAAAGGAGGTGCGCTCGTTCTTGGGTTTTTGTTCATACTATCGGGATTTCTTGCCCGGTTATTCGAAACTGAGTTATCCGATTCAAAGTCTGTCACACTGGACGCCGGGGAGAAGGAAGGAAGTGTTTCCGTGGGGTTTAGAGCAGGAGGAGTCTTTCCGAAAGATAAAGAACCTTTTCAAGGAAACCCCGGTACTCAGATATCCGACTCGGGATGGCCATTTCATTTTAGACACGGATGCCAGTAACGAATGTATCGGGGCAGCCCTTTCTCAGGTACAGGATGGGGAAGAGGTACCCATAGCATTTGCAAGTAACACGATGAATAAGGGGCAACGGAACTATTGTACGACCAAGAGAGAATTACTAGCGGTGGTTGTATACACTAAAAAGTTCAAACACTTTTTGTGGGGATCGGACTTTACATTGAGAACGGATCATTCATCATTGAGGTGGCTGTTGAACTTCAAGGATGCAGAAGGAATGATCGGACGATGGCTCGCTCATTTGTCAGAATTTGGATTGGATCATAGTCAGATACAACATAGGAAGGGTGCGAAACATGTCAATGCGGATGCTTTATCACGAATACCTATTAGGAAATGTCAGAACACTGGTTGTACTGATTGTGGGGCACACAATGCTGTTTTAGCTGGGGTGAGGCATCCGTATAGGAATATGGAACCAAGTGTATTAGAATGGGGAGATGAATCGATTAGAGCATTTCAAGAGAAGGATCCGAATTGTAAGCGGATGAAGGAATTGTTAGAGGCAGGAGGAAGACCGGCAAGACCCGCAATTTCATTAGAGAACAGGGAAATCCGTAGACTAATTGCACAATGGGAGGAACTTGAAATTGTACAGAATACACTGTACCGTTGGAAGGTAAATGCCTTAGGAAATCGGATCCGACAGATTGTGATACCAACAGCCATGCGGAGGGATATAATGTTCTTCTGCCATGGACACCAGACCAGTGGACATTTCGGGAAAAAGAGATCTTTAGAACGATTAGGAAGGAAATATTACTGGCCAGGAATGAGTACGGATCTATTGAGATGGATAGAGACCTGCCCCAGGTGTTGCACTAGTAAAACGGGAAGCGGAATGGGTAAGATGCCTTTAACCCAGGAACTATTCGGGGTGAGATTCGCGAGAGTGGCTGTAGACATTATAACCGGATTCGTAACGACTCCCGAAGGTAATACTTGTATGATGGTGGTGACGGATTATTACACTAAGTATACACGAGTGTTTCCGATGAAGGACCATAAGGCTGCAACATGTGCTCGAGCGCTGGTGAAAGGTTGGATCCTGTATCTGGGTGTACCACTAATGTTACACAGCGATCAGGGACGGGAATTCGAATCAAATTTGTGGCAGGAGATGTGCCATCAGTTAGCGATTTGTAAGACTCGTACTAATCCATACCGGCCGCAGAGTGATGGACAGGTAGAAAGGTTTAATCGAACCCTGATACAAGTATTAAAGGGACTAGTAAATCAGAGAATGGATGACTGGGATGAACAATGTGACTTTGTATGTCATGCCTATAACAGCACCGTACATGCTAGCACTAACTGTTCCCCTAACTTACTAGTGTTCGGGGAGGATCTGATCATGCCCGCGGACCTGGTTTTTGGGGTAGTAGGAATGAACCCGGAGGTACCATGTCAGATAATGTTTGTGGAGGCTCTGAAAGAACAGTTTAAAAATGCATACGAATTGGTTAGACAAGAGTTACAGAAGAATGCTAAATGGCAGAAGGTCGGTTATGACACGAATCTTAAGACTAGAAGATACGAAGTGGGAGAATTGGTAGGCAGGTACCATGAACCGTTAGTAGGGATTAAATTAAGTGATAATTGGGATGGACCTTGGCGGATCACACAGCGGATCAGTGACAATACTGTGCTAATGAGGGATACGCATGGTAGGAATCAGAAATCCAACGTTGATCGGCTGAAACCGTGGAAAGGAAGGGAGTACTCCGCGGAAATGTTCAAGATGGGAACGGATGAATTAAATCAGATGAAGAAAGAAATAAAGAATATGGCTGTAAAACGTGGGGTGGGACGCCCGAAGAAACGGAAGGTGCAGGACGAAAACTCGCCAACACGATCGGTGGGTAAGAAATCCAAAGTCTCGGCAGGCGAAGGGAAGCGCAGGGGGAAGACGTTGAGTGTGGCCCGCTCACCGTCCGAAAAGGCCCCTGTCGTCACCAGGTACCTAAAACCTCACCCAGAAGGGGTGAGACGCAGTCCTAGATTGAACCCAGGGACTGCAATTACCTAGCCTGAATCACAACGAATGTAATCCAGTTTTATGTTATGTCATATGATTATCCGGTGGGCAGACCGGGTATATCTGTCCTATGTGTTGGAACGATACCCAGGCACTGGAGGAGGGGATTAATTAACCGGATTAGAGTGTTCCTGAGGGTGGTGGACGGATAATCCGGCGGGTTGAGCATATGCCACCTGTAAATACATCTACTTATACTCCTGACGAGCTCACTCCGAACCAATGAAAGACTCCGACAGACAGCAATTAGTACCGTAATGAATGGCGCGAAAACCCTTTTGTTTACATCTGGAACGAGGTCATGAGGTCACGCCCCGAGCGAGATCTCATGGGGTAACACGCATGCGCGGAAGGTCGTTCCGGGTGAAAGAACCGCCATATTGATTTTTGGTGGACCAAAGGTCAACAGCGAGCGCACGAGGAGCAGTTGTTTTCAAAGCGAATTAGAGTTGTAAATCAAGGTTAGTGGGAGACCCGGGTTGCTTGTGACCACAGGCACCCGGTGAGGACCAGGAAACTGAAATTTATTTGAACCGTACCCCGAGAAAGAGACCGAAACATGGCGAGTTCTTGCCAACCCGTAGATGACAGTATCGATATGACCGATGTCATGGATGAACCGCTCTCACCCATCACTAGAACCGAAGACGCTGCATTAGGCAACGTGAGTATGGAGGAGGAAACGGGACAGTACGACGAGAATGGCCGGTCTGTTTTTAAAGTTGTTACCACCGAACATACCGAACCCGACAAGAAGGGATTCGTGAGCCGTTACGATGGCCGGGAGCTATTTCTGGCTGATGAACTGACCGTAGTCCCGGAAGGAGGAGTACCGAGAACTCTTCCGAATGAACTGCGGGACTGTTTGATCTCTATATTGGGGGCTGATGTTTATGAATCGTTACCGTCAAACTGGCTGCTATTCTTTCCCGAGATGCAGAAGGGATTGAACGTGCACTAAGGGTTTCGCAAGGCGGTATTTGACTGCGAGGTGATGTACCGGGAGAAACGAATGCCGGTAATCCCAGTCAGTGTTCCGGGAACGACTCGAGTAGGAATAACCGGACTCGACATCCAGGCGGATATATATTTTAGAGAACCGGAAAAGAAGATCTTGCCTCGAAACGTAGAATGTTGGGAGAAGCTAGCGAACCGGAAAAGGAAAACTAAACTATACAGTATCGACATCGATGAGTTTTATGATCGATTGGAGGAGAGCGACGATGATCCGTCTCGCAGAGACGAGATCATAAGTGCTCTGATCCGAGAAGGAAAGAAAACCAAGGGATATGATCCGAAAATGAACAGAGACCCGTCCGAAGAGGACGAGAAGGAGAGGATAGCAGAAAAGTTAAGGAAAGACGCGGTAGAGAAAGGAAAGGTAGTGCTCCGGAAATCGAAAGTAAAGAAGGACAAGAGTGAGGAAAGTCTGACGGACACGGATTCGTCCGACTTTGAGAAAGTTCTGAGTCCGAAAGAGAAACGAGCTGCTAAGAAAGGGGGGAAGTGTAAGAACCCGAAAACGCCAATAGTAGATCTAACAGTTGACCCGAAGACAGTAGTGAAGGTAACTGAAGGATTGAAACAGAAGGAACCGACGTCCGGACAGCTGAAGGCAATACAGGCTGCTGCAAGTGCCGGGGTAGGGGCCATAATAGAGAAAAGGAAGCTGAAGGATAACGTCGGATCGGGGGAGGATGAGAATATGAGTGAGGGGGAAGGTGAACAGGAAGAGGAGGGGGATGAACCGACGGAGAAAGTTCCGAAACCGAAAATGACAGAGGAGGAATTTGAGCGGTTGCAGGAGGTGTACAAAAATTCAAACACCGAGTTCCGTCTGTTCGTACCCGCCTCGTTCGAGGAATGCGCCAAAGGACCGACCAAATATGGCTGCCCCACGGAATATAACATGGAAAACGAATCGGATGATGAAGATTGGCTCCGACCGACTATCAAAGACCCGCTACCGTCTGACCACTACGAATGGTGGTTCAACCAGATCCGGCATCATTCGGATGCATACTACAGTAGGGATCATCGTTGGAAAATCCGATGGGCCTACAAAGAGTGGTATTTGGTGAAGGGGGAAACCATCTGTCCGTTTGCCTTGTGCTTAAAGAATCCGAGACCGAAACATTACACAACGGCCCGTAGATTCCTCCGGCACCTAACCGAACGACATATGCATCACTCGGTGGTGTACGAATGTCAGAAGACGGAGGCGACCCGAGAAAATCAGAAATGTGATGGCTGTGTAACGACTCGGAGGGCGAACATGGTTCGCCATTAAAAAAACTGTCACACTCCGGGTATGAGTGCTACTGTGGCCCGAATCAATAATTTGCACCGATTATGGAGAGAGAAATACGACCGAATGGGCAGGGAAGATTTTCAGGGGATATCGACCATGACGGAATCCTACTGTGAGGTAGCCGACGCCCGTAATGGTAAACTGAGTGCTCGAACCGCCTTGTTACTGGATCGGGGGAAGTTTGATATGCCCCAGGAAATGTGGAACCAGGTAGCTGAGTTCCGAGGGGATCCACCTAGGAATCGAACTGACACTAAACGTCAGGCAAGCCGAAGTCCGGCACGGGGTGATGCAAAACGGGGCCGGGACGAATCACCTTCAACCTTCCGGGTACCCCACAACCGATCCGCCACGACTGCGTATCAGTCACCTTTGAACCGTGGCCCGATCAAACTTACCCCACCTGCTCCGTCTAAACCCGCTCCGTGTAAACCCACTCCGAGTCCAGCTGATCCGTTAGTATGGAGACAGCCGTCGGTTCCGTCCGATGATACAACGGACTACCCGGAATTACAGCTACCTCAGAGTTCGCTGAAACCACCAGCAACTCCGATGACCACTGTGCCCGATAACCGGCTCCGGATGTCTACGAAACCGGTAGTACACTATTTCGCAGCGGCTGAGAAAGTTGAATGTGAGGGTGCTCAGAAATTAGTAGATGAATTTCAGGAGGCACAGAAGGAGTTAGCGATCCGTTTCAACGCCGGGGTCGTTAACCTGTTTGCTGATTCGGTGGTCGCCATTCAGAAGACACATAAGGACCGTTATAAAGAAGAGAATGACAAGGCATTGGAGGAGGCTCGGGCTGAATTAGAGAAGGTCTACATTGACAAGGAAAAGATGTTGAATGAAGAAAAGGCTAAATTAGAGCAGGATCGTAAAACCGTTACTTCCAGCACCGCCTTACTGCGGAGGAAACTATCTGATCTCGATGCCAAAAATGAGGCAATGAACGTTAAGTTCCTTGAATGTTTCGGAGTGTTTCTGGACGAATGGGATGGGACCCGATCCGCCGCGCTAAAACTCCTGGAGGAGAAGGACGCTTTAGACGGATAGGGTGTGATGAACCGTATTGGGGCTGAATCGGAATGGTAGGGGTAGTAGAATCGAATGGGACGTACGGGGAAAAGAAGAGGAGAGCACCTTTACACCCGCTGACAGACGTAAGTCTGAAGGCGTGCCTGATCCATCAATTCCAACAAGGATCAGGGAACGAGGAGCTACGACTGGAGATGAGAGATGATACAAGCGATATGATGCGGACCCGGAAAAACTCGAGGGAAAGAAGTGGAGAGCACCTTTACACCCACCATAAGATTCGCTCTTCTTGGTGTGCCTGATCGAAGCCAACAACGATCAGGAAAGCTGTTGAAGAGGAGAGCGCCACGGACCCGCTGTCTAAATTTTTTTGACAAGCGTGCCTGATCAATAATAGTACATTGATCAGGGAGCAGTGTATATATTGTATAAACTGTTATTCTGGATAAAGAGTAGAGCTGTGATAGTATATATTTTCGGTATGTGTCATATGTATATATATCCCCACGTGGGTGCACGAGTGTTACTAAGTTAATATGAAGCGTGTTAAGCCGTTCGTATTGATAATACTTGTGCCATGTTTAATGTACAACAAATGTGTGTATAGTGTTATTCGAGTCGTATGCTTTGCATACCCCTATGTGTATAATAGACATAACGTCATTTTTTTATATATTAGTGTATACCTAGAAGGTATCCGTTTAAAAAAAAAAAAAAAGTGTATGTTTTGTCTAGGGGGGGTTATGTAGGGGACTCGAATCCCACTCGGATCGCAGTTATGTAAACCACCATAAGATGCTAGTTCGTGACCCGTATACAGAGGGCGCGAGTGTTGATAAAGGGGGCGCTGCGATCGGGTAGGGTGGGATATATAAGGCCAGAAGGCTCAGTGGTAGACAGACCTCATCAGGTCTCGTCCCGAACAAGAACCGAACTTAGATTACTGTAGTAGGAAACGTGAATAAAACTCTCTCTCTTTGCATCCAGAACGTATAAAGAACCTTCCGAGTTGTTTATTCTGCGACCGTAAAATACTAAACTCTACACTATGCTATTAAAGTTTTTCTGGCCCAAATATGGAAACTAACATATTCAGGCATGCATTGGATAAAAGTATGGAATTTGCCCTTCATATGATATCACCTATGCAGTATGGACAATATGATAAGTAAAGAACAATGATAAGCAAGGCAGCAGCAACATTGTTAGGGAAGGGAGACATTAGGTGTAAACAGACTGTTTTGTGCCAGGTTCCAAAGTTATTGATAGCTGTGAGATCATTGTCTGTGTGGTGTAAAGCAGGCGTGTAAACAGCTGCCAACCTCCACCTGCCTGGTTCTTATACACCCAGTTCCTGAAGCCTATGGTATATAATGGGTGACTATTGAGAAAGGAGACCCTTGAGAGTCTGTGAAGTCATTTTTGAGATTAAAAGCTGTGTGTTGGAAACAGTTCCTTACCACCATCTAAATGCTTCCAATACCAAAGTGCCATGAGACTATTAATTCATTTAAAATGCCCGGTTACTTATGTGTATTAAATGATGGGTAGCAGGGCGGGGATGCCTTCAGAGAAAGATGGCATTCATTATTATATTATGATATAAAAAGTTCAATTATTTGTTTGGTTACATGTCACTGTCACTAAATGAGGCTGAGGCATAATTGGCATGGAGAGTATCTCTAGCTGAAGGACACCCCCACCCAAGCAGAGGTTTAGTAGGCAGCAGGACTGTTCCCACCAAGGGGTCAGACAGTACTGGTATATGGCAGGACCCAGCCACTGTAGTATAACCTCACACAGTGGTTGTTGCCAATACCATTCAGATCAGGAGAATGGACATACTGGTATCCTTCAGCGTGACTAATGACATACGTGGTATCTCACAGTTAACACACACAGACATCTCTCCAATGCGATGTCAGATTAAATGCTTTTACATACCTGTAATTACTGGCCATCTATGTCATGCGAACCACATTTAAGGTTTAATTCATGTCATTACATGTTCTGTACTTCAATGCTGATCAGCATATTCATTCATACATAAATAATGAGGATAATAATGCATCATTAATTAAAGATACTCTATCATGCTTAATAACATGTCTATTGTTAAACATTGCTTAACTTGTTCAACGTTTGCTGAAATAGTCACATAATGTTTGTTTAAAATGTTCACAGCAAATTTAGTCCTTTTCATAGAAAGGTGAGGACATGCGTTTGTGAGAGTGCACTCTTATTTGAACTTCAATGAGCCTCACAGAAAGTCTTATCCCCTCCTCACTAAGGGGATGTAAGCGCCACTTCCTCTGTTGAATAAAATCTAATCTGAACTAAGACACAATTACCTAATCAGTATTGGATTCCTGCACACAATGGCAACTCTGAAGGTTTTGCCATTATTGGTTCCAGTCCATGAAAGCTGGATGGTCTGAACATATAGACACCACTCCTTGCTAGATACAAATCTGCACAAACTAAAAATGTCAAAGTAGAGATCCTGCTAAGTGATAATCTACTCTAGTGTTTATCTCCCTCCCTTATATATTATCCATATCAGCCTGCTTAGGGATCAAGTTGCATCGAGCGAGGCATGGCTGGGTGTGAGGATGGCAGAAAGTAGAGTAGACAGGAGATAGGCTGGGGATGACAGGGACAAATGGAGGCAAAGAGGCATGCTAGGATGAATGTAAAAATGTGGCAGAAATATTGGAAGTGATCACCATAGCTAAATCTAACATTTTGGATAGAATCCATACTGGGTAGGACTAAAACTTGAATTCCATTAAAATCAATAAAAAGAGTGTATTTGGTGCATAACATATTGGTCCTCTTCCATGCAGTCACTGCTACCTTGGAAATGATCACCATTAACACCACCTTCCTAACCAGTCTGTCAATTTCCTGTCTCACGGCCTGATAGGCTACTTTATCTCCTGCTAGGGTACGTTTCCCAGGGGTTGGCAATGGCTCCATTTTGGTATAGCAAAGCATTTCAAACAGCAGTGAAATACACCATGTATCTTCTATTAAAGGGTGTCTACTCCCTGCCATCCATGAGAATAGATCCCTTTACATAGTTTGTGGTCATCCATTGACGTATCACACTTGTCACAGTGTGTAACAGACATTCAGTGGAGTCAAGTTATATCGTAATTTTTGATTTTGTCTTCTTGATTTACTAAATAGTGTTTTGGTTCTGAAATTGTTTTTTTATTCTTAATTCTGTTGCTATTGAGTAGAAAATCAAATATACCATCTCACTATAAATCTCCAGCCCCCTCACTGCCCTAATGTTAAGGCTAGGCTCTTCTATTACCCATTACACCCAGCAACCAAAGCCAGACCAATCTACGCCTCCCCATATCATGCATTATAGATCACAGGCAGTTCAAAGGTTTGGGAATCGGCCCATCTTCCTTGATGATGCCTCTGCCATGCTATTCATTATTCTTGCATTTCTACTTCAAAGTAAAGTGTAAATATAATAGATAAAGTCACAAAGGGACTTAGATGGGAAAAGTTCCTACAACAGACATGAACCTCATACCACCAGGTCCCTTACCAAGTTCTTGTAATGGGCAAGGCAGAACCAAAGATCAGAGAGTTTTAAATCTGGGTGACGTTAATCTATAGAGAGGTGGCTCTGAATATTAGCATTGAAGTTCAACAGGAGATAATTAGCTGGGTTTGGCATAGAGGTCTAATCAATAAGAAGGTATTTGAAGTTTAACCACTAATGTTTTTATTTTGAGAAATGTAAGTTTCCTTTGCCAGAACTTTTAGTATCAGGCTCAAAAGATATGAAAAATTGTGCGACATTAATTTTGAAAATGGGGCCGAGGTCCAAGTACTGTAAAATATCTAATCAGAGGTACACATGGAGGTGTTGGAAGCCCCTAATTTATTCAGTGGCCCAGCATTGGAGCCTTCAGGATGTATGCTCTCAGGATACATACATAATGGTTTCGGGAGTAGATTGTGGTTGCTACACTTTCACATTTTGTCACTACCTCCTGCTATAGACTGCTCCACCTTGCCTTCTGACAAGCGGCTTGCAGCAAGTTGATCTTTGTGTGAGGAATGCAGGGAGGCAATGTGTGGGCGACTCCTGTAGTGAGAGGAGCTGTTCTCTGACGTAACAGACAGTAGGATATTTTAGAAAGGACAAAGTGAGACATGATACTGTTATGATTATTCACAGAGAAGATGATAGTCAAATAATTGAAATCATAATTAGATATCCCTACACTTATAACAGTTCTTTACCTTCAGAATGTCAGGTATTACCTGAGGATATGAGCAGTTTTGGCTAATTGTGTTTCAGAGAAAGAGAGAGAGAGAGAGAGAGAGAGAGAGAGAGAGAGAGAGAGAGAGAGGGGGGGGGAGAAATGGCAATAATAGATGTGGATGTGGGGAGCATCAACACTGTTTCCGCAGCTGTCAGTCATGTTGGTGTAATTTTGGTAGTTCAGTAAGAGCTGTGTGTGTGGCAGTTAGGTAGATAAGGTCTACTCATGTCACAGGGTGGAGGCTGCAGCCATGTTGTCTGGTTTGGCTCGGAAGGATTAACCTACATTAGGTATTACGAGGTACATTCACCACAGGCACTGCAGAGGGGAGGGGGGGGAGAAAAAGGCGATGGGGGAAGGTGGAAGGAAAAGAAGAGCAGAGGAACTATGGAGGAGGACAGAAAAGAAGTAGAGGGCATTTGAATGAAGGTGTTTAAGTTCAGGAAGAGGGGAAGTGCTTAAAACTTAAAGAGCAGAGAATTAGAAAAGTGCAGACTTTTCCATTAATGCATTTATTAAAGGGATCAAAATAACAAAAGAAAATTTTAGAAAGGACAAAGTGAGACATGATGCTGTTATGATCACGGAGAAGGTCAAAAAATTGAAGTCATAATCATAATTATCCCTATAAATATAACATTTCTTGACTTTTAGAATGTCAGATATGATCTGAGGATATGAGCTGTTTTGGTTAATTGTGTCTTGAGTCTCTTGGTTTGGCTCAGAAGGAGGCATGTTTAACCTATATTATGTATTACTAGTTACCTCCACCACAGGCACTGCAGAGGGAGGGATCGAGAGAAAAAGTGGTGGGGAAAGGTAGGAAAGGGAAAAGATGAGCAGAGGGACTGTGCAGGAGGACAAAAAACAGTATAAGTGTATTTGAATGACAGAAATAACTGAAAGTGTTTTACTTAGGGAAGGGTTTAGGTGCTTGGAGCTGAAAGAGCAGAGAATTAAAAAAGTGCAGACTTTTCCATAAATGCATTTAAGTGATCAAAATAGCACTTTGCAATAAAACCAGTTAAAATATTGATATAATTATAATCATTATCTAGTCCTCCCTCAAGCCTATCCCTTCTTTCTCCCTTCCTCACATTCCTCTTTTTACACATCCAATTAAAGTGGAAAGCTCCCCATGGATGGTGATATATACAAACACCCATGTGTCAACCTCTAGACTTGCCCAGACACTCACCTGTCTAATATGATTTAGAACCTGGTATTTCAAATTGACCAATGGGAGAGCAGGGTTTGGGGGTGTCTATATGCCGTAGACCCCATGGTCATTTAGGGTAATTTAAAGGTAATAAAATGGTCATTAAATACCAGGTTCTAAGTCGGATAGATCCCATTAACTCGGGGACTATGTCATTTAGACAGCCTCCCTACGGTCGGTGTCTAAATGCCATAGACCCCTCGTACAGGGATCTATCCTTAACGTGACCCTGTGCCCATGAATCTAGAGCAAGGTTGATAATTCGGATGTATCTGGGACAGGACTCAGGTGACTACAGGCAACATGAAGTGGTCTGTGGCATGTGCAGTTGCAATTTGATACAAAACCAGTAGGATAATTCATCCCGATCCTCTCTCACCTCTCCATTAATAATGCCTTGGGTATGGTGTGAGTGCAAACCAAGTCATTATCAGTCAATTCACGTTAACAAGTGTGGTACTAGTGTGGTACTAGTGTGGGAGTTCTAGTGCAAGGCATCAATACAAGATGCCTAATGGACACTGATTTGAAGCAATAACAGTCAATCTATTCACATCTGCAATATGTAGTAGCAGAATTTTAAATATTCATGACAGAAAAGCCTCATATCAGTACAGATTAAAATTATTTTTTTTTGGCTGTGCATATTTTCAAGAATTTTGTTGAAATAAATCCTCAAAAATATGCACTGCACATATGTTTATTCAATATCTTGTACAACTATCATATTTCGAAATATTTGGATTTAAATATATGTGAAATTGTTCTTTTTAGTGAATTCGCAAAATAATTATTCATATGAAAATGCCTAGATTTACAGTAGGCTGGGTTAATTGACACATAGACATTGGGAGGGAAATTATGAGGTGTTTTTCTGACATATGAAGGCAGACCTGTGGCTGTTTTATCTAACATGATGTTACTGCCCGAGGACATCAGAGGAGTCTACATGCCATTTGCTGTTTCCACTTAATGCATATTCAACTGGATGAGTCCTTTTTATATTGTACATCAATAAGCTCTTTGTACAGATCTGTATAGAATACTTACTCATGTAGGGAAGGGTCCTCATGGTGGCCTATTATGTCAAACGTTACCATGGGAATCCCTATAGAGGTAATGATAGAGAAATTTGGTCATCTTAAAGCCATACACTTGTTATATGATGGCAGGATACAGAGGGACAATGTACTTGTCATGAAACATTTGGTCCACATATGGAGTGTCTCAGGTAACTGGAGATGCTTAGAAACTTTAATTGTATTGAAGTTTAGCCTTGTATGACTATAGTTATGTTCAAATCTAAAACATGCCTTTTGTATTTGGTCTTGTACTGCAGCTCTCGGAGTTGTGGTACTTCTGCTATCACCTGCAGCTAATAGTTCCACAAGCAGCCTGTAGGTGGGGCAGTGAGCTTCTGCTGCTGCTGCGGCTCTGACTACTGGCCGCTGGGTGACGAGGGAAATGGTTCTATACCCTCCCTCAGCTGTAACCCAGCTGGTGGTGGAGAAAGGTGGCAGTGAGGAGCCCAGTGTTGGAGCTGGTGGTTGAGGAAGGCAGCCTGGCTTGTGGCTGTTTCCACAGAATGGTGCCACCTGGTGAATGCACCTTGCATGCCTTTTGCTTCCACTTATATGTAGCATATAGGAACATGAGGGGAAGGAATGGACCTACCAGTGAAGTAGCTAGGTGAATGTGACTCGTGATGGAGATACCTGCTACCCTCTTTAATGCCGACACCACTGGATCGTCTCCCTAATAGCTAAGCCATCTGATTAAATACACAATATAGCCCTTAGCTACAGAATAATTATATACTTATTAACTGGATTTATTCATGTTCGCCACTTAGGATATTCAGTAATTTGTGACCATAGTGGAATTTCCAGGATTAACATGCTGGATCATGTGACTACAGCATATTTACATCTAGTACTCCATATTGAGAGTTATGGTGCCTCATTACATTTACATTGGATATAGATAAATGAGTGCATATGATAGCATGATCATTTAGCTTTTATACAGAAGCGACTACCCTAATTTCCTTAGTGGAGTTGTAAGGTTCACCCTGATGTATATGCATATATCAGTATATGCAGAGTTGCCTAATAACATCTTCTAGTTAAACTGCACCATTACACCTGGAGTAGCTAGACCTTCCCAGATGGATGTGAATTACCCAGCTTAGATTGTCTGGTAACAGAGGAGTGCCCATATACTACTAGATACCCCAGGCACCCCCGACAAACTCTGTGTGGTATCAGGTGTTACTTCTATGTTATATGAGAGGAGCCTCAGGCAGCAGGTAGGTTATTGGTGTAGCTACTGCGTAGCTTATTGCAGTGACTTTTCAAAAGGCAAGTCATATATGGGATCAAAGCCAGAGGAAAGAGTGATATTTCAATAAATCCTTCTGGCCAATTGTTGCGAGGTGTTATTATGGCTCATATTTTTTAAAGTGAGCCTAGGCAAAGCCTAGCCTGAAGCCACAAAGTGGCTTTAGGCTAGGCTTTGCTAGTACTTTATGCAGTGGTCGGAATTCATGGTGGATTTGTAGCATTCAATTGACAAATTCAATGTGGAATTCCCAGCAAATTTACAAACATTGATCAATCAAAACTAGCAAAAACATCTGCGAATTTGAACATCTATCATTTCATCTTTAGATCAGAACGAAAATAAAGGTATTAGGGATGCTTATTGATGCCTATTTTCTACACGGTGCTGTAAAAGGTTTGCTTGCTTGACAAAATGGCCGACACAACGTCTATTTTCACATTCTCCAAGCAGATATAAATTGGTTAGTAACTATGATAAGTAGCTCGACTAAACATCTGGATGGAGAGTGTCTCAGTTACATCACAGTCTTGGTAACGTCACTACTTCACTAAGCAACATCGCTACGTCACTTAGCAACATTGCTACGTCACCTAGCAATGACGTTGCTTAGTGCAGAGTCCAAATTGTTATGTTTTATGAGGCACAGATTGCCGTGGGAATGGGGCACAGTTTGTAGTCGGAATGGGGCACAGTTTGAAGTCGGAATGGGGCACAGCTTGTAGTCGGAATGGGGCACAGTTTGGTGTCGGAACTAGTCGGAATGGGGCACAGATTGCCCTGGGAATGGGGCACAGTTTGTAGTTGGAATGGGGCACAGTTTGGCGTCGGAATGGGGCACAGTTTGGCGTCGGAATGGGGTAGGCCTACCAGGGTATCTATGCCTGACGTGAAAGATAGGGGAGGCTTAAATTAGTAGGCCTATGGGCCTATAAGATGGAGTGGGGAGGGGGCTCACTTTTTTCCAGCGTCAATACCAATTTTAATTTAACAAGGATGTATCTCGCAATTCTTTCATCTGGCCATCTGGATATATCATGACCTTTGCTTTAGTGTAATCCTTCTGATCAATGTCTGAGTATGCAAAAATCCAGGGAAGGGGTGTAAAACAAGCAATTTTTAACATTAGTTATAGAGTCTGTGTTAAAGAATAGTTTTTTGAAGACAGTGGGGAAAAAACCTGTTATCAAGAAAATACCCCAGAACCGATAATATAACTGTCACCAACAGTCATGTTAATGCCAGACAGTAATATCAAAAAAAGGTCAGTAATCAGATTGACCACCAGCATCGTAGAGATAATCCCAATAAGCCGTGAAACAAATACCCTTCAGGCTGGGAGGTCCTTTTACTATACACTGGTTAACCTCCAAAGGCAATAAGGTTCATCTCAAAATGTGCCGGGATAATTGCTTACTCAGCCTTTCTGCAAGGACCAGAGGGCAGAGGGTTTGGGGATGTACATGGTATGGCAGAGAGAGGATGTGGAGACAGATGCCTAAGGCACCACCTCACTAGGAGACTTCTGCATGTCTCAATGAACTTCATTAGGGCTAAGTCTATCCCTGTAGCCCAACTTACTGACAGGTTATGGTGAGCTGAGGGAGGGATAAGAATCGTTTAGTGAGCCTGGGGGCATTCTCCTGAGCCACACAGTAGACTTGGTGACCTTACTACCAAACAGCTCTATTGTTAGGGTCACACTTTCTGTTTGAGACCCTCTAGGCTGGGTGTAATATACAGAGGGAGGGATTTAGGTCAACTTACTGATTTTGTTCCGGGGAGCTGCTGAGGAACAGCCATGGTTCAAAGAGCCAGGAGCAATTATCATGAGCCACACAGTAAATAAAATACATTTTTACCTGGAACAGCTTTAGTGTCAGGGTCAGACTTTCTGTTTGAGGCTATAGGCAGGGATGCACAGAGGCATGGATGCACAAATGGAGTGATGGCTGGTTGGAGGGTGGAGGGAGGGTGGTCGCAGGGGGTGAGGGAGTGAAAGAGGGAGAGGTGCCCACTTGAAGCTATTGTGGCATTGACTTTATTCATACTGTCACTGATAGAGCCCATCTCCATATATAGGCTAAGTATACAAACTGTTATCTCCCAGTAGTATTCTCCATTACTGCAACCCCTGGTACTGTAGCTGGCTAGGATTCTTTTTGTCTGAGATGCCATACTTCATACCTAGGGGACACCACACCATCATTTTTTATCATGTCGTAGTTATTGTGGCAAATGAGTTGGACAAAGCAGTTGTCAAACTGCACAAGACAGTCTGTGCTCACAGACAGGCCTATGGCTACTTGTACTAAGTGTACATTGTTGACATATTAATTAAGCCAGGTGAATATGAAAACCCTGATTACACGTACCATCGAATACCACTGTAATATATGTCACAACAACCTGTATGTTCTACTAATGAAGATAAGATCATGAATTAGGTGTCCACCAAAAAAGCTTCGGGCGACGGATCACCCCCCCCCCCTCTTGCAATCATGCATAACAAGACTAACTGGAAGCTTTCCCCCCCTCCCCCCCTCAACTTGTTATCATTTATCATATCATTCATCAAAAGCATTACTCACTACAATATTATTGGAAGGCTGAGGCCTTTTATACACTTATAAAATGAGTAGTTGTTTTGAGCCAGCTGACTTTGACAACCATAAAGGTCTAGTAGTCATGGCTTGTAATATATGTAGCCTATATGGAAAAACTATTAGGATTTCCTACTTCCTTCCCTATGCAGACATTATGGGTGTATGTGAAACATGGTTAGACAAGCACCATGATACCTCAATGGTATCGTACCCAGGCTATAATATTGTAAGGACAGACCGTAGACCCCATGTTGATAAGGACTGTGGTGGCCTACTTTTCTATGTAAGAGAGGATATGGCTATAACTGTATGTGATGAAGAATCAATAATATGCCCCAACTATGAGGTACTAACACTCATTCTTGAATTCCATACAACGTTGTATAAGGTCATACTGGTATACAAACCCCCAGAGGTTGGAAACCAACCCATTATTGACTATCTAAATAACATACTGGACAATACTTTACCTACACGTAAGTTGATCATTATGGGTGATTTTAACATAGATCTTCTAACGCTCACTAGGGCAGACGAGAGGCGCATAAATTCCCTAAAAAGTCATAATGGCCTTAGCCAGCTTATAACTGTTCCAACCAGAGTAAAGGATGGTACCAGCACTCTGATTGACCATTTGATACGGTATCACACCCTATTTTACTTCAAAAGCTACAGGATATTGGACTTAGCGAAAATAGCTGTAATTGGTTTAAATCTTATCTTAGCAACAGAACACAAAGTATTCTTGTCAACAACGAACAGTCCAAGACACTCCCCATTACTTATGGGGTACCCCAAGGATCCACAGCTGGTCCTATTCTTTTCATTATTTACATTAATGACATCGTTCACCATGTTGGTGACTGCCACATAACATTATATGCTGATGATGCAGTAATTTCATCAACATACCCAGCACAGCTCCAGCGTGCAATCAATAGTCTTTCTGACTGGTGTATAAGAAATTCACTGACTATAAATGAGTCAAAAACAAAATGGATGTATTTAGGCCCAAAACCTCCCCAATATAGTTTTACTGCAAATGGCAGAGAGTTAGAGGAAGTAAATATCTTCAATTACTTGGGAATAAAATTAGATAACAATCTTGACTTTGCAAAGCACATTACATCCCTCTATGACAAAACCTCCTCAAAGGTAATTCAGCTAGCAAGAATTAAGAAGTTTACTGACACAAATACATCAGTCACTATTTATAAGAGTACCATCCTACCTCATCTGGACTATGGTGATGTGGTTTATGACAATAATTCAAACGATCATCTTAAAAGGTTACAGCTAATACAAAATAAAGCCCTCAGAATTTCTCACAATGTAAGATTAGGCCCAAATCCCAGATTGAATACAGCCCAGTTACATCATAATGCTAAACTTAGACCCCTCAAGGAGAGGAGAATAATACACCTTTTACATTATGCTTTTTACTTAAAGAACACAGGCTTACATATTGACAATAGGAGGCTACAAACGAGACATTTCGACGGAGTCAGGCTCTGTCAAGTTAGAGTCAGGCACCCTGTGTATGAGAGATCACTTCCCTACAGAGCAATAGGCATCTGGAACAATTTAAAAACAAAATATACCCTCATTGAAGAGAAATTTATATTTAAAGAAAGTATTGGGAACGATTTTCCCAACTGCTTTATCATCCCAATAGCCATATAGAAAGCCTAACTAGTTACACCTTGCATAGCTGATGGAATTTCCACAGCTATTTTGATGGCTAATTTTGATAGCTATTATGATAGGAACTAATACTAACCACTCATACTAGTACTTGCAATGCCAGACTGTTTTCTGTCTCAGATGGAATTTCCACTGAGTATCCAAATCTCCTCTCTTTCAGCTTGAGAATCATGTCACCTCTACCTCACATATAATGTATTATTTCCATCTATAGTGATGTATGACACCCAAAATTAAATGCTGTATAGTTGTTTGTACCATGTTCTAGAAATTATAATGAACATTGTTGGTAGATGGAATTTCCACTGCCAAATAGTTAATACCCCCATTATCCATGCATGTTTCTCTGCATCATGAAAGGTAACACCCACAATTGAGAGTGTATACATATCCTCAGTCCAACATAACATATGAAAACTTAGATGTTACCAACCTCCACCCTCGCCCCCAACCCCCCCCCCCCCCCCCCGATGTGACCTCAACGCATTTGGTGAATGTGTAATCTTTATTCAGTCATTTCATTTGTACATAAACTCATTATCAAGCTGCTTAACAGCTTGAACTGCTTCCGTATGTCATGTTGTGTAGACATAATAAGATTTATCTGAAATACCAAGGAAATAGGAGCATATGGAATTTCCAATGCCCTACTATAACATGTATTATAATATATTACATTATTACACCGATGTATCTTCATAGCATACCTTGCCATCTGAGCCAAGATATTCATTATACCTGTTGCTGCCATACTCACATTCATATATCAGACATTTACATATGGGCCCAGGTGGCAGAACGGCCAGCCGAACCTGGTGAAAAACTTGTATTTGTAAAACATTTTTGCCCAAATAAAACCTTGTCAAAAAATTGTGTAAGCAAAAGGACTGGAGTATGTAGTCGATAACTCTTGTGTAGGCTTTAGTCATCCAGAGGTCATGACTTGAATGACAGTTTATAGCCTGAGTATGATAACAGGGTCTTTAATATGACATCGAAATAAGATAACAACATCATTACTCTATGATATAGGAGGTAGTTTTACAGTATTGTTCAATTCCATTTCCACAATCTAAAGTATTATATTTAATGAAGTAACTTTTTCACAATCTACAAACACAAACAAAAGCACCCCTCTCATTCCACAAGCACTATGGAGCATACTCCTCCCAATCCTTTCTTTCCTGTCCTCCTGTGTAGTGGTGGATCAGTGTGTGTGTGCCAATAGGCAAATAAAGAAGTCAATTCCCATCAACTGTTGATGCAGTAGAGGGGATCCACATGGGAATATGATGCCTCTATTTTGATGACGCTTTGATGAAGCCACAAACAAGGCTCCAGACTGTCAATCCCATGTCAGCAGGATAATGACAAGCCATGAAATAGTCATGAACCTGGTGTGTCTCACTGCTATGTGAGTTAAGGTGTGAAGTATCAGTGTTAAGATACAAAGTAGACACCTGATTGGATGCTAAAACTGCCAATCAAAAACTTATAGAAGCAGTTACACCTGTAAAGTGCACTAGCACAATTTCCAGTAGTCTGCAATGCCTCAACCCAAATAAATATTTAGAAGTAGTGATGATCAGATAATGAATGTACAGACACATTACAAGAAAATGTACTTAGTCAATTCCTATGAATATATCAATGCCCCACACCATGGATTTTATAGGCAGCTTTATTACCCCAACCCTACCCTACTGCTTGTGTCCTCCTATAGAGATTATATGGCTGCCTGGAGCACTCCTGTGGGCCCCTTTCCGTGTCCTCCAACCCCTTAACAATCCTTTCTCTCCCTACCTTAGGCTCCTACCCTTAAGGGCCCTGCCTATGTTCACTAATGTTGCATGTCCTGCCTGTCCTTTGCCACAGAGTAATATGAAACCTGCGAAAAGTAACTCTACTAACCCCTTTTATTGTCTGCCTGCAGGAGGTTGGTGCCTCTCACATGCACTGCACCTGCACAGCGACACTATGGCCAACCTCTGAAGGCAGTGTTAGATGGAGTACCATTTCTGTAGAACTGATTGCCGTCCAAAGATGTTTGATACTGTTGTGGAGAAATTTTTCGAGTCCCCATTTTAAAATATAGTAACGCGCGGGGGAGATTTCTTTGACCCTTCCCACCCTAGAGGGGTCAAATTATTGTTGCTCCCCTCAAACCCACCAACCCCCACCTGTGGATGAATAATGATCACTCCCTTAGTTTACGGATTACCACCAATTTTGTGATTAGTACAGATGAAATGACAGATATGTATCTGGGGCCTTACTGATGTCATTACTCAAGGACGTACCGAGTCGCAGAATTCACCTGCTGTGCATATCAAATATATAACCAGTCTTACCACTGACAATGAGCAATAAAGTGATGGCTATCCAATATCTAGTCACATATCATGTTAGGAGAGTTTAGAAAGGGGATTAATGCCTTTATTGGCAGGATAATATACACAAAGCCTGAGGGAATGACCATTGTCCTGTATACTTGGTAGACGGTGGCTGATGGATTCCTGTAACCCTTGATCTGTAGATGAAGGTGGGATAAGCTCCAAAACCAACACCATCTCTACACATACTCTACAAGTAGGGATATGGTGCTGAGAGAGAAAGGTTGTACTGATGCTTTTATGACCATATTGGTTGAATGTCTCATCCAGACATTAAACACTGATTGGCAGCTTGTAGATTCCCATATGAGACACCGCTAGTTCAGAAAAGCCTCCTGTCTCAGCACTGGCAGTTGTGCGAATGCTTAATTAATGGGTGATTTCTGTGTTTAAGGATTAATAATATTATGGATCTATATGAGACACATATTGATGTGGCATTCCAGGGAGTAGGGAGTAAGGTAGTGTTCAGAAAGGTAAAGGCAGAGAGAGAGAGAGAGAGAGTTAGCAAGACAGAGTTAGAAAGACAGACAAAGAGGGGGCGAGAGGTATACAGAGACTCAACAGAGAGAGAGAGACAGAGAGGAGAGGCAGGGAGAGACGCAGAGAGGACGGTAGTTGATAATTATATTTAACAAGTTCTGTATAATGTTTGCAATTTGCAGCCTGGTAATATAGTGAATAACCTTGATGGCTATACACAGATACTAGTTCACGATAAACAATACCTTCAGGAATATCTCAAAGTAAAGCATGAGTACTGTTGTTCAACTAGAATTAGGCCTACCATCTTGTTAGAGCCTTGGATATCCTGCTGTCCCTGATGTGTTGGGTGCTGTTTTTGCCATCCATTTACTGCTGATCACAACAGGCGTAGAACCTGCAGTATTATCCCCATAAGAGAGCCCTGCCTTGCACAACTGCATGTCTCTGTGTGCATCCAATTAGTCTGCCATGTCCTAAGCCTCTATGGCACTGCCCCCTTTACCACTCCTCTATACAAGGGTCACACACTAATCTCATATTATATCCTGTTCTGTGGTATAGATACAGCCACAGAGTTTAAGGCCTTCTTCCATATGCCAGTCGACCATTACCAACATGCCTCACACTCCTTTTTTTCTCCTGATATAAGTCAAAGAGGAGAAATTTGTGATATTGGTTATATTGAAAATCTTCAGTTCTTTTTTCTTCAAAATGAATACCAGCACCTGAATGTATTATGCTAATCAATAACTTAACTGTAAGGATATTTGCTCTTGCTAGTAAGAAATGGTTATTTGATTAAATATGTTGTTTTTTTGGCAAAATGTGTGATATGCTTTAGTGGTCAATCACTAGTCATATAACCCCCTTGCTGTGTTATAGGCACCCCTCATCAGTCACTTTGTCTGTATATGTGCAGCAGAAAGGGCCTCTGACCGAGATGTAAGACACAGATTACTCAGTTGCATGTTGGGAAGACTCAGTGCAAAACACAGCCTGGGACACAACTAACTAGTGTGCTCTGATGATATGAGATAACATGAGACAGTTGTGTTGGTGCCTTTATATTGTCAGTGCTCACGCTAGAATAAGTGTTTTCGTACAATGGAAGAATGTTAAGGGGTGTACTAAGTAGACAATTGTTAAGACTCATAAAGAGTATGATAGTCATCTCTTGTTGGCTACTGTACCATGTCTAAAAAAAGAGCAAATACAAAGCCTATTTTTGATCTATTTTGCTTTCATATGCATCCTTAGAGTTCTAAAACAACTTGCCTTAACCAAACCCTGTATTCAAGTATTGGCTCTTTCAGAGTGATGGGATCACAATACAGCTCAGGTTGAACACCTCTTGCTGAGTAAAGCTGATTGGTGATTCAAGCAATGCTGATTTTGACCAGGAGAGCTGAAATTATTACCACTTATCGTCCAGAAGCCAGAAAATTGATGATCATGGTGAACTTGTGGCTTGATGAACCATTGTCCTGGCAGCTCAATGTGACAGCTCATTTATTTAAAAAAAGAGGAATTGTTAATTTCAGGATGAATCAGTCGTATACTGGTGACTGAGACACTGCAGCCAATGTCAGTGATATGACTCTTAATCATGGATGGTAAACAGGCCCCAATAGAATCTGGACAAAACTGAATATCTTTTAGGAGAAATTAATTTATGATATAAACTTAGCCTTTACATGATGTAAAAACTTCAAAAGATCTTAACCAAATCCCCTTTAAAGTTCATGATCTATTTCCAACATGAAGTGAGCCAAATTTAATGCAATTTTAATGTTGTTATCATGGTCTCTCAGTATGATAAAGGCAGTGCACACATCTTCCTCCTGTATTCTAACAATAACAGATGATTACTGTGTGGAAGCTTCATTTTTTATGAAGCACCATCTGTCTTGTGGTAATGGAATAGCCATGTTTAGCTGTTAATGGCAAATGTATGATTGTGGTACGGTCTAGATAATCAAAGCTTTTTTAGATGGGTATTTGTGACAGTAATGTACCCTTCTAGATGCAATTGAAAAAGCAAAACCACGCATACTGTAAGGATAATTTTATCTATCCTAGTTGAAGGAACTTGGCAATTGTAAAACCTCTTTCAATTTGTGCCAGTTGTGTAACATAGGGTGACTGCTATTTAATTGCCACATGCCAATTTTAGAGGTGCTTTTGACTTGTAATTATCTGTGTTTTTGGATTAGGTTCAGGTTACTTACCATGCTTAATGTTTGATTACCTTAAATGACAAAAAGCGGTTATGCCATTTAATGTATATATATATAGAGGACTTTACACAAAAATATTGAAGGAATGGGGGTGCCAGGTCCAGATTGAATCAGGGGTAGGAGATGCATCTGGACTAAGAGACCAACCAACTATAAGACCCGTGCTAATTGCTACCAACATGTAATTACAACAGTCTTTTCTTTGCATCTGTGGCCATGTATTCTCACTAACAGGAGCAGAGAGAAAGAGAAGGCTGTTTTGATTATTATCAGGAATATATGGGAAGATAGTATCCATACTTTAATTACAAGCCCTGAGGGACCCACTCATCCACTCAAATGCTGACAGAGCAGTTCCCTATATTCGACAAACAGAGATATAAGCAGCTAAACATCTGCATCAATGCATGTTCCTACAGGGAAGGATTTTCAGCAAGAACCCTGAGTTGGAAAAGTTGAATGTGCCTTTTAGATAGATGCCAATGGTGCATCACATTCACTTCATACCTAGAGGGACTTAATCTGATCCCAAAATATCCTAAAACTCTCTAATCCCTCTAGTGCCTATTAGGACCATCTTATCAGACCCAGACAATCTGATTTGGATCTTGTGTTAATTCATGTACCTTATTTAGATGATAGTAGATCATACCCTAAGGATATCTACCGAGCTGAAAGGACAAGTTGGTCTGAAAGGACAAGAGGTGATCAAAACAGGTTTCATAGTAAATGATAGAATTCATGGAACACAATATCTATGATCCAATATTGATGCCTGAATCAGTCGATTATGGTCCCCATTACGAGATTAATACCTTCATTAGGCACCATGATGAGTTTCATAATAACAGCCAGTGGCTGATTGTTTAGTACCAAATAAACCTGCATTAAGGTGGGTCGCTACCTCTTGAATATGGACACACTGCGCAGGTATCTGCGCATATAGCTTAAATGTATCAGAATGAGCTAATATTACAGTATCTGATACATATATATGCTGATTAAGCCTTTTAAAAAAATTGGGAAATTTCAAGCAAAATTGAGCATTTTATTGGACTTTGTATAGTTGATATATTTAAAGCTAATGATATTTGCTATATTTATCAAAAGTTAGAACATTGGAACTATTTACCAATAAATCATTATCTAGGATATAGACAAAGCCGCAGGCTGAGTGGGATGCGCCCCAGCCCCACCGAGGGGGGAACGGTACCAAAATATCCTCTGGCCATGGGCCTTTTCCTATATTTCATGGTTTTTATTCTTCAAAATATGTTTAATTGCATATAAATGGCCATAAGAATTTGAACAAATGATGATGTCATAGGCCATGTGATACAGGAGGACCGTATCCCATGGGGGGCATGGGATACGGGATTTCTAGTACTTAAGCATAGTGGTCATCGTATCCACCATGAAATAAGATATAGATCTCATTAAGTTCCTTAGAAAAGCCAAGGGTATCAATTGTAGCCATTTTCTACCCTGATTCTAGCCAATTTACACTTTATTTACTGTCATATGGTAGCAAATGATCTGAACTATTTTCTGAGAAAGTTAAAAAAAATTCTGTTAATTTTGAATACCATTTTTTGCCAATAACGCTACAAATTGATAGCAATTTATTCCTTTTCTTCCCCAAAACATCATATTTTTACCCAGAATTTCATGGCATACAACTGTTAGATTAATTTTGCATTAAAGTGGAACATATAGCCATTTCACATGTGAAGTTTTACATTTCTGTGCATAATGGTTGATATCTAAAAGAATTATTGAAGTTTTCATATTTTTTCTTATTTTTAGAGAAAAGTTTGAATAATTTAATTTGGCAAAATTCTGTATTTAAAAAAGTAGGTCGGGACGCCCATTTTTCTTTTCATTTTCTGTTTCTATATGATTCAGACTGTCTTTAGAAAAAAAAAAGAGATATTCTGTTAACTTTGATCAAAGGGTAGCGACCCACCTTAAGCAACAGACAGAGTTTGATTGCAGAATAATCATTTATGGGAGGGAGAGAGGGAGGGAGGGAGGGAAGAAGTGAGGGAGAGAGGGAGGGAGGGAGGGAGGGAGGGAGAGAGGGAGGAAGGGAGGGAGGGACAGGGACATAGGAAAGGAGGAAGGGATGGAGGGAGGGAGGGAGGGAGGGAAGGTGGGAGGGAGGGAGGGAGGGAGGGAAGGTGGTAGGAAGGGAGGGAGGGAGGGAGGGAGGGAGGGAAGGTGGGAGGAAGGGAAGGTGGGAGGAAGAGAGGGAGGGAATTATAGAGGGAAATGGAAATTGGAAAAACACATTAGCCTCTCAGGCAGCCATTAACACGGGTCACTGGGGGCAGCACTGCAGTAATATGTCATTGTGAAGTGTGTGAAGTAGTCCCAGCTTTACTGACAGACCATGAAAGTGCCCATTTGTATGAATATAGGCAGCAGAGCTGCTCCTATATTGCTAAGTGTGTGTCTAAGAAGTAGAGCTGTACATCGCGATATAAACTGTATTAGTCGGATTCTGAATTTACTTCTACATTCTCTCATATAATGTCTTCCTTCAGGTACCTCACTTACCAGTAGTCCTAGAACTATTTTTCTGTCTGTAAATTGTGACGGTATTTCGAAGTGCCCTGTTGTCATGATGTACCATGTGAGGACTGTAATGACTATAAGTGACTGCCCCGGTACTACTGGTAGGGTGATTAATGAGGGCAATCATTCAGGCAGTGCATTCTGGGCAAAATCTACAGCAGAAACTACTTTAGAGTTTCATGTTGAGATGACATTTAGAGAGGTAGGCTATTCAGCACTAGGTTTTCCTTCTTTACTCACAACCATGTTAATATAAACCTTCTGCATTTATGTTAATTGCACTGCAACAACTGTCTTTCCACTTGAATTTGATTCCTACATAGAGGCCCCCTGGGGAAAACAATAAGAGCTCCCAAAATTCTTCATTTGGCTAAAAATAAAATCATACATGTATTGCTTCTCTTTTTCTCAGGTAGAGTTTACAATGCTCTATGTCTCTTAGAAATGCTTTAAGAGATCCTGATCCCATCATCTTTCCCTGGAGAGAATTCTGTATCTGATACCACTTTCTCATACTCCAGTTTGCTGACAGGTTGGGGCCAGAACACATCCCTGAGGGACTGCCTGGACATGCAAATTTAGAGCGGCATCACTTCCATTAATTTCCAGCCACATCTAGCCTAGTCTGGTGGATGGAATAAAAGTGATATACAATCTGTTTGTAAGAAAAGATTTAGTCACTGCTATCACTATGCTATCAAAATTTTCCTGGCTACAAAGATAGGAAGTGACTTATGCAGGCATGTATTTGGTAAATTCATGAAATTATTCTTCATTATGGTACCACCCATGCAGTATGGACAATGTGATAAGTAAAGAACTATGAGGCAGAAACAACTAACTAAATTAGGAACAATGACAGCTGTGGGAGACATGAGGTACAAACAGACTCTTAGAGCCATAATGAGAAATAATGATGAATAATGAGAAATACATGGTTGTAAAGAGACCACTGAGAGGAGTATGTATGAAGTCATTTATATAACTAGCCCTGAAAGGGCGGGTGTTGAGAACAGTTTCTTACCACCAACTAAATGCCTCCCATACCAAAGTGTTATGAGACTTCAATTCATAAAAAAGGTCCCGTTACCTGTATGTAATAAATGATGGACACTAAGGCCAGAATTTCTTCAGGGAAATGATGTCATACATGATATTTATAGAAAAGGTACCATATTTGTCTTGTTACATTTCACTGTTTCAAAGGCTAAGGTCTCAGACACCTAGTTCTTTATAATATGCTCTGCATGGAGAGTGTCTCTAGCTGAAGGGCACACTCCCCTAGCAGAGGTTTAGTAGGCAGCAGGACAGTTCCCACCAAGGGGTCAGACAGAACCGGTATGTGGGAGGACCCAGCCACATAACAACTGTAGTATAACCTCACACAGTGGTGGTTGGCCATACTTCCAATGTCATACAGTTCAGATGAATGGATCTCAACAGGCGGGTCTCCAATGCAATGTGAGATTAAATGTAGCGCGTAAGCCAAGCCACTTCCGACTGCCAAATTGAGGGTTTGGTCGCCACCATGATTTTTAGATGGGCATATATATAGGGTATCAGAAAATATGAGGTGGCCTTGCCTCAGGAGTAGCTTAAGGTCAGGGCAGGGCTTCAAGGTCAGAGAAGTCTAGAAAAATCTGAAAATCATTGATTCACATATGCAACTGAAAAATCTCTTTAAATTTGAATTTCCCAACAAATAAAATATCTACGGCATACTACTCATTCAGGGCAACATGAAAAAGACAAAAAAGATGATTTTGCTCAAGGTCAACATCATTTTATACAAGGTCAATCTCAGAAAAGTGACTTTTCTATAAAAACGGTCACCTTTCAACTCTAATAGAATCCTCAAAAATATCCAGACATTTGCCATAATGCATGAGGGAATACCTACATAGTTAGGGATCATGGAAAAATGAGGTGGACTTCCATATCACATGGCTTTTGGCAAGGCACGGCCTCATTTCTCGCTGATGCTGTAAAATAGTAGGGTCCACAACAACACGCTTTAAGGGCCAGAACCTGGCAATAACTTTGTCTTTTCATTCATGTTTAACACCTAGAGTATGCTATGTTGTGGGGCCAACCCAAACGACCTTTTAATTTTTATTTTTTAAAGGTCAAGGTCACTTAAATTAAGGTCATATGTACAAAATCACAGGTTTGACAAAAATCAACCTTGGATGGTAATAAAGTTAACAAAAATGTTTATATCCACATCAATATCTGTCTGTGCATAGCATCAAATATATACAGTTAAAGAAAAAATTTGTTCGAAATCCATGTTATAGAGTGAAGAGTAGGTTTAGGTCTCTTGTCACTGGTAATATAAAATAGAAACTGCATATAAACATATTGGTCTCAAATTGTGATAAAATTTCATAAAAAGTTCATCAAATTTAATTGACTATAGTCATCATTACTTTTTTGGATTTGGAAAAGTTTTCTGCAAAACATCTGGGCCCACCAGCAGGAAATACTTTCTTTGTCAGCCCTAATAGGCTAAGGTGGGGTAACACAAAATACTCTTTGAATGTGACCATCATCGAGGTCAAGGTCACTTAATTGCTTTCACAATTTTACATAGATATCTTAAACCATTACTCTGGATTAAATTTACTATAAAGAGTTAAGCATTTAGATCTGACCTTATCTGACCTTCATTGGGCTCAAGGTCATTCAAATTGTGGTTATTGCATATGATACAAACTTATAACTGATGACATGAACATCTAATTTGTACAGTATATTCAGATTTATTGCATTGGACTACTAGTCCATGTCGCTTTCCTCACTTGAGCTGTCACCCATTTGCTCTTGAATCTCATAGTGTATCATATTGGCACAGTCATCCAGTTTACAGGGTTATGTGCACGGCAGCCCATTATCAACACAAGGGCATTAAGATTGCTGGCAAGATCTTGAGCAAGTGCAGGCCATCAATTCTAAGACTACCTCTGGGGCTGAAGAACCTCTCATCCAATCAATTGATAGATTTGTGCCTTCCATGATCCAACCATGATCTTGGGGGTTTGGAATTACTGGGAATGGTTCAAGGCTTCTTCTCAAGATTGCTGCTTGATAGTTAGCCCTGAGGCAATGCTTGTACAAACAGTCCTTACATGGTGGCAATTGCCTAGACTCAACACCACCACGCTTGACCCTGAACAGCTCATATCTCAACTCATTTACCTTCTGGATCTTCAATCTGGCTGCATACATTTTGCATACAAATTCCTGCAGAAGTCAGGGGACATTGTCCAGTGCTTCCCTACAGTTTGCATGGCAGTTTGCATGTTTTTGTCCTTCATTAGAATCTTTAGACTGCTGATTTTCCCTCGTCACTGTTGCAATGTGGAAGAGCCTGATGGTATTCTGCGTCCCACGTTGAAGATATAGGTTGCATTGGATTGTTTGATGCATACCAAGGGCTATTACCAGAACATATATGTTTCTGATGCTATTATAACAGTGTCATAACTGTGCGGAGCATGACTGGCATGCAGAAGCAACCTTGTATCTGCTTCCTCTTGAGAGGACGACAGCTCCCTACAGTTCGATGAATTTAGTCCTGTCAACTTCACACACTTTTTTTCACATGTCACATACATTACTTTATGGAGTTTGTTGAGCTTCTTCAGATAATATTCCTTCTTCCAATCATCAAAGAAGAACTGGATCATATCTGACTTACTGGCTGAACACTCAAGAGCTTCTTTCCATCGTTGGACCTTCTGGCCTGAAGTGATGCTGTGTAGATGTACCTTGGATGTCACATTTTTTTCTTCTTTTACAAGCTTGATTCTTGATGGATGTATCCCTATACACATCACATACGGCATCTATTCGATCACTGTTGGATCCTATTTTGAGCATTGCACTGAATAGAGTATCTGCTGCTTCTCCGAAGGTCTCAGCTTTTCCACTCATCTTATGAACAACACTCATGGCATCTACTCTATGATATACATATTGGTTGCACACACTTTATCAAAGGGAAAACAATATTTACACAGTGGAGCTTCATCAATGATCAGATTACGGAAGATCCTGCCATCTCTAATGGGTTGCTGAGGTCTTGCCACTAGGTGGAACTTCCTGTCTACTGTCCTTTAGTACAGTCAACCTCCTCTATGAAGACCATGATATGTCTGGTTCCAACTTGTTCTTTTACTGACCATATATGATCTGGTTAAAGGAAGTTAGGAGTAGTAGCCCTATATATACTTTATATATAGGTCTGTCTCCTGCTGCCCTTGGTAACAATGACCCTGACCTCAGCTTACTATTGCAATATATAGATAGTGAACATCCTAGTATGCATCTGATAACGAAATATCTAGAAATTCCTACCGTACATCAAAATGTCAACAACAGAGATAACATTTTAATGATTTACATTCAGTGTAACCTTCAATGAAGTGACCTTGACCTGGAGGAAGGTCAGGTTGAATAAAATATAGGTTGTTTGGCTTGCCCTGATTATATTTTGGACTTTAATTAAAACAAAAGGGATAAATCAATGAACACTAGAGAATCAGTATGTAAATACTTAACATTTAACAGTGACAAGAGGCCTAAACCTACTCTTTACTGTATAACATTGATTTCGAACACATTTTTTCTTAAACTGTATATATTTGATGCTATGCACAGACAGATATTGATGTGGATATAAACATTTTTGTTAACTTTATTACCATCCAAGGCTGATTTTTGTCAAACCTGTGATTTTGCACATATGACCTTGATTTAAGTGACCTTGACCTTTAAAAAATAAAAATTGAAAGGTCGTTTGGGTTGGCCCCACAACATAGCATATTCTAGGTATTTAACATGAATGAAAAGACAAAGTTATTGCCAGGTTCTGGCCCTGAAGTGTGTTGTTGTGGACCCTGCTATTTTACAGCATCAGTGAGGAATGAGGCCGTGCCTTGCCAAAAGCCATGTGATATGGAAGTCCACCTCATTTTTTCATGATCCCTAACTATGTAGGCATTCCCTCATGCATTATGGCGAATGTCTGGATATTTTTGAGGATTCTATTAGAGTTGAAAGGTAACCGTTTTTATAGAAAAGTCACTTTTCTGAGATTGACCTTGAATAAAATGATGTTGACCTTGAGTAAAATTATCTTTTTTGTCTTTTTTGTGTTGCCCTGAATGAGTAGTATGCCATAGATATTTCATTTGTTTGGAAATTCAAATTTAAAGTGACTTTTCAGTTGCATATGTGAATCAATAGTTTTCAGATTTTTCTAGACTTCTCTGACCTTGAAGCCCTGCCCTGACCTTAAGCTACTCCTGAGGCAAGGCCACCTCATATTTTCTGATACCCTATATATATGCCTATCTAAAAATCATGGTGGCAACCAAACCCTCAATTTGGCAGTGGTGGTCACTCTCAGCCAGATTGGCTTACGCGCTAATGCTTCTACAAACCCATGTTATTACTGGCCATCCATACCACACACATTCTATATTTAAGGGAAATATTCTGTACTTCAATGCTGATCAGCATAATCATTTATACCCTTCAATTCTTTTCTCTGCTCTATTAACTGCTTGATAAAACATCTATTGGTAAACACTGCTTAACATGTTCAAATGTTTGCTTAAATTTGTACTTGGCTGCCTCTCCCTGCTCATCTATTTACCTCACTTTGTCTGCCACTATCCACATTCCTACCCCCTACTCCACCTTAGGTCCTTCTCCCTATCTCATATTAAAGTGGTGCAATTGAAAGATAGCAACCCAATATCTCTCTCCCACCTATCTGTATTCATTATATTCATGTGCTTGCCTCCCAATGTCTTACCCCATATATGGTCTTACACCAAAATGACTCAGTCCACAATAGTGTCCTTTCCATCTAAATAGGGTACCTTAGGGGAGATTTAGTATCACAAATTTTCACTTGTCTATGATCTTTTATGTAAGCTTAATCATAACACTCATATAGAAACAATGGTCATGTCTCCTAGCCTCCCATCCATACACATGTGAATTACATTGCATCCCTATCATCGCAGAGACGATCCCAACAAGCTATAAAACGATTACCCTTCAGGCTGCGATGTCCTTTAACTATACACTAATGAACCTTCAAAGGCAAATAGGTTTATCTAAAAATGCACCAGGATAATTGCTTACTCAGCATGTTTGCAGGGACCAGAGGGCAGAAGGTTAGGGGATTTACATAGTGTGACAGAGAGAGGACATGGAGGCAAATGCCTCAGGCACTACCCTACTGGGTGGCTCCGGCATGTCTCAATGAACTTCATTAGGACTAAGTTTATCTATGCAGCCCCACTTACTGACAGGTTAAGGTGCGTTGCTGAGGGATAACAATCATTTAGTGAGCCTGGGGGCATTCTCCTAAGCCACACAGATGACCTTACTACCAGACAGCTCTGTTGTTAGGGCCACACCTTCTGTTTGAGACCCTCTAGGCAGGATGTAATGTATGGAGTGGGGTTTTAGCTCCACTTACTGATTATGTTTCCGGGAGCTGCTGAGGATCATGAGCCACACAGTAAATAAAAGACAATTCTACCAGGAACAGCATAAGTATTAGGGTCGCTCTTTCTGTTTAAGGCCATAGGTGAGGATGCACAGAGTAATGAATACACAAATAGAGGGATGGCTGGAGGAGGGAGAGGAGCCCACTTGAAGCTATTGTGGCATTGTCTTTTTTCATACTGTCACTGATAGAGCCCATGTCCATATATATTGGCTAAATATACAATTGTTATCTCCCAGTAGTATTCTCCATTACGGCAGCCACTAGAACTGTAGCCCGGCTAGGATTGTTTTTGTCTGAAATACCCAAGTTCAATCATAGGGTACACCACTATGCTATCATTTTCATCATGTAATAGTCATGTTGTAAGCAAACAGACTGGAGTTTGTAGTAGATATAGTAGTAGATGTAGTCTGTAGGCATGCAGAGGTCATGACTTGAATGACAGTGTATAGCCTGAGTATGACAGAATGGTCGAAATAAGATAACAACATCATTACTGTATGAACTAGGAGTTTCCACAATCTAAAGTATTCTATTTAATCAAGTAACTTTTTCACAATCTACAAACACAAACCACCCAGACAGCGGTGGTCCCTGGGGCCCATAAATGTGATATATGTGTTACTTGGGCCAGCCGGGCTTGCCCATATCTGGGTTATTCCCCTTCTTTGTCCAGGACTATAGGTGGGCACCCAGACGGGCAGGCCCAGGAAAGCTTTTCTTTTCATTAAGTCATTGTGAATATTTCAAAACATGCTGACATCTGATTTTGCTCCAGAAATCATTTATTGTACATTCTTATAGTTTGTGCTAAACTGGAATGAATCTAGGACTGAGCTGGGCACTTTGAATCTGGGCTGACCCATCTGGGCTGACCCATCTGGGCTGACCCATCTGGGCTCCCACTTATAGCCCCGGACAATAAGGACCATAACCCAGATATGGGCAAATCAGCTTGTCCAAGTAAAAACATGTATGGGCTCCACAAGCAATGCTAGCTTGACAATGCAGCCCTTTCATTTGCCAGCAATATGAAGCATACTCCTTCCAATCTCAATGACTCTCCTTTCCTGTCCTCTGTGTAGTGGTGGATACGTGTGAGTGCCAATAAGCAAATGAAGAAGTCAATTCCCATCAACTGGTGATGCAGTGGAGGTGATCAACATGGGAATATGATGCCTCTATTTTGATGACACGTTGATGACACTTTGACGTAGCCACTAACAAGGCTCCAGACTGCCAATCCCATCACAACAGGCCCTGCTAGCACCACTCGTCTAAATCACGTAAATATTTTGTAAAAATGATGAGACATAATAATGATGTAGTTCAGACGAGTGGTGCTAGTAGGAGGGTAATGAGAAGCCATGAAAAAGTCATGAGCCTGGTGTGTCTCACTGCTATGTGAGTTAAGGTGTAAAGTATCAGTCGTAAGATGCCAAATAGATGCATCATTGGATGCTAAAACTGCCAATCAAAATGTCACAGTAAACTCATAGAAGTCTTTACACATGTAAATTGCAGTAGCACGATTTTCAGTATTCTGCAATGCCTCTACCAAAATAAATATTTAGAAGTAGTGATCAGATAATGAATGTGCAGATACATTACAAGGATGTACTTAGTCAATTCATATGAATAAATCAATGCCCCACACCATGGATATTATAGGCAGCTTTATTACCCCAAACCTACCCAACTGCTTGTGTCCTCCTATACAGATTATATTGCTGCCTGGAGCACTCCTGTGGGCCTCTTTTCCTGTCCTCGAAACCCTAAACAATCCTTTCTCTCCCTTCCCTAAAGGGCCCTGCCTATGTTCACTAATGTTGCATGTCCTGCCCGTCATTCCCAACAGAGTAATATGAAACTGGCCAAAAGTAACTCTATTAACCCCTTTTATTGTCTGCCTGCAGGAGGTTGGTGCCGCACACATGCACGGCACCTGCACAGTGACACTATGTCCAACCTAAATGAAGACAGCGTTTAGATGGAGTACCATTTCTGTAGAACTGATTGCCGGCCAATGATGTTTTGATACTGTTGTGGAGACATTTTTTGGCACCACTTGAGACTGGTCAGAATTTTTTGAGCCTCCATTGTGAAATATAGTAACGTGTGGGTGACTTTTTTTTTACCCTTCCCACTCTGGAGGGGTCAAATTATTGTTGCTCCCCTCAAACCCACCAACCCCCACCTGTGGATACATAATGACCACTCCCTTAGTTTACTGATTACCACCAATTTTGTGATCAGTACAGAGGAAATGACAGATATATGGGTGGTTCTAACGAATCGTTGACATTTGGCCTTGGGGGAAGCCTTTGGGGGATAATTTTCAAATAGATCAGCAGATGAAAATCCTTTTGCCTCATCATAGTAGGGGTCTTAGGCAAACTGTGTATCAAGTTGGAACAGTTAACTCCTAAAACTGTTGCTATGGTAACCAGGCAAAGTTACCATACCAATACACTTGAGTCTCCGTGAAGCTACGAGTCACTCACTTATTCTTTTATAATAGATTCAGCATTTTCTCTTATCTCCAGGTATCCTTAGTCATGGAAATCCTATATAATCTGTAGAGGAGGTGTTGTGGATCATAACTATATGCTTTTCTTATATCTGGTCATATTTTCCATAACATTCTTTCTTTCTTTAAGAAAATGGGTGAAATTGTGCAAGGTTTGCGGGGTATTAGAATAATGACCAATTTTTCTCTACTGCTCCCCAAATGTCTCTACAAACTGTAACCCTATGAAATACCTTTAATTTCTACTTGAATATAAAGTAGGGCGTATTGCATCTGAACTCGTGTAAGGGTTTTTGGCCTCTCTATATCCTAAGTGCCTCTGTCATGTCTATGAAGAAGGGTTTATTTATGAGTGACTCGTAGCCTCATATGCAACATGGTGGTGTGGAGGGAGTAGTTAGAATGGGTAGAGTAAGGGTGGAAGAACAAATTCAATGGTGGGTTTTCTTAAATATGCTTCACCTTTAGATATTACATTGGGCAGTATTCTCTTTTTTATCTTTTTATCCTAGTCCAGGTAGAACTTGAGATATTTACACTTGAAGATGCTGTGTTTGCATACTTTGGATTCATAGTACAGCTCCATTCAGGCCCCTGACTAGGGGGGAGGGTCCTTGGTTTGAACAAAAAAAAACATAGTCATGATGCACTAAGATTATCCTAGCCTAGTTGGTCTGGAAATAGAGATAATTAGTTCTATGGTAGTTTTTACAGCATGGAAATCGGACTATAATCAAGGTCTGTAGAGGTTGAACTATAAGAGCATGATCTCTTGTATTCTATGGCCCACTATAGTTATATTTTTCTGTATAAATCTAGTTACTCATTGCATTTGTTTTAATGGAAATCAACCATTGGATTGATTGATTTTCATTTGAAAATAGTGAAAATGCAATATAACACCATTCCCCTTGCACGGTTTCCTTAATAATGGTCCGATTTATACCCAACAAGAACCAAAATGAAGCTCTTTGTCCAAGGAAGACAGATCTTGGCTTTCAATGTGTGATGCTTAGTTGCGTGATGCGTAGTTGCGTGACGCATACAAACAGAAATTGTTTCATACAAGAGGAAATAATGTCTCCGTTGTTACCTGGGCATTTCTCTTGTACAGCTCCCTTAATAATGGTCCGATTTACACCCAACAAGAACCAAAATGTAGCTAAATGCCCTGGGAATACAGATCTGGTCTTTAAATGCGTGATGCGTAGTAGCGTGACGCGTAGTCGCGTGATGCGTAGCTCCCGCTGCTGTACTAGTTTTGATACATATCTATCTGAATTTTTTTTTTGCAGCATGATACCCTGTATCATAGAGGTTCTTCCAGTGTAAGTTTGATAGTTAAATATAGATTACATCGGAGCTGTCATGATATTGCATTTTATTTCTGAGTGACTAGTAGCCTCAAAAAAACTACACAACTTTCCCAAATTAGTTTTCAATTCACTACTGCGACCAGAGTTTTCAATATTTTCTCAATTTTCCTTTTGCTTAGGTATGTATGGCCCTTAAGTATTGTATAATGACATTTTGTTAGATTCTATGGTGTTGCTTTAGAATGGTATGAGGTGAGTCTAATGGGGCAATAAGTGAGTGACTCGTAGCCTCAAAAGTACACAACATTTTTGCAGTCTCCCAGGACCTTCATTTTCTGGTAAAATTGAAGATTTAGACACCTCCAATATTTCATTCATTGGTTTCTCATGGAAAAATGATGAAAGAATTCATATACCTCTTTCAGTTTTTTCATGGTACAGTTTAGGACTTACTTTTGGTGAAAAAAATGCTCAAAAATATGCGTTTTTAGCCAAATTTAGGCCATTTTTGGCCTCTGACAGCTTTAATATTGGTCACAGATGGGTAAAACTATGGTACCACTTGAAGCGCTACATGAGCCTGACCTGATAGGATTTATAAAAATCAGTTTCATAGAATTTTCACTGATCTATAACCTCCTAGACTCAAAATTCTTGATTTGTCAACAGTTCATTGGAACCACCCATATGTATCTGGGGCCTTACTGATGTCATTACTCAAGGATGCACCGAGTCCCAGAATTCACCTGCTGTGCATATCAAATGAATATATATAGCCAGTCTTACCACTGACAATAAGCAATAAAGCGATAAATTGGCTGGCTATCCACTATCTAGTGACACATTATGTTAGCAGAGTTTAGAAAGGGGATTAATGCCTTCATTGGCAGGATAATATACACAAAGCCTGAGGGAATGACCATTGCCCTATATACCTGGTAGGCGGTGGCTGATAGATTCCTCTAGCCCCCTTATAGACTGGAGTCAAAATCAGCTTTTCTTATTTCTAGGGGCATTTCTGAGTAAAATTTGGTGAAACAATTTATTAAGTCAATTTTGGGGTCTATATTCCAAAAATTCATTTCACCAAAGCGAAAAATGCATTTTAAGCCTTCAAAATTCAAAAAAAACAAAATGGCCGCCAAATTGCCAGAAAAATGTCAAAATATGCTCTGAAATGTCTATTATTCAATGTATATAGTCATGCAATAGTGCAAATTAAAGGTTTCACCAAGATGTATATGCCTGTTATGTTTACAGAATTGATCTGGTCCTTATGTTACCATGGCAACCATATATAGAAATGTGAATTTTGGTTACCATAGCAACCAAATGCCTTAACCAAACCCTATATCCAGGTATTGGCCCTTTGACAGTGAATCACCTACATGGGGGCCTCTTGCTGAGTAAAGCTGATTGTGGATTCAAGCAATGCTGATTGTGACCAGGAGAGCTGAAATTATTACCACTTATCGTCCAGAAGCCGGAAAATGGATGATCATGGTGAACTTGTGGCTTGATGAACCATTGTCCTGGTAACTGAATGTGGCGGCTCACAAAAAAAAAAGGAATTATCAATTTCAGGATGAATCAGTCAGATACTGGTGATTGAGACACTCGAAATAATGATTCCTTTTAACCACTTAATATAGTTGATATAAGTTGTACTAACTACTGAATCAGTTAAACCCTGCAGCCAATGTCAGTGATAAGACTCTTACTCATGGATGGTAAACAAGCCCCAATAGAATCCAGACATTACTGAAAATATACTAGGAGAAATTAATTTATGATATAAACATAACCTTTACATGATGTAAAATCTTCAAATGATCTTTACTAAATCCCCTTGAAAGTTCATGATCTATTTTCAACAGAAAGTGAGCCAGATTTAATGCAGTTTTAATGTTGTTATAATGTTCTCTCAGTATGATAAATGCAGCATGCACATCTTCATCCTGTATTCTAACAATGACAGGTAATTACTTTGTGTTGAAGCTTCATTATTTATGAAGCACCATCTGTCTTGTGGTAATGGAGTACCCATGTTTAGCTGTTATTGGCAGATATATGATTGGGGTACAGTCTAGATGGGCCTTTTGGGACAGTAATGTACCCTTCTAGATTAAAGAAACAAAATCACGGACGCTGTGAGGATAAATTCATCTATCATAGTTGAAGGAACTTGGCAATTGTAAGACCTCTTGCAATTTGTGCCAGTTGTGTAACATAGGGGGACTGCTATTTCATTGTCACATGACAATATTAGAGAGCCTTTTAACTTGTTATTATCTGTGTTTTTTGCATTGGGTTCAGGGTTCAGCTAGCTTGATGTTTGATTAACTTAAATGACAAAAATGTCCAAGCAATTTAATACATATACAAATAGAGGACATTGAAGAGGAATGAGGGTTGTTCCTCAGCCCTTCGTTTATCATCAGGAAGGAGAGTTAAAGGAATCTGTCAACCACAACCTAACAGACAAGGCTGCCACCATTCCCCAAGCCTTTCTGTACATCTTCCTGCCAATACAGCCACTGATGCTGCTCCTCTACCCTTTCATGTGTAATTGGTCCTTTTTTCATTTGTCTTCAAGTCCTGCTCCCTCCCACCTTCTCCTTCTGTCTGCAGACAAAGTGCCAGTTCCAGATTGAATGAGCTGTAGGAGATCCATCTGGGCTAAGAGACCAACCAACTAAGACCCGTGCTAATTGCTACCCATATGTTATTACAACAGTATTTTCTTTGCATCTGTGGCCATGTATTCTCACTAACAGGAGCAGGGAGAAAGATAAGGCTGTTTTGATTATTCTAAGACATGTATGGGATTTATGGTAATTACAAGCCCTGAGGGACAACTCATCCACTCAAACACTGAGGGCAGTTCTGTAAGTCTATATTCAACAAACATAGATATAAGCAGCTAAACATCTGTTTCAATGCATGCTCCCACAGGGAAGGATTTTCAGAGCCATGAGCTGGAATGGTTGCATATGATATACGATCTATAGCGGTCTATACCATATATAAATACCGTATTCGACGTAATAAGCGCCCTGGGCGCTTATAAAATTATTTTGTATGATGTTTTAGTACTTAAGAGTTTAATTGTCTCTAAAATCATGAAATCTGAGCCTTTGTTCTAGTCTAAAAATTCCCCAAAAGGGGAGGGGCGCTTATTAGGGGGAGGGCTGTGAGGCCCCTATCCCTCAAAAGGCCCCTATCCCTCAAAATCGGTCCGTTTGAGGGATAGGGACCAGGTGAAGTCCCTATGTGCCAAACAGCCCCTATCCCTCAAAAAGTTTTAAGACATAGGGCCCATGTGAAGTCCCAAAGCCACAAATATTTTTTTCCATTTTGATAATGCGTGACCAACAAATCCAGGAATATAACCTCAAACTCCTGCATTTTAATGTATACTATTTGAAAGATAATTGTCCTGTGAATCTCCTGATATGATGTCTCCACCCCAAGTGACAGGCCATCTGGTTGATATCAACAAGCTGTACACAGCAGGGAGGAGAGACCTGCTCACATTTTTACATCAGTCTTTTTTTGTTTTTTTTGGAACGATTTTTATTTTATCCTGGTTACACGTTTCAGTTTGACTGTTCTAACACAATGTGACCAGTCAGGGTGGAGAGCATTCACCCTATGATACATACATCTTTGTTCTTGATAGTGTGTTCCGAAACATACATTTTCATTTCAAAATATCCATGTATGTGTGCTGTAGTGGAGAAAATGTAATATTGTCATAAAATCTGGGATAATAATAAAAAAAAGAATCATAAATTACTTTGTGAGACATACATAGCTGTTTTAGTTTGGAAAATGTGTCTCATCATGGTTTAGAGCGTACAAAGTGATAACAGGTGTCAGCCTGCAGGCTATAGATATAGACCCCAGAAGGCACCCTTGAGGCCTACTTCCTTGCTGCAGAAGCAAGAAACAGTCATAGAAACTATTACAAAGGTTTTTGATGGATAGGGCTTTTGATACTTAGGGATTGTTTGTAGGATAGGGGCCTGACATGTCCCTATCCCTCAAATGGCCCCTATCCTACAAATATTTGTGAGATAGGGGCTGTTTAAATGTGTTCCCTATGTCTCAAAATTTTGTGGGATAGGGACTTTTTGCTATATAGGGACCTGAGGTGGGCCCTAAGTCTCAAACGGCCCCTATCTCACAAATATTTGAGGGATAGGGGCCTTTTGAGGGATAGGGGCCTCACAAGGGCGCTTATTATGTCAAATACGGTAAATATAATATCAACTTCAAGACCGAAGATGTGTGACATTGTTTAAGTGTGGAACAGTGTGTTTGGAATGTGATGCTTGTGAGGCATGTTATAATAGCACACACAAGTTCAATGATACACATTCCATGTTGTATGGTAAAGTTCTACAATATTATGTTCCATGATGTCATCAAGCATCATCAAACAGTATTACACTAATGTGTCCAAATATAACTCTGGATGTGCCTTTTAGATAGATGCCAGCGGTGCATCACATTCACTTCATGGCCAGAGGGAGACCCTCTCTTATCTGATCCCAAAATATCCTGAAACTATCTCTAATCCCTCTCCTCATCTCACTAAGTGCCTATTAGGAACATCTTATCAGACCCAGACAATCTGATTTGGAACTTAGTGTTAATTCATGATAGTAGATCATACCTCAAGGATATCTACTGAATTGAAAGGACAAGCTGGTCTGCAGAAAAGCAGTACACTTGTGCCATTCCTAACCATAATGGCTATAAGATAACCATCTCAGGGAGCTATAAAAAGCAGTGTATTGCTGCTACATGATAAAAGATTATATCAAATTATATAGTGCTCAAACAGCTAAGACCCCTCTGCAGCAGTTATTCCTCCAATAGATATAGCTTCAGATCAGAAGTGATCGAAAAAAGGTTTCATAGTGAATGAGAGAATGTATGGAACACAATATTTATGATCCAATATTGATGACTAAGTTGATTATGGTCCCATTACAAGCTTAATACCACCATTGGGGGCAACAATGAGTTTCAAAATTACAGCTAGTGACTGATCATTTAGTACCAAATAAACCTGCCTTAAGCAACAGACAGACTATGATTGCAGAATAATCATGTATGGGAGGGAAGGAGGGAGGGAGGGAGGGTGGGAGAGAGGGAGGGAGGGTGGGCATAAGAGCTGTATGGAGATGGTCATTGGAATGGGGGTCCTTCATTCATAGCTTTCTACTATTTTAGCACCTATGGCTTTAAATCGTTTTCAGAACCTTTTTTATTGATCACTGGTTCCCTGCAGATGTTGTGTAATTAACAGCAACAAACGAAGTACCAGTGAAGCCTTCCCAGAGGCTGCAGGATTACTGTGGCACCAAATGGCATAGAGCCAAGTGTGCAAAAGGAAGATTGTGTCTTGGGCAGGGTGTCTGGTTCAATACTGATTGTGTACTGCAGGGTCTTTTATCAGTTCCACAAGGTGTTCTATTCAGTTACAGATTTGGTGGTAGACAAATAGGGAAGATGCCATACAAGTGTTAAGGGGGTGTGGGGGGGGGGGGTTATTTGTTGTATTCTAAAAAGTTGTAGAAATTATTGATTCTGAAAATGTAAGCTTTATTAATGTAAGGTTTATCACCTTTACATAATGGTCTTGATTTTAAGAGATTCTCCATCCCCTATATTAGTTGAATTCAGAATGTCCGCTCAGACTAATCTCAAACTGTCCTATAGATTTCAAGCCAGATGGTACTTGTAGCGTTTACAGAAAAGCTTTAGATATTTGTACCAACAAAAATACAAATTTATTTTCTGTCTGTGTCAAACTGTTTGAAAACATATATCTGGATCTACCACCTGTGAGTAAAAACATATAAATTATAGGGGGGAAATGAAAAGTGGAAAAGTACATTATGACAAGTAATGTGTCCCCCTTGGAGTAATCACCACAGGTGCCCTATATTAGACTCTCATATTTTCTTCAAACAAGTGCCCAGTCGGCCAGACGAGTTTAATAAACTTATTTTCTTGAAATGAGATAATTATTTTTGGCTCTACAGCTCCCATAGTGTTAAGTGTGTGACTAAGAGCTAGAGCTGTACATCTTGATAAATGTTGCATTAGACATAGATTCAGAATATTCTCTCACACAATGTCTTCCTTCAGGTACCTCACTTACCATTAGCCTATCATTCTGGATGAGGGCCTAAAAATGTTCTTCTGTCCATAAATTGTAAGGGTATTTCCAAGTGGCCTGATGTCATGATGTAGCATGTGTGTATTGTAATGACTATAAGTGACTGCCCCGGCACTACTGGTAGGGTGATTAATGAGGGCAATCATTCAGGCAGTGCATTCTGGGCAAAATCTACAGCGGAGGTTTCAGGTTGAGATGACATTTACCTTTAGAGAGGTAGGCTAGTCAGAACTAGGTTTTCCTTCTTTACTCACAACCACGTTAGTACAAACCTTCTGCATATTTTAACAATTGTCGTTCCACTTGCATTTGATTCCCAATTTAAAAAAAAGGGAATCCTACATAGAGGCCCCCTGGGGAAAATAATAAACCCTTCATTTGGCTGAATATTAAATAATATATGTATTGCTTCTCTTTTTCTCAGGTAGAATTTACAGTGCTACATGTGGCTGCATATGGACATGGCCTCTCCTCTCCCTCCCTCCTGCTAGGGTATGTTTCCCAGGGGTTGGCAATGACCCTTTTTTGGTATACCAAAGCATTTCAAACAGCTCAATACACTACGTATCTTCTATTAACAGGTGTCTACTCCCTGCCATCCATGAGAATAGATCCCTTTACATAGTTTGTAGTCATGAATGAATTCATTGAGGTAGCACACGTGTTGCTGTGTGTAACAGACCCTCAGTGGGGTCTAATCATATCCAAACTGTTGAATTTGTCTTCTTGATTTTGTCTTCTTGAAATAGTGTTGTTCATGGTTCTGAAAGTGTGTTTATATTCTTAATTCTGCTGTTATTGAGTAAAAAATCAAATATACTGTCTCACTATAAACCTCCTGTCTCAGCCCCCTCACTGCCCAGGTTATGTTCAGCCTAGGATCTTCTATTACCCATTACACCCAGCAACAAAAGCCAGACCAAGCTACGCCTCCCCAAATCATGCATTATAAATTACAGACAGTTCAAAGGTTTGGGAATCATCGGCCCAATCTTACTTGATGATTCCTCTGCCATGCTATTCATTATTCTTACATTTCTACTTCAAAGTCAGGCAGTGAATATAATAGATATAGTCACAAGGGGACTTAGATGGCAAGGGGAATCTAAATTGATAATGGATACCCTTCAGGGGAGACACCTTGTTGGGCACATAAAGTGATACGAGGTCATTAATTTTGGATTGCTTTGAGATCCTTACTGACATGGTGTTTTAGTCTCTTTCACCCACATGTGGGAATAGTTCCTACAACAGACATGAACCTCACACCACCAGGTCCCTTACCAAGTTCTTGTAATGGGCAAGGCAGAACCAAAGATCAGAGCGTTTTAAATCTGGGTGACTTTAATCTATAGCAAGGTGGCTCTGAATGTAGCTGGGACAGGAATCAGGTGACTACAGGCATTATGAAGTGGTCTGTGAGATTTGCAGTTGCCATTTTGATACAAAACAAGTAGGATAATTCCTCCCAATCTCTCTCTCACCTCTCTGCTAACAATGCCTTTGGTATTGTGTGAGTGCAAACCAAGTCACTATCAGTCAAATCCTGTTAACAATATGATAGACAGCAGTATTGGCTATGAGGATAAACCATAAAACATCAGTGTGTATCTGTACTGTACTGATGTGGGAGTTATAGTGCAAGGCATCAATATAATTTGCCCAATGGAGACTGATTGGAAGCACTAACAGGACTAACTTCTAGAGGCATTTACACCTGCAAAGTGCAGTAGCAGAATTCTAAATATTGATGACAGAAAAGCCTCAGATCAATAAAGAATCTGTGAAAATATGTACAGCACATATATTTAAAAAAAAACACCCAAAAATGTCTACGTTTACAGTAGTCTGACATTCCCTGGGTTTATTGACACATACACAGTGGGAAGGAAATAGTGAAGTGCTTTTGTGATCTGCGAAGGCAGACCTTTGGCTGTTTTTTCTAACATGATGTTACTGCCTGGGGACACCATCGGGGCCTACAGAGCTGCTGCTGTTTCCACTTGATGCATATTCAACTGGACGAGTCCTTTTTATGTTGTTGATCAATAAGCTGTTTGTACAGCTCTGCATAGAATGCTTTCTCCAGGCAGGAAAAGGCCCTTATGGTGAAAAGATATTTATACAGTCTCACATGATGGGTATGGATGCTATCTTCGGAGGCAAGCAGCTAGGGCATTCTCATAGTTATAGCTTATTATGTCAAGGCTGGTATTAAACCTCAGCATTGCCATGGCAATCCATTTTGATGTAATGATGGATGAGTTTGGTCAGCTGCAAGCCAAGATCTTGTTTAAGATGACCGCAGAGTACTGAGGAACAGTGAACAATGAAACATATAGTTCACAACTGACAGCCATCATACAACAATATCAGACCGAAAATATGTGCAGTGTGTCATATCATGTTACCAAAGGTGGTCAGAAAGTTTAATTGTATCAACCTTAAGCCAAAAAGGTAGTAAACAATGAGGGGGGCACTACCGAAGGAAACCTAATAGCTCTTTACTTAAGCTTTGAATAAAGACAGCAACTGTTATCCTCATACTTTTCATTCAGGTATAATATCTGGAACATGCTTTATCTTTTCGGGCCTTCGGGGGCCATCTGGACCAATTGTGACCTTTGTTTCAGTGTAAGCCCTCTGGTCAGTGTCTCAGTATGCAGAAATCTTGGTGGTTTGTTTTACATCAGTTCTATAGTTCATGGTGTTAAGGGATGCATTTTTGAAGACAGTAGGGAAAGAATTTGTTACCTGGGAATATCCCAGAACTAGTTGAAAATGGTGCTGACACTTTTATCATGTTTAACAATATTTCACTTCTAATCTAGTCAGTCAACCTGGTACCCCAGGTAGAAAAATATCATGATAAATATCATGATTTATCATATTTAAAAAAACATAGTTTTTTCGCGGAAATCATGATTTTTTAATCATGTTAAATCATGATAACATTATACTATATTATGATTTCTATCATGATTTATCAGAGTAAATCGCCATCATTCTGGAAAAACAGTGTTGAATTTATCATGTTATATTACACGTTAGCATGATTTAGTATACTTAATCATGATATGTATCATAATTTATTATACTTTAAATCATGATTTCCGTGAAAAAACTATGATTATTTAAGCATGATATTATCATGTTTTATTATACTTTATCATGATGTAGGCCTACATCATAAATAATATCATGATTTATCATACTTTAAAAATCGTGATTTCCGTGAAAAAACTATGATTATTTAAACATGATATTAACCATGTTTTACTATAGTTTATCATGATATATCATAATTAATATCATGATTTATTATACTTTGGAAATCCTGAGTTTTGCTATAGTTTTTATTTGGTGGGGCTGGTATTTTATTTTGGGGGTCTGTGATATTTCATCACCATTAGCTCCATCAATTAAGGTCGGGCCCTGGAGCATTGAGGCTTGGTCCTGGGTCCTGGAGCCTTGAGGCCGGGTCCTGGAGCCTTGAGGCCCGGTCCTGGAGCCTTGAGGCCGGGTCCTGGAGCCTTGAAGCCGGGTCCAGGAGCCTTGAGGCCGGGTCCAGGAGCCTTGAGGCCGGGTCCTGGAGCCTTGAGGCCGGGTCCTGGAACCTTGAGGCCGGGTCCTGGAGCCTTGAGGCCCGGTCCTGGAGCCTTGAGGCCGGGTCCTGGAGCCTTGAGGCCCGGTCCTGGAGCCTTGAGGCCGGGTCCTGGAGCCTTGAGGCCGGGTCCAGGAGCCTTGAGGCCGGGTCCAGGAGCCTTGAGGCCGGGTCCTGGAACCTTGAGGCCGGGTCCTGGAGCCTTGAGGCCGGGTCCTGGAGCCTTGAGGTCGGCTGGAGGGTTGGAAAACAGGTAAACCTGGAGAAAAAGGAGTTATAAATGATCTCAAATTATAACAAATGACATATGCATTGATGTTAAAATAGTCAGAGATTCCATTACTGATATCTATTTTGACAAATAATGAGTTACAGTGGGCCGGACAAGCAGTTATATTTTATAATACATTACAAATATTCCGGATGTAACTCAACTAGAATTGCAACTAAGTAGGGGAAACAAAGTAGGGGCAACAAAGTATGAGCTATTACTATTACTGCATAAGATTTAATAATCATTCTTTGTGAATAAACTATATGTATACATACCGGGCAACATGTACATGTACATGTGGTCAGTCTGCTGTCCTCTGTACTACTGTTCACTCTTTTTAATTAGCTGTTATCTCGCACCTCTGACTAAGGCTTGCTGTGCAGGGGCAGGGCTATTGTCTTAGGGGTCTATTGTTTCATGAGTCGCACCTGCCAGCTGGGGGGAGGTGCGAACATAGGGGTTGGGGGGGGGGGTGTTACCCAACCAAAATATGGAAACATATTAATTATTATAAAAACGTTTTCAATGACATCAGAATCAAGTTGCATACATTGTCAGCATTATAGACATATTCTTATTTTTTCCCTGTGATAAGTATTAGTTATATAATTATTATTTTATATCAACATCTAGTATAATCTACTATAAATCCTATATATAGTATACATGTGCGGGAATTACTATAGTAAACTATAGTAAACTATACTATAGTTTACTATAGTGTCAAGGTGTGCGGGAAACACTATAGTATACTATACATGTAGTAACTATAGTTAACTATAGTAAAGGTGTGCGGGAAACACTATAGTATACATTAATGGAATATAAAAAATTACTGAAGGGTAATTTAAAAAATATGTATGGTAAATAGATTAAGTTATCTGGATGAGGATATGTTTGTCAAAACTAATTTTGCTATTTGCTATTATTTAATACATTGTTGAAGGTAGAAGTATTGTCCATGTGTAATGTATACTGTGGCCTATGCACGATGTTGCTACTTCATGAATATTCTCTATTTATAATGCACTTTGTCCGTCCTTAGATAGGATATTCATTAATCATAGAGTAATTGTTATCAAGATGTTGCTCAATGAATATATAATTAGTCTGATAATTGTTATTATGATGTTATCTGCCTACTACTAATAATTGTTATTATGATGTTATTTAACCAATAACGTATGGCTAACAGGCTCACGAGAGGGTGTATCGTAGGATATCGGGCAAGAGGCGCGTAGCGCCGAGTGCCCGATATCCATACGATACACCCCGAGTGACCTGTTAGCCATACATTATTAGGTTTATTATACGATTACATTAACTCCTTAATGCATCATGCCAACCCTATGGTGTTGATACACTCCCAAATGGTCGGCATGATGCCCTGTAGGCCTACCCACGTCAGTGGCCGGCAGCAGGCAGGCAATCCCACTCCCACCCCGCACCCCTATCTCTCGAGTCTGTGGTTTCCCTGCTATAGGCTCACAGTGCTTGGAGTAAGCAGCAGGGCGCCAGTGTAGGCAGCACCCTGCCGCAGTCCCACGCTCACCCCCCCCCCCCCCCCCCCCATGCAGACTTGAATATATGCAGCGTTTCCCTCCCACCGTACCATCCCCGCTGTGGCCAGGCAGCTAGCGCGTCGCATTCACACACCGCTGGATCCGGGTTCAATCCTGGGACGAAAAACGCCCCTTTTTTAAATTGCTTATATATATATTAAAAAATTGCCCTAGAATTTTTTTAACGAATAGATAAGTAAAGTCCAACTTCTACCTTTATAACAAAAGAAAAATTATAACAAAATATTGAATTTCAAAGAATGTATACCAAAAAATGTCTTTTCTTCTGTAACTCGGTAAATAATGAACCTATGGGGCTGAAAATCTGGCTATAGACTCCTTCTTTCATCCCCTGAATATACCAGCGCCCCCACGGCGTGATACGTAGAGTGTCGGACTCCAAGTCTTGGGTTAGGTTGTTCGAATCACCATGAAACCTCGGATTTTATGGGTGACGAAATTTCAGAATGACTCCCGTCAACCGGAAGAGTGCCGATATCCACCGGAAGAGTGCCGATATCACTAGATATCAGCACGGGGATATCACCTGAAAAGCACGATGAGTCGTTCAATCGTATAATAATGGTTGATAATCAATAACTGCTTTCATGATGTTATTGGTTTCAATATGAACCTAATGTACATAACTCGTTACAGATAAAGCTTACCCTATATTGTTAACGACATAATGATATAGAAATATTTAACTTGGAGAGTACAAGTGTACTTTCTTAGGGATAGTAAATGCCTCTCTACCCGGTCTACCCGACCCCTAGAAAGCTGTGGGAGGTGGTGGGCGACTGTGGGAGGTGTAGGGCCTCTCTACCCGGTTACCCCACCCCTAGAAAGCTTTGGGAGGTGGTGGGCGACTGTGGGAGGTGTAGGGCCTCTCTACCCGGTTACCCCACCCCTAGAAAGCTGTGGGAGGTGGTGGGCGACTGTGGGAGGTGTAGGGCCTCTCTACCCGGCCTGCCCCACCCCTAGAAAGCTGTGGGAGGTGGTGGGCGACTGTGGGAGGTGTAGGGCCTCTCTACCCGGTTACCCCACCCCTAGAAAGCTGTGGGAGGTGGTGGGCGACTGTGGGAGGTGTAGGGCCTCTCTACCCGGCCTGCCCCACCCCTAGAAAGCTGTGGGAGGTGGTGGGCGACTGTGGGAGGTGTAGGGCCTCTCTACCCGGTCTACCCCACCCCTAGAAAGCTGTGGGAGGTGGTGGGCGACTGTGGGAGGTGTAGGGCCTCTCTACCCGGTCTACCCCACCCCTAGAAAGCTGTGGGAGGTGGTGGGCGACTGTGGGAGGTGTAGGGCCTCTCTACCCAGCCTACCCCGGTCCTAGGAAGGTGTAGGAGGTGGTGGGCGACTGTGGGAGGTGTAGGGCCTCTCTCATACACCCCATCAGTGTGTTGAAACTATGTTGTTTCTTCACACTGACAATTCACTCTGTGTATTGTGGGTAGCTAACCGCTTGCGGTTAATGATATGCATAGATCATTGGGCAGTGGTGATGTGGCTGTCCATATATGGTTGTATGTATACCGTTTTCATCATATATTACAATTAATCATGGTCAGTCAAAATCATAACAAATCATGCTTTTTCTTTCAATAGATAAGATAATAATATATTATAACTAATTATGGTTAGGTAAAATCATGATAACTCATGTTTTCCATCTCAATGGTTGAGATCATAATACATCATGATATATTACAATTAATCATGGTCAGGTAAAATCATAATAAATCATGCTTTCTCTCTCAATACATAAGATCATGATACATCATGATATATTATGATTAATTATGGTTTAGTAAAATCATGATAAATCATGTTTTCCCTCTCAATAGGTGAGATCATGATAAAACATGATATATTGCAATTAATCATGGTCACGTAAAATCATAATAAATCATGCTTTCTCTCTCAATACATAAGATCATGATACATCATGATATATTATGATTAATTATGGTTTAGTAAAATCATGATATATCATGTTTTCTCTCTCAATAGGTGAGATCATGATAAAACATGATATATTGCAATTAATCATGGTCAGGTAAAATCATGATAAATCATGGTTTTTTTCTCTCAATAGATAAGATCATCAAAAATCATGATACATTATGATAAATTGAAATTACTGTAAAGGTATTAATTTTCGCTCAGTACATATTTTCGCGCATTTCGCGCACATGCCTATGTGCGCGAAATATGATGTGAGCGAAAATTTTGCACAAAAAGTAGCTTTCTAATGATATCTGGCACTCTATATTGTACTGCAGTAGAAACTCAAATAATAAATCTAACATGCTGGAAAAATCACATACAGAAAAACTATTGATATGGCAATAGGGGCCTACAGGGCTATATTATATTTCCAAAATTGAAGAATTTTAGACCCCCTCCTCCACCACCACCACATAGACATAGTTGGAGGGGGCTTGTGGGGGGGGGGGCAAAATATTTGAACAATGAATTTGGCCTGTAAAACCCTTAATAATTGTCCGATTAAAAAAACCGTAAAAACTGACATGTAGCTAAAGATCATCTGATTGCAGCTGCGCGAAAATATCATTGCGCGAAAATGCCTTTATGTGCTATGTGCGCGAAAATTTAGCTGCGCGAAAATATATACGTTTACAGTAGGTAAAATCATGATAAATCATGTTTTCCTTCTCAATAGATGAGATTATGACCAATCATAATCTATTACGATTAATCTTGATTAGGTAAAGTTGTAATACATCATGTTTTCTCTCTCAATGGATAAGATCATGAAAAATCATGACAAGTTATGATTAATCATAGTTAGGTGAAACCATGATAAATCATGTTTCCCCTCTGAATATGTAATACCATAATAAAGTATAATTTATCATGATTTATCATACTAGAAGAAAACATGATTTATCATAATTTTGCCTCTCAGGTAGTCAAATCATAATAAAGTATGGTTAATCATGATTAATCAAGGTAGGAAAAAACATGATTAATCATGATGTCCCCTCTTCGTATGTAATATCATAATAAAGTATGATTTATCATGATTAATCATGATAGCAGAAAACATAATTAATTATGATTTCCCCCCTCAATAGGTAATATGACAATTAAGTATGATTTATCATAATTAATTATGGTAGCAGAAAACATGATTTATCATGAATTATCATGATATATCATGATATATCACGGTTCAACATGATAAATCATGATATTTATCATGTTATTTTTCTACCTGGGACTATAGGCACAAGGACGATGGAAATGGGTATATGGGCATTTTAGATACTACATCAAGCTTTCCAAATCATTATGAAGCTGATGTTCCTCTAATTAAAGGTAGTCCATTGTAGGGCTCCATGTCCCTGATGAAGTCAACTGTTACACACAATGGACAATGGCTAGACTTTACAGCAACAAATGCAGATTAATGTGTCCTCATAATCAAGATGCTCTGTATTATGGCAAACCTCTCTCTATCCTACTTTAGGTAATCCCTAGATGCATGTCTTTGGGCTATACAATATTTTCTTACATGATTACATGGGAAGTCTATACAGCTGCGTAAATCCATGCCCTGAGCTCTATGTCCACAGTGCTACAATTTGTCAGTCTTTGTATGCAGCCATCTTGTCCTGCTGCTTCATTAAAAAACGTGTTCCAGTATACAATGCCCAATGCACCTGTATCCATTTAACATGTATATACGCATGATTAATGCCTCAGGTTTAAATAAAGCAGTAGTATCAGTATTAACACCAGCAGCTCACTTCACCCAAGGGCTCATAGAAAGCTATAAGTACTATCCATATAATATATATGGATAGAACTAACACCCCCTCCCTACTTTAAAAGATTCAATTGATGATGCATAAAACCGTTCATAATAAAGGCTACATAGTTTTATCAATAAAAGATTTATTCCTTAAAGGAACAATTTAAATGACTTTAAGTTCAGTAATGAATCTAAATGTTACAGAATGGTCACAAGGGCATTTACATGAATTTAAGAGGCATTTACCTGAATTAAATAAGCTTAAAGTGATTCTTCTTACTTGAATGCAAACATTCATGCAACAAATATGTAATTTCAATACAGATTACAGAATAATTTGTTTGAAAAGCATATCAGTAAAAGAACTAGATTCTTCTGAAAAGCATCAAACTGTAAACTTATTGGACAGGGTAGTGAGATTGGAACACATAATTCAAGGAAGTAATGTGCAGCAGGTGTGCAGGAGTCCAGTGTCAATACCATCAGCTGCCTGTACACACGGTGTGTGCTGTCTGCACTGTCTACATGCTGTACACCACATGTGGTGTAACACTGCAGGGAACACTGCACCCATGAAACAAGCTCCCAAACATTATCAAAATATACTGGATGTTTCAGTTCTGAGAGCCAAGTCAGGTATCACTTTATGTCTGTATGTCTATCCCTGCTCTGGTATATGTAGCACTTTAGAAAGGAGCACTTTATGCTTGTTTGTCCATCCCTGCTCATCAGTTTATCTCTTATTGTCTGCCACTATCTTTGTTCCTACCCCCTCCTCCACCTGATGTCCTTCTCCCCACCTCATACTGCAGCTGAATATGGTGCTTTTAAAGGTAATGACCCATTGTCTACCTCTCCCACTTCTCTACATTGTATTCATGTGTGTGCATCTCCAGGTCTTAACCCATATGGTCTTATAGACATTAATACTGTAAAAAATATGTTCTTCATAGGCATACATTATTGTGAAAGAGTGAAAATTGGCAAATTCGCGGGTATTTATTCCATACTTAAGCATATAACAATTTTGTAGTTTCTTTATTTCTGTGAATATCGTGGTAATACATACCCAGCGAAATAAGGTATGACCATAGTTGGCTAAATGGATACCTTATTGAGTGCACATAGCTGCCTGTACTTTGCAGGAAGAAATATCATAGCCATTCACAAGATCATTCCTTTGTAAGCCCCATTGTGGCGGAGCTGGTCCCATAATTGCCTACCTAGTATGTTTGCAGATGTTTTGGGGAATGACTGCTACCATAGTGTGAAAGAGAAAGAATGTGGAGGCAGATGCCTTAAGCACCACCCCAGGAGTAGACTCCGCTGTGTCTAAATGAACTTCATTAGGGCCAGGCCTATCTCTGTAGCCCTCTTACTGACAGGTTATGGGCAGCAGCTGAGAGATAAGAGGACTTACTGACCCAACTACCAAACACCCCTATTGTTAGGGTCACATCACACCCTCTAGGCATGGTGTGATGTACAGAGGGAGAGTTTTTATGAGCCACACAGTAAAATAAGAGACACTTCTACCAAGAACAGCTATATTGTTAGGGTCATACTTTCTAGTTGAGTCCATAGGGAGGGATGACTGAATAGAGGGATGGCTGGATGGGGGATGGCTGGATGGAGGGGTGAGAGGGAAGGAGTGAGGGAGGGAAGACAGCCCACTTGATGCTATTGTGTCATTGTTTTGGTCAATACTGCCACTGATAGATAAAACACCATAGCAATAGGCTAAATATACAACTGTTATCTCCCAGTAGCATTCTCCAATTACTGCAGCCTCTATTACTGTACCCTCGCCACAATAGTTTTTATCTGAGATGCCGTAATTCAAACCCAAAGACACCACAATGTCATCATCGTGTGGTAGGCAAACAGACTTTTGAGTGCGATGGTTATAAAAGAAACAACAGTCAACCGTTATTTTTTCGATTTTGTTTACCAATATTTCATCTCTGCAATCACTGCTTAAGTTTTCTTGACTTCATCAAAATCTACAAAACACAAACCAACACAACACTCTCATTCATGGAGCATGAAACACAAATAGGAAAACTCCCCCCTAATCCCAATCCCTTTCCCATCCCCTCCCCCTGTGTAGCGGCAAATCCATGTAAGTAGCAATAAGCAAATAAAGAAGTCAATTCCCATCAACAACTAGTGGTGGTGATCCACATGGGGATAGGATGGCCTCTACACTTTGATTACACCACTTACAAGGGATCCAGGTTGCCAATCCCGTCTCAGCAAGGCAATGAGAGGCCATGAAATAGTCATGAGGCTGGTGTGTCTCACTGCTATGTGAGTTAAGGTGTGAAGCAGCTAGTAGTTTATAATAAATGATACCTTCAGGAAAATCTCAAAATTAAGCATGAGTATTATCGTTCAACTGTAAATAGGCCTACCATCTCATTAGAGCCTTGGATATCCTACTGTTCCTGTTTAGCAGGATGCTGTTGTTTCCCGCCCATTTTGCTATTGATCACAACATCCCTCGCCCGCGAGGCATAATCGCCAGAACATAGCTCCACCTTTCACAACTGCATGGGTCTGTGTACATCCAATCAGCCTGCCATGTCCTGACAGAGCCTCTATGGTACTACCCCCAAGCCCCTCTACCACCCCTCTATACAAGGGTCACACACTAATCTCATGTAATACACTCTTCGCTGGTATAGATACACCCACAGAGATTAAGGCCTTCTTCCATGTGCCAGTAGACCATTGCTAACATGCCGGCCTCACATTAGTCATATCACCATGAAACTGTTTTGATAGAGTTCCTTTTTTTCCCCTTACAATTTTATCATGCTGCTAGAAATATTAGAAATACCTTGTTTTTTGCTTCTTTAAATAAATACCGAATGGCCTTTAAATGAATACGGAATGGCACATAAATATAATATGTCAAACAACAACTTATAGTTTTTTGGGTCTCACTTGATGGCAATAGCAATCACTTGCTACACAGCAATGGTTATCTAACTGAATATGCTGTTTTATTAGCAGAATATCTGATATACAAACCTCATGGAGTCCATCCTTTAGTGATCCATCACTGGTCATATAATCCCCTTGTTGTGTTATAGACGCCTCTCATCAGTCACTTTCTCTGTGCAAAGGGCCTCTGACCTGGATGTAATACACAGATTACACAGTTGCATGTTGGGAAGACTCAGTGCAAAACACGGCCAAGGAGGCATCTGATTAGTCTCTTCTGATGATACAGTTGTGTCGGTGCCTTCATATTGTCAGTGCTCATGGTAACATAAGTGTTCACATACTATGGTCTTAAGAATGTGAGTAGTAGCGTGGTATAAAATGAAGATTAAATGGTGTTCTAAGTAGGTGATGGTAGGTCTCTCAAAGAGTATGATAGCCATCTGTTGTTGGCTATTGTACCATGTCCAAAATTACAGCAAAGGCAAAACCTATTCCTTGACTTTATTGATGCCTGCAGAAATGTCCTTAGCAATCTAACCTGCCTAACCAAACCCTGTATTCAGGTGAATCACCTACATGGGATCACAGTATAGCTCAGGTTGAACACCGCTTGTGCAGTAGAGCTGATTGGTGATTCAAGCAATGCTGATTGTGACTGGGGGAGCTGAAATTATATCCACTTATCATCCAGAAGCCAGAAATTTGATGAACATGGTGAACTTGTAGAACTCATATTGAAATTGAAATTAATCATACTAATTACTGAGTCAGTTAAACCCCACAGCCAATGTCAGTGATCTGATTCTTAATTATGGATGGTAAACAGGCCGTAATAGAATTCAGACATAACTGAAAATTGTGTAGGAGAAATTAATCCATCATACAAACGTGCCCCTTACACAAAGTAGAAATGTCAAAGGGACTTTATTTACAATATGTGAATTAATCCTGTATTCTGACAATGACTGATACTTGTGTACAAGCTCCATGCTTCATGAAGCACCATCCTGGAGCAGCCATGGTTGGCTGTTTTTTGTACATACATTCTATGACACAGTCTAGATGATTAAAGCTTTTATAAATGGGCCTTTGGACAGTAATATACCCTTCTAGATTCCATTTAAAAGGGGAAAAACAGACAATGCAAGGGTAATGTTATATGATAATGCTCCTGCACCCTTTCATATGTTCTCAGTTCTTTTTCTATTGGTCTTGTAACTCCCTCTCCCCTCTCCACATTTAATCAGCTCTAGGCAATCCATCTGAGCTAAGAGACTAACCAACTAAGGGCTGTGCTAATTGGTGTCCATTTGTGATTACAAGTCTTTTCTTTGCATTAGTGGGTCACCAATCTTACTACCACTGACAGAAAGACAAGGTTGGTGAGAATTGGTTTAATGATTATTACAGAATATCTGGGAATACAGCAACCTGAATTTAATTGCCAGCCCTGAGGGACCAATGTATCCACTCAAGAGGCTGACAGAGAGATGGTAAGCATTCCTTATTGTGTAGTAATGCTCTGATGATACATTTTAAAACCCAAACTGGATTTAGGCAGGCATAGCCGTCTATAGGCTATGCCAATAAAGTAATGCTCTATCAGTCTTTTTAAAATCCTGCCAGATATGGGAAATGTGCAGCTGAGAAGTCATTGGTCTTCCCAACAACAAAGGACTTTTTCAAATACCAATGTGTCCAGATATAACTGTGACTGTTGGCTTTTAGATAAGACGATTTGTCAACTACATTCATTTTGTAACCCTAAAGAAGACCCTCTCTTGTCTGATCCTAAAATCTCCTAAAATGCATCTAATCACTCTTATCACCTCTGCAAGTGGCTGTAAGGACCACCTTCTCAGGCCAAAGAATCTGATGTGAAAGTGTTAATTCATGGGCTTCATTTAGATGATAGTAGATCATACCTAATGGGTATCTTCTGAGATAAAAGAACTGTTATTTCTCTTAAAGAACCATCACAGGGATCTATAAAGTGTATTGCAGATTAGAGCTGATCAAAGCAGGTTTAATAGTGAATGAGAGCACTAATGGAACACAATATCTATGATGCAATATTGATGCCTCAGTCAGTCCATTACGCTCAAATTAGGAGATTAATAATGCCTTCAATAGGTACAGAGATTAGTTTCATAATTACTGCTAGAGGCTGATTATTTAGTATCAAATAAACCGGCCTGAAGCAAAGGACAGGCTCTGCTTGGAGAATTATCCTTTGTGGGACTGAGGGTGTGGATGGTGAGTGAATTTCTCCTCAGCACTGCATTTATGGATCATGACGACAAATGTGCAGCATGCAATAAAGCTGACGCAGCACTGAAAGTATTAATACAGCTCTTCATAAATTATTTATTCATTGGCATGAGTGCAACAAACAATAGGGTCGTTTTTGTCTCTTAACTAACATGCTTTATCTTTAAAATAATATTATATTGTTGTTCAATCTATGTAAGTAAATACAAAAATTGAAATATGGTTGAATTCCAGATAGAGCTGTTTTTTATTGAGAGGCATAACTACACTCACAGGTCTGACACAAACATAATGATACATACATATTATCCAGTTAACACTATTATCATTCAACCATCTTTCTGGAATCATCAGCTGCCTCATGGTTATTCTATATCAAGATGCTATGTATAATTATAATGATACCTGCCCATCTAGTTGTTTCATAACTAATGTAGAGCACCTTATATATGGAGTGGCAGTAGGTTTACATAATTACACAGGCCTCAAAAGTTAACCAAAGCAGAATTTTCTCAAACTCATTGTATCATTGATTACAAATAAATCATCCGGTACCATTGATTACAAATGTATCTATTTTAGCACCACCAGGTGCTCTAATATCTGAAATGATGTCACCCATTATTCATCCTAACACAATATGGCTCAATGTTATATGTCCTAGGCTTATGTGTAGCCAGCATCAACCAAATAAATTCCAACTTCAACTTCAATCGAGTTCTCATAAACTGCTGACACATTCATGGTGGTGGGTGTGGATTTCCTCCCTGGATATGGCCCAGTTAGGATAGAGTGTCCTGCTTTTGTTTTAAGCTATAGCGCCTGTTGTTGCCATAGGATATGCTGAAGGAGTGTAATATCAGTCACCCTGGGTACTAGTGCTAGTCAGAAAGTACTCCTAAATTAAATACTGCCCACCGTCAGCCCTGCCCACTATGAGCCTCCCTCTCAACTTCCTCCGATGCTTAACGCTGAGCTGATCTCTATCCTGCCTTGGAGATGTTCTGTCCACTTTTGCCTCTCACTCTCACCTCATCTTGAGCTACTTGAGCTACTCACGTCTCAGGTCCTTAGTCAACATATGCTGCTCGGCCTGAGTGGATTGATTTCACACTGGGGTCTGGTTCAGGCTCACAGATAGTGGGAATGGAGGGTGCTAGCGGTCATGCCAATGCAATCTAGACTGAAGCAAAACATTTGACCATATCTCTTTTTCGTTACTTGGTGTGTTGTAACTAAAGCATACAGTTTTTCTCTTAATGAAATGATTAACTTCAGAGACACAGTTACATGTATATGGACACACTGAGCTACAGAGTATTTCTAAGTAATGTATGCCTTCTATTTGCTCATCTGACGTTGATGTGGTCAGCATTATAGGACGGACGCTGATTATTATTGGAAGGTGTCTATGGGAACACACAGCTGATGTGTGCTTCAGTGGATGATAGTCAGTAGCTATATATGAAGGGTCTGTGTTACCTTCATCATACAGGCATTGGTGGGTATGTGTGTGTCCAGCCAGCTATGTACACAACAGGGTGTATTATAACAGCTGGGTAATTTTAGTACAAAAGCTCAAATTCATAGGATTAATATCAGGTAAGCTAATCAGTATTTCAGATTGCAGACTTTGATGATGTTTCATAGTTCCCATATCTGATGAGGAGTTCTTTTTAACTGAATGTAACAATTAGTATCTAATAACTTTGTTCATTAAGTTTCATAGCTGAGTAAACGGGAATATTTGATTTGTCTTGATTACGCTTCATATTTTCCACACATTGTGGGAGTTCCTTCATAGCTGAGTGAAATGGGAGACTTGCTTGGTACAGAACTTACCTGCACATCCCTATACATAGATCATGTATTGCTGGTGAGGAGTGTGCAGAAATTAAATTTCTGTTTGTTCTAGGGGCGTGAGGAGAATTCAGATTACATACAATCTATATCACTACTACCCCAGAGGAAGGATAGGGGTAGGCTACCGTCAGACAAGCGTGGCCTAGTTTGGGGGATTTGCAGCCTCATAGTATCACCCAAAGAACTGACACCTTTTCAGATACTTTAAAAAAAATGTCCATGATGCATTATCCTATTTGCTTTTTGTTTATTAGTTGTAGCTAGCAGTGATAGCAAAACATGATCTGAAAATCCCTGCAATTGAAGAAATATACAGATAGATTGTGTAATAAATCAGAAGTAAAACTTCACAGAAGTAGAGGCTATGACATCACTCTTTGATGTAAGATTTCTCAATATAAGGTTTATCACCTTTCTATATTGGTTTTGGTTTAAAGGGATCTCCCTCTCCTATTTTGGATACTAAGCACTTTAGGCTCCAGGTCCTAGCAACCGTTGGGAGTGGAATGAGCTGACATTCATTTGACAAGAATGTCCCCTCAGACCAATTTCAAAGTTTAAACTGACCCATTATACCAGGCCAGATGGTACTTCCAGTATTTACAAAGATGTAATAACCATTTATACTAAATGTATGTGTCTTACATATATTTAGTAGTTAAACCACATCCAGAGGATTGCATGCATTATATTGGCGACAGTCAAGGCTGATCGTAGAAGAGTGTGCTCAGCTGTGACTAAACAAATATAATGTGTGCAATCCTCTGGGTGTGGTTTAACTGACTTATGCCACACTAGTGGTTATTGTTTCTATCACCATTTGTATGCCTTATACAGTCAGGCAAGAGCGAACTCCCATTATGTAGAGAAATTAGAAGAGCACATCATCATGCATGATTAATGCGTCCTGCACGGAGCAATCATCACACCTGCCCTATGTTAGACTCTTGTGCAGCCATTAACACGGGTCACTGGGTGCAGCACTGTAGTAATATGTCATTGTGAAGTGTGTGAAGTAGTCCCAGCTCTACTGACGGACCATAAAAGTGCTGATTTGTATGAATATGCTGCATGGAGGTGGCCACAAGCTGCTCCTATGTTTTAAAGTGTGTGAAGTACAGCTAGAGCTAGATACATGTTGTATTTAGCCATAGATTCTGATTATACTTCTACATTTTCTGACATAGTGCCTTCTTCCTGGTACTTAATGTATCATGCATTGGCCCTTTACTCTAGAGGGCTTAGAAGGAGGTGTCTGTTTCTTAAAATTGTGAGGGAATATCAGAATGGCCTGTTGCCATGATATAGCATGTGTGGATTGTGATGATTCTAAGTGACTGCCCTAGTACTACTGGTGGGTGAGTAGGGAGGGTAATGATTCGGGCAGTGTATTCTGGACAAAATCTAAAAAGGGAAACTGCTGTAGAGTTTTAGGTTAAGATGATATGTATAGAATTAGGCTAGACCGGACTGGGCTATCCTCCTTTACTCCTATATGTATGTAGTATAAAATTTATTAATTTCTCCACTGCCCATAGGCGAAAAAGTTTACTGATTTCCATACAGTCATATCTATAGTCAATCTACACCTTTGCTGAAATTGCCATACCACAAAAAGGTAGAAGCATCAAATTGGTATTTATTTGTATTTTCTTGTTTATAACATATAAAAAATCTCAATAGAACAAAGGGAATCTGCAAAGAACAAGCAATTCCCTTTAGCTTTTTCAGGTAGGGAAGTAGTCTGCACTCCTGTATCTCTTACCTGGACCCTTAGAAATGCTTTAAGACTGCCTAATCCCATTATTCCCTAGGGAGCATTTTGTATCCGATACCACTTTCTCATACTTCAGTTTGCTGACAGGTGGGGACTAGAACAGATCCCTGAGGGACTGCCTGGACATGAAAATTTTAAATGGCATCACTTCCCTTGCTTTCCTGCTACCTCTCTTTGTTGGATTGTCTGTGTGGTCCGTGTGAAGTTATTTTTATTACTAGTTTTGATAAAGGGCTGTGTGTTGGGAACAGCTCCTTACTAAATGCTTCCCATACCAAAGTGGTATGAGACTAATAGTTCATCTGCAATGCCCTGTTACTTGTATGTAATAAATGATGGCTAGTTAGGCTGGGTGCCTTCAGAGAAAGATGTCATATAGCATATATGTATGAAAATACCATAGTTTGTCTGATTACATGTCACTATTTCAAATGAGGCTGTAGTCTCAGATACCTGGTTCTTTATTACATGCTCTGCATGGAGAGTGTCTCTAGCTGGAGGGCACACTATCCCAGCAGAAGTTTAGTAGGCAGCAGGACAGTTCCCACCAAAGGGTCAGACAGTCCTGGTATGTGGGAGTACCCAGCCACATAAGAACTGTTGTGTAACCTCACACAGTGGTGGTAGGCCGTACTTCAAATGGCAGGCAGTTCAGGAGAATGGACATCCTTCAGTGGTATCCTTCAGCATGACTAATGACATGTGTTGTATCTCACAGTTAACACACATCTATAGGTATGTCTCCAATGCATTGTGAGAATAAATGCTTCTACAAACTTATTGATTTACTTTCCCTCTACTGTTGGCTATTACCGGTAGGAGTACCCTAAGAACCACTTGGTTCAGTGCCGAATAGACAGGAAGTAGGCTGAGGGAAACAAGGACAAATGGTGGCATGGCATAATGAATATGGAAATATGGAAGAAATATTGGAAGTAATTACCTTAGGTAAAATGTAAATCCAACATTTTTGATTGAATCCATAATAGACAGGCCTCCAACTTGAATTCCATTTAAGTCCATGAAAAGAAATGTATTCGATGCACAACATATTAGTCATCTTCCACACAATCAATGCTACCTTGGAGCTGATTCCCACTAACACCCCACCCTTTTCACAACCAGTCGGCCAATTTCCTGCCCCAAAGCCTGATAGGCTACTAAATATCCTGATAGGGTCCTTTTCCCAGGACTACGCAGCGGCCCTTTTAGGGTTTACCAGTTTTGATAATGCATTGCAAACAGCAGTGTAATCCACCATGTATCTTCTAAATAAAAGTTGTCTACACCATGCCATCCATCGGAATAGATAGTGAATATATCTGATGATTGGGATTCAAATTTAGAACCTGAAATTTGTCAAGGATGTTAGCCAATACCATACTTTCCTTCCTACCTATATTCTTTCTGCACTCAGAGGGCAGAGAGGGAGGGAAAAAGGTGATAGGGGAAGGTAGATGGAAACGGAAAAGAAGAGCAGAGGGACTGTGGAGGAGGACAGAAAAGAAGAAGAGGGTATTTGACAGACAGAAGGAAGTAAAGGTGTTTTAGTTAGGGAAAGGGGGAAGTGCTTGAAGCTGAAAGAGCAGTGCAGACTTTTCCATTAGTGCATTTATGGGATCAGAATAGCACTTTGCAGTAAATACAATGAGAATTAATATACAATTGTCGTATGGTCCTCCCTTAAGCCTATCCCTTTCATCTCCTTTTCTCCCATTCCCCCTATTACACATCCAATTAAAGTAGACAGCTCCCCATGGCTGGCGCTATAAACAAACACCCCTGTGTTAACCTCTAGACCTGCCCAGGCACTCACCTGTCTAATATGATGTAACCCTGTGCCCATACATCTATAGCAAGGTTGGTAATTGGGATGTAGCTGGGGCAGGAGTCAGGTGACTATAGGCAATATGAAGTTGTCTGTGGCATGTGCTGTTACCGTCTGTGGCATGTGCTGTTACCATTTTGATACAATCCTATCAGCAGTATTGGCTATGAGGATAATCCATAAACATCTACAGGCTCTGTATCATGTCAGGGTGTATCTATACTGATGTTTGAGTTTTAGTGCAAGGCATCAATACAAGATGCCCAATGGACACTGATTTGAAGCAAGAACAATCAATCTTTTCACACCCGAAAATGCACAGTAGCAGAATTTTAAATATTCATGACATAAAAGCCTCAGTATAATTTAGAATCAATTTAATTTTCCGGTGTATGTATTTTCTGAAGTAACAATCCACAAAAATATATACCGTATTCGACGTAATACGCGCCCTCCCCCTAATAAGCGCCCCCCCACCTTTTTTCAATTTTTTCCCAGAAAGTTTGTTACTGTTTTCACACCTTTGAGTAAGATGGAGCCCTTCACACCTGTGCAGGTGTTAAGGCCAAGCCAAGTGTGAAGTCATAGGGGTGTTTAGATGCCTTGTAGAGGCAACTGAGGTGGGCCAGTAGTCTACATATGACAGTTATGGGGGGCGCTTATTAGAATGAATATTTGGGACAGATTTTTCCATTTAAAATAATTTTTTAAGCGCCCAGGGCGCTTATTACGTCGAATGCGGTATAGTGCAAAGGTTTATTCAATATAATTATATAATTACCATATTTGAAAATTCACAAATTGAAATACACTTGAAATTGTTCTTTTTTTTGACATATGAAGGCAGACCTGTGGCTGTTTTATCTAACATGATGTTACTGCCTGGGGACACCATGGGAGCATACAGAGCTGCTGCTGTTTCCACTTGATGCATATTCAACTGGACAAGTCCTTTTTATGTTGTACATCAATAAGCTCTTTGTAAAGCTTTGCACAGAATATTTACTAAGATAGGAAAGGATCCTTATGGTGGCCTATTGTGTCAAACGGGGAGTTTTTGTCCACAGTGTATTTGTCATGAAAAAAACATTTGGTACACAAAGATATATAGAGCGTCTCAAGTAACTGGAGTTGGTCAGAATCTTTAATTTTATTGCAGGTAAGCCTTGCATCATATCTAAAACACACCTTCTCTATTGCGGCCCTTCACTGCAGCTCCCAGAGCTCTGTTACTTCTGCTATCACCTGTAGCTAATGGTTCCCCAAGCAGCCTGTAGGTCGGGCAGTGAGCTGCTGCTGCTGAAATTCTGACTACTGGCTGCTGGGTGTCGAGGGAGATGGTTCAGTACCCTCCCTCAGTGGTAACCCAGCTGGTAGTGGAGGAAGGTGGCAGTGAGGAGCCCAGTGTTGGAGCTGGTGGTTGAGGAAGGCAGCCTGGCTTGTGGCTGTTTCCACAGAATGGTGCCATTTAGTGAATGCACCTTCCATGCATTTTGCTTGCTGCCACTTATATGTAGCATATAGGAACATGAGGGGAAGGATTGGACCTACCAGTGAAATAGCCAGGTGAATGTGACTCGTGATGGAGATACCTACTACCCTTTTTAATGATGACACCACTGGAGTGGTTCTGATCATCTCCCTAATAGCTAAACCATCTGTTTAGATACTGTAGCGGAGCCGAGGATAGCTGGCTCCGCGCTCCTCCGCACGCCGTGCGGAGGAGGGGTTCCGGGCGGCGCCGCGAGGTGGCGCCACTGGCGCGCGGAGGCATATAAGGCGCCGTGCGGAGGAATTCCGGCAGTTCTACTCTAGAGCTCATCTATAGCGGTCGCTTCTTGCAAGCCTGATATATACGCCTATGTAACTGTTGATGTTTGATGACAATATATACTTACTTCTCATACTACTTCCTCTCATCGTGTTTCTTTCCTAGTTAAGCATTCGCCTTCTAGTTCTATTACAGTGGTGACAGCGGTTAAAACAGCAGAAAAACGCCCAAGATGGAGAACAAGAGGGCTTTTGAGTTGGAGAAAGGAGACTGTGAGATGGCAGTAGGAGAAGATATTTTTTTTAGTGGGACTCCCTCAGCAATACCTCCTCCAGGTTACGGTAGGCTCACCGAGCTGGAGGCGCAGAGGCAGCGAGATTGGGTAGTGAGATGGAGAGAAGGAGAGGATAGAAGGATGGCAGCCCTGGAAGAAGGAAGGAGGTTAGGAGAGAGAGGGGACCTGGGCGCCGTAGGTGATGGAAGAGCTGTCTGGCTACCAAAACCAGCAGGAGAAGGAGAGGATACCTTGCCCTTGGAACCAGCTACATCCCTCCCGGAAGGAAGGGAAGAGGCCGGGGCAGAGGTTTTTCCAAGCAACTCCTCCGCGCCGTCGTCACACAGAGAAGCCGTAGCCTCCGCACAGTCGTTCCGATCCGAAGCACCAGGGGGCGGCATCGTCTCCTCCGCAGCTAACGAGTTCCCGGGGGCGCCGAGAGATGGCGCCAGCGTTGCTTCCTCCGCAGCTGGCTCCTCCGCAGCGGTATCCTCCGCACGGTCGTTCCGATCCGAAGCGCCAGGGGGCGGCATCGTCTCCTCCGCAGCTAATGAGCTCTCGGGGGCGCCGAGAGATGGCGCCAGAGTCGCCTCCTCCGCAGCTGGCTCCTCCGCACGGGGCCCAACCGACGTGGAGGGAGAGGACGTCTTGGCCCTAGTGAGGGCCCGAGTGAGGGAAGCAGTCCTAAGCAGGGACAGAGAGAGACAACAGCAGGCGGAATTAGAAGGAATAGCTCAAAGGCTAGAGCGGGAGCAGAGATCCGCCCTAGAGGAGAGGGAAAAGAGATTGAGGGAGATAGAAATCCAGCAGAGGCAGGCAGAAGAGGAGAACAGGAGGAGGGAGGAGGAGATCTCTCGACAGCTGGAACTGGCTGAGGAAGCAGAGGAGGAGGCCCTACGGGCCGTAGCCGTCCGGAAAGAGATAGCCAAGGTGGACGCGGCCAGGGAAGAGGTGGCACGTAGGGAGTCGGCATATAGGGCTGCGGTGCAGACAGAGATGTCTAGGGCGTCAGGAAGAGGGATCAGCGGAGGCGAGCCGAGTTCTGCTCCCTCCAATTGGAGAGAGGCAGAGAGGGAGGGGGACCCGCGGGTAAGGGGGGTCTTGCCCTCCGGGAGCGAACAAGGGTTGGGACGCTCTTCCCTTACGCGTAATGTAAGCTGGCCTGGAATACTGACTGCCCCCGCCTCCGGGGCGACACCATCTGTCTCCTTCCCGGGGGAGATGAAGTCTGCTCCGTGGTCCTCCGACCCCATCGGGGTATCAGGAGCGGTGATGCAGTGGCCATCAAGGGAGGAAATAGCCCAACCATCGTACAACAGCAGGGTCCCTTCCGGTTCAGGCCAGGGACCGTGGGGCTATGAAAAGGTTATGAAACCAGTTACTACCCCCTCCAAGTACGATGGGACTACACCCCTGGCCGAGTATCTAGCCCACTTCGGGCTATGCATCCTGGCTAACAACTGGGACGATAGGACGGCTGGGATCTTCCTGGGACTTAGTCTCACGGGAGTCGCCCGACGGATACTCTCGGGGATCGACCCAGCAACCAGCGGGTATGAGAAGCTACGAGCCGGGTTGGTCTCTCGATTCCAGCCACCTAACCAGGCTGCCATGTATAAAGCTAAACTGAGAGCGAAAGAGCGGAACAAGGGGGAGTGCCTCCAGGCCCATGCGGAGGAGGTGGAGAGGTACACCCGCTTGGCGTACCCACAAGCCGACCTGGCCACCATAGACGTGATGGCCAAAGATCGGTTCATTGAGAGTTTGAAGGATCAGCAACTCCAATTTTGGATACATCAGTCCCAGGCTAAGACCTTGCTGGACGCCGTACAAGTGGCCCTCCACGCGGAGGCCTGTATGCGCCCCTACGGGCCACAACAGACAGTGAGGGCCACCGGCCAAACTATGGGGGAAGCGCTGGAAACAGTGCAGAAGGAGGCGCAGCGAGAGAGGGCCGAGAACGCGAAATTCCGCGAGACAGTTACTACCGCCCTGGCCGGACGGGAAGGGAGGAGCGAGAGAAGCAGTGACCGGGGCAGCGGAAGCAGGCCGGCTCGTCCCGACCGACCTCGGTTGCCGTTGGCGGAAACGCGCTGTTACCACTGCGCGGCTCTGGGGCACCGGAGGGGTAATTGCCCATCCTGGCTGCAGGCCATGGCGGTAGCGGATGCGGGCGGAGTAGCGCCAGTCCCCGTGACCTCTTCAGCCGTACTGCCACCCACCGCACAGCTGTCGGAAAACTAGAATCGACCCTGCAGGACACCCCCTGTAGGGTCGAGGCGATAGAGGGAAGGACCGAGGTGGTACAAGGTCGCTTGGAAATAGGAGGGTCTGGCCTATTGATAGAGGGGAGAATGGGTAACGAGAGCGTCGGTTGTCTGGTGGACACCGGCGCCACGGTTAATATGCTCTCCTTATCGTGGTGGGGGACTCATGGTGAGCCAGGCGAACTAAGCGGGACCACAGAGAGGGTCTACTCGGTCGAGGGGAGAGCTTTACAATTATTCGGGCATGTGACGGTCTCGGTAAAAATAGGCGACGGCTCCTTCCGGGTGGGATTTGAACTGTCCGAAATCCCCACCGATGCCATTCTGGGTTCCCGCTTCTTGAGGGGAAGCGGCTTCTTGGTGGACGTGGCCGGGGAGCGACTACTAAGGGAGACGTGGGGAGGGGAAGAGGAGGAGAAGCTCTCCTTCTGCCGTGTGATCAGCTCCTATACTACTGTCATCCAGCCAGGGGAAGAGTCCATCATCCCGGGCTATCTGGTAGGGGACTGGGAGGGAAGCGAGCTCGGCTTGGTGGAAGGGCTGAGGGAAATGGAGGAAACAAGAGGTCTGCTGGTCGGACGAGCACTTATAGACACCACCCGGCCGGAAACCCCGGTCCGACTATTCAACCCAGGGCAAGATGCTGTCGTGGTGTACAAAGAGATGACGCTCGCCTCTATAGAAGAGGTGGAAATGACAGTGGCGGCTCCACTGAGCGAAGGGGAGCACTGTAGGGTGGCCTCTACCCAAGAACCTTCTACGGAGGAAACGGCGGCCTTACTTCAAACCTTGACGGAAGGCGTACAAGAGGAGAGAAAGGCTGCCCTAGAAGAACTCCTCATGCACCATAGGGCGGCTTTCCAATTGAGGCCGGGAGACACGGGGCGCGCCAACACCGTCCAACACAAGATCCGTACGGGGACTCACCCCCCCATTAGGATGCCGCCGCGTCGTCTCGCCCCGCACCGCCGGGCCGTGGTGGACAGTGAGGTGGACAAGATGCTTATGGCCGGAGTAATCGAGGAGGCAGAGGGACCATGGGCATCACCGGTGGTGCTCGTTAGGAAGAAGGACGGCAGCATGAGATTTTGCGTCGATTACCGGAAGCTTAACGAGGTCACTGTGAAGGATGCTTACCCCCTGCCTCGCATCGATGATTCGCTGGACACCCTGGCGGGGTCCAAGTGGTTCAGTACCATGGACCTCGTCAGCGGCTATTGGCAGGTTGCCATGGCTCCGGAGGATCGGGAGAAGACCGCTTTTTCGACGCACCGGGGGTTGTTCCAGTTCACTGTTATGCCCTTTGGACTGTGCAATGCCCCCGGTACGTTCGAGCGTCTAATGGAGGTAGCCATGCGGGGGTTACAGTGGACCTCCTGTCTGGTGTACCTCGACGACATAGTGGTCTTCTCCCACGACTTTGAGGGTCACCTCCGGCGCCTGGGAGAGGTTTTGGAGCGATTGGAGGCTGCGGGACTGAAGGTTAAGCCATCCAAGTGCCAGTTGGCCCGCCGGGAGGTTGGGTTCTTGGGGCACGTGGTTAGCGAAGCTGGTATTGCCACCGACCCAGAGAAAATAAAGTCCATTCGGGACTGGCCCATACCCCAGAGCCTGACGGAAGTGAGGAGCTTCGTGGGGTTAGCTAGCTATTATCGCTCTTTTGTGCCCGACTTTGCCACCATTGCCAAGCCGCTGACGTCCCTAGCCGACAAGGGCCGTATCTTCCGCTGGAACGAGGACTGCGAGGGGGCCTTCCGAAGGTTGCAGAAGTTGCTTATGACAGCCCCCATCCTCGGGTATCCAGAGGATGAAGGGCAAATAGTCCTGGACACGGACGCCTCGAACTTCGGGCTGGGAGCCGTGCTATCCCAGGTACAGGGGGAGAAGCAGGTCGTGCTGTCATACGGCAGCCGAACCTTGGATCCAGCGGAGCGCAATTACTGTGTCACCCGACGGGAGTTACTGGGCATCATCTTTGGGCTCAAGAAGTTCCGGCACTACCTGCTTGGGCGAAACGTCTTAATCCGCACGGATCACGCGGCGCTCAAGTGGGTAATGGCCTTCAAGGAACCCGAAGGACAGATCGCGCGTTGGATATCCATTATGGGAACGTATGACTACAAGATAGAACACCGGCCAGGACGCCTGCACGGTAATGCGGACGGTCTTTCACGCATTCCCTGCCGGCAATGTGGACGGACGGACGAAGAGGATGGAGAAATCCCTCCATCGGTACGGGCAATTACCCGACAAGGGGCGAGTGACCCCGAGGTGGCGGAGCCAGTACGGGAGGCCTGGGTGAAAGACCAAAGGGAGGACGCCGTAGTAGGACGGGTATACAGGTGGGTAGAGGAGGGCATAACACCGAGTGCCGAGGAGCTAGCTGCGGAAGGTTACCCCATCAAATGCTTGGCTAGCCAGCTGGGCCGGCTGCAGCTGAAAAGGGAACTGCTCGGCAGATGGTGGTTCGTTCCGGGAAGCCCCCGTGTCTTCCAGGTGTTGGTGCCGGAAGGAAGGAAGAAAGAGGCGTGGGAGAGCGCCCATGGGGGGGGCATAGTGGGACATTTCGGAAGGGATAGGACCATCCGCAAGCTCCAACAGCGCTGGTATTGGCCTGACTTCCGCCGGGAGGTGCCGTATTGGACCGCTACCTGCGAGGTCTGTCTACAAAGGAAGCCGGCCCCTCACCCTCGCAAAGCGCCCATGGGCCACGTGGGGGTAGGACTACCTATGGAGCGAATGGCGATAGATGTAATGGGCCCCCTTCCCCTCACCCCCCGCGGTAACAAGTACATAGTGGTTATGGCCGACTACTTCACCAAATGGGCCGAGGCCGTGGCCCTTCCTAACCAAGAGGCTGCTACGGTGGCCCGTGCCCTGGTGGAGACAGTCATCTGCCGCCTAGGGTGCCCCACTACATTACACTCGGACCAAGGAAGGAACTTTCAGTCCCACTTGTTCCGAGAAGTAGTGAGTCTTCTGGGTATCCAACAGACCCGCACGTGCGCCTTCAACCCCCGCTCCGACGGCCTGGTGGAACGGGCAAATAGGACAATAGAAGCTCTACTATCCGCAGTGGTGGCGGAAGATCAGAAGGACTGGGATGTCCACCTCCCTATGGTCCTCTCCGCGTATCGTTCCTCGGTCCATTCTACCACGGGCATTACGCCCAATATGATGATGTTGGGCCGGGAGACAAACACCCCCCTTGACCTCCTTTACCCGGAAACGGAAGAGGAGGTGGGGGGGAGTGAAGTAGGATATGTCGCCTCCTTACGGAGGGGGACCGCTGCGGCCCATGCCGTGGCTAGGGAGAGTATAGGGGTGGCCGTCTCTCGCCAGAAGAGGAATTACGACGGCCGGGCAGTTCTACAAGATATACCGGTGGGCAGCACGGTGTACTACCATCATCCGGGGAGGAAGGTGGGGCGGAGTCCTAAGCTGCAAAGGCTTTGGACCGGGCCCTGGGAAGTGGTCGGGAAAGTATCCGCAACGGTATACCACATAAAGAACGGGCGGAAGATGAGGGTGGTACCCTACGACCAGCTCAAAGTAGTACCACCCCGGCCGGAAGGGATGGGAGAGGACGCCCCCGTATCGGTAAGGATGGTAACTGCTTACCCCTCCCCTGCGACAGCTCCAGAACCCACGGGCCTTCCTTCCTCCGCAGCGGTATCCTCCGCACAGTCGTTCCGATCCGAAGCACCAGGGGGCGGCATCGTCTCCTCCGCAGCTAACGAGTTCCCGGGGGCGCCGAGAGATGGCGCCAGCGTTGCTTCCTCCGCACTAAAGGTCTGGCATACGGGTACTGCGGAGGGCCGGGCTAGCAGCGTTTTGCGGAGGAGAACAGAGAAAACCAGGGAAATGACGAGGAAGAAAGCACCAGGAGGAGGGTTTACCATCCCCAAGGGAAGGAAGGGGGACCGTAGCCCCTCCCGGGGGAGAAAATCACCCTTGGACTTCCCCCGCAAAGACAGTAAAACTACTTTCAATAGATCGTCTGCCCACAAGACGCCTGCGGAGGAGCCGTCCACATCTCGCTCTCTCTCGCGAGATCACCCCTCCGCACGGGAATCTCGCGCGGAGCGAGACCAAAACACCGCCATCTTGGAAAATAGCCGCCACTCCGCAGTAAGCAGCTCCTCCAGGGACCACTCCGCACGAGAGAGGACGAGGATGGACGGAAAGGAGTGCTCGGCAGGGGGTACCAAGGATAGAAGAAGGAGTAGGAGTCGCTCACCTCGAGAAGGCAAGTCTGATCGCCATAGCAAAACCTCCTCCGCCCGCTCCTCCAGGGAACAGGCCTCCTCCGCAGCTCCCTCCGCAGCCGAGGCGGGCGTTGGTAAGGATGTGGCCGCCTCCGCAGCTAAAGCGTCGAGTAGAGGTGCCACCTCCAGCACCAGTAAGGATGTGGCCGCCTCCGCAGCTAAGACCTCCAGCACCACCTCCTCCTCCAGGGACAAGCCCAAAGCTTCCTCGGCCTCCAGCCGCTCTTCCACCAGCTCCTCCTCCAGCAAGGGTGGTAAGTCACCAGCAGCAGGGAGGAAGAAGGCCCCCAAAGGTCCCAGCCCCACCGCCTCCTGGGTTTGTGATGCCCCCGGCTGCGGTATGGCCTACACCTTGAAGTGGTCCCTCACCCGCCACAAGGCAGAGAAACATTCCTCCCAATCTACGGGCTGGATGTGCCCCTTTGGCACCGAGTGTGGGGGTGGGGACGGCAGCAACCCCTATGCGTCAGTTCGGAAGGGGGACCTGCCCCGACACTTAAGAGGGTTCCACCGGAACGAAGGGGGTCCGGAATACGAGTGGGCCGCGGAAGGGGGAGAGAAGTTCATGCCCCTCCCATACCCCATTATCCCCACCGTCAAGGCCAGGAGTCTGAGCAGGGAGGGCCGAGGAGCCAGTCGTAGCCCCTCCGCCGGCTCTTCGCGTGGTGTGAAGAGGACGGCATCCGCCTCCCTGACTCCTGCTCCAAAGAGGGTCGCTTCCACCTCCGCCTCCAGGGGGCGCAGCGCTACCCCGAAAAGGACCACGTCCTCTGCCGCCCCGACGAAAGGGACTCTCCAAGAACCAACCACCCCGGCCTCCGTGGCGCACCGGTTGGGCCCGGCCGTGGTACCACCCTCCGGTCCACCGAAGTCGCCCCCCCGGCGGGTGGTGGTAACGGCGGTCACCACCACGCCACCCAGAGGAGAGGAGACCCCTCCCCGCGCGGCACGGAGCCGGTCGGAGACGGCTACGACCCCCAGCACGCCCCCCCGCCGTGTGATGCTTCCCCGCACAGAGGAGGCAGAGTCGGGCCTCGCCCCGGAACTGGCTGAGCAGGGGACGTCGTCGGTAGGATCCCTGGGCGCTTCGCCGGTGTTCAGCCTGGGGTCGCCCGGTCCGCTCCCGCCCACCCTCGCCTCTTCCTGGGGGGAGGAGGCCGCGGCGGCAGCCCGCAACCTTATGCTGAGCATGGCCACCCCGCCCACCCCATCCGCCACCGCACGACTACACTCCGGCGTCTCCGCACCGTTTCTATCCCACGCCGAGGATGAGATCATCGCGGCCTCGGAGGCGGTGCTGGCGGAGCTACAATCCCACCCTCTGGAGAAGAGGTCACCCGAGGAGAAGGCCGCAGCCACACACGCCCTCTCCGCCACTAGCCGTCGCCTGCAGGAGGCCATACTGCAGAAAAAGCTGGATATTTACTTATCATTCGGCAGTGGACCCGGGGAGCGGGAGGCCCTGCGGGCTCGGGGGCTGGACGTCCCAACTGTTCTTGCTCAGCAGACGCCCCCACCGCACCCGACTTCCGCTACCCCTCCTGCGACGGGTACCCCGACGGCCAGCAGGGCGGCCGCAGAAGGCTCGCCCCCCCCTAAGACCAGTACTCCACCCCCCATGACGACCAGTACCCCAACGACCACCGAGACGGCCGCCGGGGGTTCAACCGCTACGGACCCGTCCCCCAGTCACGGTCACCTGGAGCCGGTCGCCTACTGCCAGCTGTCGCTGGATGGCGACACTCCCCCAGGTTCCCCCTCCCAGCTGCTGGCCCTCCCTTCGGCCGAGGAACCAGAGTTCTACGTGGACCTCACCAGGGGGGGGAAGGAGCCGTCGGACCTCCGCCACCCCGAACAGGAGGGGGTGACGTGGGACGCCGCTACAGCAACATGGGTCCCACTCTCGGCGCGAGGGGAACCTCGTACGCAGGTGGCGCCCTCCGTCGAGCCTTCCGGATCCCGCGCACCTACCCCTGGCAGCCCTTCCCAGCCAGCCACTACGGCACCGCAGGGGGGGTCGGATACACCGACGGCGCCCCTGCTGGTGCAGCCGGAACCGCGCCCACCGATTCCGCCCTTGGCGGTGCAGCCGGAACCGCGCCCACCGGTTCCCACAGTTCGGCTTCCCACCTGTGGCGGTACACGCCTGGGCTCCTCCCGGCGGAGCCGAAGCCGGGCAGAAGGCGCTCCCGCCCTGCCGACGACAGCTGAAGGAGCATCCACAGCCCCCACTCCCATGTACCTCCCGGGGGAGGTCGTCACGGCCATAAGGAGGCACTGCCGCGACGGGGAGGGTGCGTACATCCATCCGGGTCGCACCCAAGACGGAGTCTGGGATCGTCGATTATCCCTGCTCCTCCCACCCCGCTCCCCTACCCTGTGCGTCGAATGGTCTCCCTTCGACCCCCCCCGAGCCACCACCTTCCTACCCATCCCCGCCGAAGAGAACATTCCGGTGGCGGATGAGGAGGAGACCACGGCGCTCCCAGAGGAGTGGAGATCCCCAGCCCCTACAGCTCCGGCCCCCACCGTGCGCCGGGCGGCGCCCCGACCGCACCAGCAGTGGGGGGGAGTCCAAGTGCCCCGGAAGTACAAGGAAAAGGCGGAGGAGGACCTGGCCGCAGGGGGGACTGCCTCTGCTCCCCGATGCCCGGCTCCGTCCACCAACACGCAGACGCCGCCCGGAGGCCGTCGGCCGGCCCGGGCCACTCGGCCACCCGCCTCGGCCGCCGTCCCGGGCCCACACCACCCGCGGGCGACCTGGATGCCCTGGTGGTGGGTCCAGGATAGGGACCCCAACCGCCTGGAGCGCTGGGGCGCCTTTATCCTCCCTCCGTTGTCAATGGGTGACGAATTCTCGGCCACGGGGGGGGAGATAATGAGCAGGCTTCGGGTGATCGAACCCGGGGTCTACGACGTCATCGCGTCCATTACGACGCGGTACCATCTCAGGTCGGCGCAACCCGCGGGCCCACGTCGCTCGCCCCGCCTAGCGGCTCGGAGCCCCCTGCCAACGAAGTCTCCGCGTCAGGTGAGCCACGCCTACTTAAGTCGTATTGAGCGTAATTAGCTGGATGCTGCTGTTGTGTTGGGGGAAGAGATAATGACGGGAGGGACAGCGATTCGGGGAACAGGGAAGACGCGGGCGTCGGCGCAACCAGTACCGGAAGCGCGGGGTAGTAGTAAGCGGGCAGGAGGGATGTAAGGCTACCATAGAAGGAGGGACAAATAGTAAGGAGTGGTGGAGTTAACCCATGTCTTGGTCATTACAGAGGGAGGACGGTCCTCGGTAGACGGTCCCTGGTACGTCAGTCATCGCCCGGAAAGCAGCGCCACCGCCAGCGACGGGCGACGAGGCCTCATCATTCATCATTCGTCACCCTGTGGGGGGCCGGCAGCACCCTATGGCCCGTCGGTCGGGCGCCCACCGCTCATCCACTCATCCCCAAGTTAAGGACGTTGGCACCGTTGTGCCCAGTAGGACTCATCATCATCCTCACCACCGTCACCCTGTGGGGGGCCGGCGGCACCGTAGGACCGCCGGTCGAGCGCCCACCGCTCATCCACTCATCTCCAAGCTAAGGACGTTGGCACCGTTGTGCCCAGTAGGACTCATCGTCATACTTACCCCTAAGAGTTCATCACTGCGCTATAGTTCTTATGAGTAATCTAGTATATCCGTTATCCCTCATACTGTGGTGGAAGAGGGCCACCGAGTTCAGGGATTCTAAAAGAGTAGGGAGGGTTTGAAATAGAGAGGGAAGGGTGTAGCGGAGCCGAGGATAGCTGGCTCCGCGCTCCTCCGCACGCCGTGCGGAGGAGGGGTTCCGGGCGGCGCCGCGAGGTGGCGCCACTGGCGCGCGGAGGCATATAAGGCGCCGTGCGGAGGAATTCCGGGAGTTCTACTCTAGAGCTCATCTATAGCGGTCGCTTCTTGCAAGCCTGATATATACGCCTATGTAACTGTTGATGTTTGATGACAATATATACTTACTTCTCATACTACTTCCTCTCATCGTGTTTCTTTCCTAGTTAAGCATTCGCCTTCTAGTTCTATTACAATACATAATATAGCCCTTAGCTACAGAATGTTTATTTATTTATCATCTGGATTTACTCATGTTTGTTGTATGGGAGATTCAGTAATTTGTGAACAGAGCTGAATTTCCAGGATGAACATGCTGGATCATTAAGTGGCCTCACTACCTTGGCTGGATACACTCCTCCTGCATCAGATTTTTTGGCATTATATCTCCATATTGAGAATTAAGGTGCCTCACCACATTTACATCGGATATAAATAAATGAGTGCATGTGATCGTTTGATCATTTAGCTTTCACACAAAAGTGACTACACTAATTTCCTCAGTAGAGTTGTAAGGTTTACCCTGATGTACATGCGTATATCAATATATGGATAGTTGCCTAATAACATAAAAACTTCTCCATTACACCTGGATTAGCTACACCTTCCCAGATGGATGTGAATTACCCAGCTTACATTGTCTGGTAACAGAGGAGTACCCACATGCTACTACATACCCCGGCACCCCCAACAAACTCTGTGCGGTATCAGGTGTTACTTCTATGTTATATGAGAGGAGCCCTAGGCCTCAGGTAGGTTATTGGTGTAGCTACTGCATAGCTTATTGCAGTGACTTTTTAAAAGGCAAGTCATATATGGGATCAAAGCCAGAGGAAAGAGTGATATTTCAATAAATCCTTCTGGCCAATTGTTGCGAGGTGTTATTATGGCTCATATTTTTTAACAAGGATGTATCTTGCAATTCTTTCATCTGGCCATCTGGATATAATTATCATGACCTTTGCTTTAGTGTAATTTTTCTGAACAATGTCTGAGTATGCAAAAGTCCAGGGGGGGTTGTAAAACAAGCAATTTTTAACATTAGTTATAGAGCCTGTGGTGTTAAGGAATAGTGTTTTGAAGACAGTGGGGAAAAAACCTGTCATCAAGAAAATACCCCAGAACCAATAATATAACTGTCACCAACAGTCATGTTAATGCCAGACAGTAATATCCAAAAAAAGTCAGTAATCAGATTGACGGAGAACTGCATTCTCATGAGTTCTAACTGTAAATGGTAGTGGCAGCTTCATTATGTTTAACAATACTTGACCAAATCTACTCAGTCTCAATCTTAGATAGCCTGTTACCATAGCAACATGGAGGATTGAAATAGATCTGTGGACAGTATGGCTTCTCTATGAGCTTCACTTTGGCCAATGCAGGCTTTAAATAATAAAATGCTTCTGTATTCCAGGTTGAATGTTGCTTACTGTTACCTACTGATTTACATATAATCTACCCTGAAATGGCCTTTCATGCAGGTATAGAATACTATTCTGTCAGCATTTCAAATTCTTATGAACCTGAGGTCACCTTTAAAAGTGGTCTATCAATAAAATAACACTGGATAAGGGCTGGATTTTACAGCAACACCTGCAGATCAATGTGTCCTCGTAGTCAGGACACCCTGTATCATCACAAACCTCTCTCTATCCTACTCTAGGTAATCCTTAGATGCATGTCTCTGGGTGGTACAACACTTTTTAATATGATTACATGGAAAGTCTATACTGCTATGCAAATCCATGCCTTAAGCTATATCTCTTTAGTGCCATACCCTCAGGCAGTACAAGCAGCTGCTGGTTTATAGTGCTATGAGGTGTCAGTCTGTGGAAGCAGCCATCTTGTCCCTTTAACTGTTGCTGGTTCACGAGCATACTTTTTCAGTATACCACTAGAGGATAAATTCAGTATCCCAAATATTCACTTATCTATGATCTTATATGTACGGCTAATTATATCATTCATATAAAAACACCACCAGCATCGCAGAGATGATCCCAACAAGCCAGGAAACTAATACCCTTCAGGCTAGGAGGTCCTTTTACTATACACTGATGAACCTCCAAAGGCAAAAAGGTTCATCTCAAAATGCACCAGGATAATTGCTAAGTCAGCATTTCTGCAAGGACCAGAGGGCAGAGGGTTTGGGGATGTACATGGTGTGATAGAGAGAGGATGTGGAGGCAGATGCATCAGGCACCACCCTGCTGGGATACTCCCGCATTTCTCAATGAACTTCATTAGGGCTAAGTCATTCCCTGTAGCCCCACTTACTGACAGGTTGCTGCGGGATAAGAATCGCTTAGTGAGCCCGGGGGCATTCTACTGAGCCACATCGTAGACTTGATGACCTTACTACCAAACAGCTTTATTGTTAGGGTCACACTTTCTGTCTGAGACCCTCTAGGCTGGGTGCAATATGCAAAGGGAGGGTTTTAGCTCCACTGACTGATTATGTTCGGGGGAGCTGCTGAGGATCAGGTATGGTACAGTGAGCCGGGAGCAATTGTGATGAGCCACACAGTAAACTAAAAGACACTTCTACCAGGAACAGATTTAGTATTAGGGTCGTGCTTTCTGTTTGAGGCCATAGGCAGGGATACAGAAGAATGGATGCACAAATGGAGGGACGGCTGGAGGGAGTGAGGGAGTGAGGGAGGGAGAGCAGCCCACTTGAAGCTATTGTGCCATTGACTTTATTCATACAGCCACTGACAGAGACCATGTCCATACATAAGCTAAATATACAACTGTTATCTCCCAGAAGTATGATCCATTACTGCAGTCTCTAGTACTGTAGCCTGGCTAGAAATGTTTTTTTTTGTCTGATATGCCATACTTCATACCTAAGGGACAAGCAAAAGAACTCCAGTTTGTAGTAGATAGCTCTTGTGTAAGCTGTAGTCATGCAGAGGCCATGACTTGAATCACAGGTTATAGACTGAGTATGATACAAGGGTCTTTAATGTGACAGCAAAATAAGATACAAACATCATTACTCTATGATTATATAGAAGGTAGTCTTACAATAATATTGTACAATGACAGTGTGCAATAATATTGCACAGTGACACTATGGCCAACCTCTGAAGGGAGAATTTAGATGGAGTCCATGGTTTAATTCAATTTCCAAAATCTAAATTATTCTATTGAATAAAGTAACTTTTTCACAATCTACAAACACAAACCAATGCAGCCCTTTCATTCCACAAGCAATATGGAGCATACTCTTCCCAATCTCAATCTCTTCTTCCCTGTCCTCTGTGTAGTGCTGGATCAGTGTGAGTGCCAATAGGCAAATGAAGAAGTCAATTCCCATCAACTGGTGATGCAGTGGAGGTGATCCACATGGGAATATGATGCCTCTATTTTGATGACACATTGATGACACTTTGATGAAGCCACTAACAAGGCTCCAGACTGCCAATCCCATCTCAGCAGGGTAATGAGAAGCCATGAAATAGTCATGAGGCTGGTGTGTCTCACTGCTATGGGAGTTGAGGTGTGAAGTATCAGTCGTAGATGCGAAATAGATGCATCATTGGATGCTAAAACTGCCAATTAAAATGTCACAGTAAACTTAAATAAGTATTTATCCCTGTGAAGTGCAGTAGCACGATTTCCAGTATTATGCAATGCCTCTGTCCGAATAAATATTTAGAAGTAGTGATGATCAGATAATGAATGCATAGACTCATTACAAGGATGTGCTTTCGTCAATTCTTATGAATATATCAATGCCCCCCACCATGGATATCATAGGCAGCATTATAGCCCTACTTTACCCTACAATTTGTGTCCTCCCATACAGAGTATATGGCTGCCTGGAGCACTCCTGTGGGACCCTTTCCCTGTCCTCCAACTCTTTAACGATCCCTTCCCTTCCTACCTAGAGGCTCCTACCCCTTAAGGCCCTGTCTATGTTCACTAATGTTCCATGTCCTGCCTGTCCTTCCCTACAGAGTGATGTGATGTAAAACCTGCCAGAAGTAACTCTACTAACCCCTTTTATTGCCTACCGGCAGGAGGTTGGAGCCTCTCGTATACACTGCACCTGCACAGTGGCACTATGGCCAACCTCTGAATGCAGGGTGTAGGTGGAGTACCATTTCTGTAGCACTGATGGCCATCCAGTGATGTTTTGATACTGTAAGGGAGAAGTCATTATGTAACAACAGGGGGTGTTGGTTGATTTCTGCAAGAGCATGCAAACATCTTTTTGGCCCTCTCCACCTCAAGACGGGTCGGAATTTTTTCAGCCCCCCCACTTTGAACTATAGTAATGTGCGGGCTTTTTTGCCAAAAAGGAGTGACATTTTTTTTTGGCTCCTTCCCACCCTAGAGGGGTCAAATTATTTTTGCCCTCACCCAAACTCACCAACCCCCAGATAATTATCACTCCCTTACTTTACCTATTACAAGCAATTGCGTGATTAGTACAAATGAAATAACAGATAATTATGTATGAGTACTACAATTAGGCCTACCATCTTGTTAGAGCCTTAGATATCCTACTGTCCCTGATGTGTGGGGTGCTGTTTTTGCCATCCATTTTCTGCTGATCACAGCAGGCGTAGAACCTGCAGTATTATCCCCATAAGAGAGCCCTGCCTTGCACAACTGCATGTCACTGTGTGCATCCAATTAGTCTGCCATGTCCTAAGCCTCTATGGCACTGCCCCCAAGCCCCTTTACCACTCCTCTATTCAAGGGTCACACACTAATCTCATATTATATCCTGTTCTGTGGTATAGATACACCCGCAGAGTTTAAGGCCTTCTTCCATATGCCAGTCGACCATTACCAACATGCCTCACACTCCTTTTCTTCTCCTGATATAAGTCAAAGGGGAAAAATTTGTGATATTGGTTATATTGAAAATCTTCAGTTCTTTTTCTTCAGAGTGAATACCAGCACCTGAATGTATAAAGCTAATCAATGACCTGAAGTATATTGGCTCTTGTTAGTAAGAAATGGTTATCTGAATAAATATGTTGTTTTTTTGGCAAAATGTGTGATATGCATACCTCATGGAGTCCATGCTTTAGTGGTCAATCACTGGTCATATAACCCCCTTGCTGTGTTATAGGCACCCCTCATCAGTCACTTTAACTGTATATGTGCAGCAGAAAGGGCCTCTGACCAGGATGTAAGACACAGATTACTCAGTTGCATGTTGGGAAGACTCAGTGCAAAACATGGCCTGGGAGGCAACTGATTAGTATCTTCTAATGATACAGTTGTGTTGGTGCCTTCATATTGTCAGTGCTCAGTGCTCATGTTTCAATATAATGGCAGAAGATTAAACAGTGTACTAGGTAGATGAGTGTTTAGACTTTTAAAGAGTATGATAGTCATCTCTTGTTGGCTAGTGTACCATGTTTAAAATTAGAGCAATTGCAAAGCCTATTATTGATGTACTATTCTGCTTTCAGATGTGTCCTTAAAACTCTAAAACGACCTGCCTTAACCAAACCCTGTATTCAGGTATTGGCCCTTTGACAGTGAATCACCTACATGGGGGCCTCTTGCTGAGTAAAGCTGATTTGGGATACAAGCAATCCTGATTGTGACCAGGAGAGCTGAAATTATTACCACTTATTATCCAGAAGCCAGAAAATTGATGATCATGGTGGACTTGTGGCTTGATGAACCATTGTCCTGGTAACTGAATGGGGTGGCTAACCAAAAAAATTAAATGGAATTATCAATTTCAGGATGAAACCGTCAGATACTGGTGATTGAGACACTCGTTATAATGATTCCTTTTAACCACTTAACATAGTTGACATAAATTATACTAATTACTGAATCAGTTGCAGCCAATATCACTGATACGACAATTAATCATGGATGGTAAACAAGCCCCAATAGAATCTAGACATTACTGAAAATAATTTAGGAGACATTGTTGCACTAGCTGCTGCTTACAGAAACATATAAGGGAGGCAGGACTTGGAGTAATAAAATTTATTCACATGATTATATGATAAGAATTATACATTTTATGACTAGACACACATGTAAGTAAGTTGACGAGTATAATAATGAATACAATTGATTGACATTTTAATTGTACCCGTATGATTGAGTGTGTAAAGATAGTAGATAAAATAAGTGCCAAGCCTGCAAGGAGTATGAGGGAAATTTGGGTGGGTGGGATAAATAATTGTGGACATGGTCACACAAGTAAAATAGTATAAAATAGTAATACATGTAATTGCGGTGATAATAGTGCTCACAACATAGTTCATTTGCGTGTGAGAGCTTTGACTAGCTTTCTATTGACAGTTCTGTTGGACTTTGTTGTGATATATATGCGGTGGGCGTCAGACTTCCAACCGCCATAGCGCTGCACTTCAAGTTCTGACGCCCCTCTGCGGAAGGCCTCTGTTGCTGCTGCCTTCCTTAGTCCATGCAGAGTGTAGGCTTTTGTGTCCAATCCCAGATCTACTAGCCCCTTCTCCCAGTGCTTTCTGATCTCGGTGGTTGGTATTGGCTCCCGTGTTTGTTGGAACATGAACAGTGGGTCGGCGCCCTTCACCGTGGGGTTGTCCATACACATTTGGCGGATTGCTGTTACCACACATAGCTCGGGGGTGTCCGACGGGGCCAATGTCACAACCTTGCCGTCGCCCGTCCTCTGCATAGTTTTCCCCGACTTTATGTTCACTTGTACGTCCCTCCCCACAAAAGTCACGTCTCCTCTTGTTAGGTGGTATATATCTCGGAACCTCCTCTTGGATGGGGGAGTGACTTCCCCGGGCCTCAGGGCTGCATAGTATTGCAGTAGTAGTGCTGCCCTGATAGCATTGTTCAGCGAGGTGGCCTGTAGCCTTGTCACTATGGGTCTGAGCACGTCCATGGGGACCGTGGCCTTGACCTTGGGGACGTGTTCCTTGTTGCGGTTTATGGCCTCCATGGCTCTGCTGATGCGCATGTGTGTGAGCGGGTATTCCTGGCCTGTCACTAGGGCCACATGCACTCTGGCCTGCGACAGGTAGTTCCTTATTGTGCCTGGTGCTTTGAAGTGTAGGCACAAGTACTCCAGGTAGGTGCACACCATGCTGTGGTGGGGTGCGTATGGGTCCACCCTCACCCACCACGAGAAGGCGAGGTATGTTGATACCCCGGTCTTGCTGTTGGCTCTGGTCCCCTGCGCCCGTGCTGCATGCTGGCGAGTTGAAGCCCTTTCCTTCAGATAAGTGACTGCCGGATCTGCAAAATATGTTGGGTGACAACTGGTCAAGCAGCTCGGATTTTGGATTTACAGGGAGCAGACAGTTATTGAGTACAAGTTCATGTGTCCTATATAGGTGACTGTCACTGAGATGTGACCTGCTCAGTCTGTCTGCTATCTCATTGTCCACACCGGGGATGTGGACATATGAGATATGCAGGTCCAGCCGTGCCTGTGTCAGCCAGGCTTTCCTGGCTGCATCCAGTAGAACCCTATTCTTCCCTCTACAGGTAGTAAATACACTCACTGAGCCCTCGTTGTCACAATGTACCTGAACATGTTTCCCTCTGTGTGACTCATTCATGAAGGTGGCTAGTGCAATGGCGACATTAGCTGCCTCCAATTCACTAATGCAGTCTACAGGGTCGCGAATATCACACACTTGTTGCCAGTAGGCGTTGACGCCGTCTGTGGCCCCGATCCCACTTAGACAAGCGTCCACATAAATGTCCATATCTACTACCTGGTTTGCAATCATTGATACCCCGTTCCGATCCGCACAGAAGTCCAGAAACCAGCGGAGGTCGCTTTTCATTTCGCTATTAACGTTAATGTAAAAGTGCTTCATGTTTCTGAGTGCCTCCAGTAGTTTGCTAACAAACAGGCGGGCCGGCCGGACGCACTTGGCTATATGCAAGAGCCTGCCCAGCAACGATTGCAATGTTTTCTTATTGATTGACCTCCTTTTTACTACCGATTTTACCTGTAGCAGTGTGTCAGAGAGTTTGTCATGGGGGACTGACAACGACATGTCCTTCGTGTTTATGTTGATTCCCAGCCATCTGACGAGCTGGGCTGGTGCCTGCCCCTTTTTGACCGCTTCAGGTAGGCCTAGTTCCTTGAAGAGGTGTCGCGCCCGCTGGTAGTCACGTGCAGCCTTATCAGGACCTGGAGACACAATGATGAGATCGTCTAAGTACATGTGGGATACAATTCCCTCGTCCCTCAGTATCCTAACAATGGCATTTGCGACTCTTTGCATACAGGCACTGCTGGCCCTGGCGCCAAAGGGGAGAGTTGTGTCGCAATAATATTTTCCATCCCACTGCATGCCGAGGAGTGGCCAAGACAGACAATCCGCCGAGAAATTTTTATAGGCACGAGATAAATCTGCGGAACTGAGATAAACGCCATCTCCCATTGCCCTAATATCCTCAACTAATAGGTCCACTGTCGGTAGGAAATGTTGCCTAGGCACCCCACACACCGTATTCTTCATAATGTAGGCATTCACTGATGACTCTCGGGGAAATCTCATATCTATGATAACTCGTCTGTGTCACGTTTTTCACGTGACATGAGCGGGGAGACATGCATCCATGGCTTGAATGGTGGCTCATCACATGGCCCTATGAGGCAGCCATGAGATAACTCGGTCTTGATAAATGAGTTTATGCTACTTTTGAACTTTGTGGCACTGGGGTGATTTGGAATACCTGATGTGTCGGAAGTTGGCCCCATATATCCCATAGGGAAGCCGTATTTGACAAATGACAGCAACTCAATTTCATCAGCACTCCCTATCAGGTATTTTTCCCATGCTGCTATGTTTAGTGATGTTGGTAACAATATCTTTGCCGACATGGCATTGGGCAATCCGGTTGACCTGACCGCCTCGTATATCTCCCCCCACCCCGCGGACTGTGGCCCCACCATATGAGGCCAGCATGTACGTCTGTGTTCCGCGAATACTTGGGGTGAAATGTCAAAGTCCGGGGTAGTGCTGTTGGATTCACATAAATATCTAATTTTATCAAAGTCCGGTTGCATACCTGTTAAGCTGAAGGCAGTCTCGGGTGTGACTTCGTAGATGCTGACGGCCGGTGGTTTGTTGTGGCTCGGCCCGGTGTCGGTGTGTGTGGCGGTGTATTCACCCCTGTGGAGGGCTGGTTGCGCCCCGGTGTATGTCCATGCACTATCATATACATGCCCGGCTGTCCCTGCGTTTGCATTCCAGGGTGCCGCGGCGGTGGCTTCATTAATAAAACACATATTGTCGGTTAAAAACGAAGAACTCCTATTTCTACTCATACTGGCGTGGGCGCCGCCATCTTGATTCCCACGCCACGTCGTGCGCGAGAGTGGGGCCTCGGCCAATCAGCGGCTGGCGCGCCGCATTGACGTCATCGCTGTTGATGTTTACATCGGGCGCACGTGTGGGGCGGAGCACGTGGCGCTGTAATGTAAACACTGGCTGCAGCTGTCCGGGCGCTATCGGCTGTTCGTCCCATAGCCGCGCGCCCGCATCTAGTTTTTTGCTGCCTGGTGTGTAGCTGGCGTGTATACATGTCCCTCTACACTTCCCCTCTGCCCCCCACCATTAGACGGCTGATGGGAGTGGGTTGACTGAAACATCTTGTTGTTACATGCCACTACCGTATGTGGGAGCTGTTTGTCTTTACCAAAGCAAAAAGCGCACGCATGCAGCAGTTTGACGCCCTGGATGTTGTGATGTGACTTGTGCTTGCAGCCTTTCAGCTGATTAAAGTCTGGGCACGTGACCAGGACCTTTCCGCCGGCCGGCTGCTGGCCCTGACCTCCTGTGTGGGCGGCAGGCTGATCGTCCTTATCACTCGGGGCAAAGCACAACATGAACCTGGCATTTTGTATGAGCTGGTACTGGTGCCAGAATATACCCTTCTTTTCTATCTGATCGAAAATGTACTGTGACCACGCCATGACATGCTTCCATGGGCGCGTGAGGGAGTCGGTAGACACCTCATGGAGGTGTTTTGTCATGTGGGCGTGGTTCTCTGGCTCAAATGCTGGTGGGAACTGGAGGAGAGCAATGAGGGCGTTTATATACTCCCCACTCTTTATCGAGCCGCGGATATCGAGCTTCTCCTTTAGGGTCCTGACCCCGTCCCGTTCCACAAACATGTATGGCTTCCCTATTAGCTTATCCATGTATATATCACTGATGAAAGGGTTCTTACCATCCGAGCGCACGTGCTTCATATCCTCCTTCTTCAGATGTGCGTCGATGTAGCCGGTCAGCGCTGCCGCCTGCCTGAGCTCCGCTGGAGGGGGAAGCCCGGGTTGCGGCGCTGGCGCCTGACCGCCTGCCGCTGGAGGTGGCCGTGTGTCCGATGGTTGCGCGTGCACTGAGCTGGCGGGGGGGGTCGTCTGCAGCTGGTGGCCCGACTGGCTGTGGCCTGTGGACACCCCTTCACCCTCCCTGCTCTGTGCGACGTTGACGAGGATGGCGAGCTGCGCAGTAACGCCATCCATAGTGGCCTTCACCTGCTGTATGTCACTTCTCATGATGTTGACGTCTGTCTCCAGCGTATCCAGGCGGAAGATCGCCGACCCATTAAGGCTGTGCATGCTGCCTGTGCGTGAGGAGCTGCTAGACTTAGCGGTAGAATGTCGGGATCTACGTGACCTGGTCAAGGCCGAGCCGTCCACGGATGTGGGGGCCCGGTCTACAGTTTTAAATGAGATCTCACCGTCCGACACGGATTGTGTGTCTGCGCCGTCCTGTGGTATTGTTGATGTGCTCCGTTCAGACCTGGCTGACCGCTGTGACGAGTTGTGGGCTGAGCTCCGTGTAGTGTTGTGTGAGGAGCGCCTGGAGGTATTGGACCTCGTGCGCACCCCGCTGGAGGTGCCGGCGGTCGACATGACTGGTCCTCCAAGTCTTGTCCTGTATAATCACCACTATGCCCGTAAATAAATCTCAATGCAATAAAATAATTGTCTCTGTGCATTCACGTGTATAAAAGCAAGCAATAGTTGCTAATAAAAATGGTTAAATGTTACCAAAATGTATCGGATTGCAGTGGCTAAACAAAGAGATGTTGGCGGTGTCAGGGCAGAGCGGTGAATGGGCTTGATGGTGGGTGTTGAGGATTGAGGTGAAGGTACCTGTTGTTGGTTGTAGTAAATGGTTCTGGAGGGAGTGGACAGGTGGGGCTGTGGTGTATAGTGAGGTTTCTGGACACCAGCTGGCCACAATGACCGCTCCTGAGCACATTTCGCGCCCCTGAGCCACCAATTAATTGATATGAACGTAACCTGATGTAAAAACTTCAAATGATCAAAACCAAATCCCCTCGAAAGTTCATGATCTATTTTGAACATGAAGTGAGCCAGATTTAATGCAGTTTTAATGTTGTTATCATATTCTCTCAGTATGATACATGCAGCGCACACATCTTCCTCCCTTATTCTAACAATGAGAGGTAATTACTCTGTGTTGAAGCTTCATTATTTATGAAGCATCATCTGTCTTGTGGTAATGGAGTAGCCATGTCTAGCTGTTAATGGCACATGTATGATTGTGGTACAGTCTAGATTATTAAAGCTTTCACAGATGGGCCTTTTGTGACAGTAATGTACTGTTCGAGATGCAATTGAAGAAACAAAACCGCGGATCATAGTTGAAGGAACTTGGTTATTGTAAAACCTCTTTCAATTTTTGCCAGTTGTGTAACATAGGGTGACTGCTATTTAATTGCCACATGCCAATTTTGATGTTTGATTAACTAAATGACAAAAACCTTTATGCCATTTAATGTATATACATATAGGAGACTTTAGACAAAAATATTAAGGGAATGGGGATTGTTCCTCAGCCCCATATTTATCATCGGGAAAGAGGGTTTCAGGAACCACAACCTAACACACAAGGCTGCCACCATTCCCCAAGCCTTTCAGTACATCTTCCCACCAATACAGGCACTGATACTGCTCCTCTACCCTTTCATGTGTAATTGGTTCTTTCTCCATCTGTCTTGTACATCCCTCTCCCTCCCACCTTCTCCTTCTGTCTGCAGACAAAGTGCCAGTTCCATATTGAATCAGCCATAGGAGATCCATCTGGGCTAAGAGACCAACCAACTAAGACCCGTGCTAATTGCTACCCATATGTAATTACAACAGTCTTTTCTTTGCATCTGTGGCCCAGTATTCTCACCAACAGGAGCAGAGAGAAAGAGAAGGCTGTTTTGAGTATCATCAGGAATATATGGGAAGATAGTATCTATACTTTAATTACAAGCCCTGAGGGACTAACTCATCCACTCAAATGCTGACACAGCAGTTCTGTAGACCTATCTTCAACAAACACAGATATAAGTAGCCAAACATCTGTTCCAATGCCTGCTCCCACAGGCAAGGATTTTCAGCAAGAACCCTGAGTTGGAAAAGATACATATAAGATCTATAGAGGTCTGTACCATATATAACTAAATGTTATTTCAACTTCAAGACCAAAAATGTGTTGTTTCAATGTGGAACAGTGTGTCTGGAATTTGCCGCTTAAGAATCATGTTATAATGACTCACTGTCATGAATTTAATAGTAAGCATTCAATGCTCTGTGGTAATAATTTACAATATGTACCAAGATGTTATCAAGCATCACCAAACAATATTACACTAACGTGTCCAAGTATAACTCTGGATGTGCTTTTTAGATAGAGACCAATTGTGCATCACATGCACCTTATACCTTAAGGGAGACACATTGTAATCTGATCCCAAAATATCCTAAAACTACCTTTAATCCCTCTCATGATCTCACTAAGTGCCTCTTCAGCCTCTGACAACATGTTAATTTATGTACTTCATTTAGATGATAGTAGATCATACCTTAAGGATATGTGCTGAGTCAAAAAGGCAACTTGGTCTGTAGAAAAACTGTAAAATGGTACAATTCCTGACCATTATTGCTATTAAATAACCATCTTAGAGACACTATAGAAAGAAGTGTATTGCTGCTTCATAGTGACAAATGACATCACATTGTACAGTGCTCAAACAGCCAAGAACATTCTGCAGCGGTCATTCCTCCAATAAATAATTTTAGATCAGAGGTGATCAAAAAAAAGGTTTCATAGTGAATGAGAGAATGTATGGAACACAATATTCATGATCCAATATTGATGACTAAACCGATTATGGTCCCATTACAAGATTAATACCTCCATTAGGGGCAACGATGAGTTTCATAATTACAGCCAGTGACTGATTATTTAGTACCAAATAAACCTCTGATTGCATAATAATTATGTATGGGAGGGAGGGAGGGAGGGGCATGAGAGCTGTATGGACATGGTCACTGGAATGGGGACCCTTCATTTATAGCTTCCTACTATTTTAGTATGTCAGGGCTTTAAATCTTACAGAACCTTTTGTATTGATCACTGGTTCCCTGCAGATGTTAAGTAATGAACAGCAACAAACGAAGTACCAGTAAGCCTTCCCAGAGGCTGCAGAATTACGGTGGCACCAAATGGCATAGAGCAAAGCGTGTAAAAGGATGATTGTGTCTTGGGCAGGGTGTCTGGTTCAATACTAATTGCGTACTTCAGGGTCTTTCATCAGTTCCACAGGGTGTTCTATTCAGTGAAGGATTTGGTGGTAGACAAGAAGGGAAGATGCCATACAAATGTTAAGGGGGTGGTTGTGGGGGGTAATTTTGCTGTACTTAAAGAGATGTAGAAATGATTAATTCTGATATTGGTCTTGATGTTAAGAGATGTTCCATCCCCTATATTTGGTGCTGAGCACTCTAGGCTGCACAGGTTCTAGTAACGATTTAGAGAGGAATAAGCTGACATTGATTTGATGAAGGGGTAACTTAGTTGAATGCAGAATGTACCATCAGACCAATCTCAAGGTTCAAACTGGTCTAAAGATTCCAAGCGAAATGGTAATTGTAGCGTTTATAGAAAAGCTTTAGATATTTGTACCAAAAAAAAACTCGTTTACTTTTTGTATGTGTCAAACTGTTTGAAAACATATATCTAGATCTACCAGCTGTGAGTGAAAACATATTAATTATAGGGGGGAAATGAAAAGATTAGTGGAAAAGTACATTATGACAAGGAATGTGTCCCCCTGGGAGTAATCACCACACCTGCCCTACATTAGCCTCTCAGGCAGCCATTAACTGGGTGCAGCGCTGCAGTAATATGTCATTGTGATATGTGTGAGGTAGTCCAAGCTTTATTGACAGACCATGAAAGTGCCCATTTGTATGAATATAGGCAGCAGAGCTCCTCCTATAGTGTTAAGTGTGTGACTAAGCCCTAGCTAGAGCTGTACATCCTGATAAATGTTGTATTAGATATAGATTCTGAATATACTTCTACATTTTCTCACATTATGTCGTCCTTCAGGTACCTCACTTACCATTAGCCTATCATTTTGGATGAGGGCCTAGAACTGTTCTTCTGTCCATGTAAGAGTATTTCGAAGTGGCCTGATGTCATGATGTAGCATGAGTGTATTGTAATGACCATAAGTGACTGCCCTGGTACCACTGGTAGGGTGATTAATGAGCGCAATCATTCAGGCAGTGCATTCTGGACAAAGTTTTCAGCGGAAGTTTCAGGTTGAGATGACATTTACCTGTAGAGAGGTAGGCTAGTCAGGACTAGGTTTTCCTTTTTTACTCACAACCATGTTAGTACAAACCTTTTGCATATTTTAACAATTGTCATTCCACTTGCATATGATTCCCATTTAAAAAAAAAGGGATCCTACATAGAGGCCCCCTGGGGAAACTAATAAGAGTTCCCAAACCTCTTCGTTTGGATAAAAATAAAATCATACATGTATTGCTTCTCTTTTTCCCAGGTAGAGTTTACAGTGCTCTACGTCTCTTAGAAATGCTTTAAGAGATCCTGATCCCATCATCTTTCCCTAGAGAGAATTCTGTATCTGATACCATTTTCTCCTACTTCATTTTGCTGACAGGTTGGGATCAGAAGGGATCCCTGAGGGACTACCTGGACATGCAAATTTAAAGCGGCATCACTTCCATTACTTTCCAGCTACATCTAGCCTAGTCTGGTGAGTGGAATAAACGTGATATACAATGTTACTGTATGAAAAGATCTTGTCACTGCTATCACTATGCTATCAACATTTTTCTGGCTACAAATATGATATGTGACTTATGCTGGTATGCATTTGGTAAGTTTATGAAATTACTCTTCATATTGTACCACCCAGGTTCAGATAGACTCTTAGAGCCATATTGTGCTAGGTTCCATAGTTATTGATAGCTGTTAGATTATTGTCTGTGTGGTGTAAAGCCGGGATGTAAACAGCTGCCAATCTCTACCTGCCTGGTTCTTACACATCCAGTTCCTGCAGCCTAAGGTATATAACGGGTGACTAATGAGAGATGCATGGAGACCGCTGAGAGGAGTCGGTGTGAAGATATTTATCACTAGCTACTATTATTAAGTTATAAGCTCTGTTACTTGTATATAATAAATGATGACTAGTTGGGCTAGGATGCCTTCAGAGAAAATTTCATACATCATATTTATAGAAAAGGTACCATATTTGTCTAGTTACATGTCACTGTTCAGATGAGGTTTAGGTCTTAAATACCTGGTTCTATATTACATGCTCTGCATGGAGAGTTTTCTAGCTGAAGGGCACACTCCCCTAGCAGAGGTCTAGAAGGCAGCAGCACAGTTCCCACCAAGGGGTCATATAATACTTGTGTGTGGGAGGACCCAGCCACATAGCAACTGTAATATAACCTTACACAGTGGTGGTTGGCCATACTTCCAATGCCATGCAGTTCAGGAGAATGGACATAGTACTATCCTTTAGCATGACTAATGACATACGTGGTATCTCACAGTTAACACACACAGGCGTGTCTCCAATGCAATGTTAGATTAAATGCGTCTACAAACCTATGTAATTACTGGCTATCCATGTCATACCAACCACATTTAAGGTTTAATGATCAATTTATTAAATGTCTTGACATATTCTGTACTTCAATGCTGATCAGCATATTCATTTACACATAAATAATAAGAAAAATGGAGCATCCTTTATAAAAGATGCTCTATCAACTGCTTAATAAAATGTCTATTGGTAAACACTGCTGAACATGTTCCTGTTGATTTTAAATGTTTGCTTAGATAGTCACATAAGAATTCCTTTAAAAAGTTCAGAGCAGATTTGTTCCTTTTCATAGAGAGGTGAGGACATTTGTGAGAGCTCACTCTTATTTGACCTTCAATGAACCTCACAGCATGCATCATCTCCTCATCACAAAGGGGATGCAAACACCACCTCCTCCATACCACACAATGTAATATGACTAATACACAATTACCTAATCCACTAATCAGTATTGGATTCCAGCACACAATGGAACCTCTGAAGGTTTTGTCATCAATGGCTCCGGATCCATTCCCTGACAGCATAATGCTGTCATATTGGTTATTGGTAAAGAAACCTCATGCCAAAATAACAGCTAGAAACAGAGAAAGGGAAAAACATTGCTCTAAGGCATTTGCTCCTTATGATAAAAACTTGATATGCAGTTTAGGTAATAATTATAAAGGGTGCATGTCTTTGGCAAGCTCAATGGTCTGAACACATAGACATGGACATCACTCCTTATCTGCTAGATATAAATCTGCAAAAGTCTAAGTACAGATTCCTGCTCAGTGATAAACCACTCTAGTGTTTATCTCCCTTCCTTTGTATATTATCCATATCATCCTGCTTAAGAACAAAGATGTATCTAGGTATTGCTGGGTGCAAGGATGGAGGAAAGTAGAATAGACAGGAGGTAGGCTTTGGGTGACATGGACAAATGCAGGCAAAGAGAAATGCCAGGACAAATGTGGAAATGTGGAAGAAATATTGGAAGTAATTACCTCAGCTAAAAGTTAAATCTAACAATTTAGATAGAATCCATACTGGGCAGGATAAAAACTGGAATTCCATTAAAGTCAATAAAAGATTGTATTTTGTGCATATAGGCCCTTTTCCATCCAGTCACTGCTACCTTGGAAATGATCACCACCAACACCACCTTCCCAACTAGTTTGTCAATTTCCTGTCTCAAGGCCTAATAGGCTACTTTATCTCCTGCTAGGGTACTGTTCCCAGGGGTTGGCAATGACCCCTTTTTGGTATACCAAAGCATTTCAAACAACATTGCAATACACCATGTACATTCTATCAATGGGCATCTACTCCCTGTCATCTATGAGAATAGATCCCTTAACATACCTCATGGTGATCCATTCTATCAGTGTGTACCAGCCCCTTAGTGGGTCAAATTATCTCCAGACTGTTGATTTTTTCTCCATGATTTACTAGATAGTGTTGTCTATGGTTCTAAAAGTCTGGTTGATATTCTTAATTCTGCTGCTATTGAGTAGAAAATGAAATATAACCCTCTCACTATAAATCTCCTGTCCCAGCCCCCTCACTGCCCTCCTGCTCCGTCTGGGCTCTACATTTTCCCATTTATGCCCGGTAACCGAAGCCAGACCAATCTACACCTCTCCATCTCCATGCATCATAAATCACAGGCCGTTCAAAGGTTTGGGAATCGGCCCAATCTGACTTGATGACTCCTCTGACATGCTATTCATCTTTCTGACATTCACACTCAAAGTAAGGTAATGTAAACATAATAGATAAAGTCACAAGGGGACCAAGATGACAAGGGAAATCTAAAGCGATGATATATATGCTGCAGGAAAGCCATTTTGTTGCAGACATTATAGGTGGCACTAGATCATTAATTCTTTAATGGCTTTGAAATCCTTGCTGGCATGGTTTCCTAGTGTCATTCACCAATAATATTATGTGGTAACAACTCCTGCAACAGACATGATCTTAATGCCACCAGGTCCCTTATGGGGTGCTTGTAATATGCAAGAGAATTGGAGATTAGAGAGTTAGTTATAAATCTGTGTGACTTCATCTATAGAGAGGGTTTAATTTTTGCGGAAAAATACTCCCCTCCCACTTTGGGCTCAATGCATGACTCCTTCGGTGACTCTGTCACCATGGCAGAGGGTCAGACATTGTGCTGGTTGAGGGTGAGAGAATTTCACCAAGAAAGTGATACCTAATCTATAAAGAGGTGGCTTTGAATATGCTAGTTTTAATGTAGAGTAGGAGAAAATTAATTTGGTGTGGCACAGAGGGAGAACTATGTATATATATATGCGTTTAATCAATATTGATTTGAATTGGTTTTCTTAATAAAGTAATCATCCTTTGCTTGTTAACCAAAGAGACATTGCTGCATTGGGTACTGATTTCCCTTTTAACCCACCAGCTTTCAGGAGGTGTGCCTCTCAGGATACATACACCATGCCTACAGGAGCCATACATTTTGCGTTCCCTATGCTTTCACAATTTGTCACCATCTGCTGGCTTCTTCACCCAGTGAGATACATTTCTGGTGCTCCTCAGTTTACTGACCTTAAAAGGATAGAGAGCTCAACTCACAGGCTAGCCTCAGAGCCACCAGCTTTAGAGCCATTGGAAAGTTTGCTACAGACTGCTCAACCTTGCCTTCAGACAAGTGGCATGCAGCCTGTTGATCTTCACCTGTAGTGAGAGGAGCTGTTCTCCGACAGCAGTATATTTTAGAAAGGACAAAGTGAGTAGAATTGGCATTAATGGATGTGGATGTGGGGAGCATCAACACTGTTTCCGCAGCTGTCAGTCAGGTTGGTGTAATTTTTGTAATTCGGTAAGAGCTGTGCGTGTGGCAGTTTGGTAGATTAGGTCTACTCATGTCACAGGGTGGAGGCTGCAGCAATGTTGTCTGGTTTGGCTCAGAAGGAGGCATGTTTAACCTATATTACGTAGTACTAGGTACATCCACCACAGGCACTTCAGACAGGAGGGAGGGAGAGAAAAAGTGATAGGGGAAGGTAGAAGGAAACGGAAAAGAAGAGCAGAGGGGCTGTCGCGGAGGACAGAAAAGAAGTAGAGGGCTTTTGAATGAAGGTGTTTTAGTTAAGGAAGAGGGGGAGTGCTTAAAACTTATAGAGCAGAGAATAAAAAAGAGTGCAGACTAATTCATTTAAGGGATCAAAATAGCACTTTGCATTAAACCCAGTTGAAATATGTATATCCAATCATTTGTTAGTCCTCCCTCAAGCCTTTCCTCACATTCCCCTTTTTACACATCCAATTGAATTAGAAAGCTCCCAATGACTGGCTTTATATACAAACACCCATGTCCAGATAGGTACCTGTCTACTATGATGTAACCCTGTGCCCATACATCTATTGCAAGGTTGATAATTGATATGTAGCTGGGACAGGAATCAGGTGACTACAGGCAACATGAAGTGGTTGTGGCATGTGCAGTAGACATTTTGATACAAAACATAGAGGATAGTTCATCTCGATCCCTCTCTCACCTCTCCGTTAATAATGCCTTGATTATGATGTGAGTGCAAACCAAGTCATTATCAGTAAATTCCTGTTAACATGTGTGCTGGTGATTGGTATAGGTATTCAATGCCTTTACTTTGATGGTACTTAGGACACACCTCAAGATATACAGGCTCTATAGCCTGCCAGTGCATGTCTGTACTAATGCGGGAGTTTTAGTGCAAGGTATCAATCTAAGATGCCCAAGGGACACTTATTGAAAGCACTAACAGTCAGTCCAAGTAGGACAGCATACTTCCAGAGGTATTCATTCACACCTGCAAAGTGCAGTGAGAGAATTCTAAATATTTATGACAGAAAAGCCTCAGATTCATTTAAAGTTGTCTTACTATTCATGTTATCCCCAGAGCAATACACATAATGTAAGCAGTATTATTTTGTCTTGCGCTGTACATTCTTTTGCAATTTTTGCTAAAGAAAATCTGTGAAAATCTGTACAGCACATATATTTATTTAAGAAACCCCGAAAATGTCTATGTTTACACCCAGTGGGCACAGAACATTGAATCAATGTTGATGAATGGTTGACAACATTGTTTCAATGTCAAATCAATGTTGATTCACCGTTGAACTGCATTTTGTGCCCACTTGGCAGTAGTCTGACATTCCCTGGGGTAATTGACACATACACAGTGGGAAGGAAATAGTAAAGTGCTTTTGTGATATGTGAAGGCAGACCTGTGGCTGTTTTATCTAACATGATGTTACTGCCTGGGGACACCATGGGGGTCTACAGAGCTGCTGCTGTTTCCACTTGATGCAAATTCAACTGGACGAGTCCTTTTTATGTTGTTGATCAATAAGCTCTTTGTACAGATCTGCATAGAATGCTTTCCCCAGGCAGGAAAAGGCCCTTATGGTGAAAAGATATACAGTCTGACATGATGGGTATGGATGCTATCTCTGGAGGCCAGCAGCTAGGGCATTCGCATAGTTAAAGCTTATTATCTCAATTCTGGTATTAAACCTCAGCATCTCCATGGCAACCCATATTGAGATAATGATGGATAAATTTGGTCAGCTGCAAGCCAAGATTTGTTCTAGATGACTGCAGGGTACTGAGCAATAGTGAACAATGAAACATATAGTCCACAACTAACAGCCATCATTCAACAATATCTGACCATATCATGTTACTGGAGGTGGTCCGAAAGTTTAATTGCATCAGCCTTAAGCCAGAAAGGTAGTAAACAATGAGGGCATGCACTACCGAAGGAAACCTAATAGCTCTTTACTTAAGCCTTGAACAAAGACAGCAACCGTTATCCTCGTACTTTTCATTCAGGTATAAGAGAATCAGACCCGCTCTTAGAGTGTAAACATGCTCATATCTGGAACATGCTTTATCTTTTCAGTCCTTACCCAATGTGCAAAAGCTCCCTCCCTATCTCCCTCACTGCACCTTCCCAGAGCTCTGGTACTTCAGCTATCACCTGCAGCTAATGGTTCCCCAAGCAGCCTGTAGGTGGGGCAGTGAGCAGCTGCTGCTGCAGCTCTGACTACTGGCTGCTCGGTGACGAGGGAGATGGTTCTATACCCTCCCTCAGTGGTAATCCAGGAAGGTGGCAATGTTGGAGCTGCGGGATTTCCACAGAGATATGTCACTTCATAAATGCACCTTCCATGCTCTTTTCTGTATGGCTACTACTATCACCTATATAGGAACATGAGGAGGAGCAGTGGAATAGTGTAGTAGCCATGTTGATGTAACTCACAACGGAGATACCTACAGTATTACCTTCTTAAATGACCACACAACTGGAGTGGTCCCTTCATAGCTAAGCTATCTGTTTAAATACACCATATAGCTCTTAGCTACAAAATGATTATTTACTTGATGCCTGGATTATCATACTAGCCAGGTGGATATGACTCACCATGGAAATTCAGTAATTTGTTCAATTTAGCAGGATTAACATGCGGGTTCATTAAGTGGCCTTACTACCTGAGCCAGATACGCTCCTGCTGCATTGTCAGATTTGTTAGCATTACATCCTCTGGAAACATATGTGTGATACAATATCTATTTACAGTCCTGGTTACATTGCCTGGTTACATTGCCTAGTTACATTGCCTGGTTACATTGCCTTGTAACATTTACGCGACTACAGCATAGTACTCCAAGTTGAAAGCTATGGTACCTCCTCATATTCACATTGGATACAAACAAATGATTGCATGTGATACAAAGCAGAAAATGTATAACCTCTTTAGACCTAAAAGAATTAACAATGTCTGGTTAGTCTGGTAACAGAGGAGGATACCCCTCAAGTACCCATACAGCACCACATACCCAGGGCATCCCCAGCATACTCTGTGCAGTATCAGGTGTTACTGCTATGTAATAAGAGAGGAGCCCCAGACCTCAGGTAGGTTATTGGTGTAGCTACTGTGAGTCCTATTGTAGTAATTTACCAGAAAGGAAGTTATGTGAAACCACAGGAAAGGGGGATATCTAAATCAGCTCCACTTCACTAAACCTGTGGATCATTCTTTCTTTTGATCAATTGTTGTGAGGTTTTTGCTATTTTTGTTTGCGGTTTTAACTTAGATGTGTATTCAATTAAGTAATCTATTTTTAACGTTATCTTTGGCCATCTGGACAAAGTGTGGCCTTTGTTTCAGTGTAAGGCCTCTGATCAGTGTCTCAGTATGCAGAAAACTTGGCGGTTTGTTATACAAACCATTAAATTTTTTTTACGTCAGTCCTAGAGTTTAGCGTGTCAAGAGAGACATTTTTGAAGACAGTAGGGGAAATTTGTTACCTGGGAATATTCCAGAACCAATGATAGGCACTGTGACTAACATGTATGTTAGTGCCAAACAGAGATGTTCAAAAATATCAGATGCATGGAAAACTGCCTTTGCATGGGTTTTAAATGCAAATGGTGCTGACACTTTTATCATGTTTAACAATATTTCATTTGGACCAAATCTAGTCAGTCAGACTGTTACTATGAGCACAGGGAGGATGGAAATGGGTGTATGGGCATTTCTAATTAGAAGTTGAGTCAATGCAATAATAGTGTGGGTACAATAAGATTCACTTTGGACAATAAAGCATATACATTGTAAAATGTTTCTGTATTCCGGGTTGAGTTTTCCTTACATTTCGGAATACACACTATTTACCCTGGAAAGACCTTTAAACAGGTGTATGACATTATTCTTCAAGCTACAGGTCTACATGTCTGATTTAGTCAACAATCACACACAATGGACAATGGCTAGTCTTTACAGTAACGAATACAGATCAATGTGTCCTCATAGTCAGGGCACCCTGTATCATCACAAACCTCTCTCTATCCTACTTTAGGTAATCCTTAAATGCATGTCTCTGGGCGTTACAACACTTTCTTATATGATTATATGCAAAGTATAGACGGCTGTGTAAATCCATGCCCTGGGCTCTATGTCTACAGTATTTTAAAATGTCAGTCTGTGTATGCAGCCATCTTGTCCCCTGCTGCTGGTTTGGAAAACACTTGTTGCAGTGTAAAATGCCCTTCCATTTAACATGTATATTGGTATGATAAATGCCTCAGGTCTTATCAGTATGAACACCAGCAGCTCAATTTACCCAAGGGCTCATACAAAACTATAAGTACTATCCATATATTATATGGATGGAACTAACATTTTATATGGATAATACTAACACTCACTCCCTACTTCTACCATTAACGCCATATTGTACAGTGCAGGATTAAAATAGTTGCTGAGGATTGACAGATTCAGACTAAATAGATCATTGCTGGTTGAAACTACCCCACGTACCGAAGGCATCCTAAAACTAGGCCATCAATGGACACACTATATCCATGTCTTACATTCTTTAAACCTTGACTTTGTTGCACCTATTGCATATCTTCCATTGCCTTTTGTTACCTATGTCAGCTCACCAATAACCTTAATATTGTGTAATGGTGTATAAACCTATAAGAAGTGTCCTCTGGAACAGATGTCCACTGAATGAATAGACTTATGAGTCTGTGACCATTGTATAATAAAGGCTGTCAATAACTATATACCGATTGCTGAGTACTATTCATCCTGTAAGTAACCTGCTGTGAGTAATATGCTCCTATTCTGTAGACTTCAACAGTTAGTCTGGGACCATTGTATAGACAAGGGTGGCTGTGATCAAAAGTCGCATTAAAGGAACAATTTAAATGACTTTAAGTACAGTAATGAATGGAAATGTTACGGAATTGTCATAAGGGCATTTACGCAAATTCAAGAGGCATTTACCTGAATTAAATGAGCTTAACCTTTTAAGGCCGACCAAAAATAATATTTACTGGTGAAGGGGCCGAGACATTTTCATAGGAACCCTCCCAGGGCCGAGCCTTCGCTGATTCCCATAGAGTTATGATGACTATAGTCGATGCTCGGCCAGCCATGGCATTGACTATAGTCAATGCTCGGCCAGCCATGGCATCGGCTATAGTCGATGCTCGGCCCTAAAGGGTTAAAGTGACTCTTCTTTAAGCATATTTAATTTACTTAAATGCAAACATTCTTGCTACAAATATGGAATTTTAACACAGATTACAGAATAATTTGCTTGAACAGCAGTAAAAGAACACCTAAATTCATCTGAAAAGCATCAAACTACAAACTTATTGTACAGGGTAGTGAAATTGGAACACATTATTCAAGGAGGTTATGTGCAGCAGGTGTGTGCTGTCTGCACTGTTACATGCTGTACACCACATGTGGTGTAACACTGCAGGGTTACCCATAAAACAAGCTCCCAACCACAATCAGAGTATACTGGATGTTTCAGTCCATAATTAGGCGAGGGCCCCAATGAATAGGAACTCTAACTACCCTGGTTCTGAGACCACTTTAGAAGGGAGCATTTTATGCTTGTCTGTCTCTCCCTCCTCATCTGTTTATATCTTATTGTCTGCCACCATCCTCATTCCTATACCCTCCTCCACCTGATGTCATTCTCCCCACCTCATAGTGCACATGGTGCTTTGAAAGATAATAACCCAATATCTCCCTCTCCCACTTCCCTGTATTGTATTCAGATGTCTGCATCTCCAGGTCTTAACCCATATATATGGTCATACAGACATTTATACTGTAAAAAATATTTTGGTCACAGGCATACATTTTTGTGAAAGAATAAAAATAAAATATGACCATAGTAGTTGGGTAAATTGGGTACCTTATTGAGTGCACTTAGCTGCCTGTACCTTGCAAGAAGAAATGGTGATACATCATAGCCATTCACAAGATATTCCTTTGTAAGCCCCATTATGGCGGAGCTGGTCCCATAATTGCTTACCTAGCATGTTTGCAGAGGATTGGGGAAATAATATAGTGTGAAAGAGAAAGGAAGTGGAGGCAGATGCCCTAGGCAGCACCCCGGGAGTAGACTCCGCCGTGTCTAAATCAAACACCCCTATTGTTAGGGTCACATCACACCCTCTAGGCAAGGTGTGATATACAGAGGGAGGGTTTTATGAGACACTTCTACCAAGAACAGCTATATTGCTAGGGTCATACTTTCTAGTTTCTAGTTGAGGGATGGCTTGATGAAGGGGTGGGAGGGAAGCAGTAAGGGAGGGAAGAGAGCCCACTTGAAGCTATTGTGTCATTGACTTGGTCAATACTGCCACTGATAGATAAAACACCATATCCATAGGCTAAATAAACAACTTCTACCAAGAACAGCTATACTTTTAGGGTGACAGTTTCTAATTGAAGCCATAGGGTGGGATGGCTGGATGCAGGGATGACTGGATGTAGGGAGGGTAGGAGGGAATGAGGGGGGGGGGAAGGGAGCCCCCTTGAAGCTATTGTGCTCATACTATAGTTTACTCATACTGGAACTGCTATCTCTCAGTAGTATTCTCCTATTACTGCAGCTTTTATTACTGTAGCCTGGCCACAATAGTTTTTTATCTGAGATGCCATAATTCAAACCCAAGACACCACAACGCCATTATTGTGTGGTAGGCAAACATTAAAATAAAATAAAAATTACAATTTTTATTAATATAAATTGTAAAAATATTTTTTAAATTTTTTTTTATTCCTCCAAACCACTTTTTTAGATAGCCGCTCATAGATGGCACCCGGTCATAGACGGCCCTCGGTCATAGACAGAACCTGGTCATAGACAAAAACTTTGGCCCAAGTTTGTGAGACACAGCCTGCTTCAGTCTTTATGACTTCCTCACAATCTACAAAACACAAACCGACCCAACACTCTCAGTCATGGAGCATGAAATACAAATAGGAAAACTCCCCCTAATCCCAATCCCTCTCCTATCCCCTCCCCCAGTGTAGCAGCAAATCCGTGTGAGTGACAATAAGCAAATAAAGAAGTCAATTCCCATCAACAACTTGTGGTGGTGATCCACATGAGGATGTGATGCCCTTACTTTGATGACACTTTGATTACACCCCTTACAAGGGATCCAGGTTGCCAATCCCATCTCAGCAAGCCAATGAGAAGCCATGTAATAGTCATCAGGCTGGTGTGTCTCACTGCTATGGAAGTTAAGGTGTGAGGCAGCAGTGGTAAGATGCCCAATAGACACCTGATTGGATGCTAAAACAGTCAATACTAGCAGCACAACAAAATCCCATAGGAATTCACACATATAAGGTGCATTAGCACGATTTCCAGCATTCTGAAGCACCTGCAGCCCATTTGATATTTAGAGGGAGCGGTGATAAGATAATCAGTGCTGAGGTTCATTCAAAGGATGTACTCAGTCATTTCATGATATATCAATGCTATCCAACATGGATATTACGGGCAGCATTATTACCTCCATCCTACCCGGCAGCCTCCATCCTGGTATACATATTATATGGCTGCGCGAAGCACTGCTGGGGCCCCTTTCCCCTTTCTGCCTCTGAATAACCTTGATAGCTAGACACAGATACTAGTAGTTCATGATAAAGAATACCTTTAAAAAAAACTCAAAATTAAGCATGAGCATTATTTTTCAACTGCAAATAGGCCTACCATCTCATTAGAGCCTTGGATATCCCACTGTCACTGATGTGTGGGATGCTGTTGTTTCCCGCCCATTTTGCTGCTGATCACAACATCTCTGGCCCCTGAGGCATTATTCACAGAGCTCCACCTTCGACAACTACAAGGGTCGGTGTACGTCCAATCAGCCTGCCATGTCCTGACAGAGCCTCTATGGTACTACCCCCAAGCCCCTCTACCACCCCTCTATACAAGAGTCACACACTAATCTCATATAATATCCTCTTCTCTGGTATAGATACACCCACAGTTTTAGGCCTTCTTCCAAGTGCCAGTAGACCATGCCCCACATGCCCCACACTAGTCATATCACCATGGATCTATTTCGATAGAGTTCATATTTTTCTCATTTTCATCATGTTGTTAATATTGGAAATACCTATTGTTCTTCTTCAAATGAATCCCAAATGGCACATTAGTATATTATGCCAAACAACAACTTATAGTTTATAGCAGAATGTGTGATATATGTACCTCATGGAGTCCATGCTTTAGTGGTCAATCACTTGTCACATAATTCCCTTGCTGTGTTATAGACTCCCCTCATTAGTCACTTTGTCTGTACATGTGCAGCAGAAAGGGCCTCTGACCCGGATGTAATACACAGATTACCCAGTTGCATGTTGGGAAGGCTCTCAGTACAAAACATGGCGTGGGAGGCATCTGATTGGTCTCTTCTGATGAGACAGTTGTGGTGGTGCCTTCATATTGTCAGTTCTCATGGTAACATATGTTTTCATACTTTGAAGGAAGATTAAAGGGTGTACTAAGTAGACGATTGTGAAGAGTATGATAATCATCTCTTCTTAGCTACTGTACCATGTCTAAAATTAGAGCAAATGCAAAGCCTATTTTTGATGCACTATTCTGCTTTCAGATATGTCCTTAGAATTCTAAAACCTTGCAAATATAAAGCCCATATTATTGGCCCTTTGACAGTGAATCACCTACATGGGGGCACCTCTTGCTGAGTAAAGCTGATTGGGGATTCAAGCAATCCTGATTGTGACCAGGAGAGCTGGAATTATTTCCACTTATCATCCAGAAGCCGAAAAATTGATGATCATGGTGAACTAGTGGTTTGATGAACCACTGTCCTGGCAGCTGAATGTGACAGCTCATTTATTAAAAAAAAAGGAATTATTGATATCAGGATGAATCAGCCAGATATTGGTGATTGACACACTGGAAATAATGATTCCTATTGACTCATAACTTGTTAACTGATATTGAAATTGATATTAATCATACTAATTTTTTTTATATATATTTTTAAAAGTATTTATTGGGTTTAATGACTATATAATATATATAGCCAAACCTAGACTTAGGCGCATTGCCTTTCTGCCGTCCGTACCCCTATCTAAATTACATCAAGTGTTGGACGGTCTTAATCTCTTTCATTATAAGCTATGGAGGACCTTGTAGCATGTTTACATCATGTAATGCATTAATATATATAAATAGATTATATCATATACGTACAGTTTTGGTATGTTATTATATAAGAATCATGAGATGAGATGAGAGATGAGTCATTGTAAGTTGGATGGCAAGTTCACGCCATGAAGCAGTCCGGGTAATCGCGCTTAATGGCTAGCTTAAAGTCCCTCAGGGAGTCAATAAGCGTGTAGGATGGTTTCAGGTCATTCCACCTGTCAATGGCCCTATAAAGGGCACTTTTTGTCACTATTGGTTTAAGGCTGCGTATGGCCTTAAGCCTATTTCCTAAGTGTCTGCGTGTAGGTATATTGCGTACATCAAGCATGTCAGGCATCTTTGACAATGAAAACGCATAATATAAAAGGTGAATGTCACGTCTATGATTAAGGTAAAGGCTTCCACTTTTAGTGTGTAACTCATCTGTACTATACATAGGGTTTTCCTAGAGCTTCACCTTATAAACAGTACGTAAGCCTTTATTTTGAAGCAACTGAAGCTCCCAATTTTCACCTTTTTTACCCCTATCCCAAACAAAATCCCCATAATCAAATGATGGTATCACCATGGCCTTATATATGCTTAGGGCACTAGCACTATCAACATGTGTTCTTATTTTACCCAGCTCATTAATTCTATGTCTTATATTGGACATCGCTAGTTTCCTGTGACTAATAAAAGATAAATCAGGGTCCAAGGTGATACCCAAATAACGGAAGGTGTAACATCGAGATAGAGTGACATTATTCATAGTAAAGACAGGATTATCATTATGAATATTATTATAAATCATCCATTGAGTTTTGCTTTCATTCACTGTAAGACTATGCTCCCTACACCATACTGATAGCTTATCAAGACACACTTGCATTTGTATTGGATTAGTGAAAGATAAAACTGCATCATCAGCGTAAAGTACAATGTGAAAGTCATCAATTAGAGGTAAAGAATTAATATATATGGAAAAAAGGATAGGGCCTAGCACAGAACCCTGTGGTACACCATATACTATAGGAGCATCATCTGAGAGTCTATTATTAGCTATTGTGCGTTGCACTCTATCAGTTAGGTAGCTTTTGAACCAAGCGCATGTCTCTTCGTTAAGTCCAAATCCGTCTAATTTTTTAAGAAGAATAGGGTGGGAAATCGTATCAAATGCCTTTTTGTAGTCCAAATAGAGGCTATATGTAGGCAGGTTATTAATAATGTTATTAATAATGAATTTAATGTGTGTGGTAGTGGCTGAAATGGTGGAGTGACCAGGCCTGTAGCCATGTTGCGCTGGGGTCAAAAGATTATAAGTACTCACGTGATGCTGAAGCCTCTTACATATAACACGCTCAAATAATTTTCCTGGTAGAGGGAGGAGACTAATGGGTCTTAAATCACTAACACTCATGGAGTTTGCCTTTTTCGGTAGGGGAACAACAGTGGCGGCCTTCCAGGACCGCGGAAAATAATTCTTACGCAGGCATAAGTTTAACAGACACATTAGCGCTTCAGGTATAATGAATAGAGCATCCTTTAAAACATAGGATTTTACATGTTTAATACTAGAAGACTTAGTAACATTAATTGTTTTAATAACTTTAATAACATCTAGATAGTAGATCAACCTTGTTGACTGGCGCAGTAGCAGGCGGAGTGTAGTATACATGTGGGTCAATAGGTGGCAGCACCTCAGCTAGCTTGGAACCAATGGTCGAAAAGTAATCATTAATGAATTTAGAACAGGCTTCTGAAGATATGATTTCATTAGTCAGAGAATTTTTCAACTTAATAAAAGTAGAACCTGTTTTGGTTGGTAAAAGCTTCCTAACACCTGCCCAGAACTGAGCTGGGTTACTTCTTCTTTGTACAAAGAGTTCGTCTAGCTTCTCTTTCCTGCTATAGTGTATCATAGCCTCCACCCTGTTCTTATGAAAATTAGCTATATTCCAGTCGTCCGGATCCATCGACCTCTGGGCTTTGACATATAATGTGTCTCTAACCTGCATAGCGTTAATAATTGGTGGTGTAAGCCATTCCGGTGTATAGACCGGTAGTACCAGTCTACGTATGGGACATAATACATTCAAGCATTTCTTAATCGAATAAATAATATTATCCCATAAAGTATCTGGATTATTACAAGTGAAAATGTCATCCCATTTCTCAGCTAATAACAAATTTTTAAAATGTTGCATATCATAATGCTTATACGATCTAGCATCAACAACTTTCTTCCTTATTTTTGTGCGCTCACACTTAATCAATAAATAAATAGGCTTATGATCAGCAATATGAAAATCTATGGTACCAAATTCACAAACATTGTGAATCCTCTCATTGATATAAACATGATCTATGAGTGTACCAGAAATAGGGCGAGTTATCTCGTCAATAAGCTGAAACATATCATTGTCAGTACAGAAGCTCTTAACATTAGAGTCTTGAATATCTTTCCTAGTAAAGAGGTCAACATTAAAATCTCCAAACATTATTATTTTTCTATTTTTAGAAACAGGTGTTTTGAGTTCCGTTAATTTATCAAAAATAGCCCTTTTGCTTACATCCGCATCGGGTGGCCTATAACACACTTTTATATTTAATCTTACCAATTTCAACATCAACACACAAAATTTCATATTCCCTATCAATTATACAAGCATTCTCGTCTAGTGTGGCAGTGTATGTATCTCTTAAGTAAATCATTAAACCTCCAGCCTTTTTGTTCCGGTTGGGGTACCTATCAAGCCTAAAAAATTGATAACCGGGGAGGTGCATCATAGCATCAGATATAGTAGGGGTGAGCCACGATTCTACGACACCTGTAATATCTGTAATATTACTGAGTCAATTAAACCCCACAGCCAATGTCAGTGATGTGGTTCTTAATCATGGATGGTAAACAGGGCCTAATAGCATCCAGACATAACTGAAAATTGTCTAGGAAAAATTAATCCATTATACAAACTTGCCCTTTACACAAAGTAGAAATGTCAAAGGGACTTTATTTACAATATGTGAATTAATCCTGTATTCTGACAATGACTGATACTTGTGTACAAGCTCCATGATTCATGAAGCACCATCCTGGAGCAGCCATGGTTAGCTGTTATTTGTACATACATTCTATGACACAGTCAAGATGATTAAAGCTTTTATAAATGGGCCTTTAGACAGTAATATACCCTTCTAGATTCCATTTAAAAGGGAAAAAACAGACAATGCAAGGGTAATGTTATATTATAATGCTCCTGTACCCTTTCATATGTTCTCAGTTGTTTTTCTATTGGTCTTGTATCTCCCTCTCCCCTCTCCACATTTAATCAGCTCTAGGCAATCCATCTGAGCTAAGAGACTAACCAACTAAGGCCCGTGCTAATTGGTGTCCATTTGTGATTACAAGTCTTTTCTTTGCATTCGTGGCTCACCAATCTTACGACCACTAACAGAGAGACAAGGCTGGTGAGAATTGATTTAATGACTATTACAGAATATCTGGGAATACAGCAACCTGAATTAAATTGCCAGCCCTGAGGGACCAACGTATTCACTCAAGAGGCTGACAGAGAGATGGTAAGCATTCCTTATTGTGTAGTAATGCTCTGATGATACATTTTAAAACCCAAACTGGATTTAGGCAGGCATAGCCGTCTATAGGCCATGCCAATAAAGTAATGCTCTATCAGTCTTTTTAAAATCCTGCCAGATATGGGAAATGTGTGGCATGAGTGTAACAAACAATAGGGTAGTTTTTGTCTCTTAACTAACATGCTTTATCTTTAAAATAATATTATATTGTTGTTCAATCTATGTAAGTAAATACAAAAATTGAAATATGGTTGAATTCCAGATAGAGCTGTTTTGTGTTGAGAGGCATAACTACACTCACAGGTCTGACACAAACATAATGATAGCAGTAATTCATAAACTAGATACTACGCATTTTTAGATTTGTGTGAAATCAGTAGACAATATGAAGACAGGGTGTGTTCACCTTGATAAAATGTTAAATGTACCTGCATTTAATATGCCATGAAACAAATTGAAGAACCATATTCAGTATTTTAAAGATGTTTGTTATAGACCTCCAGAATATTCCTCTCCTGTTAATAACTATGCCCAACTAAGTTTGAATATAACAGTATTATAATCGTCTATTCCCTCTCCTGTACTGGTCCTCAATAACCTCTGTGTGCCTAACTACAGCAGTTTGTCCTTCAGACAGAGGCATCGATCACAGACTAGCAACCTTTTTATGGTTGAGAGAGTGACACAGGCAGAGTAAATTACAGACCCCATACACTTTGAGTAGATCTCATCTGGGATCGACCCAGAAATCTATGGTCCTGGCTGTGTGCATCAGTGCCATGTTTGGGTTTGAATGAGTGTTCCTTTCCAGCAAACAGGGGTACCAAACTGGCCATTGGCTACACCAAACCTTTTGGGGGCAAGCATCAACTATAGTGAATGTCTTGGCACGGAGCATCGACTAAAGTCATCCTTACTCTATTCGATTCAGCGAAACCTCATCCTTAGGGAAAGTTCCTACAAAAGGTTATGCCCTTACAGCTAGCTATATCAATTTTTGGCCACTTCTTAAAGGGTTACCAGACCTGTATGGAAATGGTCACTGAAAAGGGGCCCTTCACTTATAGTTCTTTACTATTTTGTTGTGTTATGATTTCTTGACTTCTTATCATGAAAATAGTTATAGCCAAAGGGAACAAGATAGAGTTTGAATGATTACCACCTACAAAACATCCCAAATCTGCAATCACAGATCTCACAAGACCTTTTGTATGGATCACTGGTTCCCTGCAGATACTGTGTAATCAACAGTGACAAACAAAGTACCAGCAAAGCCCTCCCAGAGGGGGCAGGCTTAAAGTGGCACCAAATAGAAGAAAGTAGAGCGTGGGATGTAAAATGGGGATTGTGTCCTGGGGAAGGTGTCTGGTTCAATACTTAGTGTGTACTAGAGGGTCTTCATCAGTTCCGCAAGGGGTTCTATTTAGTCCAGGAATTGGTGGAAGACAAGTATTGATCAAAGATCCAATATTAGTGTTAAGGGGGGTTTGATTCGGCTGTATTCTACAGTTGTAGAAATGGTTGATTATGCCAATTCTGAGAAAATGAAATCAGAACAAATTTACAAACATTCTATGTCACTAGATAATTCTAGACAAACCTACCTAACTACCTACCAATACTGCCCCTTATATCTCATCCAATATGCTGTTGGAGTCTGAGACACTGGATCTTTTGTAGGTTCTCCCCAGTCTCATGAGTAGCCTGACCTGTTCATACAGAATGTCTGGAAGGCAGAATTAGTATTTTATGGAGCCCCCAATATTGTATTGTGTTGAAGTACTCTGTAGACAGGGAAATATGAGGAGAGTAAGGCAGAAGGAAAAAAGGAAAGGGAGGGAGAAGGAAATGATGGAGAATATGGTATATCATCAAACAATAAAGCGTTCAATTCTTTTGGAATATAATACTACCTATTATTTTTTTGAAATACAAGATTTCCTATGCTTTAGCACTGAAGGGCAGTATTCAATGCCCCCCATTGAATACAATGTGGCTGTATTCAATGGGCTAGGAAAAGAATGTTTTTTCTTCATAAAATGGCTTCAAATAAAGATAAACACAAATGCCAACTACATTGATACCATCTCTGATGTATTTCACTCGTGGGGGCTGGGGCATATCCCGCTCAGCCTGCGGCTTCGTGGGATATGGCCCCAGCCCCCACTCGTGAAATACAACAGAGATGGTATCAATGGGCATTGGCATTTGTCTATTTATTGAATTTCAGCAAACTCCCAGTCAGCAGCAATATGTCTGTTAGGTATGATCCTATTATCTGAGCTGCAATTACCTCATCCCCAAGCTCACCAATCGTACATTTTTAACTGTATCAATATGTATGAAAGGATTGTCTCATTTATTTTATATTCAGAATGAGCTGAGTGTGTAGGTGGTAGTGCTATTTAATGTCTCTTCAATGATCTTATATGTCTAAAAATGTATGTAAAGAGATCTTTCTGATCCAAAGACGACACACATCCCAAGCAAGTCCCTCCCATACATGAGACTTATAATGGAAGTACGGCCTATACATAGATGCTATCCCGTTAACACTATTATCATCAGCTGCCTCCAGGTTATTCTATATCAAGATCCTATGTATGTGTATAATGATAACTATTGTAGAGCACCTTATGGAGTGGCAGTAGGTTTACATAATTATACACAGGCCTCAAAAGTTAAATGAAGCAGAACTGTATCATTGATTACAAATAAATCATCCTGTTTCATTGATTACAAATGTATTTATTTTAGCACCACCAGGTGCTCTAATATCTGGAATGATGTCAGCCATTATTCATCCTAACACAATATGGCTCAATGTTATATGTCCTAGGCCTATGTGTAGCCAGCATCAACCAAATAAATTCCAACTTCAACTTCAATCGTGTTCTCATAAACTGCTGACACATTCATGGTGGTGGGTGTGGATTTTCCCCCTGGATATGGCCCAGCTAGGATAGAGTGTCCTGCTTTTGTTTTAAGCTATAACGCCTGTTGTTGCCATAGGATATGCTGAAGGAGTGTAATATCAGTCACCCTGGGTACTAGTGCTAGTCAGAAAGTACTCCTAAATTATAAATACTGCCCACCGTCAGCCCTGCCCACTATGAGCCTCCCTCTCAACTTCCTCCGATGCCTAACGCTGAACTGATCTCTATCCTGCCTTGGAGATGTTCTGTCCACTTTTGCCTCTCACTCTCACCTCATCTGGAGATACTTGAGCTACTCACATCTCAGGTCCTTAGTCAACATATGTGGCTCAACACGTGAGAAGGTACCTTCGGGGGGCATTTTTAGTACTGGTTTTGGTGTAAATGTTCTATATTTGGAATCTTAATGGAACATTTTTGTGAGAAATAGGCACATATTGCGATTTCTGGTTGCCATGGAAAACCATTCCTTATTTTCTAAATGGAATATTTTTGTCCTAGATTCTTGGAAATCCCATCAGTAACTAAAACTGTAAACAGACCTTGAAAATTCCTACTGAAACCAAATTTACATAGAATATTCACACTTTGTATGGATATTTTACAGCAAATCTGATTTTTTCATCAATTTCAGTGGTTTTTATTGGATACGGTGCATTTAGAGCTTATCTGTCATAATCAGTTACAAGTAACAACACATGTTCGAGATATGATTCTGACAAAACTACCAGGAATATCTTAGTTCATAATATCCCATTTTATAGATCTTGACACAAACTCAATTCCCCCCTCAGTATCCCTTTTCATGTGCCTGGCCACATATGCTGCTCGACCTGAGTGGATTGATTTCACACTGGGGTCTGGTTCAGGCTCACAGATAGTGGGAATGGAGGGTGCTAGCGGTCATGCCAATGCAATCTAGACTGAAGCAAAACATTTGACCATATCTCTTTTTCGTTACTTGGTGTGTTGTAATTAAAGCATCCAGTTTTTCTCTTAATGAAATGATTAACTTCAGAGACACAGTTACATGTATATGGACACACTGAGCTACAGAGTATTTCTAAGTAATGTATGCCTTCTATTTACTCATCTGATGTTGATGTGGTCAGCATTATAGGATGGACGCTGATTGTTATTGGAAGGTGTCTATGGGAACATACAGCTGGTGTGTGCTTCAGTGGATGATAGTCAGTAGCTATATATGAAGGGTCTGTGTTACCTTCATCATACAGGCATCGGTGGGTATGCGTGTGTCCAGCCAGCTATGTACACAACAGGCTGTATTATAACAGCTGGGTAATTTTAGTACAAAAGCTTAAATTCATAGGATTAATATCAGGTAAGCTAATCAGTATTTCAGATTGCAGACTTTGATGATGTTTCATAGTTCCAATATCTTATGAGGAGTTCTTTTTAACTGAATGTAACAATTAGTTGTAGCTAGCAGTGATAGCAAAACATGATCTGAAAATCCCTGCAATTGATGAAATATAAAGATAAATTGTGTAATAAATCAGAAGTAAAACTTCACAGAAGATGAGGCTATGACATTACTCTTTGATGTAAGATTTCTCAATATAAGGTTTATCACCTTTCTATATTGTTTTTGGTTTAAAGGGATCTCCCTCTCCTATTTTGGATACTAAGCACTTTAGGCTCCAGGTCCTAGCAACCGTTGGGAGTGGAATGAGCTGACATTCATTTGACAAGACCAATTTCAAAGTTTAAACTGACCCATTATACCAGGCCAGATGGTACTTCCAGTATTTACAAAGATGTAATAACCATTTATACTAAATGTATGTGTCATACATATATTTAGTAGTTAAACCACATCCGGAGGATTGCATGCATTATATTGGCGACAGTCAAGGCTGATCGTAGACGTGTGTGCTCAGCTGTGACTAAACCAATATAATGTGTGCAATCCTGTGGATGTGGTTTAACTGACTTATGCCACACTAGTGGTTATTGTTTTTATCACCATTTGTATGCCTTATACAGTCAGGCAAGAGCAAACTCCCATTATGTAGAGAAATTAGAAGAGCACATCATCATGCATGATTAATGCATCCTGCACGGAGCAATCATCACACCTGCCCTATGTTAGACTCTTGTGCAGCCATTAACACGGGTCACTGGGTGCAGCACTGCAGTAATATGTCATTGTGAAGTGTGTGAAGTAGTCCCAGCTCTACTGACAGACCATGAAAGTGCCGATTTGTATGAATATGCTGCAGGGAGGTGGCCACAAGCTGCTCCTATGTTTTAAAGTGTGTGAAGTAGAGCTAGTGCTAGATACATGTTGTATTTAGCCATAGATTCTGATTATACTTCTACATTTTCTGACATAGTGCCTTCTTCCTGGTACTTAATGTATCATGAATTGGCCCTTTACTCTAGAGGGCTTAGAAGGAGGTGTCTGTTTCTTAAAATTGTGAGGGAATATCAGAATGGCCTGTTGCCATGATATAGCATGTGTGGATTGTGATGATTCTAAGTAACTGCCCTAGTACTACTGGTGGGTGAGTAGGAAGGGTAATGATTCGGGCAGTGCATTCTGGACAAAATCTAAAAAGGGAACCTACTGTAGAGTTTTAGGTTAAGATGATATGTATAGAATTAGGTTAGACCGGACTGGGCTATCCTCCTTTACTCCTTTAAGAACCATATGTATGTAGTATAAAATTTATCAATTTCTCCACTGCCCATAGGCGAAATAGTTTACTGATTTCCATACAGTCATATCTATAGTCAATCTACACCTTTGCTGAAATTGCCATACCACAAAAAGGTAGAAGCATCAAATTGGTATTTTTGTTTTGTTTTTTCTTGTTTATAACACATAAGAAATCTCAATAGAACAAAGGGAATCTGCAAAGTACAAGCAATTCCCTTTAGCTTTTTCAGGTAGGGAAGTAGTCTCCACTCCTGTATCTCTTACCCGGACCCTTAGAAATGCTTTAAGACAGCCTGATCCCATTATTCCCTAGGGAGCATTTTGTATCCGATACCACTTTCTTATACTTCAGTTTGCTGACAGGCGGGGACCAGAACAGATCCCTGAGGGACTGCCTGGACATGAGAATTTAAAATGGCATCACTTCCCTTGCTTTCCTGCTACCTCTTGCCCAGTTTGAGGGATTGTCTGTGTGGTCTGTGTGAAGTTATTTTTATTACTAGTTTTGAGATAAAGGGCTGTGTTTTGGGAACAGCCTCATACTAAATGCTTCCCATACCTAAGTGGTATGAGACTATTAGTTCATCTGCAATGCCCTGTTACTTGTATGTAATAAATGATGGCTAGTTAGGCTGGGTGCCTTCAGAGAAAGATGTCATATAGCATATATGTATGAAAGTACCATGGTTTGTCTGATTACATGTCACTATTTCAAATGAGGCTACAGTCTCAGATTCCTGGTTCTTTATTACATGCTCTGCATGGAGAGTGTCTCTAGCTGAAGGGCACACTCTCCCAGCAGAAGTTTAGTAGGCAGCAGGACAGTTCCCACCAAAGGGTCAGACAGTCCTGGTATGTGGGAGTACCTAGCCACATAAGAACTGTTGTTGTGTAACCTCACACAGTGGTGGTAGGCCGTACTTCCAATGGCAGGCAGTTCAGGAGAATGGACATCCTTCAGTGGTATCCTTCAGCATCACTAATGACATATGTTGTATCTCACAGTTAACACACATCTATAGGTATGTCTCCAATGCAGTGTGAGAATAAATGCTTCTACAAACCTATTGATTGACTTTCCCTCTACTGTTGGCTATTACCGGTAGGAGTACCCTAAGAACCACTTGGTTTAGTGCCGAATAGACAGGAAGTAGGCTGAGGGTAACAAGAACAAATGGTGGCATGGCAGAATGAATATGGAAATATGGAAGAAATATTGGAAGTAATTACCTTAGGTAAAATGTAAATCCAACATTTTCGATTGAATCCATACTAGACAGGCCTCCAACTTTCGATGCACAACATATTAGTCATCTTCCACACAATCAATGCTACCTTGGAGCTGATTCCCACTAACACCCCACCCTTTTCACAACCAATTGGCAAATTTCCTGCCCCAAAGCCTGATAGGCTACTAAATATCCTGATAGGGTCCTTTTCCCAGGAGTTGGCAGCGGCCCTTTTAGGGTTTACCAGTATTGATAATGCATTGCAAACAGCAGTGTAATCCACCATGTATCTTCTAAATAAAAGTTGTCTACACCATGTCATCCATCGGAATAGATAGTGAATATATCCTTTCCTTCCTACCTATATTCTTTCTGCACTTAGAGGGCAGAGAGGGAGGGAAAAAGGTGATAGGGGAAGGTAGATGGAAACGGAAAAGAAGAGCAGAAGGACAGTGGAGGACAGAAAAGAAGTAGAGGGCATTTGTATGAAGGTGTTTTAGTTAAGGAAGGAGAGAAGTACCTTAAGCTTAAAGAGCAGAGAACTAAAAAAGTGCATTAATGCATTTAAGGGATCAAAATAGCACTTTGCAGTAAACACAATTAGAATATTGATATACAATAAATATGTTGTCCTCCCTCAAGCCTATCCTTTCCTTTTCCCTTTCTCCCATTCCTCTTTTTATACACCCAATTAAAATAGAAAACTCCCCATGGCTGCCGATATATACAAACACCCATGTGTCAACCTCTAGACCTGCCCAGACACACACCTGTCTAATACATTGTAACCCTCTGCCCATACATTTATAGCAAGGTTGATAATTTGGAATAAGCTGGAACAGGAATCAGGTGACCATAGGCAACATGAAGTGGTCTGCGGCATATGCAGTTGCCATTTTGATATAAAACAAGCAAAGTGCAGTAGCACAATTCTAAATATTGATGACAGAAAAGCCTCAGATCAATTTAAAGTTGTCTTACTATTCATCTCCAGAGCAGTACACATAATATTATTGTAAGCATATTCTGTTTTGGGCTGTGCATTCTTTTGCAATTCTTGTGAATTTTGCTCATAAAAATCTGTGAATATATGTACAGCACAAATATTTATCAAAAAACACACGAAAATAACCACATTTGCAGTTGTCTGAAGTTCCCTGGGGTAATTGACACATACACAGTGGGAAGGAAATTGTGAGGTGCTTAAATTGTGATATATAAAGGCAGACCTGTGGTTATTTTATCTGACATGAAGTTACTGCCTGGGGACACCATAGGAGCCTACAGACAGCCACTGTTTCCATTTGATGCATATGCAACTGGACGAGTCCTTTTTATGTTGTACATCAATAAGCTCTTTGTACAGCTCTGCACAGAATACTTACTCAAGTAGGAAAGGGTCCTCATGGTGTCCTATTATGGCAACTGTTTGCGTGGGGATCCCTGTGGAGGTGATGATGGAGGAGTTTGGTCAGCTTGTTTCAAATGATGGTAGGATACAGAGGGACAGTGTACTTGTCATGAAACAACATCTTGTCCACAAGGATCTATGGAGTGTCTCAAGTAACCGGAGGTGGTGAGAAGCTTTAGTTGTATTCAAGATTACAAGCTTTGTATGCCTTCTCTAGTTGCTTCCTCGCTGCAACTCCCCCAGCTCTGGAACTTCACCTGCAGCTAATGGTTCCCCAAGCAGCCTGTAGGTGGGGCAGGGAGCTGCTGCTACTGCAGCTCTGACTGCTGGCTGCTGGGTGACGAGGGAGATGGTTCTCTACCCTCCCTCAGTGGTAACCCAGCTGGTGGTGGGGGAAGGTGGCAGTGAGGAGCCCAGTGTTGGAGCTGGTGGTTGAGGAAGGCAGCCCGGCTTGTGGCAGTTTCCACAGAATGGTGCCACCTGCTGAATGCACTTTCCATTCATTTTGCTTGCTTCCACTTATATGTAGCATATAGGAACATGAGGGGAAGGAGTGGACCTACCAGTGAAGTAGCCAGGTGAATGTGACGGATGTGATGGAGATATCTACTACCCTCTTTAATGATGACACAACTGGAGTGGCTCTGATCATCTCCCTAATAGCTAAGCCATCTGTTTAAATACACAATATAGCCCTTAGCTACAGAATGTTCATTACTTATTACCTCAATTTATTCATGTTTGTTGTATGGGAGGTTCAGTAATTTGTGAACAGAGCTGAATTTCCAGTATGAACATGCTGGATCATTAAGTGGCCTCACTACCTTGGACGGATACACTCCTCCTGCATCACCTTCATGTGACTACAGCAAATTTACATCTAGTACTCTATATTGAGAGTTATGGTTATGGTGCCTCACCACATGTACATTGGATATAAATAAATGACTGCATGTGATTTCCTCAGTAGAGTTGTAAGGTTTACCCTGATGTACATGCATATATCAGTATATGGATAGTTTCCTAATAACATTGCTAAGTTAAACTTCTCCATTACACCTGGAGTAGCTAGACCTTCCCAGATGGATGTGAATTACCCAGCTTACATTGTCTGGTAACAGAGGAGTACCCATATACTACTACATACCCCTGGCACAAACTCTGTGCTGTATCAGGTGTTACGTCTATGCCCCAGGCCTCAGGTAGGTTATTGGTGTAGCTACTGCATAGCTTATTGCAGTGACTTTTCAAAAGGCAAGTCACATATGGGATCAAAGCCAGAGGAAAGAGTGACATTTCAATAAATCTCTCATTCTTCTGGCCAATTGTTGTGAGGTGTTATTGTGGCTCATATTATTTAACAAGGATGTATCTTGCAATTTTATCTTTCATCTGGCCATCTGGACATATCATGACCTTTGCTTTAGTGTAATCCTTCTGATCAATGTCTGAGTAGGCCCCTATGCAAAAATCCAGGGGGGGGGGTTGTAAAACAAGCATAATATAACTGTGACCAACAGTCATGTTAATGCCAGACAGTAATATCCCAAAAAAGTCAGATTGACGGAGAACTGCATTCTCATGGGTTCTAGCTGTAAATGGTGGTGGCAGCTTTATCATGTTTAACAATACTCGACCAAATCTATTCAGTCTCAATCTTAGATAACATGTTACCATAGCAACATGGCGGATCGAAATAGATGTGTGGACAGTATGGCTTCTCTATGAGCTTCACTTTGGCCAATGCAGGCTTTAAATAATAAAATGCTTCTGTATTCCAGGTTGAATGTTGCTTACTGTTACCTACTGATTTACATATAATCTACCCTGAAATGGCCTTTCATGCAGGTATAGAATACTATTCTGTCAGCATTTCAAATTCTTATGAACCTGAGGTCACCTTTAAAAGTGGTCTATCAATAAAATAACACTGGATAAGGGCTGGATTTTACAGCAACACCTGCAGATCAATGTGTCCTCGTAGTCAGGACACCCTGTATCATCACAAACCTCTCTCTATCCTACTCTAGGTAATCCTTAGATGCATGTCTCTGGGTGGTACAACACTTTTTAATATGATTACATGGAAAGTCTATACTGCTATGCAAATCCATGCCTTAAGCTATATCTCTTTAGTGCCATACCCTCAGGCAGTACAAGCAGCTGCTGGTTTATAGTGCTATGAGGTGTCAGTCTGTGGAAGCAGCCATCTTGTCCCTTTAACTGTTGCTGGTTCACAAGCATACTTTTTCAGTATACCACTATAGGATAAATTCAGTATCCCAAATATTCACTTATCTATGATCTTATATGTACGGCTAATTATATCATTCATATAAAAACACCACCAGCATCGCAGAGATGATCCCAACAAGCCAGGAAACTAATACCCTTCAGGCTAGGAGGTCCTTTTACTATACACTGATGAACCTCCAAAGGCAAAAAGGTTCATCTCAAAATGCACCAGGATAATTGCTTAGTCAGCATTTCTGCAAGGACCAGAGGACAGAGGGTTGGGGGATGTACATGGTGTGATAGAGAGAGGATGTGGAGGCAGATGCCTCAGGCACCACCCTGCTGGGATACTCCCGCATTTCTCAATGAACTTCATTAGGGCTAAGTCATTCCCTGTAGCCCCACTTACTGACAGGTTGCTGAGGGATAAGAATCGCTTAGTGAGCCCGGGGGCATTCTACTGAGCCACATCGTAGACTTGATGACCTTACTACCAAACAGCTTTATTGTTAGGGTCACACTTTTTGTTTGAGACCCTCTAGGCTGGGTTCAATATGCAAAGGGAGGGTTTTGGCTCCACTTACTGATTATGTTTGGGGGAGCTGCTGAGGATCAGGTATGGTACAGTGAGCCAGGAGCAATTGTCATGAGCCACACAGTAAACTAAAAGACACTTCTACCAGGAACAGATTTAGTATTGGGGTCGTGCTGTCTGTTTGAGGCCATAGGCAGGGATACAGAAGAATGGATGCACAAATGGAGGGATGGCTGGAGGGAGTGAGGGAGTTAGGGAGGGAGAGCAGCCCACTTGAAGCTATTGTGCCATTGACTTTATTCATGCAGCCACTGACAGAGACCATGTCCATACATAAGCTAAATATACAACTGTTATCTCCCAGAAGTATTATCCATTACTGCAGTCTCTAGTACTGTAGCCTGGCTAGAAATGTTTTTTTTTGTCTGAGATGCAATACTTCATACCTAGGGGACACTTCAAGCAAAAGAACTCCAGTTTGTAGTAGATAGCTCTTGTGTAAGCTGTAGTCATGCAGAGGTCATGACTTGAATGACAGGTTATAGACTGAGTATGATACAAGGGTCTTTAATATGACAGCAAAATAAGATACCAACATCATTACTCTATGATATATATAGAAGGTAGTCTTACAATAATATTGTACAATGACAGTGTGCAATAATATTGCACAGTGACACTATGGCCAACCTCTGAAGGGAGAATTTAGATGGAGTCCATTGTTTAATTCAATTTCCAAAATCTAAATTATTCTATTGAATAAAGTAACCTTTTCACAATCTACAAACACAAACCAATGCAGCCCTTTCATTCCAAAAGCAATATGGAGCATACTCTTCCCAATCTCAATCTCTCCTTCCCTGTCCTCTGTGTAGTGCTGGATCAGTGTGAGTGCCAATAGGCAAATGAAGAAGTCAATTCCCATCAACTGGTGATGCAGTGGAGGTGATCCACATGGGAATATGATGCCTCTATTTTGATGACACGTTGATGACACTTTGACGAAGCCACTAACAAGGCTCCAGACTGCCAATCCCATCACAGCAGGGTAATGAGAAGCCATGAAATAGTCATAAACCTGGTGTGTCTCACTGCTAGGGAGTTAAGGTGTAAAGTATCAGTCGTAGATGCGAAATAGATGCATCATTGGAAGCTAAAACTGCCAATCAAAATGTCACAGTAAACTTATATAAGTATTCATCCCTGTGAAGTGCAGTAGCACGATTTCCAGTATTATGCAATGCCTCTGTCCGAATAAATATTTAGAAGTAGTGATGATCAGATAATGAATGCACAGACTCATTAAAAGGATGTGCTTTCGTCAATTCCTATTAATATATCAATGCCCCCCACCATGGATATCATAGGCAGCATTGTAGCCCTCCTTTAGCCTACAATTTGTGTCCTCCCATACAGATTATATGGCTGCCTGGAGCACTCCTGTGGGCCCCTTTCCCTGTCCTCCAACTCTTTAACAATAGTAGTATAGTATGTATCGGAACGGGACTATAGTTAAGTACTGTTTATTACTCAATCGACATGCAGCCAATCAGAGGCCTCCATTTGGTCACGTGACCGGAAGTGACCTACTTAGGGGATTAGTGGTGCATTCTGGGTAACCCTGCAGCCAATCAGAGGCCACCATTTGGTCACGTGACCGGAAGTGACCTACTTAGGGGATTAGTGGTGCATTCTGGGTAACCTACTGACCTACTTAGGGGACCGGAAGTGACGTCATATGACTTAATTTAGGATCACGTGACCGGAAGTGACCTGATGAGTCACGTGAGCGGAAGTGACGTCACATGACCTAATGGCCGACCGGAAGGGAGTGACCTCATTGAGGATCACGTGACCGGAAGTGACTTGATTGATCACGTGAGCGGAAGAAGAAGTTTTTTGTTTAGGAAGTGAGGGTCTTTAGGATCACGTGACTGGAAGCGACGTCGTCACATGAGTGACGCTTTAAGAGACTGCGCGACTTACTAGTAAAAGAAGACGTATGAAAATAAAAACACAACAATATTTTATTTTATTTTTTTTATTTATTTTTTTTTCAATCTTGATAAACACTCTATTTTTGAAAAGATGCACACGCTTATTTTTTTTTTTTTTCATATCTCTAAAGGACTCGTTGTCACACCGTCAGAATGCACGCGACGCTTATAATACAAGTAGCGCACGCCGTCTTTCTCTATGGTGTAGGTGACCATTTTGTTTCGCACCACTTTGAAGTTTCTATTTACAGCAATGAGAGTTTTTCGTTGGCGAAGAACATCCAAGAAGTCGTCTGGTTCCTGAGGGTTTTGTTTCTTCTGTACGCCTTTTGCACTCCATTTTTTGGATTTTCTTTCACCGGTGTCGCTGACTCGATCGTAGCAAATGTAAGTCTTAGGGTTGAGACTTAGGATCCCGTCACCTTCCCACTCCGCTTTCATAAGCCCCGAAGTTCTCAGATCGTGAAGGTACCATCTCTCACAACATCCGCCGGGCGGCGGACACCATTCTCGCACTCTTTCCGTTTTTGTCTTCACGAAAAGCTCTAAGTGATCGTCGCACACCGCTGTCGGAAGCCACTTTCGTTTCTCTCTAAAGTACGTCTCTCTCAGGCGAGGTTTGACTAGGTCATCCAACGTGTCACCGCTGAGAGCCATGTAAAGACTGTCGGTGTCCATTTGACAAAGGGCATAATCGCGCCGATCGACGAATCTATCCAAGAAGTCGTATGTGAACTCTAACATTTTCAACTTCGCGTACTGGTATACCATGAACCCTATTTGAATAGGGAGGTTGTTGTTGACTGTTTTCGGTTGTAGTTCGACTTCAAACAGATCGGAAGTCAACTCGGACGCCTTTTTGAAGCGCCACGAATTGGCCAATAGTTCGAACTTCCGACTGTCAGTGTATCTCACCGCCGTGTGTTTTTCTTTGTTGCAGATTGTTTTACCGTACGTAGCGTTTCCCATTAACTTGTAACAGTCTGACAGAATTTTCTCGTTCTCGTTCACGTCGCCACGTCTTCGCGCCGCCGTTACTTCGTCCGCGAAACCGGCAAAGGAGCGTTTAGGTAGGTATTCTACCACCAGCTGCACTTTGGTGACTATCAAACCGTGCTCTAAATACCACTTGAGAAGCGGCTTTCCCAAGAGAATATTTTTTCCGTGGTAACTCCCTATCAGACATCTCTGAGGCGTGTTCAACAGCTTTTCTTCCTGCGCAAAGTCTGACATGTGAGGTCCTATGTCCGATTTTGAAACGGTCGCGTTCTTGAAAACGGGGGTCATTTCTTCGAAGTAGTCTCGTAGGTGAGGCGGCGTAGTGATGTCCACTTGAACTAAACCGAACATTTTCTCCTCTTTCACAGCGGAAAGGATGTCGCTCTCGCTCATCGCGTTTCAAGACACTTTCAAAGCGTCAACCTTCCAGCGTTGTTGGGAGGCCTTGACCCGCTCATCTCGACGCTTCATCTCTCGCCATTCGCACTCCCACACGACGACCAGCTTGTGACCTAGCGCTTTCAAGTAAGCGCTTACTCTGGTCGTTCTGTCGCGTCTCTCCTCTCTCAGTGAAGCGCACTGATATCAGTGCGACGGTATGCACTCGTGAGCGTGGAACCAACACCCGTGAAACTGGAAAACCGTATTAGAGGCCGCGTGAAACCCGTCCACGCGAATTCTCCGACAGCCTACAACCATCTCGCCGCCGTTCAAAGCGTGGCGCAGTTTCACGTCGCGGTCGTGCTCTACGAAGCGTAACCACTCCAAAGCGCTGTGAGAGTTTCTTTGCCTAATTTCGGGCTTGAACTCGGTCTCGGGCCGTCTCACCGCGTAATAGCCCGTGCAGTGCGCTTCGCTCATGCAGCGCAAGTACAGAGAGTTAGCGTCTAGTCCTAGGATGTGTTGGCACGGTCTCACTTCTTCGCCGTACTTGTGCTCCCTTATCCGCGTGGTGCCCTTCTCGTGAAATCTATGGAAGATGATGGAAGGACCGCCGACTAGATTTTCTTTGATCAGAGCGTGGAGGACGGCGTCGAACTGGGGGAACGTTGTGAACGCGTCTTCTAGGTTTTGGAAGAGGAACCGTAAAGTCAAACCGGCGAGAGAAACTCCGTCTTTCAACATGTCAATGCCGCGATCTTGGAAAAATTTAGCGTGATTTTTCAGAGCTTCTATGAAAGGTTTGACGTCTTTGTTGTTGTAGTGGATCAAGTAGTCTTCCATAATTTGCATCTTCTCGTCGGACCAAACTTTCTGACATGCGGCGTAGTCGGATTCGGACATTTTGACGCCCGTCAGCTCGCTGTCGAAAGCCGATCTCGGTGGCAGCGTTCTGTTTGCCAGTTTCCTGGTAGACGTCATCCATTAGTAAGGAAAGTGACCTTTCTCTTCGTTCCTGGTGAAAGCTCGCAAATAGGTCGCGTAGTTGTAACCGGGTGCCAAATAGTTGACTACGTCCAAGAAAACCGTGTGCTGTGTGTAAACCGCCAAGTATTGATTGCTTCTCTTTATGACGCTGAATTCTTGGTTTCTTCGGTCTCCGGAGGCGAAGAACGAGTGAAGGCGTATTTTGATCAGGTTCAAGTCGTAATGCCCCGAGTTGAAGCCCACGACTGGAGCTTGCCGGATGTATCTCAGAAGACGCTTCTTCAGTTGAACTAACGGGTGTCTGGTCTGAGCCGCAGCGAAGCCGCCTGGAGAAGGGGTGAACGTCGCCTCCTCCAGCAGGAGAGCTTCACCTATCGCCGTATCTAACTTCGCTAAGGTCGGTCGGTAAAGTTCTAGCACAGCTTCCCCAATGACTTTGGCGTTCTCGTTTATGTGATTTAAAACTCGGTCCAACAAGGGGTCGGAATCTGCGTCGGATTCTCTGACGAAGCAGACGGGCCCCTCCCGGACCCGGAAAGTCGGATGCGACGTTAGCCGACAAAGGGACGTGATCCCACAGCAGGGACACGTGTTCCGTCGACGGTTCTTTGCACGGTCTGAAGAAAGCCTCGAAATCGAAGGCGATCTTGTAAGGGTAGATTCCGGAATGTCCGTCGGGGGGAAAAATGGAGAAGTCTGCTAGCGCTTCGAAAATCGTTCTCGAATTTTGGTAGATGCCACCTACGTAGCGCAACTTGACTTGTCGGCAAGAGGAAAGCTGGTTCCTGTGTCTCTTCAGCAAGAACTCGGTGGTGAACGCCGCCTTACACTTGCAACATTCGTATATGCCCGCGTACGCGTTGAAGTCCGTGACGAGAGAGACGTGCAAACCGCCTTTCGCCGTCAGGTGTAGGTTGACTTTACCTCGGGCGGCCAGAGTTCTGGAAGGCGGTCTGATCAGAGTAACGCGTCTTCTCAACTTCCGCCCCGGCACTTGACGCGACGCGGTGTAAACCGCTATCTGTACGTCAAACAAGTTCTCTAACGCGGGTAAGTCGCGGATGTTCAGACCCGGAAAGGATTCAGGTGTGGCAGCGGGACAGAACTGACGTAACAAATCTGAAGCGCGCTTGCTGGTGTTGTATAAGTGAAAGGAAATGCAGCGGAAGATGCAGAGGTTGTCCTTGTTGGGAAAATCTAACACGCCGCTTCTCTTTCCAACTCGACCGGCCTGAGTGATCCTACCGCCTATGGGGAATTCCCCCGGTCCCATGTAAACGCAAATGTTCAAATTGGTAGGAAAAAGAACGTGCCACTTGGTGTCAGCGTCGCAAAGTTTCCGTACTTCCTCGCAAGCGACGGTGTTTTCCATCTTTGAGAGGAGCTCTTCCAAAGTTTCTGAATTAGTTATAGTAGGGAGCGGTTGTATGAGAGTTGCGTTGTTCTGGGAGGCGTGAAAGTAGCGCAGTTTGCTCTTGTCTTCTCTGTGTTGTAAGAGTAAGCCTACCGAGAAACCCACTTTGTATCTGAATCTTTGTGTCAAGTGAATGCGACGCATAGTATCTACAGCGTCACTCAACCCGCCGGTTGGTAGCCTGAAGTTTGTTACACTCACGCGAGTCCCGTGCATCCTGACGCCCGTTTGTATCGCAGGCCAATTCGCCGTGAACGTTTCCTCCCCGTTCGGTACAGCACATATGCGCGGAGGGACGGTCACTCCGTCCAGAGATTCGCGTCGACAGGCGATAGTAGTATAGTATGTATCGGAACGGGACTATAGTTAAGTACTGTTTATTACTCAATCGACCTGCAGCCAATCAGAGGCCTCCCTTTTGGCGGGAAATTCAAAAGCAGCCAATGAGAGGCCTCCCTTTTGGCGGGAAATTCAAATAGGTCACGTGACCGGAAGTGACCTACTTCCGGTCACGTGACCTTTGGGCGGGAAATTCAAATAGGTCACGTGACCGGAAGTGACCTACTTAAGAGGGTCACGTGACCACCATGTTGGCGGGAATTTCAAATAGGTCACGTGACTGGAAGTGACCTACTTAAGGGGGTCACGTGACTACTAGGTTGGCGCGAATTTCAAAATAAGTCACTTGAGATTTTTATGGATAAATAAATTTTAAAAAAGAAAAAAAGCAAGCTGAAAGCTTGCTAAAAAATAATTTAAAAATGTGGCTCTTTTTTTTAGGGGGGGGAGGGGCACTCTGGGGGGCACTCTTTAAGATGCATGGGGGGGGAGGGGGGGAGGGGGGGAGGGGAAGGGTTTTTTAAGAGTGAGACTCGCTTCTCTGCCCTCTCTTTTAGAGGGCAGAGAGGCGAGTCTACTGGTTCGTCTACTTACAATGAAATGTATCATGATTGCGTTTATGATGATGTGCATCATGATGTGACTATCTTACAACTTTATAAGAAATAAGCAAGGTCTCTCTCCTATACATGGGCGTACTTACACTGACTATTTGTAAACTAATGAATGGGACTTCTTCGTTAAAATCAGTATCTACAACTCTTTCAATCTTAAGGCTTTTTTTTGAGTTTATTCTTTTGTTCAATTTTGGGCCCACCTCAAAAGAGGAATAGGCCCTCGCTTGCTCATCAGAGCCGGGGTGTAGAAGGCCCCTGCCCTGTCGGGTACGTTCTGAGATAGATCGCCCTCTGGTACGTTTTTGGTTACTTTGGAGCTCTCAGTCGACTGTCTTATCCACCTTAAAAAAAACAGACTTTCGGTGTCTCATGATAAAACTGGTGCCTTATACTAAGTGCTGGATTACTTTCTCATTTTTTTATTGTTCTATCCGATGCTTATTTAATTTTTGCACTGATAAAAACGGCTAGCTTGTACAAACACGCGGTCTATTTAAGCGTTAAGTGTAGAAAATGAACAGAACAGTGCACAGAAAATAGAGCTACCGACTACATTTCGCCCAGTCACTCAGCGGAGAACAAAAGAACTACTGACGTAGTGTACCCGCTATTCCGACAGTTGGCGCCACCGTTATACTTTTCCGCGTGCGACATGAAGCCCTGGGGTGGGTACTGGCTGTTTGGTTGTAGGTACCGAAACATAAAAAACTACAGCCAGCCCATGTCATGGTGAGACAGCTCTCTTATTCCCCCTTGAGTAGCGTCCGTAGGGCCTATGACAAAACCTAGTCCCGTACACTGAGCAGCTTCAGGTCTGAAGGCTCATACAGAAAAATGTGTGGGTGTGTGGGTGTGTGGGTGTGTGGGTTGCTTTACGCCTTAGTTAACAGCTATGGTCATTTCAAGGGCGGTGATGGTGATCGAATCTATGGTCCTTTTACCGAGACAAGGGTTTCTTTTACATCCCACACTACATAGCAGAGAGACGTCTAGCAGATTCAGAGTGGATAGAATTTATCCACTGACCACGGGAGCCCCAGACAGCCGGTGACCAGTGGTGGTGGTGGAAGGGGTCAGGGGCAGTTTGTAGTAATCTGATACATCCTGGTCAGATACCACCACTAACCTTACCCCTTCTAACTGTGCCTGCAAACCCAAAATATTTGAATACCTGATTGAATTGATGTTATTCTTTAATAAGCATGACATGCATGTCATGTGCTTCACATAGGTACTTTATTTATGATTCAACTCCTACCAGAAGCCAGTATATAAGAAAATGTTTGATACAACGTTATCATGTTATACATTTTTGTATTACTGCTTCTAGAAAGAGTTGAGGCTTAATTAATTTACCTCTGTGGAACACAGAACATGAATAATATATCTATTTTAGAATTTCATCAAATTAATGAAGCCTTTTATCATCTTTGATTGTGAGGCATACGCTTTTCTTACACACAACAGCTGTCATCTATCAAGGGGCTCTGGATGGGGGGTCCCCATGTCGAATGTCGATCTTAGAAAATGGCCATGTCACATGTCAATGTCACTTAATAATGCTCATATCCCATGTCGATTTTAAGAATTGCTCATGTCGCCTGTCACTATGATTTTTGGGCCTCATGTCACTTGTCATTAGGCCTCATGTCGTTTGTCGATTATAAGAAATGGCCATGTCGCCATGTCGAATTTGGTGGTCCACACCCATTATCAAGTGTCAGGGCATGTTGGCTGCTTGACCACATAGTCTGTCATCACCCTTGTTTCTGTGCCTTATCTAAACAGCTAATTAGTGGCCGCTAGCCGAGAGTACCTCCCTGGTCACCTCTCCCAAATCTGCTAGACGCCTCACTGATAGGGGTGTGTGGGTGTGTGGGTCTGTGTGTGTCTGTTCGGTCTGTGTGTGCACGCGTCTTGCACTCTAGTCTTGCGGACCACTGTTAAGACTGTGGTTGGAGAGCGCGACATAGCCGCCCGCTACACTCTCCAAACAGGGGTCCGCAAGACTAGGCCAGATCGCGCTCTTGCTTAAAGGTGCACCTCAACTCAGTGCGCCTTTAACAGCCGTCCCAAATAGGTGAAGTTCTTGACGCGGCACAGCGCCTCCCACCAGTAGCCAATCAGCGCGCCGAACGCCGGACACACCCCCACCGTGTGAGCCTCTAAGTAGGTCACACGAATCATACTAAGATGCCGAGGTCTTCAGTCGGTTCGTCGCGACGGCCGCGAGCGATTGCGCGGTCGTCTAGATTCACTGCCTTGATTGGCAGAGGGGGGGGCTGATTACCCCCCGTCGGATGAATTGCGGCGAAACCATAATCAATTTTTCGCTGTTTTAGATAAAAGAGATCCAGAGCTATCCGCTCGTCCAAGAATTATTTTTCTATCAGCCCGGGATCACCCTCAAATTAAGGCCTAAAGTCCAAAAACCCAAAATTTTTTCCCTATGGGATTTCAAGGTCTAAGCGTTTTTTGTAGCCCCAAGGAGCAGCTCACGGGTTCGAACCCTTAAACGCCTTGACGCGCTTTCGTCGCCTTAGGCGACGTGGCTAGACGTCTTGACTAAAACTTAGTGAGGGTTCGAACCCAGAACGTCCGTATTAGACGCCTAATTTCTACTAGCCCCGAAAACGAGAGTATCACATCTATATAGGTCAACCATGTTAGCCTTGGTTTAAGTGCGTGCAGAACCGTGTATTGTGCATTTATGCAGCATACAGATATGGAGACAGGCTGCTACAGTGTCAAATTGATCGACATTGTATGTAACTGGACATGAAGAAGGATAATTTTTACTTAGTTTTCTAAAAAAGAGGGTAGTTCTCGGTACTCCTCCAGCAGCAGTGGTAGAGGGGTCGGACAGGTACTTAACCCTATTTATAGGGGCGCTAAGGTAGGGAGTTTGATGAATTTTTGAAAAATGAGTTAAAAAATACATATTGGTTCCATTAGTATAGATCCCTATGAGAGCTTTTCAGATCTGTAAAAGATCAGGAGTTTCTATCCTGCCTAGATCCAGAAATATCATGGTGAATGCAACTGAACATATTTCCCATTTCTGTGATCTAGGCAGGAGAGGGGCACTTTCACAGCAGTTAGGGGTTCTGTAGCTCTAGCCCTCCTAGGCACCCTTCTAACTCAGACAGAACAGGTTAACTTAAAATGGCTAGGGACATCATTGGGCAGAGGCACATACATCTGGATTTCACATACGTCTTCAAGAACACAATTACCAACATCCCCATGGTAACAAGTTTTAACAACTCATATTTATTTATTACATTTTGACATGAAGAATGTCACCATAATATTGTAGGCTACAGAAAACAGAGACTCTTATCTTTCTCCACTAATGGTTCCATTCATGTTGACTGCCATGATATTGTGATTAAAATGAGGGGTTTGTGTTTTTTATAGCTCAAGAAATTAGGTCAGGGGGGCTATTTTTATGCAATGCATCAGTGGGGGTGCTATTAGGAAGGGTTCATATTGGATCACAGAAACGGGCAGACTACAGCGTTATTCACATCTTTTGACAGGGACTTGGTTGGTTGTTGGGCTGCTTTACGCCCTAATTAACAGCTGAGGTCATTTCAAGGGGGGTGATGGTGATCGAATCTATGGATGCCTGAAGGTGGAAAGCACACACCCTACACTTTTACCGAGGCAATGGTGCTGCTCAAAGGGTGTGGCGAGCTAGACTGGAGGATGTAATAACTAGGCGGCAGAGGGGCCAAAAAGACAATCACGTAGTAGTAGGTCTACTTGGATCTTGAGTAGCCGCCTTTGTGGTTATAATTACCTAGACTAGTTGGCTCTGCCAGCCTGGTCAAGTGAAAATTGGTAAGGAGACTATGAACTAAGCTAAGCTCGGATTTTAAAAATGGTCTATAAAAGTATAATAAAACTATAGCACCCTCTTAGATTTGATGATAAGACGCTGCCTACTAGGTATACGCATTTGTACAAGGGTATCATTGTGTATAAAACGCTCTTTTGGTACATCATCCCGACTCTACACGAGCACCATTTTCAACGACAGATAATGCTGTAGTTAGGGTGGCCGGAGGGTCGGCGTGAGGGCCCAGTGTGTATCTGATCCTATGTTAAATGACCCTTTTATGATATGCCATCATTTTCGATTCAAAGCAGATAGACACTTCTAGTAATTTGTTATCAACAGATCCTGAATGGGTCCATCCTATACAGGCTGGATAATGCATTATAAACTGTATTACATAATGTAATTCAGGGGCAATGTTGACAGACCTGAGGTTTTGAGTCTCCTTTAAGCTCATAACTGGGAAATCTCTTTAACCTGACCTTTGGGAGAATTTGCACTGGCTGATGGCAAATCCATGTATCAACGAGCTTCCTTTTCTGTTTGAAGCATCTTGAATGCAGCTATCCCATGGAGGGTCCTATAACTACTTAGGATATTGTTATCTTTTTTGAGATAAGCCACCTAAATTGCGCATTTTCAGGGCTCATTTTTTTTTTATAGAAATCTTTAATTGGTAGTTTACGGTAAATTACTGAATATAGAGATAAATCAAGTTAAAATAATGCATTTTGAATGGAAATGATACAATCTACCGCCAGCCAGCGTCAGAGCATCTGCTGGGGGTCATATGAGGACCTCAGACCCCAATCTCAAGTATTAAAATCATATAAATAACACTAGAGGACACCTTCTGTCATACAGTTAGATAGAGAAATCTTAGTTCTCCCAATAGCCACTATAGCATGGCAGGGCTATAAGTAAGCCATGGGTATGGCATGTCTTCTCTATACAGATCTTCAGATCTGTCAGAAAGGTTTGAGGAGTGAGGTATATGTAATCAGCTACAGTTAGTTACCTAGTTACTCTATCAATATAACAGTGCTAATTTGTTAAATGCGAATATTGAGACATTCTAGACATACATAATACATGTGTGTCTAGTTTATTTTCAAAAAATGCTCCGGCCACCCTACTGTAGTGAATTTCCCATCTCAAGGCGAGCCCCGCGCTGGGTGGTGCTTATGTCTCGTAAGAGCTCCATCTCATAAGTATTAGTTACCATCACCTCACACCCGTTTAACAACAGATTCAGGGTCTAATTATGGAGACCCTGGAGTAGGATTAACAATATATCCCAATGTCTGTGGTGGACATTTACGACATGCAGCCTGCCTCCTGGAGGTGATAGATCTGACCACAGGTCCGCAATATGGAGCTCCCCCTCTGAGAGTATCAAGGTTTGCGTATAGTCTCCTGCAGTTTAATCTGTTATCTCCTCCTTTGTCGACCTCGCCAAAATCCTGGGAGATTCACTTTAAACCTAAGTCCTACCCTTTTTTATTCTTTGTTTATTGTGTGGCCCCTAAAGAGGGGCCGCGGTGTTGATTAATTACACCACATGTTAAGCAGCATGAGATCAAACCTCCCTCAAAAGCGTCAAGGCTCAAAGTCCTGTTGGACGGGAACCCTGTGTTGCTTTCGAGGACGAATGGTTGAGTGATCCTACCGATCCGTCAGAGGTTCTGACTTTATATAGCTTTTATATCGCTTTAGATATGGTGTAGTATTTTCAATCTCACTATAGTTTAGTTGATATTTCAAAGAATCTGCCTCATTCTATCAGAAATACACAACGTTGACATGTTTCTTATATTCAATATATTAGAAGTGTGCTTTGTTGCTTATTATAGGTCATTATGCGTTTAAAATGTTCGCGAGTATCGTGGAAATGTACAAAAACCCTATTGTGGCGTCATCTGACGAAAAGAGCGGAGAACTATACTAGAGCATGTAATCGCCAGACCAGCAGGCGGCGGCAGAGTGGTCAAAAGACAATCTCGTAGTAGTAGGTCTACTTGCATGTTGAGTAGCCGCCCTTGTGGTTGTAATTACCTAGCCTAGTTGACCCTGCCGGCCTGGTCAAGTGAAATTAGTAAGGAGACCACCCATTAACGTGCTCCACAGTCTTTAGACAGTTAAGACTATAGTCAAGACTGGAGAATTTGGCGAGACGCCCCTCTGGGAGGTCATAATCCTCAATGTTAGGTGTTAGCTCATTAACATCAGATACCATATTAACAACCCATTTAAATGTTCATTTTAATAGCAACTCACCCTATTCTGACAAAATCCTATTAGCAGGTAACCTCTGTATAAACCATACTGCAAACATCTGCTACTTCCAGCGTCTGCCTCGTGACTGATAGTGTACAACAAGACGAAGTGGGCAGAGATTAGAAAAAATGAGGCTCTTTATATAGCCGAGAGAGCAGCTAATCTGGATGTTCTAAGCTTGTTTTCACCTAGAGCCCCACCCTCTTCCAGAGAGAATCAAATCGCTTTTCACCTGAACCCTTCCACCCCTAATCCATCAGCATGAAAAGAGAGATAACGAGTGTAACGTGCGCTACATGTATATGGGATTATAGCTGGTGAAGAGATAAAGCCGAGTCACCTGTGTATACAAAGACTACAGGGGGTGATTAACGCCAGGTGTGACGCGCCAGCCCGTGAACGGATTATCTTTTAAGCTGACGCTTAAATTCAACTAGCCAGCCGCCGTCCACACCACTCACTGCGGCAAGAGGAGGTGCTTTTGTTTTACACTTGAGTCGCTTACCACACGGTCTCTACCTCACAGACAGACACGCGCCCCCTGTAGCTTTTTTTTGTTTTTTTTGTATACACACGCTAATCTCATAACCCCCTTATCCGTTATACAGGTAACGGGTATTCTCTTTTAAAATAGCTGCCAGTCAGCTTAGCTCTAGAAGCAAGAAGGTGTGTATAGGTGCCTTATAAGTCGGCAGGGGGTAAATACTAGTGAAAAAGGAAGGCAGGTGTGCAGGTAGCTTTTCTAACAGACACGTGTGTGCACTAAGCTGCTTAAGTCTAAACCCTCCCGCAGTAGTCAGGCGGCATGTGAAAACTTACTTAACAGATCTCTTACATTGAGTAGAGTCTCTGTGCTGAGAGAGTCTTTTCAGCCATTTTAAGAGGATTATCTAGGACAGGGTACATAAGGAGTGAAACGCCGAATAGCAGCTACTCAGTCTCGTGCAGCACAAGCAGCAGCATCTGGCAGCGGCTTCAGCAGCAGCTGCACGTGCAGCACAAGCAGCTGGCAGCGGCTTCAGCAGCAGCTGCACGTGCAGCACAAGCAGCTGGCAGCGGCTTCAGCAGCAGCTGCACGAGCAGCACAAGCAGTAACATCTGTCAACAGCATCCGTGACATCGTCAGCAGCAGCAGCAGCAGCAGCAGCAGCAGCAACATCTGTCAACAGCAGCCCTCATGACATCGTCAGCAGCACAAGCAGCCAGCAGCTGCTGCAGCTGCTTCAGCAGCTGCTGCACGAGCAGTAGCACAAGCAGCATCCGTGACATCGTCAGCAGCAGCAGCAGCAGCAGCAGCAGCAGCAGCAGCATCTGTCAACAGTATCCATGACATCGTCAGCAGCACAAGCAGCCAGCAGCTGCTGCAGCTGCTGCATGAGCAGCACAAGCAGCACAAGCAGCAGCACCGACAGCAGCAGCAGCAGCGGCAGTGTGGACCACTAAATTCGAGATGAAGCCTAGTGACATTTGACATGAAGCTTGAAAAACATAGTGACAGGTGACATGAACAATTCTTAAAATCGACATGAGATATGAGCATAATTAAGCGACATCGACATGCACCATGGCTATTTTTTAAGACAAACATCATATGTCATAGCCTCCTCATCCACACCTCCACTAGTAGTGCTCTATAAGCGCAAGCTTTGCCTTAAGAGAGCTGTAGCTGTGAACCCTCTCCTCCCCCCGTGCACACAGGTGAATTATCAGAGTCAGCCAATGGTGCCAATACCACTCTCATACAAGGGTCAGGCGCTGCTGGACTATAATAGATGAGTCAAGGACTGTTCTACTGAGGGTCAAGCAGGCTAAGTCGGACATTCAATGACAGGCAGGTCTTTAGCAAACTTGCTTGAAAGTCTGGACAGCATTGACAGACTGGGGCATAAGGATCTCGCATGGTCAGACTTTTCAAGCAAGTTTGCTAAAGTCACGTTATTGAATGTCCGACCTAGCCTGACCCTCAGTAGAACGGTCCTTGACCCATCTATTATAGTCCAGCAGTGCCCGACCCTTGTCTGAGAGCGGTTTAGGTGCCATTGGGTGCCTCTGATATTTGCCTCTGTGTAAGATGAGAAAAGGAGCTGTTGAAAGACTATATTTCAAGCTAGAAAACTGTAATTGTATAGGAGAGAGACCTTGCTTATTTCTTATAAAGTTGTAAGATAGTCACATCATGATGCACATCATCATAAACGCAATCATGATACATTTCATTGTAAGTAGACGAACCAGTAGACTCGCCTCTCTGCCCTCTAAAAGAGAGGGCAGAGAAGCGAGTCTCACTCTTAAAAAACCCTTCCCCTCCCCCCTCCCCCCCTCCCCCCCCATGCATCTTAAAGAGTGCCCCCCAGAGTGCCCCTCCCCCCCCTAAAAAAAAGAGCCACATTTTTAAATTATTTTTTAGCAAGCTTTCAGCTTGCTTTTTTTCTTTTTTAAAATTTATTTATCCATAAAAATCTCAAGTGACTTATTTTGAAATTCGCGCCAACCTAGTAGTCACGTGACCCCCTTAAGTAGGTCACTTCCAGTCACGTGACCTATTTGAATTTCCCGCCAACATGGTGGTCACGTGACCCTCTTAAGTAGGTCACTTCCGGTCACGTGACCTATTTGAATTTCCCGCCCAAAGGTCACGTGACCTATTTGAATTTCCCGCCAAAAGGGAGGCCTCTCATTGGCTGCTTTTGAATTTCCCGCCAAAAGGGAGGCCTCTGATTGGCTGCAGGTCGATTGAGTAATAAACAGTACTTAACTATAGTCCCGTTCCGATACATACTATACTACTGGCGATCTTTCGGCAATCGCCTTCGCCGCATAGAGGGCAAAACTTAGGTACTACTCTACAATTTTCTACGTGTCTCTCGTGGTTGTACGGTCTTTTAAACATTTTGAAACACTTTTCGCATACGTACTGTGTCATGTTTTTTTTCACTCAGTTACCAACTACTTAGCCGTCTAACTATCTATCTATCTATCAATCTATCTGTCTATCTATCTATCTATTTATCTTTCTGTCTGCTGTCTGTGTATCCGTCTGTCTGTCTCATACAGCGTACGTCAAACGCTGTGTGTGTGTGTGTGTGTGTGTGCGCGCGCGCGTGAGCGTTGAGCGTCTCTCATTCCGAATCTATGCCGAGATATTTCAGAATGATCTCTGTTTTGTCATCCAACTCTTTGAGCGCTCTGGCGGACAGCGTCACTCCCTGCTGTGTGGGTTTTTTGTCAGGACCTTCTTACTTGCGCACGTGGACGAGGTTCTTACCGCTGTAGTAGCTCACAGCTGCGTACACTTCGCCCTCCTCATCCAGCACTGCGAACCAGGGGGTGTGATTAGGTTTTCCTTGCGCGGCCGCTGTGTCGCGTATGCGCACCACTGCGCGGATATCGGCGATGCGTGCTATTAGCTCGCGCAGCGCGTCGGCCGTGAAGTGCACTCGCTTGCTTCTGGTCAGAGACGCCTCTTTCACCTGGCCGTCTTTTGTGTAGCGCGGCCTCCTAGACAGTCTAGCCACGTCCTCCCAGATCTCCAGCGTCAAAGCTCCGTCTAAGCAGAACTCTAACCCGAGAAGACGGGAGAAGGTTTTCTCTGCTTCTTCTCGTCCATCTCGTTCTTTTTCTTGTATTTTTCTCTTCTTACTAGGCCTTGTTGTTCTGGAACTCACCTTAGAACGTTTCACACCCGCAGGATGAGTAACACCATCAGCGTGAGCTGAATCAGCAGCAGAACCGATAGCAGGAGCAGCGTCAGCGCTGGTGGTATCCGAGGCCTCGTTGTTGGAACAGCGCAGCCACACGCCGTCGGTGCTGAGTGTAGCGGTAGAAGATGAAGCGCCGCCGCCCTCGTAAGGTGGCGGTGAGGGCAGTCGCCACGGACCGGACGGGACGCTACTAGTGGAGGAAGTGAGGTCGAAAGGTCGAAGAGGGAAGCCGAAAAACGTACCGCCCACCCCTTTCCCTTCGGGTTGTTCGTACGCCTCGTCGTCAGCGTCGTTCTCTGTCTCACCCTGTTGCTGCTGCTCCTCCTCCTCCTCCTCTTCTTCTCGGTTTAGGGGCTGAGTGTCCGAATAGCTGTCACTCTCAGCGCGAGCGGCGTCGAGGGCGTCGGTCGATGTAGTGGTGGAGGAGAGGGGCTGTGCAACATGCGGCAGGTCATCAAAGTCATCAACAGTAGTGGGGAGGTAAAAACCCGGTTGCCAGTACTGCGCTGTGCCAGGAGCGTTGTCGTCAGTAGTAGTAGCGGTAGCAGCAGGTGCAGCAGAAGCAGCAGCAGCAGCAGCAGCAGCAGCAGCAGACGCAACAGTAGCAGGCGCAGCAGCCTCAGCAGGCGCAGCAGTAGCAGGCGCAGCGGTAGCAGGTGCAGCAGCAGCAGCAGCCGCAGCAGGCGGGGCGGCAGTAGCAGCGGCAGCGCGCTTAGCAGCAACGTGTACCGTCGCGAGTGTAACAACGTCGCTAGCACGACGACTACTACCAGTAGTACTACTACTACTACTACTACTAGTACTACTACTGCTACTACTACTGCTACTACTACTACTACTGCCGCGAGCGCTCGCTACAGCGGGAGGGTGATAAGACCAAGCGGCTGCGGCGGTAGTCTCATTTTCAGTAGCAAGAGGAGGCACTGACGCTAAACGAGCGCTGTTCCGCGTAGTCTTCTTGTTCTTGGACGGCGCTAGGTGTTGTCTTTTGCTCATGGTGGTGACTGTAGAGAGCAGCAAAAGAATGAGTGAGTGAATGGAGGTTTCCAGACCCCTTATATACGCCTTCTCGCTTCTAGAGCTAAGCTACTTACTGACCCTGTTCAGCTGCCGCCGGCTGGCCGGCGGCCGTTCACAAAGAGAAACAAAAGACATAAGGCATGACGTTTTCAGCTAGATCCCTTTCCCCCCTTTTGAGAGATCGACTGTCATGAGCTAAGCCGCTTACCACCCTGTTCAGCAATTCAACGCGCATTAGCTGTATAAAGGATTAAGCGGTTGCTGCCGTCGACTGACCGGCGGCCATTCACAAAGACATAAGGTATGACGTTTTCAGCTGGATCCCTTTCCCCTCTTTTTTTTTGAGGGATCCACTGTCATGAGCTAAGCCACTTACCACCCTGTTCAGCCATTCAGCGCGCGTTAGCTGTATAAAGGATTAACGGTGATGAGCTTAGAGTGTGTATACAAAAAAAAATACAGGAGGCGTGTGGCGTGAAGCAGGACCCCCCTAAGACGAACGTGTCTGTCTGTGAGTAGAGGCGTGTGCATGTGGTGAGCAACTTAAGTGTAAGACAAAAAAAAAATCACCACCTCCTGCCGTGGTGAGTAGACCGGGCCGGCCAGGCGGCGGCCGGCTAGTTCAATAGGGAGGGGTGACAGCTGACTAAGGCTGTGCATGAAAAAAATCCGATTTTCACCTGACCTCTGACGTTTGTTACAATGAATGTCAGAGGGAGGGAGACGTCCTCAGGTAGGGGGTAGGAGGTAAGGCTATGGATGAGGAAGAAACACCGTTTTCAGCTGGTCTCCACGGATAGCGATGACACACCCCTCGTCATCTAAGCTCTTAAGGAGCGGAGCGGTTGAAAAAGCGTCATGCGGACAGGTCGCTACACAGCTGGAGTGCTGTTGGAAATGGGATTAAACTCCCTCTGTATAAAAAGCTCTGATTTCTGTTGGAAAAAAACCATATCGCCTCTGACCACAGTAACGTCTACTACCACCACCGCCGCCACCGCCGCCGCCGCCGCCGCCGCCGCCGCCGCCGCCGCCACCGCCGCCGCCGCCGCCGCCGCCGCCACCGCCGCCGCCGCCGCCGCCGCCGCCAAGACGAGACGAGATGGCTCAAGCTATTCCACTTTCAAGCTCGCCTTCACCGCCTTGTCCACCTGAAAAAAAGTTAATGCGGCTTGACGACGTGAGACGCGCGAGGCAGACCGATGGGGAGAACAGAGAGGTAGGACAGCGGCGGTTAGCCTATAGCGACGCCTTGCTTCGTCAACTAGGTAAAGAGTTGAGCGGCTGTTGGAGAGAGTTGGGCAGTAGCTTAAAAGTTACCGCCGCCCGTATGGATGCTCTAGTAGAGCGCAGTGTCAAGACACCGGAGGAGCTGTGTACGGCGATGTTCCGAGTCTGGTGGGGTGAAACCCCGCATCGTCATAGATGGGGAGAGCTCGGTCGCGTCTTCACCCGCATTAGTCGCGTGGAACTGTTGGCTCAGTGGATGTCCCTTCTCCACAGACAGGGGTTGGATTTCGAAAACCCCGACTCGCGCGCGATGCATAAGCACTTGGGCACCCTCGGCAGACGTCTAGGTAGCAGGTGGAAAGAGGTGGGGGACCATTTAAAATTGTCGCCTGAGAGGTTAGATAAGATCGCTGAAGAATGCGAATACGGAGGAAGTCCCGCTGAGTGGGCCTTCCGAGTGTTGAAAATGTGGCAAGATGAAGCTGACGGTGCCGGCGGTACACCTTTTGAACTCCTTCGAGTGTTGACTGAGGACATGGGAAAGTTTGACCTCGGCATCGCGATATTACTTGACTTTATCAAGCAAGAAACAACGAGAACGACGGACATGTGAATTGTTGTGTTTTATTTTCATACGTCTTCTTTATTAGTACGTAAAAAAAAAAAAAAAAAAAAAAAATCATAACAATTAAGACGCGCGCCCTCTTAAAGTGTCACTTCCTCCAGTCGCAGCTGATCGCCTCATCGAAGCACGTGATAAACAAAAAAAAACGAAGAGACACGCTTCTTCCTCTCGAGAGGAAGAAGCGTGTCTCTCGATTGAAATCTTTTTCTTTTCTTTTTTTCTTAAAAGAGACAAACGCCCCTTAGAGTGCCCCCCCACCCCCCTAGAGTGCCCCCCTCCCCCCTCCCCCCCTCCCCCCCCCCACCACTCGCCCCATGCATCCTAAAAGCGCCCCCCTCCCCATGCATCTTAAAGGGGCCCCCCTCCCCTTCCCTCCCCTCCCCTCCCCTCCCCCCCCCTTTATACACTCTAAAGAACGCTTCTACCTAGTTCAATAAGTCACTTCCAGTCGCTCGTAAAACAATAAAAAATGAAAAAAAAAAAAAAACTTATATCGTAGTGTTTTTTATTAGTTTACCGAAAAAAATAAGAGACTCGCCTCCTTCTCCTCCTCCTCCTCCTCCTCCTCCTCCTCCTCCTCCTCCTCCTCCTCCTCCAAAAAAAAAGATATCACATTTTAAAGCGCGTGACCCCTTAAAGACGCTCATCTCTTCATTAAGTCGCGTGACGTCACTTCTTCTTCTTCTTCCGGTCACGTGATCAATCAGGTCACTTCCGGTCACGTGATCCTCAATCAGGTCACTCACTTCCGGTTGGCCATTAGGTCATGTGACGTCACTTCCGGTCACGTGACTCATCAGGTCACTTCCGGTCACGTGATCCTAAAGTAGGTCATATGACCTCACTTCCGGTCCCCTAAGTAGGTCATATGACGTCACTTCCGGTCCATAAGTAGGTCATATGACCTCACTTCCGGTCACGTGACCAAATGGCGGCCTCTGATTGGCTAACTAGGTCACGTGACGTCACCACTAATCCCCTAAGTAGGTCACTTCCGGTCACGTGACCAAATGGAGGCCTCTGATTGGCTGCAGGTCGATTGAGTAATAAACAGTACTTAACTATAGTCCCGTTCCGATACATACTATACTACTAACAATCCCTTCCCTTCCTACCTAGAGGCTCCTACCCCTAAAGGCCCTGTCTATGTTCACTAATGTTCCATGTCCTGCCTGTCCTTCGCTACAGAGTGATGTGATGTAAACCCTGCCAGAAGTAACTCTACTAACCCCTTTTACTGCAGGAGGTTGGGGCCTCTCGTATGCACTGCACCTGCACAGTGACACTATGGCCAACCTCTGAATTCAGGGTTTAGGTGGAGTACCATTTCTGTAGAACTGATGGCCATCCAGTGATGTTTTGATACTGTTAGGGAGAAGTCATTATGTAACAACGGTGGGGGGGGGGGTTGGTTGATTTCCGCGCGAGCATGCACAAATCTTTTTGGCCCTCCCCACCTCGAGACCGATTGGAATTTTTTTAGCCCCCCCACTTTGAACTATAGTAATGTGCGGGCTTTTTTGGCCAAAAAGGAGTGATTTTTTTTTGGCTCCTTCCCACCCTTGACGGATCGAATTATTTTTGCCCTCACCCAAACTTACCAACCCCCAAATAATTACCACTCCCTTACTTTACCTATTACCAGCAATTGTGTGATTAGTACAAATGAAATGACAGATATGTATCTGGGGCCTTACTAATGTCATTACTCAGGGCAGTACCGAGTGGCAGAATTCACCTGCTGTGCATATCAAATAAATATATAGCCAGTATTGCCACTGACAGTGAGCAATGAAGTTATAAATTGGCTGGCTATGCAATATCTAGTCACATATTATGTTAGGATAGTGTAGAAAGTGTCCACAAGTAGGGATATGGTGTTGACAGAAAAAGCTCCTTCCACTAATTCTTTTATGAGCATGTTGGTTGAATGTGATAAGTCTCATCGAGACACTAAACACTGATTGGCAGCTGATAGATTCCTATGTGAGACACCAGTTGTTCAGACAAGCCTCCTGTCTCAGCACTGGCCGAGATAGTTGTGTGAATGCTTAATTTATGGGTTATGGTCTGTGTTTATGGATTAACATGGATCTATATGAGACACGTTGTATGATATTGATGTGGCATGCCAGGGATTAGGGAGACAAAGTCAGAAAGACAGACAAAGAGGGGGAGAGAGGTATACAGAGACTCCACAGAGAGAGAGAGAGAGACAGACAGACAGACAGAGACAGAGACAAAGACAGAGACAGAGAGGGACAGAGACAGAGAGACAGAGGGACAGAGACAGGGAGAGATGCAGAGAGGACGGTACTTGGTATCTTTAAAAAGGTCTGTATAATGTTCGCAATTCAAAAGTTGCAGCCTAGTAATATAGTGAATAACCTTGATGGCTAGACACAGATACTAGTTCACAATAAACGATACCTTCAGGAATATCTCAAAGTAAAGCATGAGAATTGTCGTTCAACTACAACTAGGCCTACCATCTTGTTAGAGCCTTGGATATCCTCCTGTTCCTGATGTGTTGAATGCTATTTTGCCATCCATTTTCTGCTGATCACAACAGGCGTAGAACCTGCAGTATTGTCCCCATTAGAGAGCCCCGCCTTGCACAACTGCATGTCTCTGTGTGCATCCAACTAGTCTGCCATGTCCTAAGCCTCTATGGCACTGCCCCCAAGCCCCTTTACCACTCCTCTATTCAAGGGTCACACACTAATCTCATATTACATCCAGTTCTGTGGTATAGATACAGCCACAGAGTTTAAGGCCTTCTTCCATGTGTCAGTCGACCATTACCAACATACCTCAAAATGTGTGATATGCATATCTCATGGAGTCCATGCTTTAGTGGTCAATCACTGGTAATATAACCCCCTTGCTATGTTATAGGCGCCCCTCATCAGTTACTTTGTCTGTACATGTGCAGCGGAAAGGGCTTCTGACTGAGATGTAATACACAGATTACCCAGTTGCATGTTGGAAAGACTCAGTAAAAAACATGGCGTGGGAGGCATCTGATTAGTCTCTTCTGATGAAACAGTTGTGTCGGTGCCTTTATATTGTCAGTGCTCACAGTAAAATAAGTGTTTTCATACTATGGAAGAAGATTAAACGGTGTACTAAGTACATGATTATTAAGACTCTTAAAGAGTATGATATTCATCTCTTGTTGGCTACCGCCCCATGTCTAATGCAAATACAACGCCTATCATTGATGCACTATTCAGATGTGTCCTTAGAATGTTGAAACAACCTGCCTTAACCAAACCCTCTATTCAGGTATTGGCCCTTTGACAGTGAATCACCGACATTAGCACCTCTTGCTGAGTAAAGCTGGTTGGGGATTCAAGCAATGCTGATTGTGACCGGGAGAGCTGAAATTATTACCACTTATTGTCCAGAAGCCGGAAAATTGATGATCATGGTGAACTTGTGGCTTGATGAACCATTGTCCTGGAAGCTGAATGTGGCGGCTCACCAAAAAAAAGATGGAATTATCAATTTCAGGATGAATCAGTCAGATACTGGTGATTGAGACAGGGGTACCCGGGCCCGTAGGAATGCTATTTTGCAGAAAACTACGAGCCCGGACCCAAAACTACTGGCCATTGGCTCCAGGGCCAGCGTTAGTGTCTACCCCTGTGAGACACTCGAAATAACGATTCCTTTTAGCCACTAAACATAGTTGATATAAATTGTACTAATTACTGAATCAGTTAAACCCTGCAGCCAATGTCAGTGATAAGACTCTTAATCATGGATGGTAAACAAGCCCCAATAGAATCCAGACATTACTGAAAATATTTTAAGAGAAATTAATCTATGATATAAATGTAACCTTTACATAATGTAAAAACTTCAAATGATCTTTACCAAATCCCCTTGAAAGCCCATGATCTATTTTCAACATGAAGTGAGCCAGATTTAATGCAGTTTTAATGTTGTTATTATGTTCTCTCAGTTTGATAAATGCAGCGCACACATCATGATCCTTTATTCTGACAATTACTCTTCATTAAGGCTTCATTATTCATGAAGCACCATCTGTCTTGTTGTAATGAACTAGCCATGTTTAGCTGTTATTGGCACATGTATGATTGTGGTACAGTCTAGATGATTGAAGCTTTCATAGATGGGCTTTTTGCAACAGTAATCTACCCTTCTAGATGCAATTGAAGAAACAAAACCTTTTATCATCAGGAAGGAGAGTTAAAGGAATATATCAACCACAACCTAACAGACAAGGCTGCCACCATTTCCCCCAAGCCTTTCAGTACATATTCCCACCAATACAGGCACTGATACTGCTCCTCAACCCTTTCATGTGTAATTGGTCCTTTTTCCATCTGCCTTTAAGTCCTGCTCCCTCCCACCTTCTCCTTCTGTCTGCAGACAAAGTGCCAGTTCCAGATTGAATCAGCCGTAGGAGATCCATCTGGGCTAAGAGACTAACCAACTAAGACCCGTGCTAATTGCTACCCATATGTAATTACAACAGTCCTTTCTTTGCATCTGTGGCCCTGCATTCTCACTAACAGGAGCAGAGAGAAAGATAAGGCCATTTTGATTATTATTAGGAATATGTGGGAAGATAGTATCCATACTTTAATTACAAGCCCTGAAGGGACCAACTCATTCACTCAAATGCCGACAGAGCAGTTCTGTATTATCTAGAAACATCAGTTCCAATGGATGCTTTCATATGGTAGGTTTTTCAACAAGAACCCTGAATGAATATAATTTCAGATTATAGGTGATTAGAGGGTAATAGTGAATGAGAGAATTCAGAGAACACAATATCTATGATCCAATACTATGACTCAATCAGTCGATTATTGTCCCATTAAGAGATTAATACCTTCATTAGGCACTGAGATTAGTTTCACAATTTCAGCCAGAGGCTGATTATTTAGTACCAAATAAACCTGCCTGAGGGAACAGACTCTGATTGCAGAGGGAGGGAGGGGCATAGAGGACGAGTGGTGTTAGGAGTATGTAGCAAACCATGGCTTATTTAGGATTTCAAAGTCCAGTTCCAGGGACAAAATTGATACATTGAGCTAGTATCCCCTCAGTACTGTATTTATGCATCGTGAAGAAAAGGCTGTATGCAGCTCTGAAAGTGTTTTGCACATTTATCAATTGGCATATGTATAAGAAACAACATATTAGTTGTTTTTTTAACTAATGGGCTTTATGTTTTAACAACCCTTGTGCATCCTTTAGGTAGAGGATTTGGTTTTCAAATTTTGCAGTTTACAAAGTGATACAGGTAGTGAATTAAAGACCATATCTACTTTGAATAAACCTCATCTTGGATCGTCGAAGAAATCTAGGCTTCTGGCTTTATGTTTCAGTGCAAAGTTTTGTCTGAACCAGTGTTAACAGGGGTTCTAAACCAAAGGGCACTGGCTGCATTAACATATCTGTATGGAGATGGTCATTGGAATGGGGGGGCCCTTCATTCAAAGCCTTCTGCTATTTTAGTGTTCCAGGGTCTTAGATTTTACAAGACCTTTTGTATCGATCACTATTTCCCTGCAGCAACAAACAAAGTACCAGCAAAGCCCTCCCAGAGGCTGCAGGTTTAAGGTGGCAGCAAATGGTATAGAGCTAAGCGTGGGAAGTAAAAGGGGGATTGTGCCTTGGTGAAGGTGTCTGTTTCAATACTGAGTGTGTACTTGAGAGTTTTCATCAGTTCAACAAGGGGTTCTGTTAAGTGAAGGATTTGGTCGTAGACAAGTAAGGAAGATGCCAAGTGTTAAGGGGGGGGGGGGGTACTTTTGCTGTCTAAAGGGTTGTATAAATGATTGATTCTGAAAATGTAAGGTTTATCAATGTAAGGTTTATCACCTTTACATATTGTTTTAAGAAGATTCTCCATCCCCTATATTTGGTGCTGAGCACTCCAGGCTGCACAGGTTTTAGTAACCATTTAGATAGGAATAAGCGGACAGAGGTTTGATGACAGAGGTGACTTAGCTGAATGCAGAATGTCCCCTCTGACCAATTTCAAAGTATAAACTGGCCCATAGATTCCAAACCAAAATATACATATGGTGTTTACAGAAATGATTGTACCAACAAAAATACAAGTTTGTCTTCTGTCTGTGTCAAACTGTTTGAAAACACATATTTGAATCTACCACCTGTGTATGTAAACACATTAATTATAGAGGGAAAATGGTCACTTGGTGCAGCACTGCAGTAATATGTCATTGTGAAGTGTGTGAAGTAGTCCCAGCTCTGCTGACAGACCATGATTGTGCCCATTTGTATAAATATAGGCAGCAGAGCTGCTCCTATGTTGTTAAGTGTGTGTCTAAGAGCTAGAGCTGTATATCTTGATGCATGCTGTATTAGACATATATTCTGAATATACTTCTACATTCTCTCGCATAATGTCTTCCTCCAGCTACCTCACTTAGAACATTAGTCTACCATTCTGGAAGAGGGCATAGAACAATTTTTCTGTCCATAAATTGTAAGGGTATTTCGAAGTGACCTGATGTCATGATGTAGCATGTGTGTATTAAAATGACTATAAGTGACTGCCCCGGTACTACTGGTAGGTTGATAAATGAGGGCAATCATTCAGGCAGTGCATTCTGCACAAAATCTACAATGGAAACTGCTGTATCAGGTTGAGATGGCATTTACATTCATAGAGGTAGGATCGACAGGACTAGGCTATCCTCCTTTACTCAAAATCTTGTTAGTATAAACCTTCTGTATGTTCTAATGACACAGCAACAATTGTCTTTGCACTTTAATTTGATTCCCAATTTTTTTTTAAAAGGGAATCCTACATAGAGGTCCCCTGGGGAAATAATGAAAGTATCTAGACCTTTCCCTTTGGCTAAAAGAAAAATATATGTATTGCTCTACCTACAATATATGGGCAACTTGGGCATTTACTATAGTAATGTTTATTACCTTCTCCACTGCCCATAGCTTTGATCTATAGGTAAGAAAATATAAGTGTATTTTGTAAATGCATAGCTTCATCATTTTTAACTGTGACCTCCTGTTTATTTTTTTCTGAAATGATTGTTTCTAAATCATCTCCCTTACACATTCCTATGGTATGGTTGACATGTCAAAAGAAGAAGGCTACTTATGATTAATAATGTTAAAATGCATTGTTTTCCCATAGGTAATACATACCTTTGTTGAAGTGACCATACAACAAAAAGGTAGCACCATTTTTCTTAGGTATGGAAGTAGTTTCCATTGCTCTACATCTCTTATCTCTACCCTTAGAAATGCTTTAAGAGAGCCCGATCCCATCGGGCTCCCTGAAGATAATTCTGCATCTGATACCACTTGCTCATATTTCAGTTTGCTGACAAGTTGGGACCAGAACAGATCCCTGAGGGACTGCCTGGACATGCAAATTTAAAGTGGCATCACTTCCATTACTTTCCAGCTACATCTAGCTTAGTCTGGTGAGTGGAATGAAATTGGTATTTGCTGTTACTGTAAGGAACATTCATGTATTGTCACTGCTATTGCTATGTTGTTAAGGTTTTTCTGGCCCAAATACAGAAAGTGACATATTCAGGCATGCATTGGATAGAATTATGGAATTACCCTTCATATGATATCACCTATGCAGTATGGACAATATGATAAGTAAAGAACAATGATAAGCAAGGCAGCAGCAACATTGTTAGGTGAGGGAGACATCATGAATAAACAGACTGTTAGAACCATATTGTGCCAGGTTCCATAGTTATTGATAGCTGTGAGATCATTGTCTGTGTGGTGTAAAGCAGGGGTGTAAACAGCTGCCAATCTCCACCTGCCTGGTTCTTATACATCCAGTTCTTGAAGCCAATGGTATATAACGGGTGAATAATGAGAAAGGAGACCCTTGAGAGGAGTCTGTGAAGTCATTTTTGTTACTAGCTCTGAGATGAAAGCCTGTGTGTTGGAAATAGTTCTATACCACCATCTTAATGTGTCCCATACTAAAGTGGTATGAGACTATCAATTCATATAAAAAGCCCTGTTATTCAATATGCTATGAATGATGGCTAGTAGAAAAGATGTCATACATCATATAAATATAAATGTACCATAATTTGTCTGGTTGCATGTCACTGTTTCGAATGAGGCTATGGTATTAAATACCTCATTCTTTATTACATGCTCTGCATGGAGAGTGTCTCTAGCTGAAGGACACTTCCGCAGCAGAGGTTAGTTCGTAGACAGCAGGACTGTTCCCACCAAGGGGTCACACAGTACAGGCATGTCGGAGGTCTCAGCAACACAAAAACTGTGGTAGACACTCAGAGTGGTGGTTGGCCTTAATGTCATACAGGCAGGCATAGAGGTCAAGTCTATGGAAACAGTGAAACCCTTCAGTATGTAATCTCACAGTTAGCATGCAGTGTCACCAATACAATGTAAGATTGAATGCTTCTACACACCTATACAATTACCGCCATGTCAATTTCAAAGTTAAATTGATGTATTCAGTACTTCAATTCTAAACAGCATTCACCTAGATACTTTTATTTCATTTCTCTACTTTTTCAATAGCTTGATAACATGTCTATTGGCGACCAGGCTAGGAAAAATCCCCCTTCATGGCAGGGTTTTCAGTTGTTGTTTTTTTTATTATTTTATCAATAAAAATAGATTTTTCATAATAATCACAAATTACCATAGGTTGCAATGCATTTAGAGCTCATTTACCATTTTAAGTTAGTGAACCATTCTTTTAAAAGGGATTCACACAAAACTATAGCTCATGATGTTTCATTTTAAATAGTATGACACCAAATTAAATTACTAATCTCTCCCAGTCGGTCTTTCTCTTTTTGATTTGAAATGCTTGCTTAGATAGTCACATAATAGTTCCTTTTTAAAGTTAAGAGATGATTTGATCCTTTACATATAGGGAGTGAGTGTAAAATCTGATCTCCAATAAGCCTCACAGCATCCCCTCATCACCAAATGCACAAGAGCACCACCTCCTGTGTAGGCCATAATCTAATCTGAACTAAGACACAATTACCTAATCAGCTAATGAGTATTGAATTTCTGCACACAATGGCAATTCTGGTGAGGAACAGCTAGAAACACAGAAAGGGGGGAACATTGCTATAAACAGCCGATTAGGGATACTCCTAAAGATATAATAAGAGAAACCTTATTTACAACCCCATTCATTAGTAATGATGTTCATCACATGGGATATTGAAACCACTATACAATGACATATTCAGATAAATCATCAGATGAATCTATTTGCAGATTAATATATCAATAGGATGGAGAGTTAGCTGTATAGTTATTCCTCCAATTCCATTAAATCAAATAACAAGAGTGTATTCGGTGCACAAAATATTAGTCATGTCCCATGCAATCATTGCTACCTTGGAATATAATTATACCAGTATAAATGCATTTCCAACAGCAGTGTTATCCCCCATATATCTTCTTGAAACAGGTGTTAACTCTCTGCCATCTCTGTTTATAACCATCCTTAAATGTATCACACTTGCCACTGTGTGCAATAGCCACAAAGTGGGTCCAATCTTCATACTGTTAATTTTATCTCCTTGATTGACTAAAAAGGGTTGTTCATGGAATCAGTTGTATTCTTAATTCTACTGCTATTGAGCAGAAAATCAAATATCCCCTCTTACTATAAATCTCCTGTTCCAAGCCCATCACCTCCCCCTGTCCAATCTAGGCTGTTCCTTTACCCATTTACACCAAGCAACGAAAGCCAGACCAAGATACGCCTCCCCATCTCATGCATTATAAATCACAGGCAGTTCAAAGGTTGGGGAATCGGCCCAATCTTACTTGATGACTCCTCTGCCATGCTATCACATTTCTATTTCAAAGTCAGGAAGCGTAAATTTAGATTACAAGGGGACTTAGATGACAGGGGAAATCTAAAGCGATGATGGATACCCTACACGAACGCCACTTTGTTGTAGGCATAAAGTAACACTGGGTCATTAATTCTGTTTCGCTCTGAGATCCTCACCAGCATGGTTTTCAAGTTCCTTCACCACATGCGAGAATAGCTCCTGCAACAGACATGAACCTAATACCGCTAATGGGAAAGACAGACCCAAAGATCAGAGAGTTAGTTTTAAATCTGTGTGAGTTTAATCCATAGAGAGGTGGCTGTGAACACTAGCATTGGACTAGAGCAGGAGATAATTAGTTTGGTTTGGCACAGAGGGAGAACTGAAGAGGTCTAATCAATATTGATTTAAGGTTTTATCTTAAGAAAACTAGCCATCCTTTGCTCGTTTGCCAACAAGGCAGGCTGAGAAATCATAAGAAATGAGGCAAAGGAGATATGTATGAGAATCCAGCAAGGATAATGAGTTGGATTTGGCAGAGAAGGTGTTTGAAGTCTTACCACTATTGATTTTATTTTTTTAGAGAGGTTTCCTTTGCCAGTGTGCTGAAAGACCTTCTTTTGATGGCAGACTCAAAAGACATGAGAAATTGGGCAAAACAAACATGTATGAGAACCCTTCAACAACAAAAGATGAATTCCAACATATTCGGATGGTAAAAGCTATTTTCAAATGTTATTCTATATAATTATGTTGAAATAAAATTCTGATATATAAGCATCCTTCCTCACGAGTTGGAAGAACTTTGCACTTTTTACAAGGCTATAGGCAAGGGCATCCAGATTCACTGTATGCAATGGTGGGACTTGATTTCTTTTAACATTGTCAATCATATATTATCAGATACTATAGATAGTTAACATCCCCGACATCGTCACTGAAGGACAGAATGCCAGTTTATTGTCTCTCAAAGATTAGTGATTCTGACTGTCATGATGAATCATAGATACTCCAGTTATTATTTCTGAAGCATAAAATTTACAGTCTGTGGTCACCATTCTATATAAGGATTAGCTTGCTATTCTACATGATCTACAAAGTGTATCAAAATCATGTTAATTAACATGAACACTATGGATAGAAGCAATCATGGAAAAAGAGGGGCGTTTTCTTAAAGGACTTTTTATGACATATCAATGATGTGTTTTATGTGATTGTAGAACACAGGAATTGTCCATTTACTTCCTAGGGCCAGCCCAGATGACGGAGAGTGTATTGATTTTTGTTTAGCCTTGTGTTAGCCCGTGAGATGGTGGTAAGGAGATATATATCCCCTTGGGTGCAGGAACTTATAAGATACTGCCCAGAACTTATCCTACCTTCCACAAGGTCTTACCTCTCCACCATGAGCCCTCATCCTATACGCTCCCCAGGATATGTCACCTACGATGAGGCCCCTCCCTCCACCATTCCTTCAACATTGCCTCTGGAACCCCATCTCTCCCATGACATAAGTTGCTCTATCCTCCTAAGGGGATGCTCTGCCAACTTCAGCTACTCACTGTCATCAATCCATGAGCTACTCACATCCCTGATCCTCTCAGTCAACATGTGCTGCCTGATGGGAGTTGAGTGGATTGATTTCCCTCTGTTGTCTGTTTCAGCCTCAGGAATGGTGCTTATGGAGTCAGTCAACATGTGCTACCTAGCTTAAGTTTACATGGATTGATTGAGATTGAAAATTAGTTCCCTCTTCTCATCCCCTAAAACTGGTACCACAGACATGGCCCTCCCCCTGAGCTGCTTCCCTCACTCTGAGTTACTGTCTAATCTCTGCAGTGTGCTCAGTTTAAATCACACTCAGCTGCTCCCAACCAGCAGCTGCTGGCCACTACCAGCCTTTCTAGACTATGGGACTTTCTTATTTTAAGAAAAGGGCTCTTATTGAGAAATGTAGAACTGTTGAGGTTCTTGCTCTCTGCAATATGAAGTCCCTGAGCACGACGTGTCAACATTTTCATCAGCTATGTATATCTCTTTTCAAAAACCAAAGTTGAAGAGTGCTTTTTGATGATAATGTCCCTAAATACTATTATTCAAAATAATCCATGGATTATGATAATATTATGATTATAATCATGATATCTATGTTGCTCACTCTGCTCACGGTCACCTGGTAATGGTTTCTCTCAGTGGTAGAACCGCTTGGTGACTACCACTCTCCATCTGACTCTGAGGGAAGTCATTTGCTAGTCAACTGCTTTTAAATATTTACTAATATTGAAGAGAAAACACCCCTTATCCCGCACTGGTGGTGCAAGGGTCAAAGCCAAATAACTATAACTATAACTCATACCTTTATTCCAGGGGCATTCGGCTACAGTAATATTTTCTGACTTTGCATAATCCGGCAGTATTTATCATTGAAAAACTCCTGCTGCCTGTTCAGTCGGAGTGGAGCAAGGACCACTCTTTATAGACCAGTTGGGGCTTTAACCCTTTGTTGGAGATCATCAACTATAGTTGATGCCATGGGTGGGCGAGCATCGACTATAGTCTATAGTCATAGTAACATGAACCGTCCATAAGGACCAATCAATTAATTATACTCATTATAAATGTACGTTCCGAGGACACCATTAGCTGGATTATTAGTAAAACATGCCCTAGGCTAATGTAATAATTCAGGATAATAAAGGAAATTTCAACTTCAACTTCAGCTCTATGGTATTCAGCAATGCCTTGTCCTTAGGGGAAATTCCTGCTAAAATTCTCTTCTTCACAGCTAGCAATAGCAATTTTTGGTCGTCCTCAAAGGGTTAAGGTAGAATGTAGTCATAGTTATTGTAGATGGTTATTTTTAGACTGAGCAGCCTAGAGCCCATCACACATGCCTTTCTGTGAACCATTTCCTCCTCACGGTGGATTCAGTAGGGAGGAGATCCACATTAAGCCTTAATGGAGTCCCAGTCCAGCGTGATCAGCAGGGAAAGGCTCGTGAGCAGGTCAAGGGTCACTGATGCAGAAGAGCCTCAAATGAACACCTCTGGGGGCAGTGAATGGATGTACCTTAGGAGGTAGGGGAGTCACTCAGTTGAAGGGAGTAGCTCCAATGCAATATAAACCTGATTTTAATGCTGAAGCATGAGAAGAATACATCACAGGGGGAACATCAACTCCAGAGAAGTGATAAGATTGGCAATTCAGAAGGCTGGTACCATCAAAGGATCTCTATGTCTGAAGAGATTAGTTAAATATTCTGTTGTAACTCAGTCTTAACATCAAATTCATAGACATGGACCATCACGTTATATAGTTTTTCAGCTCCGGATGTATATAATCTGGTGTAAAGTTGTCAAGCGCTCTGGGGATGTTTACACTCTGGTAGGTTTGGGGGACACGTAGGTAGGTCCTAGACCCACTTTACAGCTCTATTAGTGGGTGCAGACTCTATTACCATCGGCTATCTGGTATAGATTGGCTAGGCTAGTGGGTGATTAGGTGGCTATTTCTGTGTAAAGATACAGATGCAGTTAAACATGGGTTAGGAGCTAATTTGTGGTGAATTTGTATTATTCAATAACACAACATTTTGTGTTCATAATGTCCATTGGACATGTGTGCAGCTTTTTAAATCATTCTGATACTTTTCAAACCCTAAAATATCGAGAAAATCAAGATTAACATAGGTATGGGGAGCCTTCTCTATTAAACAGTTATAGGGGTCCCCTAACCAGCTTTTCTCTATGTTCTCAATTGAAGCTTTATGATGATTTAAAAAGCTACACACATTTTTATAATTATGAACACTATGAGATTGTATGTCCTGCAACACTTTCACAAACGTCGTTTGACTAAAAACTAAAAATTGCCCCCAAATTAGCTCCTAACCCATCTCTAAAAGTGGCTCCAACCAGATGATGACATAAATGGATGTGCATCAGGATGAACGTGTCAGATATCTAAACTATAAGCCGTGTGCATGGCCTACAGTGGGTCCACCATTTTCATCTGTACCAAGTACGCTGATATTCTTTGGTTCCCTGTGTAACCAATCTCTCGGTCACTATAGCCTAACCAAGTAAGTCTTTTTTTGGCTCCCTATACAACCAACCTAGGGTAGTTAATATGGTCAGGTTGGTCAGTACTCACCAACTCACCTTAGTCTGCTCAATTGCAATGAGTTCTAGGCAAAGTCATTTTGATAGAGGCATTAGTTATAATTATGTTGTCATGCCTCAGTCATTTTTGAATAGCACTAGTCATGCCTCACCAATGTCCCTATGACCAACCTGGGATAACCACTACAGACTAAGGGCCGGGGCTTTTAGAATATCTATGTAATACAGCCACACTGTATACATGTCATGTCCAGGCTGGATAAAAGGGCAGATCTGATTGAACTAGACCTCACCCACTTGACCTCTATATAGATGCTGCGGCTGGCTGGTGGTGCAGCACAAATCCAATTTCCGCTTGTTCTCTAGGTGTGAAGAGCATGGCAGTAGATCCACTCACACAGTGCAAGTTACATTCCACACAGAATTGTCTGCCATGTCTGCAGTTCAGAATATACATCAAATACATGAGCATGGGAAATAATGTGAAATTAAGATTTTTTTAAACCATCCGAGTCTGGCCAGTAAGTTTTTCTGCACCATTATCTTCTATTTAGAGTGGAAAGAGCAGACATTAATGTTTCAGACAAAGCTACTTAACTACACACCAAAATAGTTGACATCTAATATAATTCTTAATCTTTACTTTTCATTGACAGAAGATATTTTAACCTTTTGGAATTGGCTTCTATATCTGCAAATGATCTCTCCTTCCATGGTAGGCACTTGGAAGAACCACACTGCAGGGCTCAAACCAGCAGTCACAAACTTCAAAAACTTTAAACTTTATTTCTGTATATCCCTGTCTCCTTGTCTCTCATCTTCAGCCTCTGTATTGATTGTAATTAATCATTGGTAGAATGACTATTTAATTGTTTTCTTGGTAATGTATAATTGCTCAACTGCCAAAAATCTTTTTAGGCCACAGGGTGAGGCCCCACTTATGAAGTTTCATTCATTCTAACAATGGGTTGCCTGCGATTCAAAGGTGGTTTTTCATAGACAATGACCCTAGCAATCATGTGTAAAAAGTTCTCCCCTCAATATTTGCACGTTGTTGCATAATTAAAGGTCAAAGGTCAGAAATTTCCCTCTACAAGCCTATATAAAACATTTGAATATGATTTATTTATTTCAGGAGGTAGGATTTTCGGTGCCTGAGCACTAGAAAATAGTTTCAAGGTCTTATCTTTACCAGAAAATCATGTCGAAAATCAGACCAAAAAGGATCCCTGAGGGACTGATGTCCTCACCTATACATTTTAGATATGCAGTGTCATTGTGCCATAGATTGATTGCTTAGCATCCACAAGACTTTTTGTTTTGATGGTCAAGATTATATCCAATGTGTTACACAAAGTAAATCAGCATAAATATAACATGTCATTACTTGTAGCATTACTATTGCTATGCACATGACAGTTTTCTGACCTCAGATATAGCTATACGGCATTTTGTGCCATACTCTGTAGCAGCAGAGATATGGTCAGTAATACAATATGATTCTGAAGTTGCAAGCACAACAAGAAGATCTATTGGACTTGATGAAAATGTGTTATTGGAATTAGAGAGCACTTTTCTCCTGTATATAACAGGAGAGATAAATCAGGTGTCAGGCTGTGGAGCGGATTTGTGTCAGGTCCTTTTTATTGATATCTGTGAGATGATTGTCTATGTGGTGTAAACAGCTGCCAACCTCCACCTGCCTGGTTCCCATGCTACCCAGACACTGTCCTAGAGGTCTGTCAGTCATCTCTGCTGCTGCCATGTTTGCACCAAGGCTGAGTCTGACAATAATGCAAATAAACATAAATCCATTTGCAACCAAAGGAGTCCTCAGGAAAGCCAAAACAGGTAGTAATAGAGACAATATGCTATATTACTGCTTATAGAGTTTATCAAGCTGTACTACTAAGCAGAAGTTAGGAGACAGGACGGCGCCTCTCAGCATAACGTTGACCATAATATGTAGTACTATGCCATACTATGTCACTCTTTCATAAATAGCTATCTTGGGTACTAGGGATTCATGATACACGGCACCTCATACGACTGCACAACCTGTGTTATACAACACAGATATAGCACACCCCATGTATTTTATTCATCTACACTGATCCCCAAAAACAGTACATCACACAAACATCAGCCATTGTGACAGCCCTCAGTAGCAGCAGCCCAGCACAGAGGACTCAATTCCATATCCACCCACCAGGCACCTCATGCTCCTGTTTTGAGAGGTTCGGGCTTCCCGCATTGTTGCATTAGGAATCTCTTAAAAATGACATTATTCTGTTGTTCCTTCATCCATAGTGCACTGCAAGGTTAATTTATCTCCCTACTAGATGGCTAGTACAGTAGGCGTTACAGTTGTGCAGGTTCCTCAACTAATCCCTCCTTCATAACAGGATTACATGAATCCATCAAGCTCTCTACCAGCCAGGGTTACCACCGCTCCCAAAGCGTCTGACAACATATCTGTTTATTCCTTTTAAGCTCTCCCAACAGAGTCTGCACCTAGCATCAGAGCAATGTGCTTATTTTGAAGCTAATACATGAATAAACTCCCTTGGCTGTGTATAATTAAGAGTTTGAGCTCTGATTTGAATATAGCTTGTTGCTGTAAAAATCATGCATGTGGGGTTGTGACTAAGAAGCTGTAAATATTTTTATGCAAGCAGTTCCCCATATCTGGAGGGCTAGAAGTGAGTTTCCACCACTGACCACTCAGCTCACACATGTCTAAGCAGTTCGATTTCACAATAAGCTGTTCCCTGAATTCAAATTGCTGTGATTGCCCTTGGGACTCCTGCAGAGTTTCTGGAGGCTGGTGGCTGATTGAGAGCATTCTAGCAGAGGTGAATCGAGTCTTAAACTTACTTTTAGTCTAGTTCCATTATATGTTTGACTTTCAGGCCCCTACTACCTATCCACCTGATAGGCATCAGGCTTGCTGTGGGTGGGATCAACATAAAGGCCTGTGCTCCCACATCTGTGCACTGACACGTTTCTACATTATTATATATATATATCTATATATATCTATATCTATATATCTATATCTATATATATATATAATGCCATATGTTATCAATAGCAGCACCCTCAATAAAGCCTATGTTTCAACCGACCAACAATAATTTTGGTCCAGATTTGTGGTCATTGGCCCTAAAGGTGACCATTGCGTGTGCTTGGCTTGTTGTCTGTGGAATCCAGCACTGAAAGGAGCAAAGAACACTCAGTAGAGAGAGACCTTGCAGGTACTAGTGGGTAAAGCTAGGGATATTAAGTATTTCTGTCTGGCCTATCCCTGTCTGTATCTATCCCTCCACTGTACAGTTTTAGAAAGCCTCTCATGCCCATCCCCCTCAGGTAGCTACACACGGAACATCTGTACAACTAAACATATCTTCCTAGTGGTATTAATATTGATACTATTACTGTTTGCATCAACGACTGATGTCATGCTGGTGTTACAATCACCTCCTGCATGGATGTGTCACACCAGTGGTGTTATTTTGGGGCTTGAACTGCTGTGAGCAATGCTCACAATTTACCACCTGCTACAGGGTATAGCCATATAGCCATGTGGGATGTGGGATGGCCACTATTACGGGGGCACTTCCTCCACTAGCCTCTAGGGGGCCTGGTAATAGTATCAGAGACTAAGTTACAGACATGTGACATGAGAACTTTCCTGATGGTTTCCATATCTGTACTAGGTTAGGGTATTTAGGGTACTTAAAGGAGGGAATCATCAGAATCCTTATATTAAAAGTTTTAGGTTTGACCACATCTGCTGAGAATTGACCATTATATTACAATGATGTTGTACATTTTCACTTTTCTAACTGAACACCACAAATGCCATTTGGTACCACCATCAAGGATTGAACAATGCAACTCAATGGTGACATCATAGACTGCAGGAAATACACCTGTTGTTCTACACTATAGCAAGTGTTTATCAAAATCATGTTGATTAATGATGATTACTACCTGGAACTTATCCTGCCCACGACAAGGTCTTCCTGTATGCTCCCCAGGATATGTCACTTCCCATTACTTCCCTCCCTTTGTCATTCCTTAGCCATTTCCTCTAGATTCAACACCCCCTCCCCCAACACTAACATGAGCCAAGTTGCTCTATCCTCCTAAAGGCATGCTCTGTCAACTTCAGCTACTCACTGTCACCAATCCATGAGCTACTCACATCTCTGATCCTCACAGTCAACATGTGCTGCCTGATGGGAGCTGAGTGGATTGATTTCCGCCTGTTGTCTGTTTCAGCCTCAGGAATGGTGCTTATGGAGTCAGTCAAGATGTGCTACCCAGCTTAGGTTTATAAGGATTGATTGAGATTGAATATTAATTCCTTCCTCTAGTCCCCAGCATCTGGTACCATAGACATGGCCCTGAGCTGCTTCCCTCACTCTGAGTAACTGTCTAATCTCTGCAGTGTGCAGAGTTTAAGTCACACTCAGCTGCTCCCAACCAGTACTTGCATTGAAAAATGTAAACCTTGCTCTCTGAATTATGAAGTCCCTGAGCACAATGTGTCAACATTTTCATCAAATGTATATCTCCATTTAAAAATAAAAGTTGAAAAGCGCCTTTTGATTCATGAATCTGAACTTTTTAAACCACCAGTGGCCCTAACCAATCTAGGAATGGTTAGACTGCAATGGCTTTTCAAGGGTCTACACTGGTGACATATTATATACCATTCCACCGTGTCAGCAGACAACACAGTCTGCTTAGGGTCACATCTTGATGGTGTCAGTGGTAGAACTGCTCTGTGACCACCACTCTCTGTCTCTGCCAATGTCTGAATCTGTTTGAGGGAGAAAAGGTCATTTGCTAGTCAGTAACTGCTTTTAGATGTTGGATGTGATTGAAGAGAAAACACCCTGCAGTGGATGATCTGGTGGTGAAGGGATTTAAGCTAAATAACTATAACATATACCTCTTTTCAAGGTGCATCCCGCTACAGTAACGCTTTCTAAATTTCCATATTCCTGTAGCATTTCTAATTGAAAAAGGAGCTATTTAATGGCCAAACTCTTGCTGTCCATCGAGTAGCAGTCGAAGTGGAACAAGGACCAGCACTCTGGGTCTACATAGAGGAGTTGGGTCTTTAAGGTAGAATATAGTCATAGTTATTTGTAGATGGTTATTTTTTTTGCTGAGCAGCCTAGAACCCATCACACATGCCTTTCTGCAAACCATTTCCTCCTCCTGTGGATTCACTAGGGAGGAGATCCACATCAGGCTCTAATGGAGTCCTGGTACTCCCCGCTCAGTGGGGGAAGGCTCTTGAGCAGGTCAAGGGTCACTGATGCAGAAGAGCCTCAAATGAACACCTCTGGGAGCAGTGAATGGAAGTACCTTAAGAAGTAGGGGAGTCACTCAGTGGAAGGGAACAGCTCCAATGCAAGATAAACCTGATTTTGATGCTGGAAGCATGAGCAGAATGTATCAGAGGGGGAAAAGCAATTCAGAACATTTCTGGTTCTGACCCTATTTTTCTCTCTCAGACGGGCAAAAAGTTGTGTTCTTTTGAGTGTACAGTAATGAATGACCCCTTAAATTAAGCTTAACACAAATATATCTGATTGTTTTATTTGCATCCCGCATAAAAAAGTGTGTTCCGATTTTGCACTAGTTGCCATGGAAACTGACTTACCCAAACTGGTGAAATTTGACAAGTGCCCAGCGACCTTTGACCTTGACCTTTGACACATCCAAGCACCACCCAGGGTTACCATGGCAACAACCAACTTTTATGATTATGATTCTGTGACAAATTTAAGGCCACCTACCACTAATTATATGCACAGTAGTACCGTTTTTCATTGGCACTATTTACGATAACAACATCCGGGGGGTGAATTTGTACTGTGATACCTGAAGCGCTTAGTTAAATATCTGTTGTAACTCAGTCATAAGTTCCAGCTTTCACCTTAGCCAGTTTGCAACCCTAGACTCTAAACTGTGAGAGCTTTGATAGATAGCTTTGGGAGATTTCATGTAAATACTGGACCCTACCTTTGCTGTCTAAACCAAGGCAAAAGGAGGAAAGTGTACCTCGCAGGACATGCCATATCACATGACAGACCCCCTCCCCAGCCCAGAACAATCTTTTAGCATTTTGATGATCCCTTTTTGTGACATGCATGCTATTTTGTCCTATGGAATTTCTAGACATGGACCATCACATTAGTTTTTTAGCTCCAGATGTATATAATCCGGTGTTAAGTCGTCACCCGCTCTTGGGATGTTTACGCTCTGGTTGGTGTGGGGCATACGTAGGTAGGTTCTAGACCCACTTTACCACTCCAATAGATGGTGCAGACTCTATTACCATCAGCTATCTGGTATAAATTGGCTAGGCTAGTGGGTGATCAGGAAGCTATTTCTATGTAAAGATACGGATGCAGTTAAAGATGGGTTAGGAGCCAATTTTGGGTGAATTTGTGTTATTCAGTAACACAACATATTGTGTTCATAATATTCATGAGACATATGTGTAGCTTTTTAAATCATTCTGATACTTTTAAATCCCGAAAATATAGAGAAAATCAAAATCAAACTAGGTAAGGGGACCATTCTCCATTAACAGTTCTAGGGGTCCCCTAACCCTCTTTTCTCTATATTCTCAATTCAAGTATCAGATTGATTTAAAAAGGTACACACATATTTATATGAACACTATGTGATTGTATGTCCTGCAAGGTACACTTTTACAAATGTTGTATGACTGAAAGATTGACCCCAAATTAACTCCTAACCCTTCTCTAAAAGTGGCTCCAAGCAGATGTGAAGTGTGTACAGCTGCAGCAGGATGATTGTGTCAGATATCTAAACTATAAGATGTATGCATGGCTTACATTGGGTCCACCATTTTCATCTGTACCAAGTACGCTGATATTCTTTGGTTCCCCGTGTAACCAATCTCTCAGTCACTATAGCCTAACCAAGTTAGTCTTTTTTTGGCTCCCTGTACAACCAACCTAGGTTAGTTAATATGGTCAATTTGGTCAGTACTCACCAACTCATCTTAGTCTGCTCAATTGCAATGAGTTCTAGGCAAAGTCATTTTGAGTGAGGCATTAGTCCTAATTATGTTGTCATGCCTCAGTCATTTTTGAATAGCACTTGGTCATGCTGACCAATGTCCCTATGACCAACCTGGGATAGCCACTACAGACTAAGGGCCGGAGCTTTTAGATTTTCTGTGTGATACAGCCACGCTGTATACATGCCATGTCCAGGCTGGATAAAAGGGCAGATCTGATTGAACTAGACCTCACCCACTTGACCCCTATATAGACGGTGCAACTGGCTGGTGGTGCAGCACAAATCCAATTTCCGCTTGTTCTCTAGGTGTGAGGAGCATGGCAGTAGATCCACTCACATCAAGCTGTGGTCTGGGTTGATGTGAACTGTAGCAAAAACCTCCCACAGCGCAAATGACATTCTACACAGATTTGTCTTCCATGTTTGCAGTTCAGCATGTAGATTAGATTCATGGGTGGGAAATAATGTGAAAGTTCAAATTTTCAAAATTATCCGGGTCTAACCAGGAGGTCTTTTCACACTTTTATTTAGAGTGAAATGAGCAGCCATTGATGTTTCAGACAAGGTGAACTAGACATAAAAAGATTTGACCTAATTAATAACTCATGATCAATAACTTAGTCCTTGGCTCAGTTTTCCAGGGAGCATTCTGTATTTGATACCAATTCCAGCTGCTCCTGGTGGTGACTGGCGGGGGACCAGAACAAATCCCTGAGGGACTGATGTCATCACACATCTTATATATGTAGTGTTGTTCTGCCATAGATTGATTGCTTAGCGTCAAGAAGACCATTTGTTTTGATGGTGAAGATATAACCAATGTGTAATATGAAACATATCAGCATAAATATAACATGTCATCACTTGTAGCATCACTATTGCTATGCATTTGACAATATTCTGACCTCAGATAGAGGTACGCTTCATTTTGTGCCATACTCTGTAGCAGCAGCAACATGGTCAGTAAGACAATATGATTCTGAAGTTGCAAGCATAATAAATAGATTCGACTTGATGAAATGTGTACAGCATTCTATTGGAATTAGAGAGCACTTTTATCCTCTAAATAACAGGAGAGATAAATCAGGTGTAAGGCTGTGGAGTGGGTTTACTGAGGTCCTTTTTATTGATATCTATGGGATTATGGTCTGTGTGGTGTAAACAGCTGCCAACCTCCACCTGCCTGGTTCCCATGCTACCCAGACACTGTCCAAGAGGTATTCTATGCCATACTATGTCACTCCTTTATAAGTAGCTATCTTGGGTACCCGGGATTCATGATACACGGCACCTCACAGTGAATCCACATAGAATTGTAAACAAAGTGACATGACTGCAAAACCTGTGTCATACAACACAGATATAGTACACCCCATGTATTGTTTTCAGCTACACTGATCCCCAAACACAGTATCGCACAAACATCAGCCATTGTTACAGCCCTCAGTAGCCACATCCCAGCACAGGGGATGTAGTTCCACATCCACCCACAAGTGCCTCAGGCTGCTGCTGTGTAAGGTTGTGGCTGTCACCACATTGTTTTATTGGGAATCACCTAAAATGACATTATTCTATTGTTCCTTCATCCATAGTGTACTGCAAGGTAAATCTATCCCTCAAAGACAGCTATTACAGTAGGTGTTACGGTTGTGCAGGTTCCTAAACTAATCCCTCCTTCATAAGAGGATTGCAGGAATATATCAAGCACTGTCTACCAGCAAGGGTTACAACCACTCCCCAAGCATCTGCCAACACAGGTGCTAACTCCTAATCTACTCTCCCAACAGAGTCTGCATCTAGCATTAGGGCAGTGTGCTTATTTGAGATGAATACATGAATAAAAGTGATCGGCTGTGTATGAGTATGACTTTGAGCCCACGTTTGAACATAGTTTCTTGCTGTAAAATTCATGCATGTGGGCTTACAATAGAAGGTCCTTGTGGACATTTTGATACAAGCAGTTCCCCCTATCTGGAGGGCTAGAAGTGAGCTTCCACCACTGATCACTCAGCTCACACATGTCTGAGCAGTTCGATTTTACAATGAGCTGTTCCCTGAATACAAATTGCTGTGATTGCCCTTGTGACTCCTGCAGAGTTTCTGGAGGCTGGTAGCTGATTGAGAGCATTCTAGCAGAGTTGAATTGAATCTTAGACTTAGTTTCAGTCTAGTTCCATAATATGTGTGACTTTCAGGCCCCTGCTATCTATCTGCCTGATAGGCATCAGACTGGCTGTAGGTGCAATCAATATAAAGGCCTGTGCTCCAGCATCTGTGCACTGACAAGTTTCTACATTATTATATGTATATATATATAGATAGATAGATAGATAACTAATGCCATATGTTATCATTAGCAGCACCCTCCATAAAGCCTCAGTTTTAATCAACCAATAATAATTTTGGTCCTAAGACCTGTCTTACAGATTTGTGGTCATTGGTCCTGCAGGTGACCATCACGCGTGCTTGGCTTGTTGTCTGTGGAATCCAGCACTGAGAGGAGCAAATAACACTCAGTAGGGAGAGACCTTGAAGGTTCTAGTGGGTAAAGCTAGGGACATTAGGTATTTCTGTCTGCCTTCTCCCTGTCTGTATCTATCCCTCCACTGTACAGTGCCTATCATGCCCATCTCCCTCAGGTAGCTACACATGGAGCATCTGTACAACTAAACATACCGTCCTAGTGGTATTAATATCGATACTATTACTGTTTGCATCAAATACTGATGTCATGCTGGTGCCACAATCACCTCCTGCATGGGTGACACCAGTGATGTTATTTTGGGACATGAGCTACTGTCAACAAAACTCTCAATTTACTGCCTGCTACATGGTATAGCAATGTGGGATGTGGGATGGCCACTACTACTGGGGGCACTTAATACTTCCTCCATTAGCCGCCAGGGGGCCTGGTAACAGGGTTAGAGAACAGGTTACAGGCATGTGATGGGGGCACTGTCCTGATGGTTTTCCATATATGTATTAGGTTTGGGTCTTTAGGCTACTTACTAGGAGGGAATCTTTAAAATCATTTATATTAAAGGTCTAAGGTGAGACCACATCTGATGCGAATTCACCATATATTACAATGTTGTACATTTTCACTTCTCCAATTCAACACCACCAAGGTCATTTGGTACTAACATCCAGGCTTGAACAATGCAGCGTTGGTGTATTCGACCCGATAGTGACATCATAGACTGCAGGAAATACACTTGTTGTTCAACATGATGTCCCAATGTGTCAAATTTGTGTTGATTAATGATAATCTGATGACTAGTGATAGGACCAGTCATGATGTATTTGCCGTCCAAGGGGACTCGCAGACGAGGACAGGTGGGTGACCCTGTTGCATGATGTAGAGGTGTTTAAGAAATATTTCAAGAACTTGTACTGACACATTAATAAATTGTTTTATCTAATTGTAGAACACAGGAATTGTCCATTTACTTGCTGGAGATGGCCCAGCAGACGGAGAGTGGATTGATTTTTGTTTAGCATTGTGTTGGTCTGGGAGATGGTAGTAAAAGAGGTCTATATCAGTCCCCGTGGGTGCAGGAACTAGCAGGATACTGCCTGCAACTTATCCCTCCACCATGAGCCCTCATCCTCTATGCTCCCCAGGATATGTCACCTAAGATGAGGCCCCTTCCTCCACCATTCCTTTGTCGTTGCCTCTAGAATCCCCCACCTCTAACATTAGTAAGTTCTAGAAGCATTTTTGAGTAAAGTTTTGCAAGTGTTTTTTTCTTGACCTATTTTTTCTGTAGTTTCCGAAAAAACAACTTGCGGAGCTGAGAATTGAGTTTTATGGGGGGGCAAGAGCCCCCAAATGCAATTTTTTGACAAAAACATTATTTTACCCCTAGAATAAAAATTTCTTCTCATGTATCATGAAGTAATAATTAACATGAAAGGTATGATTATCATTCATCAGTAAATAGTGTTGTTGTGGTTGCCATGGTTACCTGCTTACCAACAAAACATAAAGTACACATTAATCTATTTGGTTAATACTTGTATTTATACATCCATAGTATAGACATAACAGGCAATATTTAACTTCTCTATACTTGTTTGTGAAACCAGCTGCACTTGTACTGACCATAGTGACCTGCTCCTAGTAAATGACACCTCTGATACATTGCTATATCTCAATAATAAGTAGGTTTTTTCATCAGTACTCTGCCAGAATCTCTGTGTTTTTACTGCTTCCTCCTTAAATGTCATTAGTCGAAAATTGGTCATGATCCATCATATCTCACACTTTTTTGCTTCATTGTCCTTACTTGTGAACATTGTGGCGAGGAGAAGAGGCAGTTCCAGTGTGGCAATTGCTTGTATACTGGAACCCTGCCTTCCTATACCCACACTGATAAGTCCTGCACTCAGTCCTACACTGCAGGCGACTAGAGAGAGGCAAGCCTCTGGAATTGCTTCCTTTGTCGTTAGCAGAGGTAACAGGTTGTTGTCTTCCATCTTCCATCCCATGCATGTAGGATCTGTGATGTTGGGTTTCGGAATGTATGACAAGTTCCATATCAGACTCTGGTAGTGCACCCACATGAAATGTAAGTTCAGTACATCTGATGGTGGAAGTAGAGCTTCTGTTTTCTTCCAATGTCCAAACAAAAGAGCCCTTGCATTGTTCACTGATTCTGCATGTGGCACCCTATAGATGTGGCAAACAAACTTCTGTGCTGATTTCAACACATCCTCAGACAGGGGATTTTCATCCTTTCCAATGGCATCAAGGAGGTTATGATGTTGATGAAGACATCAAATGTAGTTTTCTTGGAATGATGAGAAAGGAATGATGTTGAGTCTGAGACTGTCAATGCATGGAATGCAGGAAGTGAAGTATGGGGGCCGTCAGGATTCTTACCAGTTCCTGCTTGTAGCCATAGGTCTTTGCAACCAATGTGCTCATAGTTGGCAAGCAGGAGAACCAGTGTGTCTGTCACCCTTGCCTGTATGACTATTGTGTTGGAGGAGCAGTTGATGGCATGCAAGATGATATGAGTGTCTGTTTCCTCGTGATCACCTTTCAAGCCAGATGTGTCTAATGGGAGTGTGGTCCTTACCTCCTCGGGATCATGGAATGTTCCACCCATTACAACCATTTTGTGCTTCACTGTTTTCATTACATACTCCATAAGGAAAGTGGAGAGTTCCCTCTTGTTTTTTGGGTGTGCAATGAAATTCCCCCAATCATCAGGGAGAGGAACAGTTTCCTTTTGCACCATCCTCCGAATTGGCCTTTTGTTGTTCTTCCGTTGCTTCCTTGTTTGGGCCTTGATGCTTTTGTCTCTGTATTGATCACCTACCAAATCAACCCTCTGATAGTTTTCTCTAATTCTTAGAATGGTGTTGACAAATATGTTTGCTAAGTCCCCGAAAACCTTTGCCCCTTCGGGTTTGCCCTATGCATGTATTGTGGCCAAAACATATATAATGATGCATGAATCATTTGTTGTGTGAATTGAAGTTGGGTAGGCAATGTCTTTAGTCAGGCTATGTATTAGGAGTGATTTATCAACACTCCTCAACCTTCCATTTGCTTCTGCAAGAGACAGAGGAACTGCCATTAGCTCATGCTGCAATATCTTGTCCAAATTTATAGCTCTTCCAGCAGCAAATGAAGTTGTCAGCTTTCAACACAACAGTTTCCCCTTTTGCTTTCATTTTCTTTTCAACCTTGTAGAGATTTGTGAATAACATTGGATTGTTCTGCTTGAATGGGCTGTGAAATTCTTCTGATTTCTCAATGAATCTCTCCACAACAAAGTGCTCTAGTTGATCCTGTCCTTCTAGAAGAGCTGATGCTAATGCATCCTGAAACACAGGTGTTGCCAGATCTTTGTTTGCAATGTTATGGAGTAGCTCTTTGTGTGAATACCACCATGCTCTTTAACCTTGTTCCTACCAACCGACCCATAAATCAATCAATCAAGGTCCATTTCAAGGAATTTAATCTACAGGCCATGACAGATATTCAGCCTGTGATTGATATATATAATCACACCCACAAAAGATATTTAAAACTAGCCAGCTCTTACAGTTCCTGATCTTTGCAGTGAAGAAGAGTCGTGATCATTGTGGTATATATTTACAGTCACCTCCCTCTATGAAGACCACAAAAGGGGGTGCCAGAAGGAGGGGCTATTGGCTAGTGAGACCCTTTGATGGGAGCATAGTGCGTTATGCCATTATGGGATGATTATGCATGGATGTGAACCTGCTGTGTTTATCATTGGGGCTGCATTCATGCATGATGAACCAATACTGTATGGTGAATTATGAGTCAACAGTGCTTCATTCATGCATCATGACAACAACTGAATGTGTAACTTGAAGCATCATGTAATCCTTCAAAGGTTAAAGGGAAACTTAGATGGTTACATCAATTTTTTTTTTTTTAAACGAAGCCTTCTTAGGTATTGATTGTAACTATGGTTACCGTGGTTACCATAATGGTAATTCATGAAGATGTCTCTCTATCATACCTTTCATTTAAGGAATTCCCTGACTAAATATGGTAATAAACAGCCCTTTAGGACAATGAAATGGGGATTTTTGTCAGAAATCTGTTGGTTTTTTTTGGGGGGGGGCGGGGTTGACCCCCTTATATGAATTTCTCAGTTTCGCAAATACTTTTTTTTGTAATCTACACGAAAAATTGGTCCTAAAAAAATGGCTTGCGAAAATTTACTCAGAAATGCCTCTAGAAAGTTTTAGGACGACATTTCTCTGATTCAATTCCCTACTACATGAGATAAGTTGCTCTATCCTCCTAAAGACAATGTCATGCTCTGCCAACTTCAGCTACTCACTGCCATCAATCCATGATCTACTCACATCCCTGATCCTCTCAGCAACATGTGCTGCCCTACGGGAGTTGAGTGGATTGATTTCCCTCTGTTGTCTGTTTCTGCCTCAGGGATAGTGCTTATGGAGTCTGTCAACATGTGCTACCCAGCCTAAGTTTACATGTATTGATTGAGATTGAACATTAATTCCCTCCTCTCATCCCCAGCATCTGGTACCATAGACATGCCCCTCCCCCTGAGCTGCTTCCCTCACTCTGAGTTACTGTCTAATCTCTGCAGTGTGCTGAGTGTAAATCACACTCAGCTGCTCCCAACCACCAGCTACTGGCCACTATCTGCCTTTCTAGACTATGGGGCGTTCTTATTAAAAAGTACTCTTATTGAGAAATGCAGAACTGTTGAGGTTCTTGCTCTCTACAGTATGAAGTCCCTGAGCATGATGTGTCAACATCAGAAGTGTATCTCCGTTCAAAAACACAAGTTTCAGAGTTCTTTCTAATAGAATGATAATGTAGCAATCTGGTAATGGTTAGACAACAATGACTTTTAAAGGGTCTACACTGGTGACATATTGTATACCATTCTACCCTGTCAGTGGACAACACATTCTGCTCAGGGTCACCTGGTGATGGTGTCTCTCAGTCGTAGAACCGCTCTGTGACCACCATTCTCCATCTTTGCAAAAGTCTGAATCTGTTTTGAGGGAGAAAAGGTGATTTTCAGTAATTGCTTTTAAATATCGGCTGTGATTGAATAGAAAACACCCCTTACCCTGCAGTGCATGATCTGGTGGTGCAAGGGTCAAAGCCAAATAAATATGACTCATACCTTCCAGGTACATCCAGCTACAGTAATATTTTGTAAATTTCCATATTCCTGTTGTATTTCTCATTGAAAATTAGCCTATTTAACGGTCAAAATCTTGCTGCTTGTCAAGTACCAGTAGGAGTGGAGCAAGGACCAGCACCCTGGGTCTTTATAGAGTCAGGGCTTTAAGGTAGAATATAGTCATAGTTATTGTTGATAGTTATTTTTAGACTGAGCAGCCTGGAGCCCATCACACATGCCTTTCTGTGAACCATTTCCTCCTCATGGTGGATTCAGTATGGGGGAGCTCCACATTAAGCCCTAATGGAGTCCCGGTCCAGCCCGATCAGTGGGGGAAGGCTCGTGAGCAGGTCAAGGGTCACTGATTCAGAAGAGCCTCAAATGAACACCTCTGGGGGCAGTGAATGGAAGTGCCTCAAGAAGTAGGGGAGTCACTCAGTGGAAGGGAGCAGCTCAAGTGCAAGATAAACGTGATTTTGATGCTGAGCAGAATTGCATCAGAGGGGGAAAAGCAAATACGATGATGTGATTACATTCACATTTCAGAAGGCTGGTATCATTAACAGGTCTCTAGGTGTGAGTAGATTAATTAAATAAATTGGAAATCAGTCATAACATCGAGCTTAGGCATATTGCAACCTTGACTCTAAACTCTGAGAGTTTTGATAGATAGCTTTTGGAGATTTCATATTTATGTTTTTCCCCCTCTGACATACATATAGATACTGGACCCTGCCATTGCTGTCTAAACAAAGGCAAGAAGTGTACCTTGTATGAAATGCCATATCACGTGACAGACCCCCCCCCCCCCTCAGAACAATCTTTTAGCATTTTTATTATAATTTTTGACAAGCATGTTACTTTGCCCTATTGCCCTACTCAGTGGAATGGAGCAGCTCCAATGCAAAAGAAACCTGATGTTAATGGTGAATACATGACCAGAATACATCAGAGGGGAAAGGAGAGTAATCAGATATCTGTTGTAAATCAGTCATAACATCCAGTTTCACCTTAACCAGATTGCAACCCTCAACTCTAAACCTTGAGAGCTTTGATAGATAGCTTTGGGAGATTTCATGTAAATACTGAACCCTGCCATTGCCGATAAACCAAGGCAAGAAGAGGTACCTTGCTGGACATGCCATATCACGTGACAGACCTCCCACAGAACAATCTTTTAGCATTTTACTTTTTTGCCATGTATGTTACTTTGCCCTATGGATTTTATAGACATCGATCATCACAAGGTTATCACTCTGGCGATGTTTTCCCTCTGGCTGGTGTGGGGCACACATAGGTGGGTCAAAGACCCACTTTACAGCTCCATTAGTGGGTGCAGACTCTATTACCATCAGCTATCTGGTATAAATTGGGGAGGCTAGTGGGTGACCTGGAGGGTATTTCTATGTAAATATAAATTTAAAAAAAAGCAGCAGGGCGAAAATGCTGGAAATCTAGAAGTGCATGGTACTTAACATGTAAATCCAGTTGCAACAATATGAATCCTCATGAAAGCCAACACAGCTGGTAGTCATAAACACATTATGCTATATAGCTGCTTAGAGGGCGTGTCAAGCTGTGCTACTTCGCAGGGGTCAAAAGACAGGAGGACATCTTTCACCATGAGGTTAGCCAGACTTGCTATAGTTAGGTCACAGCAGCGTAAAACCTCCCACAGTGGTAGTTGGACGTACTATGTTGTTCCTTCATAGATAGCTACCTCAGGTAATGGGAACTGTGATACACAGCACTTCACACTAAATCACATCCACAGGATTGTAAACAAATAAGTGATATGACTGCACAACCCATGTCATACAACACAGATATAGTACACCCCATGTATTGTATTCAGCTACACTGATCCCCAAACACAGTACAGCACACAAACATCAGCCATTGCTACAGCCCTCAGTAGCAGCAGCCCAGCACAGAGGATGTAGTTCCACATTTACCCACCAGGAGCCTCTGGCTCCTGTTTTGAGAGGTTTCTGTCTGCCTTGTCCCTGTCTCTATCTATATCCCCTGAACATCGCTCTGTGTTAGCAGGTATCTCATGCCCATCCCTCTCAGGTAGTTACACATAGAACATCTGTGATTCAACATACAGTCCTGGTGGTATTAGTATGGCTACCATAATGGTTTTCACCAAATACTAACTATATCAGCCACTAGGTGTCAGATTGAAGTCTTGCTACATTTCACACAGGTCTCCTGCATGTGTTTCACCAGTAGTGTACTGTTGGGGCATGAACTACTGTAAGCAAAACTTCTACATGGTATAGACCTGTGGTGTGTGGGATGGCCACTACTACTGGGGGCACTTAATACTTCCTCCATTAGCCACCAGGGGGCCTGGTAATAGTGTTAGAGACGAAGTAACAAGCATGTGATGGGGACACTCACCTGATGGTTTCCAAATCTGCACTAGGCCAGATCCATGACTATAGGTTAGAGTCCTAGTACAGCGATCTTTTTTTCAATGACAAGACACATCAATACAAATAACAATCATGATGATATAAAATATCTAAAATCCTATATGCTAATGAAAGGCCTGGTACTAACTTCTTTCATCCTCTATATTTCCAGATAACACGATATTAACATGGCTGTTACCATGGAGACGCTGTTTGTGCTGCTGGCCGTGCTGATAGCTGTGTCTGTGGTAGGAATCATGGTCTCCGTGGTAGCTGCAGTCCGCATGTGTATCAACCGACAGGGGTGAGTCATATTTTCATAATGATGCATTTTTGAGATTTGGCTGGAACATTAGATGAGTGGCAAAGGTCTCATACGGTTGGGTATCTTATGAACCAATGCAGCCAGGAGTGATAAAACTCTCAATGAATAGAACTTACTAATAAAATATATAGGCTGTAGCATGCTACCAATGAGATATGGATGGACACTTAATGTTGGATGATTCAGCACAATTCATAATCAGTGGTGTGTTTCCCTTGTATGACAAGGTGGACAGTCAAGGAGCTTGTTTTGTTGCAGGTCTGACACTGACGACTCTGACCTCAAGTCAGACCTGGATGGAATAAGCTCCCTGACCTTCCCCTGGTAAGATACATGTGTCTTACCTTCTCCTGCTCATTATGTCTCCTATCTGTCTGTTTGTCTGTGAGTTGAGACGTCCAGGTGCTGCTCAACTAACAGCTGTCCATATCCCTGTGTCGTTATTTCTATCAGTGTCCATTACATATCTAATAGATCCCATTGTGCATGCATGTATACATTCTACCCTAATTCTCTCCTCCATTTCATGTATGTGGCTATCCTGACCTCCTATTCTATTTTACATGGAGAATTGCCTTTTTTTTAATTTCATTTCGTTCTTCAATGTGTTTTATATCACTGTTTATTTTTACTGGCATCTAAAACAGTAAATACTCTTGGATGAATTAGGTAATGTATATAATCTATTTTTAGCCAAACTCTGCTGTATTTAGCCACAATAACCGATTTACAGCAGGCTAAAAACAGCAGTACTAAAAACCACATTATCCAAACCCTGACAAAATGTCAGGGCCGATAGCAGACTTAGCCATCTCAGAGAATCTATAAATTAGCCTTCTCACTCCCTGTCCTAGCACCAAATACATCTCTTCAACCCTTCTCTCTGTATATGCATGAGTATGCCTTTCCCTGCCTCCTCCTCAATCTGCTGACTTGTCTCCCTTCTTGCTTTTCTATCTATCTATCTCGTTCCCTTCACCATTCTCTCCTTCCCTCCTCTCTGCCTCTCTGCCTCCCTCCCCCTTCCTGCCCTTTCTCCAGTACTCCCTACCTCCCCCACCCACATTCTCACGTCCCTCACTGCCCCCACCGGTCTGCTACTTAATAATGAAAGATGAAACCTCAATTGTAATAACATTGCAATTTCCAGGTAATAACATTTGTTCCCGGAATAATAAAAACAGTGAAATGACACGCAGATTGGTTTTGAAAAGGTGAAATATGAGAAAACTTTTTTTCCGAGCTCTGACCGCGCTCTCTGTTAGTAGAGCTGCATGCTTATTGACCGACCAGCCTTGTGTTTGAAATTCAGAACCTGTAAGCAGCCATGATTTCATGCGGCCCATGCAGAGTGTTATTTCTGCTTGTTCAAATGTAGCACTTCATGTGTTAGGTTTCATTTCCAATCAACTCCCATGTTGTGTTCAATCTGCAGCTACTTCTCAGTCATAACAGGAAACAAGAAAAAAATATAATAAGCAAAATTCATAACATAGAACAAGAAAAAAATGTAATAAGTGAAATAAGCTTTCTTTTAACCGTAAAAAGAGTGACATATTGCTTTTGGTGGATTATTACATTGTGTTGTCATAATACAGGAATAAAGCATAGATGCAAGAAATTGCTTGTGCTACAGTAGAGCATGATGAGAATTGAACATGAATATTAGGACCATCGCACAATCAAATGGAACATCATATGAGTTTCTTCTTCACATTTAATACTCACCAAAGGTCAAAATGATATAAGCAAGACTCAGTTTTCATTCAAAGGTTGTTTTATTCGGTGAAAGTCTGTCTTTTATTTATTAGAATAAGACAGGAAAAGCTCTGTGTTAGTTAATGAGATGAGTCAAAGGGGTCAGTTGCAGGCCACTTCTTCAATACCGTAAATTATCGCATAGAGGTCCTGGCTAGTATAAGAGTCAGATCCAGTGCGGCTTACAGGATCTGCCCTGGCCTAAAGTTGTACTGCGGCTTATATGTGCATTTCTTATACGTATGCTACAGTACTGAATTAGCATTTCTCAGACTTTGAGACTTATAGGATGGTTGGGACTAACAGTGTCTTGTATAAGAGCCAGGGGTAAAGGCCCGTCCAGATTGAAGAGTGTTTCTGATATTTGGCCATCATTACCGGCACTTTCCAAACTGAAATGATTAATTGATATGGCAACATGTCTTTAGAGACTAATGTAAATGTAAAGTTATTCACATATTCACACTGGGACAAATGCAGATAGAATACAAGAGGCTCTAGCAATATCTACTGGTTCATTGCTAGGTATTAAGGTGTCACAGTACTAATGGATACAGTGACATGTACATTATTTTCCTATATCCAGATGTGGTTCAAAATATGATGGTGTCAATAAAATGTGCCTTAAATAAAAGTTGATGTCATTTTCTGATCATTTTAAAATGGTCCTTACTAACAGTGTCAGATCAGATTTTGCAGTAGTTACCATGGAAAAAATTACAAATTTCCCAGGTACCCCAAAGACCTGTTACCTTTACTATCACCCCCAAGTGTTACCCCTTGGTTACCATGGATACAACAAACCTTTGAAAAAATTAAACCAAGCGTTGCCCATCTTCTGGTATAAATACTGTTACTCCCAGTCGACAATAAGATCTCCTAGCCCTCATTGTATCCACTAGAAGTCCATTTCTAATAGGGACTATTTGGCTGTCCTAGATTTACTGGACAAATTACTAACATGACACCTTAACCCTTTAAGGACAGCATATTGCTAAAATGCAGCCCCTGTGAGTCACTCGCCCCTGCTGAGTTGTACATCATGCACCCCATAATGCACTATGGGACCCTTGAATGGGTCGCTGGATGAGTGTTTGCAGAAATGACGAATAACACACCAGGTCATGATGACCAAGGGCATGATGCATTAATGCACTCTACGGTCCTTAGAGGGTTGGCACTTCATTATTTAGAGTGTTAGCTGTAGCAGCCGCAGGAAATTCTGCATTTGGTGATCTGATTCCGTGAGTGCTAATTTAAGGTGAAACCGCAATGCTACCTCACCGGGCTGGTTAGAAATAAGCAATTAGCTCACTCACAAACACATTTCAAAAATTGATCTCACATCTAAATTGAGATGTAGTTTATTGCACTGAGTATTTGTTTGTGGAGAATATATCAGACACCCCAACACTATCTTTTCATATGTTTTTTTTTCTGTAATTTTTATTGTTAATGTTTTCTTTGTGTTTTCAGTGAGGAGCCGTTTGAGCCACTGCAGGAGGAGGATTACGATGACTTGGAGGTTCAAATCGAACTGAAAGAAGCCATGGAAATCTAAATGCCGATGATGGCATTCATCAAATCAATCTTTAGAACTCTATTCAACGAGGTAATTTCACCATGGATGCTATGATAGAGACCTTGTGACATGTTAAAGATGGTGACATAACGCTCTAATATTGGGGGTCAGGGCCCCTTTAGGAGGTTGTACATAGAGTATGAAAAATATGGTACCGATGGACACATTCCCACGGTATGTCAGCATTGCACTCTGATGTTACTGTGGGACTGGGAGATTGTCATATCGTTATCATACATTCTACTAATGCAAATACGGCAGAAAATCATCATACTTGGGAAACCATGACATCCGCAAATGTGAGACAATCAGGCCTAGGAGATGTTATTTGCTTTGGAGACGAAAGATAATCCCACCATTCCAAGGAAATCATTACAGAAGTTATGCATCGATTTGATTTTTGAAAAATATTTTTTTGTCATAACCAGGTGATGTTTGAGTATGGGATATGTAAGTCAGCCTTGAGGCACATTTGAACAGAAACATCTGGGAATCCTTTATGGTGCTCTCCCATTGATTTCCCTCCTGCAGCTAAATACCAAGATGCTTAGTGACTGCAGTCTGTTACTGAGTGCAATCTTTAAAAACAGGCAGTTCCCAGCACATCCTACCAAAGATATGTGTGTAGATTGTATCAATCAAAAAAATTGTCCAGACCGAGAAATCAAGCTGCCCTCTCATGGATGAACAAGAACTATTGATCACACGAAAATGGTGAAGCTGACAGGCCTAAAAGGATTGTATGTAGGAGACTGTTGGCACCGGAAGTGGGAGCGGAAGAACTGTGTGGTGGAATGTGTAAAGGGGAAGTTGGTGGTTAATTCTGATTGACTGACCTGTGAGTGGAGAGCACAGGGCTATCAGTGGAGAGAGGAGAGCACAGGACTGATGGTGGGATCTCATGTCTGGGTCCATAATTCCTTGTAGTGGACAAGGGAGGCATCCATTCAGCCAGTCAGGTGGTGATGGGAGTGATACAGGAAATGGCAGGCCTAGAAGCTATGTTGTATTTAAATAAATGTCCCCTTGTGATGAGTGCAGGGTAGTGTGGGTGATATTGTTGCTGCTGTGCTACAGAAGCTGCTGGGACCTACACTGTCATTATTGTAGTTGCACAGTGAGATATACTGTAGCTGCACAGTATGAAAATAAGTATTTTTGGTTTCCAGTATGACATACTGTTCAGCTACTCACCCACTGTAAAACCACAAACAGAAGGTCTAAGGGTCTCACCTTGACACAACAGGAAATATTTCCTTAACCCATTAGGCATGCATTTCCACCAATATTGACCTAGAAATGTTAGCCAGTGAATAGTTGGATATACATTTGTATAATGATCTCCAGATTGTGGTTTGCAGGTGAGTTTGTAGCTATAGAGTATGTCATACTGGAAACCAAACATATTTCCTTTTATACTAAGCAGCTACACTACTTACTTCTCATTGTGTAGTGTTCACCTGCAGTCTCTATGAGTGTAAAAACAGATGTAAAACCACTCAAATTATTTCATGTACACCCATCTTATTTTTGCTAGTGATGATAACAGCGATGTTACCTATGATAAGTATCAGCGGCTCCTCCTTGACAACAGTTAAAAGGACAGTCATCACTATACATCTCGTGGGATTCTGAAGCTAGGCTGGGCATCCCAGATGTCTAGAGAGGTGATATTGGTTCCTTGTACAAAACCAAATGTTCTGTCTGTTTTAGTACACTTGATTAGTACCCAAACAGTCTGCGGCTCAAGGTCTACAGTGCAGTCACCCAAACTGTGTATACCAGGTCACCTTCAGGACCCGTCACCATCTATAACTATGAGATGAATACATGAGGGTAAATAACAATGATAATTGAGATACATGTCTCTGAAGTACATTGTATGCCTACGTTAATGGCCGGAGTCATCTACTAAGCTGATGAGATTGTGAAAGCTACAATAGTATATGTCTACCACCTTTTAGTTTCAGATAATAGTACCAAACAATAAATTGACTCCATCTGGGTACTCTGTTACAAGTTGATCCAATGTATTTTATGCGCATGGTTAATGGCAATGCTTTTTACTGTTGATATAATTTCCTCATCATATAATCTTTTAAACCAGTCTCCATATAACAGATTATGTAATATGGATACTGGTTTAAAAGTGTGTTATGTGTAAACCCTCCAGTACAGCATATGGCTTCACTCTGCATATGATGAGATCCTTTGATAATATAGAGATCAGTTTGAATCTACTGTGTGAAGCTTGCCTCTGCTAATTGTATTGTACCAATGATACCATACTTAAAAGGCATTCCTTCTCCCAGCATGCAAATATTCAGACTTATAATTTAGGTAAATATGACTTGATATACTGTGGTCTAAGCAAGGATAATAGACAGAATCATAATGCGTACATGGCAATTTACTGGTTCCATCTATTGTATATGTGTATATAATTATCACGTCAAGTTTTATGAAGTAGCTGTATTATGCTTCATGCTGTGTCCATGCTTGATCTTGTATTATAGCAATGGAAGATAAAGATGGATTATAAATGTACACCAATGATATTGAGAGGATATTTTTGGATTTAAATGGTTTATATATATTGATAACCATCCAGAAGGCAAAGCTCCGCTAAATCTTCTAGCCTTTGCAGCTTGGAACAGTATAAACAATATAATGAGCAATTGCTCAAATGGAATGTAAGCCTGGCCCTTTCAGATACATGAGCCATGTATACTTTGAATATAATGCTGTGTATATGTTCACCATTTGCTGTATATAATAAATTATTGATACTGAATTTGCTTGATTCCATGTATAAAGTTATTGGAAGCTTAGGGAAATGAAGTGACTATAAACACTTTAACATTTGCTTCACTTCACAAATCTATTCTTTATTCAAAGTGAAGGGGATGGTTAAACAGGTTTACTACAGTGCATGTTTAATAGAATTCTCCCTAGCAAGTGCCCCCTGCTCTTTTGGGGACTTTTCCAGACTAGAAGGCCCTCTTATCTTTACCAGACACCAATAAACTCTTCCAAACGCTTAGCGAAATCAATACAGTTTTATGACATCAGTTATGGTTTATTTTGAAAATATCACAATGCAAATTTATTGTCAGTCAGCGATGTGAGGCGAAACACACCCTTAGGATGCCAATCTAGCCCCAAATTTAGAATCCAATACCTGGCCCTGAACCCCCATACTTCTCACGACCACTACTTTATTGGACAGGAAGCTCTTTGAAGAAGACTGTGTAGGAGGGGCTTATTGTGTGAGGAGCAGCCACTTAGTGCAGGGAGGGCAGCACAGCTGTCTCTCAAACAGTGCCTGGCCACCAAGGTAGGTTATTTATCAGGTTCAGAAAAAAACTTATATTAAAGACAATTCAGGAATATTCATCTCTCACTGACCGTAAGATCGCTGTTGTTAGCATTGGTAAAAATTCTTCGTCCGCCCGGTCTGCCAGTGTGAGTCGAATGGATGTCTTTTGTATTGTATCTCTAGCATTTAATCTGTTTTATTAGGGATAGAACTTCCATTCATATACAAGGCTTGTTCCCATTCCGATTCTCAATAACAGCTCACTCTTCAGAATGAAAGGAGAGGAAAAAATCAGCGAAAGAAGTCCTTAGCGCAGATGGACTAACATGATTGTGTAATCTTCTCTTTTGCTCAGGTTTATAGTCCAATAAACTAAAGGTCCCTTTCTTAATGTCTCCCACACAGGAGTCTCAGCTGTCCTCCCTCGTGTCTTGTTTACGATGCAGGCAGGTGATACTATCACTGTTATTCCATCCGGTCTCAATTTTGGACATGTGCAGTTCTGCTTAGTCATGGCGTATTTTGCTGTTTTGTTACTCTCCCAGCACATTTTTTCTCCGAGCTGAAATTGTCCGAAATAATTTTCATTAAAGTATAACCAACCCACACATTTATCAGTCTGTACGAAAACTTTTTCACCATGCAGGACATTCAGTCTTGCTGATTCTTTTCTTTGCAGGCCCGACTTACTTTTTGCAGGCCGTGATATCGGAGTACAATCTTGCTATTTAAAGATTAAATATAAAGCAAATGTTTTACTGACAATGTTATTGAATAGGGTTCCCCTCAATGTTATATATATATATACATATATATATATATATATATATATATATATATATATATATATATATATATATATATATATATATATATATATATATATATATATACGTGATACATTTATGTAAATTACTGGAGAAAATTACAGAAAAATTTCAAGCTCTCTGTTTGATGCTGTAGAAACCTTAATAATGATCCGATTTACAAGCCGTAAAAACTGGCATGTAGGCCAGGACCTCAGGAATACAGCTAGCCATACAGCAGTGGCCCTCTTCCTGCCGGACCGGCAGACATTTTGCCAGCTATAGCCGGTGTCCAGCAGGATTTCGTATAGACTGATTTATTAAACCCTTTTCACTGATGTATTATGTGTCTTAAGCAAAATGTATATACCCCAGATGAAATTAATCAAATTCAGCTAAACTGTAAGAAAAATGTGGCCAGAACAATGGTGATTCACTGGCAACTTTCGTGACATAATATTCACCGTCTTTTTAATCTAATTTAATTGGTATGATGGTGTAAGTGTGCATCATGGATGTGGCATATATATATATATACCGAGCCTTGGTAGGCCAAGTCCTAGCATTTGACCACACCGCATCCTGTACCTCACAGATATTGACGGCACATGAGAGTTTGCTCGTCCAATGACTGGCATCAACTTCTGTTTCTGTGTCTTGCTATCGGTGTCAGGGCAACGATCCCCCGCACATCTACCCCTAAGACATCTACCCCCTAGGACTTTTACCCCCCTGGACATCTACCCCTGGACTTTTACCCCCTTAGGATGTTTACCTTGTAGGACATCCAACCCTTTGGACATCTACCCCCTTGCACTTTTACCCTCTAGGACTTCTACCCCTGGGAACATCTACCCCTTCCACATGATGTGGCACAACCATTTGGGCATCTGGAGGAGATTGATGTCCCCAGGGGTAGAAGTCCTAGAGGGGTAGATGTCCTAGGGGGTAGATATCTAGGAGGGTAAATGGTAGGGGGTAGATGTTGGGGGGGTACTTGTCCTAGAACCCTTGCTATCACAGCTCAGCTCAGCATTCTTAACTTTTTATGTCATATGGAAGTAGTAATCCTGAGTGGAATCAATGATGGGATGCTCCTTCAACCACTCTTCATCATCCGAATAACCATCAGGATAGATTTCCAGCAGGTACACGCTTGCCCGGGCATTTATCTGACAATCCCCTTAGTACACACATAGGTTTAAAGTATTTACACAGAGAAAAGAAACAGTGTCAAAAGAATGACTCCCCTCTCTAGGGGAGTCTAGGTCGCCTAAGGGAGCTTAGGTGACTCTCTGGCTGACCTAAGGGAGTCATCTGAGGGAGTCATATAGCTATCGGGTAGCTGAATGAGCTGCCTCCTCACTTGCCTTAAGCATGTATTCCACTGACGTAAATCAGCCAAAATTCCATCATTGGGTGAGATTTCTCCATAGGTTTGACATTATAGACTTTCATCGGATGCCAGTTAATGGAATGATCCCTTTAGACAGTATCTTGTTGGCAAGAGTAATTTTACCACCGTGGCACAATATCTTATTCTTAAAGAAGATATCAGGGAATATCTCATTCTTGAAGAAGAAGTGCTAATATGGCGGACAGAAAGAGTAATATATAGCCTGTATATATCTGTATACTACTCATGAACCTATCTATATCATTATGGCGTGGGAAGTTATTTTAGTCACCATGCATGGAGGTTGTGATTCCCCAGCAGTGACTGAGTGGTGGAGGCTTTAGTGTGGAGAAGCCTCATATTGGCCCTAATGCTGTTCCAGGGAATGCGGGAATCGACCGGAAATTGCTCCTGAGCAGGTCAAAGGTCAGGCGGGCAGAGCCTTAACCTCACACCTATGGGAGAAGTGGATGGAGGTGGTCAAGGGCAGTCAAATGCAGGAGAGATTGGACAGATGATTCGAGTCAAACACAGTTCGAAGGTAGATAGAGTAGGTTCACTCCAAGTCGGCCATATGCCTCAAGTCGGCCACCCCTCCAGGGTGGATAAAAATCAATATAATGATAAACTAACAGTACCAACTAGTAGAATTGATGTTATTCAACAGTTACATCTACCAATTACCTTTGCCTCAGAGGCACATTGTATAATGCAGACACATCAGATATATAAAAGACACTGCTTTCTTCTTATACCTTAGATTTGGTCAAATAACCAAATAGGTATTTTGCAATGCCGTCAGGCTTTGATAATCCACCCCTTTATACATAGACAAAGGCCAACGCCCATTAATATCATCGCTGACATATTTCACTCGTGGGGGCTGGGACCATATCCCATGAAGCCGCAGACTGAGTGATAGTTGGCATTTGTGTTTATTTCTTTTTATCTAAATCCATATCCAATGAAGCCGCAGGCTGAGTGAGATATGGCCCCAGCCCCCACAAGTGAAATTCTTCTTTCTTTGAGGCCATTTGATGAAGGAAAGACACTTTTCTTAGTCCATTGAATACACCAATTGACAAACCTTGTATTGTAGGTCAATATGACGAACCTATTTAGCCATGTTTTGTTTGGAAACAGGGATGTAATTGTGTAATCTTCAGTGAAAATGAACATTCACCCACACCGGCTGCATCCAACTCTGCCTGTGGCTTCGTGGGATGCTGCCCCAGTCTCACCTCAGAGGCAATGATACAAAATATCCTCTTGCCATGAGGCTTAGTCTATGTCCGATGGTGTACCACTGTCAAGAGAACAATACATCAAACCACATCATACCACACCCAGAAGAATGAGCTGGGAAATCACACATCGTCAGCCGGGTGCTTGGGGAGATAGGATAGGGAGGGTGGGAGATACAAACACAGGCACATTGATATGTTATGGTGTGCAGTACCAATGTTTGTGGTCAGGGCACTAGAACAATGGCGTTTATTCACTGTCAACTCTGGAAAGTTCATGTGAAGCTATAATAATCACAATATATTTCTTTAACCCTTTGTGGGCGAGCATCGACTATAGTTGATGCCATGGCCGGGCGAGCATCGACTATAGTTGATGCCATGGCTGGGCGAGCATCGACTATAGTTGATACCATGGCAGGGCGAGCATTGACTATAGTCATCATAACTCTGTGGGATTTAGCATAGGCTCTTCCTTAGGGAAAACTCCTGCAAAAAGTCTTGCCCTCCCAGCTAAGAGTATCAATTTTTGGCGTCCCTCAAAGGGTTAAGCTTGGTGCAGCTGGCAATATGGTTCATACATTACTTTCGGAATGAATTCTGCAATAACAGGAAATATCACGAGTCACTTAGATTAAGAATCATCATGTTCCAATTAGTGATCTTACCATACATGATATCAAACTACTGCTATATGTAAATTATATGAGTAAAATAATCAATCATACCAGCATACATGTTATATTATATGTTAACCATAAGGGTGCAATAGCATTATACAGTAAGCTTATATTTGCTATATATCTGCCCTTTAATATCATTCCCACTTGGTCTGGGCTGAAGTGATGGTGACATTCGGAGGTATAGAAATAGTTAGAGCTGAATCTTTCAACATTACAATACAATACACCACCAGTTTGCGAAGAATGGATCTTCATGTTTGTCGACATGACTTGTTTGTATACTAATGGTCCTGAGTCACACGTAATCTACATACATGGGGGTCCATTAAGTATTTCATGAAAAGCATTCACGCTTTGTCTCCTAGGTAGATTTGGAGGTGGAGCTATGACAGTTCAGTGTTAGTGTTCAGGTGGCTACAACAGGTCAGTGTTGGGTTTCAGTGGCTACAACAGGTCAGTGCTTGTGTTCAGGTGGCTACAGCAGGTCAGTGCTTGTGTTCAGGTGGCTACAACAGGTCAGTGCTTGTGTTCAGGTGGCTACAACAGGTCAGTGCTTGTGTTCAGGTGGCTACTACAGAGCAGTGCTTGTGTTCAGGTGGCTACAACAGGTCATGTTAGTGTTCAGGTGGCTACAATATGTTAGTGATTGTGTTCATGTATGTAATACCTACATGTGAATCAATATATTGTTCCAGCTATCTTTCTTATTCCGATGGTCATGTATCATGTCAGTTTGGTTTTGTCAATATCATGTGCATAGTACTGCAGGTCATTTCTTAACGATGGGGGGGGGGGGGGGGTTGGCATTGGTGAATTTAGGGGGGCCGGGGGGAGGGGGAAACTACAAACATTTGGAACCTTCTTGATGGGAGGACTCAAAATAAAGTCACTCCTTTTCAGCGGGTCAGTTGCAGTATATCTTTAACAGTCTTGGAGGGGGCTGAAGAAATTGTCGGGGCGGGGGGAGGGCAAATCTCACTCTTAAGACCCAACATGTAGCATTGGCAGGTGCACAGTACAGTTTCTATGAATAGGCTATGCCAAAATTAAAATAGAATTCATATGAACTGGGAGGACTTCAGATGGAATTGGAGTGATGTATGAGGCTAGAGAATAGAAACACTGAAAACATATAAAAGGATGTAAAATTGGGCCTATTTATTACAAAATAGTAAATTTACTTAGTCATGTTTCAAACCTTTGATCATCACACACACACAGAACAACAATGATGGAACCCTTACAACATGCACAAACAGATAAGGATGGCCATCAAAAAGAATCCTATGATGCAAAAATTATGGACAAGAAGGATAATGTAGGACAGCTGAATTTGGCTAGACTTGTCATCATCTATTTGACATTTCTATCAATGGTAAGTTGGTTACTTAGTAACTGTATTCCATGTAAAGAAACCAAAATATTTTATATGATTTAAATAATATTTGGAAAAGCTAATTTAGGTCACTACAGTACACCACTACATACTGTAAAACTTTGTTACATAATTCATAGTAGCCAAGGTACATTTGCACAGAAATGATGTAGATGGTGCCAAACCAATTTGTTTGCAAGTGTTTGTTATAATAGAGTTTGTTATAAGGAAGTTTCACTGTAGCCTTGTACATAGCTTTAATCATTAATATATGATACTATGGTAAACATTGTTTTTGATACACTCCACTTTTTTTTAGGGAATGACCGGTGCCTTGCAAGGAAATACTGCACCATATTTAATTGATAGACTTGGAGTCACCTTTGCTGAATATGGAGAATTTCTTGCTGCAGGAAGTATTGGAAGGGTTGTTTGAACCCTCTTAGGAGGAATAATGTAATCATGAAATGTATTCACTATCCAGATATCAGTAACTTAAAGCTTAAAACAGCATTTCTATGATGTATCTATTTCATGTCACCTTTTAAGCACTGTTTTAGTTAACAAATGAATGGTAGTGTATGGTTCCCCAGTAATGTTTGGGTAGTGTGCATGTATTCTACTTTTCATTCCCATCCATACTTTGAAAAGAAAAAGCCTTACATTTTCATTATACTGACCATTTCTTTCACAGATTGTTCATCATTCCAAATCATTCAGATTTGGTAGCTTCATTTTTCCTCATAATGGAAGCTTCCACCGTAGCTAGCATTCCCTGGATTCAAACACCAGAGCTAATGACCTTAGTCTTCTTCATGAATGGAATACCCCATGGCCTTCTTATGCCAGGTAAGAACTGTGACCTATTAGGAGTGATGTTCCATACAACACTTAATGTGGGTTAAGTATGAGCTAACTGATTGAGACTAGGATAGCTAGGACTTGCTCTGTCCACTTGAAACCCATCATTTGCAGGAGTAGATTAGGGGCAGAGTATTCCAAGAAGGAAGAGGTATTGTAGTCACAATCCTAATCTAAAATAATGTAGTTTGAAATTGAATTAAATTTGTGCCATATAAGCTTAGGGTTCGGTTGTGTTTATTTAGATTTAACAGCAAGTTCATTTGTATATATTAAGTTTACAATGTGGTTAAGTTTGCAATAAGTAGTGGCTAGATCAGGATCCTAGTTAAAAGTAGTGCATACTCTGGTGAAGCTTCCAGAGTACCCTTATCCAGTCAGATGCACACTCAGTCATTACAGATTAGCTTTCTTACAATAATAAAGGTGTGTTAAATCTACATGTGATCTTTAGGGTGTGGTGATTTTCTAATAACATGGGGGAAGACAGTGGATTTTTGAGTAAGTGGGTCAGTGTTTTTTGGTCCCTCCCATGGAAAAGCAAGGCAGCTTAAATTGAGCGTTGCTGAACCCTTTCAGCTGGGGTTTTCACTAAAAAGGGGGTACAAATTTTTTTGATACCCCTGTTGTTAGAAAATGACCACTCCCTTAGGCAAGCACCTCTCAGCTTTCAGATTGATTACCATGAACATTGCGGGGAGGAGAGCTGCAGCGGCTGTAGTTCTACTTGGCACCATGTTAAGTGTTGGATTCTCAATAACCCCCTTCATAGTGGATGCCTTTATTACTGTACCAGTTATTGGAGTAAACAACCTGACAATGATGCTTTCCAATAATACCATAGGAACACTTTCAAACAATAGCACAGCCCTGACTGGTGTGGACTTCAATGAAAATTCTGTTGAGATCGGGACCAATATATCAGGCTCTTTCTCTGTAAATCTTATAGAGGCTTCCATTGAATATCCCTATGGGATTATTGCTGGTACATATTTCTGCTATATCATTCTATTTGCAATTGTATGGTGGTTAACTGACAACAGTAAGAAAGCACATGATGTTGAAATGAAGCTCCCAACCATCAGAAATTGGGTAAATAGATTATCTCCCATTCCTTGTGATGCTGGCAAACTTCTATTTGTTGTGGGTTTTGTCTTTTTTGTTGCCTTCATATCCAATAACAATGGTATATCAGATGCAATGCGTAAATATATGTATTCCTATGTCTTAGAGGGACCTCCTACATTTTCCCCAACAGATGCTGCGATAATAACATCTTCATCTTCAGTTACCAATATGGTAGGGCACATGGCCAACACTATCTGCGCTTATCTATTGAATACAGAAGCAGTGTTTGTCATCAATCTCATTATGTCAATTATTGCCATCATAGCAGCAGTGGTGTGGGGAAATAGTGGAAAGGATGTTCTCATCACTATTACATGTGCAATGACCTTTTTTTCATCATCACTTACTGATCTTGGTATAGCAATGGGTCATCAACACATGACACTAACTGTGGGTCTTATTACAATGTTGCATCTAGCAATACATAGTTTTGCTGCATTCTATGAATGGCTGATGGGTTATCTGATAGATGTGTATGATATATCATTATACTTCAATGTACTCCTAAGTGGCTTCTTGATATCTTCTCTTTTGTTTGTCATATATCGAGGCTTAGTAATAATCAAATTCAGGTTCACTACTTACTATGATAACTTAGATTCTAGTTAAGCTACATCATTTATCATATACACATTGCATTCATCATGTGTAGTAGTCTGTTTTATATTGATTAAAGCCACGTAAAGTGGGCTATTCCCCCACTAGCTTGCGGCATGAACAATAGTCTTAAATAATAAAACGGTGAAAAAAAGGTCACAATGACATTCATATCACTTTGAAAGATTATCAAATAGAAGCATTGTCATCATTGTGGAGGAAATCTCTCTAGCATTAACTTAATATTAATGGTGAATGTATAGTTCATCTTTACATGTTTATGTGAATTGTCATCTGCGAAATTTAATATTTGTATGTTAACATAGTGTAACATATAGCCTATAATTATGATATGTTTAGAGTTAACCCTATTTCTATGCATGCATTGGCATAGCATGGGAGATGAGGGCATATTGTAAGTACTGCCTCAAAATAGACGTATAGACAAATGCTATACACATGCTAAACAACACAGTTGTCAATATGATGATACTAGCCAAGATGTGTTTAGCATAAAAAGTCTTCTTTATCCTGTAGTATACAAATATATGGCATGATATAGTGATGGAGGCAGCAGTATATATGATATAGCAACACAACAACACCGATGCAAATGTAGGGGTTAACTGTTCATATAACCATATACATATCATTTACACCCTTCCCCACGCCCTTCAGGCATGGATCGGGACATTCCTACAACTATTTTACCATATTTGGGTCAGGTTTGAGCCGCCTGGATGGCTAATACCATTTACCACCCTCACGGGTCCGGGCATCCTCGACCTTACCCTTTCACAACCAGGTATTGCTTCAGCCGTCACCTGGGATTGTGTTCCTTTAGCCTTGTTGTGGGTTGAGGTTTACCTGTACCCTCCATTCCGTATGGGGTTCCAGGTAGCCTTTTCGTGCTTACTCTTGGTACCGGAGAGTGCCCCAGGGGTCACCTTACTCTACTATATAATGCGGCCAGTCTTTGGTTCAAGCCTAGCTTGGACTTTGACACCTCACTTCCCCTATCTAATCCTTGTCCCTACATGGGCTATTCCCCACCACTGCCCTGAGTGGAGGCCTCTGACCAAACCCGTTCCTTCGAGACCCGTTCCTGTTTCCTCCTTCGCGAGGTTCGAACCTGGTTCAAACCGACTGAGTGACCATCCAGCATCAGTCCCAAACCAGTCCCGAACCAGCCCTTAGTACCAGATCCCTGGGCTTGTCAGGAAAGCACCTCAAACCAATATCGAACCACCCTCTATAGCTGTCATCTTGTCTCGATCTTTTGGATCCGAAACATGCGTACTTAGCTGTTGTACGCAGGCTATTTGAATAAAAGACTTGTTGTTGGAAACCAAAGCAGAACCTGGTTTGTTGATATCTCAATCAACTACCGTAGAACCGTGGCTAGTACGTGAAACAGATCGCCAGTGCGGCTTATAGGATCGGCCTAGGGTCGGGATGTGGCTTATATGCGAGTTTTTGTCATTATATTACAGTACTAAAATTGGCACATTCAGATGGCTAGTGTGGCTTATAGGATTGGCCTGAAGTCGGGGTGCGGCTTATACACAAGTTAGGCTTGTACGCGAGGTTTTACGGTACACAAAGTAAGGTTATAGTTTATTTCTTCATATTGCTTGTCAGCTATGTAGACAAGTCATCTCTAGTTGACCATTACTTCTATGTGTAAAATTGTAGTCTGACTATATATATCAAAAGTTTAAACTTACAATTCATTCATATTGTGATAGGATAACATTTTATGACTGTCAGCAATAAAGACTTTTGAAATTGAAATTGAATTGAGTAGCAAACATATAACTACCCCTGCTCATGTATATGGTTATATGAACTGCTATGGAGAACGAGACCTGCTAGACGCGCTGCCGCTGAGCTCTGAGGTTTTTACCGCCTAGAATGTGTAAAACAACTTGTGGAGCCTTCATATCGACCACACTACTGGAGTAAGGTACTGTGATCACGTTGGACTGGATATTTACAACCTGGCTGAATTCTTTAGAGTTCTACATGCCGACATAGGTTCTCCAGACTCACCGGTGACCACTGCTATACGTAAACATGGCGTCAACCACCCTTGACGAGGTGGAAGGTATTATACAAGAACTCGCCACTGAATCGGCCAAGACCCGCTCTGGCCCTAATATAGGAGGTAAGGTGTCGACTGCTCTGAACTTTGTACTTACGGGGCTAAATTCTACAAAAGAATTATTGTCTGAATCAATTGAAAATGCCCATGGAAGGATCGTGACAGTTGAGAATGAGAAAGCTGCGCTGGAGGATAGGGTACGACAGCTAGAGTCTAGGCTTGACAAGGCTGAAAGGCAAGTGAGGGTGAATACCTGTGACATTTCAGACCTAGGGATATCTCTAGCTATCCAAGACCAAGCAGCCAGACGTAGGAACTTAATTATAGAAGGCCTACCTTTCACCCCCAGAGAAAATACAGACGATATCACCTTCGAGCTGCTGAAAAAGATCGACCCGACCATTGACAGGTATGAACTCGATTACGCCTACAGACAGGGCGCCCCTAACACCACTAAGAGAGCTATAGTAGCTGTTTTCACCAAGGCTTCCACTAGGGATAAGCTTATGACTCTAAAAGGTGGTCTAAACAACGATCCAGATGTCAAGCATATATATGTGAGTGAGGATGCCAACGCTGTAATTAAAAAGCAAAAGGCTGATGTATCATCTGTGGCACAGCTAGCTTTTGAGATGAATCATGACGTTAAGGCTAAAGGTAGAGGCCTTATTTACAACAATAGGTATTACACACACCAGAACCTGGGGCGTCTTCCAGAAGAAATCAAGCTTGCAAACTGTCGTACGGTAGTCACTGATACTTATGTAGGGTATCACTCTGAGCTTGCCCCACTTTCAAACCTCTACCCATGCAGGATCGTATCAGGACAATACATATACTCGTCAGTGGAACAAGGGCTGTGTCATAGGAAGGCCCTCTATGCTGGTGATAATGTTAAAGCACAAGAAATCATGGATGCCTTTACTCCTCTTAAGGCTATGAACCTTGGTAAAGAAATAGACTGTCCTACCTGGAGAAACCACGACGAAAGTAACCTCCAACAACTAAATGTGATGAAATTTGAACAGGACGCTGGTCTTCTTCAAATATTAAGAGCTACCGAATCTCGAGTGCTTTTGGAGGTTACAGGATCAATATTTTGGGGCATAGGGGCCTCAATGAAGAGTAAGGCTCTTAAAAACGGTACATGGAAAGGCCAAAATAGAGGAGGCTATATCCTTATGGAGGCAAGAAGAATCTTGTGTGGGATACCCAACCCCCACGCCAGGCCTAAACCACAAGAAACTGGAGGAGCTGCCATCCCACTCCTCCCCCCCCCCCTGCGCCAGGAGCAGATCATCACCAACCTGCCCAACCTACCACTCCTACGGCAGCCGCACCCGTGACTGAGACGACAGCTACCGCAGCATCTACCACAGCTACCGCAGCATCTACCACACCCCCTGCGGCAGCTACACCAGCTACAGCTACAGTAACCACTGCTGTACCCATCAATACAACGACTACAATGGCAACCACAACCCCCCCCCCCTGTAATTACTAATGTGAACGATCTGTCGACACCACCAAGGGGAAAAGCTTCTGAAGTGCAAAATCCTGGAGTGGCCGCTGCTATCGTACACCTGCCCAAGCCGACCCCCCTTCACCAGCGCCCTGATCCTACCACTACATATAGACACACGCAGGATGTCAGATACGACACTGCCCCTTGGGGTGCAGGTCGAAGGCCAGACAACAGGAGAAGGGGAAGATCCAACAGAGGTTCCAGGGGTGGGGCATGGCATGATGCATCGAACAATGTGTACAATGGACAAGAGGTGTATCACCAGCCTGTCATCCCCCCTCTAGGAAGTCCTGGGTGCTTGATAAGGCCAAGTAAACTGAACTTTACACCAACGTCACATCAAGGACAAGCAAGTCAAGACCTACACACCCTTATGAAAGGCCATGTACCGACACAGGGTCGTTAAAATCATTTACAAATATTATTAGATGTATATTGCACACCAATGGTTATTACCCTTGCACTACAGGGGCCACATACATCTGAAGTGTTTTGAACGTCTAGACCACACTAAGTGGTAGGTTATGTAAGATAGCATACGTAACTGGTCTAGCTGACCGACTGAACCGCTAGATTATATGCTTAGTACATATGGTACACTACCGTATATTAGTATTCTATTACAACTACAATGTATAAATGCCTTCCTCGTCTCTATCTTAAACATTAAATTATTACAGTGACTGTTCAATTTAATTGGACAATAGCAGCTATATATATATAAGTATGTTCTGTTGACATGTAATCACCCCTACTACCGGTAATCTACTCTTTTCATGATTATTTCTAATTTCCGGGCTTATTTATGCCCTACAACTACTGTTTTACTTCAGAGCTCCATGCTTCTCTCTGACACCATAGCAATGCTAGAATGTACCAGATGCGATCAAAGTTTCATATGTGTTATCATGTCACCTCATATCATCTACCGTACCACTGAGTCCTGGGCCTTACGCAATGGTTAGGTTAGACACAGTATCAGACCGTAAAGGTCTTCTCTTCTCATGTATTAATGCCAGGTCAGCGTACCCAAAAAGGGTCAATATTAAGAAATTTATTACACACACGGATATTACAGGTGTCGTAGAATCATGGCTCACCTCTACTATATCTGATGCCATGATGCATCTCCCCGGGTATCAATTCTTTAGGCTTGACAGGTACCCCAACCGGGATAAAAAAGCTGGAGGTTTAATGATTTATTTAAGGGATACATATACTGCCACATTGGATGAGAATGCTTGTATTATTGATAGGGAGTATGAAATTTTATGTGTCAATGTTGAAATTGGTAAAATTAAATATAAAATTTTCGTATGTTATAGACCACCTGATGCTGATGTGAGCAAAAGGGCTATTTTTGACAAATTAACGGAACTTAGAACTCCTGATTCTAAAAATAGAAAAATAGTAATGTTTGGAGATTTTAATGTTGACCTTTTTACTAGGAAAGATATCCAAGACTCCAATGTAGAGAATTTCTGTACCGATAATGTTTCAGCTGATTAATGAAATAACACGCCCTATTTCTGGTACACTCATAGACCATATTTATATTAATGAGAGGATTCACAATGTTTGTGAGTTTGGCACCATCGATTTTCATATTGCTGATCATAAGCCTATTTATTTATTGATTAAATGTGAGCGCACAAAAATAAGGAAGAAAGTTGTTGATGCCAGATCGTATAAGCATTACGATATGCAACATTTCAAAAATCTGTTATTAGCTGAGAAATGGGATGACATTTTTACATGTAATAATCCTGATACTTTATGGGATAATATTATTGGTGCTTTTAGAAAATGTTTAGATGTATTATGTCCTATACGAAGACTTGTACTACCGGTATATACACCAGAATGGCTTACTCCTCCTATTATTAATGCTATGCAAGTTAGAGACTCTTTATATGTCAAAGCCCAGAGGTCAATGGATCCAGACGACTGGAACATAGCTAATTTTCACAAGAACCGGGTTGAGGCTATGATACACTATAGCAGGAAAGAAAAGCTAGACGAACTCTTGGTACAACGTAGGAAAAATCCCACCCAATTCTGGGCTGGTGTTAGGAAGCTTTTACCAACCAAAACAGGTTCTACCTTTATTAAGTTGAAAAATTCTCTTACTAACGAGGTGATATCCTCAGAAGCCTGTTCTAAATTCATTAATGACTACTTTTCCACCATTGGTTCTAAGCTAGCTGAGGTGCTGCCACCTATTAACCCACATGTACACTATACTCCGCCTGCTACTGCGCCAGACAATAAGGTCGATCTACTATGGGAGCTCAGCTATCTAGATGTTATTAAGGTTATTAAAACAATTAATATAACTAAGTCCTCTAGTATTAAACATGTAAAATCCTATGTTTTAAAGGATGCTCTATTTATTATACCTGAAGCGCTGATGTGTCTGTTTAACTTATGCTTGCGTCAAAATTATTTCCCCCGATCTTGGAAGGCTGCCACTGTTGTTCCGCTTCCGAAAAAAGCAAACTCCACAAGTGTTAGTGATTTAAGACCTATCAGTCTCCTGCCTTTACCAGGAAAATTATTTGAGCGTGTTATATGTAAGAGGCTTCAGCATCACATGAGTACTTATAATCTTTTGACCCCAGCGCAACATGGCTACAGGCCTGGCCACTCCACAATTTCGGCTATCACCACACATATTAAATTCATTATTAATAATATTATTAACAACTTGCCTACATATAGCCTATATTTAGATTACAAAAAGGATACGATATCCCACCCTATTCTTCTAAAAAAGCTGGACGGATTTGGACTTAGTAAGGAGACATGCGCCTGGTTCAAAAGTTATTTAACTGATAGAGTGCAACGCACTATAGCTAATAATACACTTTCAGATGATGCTCCTATAGTATATGGTGTACCACAGGGTTCTGTGCTTGGCCCTATCCTCTTTTCCATATATATTAATTCATTACCTTTAATTGATGATTTTCACATTGTACTTTATGCTGACGATGCGGTTTTATCGTTCACAAATCCAAATCAAATGCAATTGTGTCTTGATAAACTATCAGTATGGTGTAAGGAGCATAGTCTCACTGTGAATGAAAACAAAACCCAATGGATGGTTTATAATGGTATTAATAATGATAACCCTGTATTTACTATGAATAATGTCATATTATCTAGATGTTATACCTTTCCATATCTGGGCATCACTTTGGACCCTGAGTTATCATTCATTAGTCATAGGAAACAGGCATCGTCTAATATAAGACATAAAATTAATGAGTTAGGTAAAATAAGAACACATGTCGATAGTGCCAGCGCCCTAAGCATATACAAGGCCATGGTGATACCATCATTTGACTATGGTGATTTCATCTGGGACAGAGGTAAAAAAGGTGAAAATTGGGAGCTTCAATTACTTCAAAATAAAGGCCTACGTACTGTCTATAAGGTGAAGCTCGAGGAAAACCCAATGTACAATACAGATGAATTGCACACTAAAAGTGGATGCCTGTACCTTAATCATAGACGTGACATTCACCTATTATATTATGCTTTTTCATTGTCAAAACTGCCTGACATGCTTGATGTTCGCGACATACCTACACGTAGACACTTAGGAAATAGGCTTAAGGCCATACGTAGCCTTAAACCAATAGTGACAAAAAGTGCCCTGTATAGGGCCATTGATAGGTGGAATAACCTTAAACCCTCCTATACGCTTATTGACTCTCTGAGGGACTTTAAGCTAGCCATTAAGCGCGATTACCCGAACTGCTTCATGGTGTGAACATGCCATCCAACTTACAATGTCTCATCCCTCATCTCATCTCATCATTCCTATATAATAACATACCCCAAATGTACGAACATAATATATTTATTTATATATAATATTACATTACATGATGTATACATACTACAATGTTCTCCATAGCATATCATGAAAGAGATTAAGACCGTCTAACACTTGATGTAAACTAGATAGGGGTACGGATGGCAGAAAGGCAATGCGCCTAAGTCTAGGTTTGGCTATTTAATATAGTCATTAGACCCAATAAATACTTAAAAAAAAAAAAAATACCACACTATGCCATTTTCAGCAGACCAAACCTGACGGTCTTTTCACAATTATCTGGCTGGTCTCATAAAGTTGTGCATGCCAAACTTCTCTGGCTTTTGGGTCGGTTTGGGTGGAATCTAGAAATCTAGAATTTAGCAGTTCCTAGCGGAGACTCAGAGACTTGGCTCAATGGGGCCTGATTGACCTGAAGGGTTGTGAGTGTGGTATGGGATGTTGTTGTTGGAAGAATGGAAAGGGCAGAGCTAAGGATCTGAATATCCTGGTCAAACACAGCTTTTTACTGTATTCAACGTAATAAGTGTCCTGGGCGCTAATAAAATAAAAAATTTGGCATTTTAGTACATAAGAGTTTAATTGTCTCCAAAATTGTCAAATTTGAGCCTTTCTTTTAGTTTTAAAATGCCCCCAAAGAAGGGGGTGCTTATAGGGGGGTGGGTGGGAGGGTGCTTATTATCTTGAATAAGGCAACATAGCTTGAAAATATATGTACAATATATTGTCATCCCTCTCTTGTAAGTGCAATTTAGTTTTATGATAGATATTTTATTGTATTAAAATTATTTTATTATCATGTATATATAAACCAAGATGTGCTTACAAATTGAATAAACAAAATCAACTGACCATCCCCTCTTTTATTGGCATAACATATAAACACATGTTTGTGAGCAGTGACTTGACAAAGTGCTTTCTTAGTACTTATGTGCTTAAAGGATAATGATCATATGCTTCTAGTCTTTTCTTTCAGGACTTTTATTGCCTCCACATTAATCTTCAGTGTTGGCAGATTAGAATATTGACATGATAAGAACATTATGTGGATGTATTTTTAATATGATATTTTGAGTTTCTCAGAAACATGGTTTCTCAGGGCACTAACAAATTCTATCATAAGTCGTTGAATTCTTGACATCTAAACTTCAGTAAGAAAGACATAGAAATTCATGCATTGGACATGACACATTCATAAAATACTCTGATAATGGACCCAGTAAAATGCTTTTACGAATTTTATGGTAGACTGATAAAGATAAGCATACAGGGTTGGATCAATCCTTCGACATTTTGGCTTAATCGCCCAGAGGAACGATAAGGTAATAAATAAGGCAAAATCATGAGAAAAGGCGGATTCTATCCCCCGACATGCCGCTGATGTCATTATAGATCAGTCAGACTTATAGCTAGAAAAGCATGATTGCCATCTATACTACCGCTTCTAGACAGGTAGCTATCCCTGCTACACATATATCCTCAATTCATCCCTGACATTCTGAAAGTCAAGAAACGTTAAAATGAGTACAGGGACGCCTGATTAGTTTGTCTCCTGTTGTCCTTTCTAAAATATCCTGCTGTCTGTAACATCTGAGATGCTGCTCTGGGATGCTGCCCCAGTCTCATCCCAGAGGCAACGATACAAAATATCCTCTTACCATGTCCGATGGTGTACCACTGTCAAGAAAACAATACATCAAACCACATCAAACCACACCCAGAAGGATGACCTCTCTGGGAAATCACACATTGTCAGCCGGGTGCTTGGGGAAATAGGATAGGGAGGGTGGGAGATACAAACACAGGCACATTGATATGTTATGGTGTGCAGTGCCAATGCTTATGGTCAGGGCACTAGAACAGAGGTCCTTTTATCTTTGTTTCAATTCAATATGGCGTTTATTCACTGTCAACTTTGGAAATTTCATGTGAAGCTATAATAATCACAATATATTTCTTTAAATTTGGTGCAGCCGGCTAAATGGTTTCAAACATTACCTCCAGAATGAATTCTGCAATAACAGGAAATATCACGAGTCACATAGATTAGGAATGATCATGTTTTAATTAGTGATCTTTCCATACATGATATCAATTTGCTGCTTTATGTAAATTATATAAGTAAAATAATTAATCATACCAGCATAGATGTTATATCATATGTTAACCATGAGGGTGCAAAAGCATTATACAGTAGGCTTATATTTGCTATGATGTGTTGTTTATTAGAAGGCTCTATCACAACAGCTAATTTTGATCAGGCTTTGATTGTGAGAAATTGTTTTCATTGATGAATTTACATAGGAAACACAATAAATGTGATGTTGCTCTTCATAAAAATTGTTTATCAAGTCTCTGCCCAAGTCCATTTAATTAGGGGGGGGTGATAAATCTACTTTTCTTCGGGGACAGGCTCAAACTATGCATTAGGGTCCAAAAACACGGGAAATCACAAAAACATTTTTTTCGGACCCCCCTGACCCCCCCGTACATAGGGTCTGAAGATCGGCCAAATAGTGAGAAAACAGCCAAAATTCAGGCTTTCAGATTCCTTCTAAAATCAAATCATGACTTCATGAGAATGGTCAGAAACCTTCATATGGGACCCAAAGAGACCATTTAAAGTCATATTGTTGTGATTATAGAGGTGTTTCCCGCTCTGGGGAGGTGGTTCGTCCTCGGTAAAATAGCGATAAATCAGCTATTTGAAGGCATTTGCTCCCTTACAATCACATCCCTATACTGCCATAAAAGATCCCCAGGACACCTAATCAGGCAGATTAAACCCTTCTGGAGGGTCCCCTCTTTCTGTTAACTCCCCTCTATGACCCCCCTCCCCCCTCCCAGCATGCACCAATAGCCATCAGATAACTCTCCCCCCCCCCCCCTTCGCCTCTATATTACCCTATACTGAAATAATGTATTAACATGAGACCTGTCTGATAGTTTGAACCTTTCTTGAGGGCTCCCTGTTCCTGTTAACCACCCCCTATGACACCCCTCCACCCCATCCCCACCCTCACCCCAAACTAATAGCCATGAAATACCCCCCCCCCCTCGGCTCCATATTACTCAGTACAACCATCAGCCCAACCCTCCCTCCATGTGGCACAGTGCACAGCATTGCCTCTCATGGTATGTATCATGCCGGAGTGGGACAGTGGTGTGGTTAAAAGAGGGCCCCCCCCCCCAAAAAAAAAAAAAATTTAAAAATGAGTGAGCTGGGTCCTTGAGATCACCCTGGTAGGTGTATCTACTACAGCTGGTAGAGGGATACTGTACTTCAAGTCAACTTTGGGTTCAATATTTGGTTTAATATCAAGATATGTATTCATCTGTTCTCAAAGTTTGATATTAGGTTCTACCAACTTACCCTTTACCCCATGTAGGGGATGGCATAGATCTACCAAGCACCATGCCTATGTTATATTTTCATATATCTGAATATTATAGCAGCACCCTCAGATGTTGCATGTATGCCCGTCTTTGACAAAATCTGATCTTTAGCATTGCAAATGAGGTATCAGGGTTACCTACCCCTCCCAATGATATAATTGCAGGGTTTATTATTGGCTCCAATAACATTTAGGGTTCAGAGTATTTATTTAACACCTCAGAGAATTGAATTAAATAATTATCTCTTGTCTTATGTCTAGGATACTAACCATGCAAGGTGTAGACTAAGAGATATGGACACCAGTTCTTATTTGGAGTCATTTGCAGGCTCCCCCCCCCATCACCCCTCTACCATCCATCATTCTATGCATTTAACCACTTGGTTAAGGAGGAGAGTCAGGGTTTTTATTTATTGTAGTATCAGGTTATTAGTGATGTTAATATTAGATCTCTGCTATAACTATTATAGAATTACTATGTATAATAAGTGTAACAACATGAAGCAGTCATCTTGACTATGAATACACATTGGGTGAGGTACTAGGCATAGAATGGAGGGGGGGGGGCTGTGATCATTGGTAGGGTAACTGAAAATGAATATAGAGACCTTTGAAAAGGGTATTATCTATCTGATCTAAACTCATTTTAATATGTTGCCAATTCAAATATATTGAAGCAAAGGCCCTCCAAAATGTGGGTTATATTCATGTAATCACAAGAATATAACCTGTAATAGTCCCTTTGGGTCCCTTATCAGTTTTCTGTTGAGGTGGTAAAGCCATTCATGCATGTGTGATGAATAAATTGTAAGAGGTCTGATGGTTGGAGTTCTTAGATGGACTGAGGTAGCCCTCCTCTTATGTCTGTATAGGGTAAGGGAGGAGGTCTGGGCCCCTTCCATATCCCCACCCCTCTTTTAAACACACCACTGTCTTACCCCCAAGACAGGCTAAGGTGTCTGTGAATGACTATTGATGTCCAAAGATCCTGACATTCTGAGTACAGTGTAATATAGAGGCGAGGGCGGAGGGGGGAAGGGAGTTATCTGATGGTTATTGGTGCATGCTATGGGGGGAGGGGATTAGGGGTCATAGGGGGTAGTTAACAGAAACAGGGGGCCCTCCAGAATGGTTTATGATGATGTTTTATGGCAGTATAGGGACCTGATTGTATAGGAGCAAATGCCTTCAAAAAAGCTGATTTATCGGTATTTTACCATGGACGCACCCCCTCCCCAGAGGGGGAAACACCCCTATAATCACAACAATATGACTTTAAATGCTCTCTTTGGGTCCCAAATGAAGGTTTCTGACCATTTTCATGAAGGCATGGTGAGGTTTGAGTAGGAATCTGAAAGCCTGAATTTGGGCTGTTTTCTCACTATTTGGCCGATCTTCGGACCCCATGTACGGGGGGGTCACAGGGGTCCGAAAAAAATATTTTTGTGATTTCCCGAGTTTTGGGTCCCAAATGCATAGTTTGAGCCTGTCCCTGAAACCGTACAACAAAATTAGCCATTTAACACCCCCCCCTAATTTAATATCATTCCCACTTGGTCTGGGCTGAAGTGGTGGTGACATTCGGAGATATAGAAATAATTAGAGCTGAATCTTTCAACATTACAATACAATACACCACCAGTTTGCGAAGAATGGATCTTCATGTTTGTCGACATAACTTGTTTGTATACTAATGGTCCTGAGTCGCACGTCATCTACATACATGGGGGCCCATTAAGTATTTCATGGAAAACATTCATTTTTGTCTTCTAGGTAGATTTGGAGGTGGAGCTACGACGGTTCAGTGTTTTCAGTGGCTACAACAGGTCAGTGCTTGTGTTCAGGTGGCTACAACAGGTCAGTGCTTGTGTCCAGGTGGCTACAACAGGTCAGTGTTAGTGTTCAGGTGGCTAAAATATGTTAGTGATTGTGTTTATATATATGTAATACCTACTTGTGAATCAATATATTGTTCCAGCTATCTTTCTTATTCCGATGGTCATGTACCATGTCAGTTTGGTTTTGTCAATATCATGTGCATGGTACTGCAGGTCATTTCTTAACAATGGTATGGGGGGGCTGGACCCAGGGGTAGACACTAACGCTAGCCGGGAGCCAATGGCCCGTAGTTTTGGGTTTGGGCCCGCAGTTTTCTGAAGAATTACCTTCCTATGGGCCCGGGTGGCCAACAGGAGTGCAAGGGGAAAATTTAGGGATAATATATCTTTGTCAATATGGTCATGTTATATGTCATTAGAAAGGGAATATCACGAGGAACCAGCCATTCTGGTACGGTCTGAATTCATTTGAAATGGAGATATCTGTGATATTCTCTTCACGAAAAGTAAAACCCATGCTCTTGGCCCATAGTTTTAGGTGCGGGCCCATAGATTTCTGAGGCTATGGGCCCGGGTGGCCCATGGCTGTAAAAGTTAGTGTCTACCCCTGTGACCCAAAAGAAGTCCTTTTCAGCGGATCAGTTGCAGTACATCTTTCACTGTCTTGGAGGGGGCTGAAAAAATTGCCGGGGCCGGGGGAGGGCAAATCTTGCAACTCTCACATGAAAGTTTATCCACTGCCTCACCGTTGTTAAGAAATGACCACTCCCTTGAACAGCTGTAGTTCTCTTATTTTGAAACATGTGTGTACACAAATAGGATGACATCCCAGTATGACTAGACATGCTATTGCTAATGGTGGGTCACAAGATGTGAAGACCATATTGGTATATAGGGGTGAATTCACTGAGGTAAATTTGTTGGATTGGATGAGATGCGTCCATAGGTTTAACATTGTGAAGGTTCATCCGATCCAATGGATTTGCCTCAGTGGATTCACCCTTTTTTTTTTTTTTTTTAAGTAATATTTATTCAGGAGGGAACAGGTTAGGCTCCTTAATAAAAATTGGGCGGTGCCTATATACTCCTGGCTCCTGATGGCCTCATAATAACAATCATTTACAGACAAGTGGCGTGTACCAGGCAATCACAGAACTGATTTAAACACAATAATACGATATAAAAGGAGTAAATTGGTCTTTTTAGGAAAAGACATGAAAAATTGTAAAGTACTGTAGTATTTTATGATAAAGCAGTAAAATATTACTTTCTTAGAGAGGCAAGTATATTCTTCCTTTTCTTCTTATAGGCTTCTAGAGTGGGGGTACATCTCTCTTCAACCCCTAGATTATTCCAGAAATTAGAACATTTATAGCTTACACTGCGTTTAAAGGCTTGAAGTCTTCTATCATAAGTCTTAAGAACAAGGCCATCATGCAGACGTGTCGCCAGGGGACCACCAGGTTTTCATTAATTTTGGTCATGGTATATGCATGAATGGCAATTTGTTTTTGTCTTCTTTCTTCTAAAAAATTTATTTTACCATCTTTATGAATTTTTTCTATACTTGTTCTAGGGGGTGAATAGAGGGCTATTTTTAAACCTCTATTTTGAAGTCTTTGCAACTTAGTTAGTAGTGTTTTGTTAGTATCATGAACCAGGATACCTCCATACTCCATGTAGGGCAGCATTTTGGTTTTGTATACCCTTAAGGCTTGAGCATATGACATAAATCGTCTAAGACGTCCAAAAATATACAGCTTTATTGCAGATTTATTCCTCATATTATTTATTTGTCTATCAAATTTTAAGGATTGATCCAGCTGTACGCCTAAATAATTATAATTTTCTACAAAATCTAACTCTTTATTGTCAAGATTTATTGCTGGGATCCTAAAGTTCTGAATTTGTCCTGGGGTACCAAATTTCATAGCCTGAGATTTTTTTGTGTTTACAGTTAATCTATTTAGCTTAGTCCAATGGGAGAAATGGTCCAGGTCGTCTTGCATTTTCCTATATGTCGAGACAGGGTCCTTTTCCATTGCATAAATAACAGTATCATCAGCATATGAGCTAATTTTGGTACTATCACATAAACTATCAATGTCATTCACATAAATTAAAAATAATAAGGGACCTAGAATGGACCCCTGAGGGACACCACAGGAGAGAAAAGCCTTACTAGACGTTATACCATTCGCAACTCTCATTTGTGATCTTTGGAATAAATAGTCTTTTAACCAGCCTAAAATATCATTTTTTATGCCTAGTTCTGAGCATTTTGAAAGCAAAATTGCATGATTTACCACGACAAATGCTTTGGACATATCAATAAATGTGGCTAATGTAAAATTATTATCATCCATGCTATGAAATAGATCATTTGTAAAATCTGCTACAGTGGAAATGGTAGAGTGCCCTTTCCTAAAGCCACCTTGCTTAGGGTTTAATAAATGATTATTTTCAAGATAAGAGGATATATGTGTGCGAACAATACGCTCAAGTACCTTGCCAGGTAGGGGTATCTGTAAAATCGGTCTGTAATTAGTCACATTTGCCTTGTCACCTGGTTTAGGCAACGGGGTCACAAGAGCCTGTTTCCATTTGGTAGGAAAAGTAGAACCAGTCAGGGATAAATTAAATAGATAGGCAAATTTATCAGGAATGGCCAACATAGCATCTTTAATTACTCTAGAATTCATATGTGGAATAGCTGAGGCTTTTCTAGTGTTAGTTAATCTAGCTGTATTGAAGACCATTTCAGGAGAGATTACTAAGTCGTCTATAATAAGGTTGGTTGTGGTACCAGCGTATGACCAAGGAATATTGAAATTAGCAGCAAACTTAGGACCTATACCAACAAAATAATTATTAATGTGCTCAGCAGTTTTGGAATGCTCAATGGGTTGACCAGAGTCTTGATCTACCAAACATATAATATTATTTTTCGATTTATTTGGCAATAGTTCCTCTAATTTTCTCCAAAAAATTTTACTATCCTCCTTTTCATAGTCCTTTATATACCTTTTCTTAGCATTTTCCACTAGGTTTTTGACCCTATTACTAAATCTATCTGATTCCCTCTCATCCTCAAGTAGGCCCGTTTGCTTGGCATTCCTCCATATTGCATCCTTTTCTACAATTAACCTTTTCAGGTCCGGTGTGAGCCATGGTTCATCCCTTGTAGTAATTTGATGATGCTTTATGGGACACATAATATTTAAATGTATATCAATTGCAGTGTGTATTATGTCCCATGCTATATTAGGACACCTAGTAGCATGTAGAGCAGTCCAGTCATAATTAATGAGTGCATTTTCCAAAGTGGCTGGGTTATAGTGTCACCATGAGCGACCGGTAAATTGTTTAGTTACATAATTTATTTTTAATTTATTTTTAGTAATTAGAATAGGGCAATGATCACTAAATTCACAGTTTAAAACTCTAGCATTTGAGATAAATTTACAGTCCGAATGGCATTTTTCCTAGTTGGTGATGTGATATATTGATCAAGACCAAACTCCTGTTCAATATCCAGTAATGCATTAAATTTATCGTCTTCTTTATCTAAATAATTTATATTTATATCTCCCAGGAAGGTAATATCTGATGTAGGATCAGCCTCCTTAATACTCTTAAGACATTCCAGCATACAATCTGAAAATTCAGAAGGACTGCCATTAGGTGGTCTGTATATTACACCGAGAATCATGTTAGTTTGGTTAGTTAGAATAATTTTGACCCATAGGATCTCATAGTGCTCAGTACAAATGCAATGCTGCAGTAGGCCGTTCTGAGTATAGGTGATACCATCCTTGATAAAGACAGCCACACCTCCCCCTTCCATACGATCACCATTTAGGTTTAATCGTTTCCTATCAACTCGAAGGAGTGTGTAGCCATCCACACCCATAATGGAATCAGGTATATCCTCATTCAGCCAGGTTTCTGATATGGTATATAGACCCACTTCAGAATGTTTAATATAAAATTTAAACAATGTAGTATTAGTTTTAATGCTTCTAGCATTATGATGTATTATATGCAAACCTCTCCCTGTTACACGTAGATCACTCATCATAATGTAAAGTTTCCATGAATAGGATACATATCATGCTTCCTCTTCCCAAACTCCAACAACTCCTAATTATGATAATGCAGGTAGTAACGACATGTAAATTTTGCTTGTAAACTATCATAGTGAGATATCCGCTAGGCGCAGGGGAATAACACCCTAGGAGGCTCACATAAAACATTATCCAAATAATGTACTATAAGTATATGTCAATCGAGAAAATACATACAATTTGATTTTAATTAACGTGGTTTATTCACCAAATACATTTCTCAAATTGTGTATTAAGTATACAAGTACAGGGTAATATGACAATAATACCTTCCAAGAACATATAATTGCAATGTGGTATCATTCATGTATGGTTGTGAGTCACCACAGTCTTCATACATGCTAAGTATTAGTATTTGACTTAACCCCTTCACCACTGAATTTCTTGTAACTCAATGCAATTTTGTGCAATATATTGGCTTACTGTGTGGAAGGGGTTAAATATATTAGTGGTAGTATGCCTAGCTTTTATCTTCTCATGAAATCACCACGAGTTGATACCCTGCTGCACTGGTACACGTCTGTAGCTATCTTTTATTTTTACAATCTATACGTAATGTAGGATGTCTACTCACAGTTTATGACGATCACATAATGTCAAGATGCCATTTGTTAAGTATGTCCCAGTATATCACAAGGTGGCGAGCGCTCATATGAAAAAGAAGGCATTTTAATATGATTAATATTTGGTATAATAGGGTACATACAACATATTTCAGATAATGTATAAGGAAAATATTGGTAGTAATTATGCAATTAAGCAAATTATGCATGAGTGCCACGCATATATCATCCAGACTATGAATCTAGCTAATTTGAATCAAACTAGTGGGTGTTATGTATTATGACATTACATTTGGTAGCGCGCGTCCAATTTTACCGCCAGCTTTTGGTTTTCAACGTAAAGTCAATGGGTACGCGCGTCCCCGCCCTTGTTTTGGACGCGGCTCTACTCCTAGTTGCAGGTCGCGTGGATGTTATCGGCGAATGTATACACAATATTTCTTGCGAATTTAGCCTTAGTGGCCTCATTGAAGTGCAACCCATCTCTTAATGTTCCCACATAGCGGTGGCTCATTCTCCCATGCCTGCTCTTATGGACATGCTGTACCATATGGGGGGTAAATAAGTGATCCAGAGTGTTAATACCCCTAATGAGGGGGTTTAGGGCCAGCATCCCTTCATTAATAATCCTCTGCTCATCCAGGAAGGGCTCGCCACATGTGTTGTATATACGCATTGACATACCAACGAGTTCACATATCACTGTTTTCAAGGTGTACGGTGCAAGTGCATACTTAGCCCAGATGTAGTCTCCAAGCAGATGTCTGACCAATAGGGTGGTACTCTCATAATTAGGCACCACACATCTCTTACGTAACAGGGTGGTCAGATTATTCATCCCCGTACATAAATATATCAAGTCATATTTGTCCCTTTCCTTTAGTTTAGGCATAGCTCTTCGTACCGTATCGGTGATGTTGGCTCCAGGGTAGTATAATATACTAATGCTAACGTTGGTATAGCCTTGCTTTTCCACCTCTTCATGTATCTGTGTAATCAAACCTCTGGCTCGTGAGTCCGCAAGTAGTAATATGCGGAATAAAGGAATTCTTTTGATGGGAGGGGTTGAGAAATGACTCATATTACGTCGTAGGGTGACCAAAGTGTCCGTGGGTATATAAATAAGTATATATATATATATATATATATATACCAATATATATAGCGCTAGTAGATTATACAGTCTCTCCCTTCAGGACACATGTCAACTTGTGAAGGATATTTCCCATCTCGTCGTCGTAGTCAGGTCGGGGTACCGGGGACTCAGCTAACCTGCCCACCTCTGATAGGAGCACGCCACAGCCATACCTTCTATTTTTAGTAGCCTCATGGTAGCAATCGGTAGGGCTGTTGATCAGTCGGTCTGAGTGGGACGGGTTTTGGATTGCTTTGTAGTGGTTCAATGCGTATAGGTCGTTTGGCTCTCTAGCCTTCCATGCCTGGCTTGTTTCAATGCGTCTACCTATATTCATTAGGGTGTAGGGGTTCGTCGTCTTCTTTGCGAGATCTCTAAGGGTCAAGTCCTTATGGTACTCAGCCTTTCGTACCACTAGACATTGCTCTACAGAATTTCCTACGAATCCATTGGTTTCATCAGTAATTTTGATATTATACAAATTGCTGAGGGGGCTGAGGTGCCCCTGGAAGAAAATCCCCCGGGGGGAAATTTTTGTTGACGCAGAAGTGGTAGTAATGCCATGGGGCAGGTCGCTATAATTAGAATGGTCAAATGATACACCATCAATCACAACAGTATTGCCCTTTAGCCTAACCTCAGTCCCCTCGACTGCTCTGGCCGCTGCAGCTATTTGTTGAACCTCTTTGCTTCGCAAAAGTTCATCATCATTCATGTCGTTGGAGAATGTTACCTTGTCATATATTCCACCCTTCACAGTGTCTCTCATACCAGAAATTTCAGATTTCATCGGGTTGGTTGCACATCTGAGTTTAATTGGTCGGGACCAGGCATTTTTCTTTGCGGGCGCACCGGGTACAGGGGGGGGGGGGCTTTTCCCATTCTAGTGGCACCATTGGTTACTGCGTATACAAATGACAATTTCATATGCATAAATAAGTTTTTCATCGTCAAGTGCATAGGTTCCCCATGTATTTCTGGTACAGCCCTAATTATGAAATTGAGTTCCCTCTGTATGTCCTCAGACCTCTCTTCTTTCTCTTCCCTCTTTTGAATCCTCTCTTCAATCTTTTCGATCCTAACTTCATTTTCCCCAACATCTAATCGTACCTCAGCAATCGAAGCATTCATTTGAACCTTGTTGTTCGCCATGCTAGTATGAAGGCCTGCAATGGCAGTATCAATGGTATCATGTTTTGCAAGAATATTATCGAGCTGAGTAGTTGTTTCATTTTTGTGGGTAATTAAAGTTTTTAGGTTCTCCCTCACCTCCTTCATAAAGTCTCGCATTTCATGATTCAGTTCACTCATTGTTGTTGGCGCTGGGGGTGGAGTGGGTGGGTTAGTGGCTATGGCTGCTGTAGTGGTATGTGTATGTACCGGCGGGGCCGATGGTGTAGGTGCTTCAGAGTAAGGTTTGCTAAATACAGTCCTACCATCAACACGCCTCAGTTCCATAGGTTCTAATGTATATGATTAGATTCACAATACCTTTAGACGTCCAAGAATTACAACAGGTAAGTGATACTCCGCCTTAATCCTCCAGTTTGGATATATTATTCCCCTGCTCCGCGTTCCTGCGTTCAGCTGGTATGCGCCATCTTGTAATAACTGATGGTTAGTGGTTAAAGTGGTTAGCATCATAGTTTTCTAGAGGGAGACTGATGGATGGTAAAGATGGATCTGCTTAAACTCCTCTAACCAGATGTACTATACATATAAATTATGCAATGCAATATCCTGAGTTTATACTGTCCTTGATAGATCAACAATCTTCTACCAATTTAAAAAACACATTAATTGGGTAGAATGTGCCCCCAATTCATATTTAGACTTCATGCCTAGGAGCTAAAGAAGATAGGATTTATGTAGCATCACAAATAGAATATGATGAATTGTTTTAAGACCAAACGTGTAGCATTGGCAGGTGCACAGTACAGTTTCTATAAATAGGCTATGCCAAAATTAAAATAGAATTCATATGAACTGGGAGGATTCCAGATGGAATTGGAGTGATGTATGTGACTAGAGAATAGAAACACTGAAAACATATATAAAGAGATGTAAAATTGGGCCTATTTATTACAAAATAGTAAATTTGCTTAGTCATGTTTCAAACCTTTGATTATCACAGAACAACAATGATGGAACCCTTAAAACATGCACAAACAGATAAGGATGGCCATCAAAAAGAATCCTATGATGCAAAATTTATGGACAAGAAGGATAATGTAGGAAAGTTGAATTTGGCTAGACTTGTCATCATCTATTTGACATTTCTATCAATGGTAAGTTGGTTACTTTGTAACTGTATTCCATGTAAAGAAACCAAAATATTTAATATGATTTAAAATAATATTTGGAAAAGCTATTTTAGGTTACTACAGTACACTACATACAGTAAAACTTTGTTCAACAAATACATTGAAATAAGCATAATTAGCTCGTTATAACCAAATTTCATAGTAGCCAAGATACATTTGTACAAAAATGATGTAGATGGTGCCAAACCAATTTGTTTGTTGTTAGCAAGTGTTTGTTATAATAGAGTTTGTTATAGGGAAGTTTCACTGTAGCCTTGTACATAGCTTTAATCAGTAATCTATGATACTATGGTAAACATTGTTTTTGATACACTCCACTTTTTTTAGGGAATGACCGCTGCCTTGCTAGGAAATACTGCACCATATTTAATTGATAGACTTGGAGTCACCTTTGCTGAATATGGAGAATTTCTTGCTGCAGGAAGTATTGGAAGGATTGTTGGAACACTCTTAGGAGGAATAATGTAATCATGAAATGTATTCACTATCCAGATATCAGTTACTTAAAGCTTAGAACAGCATTTCTATTTCATGTCACCTTTTAAGCACTGTTTTAGTTAACAAATGAATGGTAGTGTACGGTTCCCCAGTAATGTTTGGGTAGTATGCATGTATTCTACTTTTCATTCCCATCCATACTTTGACAAGAAAAAGCCTTACATTTTCATTATACTGACCATTTCTTTCACAGATTGTTCATCATTCCAAATCATTCAGATTTGGTAGCTTCATTTTTCCTCATAATGGAAGCTTCCACCGTAGCTAGCATTCCCTGGATTCAAACACCAGAGCTAATGACCTTAGTCTTCTTCATGAATGGAATACCCCATGGCCTTCTTATGCCAGGTAAAAACCTGTGACCTATTGTGAGTGATGTTCCATACAACCATAATAGTGGGTTAAGTATGAGCTAACTGATTGAGACAGGATAGCTAGTAGTTGCTCTATCCACTTGAACCCCATCATTTGCAGGAGTAGATTAGGGGCAGAGTATTCCAAGAAGGAAGAGGTATTGTAGTCACAGTCCTAATCTAAATGTAGTGTGAAATTGAATCAAATTTGTGCCAAGTTCATTTGTATATATTAAGTTTACAATGTGGTTAAGTTTGCACTAAATAGTGGCTAGATCAGGATCCTAGTTAAAAGGTAGTGCATGCTCTGGTAAAGCTTCCACAGTAACCTGATCCAGTCAGATGCACACTCAGTCATTACAGATTAGCTTTCTTACAATAATAAAGGTGTGTTGAATCTACATGTGATCTTTAGGGTGTGGTGATTTTCTAATAACATGGGGGAAGACAGTAGATTTTTGAGTAAGTTTTGGTCCCTCCCATGGAAAAAGCAAGGCAGCTTAAATTGAGCTTTGCTGAACCCTTTTAGCTGGGGTTTTCACTAAAAAGGGGGTACAAATCTTTTTGATACCCCTGTTGTTAAAAAATGACCACTTCCTTAGGCAAGCACCTCTCAGCTTTCAGATTGATTACCATGAACATTGCGGGGAGGAGAGCTGCAGCGGCTGTAGTTCTACTTGGCACCATGTTAAGTGTTGGATTCTCAATAACCCCCTTCATAGTGGATGCCTTTATTACTGTACCAGTTATTGGAGTAAACAACCTGACAATGATGCTTTCCAATAATACCATAGGAACACTTTCAAACAATACCACAGACCTGACTGGTCTGGACTTCAATGAAAATTCTGTTGAGATCGGGACCAATATATCAGGCTCTTTCTCTGTAAATCTTATAGAGGCTTCCATTGAATATCCCTATGGGATTATTGCTGGTCCCTATTTCTGCTATATCATTCTATTTGCAATTGTATGGTTGTTAACTGACAACAGTAAGAAAGCACATGATGTTGAAATGAAACCCCCAACCATCAGATTTTGGGTAAATAATTTATCTCCCATTCCTTGTGATGCTGGTAAATTTCTATTTGTTGTGGGTTTTGTCTTCTTTGTTGCTTTCATATCCAATAACAATGGTATATCAGATGTAATGCGTAGATACATGTATTCCTATGTCTTAGAGGGACCCCCTACATTTTCCCCAACAGATGCTGCGATAATAACATCTGCATCTTCAGTTACCAATATGGTAGGTCACATGGCCAATACTATCTGCGCTTATCTATTGAATACAGAAGCAGTGTTTGTCATCAATCTCATTATGTCAATTATTGCCATCATAGCAGCAGTGGTGTGGGGAAATAATGGAAAGGATGTTCTCATCACTATTACATGTGCAATGACCTTTTTTTCATCGTCACTTACTGATCTTGGTATAGCAATGGGTCATCAACACATCACACTAACTGTGGGTCTCATTACAATTTTGCATCTAACAATAAATAGTTTTGATGCATTCTATGATTGGCTGATGGGTTATCTGATAGATGTGTATGATATATCATTATACTTCAATGTACTCTTAAGTGGCTTCTTGATATCTTCTCTATTGTTTGTCATATATCGAGGCTTAGTAATAATTAAAGTCAGGTACACTACTCACTATGATAGCTTAAATTCTAGTTAAGCTACATCATTTATCATATACACATTGCATTCATCATGTGTAGTAGTCCGTTTTATATTGATTAAAGCCACGTAAAGTAGGCTATTCCCCCATTAGCTTGCGGCATGTACACTAGTCTTAAATAATAAACAGTGAAAAAAAGGTCACAATGACATTCATATCACATTGAAAGATTATCAAATAGAAGGATTGCCATCATTGTGGAGGAAATCTCTCTAGCATTGACTTAATATTAATGGTGAATATATAGTTCATCTTTACATGTTTATGTGAATTGTCATCTGCGAAATTTAATATTTGTATAATAACATAGTGTAACATATAGCCTATAATTATGATATGTTTAGAGTTAACCCTATTTCTATGCATGCATTGGCATAGCATGGGAGATGAGGGCATATTGTAAGTACTGCCTCAAAGTAGACTCATAGACAAATGCTATACACATGCTAAACAACACAGTTGTCAATATGATGATACTAGCCAAGATGTGTTTAGCATAAAAAGTCTTCTTTATCCTGTAGTAGATAAATATATGGCATGATATAGTGATGGAGGCAGCAGTATATATGCTATAGCAACACAACAACACCGATGCAAATGTAGGGGTTAACTGTTCATATAACCTTATACAAATCATGTACACCCTTTCCCACGCCCTTCAGGCATGGATCGGGACGTTCCTACAACTATTTTACCCCATTTGGGTCAGGTTCGAGCCACCTGCATGGCTAATACCATCTACCACCCTCACGGGTCTGGGCATCCTTGACCTTACCCTTTCACAACCAGGTATTGCGTCAGCCGTCACCTGGGATTGTGTTCCTTTAGCCTCCATTCCATATTGGGTTCCAGGTAGCCTTTTCCTATTTACCCTTAGTATCAGAGCATGCCCCACCATTGCCCTGGGTGGAGGCCTCTGACCATACCTGTCCCTTCGAGACCCATCCCTTTTTCCCTCTTCGCGAGCTTCGATCCTGGTTCGAACCAACTGAGTGACCATCCAGCATTAGTCCCAAACCAGTCCCGAACCAGCCCTTAGTACCAGATCCCTGGGCTTGTCAGGAAAGCGCCTCAAACCAATATCGAACCACCCTCTATAGCTGTCACCTTGTCTCTATCTTTTGGGTCCGAACCATGCTTACTTAGCTGTTTTAAGCAGGCTATTTGAATAAAAGACTTGTTGTTGGAAACCAAAGCAAAACCTGGTTTGTTGATATCTCAATCAACTACCGTAAAACCGTGGCTAGTACCCAAAACAGATCGCCAGTGCTGCTTATAGGATCGGCCCAGGGTCGGGATGCGGCTTATACGCGAGTTTTTGTCATTATGGTACAGTACTAAAATTGGCACATTCAGATGGCTAGTGTGGCTCATAGGATCGGCCTGAAGTCTGGGTGCGGCTTATACACGAGTTAGGCTTGTACGTGAGGTTTTACGGTACACAAAGTAAGGTTATAGTTTATTTCTTCATATTGCTTGTCAGCTATGTAGACAAGTCATCTCTAGTTGACCATTACTGAACAAATTGAATAAACAAAATCAACTGACGATCCCCTTTTTTATTGGCATAACATATAAACACATGTATGTTAGTGAGCAGTGACTTGACAAAGTCCTTTCTTAGCACTTATGTGCTTTAAAGGATAATGATCATATGCTTCTAGTCTTTTCTATCAGGTGTTTTATTGCCTCCACATTAATCTTCAATGTTGGCAGATTAGAATATTGACATGATAAGAACATTATGTGGATGTATTTTTAATATGATATTTTGAGTTTCTTAGATACATGGTTTCTCAGGGCACTAACAAATTCTATCGTAACTCATTGAATTCTCGACATCTAAACTTCAGTAAGAAAGATATAGAAATTCATGCATTGGACATGACACATTCATAAAATACTCTTATAATAGACCCAGTAAAATGCTTTTACGAATTTTATGGTAGACTGATAAAGATAAGCATACAGGGTTGGATCAATCCTTCGACATTTTGGCTTAATCGCCCAAAGGAACGATAAGGTAATAAATAAGGCAAAATCATGAGAAAAGGCGGATTCTATCCCCCACCATGCCCCTGATGTCATTATAGATCAGTTAGACTTATAGCTAGAAAAGCATGATTGCCATCTATACTACCGCTTCTAGACAGGTAGCTATCCCTGCTACACATATATCCTCGACTCATCCCTGACATTCTGAAAGTCAAGAAACGTTCAAATGAGTACAGGGACGCCTGATTAGTTTGTCTCCTTTTGTCCTTTCTAAAATATCCTGCTGTCTGTAACATCTGAGATGCTGCTCTGGGATGCTGTCCCAGTCTCACCCCAGAGGCAACGATACAAAATATCCTCTTGCCATGTCTGATGGTGTACCACTGTCAAGAGAACAATACATCAAACCACATCAAACCACACCCAGAAAAATGACCTCCCTGGGAAATCACACATTGTCAGCCGGGTGCTCGGGGAGATAGGATAGGGAGGGTGGGAGATACAAACACAGGCACATTAACATGTTATGGTGTGCAGTGCCAATGCTTGTGGTCAGGACACTAGAATAGAGGTCCTTTTATCTTTGTTTCAATTCAATATGGCGTTTATTCACTGTCAACTCTGGAAATTTCATGTGAAGCTATAATAATCACAATATATTTCTTTAAATTTGGTGCAGCCGGCTAAATGGTTTCAAACATTACTTCCAGAATGAATTCTGCAATAACAGGAAATATCACGAGTCACATAGATTAGGAATGATCATGTTTTAATTAGTGATCTTACCATACATGATATCAATGTACTGCTATATGTAAATTATATAAGTAAGATAATTATTCATGCCAGCATACATGTTTTATTATATGTTAACCATGAGGGTGCAATAGCATTATACAGTAAGCACATATTTGCTATGATATGTTGTTTATTAGAAGGCTCTATCCCAATAGCTAATTTTAATCAGGCTTTGATTGTGAGCAATTGTTTTCATTGATGAATCTACATAAGGAAACACAATAAATGTGATGTTACTCTTCATAAAAATGTTTATCAAGTCTCTGCCCAAGTCCATTTAATATCATTCCCACTTGGTCTGGGCTGAAGTGGTGGTGACATTCGGAGGTATAGAAATAATTAGAGCTGAATCTTTCAACATTACAATACAATACACCACCAGTTATGTGGAGAATGGATCTTCATGTTTGTCGACATGACTTGTTTGTATACTAATTGTCCTGAGTCGCATGTCATCTACATACATGGGGGCCCATTAGGTATTTCATGGAAAGCATTCATTTTTGTCTTCTAGGTAGATTTGGAGGTCGAGCTACTACGGTTCAGTGTTTTCAGTGGCTACAACAGATCAGTGCTTGTGTTCAGGTGGCTACAACAGGTCAGTGTCAGTGTTCAGGTGGCAACAATATGTTAGTGATTGTGTTCATATATATGTAATACCTACTTGTGAATCAATATATTGTTCCAGCTATCTTTCTTATTCCGATGGTCATGTACCATGTCAGTTTGGTTTTGTCAATATCAAGTGCATTGTACTGCAGGTCATTTCTTAACAATGGTAGGGGGGGGGCTGGCATTGGTGAATTTAAGGCCGGAGGAATTTAAGGGGAGGACCAAAAAAAACTCCTTTTCAGCGGGTCAGTTGCAGTACATCTTTTACTGTCTTGGAGGGGGCTGAAGAAATTGCCGGGCCGGGGGGAGGGCAAATCTATCAACTCTCATGTGACAGTTTATCCACTGCCTCCCCGTTGTAAAGAAATGACCACTGCCGCTGACAGCTGTAGTTCTCCCATTTTGAAACATGTGTGTACACAAATAGGATGACATCCCAGTATGACTAGAATTGCCATTGCTAATGGTGGGTCACAAGATGTGAAGACCATATTGGTATATAGGGGTGAATCCACTGAGGTAAATCTGTCGGATTGAACGAGATGCGTCCATAGGTTTAACATTGTGAAGGTTCATCCGATCCGACGGATTTGCCTCAGGGGATTCACTTTATAGTGGCTAGCATCATTGTTGCTAGAGGGAGACTGATAGATGGTAAAGATAGATCTGTTTAAACTCCTCTAACCAGATTTACTATACATATGAATTATGCAATGCAATATCATGAGTTTATACTGTCCTTGATAGATCAACAATCTTCTACCAATTTAAAAAAAAAACATTAATTGGGTAAAATGTGCTCCCAATTCATATTTAGACTTCATGCCTAGGAGCTAAAGAAGATATGATTTATGTACCATCATAAATAGAATATGATGAATTGTTTTAAAACCCAACATGTAGCATTGGCAGGTGCACAGTACAGTTTCTATAAATAGGCTATGCCAAAATTATAATAAAATTTATATGAACTGGGAGGACTCCAGATGGAACTGGAGTGATGTATGAGGCTAGAGAATAGAAACACTGAAAACATATAAAAGGATGTAAAACTGTGCCTTTTTATAACAAAATAGTAAAATGTTTCAAACCTTTGATTATCACAGAAAAACAATGATGGAACCGTTACAACATGCACAAACAGATAAGGATGGCCATCAAAAAGAATCCTATGATGCAAAAGTTATGGACAAGAAGGATAATATAGGAAAGCTGAATTTAGCTAGACTTGTCATCATCTATTTAACATATCTATCAATGGTAAGTTGGTTAACATTATTACTGTATTCCATGTAAAGAAATCAACATATTGAATATGATTAAAATAATATTTGGAAATGCTATTTAGGTCACTACAGTACACCACTACATACATTAAAACTTTGTCACAACAAATACATTAAAATAAGCATGAATAGCTCGTTATAACCAAATTTTGTAGTAGCCAAGTTACACTTGCATAGAAATGATGTAGATGTTGCCAAACTAATTTGTTTGATAGTGTTGCAAGCGTTTGTTATAATAGAGTTTGTAATAAGGAGGTTTCACTGTAGCCTTGTTCATAGCTTTAATCAGTAATATATGATACTATGGTAAACATTGTTTTTGATACACTACACATTTTTTAGGGAATGACTTCTGCGTTGCTAGGAAATACTGCACCATATTTAATTGATAGACTTGGAGTCACCTTTGCTGAATATGGAGAATTTCTTGCTGCGAGAAATATTGGAAGGATTGTTGGGACCCTCTTAGGAGGATTAATGTAATCATGAAATGTATTTGCTTTCCATATGTCATATCTAGATATCAATTACTTCAAGCTAAAAACAGCATTTCTACGATGTATACATCTATTTTATGGCACCTTTTAAGCACTGTTTTAAGCACTGTTTTAGTTAACAAATGAATGGTAGTGCATGGTTCCCCAGTAACGTTCGGTTAGAATGCATGTATTCTACTTTTCAATCTCATTCATACCATGAAAAGAAAAAGCCTCAAAATCATTACATTTTCATTATACTGACCATTTCTTTCACAGATTGTTCATAATTCCAAATCATTCAGATTTGGTAGCTTCATTTTTCCTCATAATACAAGCTTCCACCGAAGCTAGCATTCCCTGGATTCAAACACCAGAGCTAATGACCTTAGGCTTCTTCATGCATGGAATACCACATGGCCTTCTCACGCCAGGTAAGAACTGTGACCTTCTGTGACTGATGTTCCATACAACACTTAATGTGATTCAAGTATGAGTTAATTAATTAAGACAGGATAGCTCTTGTTGCTCTGTCCACTTGAAACCCATCATTTGCAGGAGTAGATTAGTAGCAGAGTATTCCAAGAAGGAAGGGGTATTGTAGTCCCAATCCTAATCTAAATGTAGTTTGAAATCACATTAACTTTGTGCCATATTAGGCTAATGGTTGGGTTGGTTTGATTTTGGTAACAGCAAGTTAATTTGTATATATCATCACGTTTCCAATGTGGTTCAGTTTGCATTAAGTAGTGGCTAGATCAGGATCCTAGTTAAGTTAGTGCATGCTCTGGTGAAGCTTCCAGAGCAACCTGATCCAGTCAGATGTACACTCAGTCATTACAGATTAGCTTTCTTACAATAACAAAGGTTTGTTGGATCTCATTTTTAGGGAGTGGTGATTTTTTAACAACAGGGGAGGGGGGTCAATGGATTTGTCAAAATTTGTTTGGTTCCCTCCTTCAAGGGGGCAATTTTATTTTTTGGATCCCTACTCCAAATCTACCACCAATACCCCTGTTGTTAAATAACCACTCCCTTAGATGAACACCCACTGTCAGCTTTCAGATTGATTACCATGACCATTGCGGGAAGGAGAGCTGGAGCCGCTGTAGTTCTACTTGGCACCGTTTTCAGTGTTGGATTCTCAATAACCCCCTTCATAGTGGATGCCTTTATTACTGTACCAGTTATTGGAGTAAGCAACCTGACAATGATGCTTTCCAATAATACCATAGGAAAACTTTCAAACAATAGCACAGCCCACACTGGTGTGGACTTCAATGAACATTCTGTTGAGATCGGGACCAATATATCAGACTCTTTCCCTGTTAATCTCATAGAGGCTTCCATTGAATATCCCTATGGGATTATTGCAGGTCCCTATTTCTGCTACATCATTCTATTTGCAATTATATGGTGGTTAACTGACAATGGTAAGAAAGCACATGATGTGGAAATGAAACTCCCAACCATCAGAAATTGGATAAATAATCTATCTCCCATTCCTTGTGATGCTGGCAAACTTCTATTTGTTGTGGGGTTTGTCTTCTTTGTTGCTTTCATATCCAATAACAATGGTATATCAGATGCAATGCGTAGATATATGTATTCCTATGTCTTAGAGGGACCTCCTGCATTTTCCCCAACAGATGCTGCAATAATAACATCTGCATCTTCAGTTACCAATATGGTAGGGCACATGGCCAATACTATCTGCGCTTATCTATTGAATACAGAAGCAGTGTTTGTCATCAATCTCATTATGTCAATTATTGCCATCATAGCAGCAGTGGTGTGGGGAAATAGTGGAAAGGATGTTCTCATCACTATTACATGTGCAATGACCTTTTCTTCTTCATCACTTACTGATCTTGGTATGGCAATGGGTCATCAACACATGACACTAACTATGGGTCTTATTACAATTTTGCATCTAACAATATACAGTTTTGATGCATTCTATGATTGGCTGATGGGTTATCTGATAGATGTGTATGATATATCATTATACTTCAATGTACTCCTAAGTGGCTTCTTGATATCTTCTCTTTTGTTTGTCATATATCGAAGCGTAGTGATAATTAAAGTCAGGTACACTACTCACTATGATAACTTAAATTCTAGTTAAGCTACTTCATTTATCATATACACATTGCATTTATCATGGGTAGTAGTCCATTTTATATTAATTAAAGCCACGTAAAGTGGGCTATTCCCACACTAGCTTGAGACATGCACACTAGTCATGGGTTCAGAAGTCACTGGAAGGGTGATTAATAGGGCTTTACAGAAGTTAGTACTAATAACACAATGACATACATATCACATTCAACAATTATCAAATATAAGCATTGCCGTCATTGTGGAGTAAATCTCTCTAGCATTGACTTAATATTAATGGTGAATATATAGTATATCTTTATTTGTTTATGTGAAGTGTCATCTGCAAGTTTTAATTATGTGTATGTTAGCAGTGTAACATATAGCCTATAATTATGATATGTTAAGAGTTGACCCCTTTCTATGCATGCTTTAGCATAGCAAGTGGGGTGAGGGCATATTGTAAGTACTGCCTCAACATAGACTTATAGGCAAATACACAGGTCCATTACTGTATTGAATACACATGCTATACAACACAGTTGTCACTATGATGATACTGGCCAAGATGTGTTAAACATAAAAAGTCTTCTTTATCCTGTAGTATATAGATATATGGCATGTTATATGGTGATAGAGGTAGCAGTATATAGGATATAGCAACACGACACCTAAGCAAATGTAGGGGTTTATTATTGTATTTCCCCGTTATAAGCCGGGCCCCGAATATAAGTCTGTCCTGTTTATAAACAGGGTGTTAAAGGCTTCTTGCTCTAATATAAGCTGAGCCTCGAATACAAGCCTGGTCAGTGAAGGCAGCTCCAATGCAATTTCTTCAGAGGAGCATAACTTTGCTTCTAATCAGATTATTTTCAAATTTCTTTCATGTACATGAAGCTAACGTACCACCTCTTAAGTTGGTAACACTTTAGAGAAAGAAAACTTTTAAATTTGTTATCATATTATTAATAATATCCAGAGAAATATGTAAAGATTATGAATATGTCTGGGAAGTCTAGAGAGACTGCCAGAGTGGCTCTCTAAAAAGTCTAAAAAGTCGAAGAGATGAAAACCATATAAGGCTCAGTCTCATGAGTTTGTAACAGTTCAAACGTCTTTGACCGGTAGCGTCTTTGACCGGTGGCATCTTTGACCGGTGGCATCTTTGACCGGGTATGTGATTAAAATGAAGAAAAAATTAGTGTATAGTAAAGAAATGGGTAAATTTGTTGTATAATATGTTATAACACATCATTTCGAGGTATTATTTAAAATTGATATATTTCATATATTTATGTTACTGGCTCAGTCTCATGAGTTTGTAACAGTTGAAACGTCTTTGACCGGCGTTGTCTTTGACCGGTGACGTCTTTGACCAGCTGAAGAAAAAAAGCCCAAAAGGAACCCTTAATATGTGCATTAAAATTTATTTTTTTTAATTGGGTAAAACAACCATAGACTGTTTATTACATGAAGAAGTTGAAGCTTAAATTTCTTTACTATATAATACTTTTTTCTTCATTTTAATCACATACCCGGTCAAAGACGACACCGGTCAAGACGCCACCGGTCAAAGACGCCACCGGTCAAAGATGCCACCGGTCAAAGACGTTTGAACTGTTACAAACTCATGAGACTGAGCCATAAGCCTGCCTTGAAAAAAAGCTTGCCCCGTTTATAAGCCGGGTTAATTTCCCACTTGAAATCAATATAAGCCTGGGCCTATAAACAGGGAAATACTGTATTCATATAACTTTATACATATCATGTACACCCTTTCCCACGCCCTTTGGGCATGGATCAGAATGTTCCTACACCTATTTCACCCTCTTTGGGTCTGGTTCAAGCCGCCTGGATGGCTAATACCACCTACCACCCTCATGAGTCCAGGCGTCCTTGAACTTGCCCTTTCACAACCAGGTATTGTGTCAGACGTCACCTGGGATTGTGTTCCTTTAGCCATGTGGTGGGTTGCGGTTTACCTGTACCCTCCATTCCGTATGGGGTTCCAGGTCGGCGCCAGTCTTTGGTTCAAGCCTAGTTTGGACATTGACACCTCGCGTCCCCACTTTACTCCTCATCCCTACATGGGCTATGCCCCACCATTGCCCTGAGTGGAGGCCTCTGACCATACCTGTCCCTTAGAGACCCGTCCCTGTTTCCCTCTTCGCGAGGTTCGATCCTGGTTCGAACCGACTGAGTGACCATCCAGCATTAGTCCCAAACCAGTCCCAAACCAGCCCTTAGTACCCGATCCCTGGGCTTGTCAGGAATGCGCCTCAAACCGACATCGAACCACTCTTTATAGCTGTCACCTTGTCTCGATCCTTTGGATCCGAACCATGCATACTTAGCTGTTGTAAGGAGGCTATTTGAATAAAAGACCTGTTGTTGGAAACGAAAACAGAACCTGGTTTGTTGATATCTTAATCAACTACACAAAGTAAGATGCAAGGTTATACTTTATTTCTTCATATTACTTGTCAGCCATGTAGAAAAGTCATCGCTAGTTGACCATCACTTCTATATATATGTAAAATTATAGTCTGACAATAATCATATATCAAAAGTTTCAACTTACTATTTTATTCATATTGTGCTAGAATAACATTTTATGACTGTCAGCAATAAAGAGTTTTGAAATTGAAATTGAATTGAATTGAGTAGCAAACATATAACAACCACACTATGCCATTTTCAGCAGACTGGACCCGACAGTCTTATCACAATTATCTGGCTGGTCTCATAAAGCTGTGCATGCAAAACTCTTCTGGCTTTTGGGTCGGTTTGGGTGGAATCTAGGTCTGACCACATTGGGTCCGGTGAAACTACGTAGGTGTGGACAGGACTTTACATGTTTAAGTAGTTCCTTGTGGAGACTCGGCCCGACGGTCACGGGTGAGTGTGGTATCAAATGTCTTGGTAAGAAAAATAAAAAGGGCAGAGCTAAGGCTTTGAATATCCTGGTCAAACATTAGATTACTGCATTAGATGTAATAAGTGTCCTAGGCGCTTATAGAATTATTTTTATGACATTTTAGTACTTAAGAGTTAAATTGTCTCCAAAATCGTGAAATTTGAGCCTTTCTTCTAGTCTAAAAATGCCCCAAAAGAAAGGGGCGCTTTTTAGGGGGACGGTGCTTATTACGTGGAATATGGTATTTAGAGCCATTCAAAATGAGTGCAACGCACCTTTAAAAAGTATGTAAAATATATTGTCATCTTTCTCTTGTAAGTGCAATTAAGTTTTGTGGTAGATCTTTTATTGCATTTTTTTAGATTCTTTTATTATCAGGTATGATGTAAAGCAAGATGTGCTTACAAATTGAATCAACAACATCAACTGAGGACCCCTTTTTATTAACACATCTTTGTAAGCTGTGACTTGACAAAGTCCTTTCTTTAATAGTACTTATGTGGTTTATGAGTATGAGTGTGATGATCATCTGCTCTTAGTCTTTTCTTTCAGGACTTCTACTGCCTCCACAATAATCTTCAGTGTTGGCAGATTAAAATATTGACATAATAAGATTACGTGGATTTATTTCAATTTGATATTTTGGGTTCCTCAGATACATGGTTTTTCTATCTCAACACCAAAACTTCAGTAAGAAAGATTTAGAAATCATGCATTGGACATGATACATTCATAAAATACTCTTATAATAGACCCAGTAAAATGCATTTACAAATTTTATGGTAGACTGATAAAGATAAGCATACAGGGTATTAGCACAGACACGGGTCAATCCTTCTACGTTTTTTGCCCCAAAGGAACTATAAGGTAATAGATAAGGCAAAATCATGAGAAAAGGCGGATTCTATCCCCCACCATGCCCCTGATGTCATTATGGATAACCAGAATCAGTCAGACTGATAGCTAGAAAAGCATGATTGCCATCTACACTACCGCCTCTAGACAGGTACCTATCCCTGCTACACTTATATCCTCGACTCATCCCTGGCATTCTGAAAGTCAAGAAATATTGAAATGAGTATAGGGACCCATGATTAGTTTGTAACCTCCTTTTGTCCTTTTCTAAGATATCCTGCTGTCTGTAACATCAGAAAGATCTCACTTCAAGGGTCACCTACACATTCCCATGGATCTGAGGATCATGAGCTGACTTGCTGCTCCATCCTTCTGCACTAATATTCTTTGGCGTTATATATGACCAACCCCTCAGTCACTATAGCCTAATCAAGTTACTCATTCTTTGGCTCTGGGATGCTGCCCCAGTCTCACCTCCGAGGCAATGATACAAAATACCCTCTTGCGATGAGGCTTAGTCTATGTCCGATGGTGTACCACTGTCAAGAGAACAATACATCAAACCACATCAAACCACACATAGAAGGATGAGCTCCCTGGGAAATCACACATTGTCAGCCGGGTGCTCGGGGAGATAGGATAGGGAGGGTGGGAGATACAAACACAGGCACATGGATATGTTATGATGTGCAGTGGTCAATGTTTGTGGTCCGGGCACTAGAACAGAGGTCCTTTTATTTTTGTTTTAATTCACAATGGTAGGCCGCACAGCGGTGTACCCACAGGGCAGCACTGCGTGGGTAGGCTGTATGTGGCACATAGAGTTTCAATAGGAGCAGTATGCACCATCTCAGTCAATGTGATGTCAGGAAGAGAATATGTATTTCACAGTAAAACAAGCAGTACAGGATCATTCTAAAGATATTGGGGCACATCCCACTGAATAAACACTTTTAATATTACCAATGGCTACATATGTTGAGGAAAAAATAATACTTCAAAGGCCCTCAAGACATGGAAATATTAAGTTGACCATAAATGTTCATCCAACTGTTGTTACCTATGCTATTAAGTAATGGAATCCATCTGTTAAATGTTCAACATGTATTGATGCCTGTTCCTGAGGTTAAGCTTAGTCATGGTCACATTTACACTATTAATCCCTTAAAGAACAGACATCTGTGCTATATACCCTGAAAAGCACTGACTGAATTTTGATTTTATGTATTTTCAACTCCCAGTGTGTATAGCTGCATGCATGAGTGGTTACACACCACACTGCAGGCCCCAGTGTACCTGAGTATAGGTGCCTCCAGCCTAATAGCCTACATACAGATCAGCAGGGGTAATAATATAGGAGTATTCTCAACTTCCAATGGCTCTTACACATCTCCCCGTAAAGATATCATTATTTTGTTTCCTACATTGGATTACTACATGTCTTCGCTATCAAGTCTGCTATTTACAATTTAGGTGAGACAGTAAATTAATTTCAGATGGAACACCCTAACAATGGCGTTTATTCACTGTCAACTCTGGGAAGTTCATGTGAAGCCTCAGGATCACTGTTCTCCCGTTTGTCCAATTCTGCAGAAACAAAATACCAAAATTGTATTGATGGTAATGTCTGCGAGCATTGGTATGCGAACTTGAGGAAACATATCATTTGAACTACAATATAGGATATGATGAGTTTGAAGAGAGCTCACAGAAAACTTTTTCATCCCACAGGACATTCGGTCCTGCAAATTGTCAATGTTGAAGGACCGGCTACAGTTTTTGAGGACCGGATAGCCATTAGAGTTTTGTCCATTAAAAATACTTTTTTTTATTTGTAATCATTTATGGCCAGATCAGGATAGCTATATAGCTTTAGACATTAAATTGACATACACATTTCAACTTTAGGAGCCCAAATAAATTATTCTAGTCCAGAAAAGCCCAACATACGACTGGACATTTCGGTCCTGCTACACTTGTGAATGTGCTGGAGCGGTGGCATTTCAGAAGGACATTGCCACTGTTCTGCATGTTTTCGCAAAGACTGTATATTATATGTTATATTTACCATGAGGGTGCAAAGGCATTATACAGTCAGCTTTTATTTGCTATGTTGTATATAAGAAGGCTCTCTCATGATAGCTAATTTTAATCAGGGCTTAATTGTTAACAAGTGTTTTGATTGATGAGTCTATATAAGGAAACACAATAAATAAGATGTTGCTCTTCATAAAAATGTTGGTGTCCATATTTTATAGTGTGCTTTCCCGGGACCGTATTAGTCTCTGCTCAAGTCCCTTTAATAATGTTCCTGCTCGGTCTTGGCTGAAGTGGTGGTGACACCGAAGATACAGAAATAACTAGAGCTAAACCTTTCAACATTACAATACAATACACCACCAGTCGTGTGGAGAATGGATCTTCATGTTTGTTGACATGACTTGTATGTACATAATCATGGTCCTAACTAACACGTAATCTACATACATGTGGGTCCATTAGGTATTTCATGGAAAGCATTTATGCTTCGTCTCATGAGTAAATTAGGAGCTACCTCAGTTCAGTGTAGGTTTTCAGGTGGCTACAACAGGTCAGTACTTGTGTTCAGGTGACTACAACAGGTCAGTGCTTGTGTTCAGGTGGCTACAACATGTCAGTGCTTGTGTTCAAGTGGCTACAACAAGTCAGTACTTGTGTTCAGGTGGCTACAACAGGTCGGTGCTTGTGTTCAGGTGGCTAGAACAGGTCAGTGTTTGTGTTCAGGTGGCTACCATAAATCAGCATATGTGTTCCTGTGGCTACAATATGTTGGTGCTTGTGTTCATATATGTAAAACCTACCTATGAATCAAATTTATATTGTTCCAGCTAGCTTTCTTATCCCGATAGTCATTTTTTCAAATACCTTGTCAATTTGGTGTTGTCAGTAATATGTGCCTGGTACTGGTCATTTCTTGGGGGTGGGGGCTGTTGGTGGATTTGAGGGGACCACAAACATTTGAACCCTTCTTGAGGGGAGCATCAAAATAATGTCACTCCTTTTCAGCAACAAAGCCTGCATGCAACTATAGGTCAAAGGGGTTGGCTGCAGTGGGCTCTTTACTGTCTTGGGGGGAACTGAAGAAATTTTGACCCCTCTTGCCAGGGAGGCCTGTTGTTTAAAAAATTACCACTGCCTTAAACGGTGTACGGTGTCTAGGCCCTGAGGAAGATAGGCCCCCTGACATTCAGCCACCTGATCTTCAGCCCCCTGATCTTCAGCCCTCCGGATTTTTGGCCCCCTGATGATAGGCCCTCCTGATCTTAGGCCCTCCTGAAGATAGGCCATGTGTCCAACGTCCAAATTCAAACATACAACCACCAAAAGCAGGTTATGAATTGATGAAAGAGAAACCTACTTTTGAAACACCCAATAACCCAACACCCGACCAGGTTATGAAACCCACATGTTTTGGTATATGTCTGGCTATTCAAACACCTGATAACCCAACACCCGACCAGGTTATGAAACCAAGACATTTGGGTACATTTCTGGCTATTCAAACACCTGATAACCCAACACCCGACCAGGTTATGAAACCAACACGTTTTGGTATATGTCTGGCTATTTAAACACCCGATAACCAAACACCCGACCAGGTTATGAAACCCACATGTTTTGGTATATTTAACCAATAATATATGGATAACGGGCACACGAGGGGATGTATACCTATAGAATAGGTATACTTCCCCGAGTGTGCCCGTTATCCATATATTATTAGGTTTATTATACGATTTTTCAACTCAAATGTGATTAATTACCTTAAATTCGTCCTAATTTGGCCATTTTGAAGGGTATATAGGTAGACTAGATCGAGCAAGGTGGGCGCCATGTTGTGGAAATCTTCAGTAGGGGAGGTGAGGAAGAAGAAGCTAGGCGAGGGGATCGGTTATTATTTCAAATGCAAGATACCCTCAGTGTTAACGTATAGGAGTGTACTCACGCCGCGTGACCTGCTGGTTTAAAAACTAACCGCTCCCTGATAGACCGGAACATAGCCAGCGTTTCCCTCCTCATTTACCACGGCCGGATAGGCATGGGCGCTAGAGGCTTTGTCTCACACACCAGGGATCCCCGGATCGAATCTTGGTGGAAACGTACCAAACGTACCAATTCTAAAGTGCCTTTATTTATGTGAAAAAAAGTCCCTAGAATCATTTTAACGAATAGATAAGTAAAGTCCAACTACTACCTTTATAGTAAAAAAAATTATTTAAAAAAATTGATTTTAGGAGAAGTTATAACAAAAAGGGTAAAAATTGCCGTATCTCTGTTAATATAAGGGCTAGAGGGCTGGGAATGTGTCTGTAGACTTCTTGTTTTACCCCCTCGTTTGGTATAGCCGGCACGGTCTAGTGGATAGGGCATCAGACTTGTAGTCTTGCGGCCCCGGGTTCGATCCTACAACGAATCGCAGGGTTTTAACTCTAAATATTCCCCTCAATCGTGCTGTTATCGTGTGATAACAGAACTGTGTTATCCAAAAAAAGCACGATCAGAGCCCCAATCGTATAATAAGTCTAGCTATTCAAACACCTGATAACCCAACACCCGACCAGGTTATGAAACCAAGACATTTTGGTGCATTTCTGGCTATTCAAACACCTGATAACCCAACACCCGACCAGGTTATGAAACCAACACGTTTTGGTATATGTCTGGCTATTCAAACACCCAATAACCAAACACCCGACCAGGTTATGAAACCAACACGTTTTAGTATATGTCTGGCTATTCAAACACCTGATAACCCAACACCCGACCAGGTTATGAAACCAAGACGTTTTGGTGCATTTCTGGCTATTCAAACACCCAATAACCCAACACCCAACCAGGTTATGAAACCAAGACATTTTGGTGCATTTCTGGCTATTCAAACACCCAGTAACCCAACACCCGACCAGGTTATGAAACCCGTCCATGTGACTACCAAACACCCGGCCATGTGCCTACCAAACACCCGATCATGTGCCTACCAAACACCCGACCATGTGACTACCAAACACCCGACCATGTGCCTACCAAACACCCGACCATGTGCCTACCAAACACCCGACCATGTATCTATACCAAACACCCGACCATGATCGGGTGCTGGGTGGTAGTATGTTAGATAGGTGTTCGGGTGTTGGGTGGTCGGGTGTTGGGTGGTCGGGTGTTTGGTAGGTGATCGGGTGTTGGGTGGTCGGGTGTTTAATTGGTGATTGGGTGTTGGGTGGTCAGACGGATAGGTTATCGGGTGTTGGGTGGTCGGGTGTATAATTGGTGATCGGGTGTTGGGTGGTCAGATGTTGGATAGGTGACTGGGTGTTGGGTGGTCGGGTGTTGGGTGGTTAGATGTTGGATAGGTGTTCGGACGTTCGGTAGGTGATCGGGTGTTGGGTGGTCGGGTGTTTAATTGGTGATCGGGTGTTGGGTGGTCAGACATTGGATAGGTGATTAGGTGTTGGGTGATTGGGTGTTGGGTGATTGGGTGTTGGGTGGTCGGGTGTTGGGTGATCGGGTGTTTGGGTGTTTGATAGGTGCTCGGGTGTTGGGTGGTCGGACGTTGGGTAGGTGTTGGGACATTGGGTAGGTGGTCGGGTGTTGGGTGGTTGGACGTTGGGTAGGTGTTTGGACACTGGGTAGGTGATCCGGTGTTGGGTGGTTAGACGTTGGGTAGGTGTTCAGGTGTGAGGTGTTTGGAGGTTACTATAACCTGCCTTAGACATTAAACTGTTGGATGTTAGGTACACGGTCGTTTGAATGGTATATCAAGTCATAACCTGCACAAAAATGGCCTAAATTCCGGGGGGCCTAAAATCAGGGTGCCTAACATCAGGGGGCCGAAATTCCTCAGGGCTTATCGTAAGGGGGCAAAACTTCCTCAGGGCCGACCTTCAGGGGGCCAAAATTCTTCAGGGCCTAGAATCCTAGTACCGCCTTAAACAGCTGTAGTTCTCCTGTTGTGAAATATATGTTTACATAGATAGGCTGGCATCCCGGTGTGACTAGACATGCTTCTGCTAATGGTAGGTCACAAGATGTGTAGACTATTTTGGTAAAGCGGCTAGTCTCTTTGTAGCGAGAAGGAGACTTCCCAGATAATAATGGATCTGCTTAAACTCTTCTAACCAGATTCACTACACATGCAATATCCTTGAGTCTATACTGTCCTTGATAGATCAACAATTTTGTATTAATTTGAAAAACATATTGATTGGGTGAAAGGGGTACCCAACTCATATTTAGACATTATTTAGACAGGATTCATCACAAATAGGATATGATGATTCATTTTAAGACCGAACACATATCGTTAGGCAGGCGCACGATACAGTTTCTATAAATAGACTATGCCAAAATCAAAATAGAATTTATATGAACTGGGAGGACTCAAGATGAAATTGGAGTGACATATGGGCCTAGAGAATGGAAATAGATGAAAGGATGTAAAAGTGTACCCATTTATAACAAGATAGCAAATTAACTATTCATGTTTCAAACCTTTGATCATCACAGAGCATTAGATAAACGACGATGGAACCGTTAAGATACACACAAACAGATAAGAATGGCCATCAAAAAGAAATCAATGATGAAAAAAGTATGGACGAGAAGGATAATGCAGGAAGGTTGAATTTAGCTAGGCTTGTCATCATTTGTTTATCATTTCTGTCAATGGTAAGTTGGTGAATTTTATTACTCTATTTCATTAAAAGAAACTAACATCTTTTATACAATTTGAATAATATTTGGAAATGCTATTTCAGGACACCACAGTACACATCTATACAGCCTTGTACATTGCTTAAATCCTTGATATAAATTATGATACATGTAATATTTAATACACAGCAATTCTTTTAGGGAATGACCAATGCCTTGCTAGGAAATACTGCACCATATTTACTGGACAAACTTGAAGTTGCCTTTGCTGAATATGGACAATTTCTTGCTGCGAGGAATATTGGAAGGGTTGTTGGAACCCTCTTAGGAGGAATAATGTAATCATGAAATATTTCCCTTTCCACATGTCATATCGAGATATCAATTACTTAAAGCTTAAAACTGCATTTCTACGCTGTATCTATTTAATGTCACTCTTTAGCACTGTTTTAGATAATAAATGAATGGTAGTGTATGGTTCCCCAGTAATATCTGGGTAGTATGCATGTATTTTACTTTGTTCTTTCTCATTCATACTTTGAAAAGAATAAAGCCTCAAAACCGTTACATTTTCATTATTCTTACCATTTCTTTTGCAGATTGTTCATAATTCCAAATTATTCAGACTGGATAGCTGCATTTTTCCTCATAATGGAAGGTTCCACCTTAGTTACTATTCCCTGGATTCAAACACGGGAGCTAATGACCTTAGGCTTCTTCATGCATGGAATACCCCATGGCCTTCTTATGCCAGGTAAGAACTGTGGCCTTCTGTGAGTGATGTTCCATACAAAACTTAATGTGACTTAAGTATGAGTTGCTCTGTGCACTTCAGACCCATCATTTGCAGGAGCAGAGTAGGAGCAGAGTATCAAAAGAAGGAAGGGGTAGTGTAGTCCCAATCCATTAAATTTGTGCCATATTAGGCTAAGGGTTGGGTTGTTTTGATTTAGATTTTAACAGCAAGTTTTTTTCTATATATCATTACGTTTGCAATGTGGTTCAGTTTGCACTAAATATTGGCTTGATCAAGATCCTAGCTAAATGGTAGTGCATGCTCTGGTGAAGCTTCTGGAGTAACCTGATCCAGTCGCTCACTCAGTTATTACAGATTAGCTTTCTTACAATAACAAAGATTTGTTGAATCTACATGTCATCTTTAGGGAGTGGTGATTTTTTTAACAACATGGAGGGGGCCACTAGATTTTTGAGCAAGCGGGTCAACATGTTTTTTGTCCCTCCCATGGCAAAGCAAGGCAGCTCAAAATTGAGCTTTGCTGAACCCTTTTAGCTATAGTAACCCGCTGGCTTTTTCACTAAAAGTGGGTACAAATCTTTTTGATACCCCCCTTCAAGGGGTCCAAACTTTTTGATCCCCATCCCCAAATCCACCACCAACACCCCTGTTGACCACTCCCTTAGGCAAACACCTCCTCTTAGCTTTCAGATTGATTACCATGAACATTGCGGGAAGGAGAGCTGGAGCAGCTCTAGTTCTAATTAACACGATGCCAAGTGTGGGATCATCAATAACACCCTTCATAGTGGATGCCTTTATTACTGCACCAGTTATTGGAGTAAACAACCTGACAATAATACTTTCCAATGATACCATTGGCACACCTTTAAACAATAGCACAGCCCTAAACGGTGTGAGCATCCATGAAAATACTGTTGAGATCGTAACCAATATATCAGACTCTTTCTTTGTAAATTCTATAGAGGCTTCCATTGAATACCCCTATGGGATTATTGCTGGTACGTATATCTGCTACGCCATTCTATTTCCAATTGTATGGTGGTTAACCAACAATGTTAAAAAAGCACATGATGTAGAAATGAAATACCCAACCATCAGAAATTGGGTAAATAATTTATCTCCGATTCCTTGTGATACTGGCAAAATTACATTTGTTGTAGTTTTTGTCTTCTTTATTGCTTTCATATCCAATGGCAATGGTTTAGTAGATGCAATGCGTAGATACATGTATTCCTATGTCTTAGAGGGACCTCCTACATTTTCTCCAACAGATGCTGCAATAATAACTTCGGCATCTTCAGCTAGCAATATTGTAGGGCACATGGTAAACATTTTCTGCTGTTATCTATGGAATACAGAAGTAGTGTTTGTCATCAATCTCATTATGTCAATTATTGCGATAATAGCAGCAGTGGTGTGGGGAAATAGTGGGAAGTATGTTCTCATCACTATTACATGTGTAATGTCCTCTTTTTTATCATCACTTACCTCACTTGGTATAGCAGTAGGTCATCACCATATGACACTAACTGTGGGCCTCATTACAACTCTGCATCTAACAATGTATATCTTTGATGCATTCTATGATTGGCTGATGGGTTATCTGATAGATGTGTATGATATATCATTATACTTCAATGTACTCCTAGGTGGCTTCTTGGTATCTTCTCTTTTGTTTGTCATATATCGAAGCTTAGTAATAATTAAAGTCAGGTACACTACTCAATATGATAACTTAAATTCTAGTTAAGCTACTTCATTTATCAAATACACATTGTATTTATCATGGGTAGTAATCCATTTTATATTAATTAAAGCCACGTAAAGTGGGCCATTCCCACTAGCTTGCCGCATGTACACTAGTCTCAAATAATAAAATGGTGAAAAAAAGGTCATGGGTTCAGAAGTCACTGAAGGGTCATTTAAAGGGGTTTTACAGAAGTTAGTACTAATAACACAATGACATACATATCACATTGAATGCGTTATCAAATATAAGCATTGCTGTCATTGTGGAGGAAGTCTCTCTAGCATTAATGGTGAATATATAGTTTATCTTTACATGTTTATGGAAGTTTCATCTGTGAACTTTAATCATGTGTATGTTAGCAGTGTAACATGTAGCCTATACCTATGATATGTTGAGAGTTAACTCCATTCTATGCATGCATTGGCATAGCATAGGGGATGAGGGCATATTGTAAGTATTGCCTCAACAAAGACTTATAGGCAAATACATAGGTCCATTACTGTATTGTACACACATGCTCTACAACACAGTTCTCAATATGATGATATTGGCCAAGATGTCTTTAGCATAAAAAAATCAACTTTGTCCTGTGGTATATAGATGTATGGCATGATATGGTAATGGAGGTAGCAGTATATTTATAGGATATAGCAACACAACATCTATGCAAAGAAAGAAGCATGCTTATAGTTTATTTCTTCAGATTACTTGTCAGCTATGTAGACAAGTTATCGCTAGTTTACCATCACTTCTATATGTAAAATTATAGTCTGACTGTATATATCAAAAGTTTCAACTTACAATTCATTCATATTGTGCTAGAATAACATTTATGACCAATAAAGACTTCTGAAATTGAAATTGAAATTGAATTGAGTAGCAAACATATAGTATAAATACCACACTATGCAATTTCCAGCAGACCAGACCTGACAGTCTTACCAAAATTTTCTGGCTGGTCTCATAGAGTTGTGCATGCCAAACTCTTTTGGGTCTAATTGGGCGGGATCTAGATCGGACCACATTTGGTCAGGGGACTTCATATGTTTAAAGGCCCAGATCTCGGTACCCCTCCAGCGACTGTCAGAATGTGGCCGGGACAGCTACTCAGCCCTATTTAAAGGAGCGCGGGGGGGGGGGGGGGGGGGTTCAGCAGTTCCTAGTGGCGACTCGGCCCGACGGGGGCTGATTGACCTGAAGGGTTGTGGGTGTGGTATCGGATGTTGTTGTAGGAAGAATGGAAAGGGCGGAGCTAAGCATTTGAATATCCTGGCCAACTCAGCATTTTACCGTATTAGGCGTAATAAGCACCCGTGGAATTTGAGCTTTTCTTCTAGTCTAAAAATGCCCAAAAAAGTGGGACGCTTATTAGGGGGTGGCGCTTATTACGTTGAATAAGGTATTTAGTGTCATCCGAAATGAATGCAACATAGCTTTAAAATATATGTACAATATATTGTCATCCTTCTCTTGTAAGTGCAATTAAGTTTTGTGGTAGATTTTTTATTTTATCACGTATACATAAACCAAGATGTGCTTAATAATCAACAACATCAACTGAGGATCCCCTTTTCATTGGCATAACATATAAACACATGTTTGTAAGCTGTGACTTGACAAAGGCATAAGCTGACCCTCACTAAAATGGCCCTTGACCCAGCTATGATAGTCCAGCAGTGCCTGACCCTTGTAGCAGAGTGCTGCTGCCCATATTTGTCTCAGTGCTGCTGTCTGTAACATCAGAAAGATATCACTTCAGGAGTCACCCACGCAATGTCATGGATCTGAGGATCATGAGCTGACTCGGCTCTCCATCCTTCTGAGGTCAGTAAGATGAAAAGCACCAGAGATTTAACTCACCATTTTAATTAAACAGGAGGAATGGACAAAGCATAAACATGTAGTGACACCTCCATGACAAAAACAAGGGAAAAAATAGTCATAGTAACAGCTTTTAAAATGCCTCTTGTACTCTTCACATCACTACTTGTATCGCTACCCCAAACCTGCCTCTTCACATCAGTACTTGTATTGCTACCCCAGACCTGCCTTTTCACATCAGAAGTTGCATAACTGCCCCAAACCTGCCTTTTCACATCAGAAGTTGTATCACTGCCTCAAACCTGCCTCTTCACATCAGTACTTGTATTACTACCCCAAACCTGCCTCTTCACTCACATCGGAACTTGTATCACTGCCCCAAACCTGCCTCTTCATACCAGAACATATACCTCCGCCCCAAGCACAGATGTATTTCTCAGTAATCGGGCTGTACTGTTTCTTAGATAGAAAGCAGAATTACTTGTGTTTGGAAACTTATGATATCATGTGCATTGACATATGATATTGGAGAAAAAAAGGAGGCTGTAGAAAGTCTTAATGCTCTCAGCAAAAATACGTCAGATGCAGAGTGGGACAGTAATGAAACATATTATCTGCTTGGACAGCGAGGTATAGTCCAGACCAGACAATTTGGTGAAGCCGCCAAAGAGAAGGTTAATTGATAAAACTGTAGGGGGTTATTAGCTGAATGTCCAATGTCGGCCATAAATGACCATCCTGAACTCCAGTGTGTGTCCTTAACTCTTCGGAAGTGGTATATCAACATAACCTTAATGGCATTTTGAAGGACCTGTTAAACTAGTGTTGTAAGATGGTACCTAATGATAATGCATTAACACCAATCAAGGGCATGACAACCTCTCAGTGGGGAATTTTGCCAAATTTTCTGGTCTTGATGAGGATTGAAATGGCAGCTCAAGTGTTGCAGAGACAATATCTGAACCATCAAAGATACGTCAGTGTCAGATTTAGCGTATCCCAAAGGGCAAACTAGGGGCTACGATAATCAGACAATAAAATCTGTCACCTGAGTAGAATAAGTTGATGTCAATATTGTTGTAGGGGTTTCATCTTCTCACTGCATGAGTGTTTGCATTTAAGGAAATTTATGATGCCTTGAAGAAAACACTTCAAGCAGCTTTATGTTCAGTACTGCCATGTAAATGTCAGGGAAAGGTCATAATTGCATTTAGATGGTTCAAATGGAATTTACTGGAATTAGATTGTTCCTTTAAGCATATTTGATTAACTGAAATGCAAAAATTCATGCAATGTCTGCCATGATTATTGTAGGAATCAGACATGAATAACAGGGTGAGTATCCCTCGTGTTGGACCTCTATGTAGTAAACCCACATGGTCTGGAAATGTGAGAGACCCATTTAGGTTTCCCTTATCAGGTAGGAGTGGCATCTATCAGCCTGTGTAAGGCTGCCTGCCTCTTACACACCCCTCCCTGCCCCACCCCACGTCTGTGCTGCTACACTCAGCTGTCAGCTTGTCTCACCGCTACCTGCACATCTACACTCCCTCACCTCCTCCCTCCTCTTTATCCCCTCCACCACATTTATCTTCCCTCTACCTGCCCATTTATTTGCATGTTCTTGTGTAGGTTCTGTGGTAGTTTCACCCCAAGTCGGCCACCTCTCTCTTGGGAGGACAACAGTCAGTAATATGTTAAATGTGCACTTGTATCTCGTAGAATTATATAGATTTTTACCAGTTTGTATTGTTAGTTTAAGATCATATTGGTTTTTACCCACCCTGGAGGGGGGTGGGGGTGGCCGACTTGAGGTTATGGCCGACTTGGGGTGAACCTACCCTAGGATTTACAGATATACAAGCACCCTTGATGCCCCTTTGATATGTGGAAGTGGCGGCTATCACTAGTTGTAAGGCTGCCCAAGTGTCACAGTCCTCCTGTTGGCTTAGTCTCACCAAATTGATCCAAGTTGAACGTCTATGACCGGCTGCAATATATGACCGGGTGCCATCTATGACTGGCATGAAAGAAAATGGCTTATTTAGGGCAAAAATTAAAATAAAATAAGTAATATAAAGTGCTAATATATCCACTAATTTTTCCGGCCATTTCTGTGTTCATTCGTCCTAAATAGGGCGGTTTTTTTACATGTTGGTGATAAATTGCACCTGGTCATAGACTGCACCCGGCCATAGATTGCACCTGGTCATAGACGCACGTGGAGACGAACTTGCGGAGTCACTATAGACGACGCCCATCCTGTGTGTAATCTTAAAATCGCCACTTCTGGCAAAATCTTAACCAGTTTCCAGGTGATATCTATCCTCTAGATGGCACCACCTTAAGTTTGTAACATTGCTGTATATGTCGGGGGCTCCGCCCCCACACCCCTTTTACTTTCCCTCTTTTTCTTTTCTTTTTCTGGAATAAGATTACGCCAGAAGTTGCGATTTTAAGATTACGCATAGAATGGGCGGCGTCTAGTGGGCGGCGTCCAGGTTCGTCCCTTGTTGCATCATAGACTTTCAACTTGGATTGATTTGGTGAGACACAGCCTGTTACTCCTACCCCTGCCGTAGCGATCTCTCCCCTCCATATATATCCCACTGTAGGCTTCTCCTCCATCTAGCTCCTGGTATACAGCATACGGCATAAAGAGGAGAGAAAAGGGCAAATCAAGGGATAGATAGAGTGTAATTTAAGGCTGTGTCTCATGAGTTTGTAACAATTGAAACATCTTTGACCGGGTGTCGTCTTTGACCTGTGTCGGCTTTGACCGGTGTAGTCTTTGACCAGCAAGTTTTAAAATGGCTGAAATGGGAGCTATGTACACAGAAATGCCTGGAAGTTTGAATTATATAGTGTTAAAATATCCATTAACCTTTTCATGAGAAATAAGGGAAACTTACTGAAGGCAGGTCAAGTTTCAGCAGGATAGAGCAAGGAAAAGCAAAGCTATGTAGAGTAGAGCAGGACAGTGCAAGGCAGAGTAAGGCAGAACAAAGTAATGGAGAGTAGAGCAAGGCAGGGTAAGGTGGAGCTGAGTAATGTAGAGCAGAACATGGCAGAGCAGAGTAATGTAGAGTATGGTAGGGTAGATCAAGGCAGACTAAGGCAGGGGCAAAATAATGTAGAGCAGGGCAGGGCAGGGCAGGGCAGAGCAGAGCAGAGCAAGCAGAGTAGTGTAGAGTATAGCAGGGTAGATCACGGCAGAATAAGGCAGAGCAAAATAATGTAGATTAGAACAAGGCAGAGCAAAACAGAGTAAGACAGATCAGAGTAATGTAGAGGAGAGAAGGGCAGAGCAGTGTAATGGCTAGGATAAGGCAGGGCAGGGCACAGGCTAGGATAACCCAGCTAACAAAAAAACGTTTTTTTACGTCAAGATAACGTTCTAAAACTGTATATAACGTTATGCCATAGTGAGGAGCCTTAGAGAAACGTTATATAACGTTAAATGATGTTACAAAATGTTGTATAACGTTTTTTGTTTTACTGGGAAGGCAGGGCAATGAACATGCTAGTGTAGTGGTCCAGCGAAAATGGATTTTTGGTTTCACCCTGGGACCTCCCACATCCGGAGTGAGCGTCATAACCACTTGACCACGAAACCTGGCCTGCCATTCTCGCCTTACACATACATCTGGATTGGTGGGTATGAGGGGGAACAGTGATTACCCCAGGTGGCTAAGCCAGGGCACAGGGGCAGATGTGGGATCGATCTGTTCCCCTACACTAGGATAAGGCAGGCCAGGTGACAGGATAGGATAAGGCAGGCCAGGGGACAAGCTAGGATAAGGCAGGGCAGGGGACAGGCTAGGATAAAGCAGGGCAAGGACAGGTTAGGATAAGGTAGGGCAGGGGACAGGCTAGGATAAGGCAGGGCAGGGAACAGACTAAGATAAGGTAGGGTAGGTGACAGGCTCCTGTGTAGGCCTATTATGCTCTGTCAGTCTAGACATACACTTTTCATGTATTTCTATAATATCAAAATTTCAACAAAATACCATGATTACTCTATCAAACATGAGAATGCATGCACCCTATAACTATCTTTGTCATAGTCAACTGTAACATAACATATAACGAGCAGGGATATCCATAGAACAGTGGTTTAGGAGAGGATGTGCCTACCTGAAGTCCATGGACCATTCAATTTTGAATCCTAACTGTTTCCTGTGCACACATTCCTGAAACATCATCAATTTGTGTGATCCACATATAGTCACTCCTGACTCTCTTTATGACTAATATGTGACTTACATATGTAATCATCTGACTACGGGGATCAAAATATGATGGTAGGCTATAGTCAGTACTGACTATAGGTTTTATTGTCAGTGCAGATAATAAATTTCTTTCCCATCACTGCAAGCATCACCAAAATAACGTTATATAAAGTTTTAAAACGTTATTTTGACGTAAAATAACGTTTTGTTGTTAGCTGGGTTAGACAATGGACTGGACGAAAAATGCATGTCTAAAACTGTCACAAATTCTCAATCTATCAATCACAAAATGTAAATTTGGTTCTAGAAGAGCCTGCAACACCTTGTGTGGTTTAAACTTCAGCAGAAATATGGCCTTGATTGTGGAAGGTGTCTGTTATCTGGGGCCAAATGTTGCAGCATGAAATGCTGCCCTACCCCCAGCACCATTCTGGTAGCGGGTGTAACCAGCTGTACACACAGTGGTCTTTGTCTGCAGACCTATTGCCAATAAGCTGCAGGCCAAATGGGTCCCTTCACATTGACTAGAATACAGGACACTATTAAAGATCCCTCTGAACACTCGCTTTGTCAGGGTAGTATCGTGGGCAATACACCATGCAGTGTAACTTGAACCTTTATTTCCCCACCTAGTTTCCATGTTGCCATGGTAACAGATTCAGATTAAAGCCAATGTGACCGAAGTGTAATATCATAAGTTGATGAAAGCCTTCCCTGCCCTTTGTAATCCAGTTATTGTAATAGAAATTTTTCTATTAAATGCAGTTGTCAGTCAATCCGATAGGAGTGATTATTTATCACACAGTATTTCTGCTATACCCTTTTGCTGGTGTTATTGATGGTCCACTTAATCTGTTATTGGCTATTTCTCACTTCCTTTCTATCTAATTCTTACATTAATATCAAAAGCGTGATTCTCATCTGAAACATGCATGGTTTATGTTACATTGATTCATTACAATTGAATCTCAAGGTGTCAATGTTTTTATTGTAACCAAAATTAGAAAATTGCTGATGCAATCTAAATAATTAGATACCTGAGCACTCAATGATATCGACTCCGCCCTTTGTGCCTTATTCCAACATAATATATATTTAATATGATAAGAGTTATGGCATTACATGTGTGTATAAACAATCGAATTTGAAACCCTCCACTAAGATAAAAAAATATATATATATAAAACTTGCCTTTTTTGGAGAACTGGTGCTATAACAGGCTACTCTGGTATGCATATTCACGATCTTAATGTTTTAAATTGGTCTCTGTAAACAAACTACCAAGAGCGTCCCACATAGTGACCCAGAACCTGGTCAGAAAAACAGGGGAAAACAGGAAAAACACTGAAAGAGAAGACCTGCTCAAACAACCAGTGGCAGTTTTAATGTCCCTGTTGAAATTAAAGACATCGCCATTATGCCTCACTGATGATTTGGTGGCGCTTCTCAATACGAAGCTTAAATTATGCTCTCTGTAGATAAACTAAGTAGCAGGAGTAAGGGGGTGTGGTAGACTTTGGTCCCTATGCTGAGCCTATGGGAGGAGCGCGTCACGAAGCACTGGAGCGTTAAAGATGTGTTCACTCAAGCATGTCACTGTAGTCACCCCCTGACCCAGTTAATATATGCATATATGCATACATCTAGGGTAGTCATGAATATGCATAGCATCAATGTAAGTGTCACATGGGTCTACGTGTGTGATTGTGTGTGTGTGTGTGTGTGTGTGTGTGTGTGTGTGCGTGTGTGTGTGTGTGTACGTGTGCGTGTGTGTAGGTGTGCATGTATATCTGTCGGGGTCTCTATATGCTATACTATGTATTTTATGATTATATAATATGATGAAAGCATAATGTGAGCAGTTATTGTACAACGTTATACTTTTATTCCTCATCATAAAATGTAGTTTACTTTCAATAACTCAAGTTTAGTTATATCAAGAAATGGTGTATACCGGCATCATAATGTATTCATAATGTATTCATCATAGTAACATGCATATCAATCATATAGTATCTACTACTCTACTTTAATATGCCTCATATGAAATAATAACTGATCTCAATCTAACTGAACCTAACTGAACTTTACTCGTATTATTTAAACGGTATTCATGCCCACGGATAGTAACATGCATATCAATCATATAGTATCTACTACCCTACTTTAGTATGCCTCATATGAAATAAAATCTGATCTCAATCAAACTGAACCTTACTAATCTTTACTCCTATTATTTAAATGGTATTAATGCTAACACAATCAGCTAATATATATCCATACATAGTTACATTGCTATATATATATATATATATATATATATATATGTGTGTATATATATATATATATATATATATATATATATATATATATATATGTATATATACCCCTACATGGCTAAGGTACCTGTCTATTTGAAGCACATACACGGGTGTACAGAAACACATGTCAATAATACATCAGACACAACATATTCAATTATTTTTTATTTTTTCTTTTCTTGGGTACATATTCCTGCAATTTGATCACCCTTCCTCGCAATTGTCTATAACCAAACAGACCAGCTTTTTTCAGTGATTCGTGGTACTGTGATACGTCACTGAACATGGATAAATCTGGTGACGTCAGGTATCTACGTAGATCCGTTTCACCACCCCGGGGTGTGGAACACACGGGGTCTAGTCCATTTACAACCATGTCGTCGCCTGTTAAATTCAGAGATACGGCTCGCTCCAGCTCTCTATTGTCAGTCACATGTCCCAACCCCAGAGTACCGAAACCAATGTTGACTCCAGGGGTATCAAGTTTTTTCTGTTTCCTGGGGTACCAGGGGGTAAAGGTTAAGTTGGCGCGCGGGGTCTTGATACCACTTAGAGTAGTGTTGGCACTGTCCTCGCTAGTGCTTTTACCAGCCGGTGATCTGTTGGGAATAGTATACATTCATGTTTACTTCAGTACCGCAGCTGACCATTACTGGACAATAATATTCTTTATCACCATGCTCACCACCCAGCATCTATATGTGCTGAACTCAGTTTGACCCCTCATATACCACCTGAAATATCCAGCCTCTAAAAGCACAGGCAATGTATTCCCACGCATATCTAAAAAAGAATGCTTTACACACTGTATTGTGTTTTGTCTTTTGAACTCCCTATGAACTTTTACTGCCAAATGCCATCCACAAGTTAACCCTTTTACCACAACACAACGTTTTATTCTACCATGCCCTTACCAGCCATCCTGATACACCAACATAATTATTGTGAGTTATCCCCACACAGAGATACATTTACCCACCGTCACAGCGAAACACGATATTTTATCTTATTCATATACTGGAGGGAAATAAAAAAAGGTACTTACAACCATATAGGATGTATGTTATCCAGTATTGGTAGATAGGACGCATCACCAGGACTGTTTATACTGTGCTCTGCATTTGCACCTCTACACCCGCTGAAAATACAGTTTAATACACCATATTAAATTTATTATGTCATAATTACAGGGCCTAATTTTCAATTTTATTTATCATATAGCCATATTTCATTTTTCTACATAGCATACCTTTTAATATTTGATCCTAGGGTTAGTTTACATGCCATGCTTTCTATAGTTAGCAACCATCTTCACTTACATGCATTCTGGAAGCATTCTAGTCCCCATTTTAGGAACACGCCCCATTCTTGATATATTACCTGGGGGCGGTGCAGGAGGATGATTTGCAGCAGCACAGTGGTCCCGTATTTTTCTCCCGATGCATAATGCGATGACGAAAATCAGAATCATGGCAAGAAACACAACCACAATCACATACACTATTGTCTTATCATGAGTGGTAGAGACAGCCTCTTTATCCTCCACCACAATGGAACCATTTATTTTCAGCCCAGACGCAGTGTCGGTGGTGATGTTTTCAGTTTCATCCATGTCATTGGCTGTTGTGGTTACATGAGCCGGGGTTGATACTGTAGTTACAACGTAACCGGGTACAGAATCCTCCGTTCGGTGATCCATCTCTGCATGAATTTTAATAGTAATCCCTGATGTCTTACTATGTGACACACCCGCGGTACCCATCACTGGTGCAGTTGTACCCCGGGGGGTCCGTATGACCGTATGGGTTACCTCAGATTGTAATGTGTCATTACTTTCATCATCCTGTTTAAATGACGCCTTTTGTTTCACAGGCGAGTGAGTGGGGGTCTTTCTCATTACTGTTTTGCATGAATCCTGTATTACCCACCGGGGTATTATGGCATCACACTGTTTTGGATTATTTCTCACATCCAACACCTCATATGTACGACTTGTCACCACTGATCTTATGTAATTGTATCTAATATAGAGTTTAGTATACCCTTTTAGTGCAGGGCTGAATTCCGGTATTTTCGTGAGGTATTGACCATTGCACATAATGGTCGATGTCTCGGGGAAACATGTGCACCGACGACCGGGCCCACAGTTGAACACGGCCTGAGCAGAGCTGCATAAAAAATACACCACAGCTAGCTTCCACCCCAGCATGATCCCGACTTTCTTGATATCCTGTATAATCAATATCCTGTATTAGTTCTCCAATCAAACACTGCTAATATCCGTCACGACTGTAGCAATGTGTCCTGAACTGTGTTCTGACTGCGACAGGAAACGGTGCCGCCAAAACCCCGTCATCAAGATCCTGACCCAGCCTCTTTTTAATTAGACTTGAACAGGTCATATATCTTTTCAATATATATTACAGCATGGTATATCAATCAATAGGCATCTTTTTTACCCCAACCACATCACATGTCAAAGCCCTCATACCCGACAGGGCAAAACCCCGTGCTATGCATATAACACGCTGCGTACCCCTGAGTCACAATGCACCCACCCCAATACACCCCGGTTACCCCATTGTATTCACTAAGTCACGGTATATACCCACAAACACATGGTAAACAACCTGTTACAACACAGTCAATCTACCCCATACAGTATTAGGGTAAAACACCACACCCCCATTACATATGGGGTGTACCCCATTCCCTACAAACATACCCCATCACTTTATTCTGTTTTACACTTTGAATATAGACTTGGTGCAACACTATTATTTGACCCCGATTTGTAAGGTCACAGAGAAGGAGATTTTATAACGTAACGTCTCCCCACACAGTTAAATAACGTTAGAATGTCATATACATCACAGCTATCTCACGCGTTGATGGGGTTCTCACACACAGCGTCTCGGACGGTCACTCTCCCAGCGGAGTCATTAAATGGGTGCCTATTGTAAACAGTGGGGGTACTGTGAGTAAAACCATATGGCGTGGTGGGGGGAGACTGTACTCAGTGCAGACGACCCACACGGCGGGGTGCAAGTGGTGGGGAGTTGGGGGGTGTGTGCACCCAATGTGCGGGGCGGGTGGGGTGGGTGGGTGGGTGGGGAGGGGTGGCCCTACCCCAGCGGGTATATAAAAAAGCTGAGGATGCATCCTAGCAGCACAGAATCGTTCAGCATTCATCACACCTGTGTTAATGCTGGTATATTTCTGGGTAGCTTTTCATTTTGCTTCACATATCTACAACGCAGCCATGCCGAAAACTAAGGTGAGTTTCCCCACATACTTTATTTTCTGTATATTATATTAATCTATATCAAGTTATATTTTACCACAGCTTAATATGTATCTGCCTGTTATGTAATATATGCTATATCATACATATGAAATTTTAATTGATGAATTGTGATGAATACTTTCATATACCATGTATTAATATTTTCCTCCTTTTACTTTTTTGCCTAGACAGTCCCGAGGAAGAGGGTGAGGAAGACCTCTGCTGCTGGTATAAATGGTGACTTAACTCCACCCACCCCATCAACCTCACCCACACCGTACGGTGCCACACCGCCTGCTTCTCAGCACACGTCAGACCAGACATCCTCCACCATCAACTCACTGAAGTGGTTACAACAGTCATTTGTGGGTGGGGATTCCTCTTCAGAGGATGAGGATTTTGTCCTCCCACCCAGCATAACACGTAGGAAGGCGCAACCACTACGTGAAGAGTCAACCCCTGAACGACCCACCAGTGCCGCGGGTGGCAGCACAACCCCCACAACACCTGTCCTAGCCCCTTTCACAACCCCATCCCCTCGGCGTCGGCTGGAGGAGGGGTACTCTACTCCTCCAGGGCGTAGAGGTGTGAAAAGGGATGAGGAGGTAACTTGCTGGTTGGATGGCGAATTCATGAGACGTGGGGTGCAGAGAGACAAAAGGTAATTTATTTTTACTGATATTGGGAGCCTGCATAATATCACTGTGGTACCAGACACAAAGGAGAGATGGCGCCACTATACAATTATATGATCTTTTTAGTTCACACTGCTATTGTAAATACACTTTACAATGTAATTATTTACATTTTGTAAAAAAAGGAAAAAACATCCATATGTATAGGGTATATGATACATCATTATATACCACACTGTACGCAGGGTGTCATGAACAAGGTACTAGGGCTGATTTGAAAGTGGCACACCATACCAGTGCATATATCAGTAGGATATAGACCTGTGTTCATCTGCACCAGTATCTTACGCTTGCATGTGGGCAAGGCTGGGACTACTAGCCAAGATAGGGTCCCTTTCTTGCCTGTCGTGTTAATTTTTGCAGGACCACGCATGACTGTGCGTCCAATATATAAAAAAGGTAAACACTGAATCATAGTGCATTCAATTTTATATTACAGGAAAGGCGTCCTGGTGCAGGAGTTCAATGGGGATGCTGTGGTCAACATCATACAGATGCTACGTCTCGAATTAATCGGCGGGGGGCATGCTGACAGGGACACCGTGGAGTGGCAGTGTCTGAAGAACAACGGTGTGATGCTGACTAAGAACCAGTGGAGAGCATTGGCCAGGTCTGTGGAGAGGATTACAAAGGAGGTAAACGCCCTGGATGAGGAATTATCTGTTGAATTCAGTTAAATTGTCCCTAAGCAGGTGGCGTATATCATATAACGTGCTTATGTGTTTTGGATGATGCTTCATACTATATAGTCTATATATTAGGATATATGGTGATGGGGGATGTGATGTATTGTGTATTTTTCATTTTGCCCCATTATGTTGTATTTGTGGGATCTGCCATATGACATTGTATGGATCATTTTGCAATATTTAGAACCCTGTATACAGGATTTAGACACATTTTCTACTGTTTACAAACCTGCTGATGACATTTTAGCCAGGAAATCAAGCTGGGTGATTTTCATAAAAAATAGGTTTACAGCATTAGGTGAGTGGGGGGATCTGGAGGCCTGTTTTGATAGGCTAGACAACTGTAAATATATTTACCACAGACTGAGGGCTCTTAATTCAATATTGGATGAGATATTGATTGGTATTGAATCAGATCAGAACAGGAAATTTAGGTCAGTAATCCCACACAATGTGTGTAGTTCTAACACCTGTAGAATGCTAGCAATTTTTCGAAAAGTGGCAACGTCACTGATATGCTATAACTCATATTCAGTCAAAAGGGACTTCTTCTTCCTCACACAAACTAGACGCAGGGTTACTCAAGGATCGGGTGTTAGTATATGTAAAACTGTAATACAGGAAGACGGGGAGCTATTTTCGATTTTTTTTGACTTCTCAACCAACAGTGTTCATTTTGAACGTGCTCTATTCCCACTTTTACTCACCACATCGGAATATTGTAGGGACCTTGATATTACATTTAAACAAAGTTTTTTCGCCAGTCTACTAAAGAGGATAAAAAATAGGGTAGGGTACTGCATCAAACGTGCTGTGTATGACCCACATACTTTGAGAGGTGACTTCACTCTATTGTTCCAGGTAGCATTGTGTTTAAATGATTGCTATACATGGAATGATGAACTCCGTAGTATAATCAGTTCTGTGGCTGAATTGGATGGTGAGTCTAGATTGCGTTTAAGTGACCTTAAGCCAGAGAGACTACAGAACAATCAGGAATACATCGACTTCCTGTTCGGGTAGAATTACAGTATAGAAAGTGGATACCCACTTATAATTTTACACTGTGCTGTGTATACTAATCATTATAGACATGTATAAATGTGATAAGTGTGGTAGGGAATATAATAGGGAGACATATTATAATAGGCATATGGCTACCCACCATAACTCCACTGGAAACAGCAACACAGGGCATAACACTGAATACAGATGTCCTATTTGTGCCAAGTCCTTTATTCAGAAAGGCAATTTAACTCTACATATGAGACGTCGCCACACAGGGATGGTGTATGAGGGGGGTGTAGATGGTGCTGGTGCAGTAACTGCACCACCTAGTGATGCAGAGGCAGCAAGTACCAGTTCCAGTGCTGGAGCTTCCGCTGTACCTTCTGATAGCGGGGTTCTTTATTTTCTTGATAAAGTTGCCACACACCACTCAAGCAAGTTCCAAATAGACCATGATGTTTACACATTCAGATTAAACACGAGTGTCCAATTCAGCTCCATGAGAGATGTCATGGATAGGCTATATACTATATTTCAACAGCTTATATCACAACTCACATCAGATTTCGATGGTGAAGACATGGTTAGGATTTTATTTGATGGTCATGATATAGATTACCCGATAACCATACCTTTCACCACTGTAGAGGGTTTGACTATAGATGATATACTTTCTGAAATAGAACGTGTGCTCCAGAGTTTCAAAATATTTAACCTGAACAAAAATGTCACTATTTCTGTCACACATGTCAAAGCTGTAATAGGTTCAGCACGAGACCCACTAGTGACATATCTTTTCACTGAGAAACGCTGTGTTATACCAATTTTAAACAGTGATCTTCTATGCTGTGCCAGAGCTCTGATTGTGGGGAAAACACTGGCTGATTGTAAAGGGAACACAGCCAACCCCTTTTTCAAAAGGCTGCGTTCTGATTCAGCTCAGCAGGGTGTAATGGCAAGAGAGTTACACAGGAAAGCTGGGATTGGTCTCAGGGAGAGAGTTACATTATCTAATGTTGCTAAGTTGTGTTCAGTTTTACAACGCTATAAAGTTATAATAGTGTCAAAGGACTACCTTCATAGCGTTGTATATGATAACAAAGTTGACTCCAAAAAGGTGATCAGTCTATATCATAATGCTGAACATTATGATGTGGTGACATCTCTACCGGGGTTCTTTGGAAGAGCACATTTTTGCATCCATTGCTATGCAAAAACTAATTCATATCATCAACACGTGTGTAAAAAAGTATGTGCATTATGTAGGCACAGTCACAGTATCATGGAGGAGGAGGATGAGATCAATTGGGTTGGATGTAAAATGTGTAACAGGAATTTTAGAGGTATGGAATGCTACAGACTACATAAAGTTAATGCTAAAGCTAAAGCTAGGTCTAGTAGAAAAGTTAGAAAGTCTGTATGTCAGACTTACTATAAATGCAGTCGCTGCAAGCTTTTCCTCAGGAGAAAAACAAGTAAGACAGCACCAGACAAAAGACATGTGTGTTTTGAAAAAAGATGTGTTATATGTCAACAGTTATATAACATTAAGAGAAAACACACATGTTATATTCAGAAAGTGACCCCTAAAAAAAGTGTCCCAGGAAAAGATATAGGGGTTGGATCTTATATCTTCTTTGACATAGAATGCACACAGGATACAGGTGAACACATGCCTATCTTATGTGTTGCTGAGAGGGTATGCAATTTTTGCATAGGTAATGGGGCTGCAGATTTAATATTTGACGCTAACTCCACATGTGTCAAATGTGGAAAACACCAACATGTATTTTATGGGGTCCAGTGCATCAGGGACTTCTGTAAATGGTTACTGGTGAAAAAACATAAAAATGCTAGGGTATTATGCCATAATTTTAAAGGATATGACAGCTACTTTTTGCTAAAACATGTGTACAAACTGGGGGTGATACCGTCCATCATATATAATGGTGGTAAGGTAATGAGCCTTGAAATACCTAAGTTCCGCATAAAGTTTATCGATAGTCTAAATTTCATGCCCATGGCGCTAGCTAAAATACCAGCATGTTTTAATTTGAGCGAGTTGAGGAAGGGCTACCTACCACATCTGTTCAATACGATGGCAAACCAGGGTGTGGTGCAAAATTGCCTACCTCCACCATGGTTTTACATACCAGGCAGTATGAAACCTAAAGAGTCTAAGGAATTTTTTGAATGGTACAAAAAGAATCTTATGTCTCATTTTGATTTCAAGAAAGAACTGATATCTTACTGCATTAGTGATGTCAACATACTGAGGCTGGGGTGTCTTAAGTACAGGTCAATATTTTTACATATATCAGAAGGAATGATAGACCCTTTTGATAAATGTCTCACTATAGCCTCGGCATGCAACCTGGTATACCGCACATTATTTTTGAAGGAGAATACAATCCCAGTGATTGCACACACACAGCCATATGACAATCATTCTGTTGAAAGCATGGAGTGGTTGACGTATATTGAGAAATCTGAAGGAGTTAGGCTAAAGCATGCCCGTTCTACCTTGGGGGAGCACAGGATAGGTGGGGAGAAAGTAGACGGGTATCACCCTGAGTCAAAAACTGTATACCAATACCACTCATGCTACATACATGGCCATCCACAATGCTACAGTGCTGAGACTTTCAACACATTTCTCGGTAAAAGCATGGGGGTATTGTACAACAATACACAGAGTAGAGATGAGTATTTGAAGAAAAGGTATAAATATATCAGCATCTGGAGTTGTGAGTTCAACAAAATACGTGGCACTGAAGAATATAGCAGGGTCATGAGGGGGGTGTATTTCAGTCGCCCACTCCAACCCCGTGATGCATTCTATGGGGGGAGGGTTGATACTTTCACCACTTTATTTCAGGCTGCAGAGGATGAACGTATAGATTACTATGACTTTACCAGTCTATACCCCTATGTAAATAAATATTGTCTATATCCTGTGGGTGAACATGTGGTTATACCAGCCTCTAAGTGGTGTGACACTGTTGATATCACAGGTGTGCAAGGTTTGGTCAAGTGCACAATACTGCCCCCACATGGTATGTTTCACCCGGTGCTACCATATAGGCACAAGGACAGACTGTATTTCACTCTGTGTAGGACATGTGTTGTCATAGCACAAAAAATATATGAGAAAAGTGTGGACAAGGATTCATATTTCCAATCCCTGTACAGTGTGTTTGATGGTGAGGATTACAAGTGTGAGCATACTGAAAAGCAGAGGGAGTTGACGGGGACATGGGTCTCTATTGAATTACAACTTGCTGTATCTAAAGGATACAGGATACAAAAAGTATATGAGGCATGGCATTATGAAAAAACAACTCAATATGACCCAGATAAAAAAAGGGGCGGCCTTTTCACTAGCTACATCAATACTTTCTTAAAAATAAAGCAAGAAAAAAGTGGCTGGCCTGACTGGGTTATAAGTGACCTGGACAGAAAGAGGTATATAGCCAGCTACTATGAGAGGGAGGGTATAAAATTGGATCCAGAGCAGATAGAGGTAAACCCAGGACTACGATCTGTTTCAAAGTTAATGTTAAATAGTTTCTGGGGAAAGTTTGGTCAGAGACAGGACATGTCAAAGTCTGTCTATATATCTGACCCAGCCAAATATTTCAAAATATTAAATGACAAAAGGAAAAAGATAAGTAACGTTCAACTTGTGAACAGTGAAATGATCCTACTGGAGTACAAAGAGAAGAGTGAGTTCATTAAACCAAACAGCAAGATCAATGTTGTTATAGCTGCATACACAACAGCACACGCCAGACTAAAGCTGTTTGGTGTACTAGATAAGCTAGGCCGTAGAGCCTTGTACTGCGACACGGACAGCGTAATATTCTTCTCTAAAAAGAAAAGAGTTGAAAATTGCTATATACCACCCCTTGGCGACTATCTTGGCGACATGACGAGCGAATTACCTAAGGGTAATTATATCGTCGAATTCACATCCTCAGGACCCAAGTCATACGGGTACAAAATAGTTGACGAGGCAGGCAATCTAAATGGGGTGGAGTGTAGGGTGAAGGGTATTTCCTTGAATCAGCTGGTGTCAAAGCAGGTTAATTTCAAAAGTTTGAGAAGTATGGTGTTAAATGAGATGGAGGCTAGACTGTACCACACTGTATCAGTCTCACTTAGTAGGAAAATAAAGAATGCTCATTTTATAACTAGAGACAAAAAATCGGTTGCTATTCGGAGTATGCAGCAGGTCAAAACATTCCAATGTGTATATCAAAAACGCTTTGTTAAATATAATGGTGTGGCACCCCCTTTCGGGTATTAACAGTGAGAGGTCACATGGTGAATACATTTTCAGATATATATCTGTATGTATATGTAACTATATTGCATGCAATGCCATGCAATACCATGTGACCTCTCACATTGATAACACACCACGCCATCACACCATGGGTGGTACCGGTATATGATGACTGTATTCAGGTGATGTTTAGTTCAGAAAAAAAACACATGAGGGCGCCACCTCCTACAACGCTGTTTCGTCAAGGTATTTCGGCGTCAGTTACTGATGTACTGCTTTATACTACGGTCTAGAAAAATGTAGTATCAATGGAAAATGTAATGATTTTGGTTTTGGTACATTTTATGTTCAATATAGTTTTATGTTTAGGTATTGCTCCTCATGCTAGTGATTTAAAATTGTGTATAGGATGTAGTAACATGGTGGAGGTGTATTGTATACCATGTATAACATTTTTAGAATGAATATTGATATCATGTAATATGATGGTGCAGGTGTTTGCTATATCAAAAGTATTGTATTACTCATTTGGTAGCTGATATAAAAATATGTATCATTTGTACTCAACATGAATATTATGTAATACGGTGAAGGTTTTGCTATATCGTTTATACTGGATTACTAGCTAGTTGTATCATATGATGGTATTTGTATTTGTATTTTGAAACATTGCATGGTATAACACATTAACAGGTTATGGTATTAACAGTTTTATTCCATACATGGTATCATAAAGGTGTAATGACATATATCTATGTAGTGGTTACAAATAAAGTGGTGAAAAATTAATTGTTGTTATGTTATATATCCTGTTACCTATATACACAAACGCATACATGTATATATATATATATATTACTGGATTAAAGTGACAGCTCTATTACTGTCAATTTTAAAAAGCCCCGGGAATGTGGCATACACTATAAGGCATACTGCCTCTGGTAATTTCTCGGCGAAATCAATCTGGATACGTAAATTACCCTGTTTTGTGGTTGGCCAAACCGAACCATCACTCTCCTGACGCACATCAGGCTCCATATCAAATGCTAACAAAGTGTAGCCATTATAAAATTCACTTCTTGTTACATATACCCCCTCGTCATGCCCGTCAGTAAATCTCTCACAACCATACAATGCTATATATGCCTCCATGAAGCTTGAGCTTTTCTCATCTGTACCAAACGTCATTTGCAACCCTTTCTGTGGTACACTCTCACCATCTACAGTCACATTGATATGCTTCATGTTATAGTGCTTGAAATTATATGGATTACCTTTATAATCACCAACCGTGGATTTTTCTTTTACCATACCAATTAAAATACGATTAGGTACTTTACCAAGGTATATATTATCTGCATTAAAGCAGTAGTGACCTTCAGACATAGAATATTTCTTTACATCAGTTTTCATATAGGGGTACATGGCAGACCTTTTTTTTTTTACCATTATATCCTGGTGGGCTATAAGTGTCTCAGGTGATGGTGTGACCATACATACAGAGAGAGATGCATCAGTCATCACAGTTTTATAATCAGGTGTCGCAGCTCCAGACATAAGGTGGAATTGAGGTGATGTGGGCCACATTCTAATTTTAACACCAACGCCATTTAACAGATATCTATTAGTCCACATGACATCAGACATAATAGGACCCATCATCTCAATTATATTACTCTCAGCGGAATATGTAGCTCTTACAGTTAAACCTGAATTGCCCCCAAGTGGTTTACATGCATCCATTGTACCACTGTCTTTGAAGTAAAGCTGACCCTGTAAATGTGTAGATTTGGATCGCTCATTATATTTGCTGATGGTTGACAGGTATGACTCATATGCATAGTTTGAATTTGATGTTGTCACCAACTGCTTTTGCAAATATATATCTATTTGAGAGAACAGTGCATGCATCATGTTATTTACTGGACCGAATTGCCCTAGTACTGTCTCACCATCCTGTTCAGGCACTGCTGGTATTTTACTGTTGTCACTGGCCTTCACTACTTTAACCTTGACCGTGAGGTATGACCTTCTTAAATCTATGTATGTGTTACCAGTGTTTGGAACCTCAAACTCCAAACCAACATCCTGATTCAGCTGGTTCAATGGCTTGTATTCTATAAATCGAATTTTCCCTATACCTACATCGACTGTGGGCATAGAGAAAATATTCATGCTCTCACCTATACCGATACTGGATCGGTCGTCCACCTTAGCTGTCTCATACGCCATAATGATTATAATATATAGACAGAGTGTTTTTTTTAAATGTTGTAATACACAGTTCAATCAGTATCTCCAGTGGTGTGTGTAGGCTCAGATGGATTTATAATAACGCCACCCAATTGTAACACAGTATTGCTGACCCTGGGAGGTGCTGGTGACTGTACACTTCTCACTCTTACTAGCACAGTGTTGCTCCCTGCATTCCTCTTTAATGTCCTCCAGTAAGGTGTATGCTGCAGCCTTCAGTGCTGATTCAGTATCCTGGGAGGTGGTGCTGGGCGCGTATGACTCTGTGGATGCTACAGACCAGGTGGAACTGATTGGTGTACACAGACTGTGTACAGAATCAGGGCAGGAGTGTGATCTGGTATACTGTTCCCCCGTGGTCCAAGCAGGATTTTCCGGTACCTTGTTTCCGGCCTCCTGTGTATGTTTTGCCTGACTGTGTGCTGGAGGTGTGCAGTGGGGGCAAACTGTTGTAATCTGTACTACTGGTTGACCTGTCACCTGTCGTGTAGTATCCCCAGCAATATACCCAGAATGCATAGCATGCTTATGACCCATATTGATGACGTCACGCCCGAAAGGATGAGTGGGTGGGGGTGGTGGTAATGGGTCTGTAGGTGGAGGGGGAGCTGACGTCTGCTCAGGCGGTGGTGGTGGTGGTGTGTATGGTAATGGTTCCAGGTATTCATGTGGATCTTCAGAATGTAAAATAAAAGCATGTTTGGCACTCCTTTTTCCACCATGCTTAGATCCAAACCACTTCCGTATCCGGACAGAGATCCTGTTGAACATATTATATTTTAACTAAATATATCAGAATGTCTGCTGTGTTTTATACCTTTCTTATGGCGTTTTGCTGCTGGGGAGTTCTGTGGACGGGGTGCGACTGCACCCCTTTTAACTGATGCTTTTAAACTCCTAACCCTGTGTACAGCTGGTTGGCTGGTTTTTTCTTCAGATGTCACGTGCTGTATAACAGCCTGGCTAGTGTGTGGTTGCCCTACTGAGACGGGTGGGATGGTATTACCTTCTGCTGACTCATCCTGCTGTTTCACCTGTGCCCTCGCTTGTAAGGTCATCACCTCATGCTCAGCCAGGACAGGTGTTGGTATACTTGGGGACGGGTCCACTATGTGCTTCAAAGGGCCTCGAATATAGATTATTTTATTTTTATTTCCACCTTTAGAATGGATTTTGTTGGTGATATAGTTTGTTCTTGAGTTAGTTAATAGAGCGTCCACATGGTCTTGAAGCATGATGATGGATTATTTCTGCTGTCTAAAATGTAGCACACATGATACAATGGATGCAGTGGTAACTTTAGCATTAACATCGCGTTCTTTTAAATATATTGCTATATTTTCAAACTCATTTATTCTAACCGGTATATACATTATGTTCGGGTATTTCATGTCAACTTTACGTCTTATTATTACTGGAACACCGGGTCATTTGGGTGGTGTAACTGGTGTAGTTGTAGGGGGTGTACCACCACCTTCTGGTACAACTGGTGTAACTGGTGTAGTGGAGGGGGGTGTACCAGGTCCTTTTGGTACAATCGGTGTAATTGGATCTGTGGGGGGCATTGGATCAGTGTATGTTATATCATCGGATGGTGAATATATACTGAAATCATTCTGAGTTGCTTTAGAGGCTACAATGATGGATGAGGGGTTATGGGCTCTTAGGACAGGTAATCCAACACCAGCCACATATTGCTGTTCAATAGTGTCACAACATATGAAATAGGTTTTCTCATGTTTTGTATCCACCTCCAGACAGCATTCAAATAAACCACAGGACCATGTACCCCTGTCCAGCATCACTCTTTCAGGTAGACGAACAGTGAAGGAGACACCATTGTTATTGGGGTACAGCTGTTTACAATCGTCACTGCTAAGATATACATAGAACCCCTTCATTTTATATCTTTCACGTTCTTGGCAAGTACCCAGTCGTTGAATTTTGGGGGGTGGTTTTTGAATTTAACAAAGTGCTGTACCTCGTTATTTACAGTCCTAGTTTTTATAATTTTTTCTATATCAAAAAATGAGTTGGCTTCAGGGGGTGATTTCTGTAGCTCTATAGCATAGAATGATCCTTTCACCTCCTCATCCTTCAAATCTACAACGTAATATACAGGGATGCCATCTCTTACAGATTTCTTACTTATTTTGAACACCTCATCTGTCCATTTTGTGTCATAGTCCTTATCAAAGGGTGATTTAAATGCTGACAGCCTCACATAATCACCAACATTAAATTTCTCACCATATAGTCTTATTTTCTCACGTTTTAAACCATCATTCAATGCTTTTTTTGTCACCCGACCATATTGAAAGTGTGCAATCTCTTTAGTGTTTTTATCGTTCACGCTATCTGGTTCTATGCCTATGCTTGAGTGATGTGTCTTGTTGTAGGATTGAACTACATCCTGTAATACATAATACCATTTATAGGTTTTTTTATGAAACATGTATTTAGTTAGACGTCTTTTGATATTTAATATGCTTCTCTCAGCATAGGATGCTTTCCCCTGATTATATGCAATGTAGTGTTTTATGTCATGTTGTTTAAATAACTCCTGGGTTTTGAATGCTGTAAACTCCTTTCCAGCGTCTGTGCGAATGTTTAGTGGGGTTGCTTTATTGAAAATTATTTGAAATGCCTGAACCACATTGTCAGCCCCTTTTGTTATAATGCTTTCTGCATATATTTTGCGTGAGAAAATATCAATGCATAGTAGAACATATCTGTTGCCTTTGTTGTATTTAGACAACCCCTGCATGTCCATCAAGTCAGCGTCCCATAAGTAATTGATTCTGGGTGAGAGAATTCTAGATTGGGTTTTTACCTTAACAGGTTGTGTAAACCGTTTATGTGTTGGTTGCTGACGTAGCCATTCACCAAATTTTTGAGCCACTTTTTTTCTGTTAATAGCATTAAAAATTTTACCCTTTTTTACACTAGTGAATGCACCAGGTCTGGATGGTGAATAATAGTTTCTTTTCAATGATTCTAAAGCTCTCTTATCAGATTTCCTTTTCCTACGACCAACCATGCTATATAGAAATCCAAGGTCTTTTCTTTTTCTGGCTGGTGGGGTGAATGGGTGTAGTATGTGCACACTGCTGAGGTGTGGCTAAAGCAGTATTATTACGGGGTACCACATCACCCTGAGGAGTATCAGTACCACATTTGCTTAAGTATGTGATGAAGTTTTCCACATCAAAAGAATCATAATTTATCTCGGCATCACTGGGTATATCCTGTGGTACAGGGTCAGTAGTGAGGGCTGTATCTGTAGCTATGAGTGGTGGCGTTATACCACCAACTGAGGTATTAACTGGGGTCTGAACAGTATTGTGTTTCTCCATATGGTTCTTATATTCCTCATATGGTATTAATACATATTTCTCCACATACTTCATTGTAGCAATGCTTTGGTTGTCAGGAATGAAACAACCTTCCCCATTTTCGATATTATATTCCTATGTAATTTCCAGGATTTTCGTTTCTGCACTGCTGCACGGCGCAGGTCTTTCTTATAAGCTGCCACACTGGTTTTCTCAGCAGGTGTTAAGTCTATGTTACCAGCAAGTGTGTTCACGATGATTTCTGATATGGCTTGTATCTGTTCTTCATTAGCTATTTTTAGAACAGCCTGCCTCTGCTTTACAGTTGGTGGATCAGCAATGAATCGCAGGAATAGGTTATTTCGAGTCAACCTGCTGCTACTCATAGCTGGTACAGATGATGTAAAAGGATGTGCATCCTACCTGGTCGGTGTGTACAGTATGGTGTACTGATCTGGAGTGATGTGAGCCCTCATGCGGACCTCCTCTTTACATTGCTGAGTTAGATCTATAAATAGATATCCGTACTGTACCCCCGATGTGGCATCCGTGTATGCCTCGGTCAGGGCATTTGGGTACATGGGGAATATCTGCCTTGCAAGGTTCTTTATCTGGCTGCTGTCCCTAGGGTTTTTAAAAAGTACCATGTATTGGGTATTTAAAGCTATGGTACGACAGTACTTCCCCTGATGAAAAATGTTTTGTACCATATAGATTACTGAGATGTTTAAGTGGTGTGAGTCTAATATGAACATGTCAAGAATTTCATCAGATTTCTGCACTTTAGTCATTAAATCATCCAGAATAATCATGTTATGATTACCATCACTGAAGGATTTAATCTCCTCTTTAGTGGGGAGACCACGGTGGAATATAACCTGAGGTAATGTCTCCTTTATCTCAAGATACATAGGCTGCTCAATAGAATAGCAATACAGTATCTTGACGGGGTGTTCTCCAGGAATGTACATGCTGTCCATGTTATGTAATAATTTCTTAACAAAAGTGGTTTTCCCACTTCTGGAAGGACCCGAAACACACATGGTAACTGCCTTCCGTAGTAGAATGTCCTCAGAGTTGATGGTATCCTTATGTAGCAGGTTCATGGTCAGACTGTAGATGTCTCAGTCATTCGATATACATCATTGTATATTGGTGTACGTGGGTGGTGTAGCCTTTTCTTATGTATATAGATCACGAGGAGAACCACGGTTGCTACAACCAGACAGATAAGTAAGACAAGGATGATGATGTAAGGCGTATAGACATGAACAGGTGTTACAGGTGTGGTGCTGGAGTGTGTGGTTGGTGTATATACAGGGTCCTCGGTCCAATGTGTGGATGCTGATGGCTCCAGAGTTAGAGCTGTGGTGCCTGTTGATATCATGCTGGTATCCTGTATCCCTGCACTAAGTGACATGGTGCTGTCTTGTGAGGTGCTAGGTGTTGGCAGCAGGGTGGAAGAAGTGGTGCACGGCATGTGTAAAGATACACCCAGGGCCACACACTGTATTGAGAGTCTCTCTCTCTCCCTGACACAGTTTAGCTGCATGTTCCCTGTGATGTTTAACTGTCGAAGTGTAGGCCACTGTGTGATGTTAAACTGCTGTAGAGAATAGATTAAGGTATTCTGGATTACTAATGTATTACACAGAAGTCTTTCAATGTAGAAAAGAGGTGGGAAATTGATGGATGGTCCATCACAGAAAACCAATTTACTACCAAAGGCACATAAGCATTTCGCAGGATCACCACACATTGTGACATCCACACCTGCTACTGTGCATAGTGATAGCATTGCGATGTATATGGCTGTAGTGGACTGCATAGTTGAATAATGCAGAAAGATAGTTGTGGCGGTGTTGGTGGAGTGCTGAGAGGTGCAGTGCGTGGTGTGGTGTATCCCCAGAGCTATGTATGTTAGAATGCAATAAAATGATAAAGTAGTCATGCTGCAGCTTAGCAAGGCAATATAGGGGGGACGTTATCTATTTTTAATATAACTGATATGCATAGTGCTAATATGATCACTGGGTAGGATGACAGGCTACACCTTCATGATCATGAACCCCCAACAGTTCCCTATATTTAAGAGGTATGAAGAAAATGATATGTTTTTATTTTTGTTATTGACCTCAAGATAGGGGGGTAGTTGCGAAAACAGTTTTTAGCATATAGTTAGTATAATAGTTCACCATGTTGACACGTGGTGGTAGCACCACATTTTTACCATAAGAACCCACCACCACTGACTGAATGGCGCCACTGTTGATTTACACTATGTGGGAGTGCTGTATGTGTATGTAGGGTTAGGGGGGCATGATAACCAAAAACCATCAATTAATATAAAGACACACATACATATACATATATATATATATATATATATATATATATACAGTCTATATACAGTATATGTGCATACGGTATAGGCTGGGGAGGGGGAACCCCAGTGACATGCCTGGGGGAACCCCAGTGACATGCTTGAGTGAACACACCCTTTAACGCTTCAGTGATCACACTCATGAATATGCAGTGTATATATAATATATGTGCATATATTATATATATATGCATACATTATAGGCGAGGGTGGGTGTGGGGGCGGGGCCCCAGTGACATGCTTGAGTGAACACACCTTTAAAGGCGGCCGCCGCCGAGTCCGTAGCGATGCCAGACCCCCCTACAGGCTAGAGTTAGAACTACTTTGTAGCGGGTACAACGGCACTGCAGTAGGTGCGTGTTTTGCTATAGCAGACAATGTCCGTCCATCCGGTCTGTCTTAAATGTAAGCGTGGGTAGGTTGCTATTTGGGTTTCAGTGTAAAAAAACAACCCCATAGCAACTTAATATACTAGATCTAACTGCTAAAACGTTTATGCTAGAGAGACATGTCATAAAACGCATCTCTTCTTAACATAAATTCTTTCTAACTACTACTAACGTATCCATGTGCGAAATCTACCTTATTATCGCCCATGACGATGCACAAAATAAAATGCATTCGGCGTGAGTCTCACGCATTTGGGTGTGGTGTCACGCTCTTGTGTGGCCCACCTTTCTCACTCTCTCCTGGGCTTTCCAGAACTGAAAGAATTTTTCAAATATTCCCACTGGAACCATAGTTATTAGCTGATTCCCAAAAGTCGCCAGAATAGGCCTACATATTTTATTATTTAGTAATAACATCCAGATCTTCAATTTGTTTCGGAGGGGTGACCAGGTACAGGCATTTGTCTCTATGTCGCACAAAATGTGTGACAAGGGCCTTGAAAATACAACAGGGATAAATCTGAAAGGATCTCGTATATATTCCTATTAGAACCAAAAATATATCATTAGTGAGTATAACTCTCCCGGATTACCCGGGAGACTCCCGGTTTTTGCTCCATTTTTGAGGGATCTCCCGGTTGCCCCCCAATCTCCCGGTTTCTCCCGGATTTAGGCTTTCCAGAGCTGAAAGAATTTTTCAAATATTCCTACTAGAACCAAAGTTATAAAAATATTCTCCTAATAAAAAAAAAAAAAAAAAGGTCAGATCTGGATGTAGTAGCGGAGCATCAACAACCCCGTCCTTTCACCAATATTCTCCTAATAAGTCATCAGAATACATATTTGAGATTCAGATTTTCATTTTTTTCCAAGAGGCCAGATCATCAGATTACATGTTTTGACGGTGTCCCTGTCAAGGGCCCTCCTGACAATCGGCCCTTAGTAGCAGGGGCAGATCCAGGGGGGGGGGGGGGGGTCCTAGGGGTAAAGAACCCCCCCCCCCCCCTTTGGTCTGCCCATAAGGCTGTTCAAATAGACTGCCGACTTTTGGCCCACCCCTGAAGTCCACCCCCAGATGTGCTATAAAGTGCATCAATTGACATCAATTTTTTCAAAATTTTCTCACCCTTGGAGTAGACCAGAATGCTAGAGAGTGTACCAATTGGCATCTATATTTTCAAAGTTTTCTGAAAAATATGGACCTTCCTAAAATTATGGTATGTCTCAGCCCCAATGATAGAGAATAAATACAGGTCTGAGCCATGATATTTTGAGTGCTAAAATGGATCAGAATGCACCATTTTAAGTCTAGACATTCAACATTTTCTTGGGGGGGGGGGGCATGCCCCCAAACCCCCCTAGTGTTACTGCTGCGCTCTGCATGCGGTGCTGGGGGAACAACTATACCACCCGGGCTACCCATCTCCAAAAAAAAGTCTCCCGGTTTTAGTCTTTCAAATGTTGGCATGTATGCGTTACACCATTATACTTATAGCATCAGAATATTTTATGTACTAAAATAAAGGGAGGGGTAACGGGTTCCCTATATGCATACCTGGTAAATGTACTTTCACACATAAACAAGTAAGCGTGCCAGGGTAAAATTATTATTCATAGTATGTGTGGTGACACAGATATCTCATCAATATATGGTAGGCCCATTATGAAACTACACAAGCTTGTGACAAGCGTAGTTATAATATTTAGGTACTGGTAGGCTTATCAGGCCTATCATCTGCATGTAGTCGATTGTAGGCCTAGTTATTCTCCTTTCTGCTATTTTTTTCACACTGACATTGCTGGCTGAGATTCATTGATACATGTACTACAGCCAGGGGGGGGGGGTATTTTATAGGGAAACTTGTACTTAGCCTATCAACACGCTCCAGTACCGTCTATAGGCCCTATGGTATAGGCCGCTGGAGTATAGGCCTATGGGGCCTATAGCTATGTATTGATCATCTATTGGGTAGGCCTAGCTAGTTAGATCTAGCAACAAGCTTCGAATTCAGTCCCGCCTAGGCTATGTAATGATGTATTGATCATCTACTAGGTAGGCCTATAGCTGGCGATATCTATCAGTATAATCTTCTTTTGACCCTTTCGGGTATTAGCTATACACTACTTTGGGGCAATCCTGTAAGCCGCACCAGCGATCTGACTTGCACAGTAGCCGCAACGTTTATGTCAGGTTTCACAGTAGTTGAAAATTGAAATCTATCAGATGATCCCCCAAAAAATGTAAGAGGTCGAGTGGGCAGCCCAACCCTTTAAGGGCCACATAGTGATTTAATGTTATTTAACCCATGGTGGAGAGCTAAGACAAAGGGTTCGCACCTTGGTTATATTGCATACCGAAGGTTAAGTCAGATAGACGATGGTTATGTAAGGGTATTAGAATTAACCACAGCAGACTGGTAGGGTGACTTGGGCTTCGCCCTCGTCTGGCCGCACCAGTCTCCTGTGGTTAATTCTATATACCCTTTCATAACCATCGTCTATCTAACACGTACCCTATATCGGCATGATGCATTAATAAAGCCCTGGGGGTTAAACTTATAAATGCTGGATTCATGCATCATGCTGACCCTTCGGGAGTGTATCAAAACAGTAGGGCATGAATGTAGTTTTACTCACCAGGCTGCATTCAAGCATCATGGCAACCCACAAACATGTATGTGGATTTCTGACCAAAGGAAGTAATGCAGGGAGGGGGGTGGTGGATAAGCGTTTTCCCAAAAGAGTGCTACATAAAACGGTGTCACAAAGCACAGATCCATTGACCACCCAACCTCCCTCCGCCGCCGACCCCCCCCCCCCCCCCTCCAAACGACAAAGAAAGAAGGAAAATGAAGACCTCGTTTCTGCACCTCTAGTTTTTGGACACTTTCTGATGCTGTAGAAATTAAGATTTGTTGTTCCAGTTCCAGTTCCAACTTTATACAGTTACTTATTAAGGAGTTCGCATTTTGGTGAGTCTGTTTCAACGTTCATAATAACATGGCATTTGTGTATTGGCCGAGTTGACTTATAGTCCTAAGAAATACATATTCCCGAAGAAATATCCTCAATCTAATTCTTCTTCTTCAGAAAATCCTGTGGGGTCTATACATCTGTGATGTAGATGAGAATAGAGACATGACCTAAATATACATATAATAGTTCTTAGCAGAAACTTGTTAGTTTTCTATTTGGTATGGACTGCTGTTGATGATCCATGGTGGATGGGAAGCAGTGGTAAGACTGTTTCCAAACCTCCATCTGGGTAGATGTTGAACCAGTGAACATTTACTAATAATTATTTCTCTCTGACCACACACAGCTATCTGCACATGTACAGGACCACACACAGCTATCTGTATGATGTGCAGGACACACACAGCTATCTGCATGTGTACAGGACCAGACACAGCTATCTGTATGATGTGCAGGACACACACAGCTATCTGCACGTGTACAGGACCAGACACAGCTATCTGCACGTGTACAGGACCACACAAAGCTATCTGCACGTGTACAGGACCACACACAGCTATCAGCATAGTGTACAGGACTACACACAGCTATCTGCACGTGTACAGGACCACACAAAGCTATCTGCACGTGTACAGGACCACACAAAGCTATCTGCATGATGTACAGGACCACACACAGCTATCTGCATGATGTACAGGACCACACAAAGCTATCTGCATGATGTGCAGGACGCACAAAGCTATCTGCATGATGTACAGGACCACACACAGCTCTATCTGCACGTGTACAGGACCACACACAGCTATCTGCACGTGTACAGGACCACACAAAGCTATCTGCATGATGTACAGGACCACACACAGCTATCTGCACATGTGCAGGACGCACAAAGCTATCTGCATGGTGTACAGGACACACCAAGCTATCTGCACGTATACAGGACCACACATTGCTCGAGCATAATCCTAACTCGCGTATAAGCCGCACCCCAACTTTGGGCCGATTCTATAAGCCCCGCTGGTGATCCTGACATACTAGCCGTGGCTTCTATGTGAGGTTTTACGATATATAAAATTGCAGTTTTCCCTAAATATTTTTTTCAAAGCTTTTTCTCAAAACATGCAAATCAAATTGGACTTTTCAAATGAAATCGAATGAATTCCAACTAAAAATGAATTATTTTGCAGTAGTGTACAACATTGTGTAAATAGTCAATAATTTATCTCTATTAAACCATAAGTAAATGTGATGAACGTCGCTTACATTCTCTTTTGGTAATAGCTTGATAACAACCTATTATTGACTGGCTCCTGTATTTCCAACCAGTCTGCAAGTTATCACATGTCGCTGTATGCCTGAGCCCATCCTCACACACAGCCTAACCCTTTAAGAGCCGCATTCATGGCTCAGCCGTACCACATTGATCCAATTGAAACGACTTATAACTACCTTATGTACAAATTTGCGGAATACACATTCCATAAATTTGTAGAGAAAATAAAAATGATGAATAAAATCGATTTTGGGACTTACACATACAAATACAGACCTCCGTATATATTTGCGGACATCCGTATATCTTTGCAGAGCTCCATAAATATATGCAGAGTGTATTTACGGACGTCCGCAAATTTGTGGACGTCCATAAATCTGTGGAGAAACAGCACAAGGTACCAAGAGTAATAAACTAATTTTAACTAACTGAAATATGGTCTTTTTCTTATATCATAATGCCACATCGTATGCATAAATGTTTTGTACGTTAGAGAACATTACTAATTGCTTATATTATAGTGTAACCATTCTAACACTGAAAAGAATTCCAGACCAAAAACCATAGTTTTGCCATGTTCAAAAATAAAAAAGCTTGCTATCCTGTTGTTTCTGACCAGTCACATTTAAAGGCGCACTGAGTCGGTGACCCAACCCTGCCGAGTTATAGCACGTATATAAGAACCCCTATTTTCTATTTTCTACGATGTACTATATATTATTCAGCCCTTATACAACTAAATTATAACCCCCCCCCCAACTCTCCTGTAGCTATGACGAATCTCTGAGGGTAGCACACGGAGAGGGTTATGCCCCCGGTTCTAGGCTAGCCATTTCTAGTAATATCTAGATATGTTTGGGTTAGAGAGAGTCTGAAATAGTAGTGTCTATTTTTGAACCCCCTTCCCTAAAATATTAAAAGATTAGATGAGGCTACCCATTGTTATCTACATTATTGACTCAGGGTTCCGCTGAGTCAAAGGGAGACGCCTAGGGACCTTTTTTTCCCAGATACAGAGCCATCCCATTCTTTAGCCCTTATTTACCTACCATTGCAAAGAAAAGGGTGTCCTTATAGCAATACAACCAGCATGTTATTATATTACAAAGAAAGGTGTCAATTAAGAATCATATAGATTACAGATGGAATATACAAGGTTTCAAACGCTATAGTACACACATGGGGCCTAATAAGTGACCAATTATGAGGAAAGGTGATATATCTGCTAGGCTGAAATATCTCCATGCAACCTTCAATGCCCTCTAGTAGAGGTTGGAGGTACTAGGGTTAAGGTTTGGCTAATGTTGGGCCAACGTTGGTACGGCATAAATTATCTGACATTGTACCAACGTTGGCAAATCACTGGAAGTATTACCAACATTGGAACAACATAAATTTGCCAACGTTGGTACAACATAAATTATCTGACATTGTACCAACGTTGGCAAATTGCTGGGAATATTACCAACGTTGGTACAACATAAATTTTCCAACACTGATCAACGTTGGTAGACCAACGTTGGTACAACGTCATCATATTTCCCACGATGGTGCCGACCATCGCCAACGTTGGCCCAACGTATCCTTGCTAGCTGGGCTGGGGGAGGGGGGGTCACAAGCACATCACCTAAAATGTCCATCTGAGAACGGGTTTGGATGGCTTCTTTGATTTTTCTTCAAACCCAGTCCCATGCCTGAATTTATACAAGTCAAAAATTTCTCCAACCAGGTAAAAAGATGTTTTGTTTTTTTTAGATTTATAAAAATGCATATTTTTTTGTGAGAGTTTGCCACTCTATGAAGGTTGGTGTATGTACATATATGAACATGTGAAAACTTTATTTGCGGCTGGGTGTAGAATGATATACATTATAATTGGAATACCGTATTCGACGTAATAAGCGCACACCCCCTAATAAGCGCACACCCCCTGTTTTTGGCCGATTTTTAGACTACAAAGTACCAAAAATATTTCAATTTTTTACTCCAATTAAACTGTTAACTACTAAAAGGCGTCCATAATCATTTTTTAAGCGCACTGTGCGCTTATTACGTCGAATACGGTACATGAAATGTGATTATGTAATATTACGTCATGAATATGATTATTAATATTTTATCTTTATGAGATGATTATAACTAATGGAAAAATATATAGCGGTTCAAAACTATATCTATTTAAGAGTAACACCAATGTTAACTAAGGGAGTGGGCTATGTCTGTATAACGTGTTATTTGATTATTGTATTTCCATTACATCTTGTGTTCAAATTTTCCAAATTGTAATTTTGACCCAAAATATGTATTCTACACCCTAGGAAACCCTAAAATCGATGTATTACACGAGCAAATCAGACAATCTTGAGTTTCTGGTGGCCATCTTGGAATTTCCCATATTGTAATTTTGACCAAAAATATGGATTCTACACCCTAGGAAACCCTATAATCAATGTATTAGATAAGCAAATCAGACAATCTTGAATTTTTGGCGGCCATCTTGGCAGCCATCTTGGAATTTTCCAAATTGTAATTTTGACCCAAAATATGGATTCTACACCCTAGGAAACCCTAAAATCCATGTAATACACAAGCAAATCAGACAATCTTGAGTTTCTGGTGGCCATCTTGGTAGCCATCTTGGAATTTCCCAAATTGTAATTTTGACCAAAAATATGGATTCTACACCCATCCTACATCTCTACCAGAAGCTCTCATTTGGCCTGTAACCTGGTGTACCGTGTTACCCCTCCGCTGACCCCCTCCCCCCCCCCCCCCCGTAGCCCCCCCACCCACCTCGCTACACTGCCCTGTCACCTTTTGCCACCTGCCAGGTGAGAGGTGGTGGAGCGGTGTGTATCCGGGGGGGGGGGGGGGGGGGGAGAGGGGCGGTGGTGTCCAGAAACGGGAATGGTCAACCTAGGTCAGTAAATGAGGTACCGTAAATTCTCGCGTAGAAGCCGCGGCTTGTACGCAAGTCAGACTCAGCTTTCTTTTGATACCAAACATGCCTATAAAGGGTGCGGCTTATACGAGAGTTTTTATTAGTATATTACAGTACAAAAATCGCAATATTCAGACCCCCTCTGCGGCTTATATAATTTGTCAAAGTTAGGGGTGCGGCTTATACGCGAGTTAGGCTTATACGCGAGTATTTACGGTAGGTGTGGGGGGGGGGGGGGGGATCCACGTGTGGTAACCATGTGTGCCTGTCCTGCCTGCTGGACAGGGGTGACGAGGTACAGCCCACTTGACCACCGCCTGCCAGACTTGCCGACTCAGCGTTCCGGCTCAACAACCCTGACTTTTGCACAAACAAACTAGGCCCAAAGGAATGGTGAGCTATGAATTTTGGAAAAGATCGGAAGAAATGCCACACTTTACACCAAAATATTGCTTAGATGAAGAGTGTTTTGAAGAAACTAGTGACATACATCATCACCATTTTTTGTATAGAATACAACTGAAAAGGAATTAAAGTGATACAGATGTGCAAACATGTCCAAAATTAGCTTCTCCAAAGGTTCACTTTTTTTTGGCAGAATCTCAGTTGTTTTTCAGTTTTTCAAAGAAATCTCTTATTTTAGGTGATAAAACTTATTTTTTTCCAATTTCTTTTGACAGATACAGATACCTGAGGTGTTTTGCAACAGAATGATATAGCTCAAATAGTTCACATGATATTGCATCAAGGTGTAATAGATGAGAGAAAAGACGTCTGCACGAAAAAAGAGGGTGACTATATAAGAGTGGGCTTGACCTAGTTTCACAGCGTTACAGAGAACATAGCCCACTCCAACTATATGAATTATAATTATGGAAATCAAGATATAGGTTGATTATGAAATAACCACAGATTAACTAGTACCATGTAACTAAATAATCTGTGAAATAACACAGAGATCCAAGATGGCTCCTATCTGTTATGTAATACCATGTGGTCCTCATTATCATGACCCCACCTGCCTGCCTCCAGGTAGGGGAGACCGGGGCAAAACGGACCCCCGGGGCAAAACGGACCCGACCCCTAACTCAGTTCTCAGCTACTGATTCCATATTTTTGTCAAATTGGCTCATATAATTTATAGAAATAACATGTTTTTTAAAAAAAATCCATGCTACCTATGGTATTCCGGATAATATAAAGAAAAAACTGAAATTAGAGATCTTGATCTAATTTTGCAAAAATCTGTTTATAAGCTTCTGAGAATTAAAAAAGAGGTATATGATAATGTTTTATGGCTAAAACAAGAATATTTTATAGCTAAAATATTGTGTAACATATTTGCAAACTCATTGGATAAAAATATTACCCTACAGTTATTTATTTTGGCAAGATCATTTTTTCACATATTTTTCATGAAGCTGGGGCAAAACGGACCCCCCCCCTCACAATCATAATTACTATGGTGAAACCCCATAGAAATGATCAAAATAAGAAAATTAACCATGCTTGGCCTGAAAAATTATAATCATGATGAGACATGATTATTAGAATATAGAATTATTTCTTATAAGCCAAGTTTTATTTTTTGGGGGTATTCTGGGGGTTTGGGGGAATTTTTCCTGAATTCGGGGGAATTTTTATTGAAATGCATGATTTTCAACGATCATAAAAATCAATTAAAATCGAAATAAGATAAATAATGGTCATGCATGACAAGAAATAAATACCTAAAGAGCTGAGTTATAACATAGCTAAAAGATGCGAGCAAGAAAATTATGAAAAAAAGATAATAATTCAAAATATAGAAATTTCCAGGGTCCCTTTTGCCCCGCCCCAAAAACCCTTTTGCCCCGGGACTTTTGACCCATGACCTATGTAGGTCAGAATATGTTATGCTATCCCACTATGCTATTAATGGAACTAGCACAATATTAATCATTTTCATGGGTGACATACTTCTATGCTTTGTTATGAAAAAATAAATGTTGCAATTCAGGGTTTTACCTCTGAGTTATCTGCCATCTTCCCTTAAGGGGTCCGTTTTGCCCCGGTCTCCCCTACTCCCCACCGCCCAGGGGGAGGGTGGAGCTCATGAATATTAATGAGGTGATATGAAACTGGATGTTAATTAAATATAAGGAATTTTTTTTGAATAGGTTTATTGACCAAAAATTCATGTAAAGGTTGAACACGTTCTTCCAGATTGGTCAGTGAAGTATGTACAAATAAATTTACAAGTTTCAAGTTACACATATCCCGAGGGGGAGTGATTCTTAGTTTTGAGTTCCTCTTGGTACATATTAATACGGTTTGCAGCTCCAGGTGGCGGCACAACACACATACTCTCCAGGGTGTGGGTCAGTCGGCACCGTAAGAGTTCAGTATACTTAGTGGTAATTTCTTATTGATAATATCTCTAGCAAATCTCATTGGAAATTTCATATAAATGATAGTCTATAAGACGGCCACGTCTTGTGTAGTAGGATATGGTTCCCTGATTCTAATTTTAGTTTTACTTTACTTGTACGGGTTGTTTTTAGAGGAGTAAATTTTCAGCAAAGAATCTAAAGTAAAATTAAAGTCGTTATTGTAGACTTAGTTTCTTGGCAATCTGGCTCAGGTTCTAGGTGATAGCACTAGTGAGCAAGGCTCTACAGTTAGTTATTCGACTTAGGGCTGCACATTATTGAACCAGTTTTTTCAGCTTAGTCTTGAACACATGTATGCTTTCAAGATTTTGTATATCGACGTCAAGTTCCTCCCACAGCATTGTGCCTCGGTAGAGGGGATTTCGTCGATATTTCTCTCTTTTTGGACGTTCCAGTCGTATTCTCTTCTTATCGTCCCCTCTTGTTCTGCGTAGACTCGGTAGTAGGTTTTCCTCCTTTAATGCATGCCGGTAGATTAGACACAGGAGTTGGCGTTTGCGTCTCACATCCAGACGTTCCATTTTGCATTTTCTGTGTAGGTAGTTTGTCGAGACGTCACCCACCTTGGTGCGGGTAACAATGCGGAGACTGTTATTCTGTTGTACTTGTAGTTTCCGTACTTTGCTCGGTGGGGCTGAGTCGAATAAGAAGTTGCCATATTCCATACACGGAACAAGCGCTTGTTTGTGTATTGCCAGTGCACCATCTAATGTCATGTATTTTCTGTTGTGTCTGAAATTGGTCAGCTTGTAGGTCAGATTGTGGTCCAGGGTCTCAAGGTGCTTGGTAAACTTTAGGTCACGATCGAGAAGTACTCCCAAGTATTTGAACTCGTTGACCTCTCCTAGGATTTGATGACCCATCTCTAGGGGGTAGCCTTGTACTAGAGCAGTTTTTGTCGGTGGTATAAACCACATGCTTTTAGTTTTTGACACATTGGGTGTTAAACGATTTGTCCTACACCATTGATGAACTTTGTCCAGATCGGCTTGCATAATGTCATGTACTGATTGAGGGTCCTTGCCTCTGCACAAAAGTACCAAGTCATCGGCATATAATATTGGGATACTGTTTTCAATCACATTTGGCAAGTCATTGACGTAGTAGAGGAACAGTAGTGGGCCTAATATACTGCCCTGTGGAACGCCATAAGTGACCGGTAGGGGGTCCGATCTCACATCATTTGCTATAGTAGAGCATTTGCGACTGTCTAGGTAGCTGGATATCAGCTTTAGGGCGTTTTTTGAGAGTCCATAGTCCCGTAGTTTTACTAAAAGCCTACCATGGTGGACCACATCGAAGGCTTTGCGTACATCCAGGAAAGCCGCCATTGCTATTTCACCTCTGTTTCTTGCTGAGTACAGTATGTCAACAAGTTTCAATACTGCCATGGCAGTTGACTTATTTGGCAAAAAACCAAACTGGTTTTCACAGATTAGGTCATTTGCTTCCGCGTGGTTCAGTAACTGACGATGTAAGACCTTTTCAATCACTTTCCCTATGACTGGCAGAAGAGTTATTGGTCTCCAATTCAGCACAGAGCTGAGATTCCCTGTTTTTGGCAGAGCAACTATTGTGCCTATTTTCAGAATATCAGGAAAGACACAACTTCTTATACATAGGTTGATGAAGGTTGTCCAGACTTTGCTGTTGCCAGTCATAGTGTCTTTAATAATATGTGTTCTCATATCCTTCAGTCCAGAGGACTTGGCAGTCTCTACATCGTCAACTATGTACTTTAGAGAGGTCTCGGTGATTTCGTCAAACTCAAGTAGGTTGATGTTAGCAGCAATTCTTGCTTCAAGTTCTGGTGGTTGATCATTCAGTGCCTCAAGCCGTGAGTAATCCCCAGGTTCACCTGATAGGGGTGCAGCCAGGTTCTCGCCCACATTGCAAAAGAACTGATTAATGTAGGTGCTAGTGTCATCATAGTCAATACTGCCTTGGCCGTCCTCATCGACCAGACTTATGTGAGTGTTTCGTTTCTGGCCCTTCCATAGCTTGTTGAGTTCTGCCCAGAACTTTTTTGGATTTTTCCTGTAGAGTTGTAGTTTCCCCTTGATGATTTTGGCCATGTTTTGTCGTCCTTTCTTATCAATCTGCTGTCTGAGACGTCGGGCTTCATGTAGGTCATGGTTCAGTCCCTGCCCCTGGTATGATGATGCTCTTTTTAGGGCTTTGTGTCTGTCTTTGATAAGCTCGCGTATTGCATCATCGACCCAGGGTCTATCCTCCTCCGGTATATTGAAATCCCTTATAGGGCACTCCTCGTCAAGATATGCTGATATGCTCTCAATCAGGAGGATAGCAAGTCCGTCCACGTCCATATTTTCTAGGGCGTATGGACTCACATTTCTTGAGATGGCATCGATGAGGTTTTTCTTGTTGTAGTTTTTGTAGCTGCGTCCAGTCACCCTTTTTTTACGGTGTTGATTCCTGACCTTTTTATAAATTGCAAAGATGGGAATGTGATCGCTTAAATATTCATTCACATTTCCCGACATGACGTGTTTGCCTCGGTTGGTATAAATGTGGTCTATAGTAGTTGATCCACGCTTGTGTAGTCTAGTGGCACTGGTGGGCAGGTGTTTAAGATGTGTTCGTCTCAAGAAGCGCAGCGCTTTTTTATACTTATGACTGTTACGGTGCTTATAATCAACATTCATATCTCCACACACCCAGATCTCTTTGTCAGACATGCCGCTGGCATTTATTATATCACTCAATTCCTGATAGAAGATTTTTACATTTCCACGAGGAGGTCTATAAACGCTGACTATGAGACGATGCTTACCAGCAGGTGGTTTTGTAGCAAGCACTAATACCTCAATGTTTTTTGTTACTTTACATAAATTGTCCATACGAGTAGTATGTGGTGCATACTTGTTTGCAACAAAGCATGCCACTCCTCCACCCTCAGTTTCGTCCACGTCGTGTACCGTATGGTCACGATCTTGGCGGTAAATTGTCATGTTATCCAGATAAACACTGTGGTCCAGGATTCCAGGGTGTAGCCATGACTCACTGATACATACATAGTCCATGTTTCTGAATAGTAGGTTGTACTGCCATATTTTGTTTCCTATGCTCCTTGAATTATGGCAAAGAATTTTAAGTCCCTTTTCTTTGCTGAGCTCCTCGCCCGTTAAGAAAGAAGACATGTCGGTTGATCAGTCATTACACCATATCCTACCACGTGGCCGGTGGTCATCAACATATCACATGTGTTGAAAAGATCATAGGAGAGTAACAATAATGTACAATGTAAAGGGGACATCACAGGGTGCGTGCAGACGGGTTCCAGGTGCGCAATATTGCTGGGCAGATGGAGTGATGCTGGTCCAGTAGCCAGAAGTGGCGTTGCAGGAGACATCACAGGTGCAGTAAACAGGAGTGAGTGGTAGAAAAGCTTACCACATTAGCGGTATACAATAGCTTGGCTTCCTTGTTATCAAATTCTATTTCCAATATATGTACACGGTATAAGTTACCTCGCTGTTGTGAGCAAGGCAGGGGGTTGAACCTTCTATTGTATAGATGTACTTATATCATATTAGGATAGGGCTCCCACACTATCCCATTTCGGTAGAGAATTTGTCCAATAAACAAATGAGCTTTACAATTTGCCAAAAATAGACAAGTGTGGTTTATTTAATAATCATAGTTGTAGTGCTAGGTTGACAATGTGCTGATGTCTTGTAGTCTCAAGATTATATCACGAGGCGAGTTTCATTACTAGTCGGCATTAAGAAAATAAAGCTAGGTAGCCTATTTCATGTGTTTGCAGCAATCAGTTCATGTTGGGAACGCCTCAAGTGGCGGTATGAGGTCAGCAGTTATTTCTGTGCAACTAAATAAACATGAACATAAATATAGTGTGCGTAGTAATAATTAGTACAAGTGTAGAGATCTTATTCACTGTCATGTGGCTGTGGTACTTAATGTCCACAAAAGCAACTAACAGCGCCGTACAAGAGTGTAGAGTGCAGTTTGGCGTAGTGCAGGTGGTCTGTAGTCAGACCCAGTTCTTGTCATGGTACTCTGTAGTCAGAGTCGGCGAGGCATTTAGTAAATCTCAGTTCTAAATGAGCAGCCAGTAGTGTTAAACACTATACTATACTGGTGGTCTGTGGTCAGACCTAGTAGGTCTAGGCATGGTACTCTGTGGTCAGAGTCAATAAAGCGTGCCTTCAAATAAATAACTTCCAGCTTTATAATGACGGATAGAAAAGTGGTCAATTTGCACGGATAGTCTGTAGTCAGACTCATGTATACAGGGTTGCCACAGTTAAGAGACATAGAAAATCAAGGCACATTTTACAATTCATTTTGCATCCTGATTTTTGCGGAGTTGAGACTCGTGTACTCATAGTCTGTAGTCAGACTCATGTAGATGATATTACCTATCCATGGAAGCCTTCTTCAATGTTCTTGTTGACAGCAGCAATCAACAGTTTTTTTATGCATGGGAGGTCTGCACTTCTTGGGTGTAGACCGTTGTACAGGACGCTGTCGTTCTTGGTGTAACCTCCTGTACGTGTGTATCGTAGGCTGAAACGTTCCAGGTATGGCGTCTTAACATTTGATTTGTTGTTAAGGTGTTTGATGTACCTGTTTACACTGATTAGAGTAGCATCTAGTCTGGCCTGTTCCACCTTTGTACATGTGTCGTCACTGTTGCGTAGATTGACTGAGTATAGTGTACACAGGACTACCGGTATGTTTTTCCCTATTTCTCGTACAGCAGTAACCAGTGTACTATACCTGTCAGTGAGACTGGATAGGCCTTCCTCCAGTGTACCATACCTTGGTACAGATTTGTTGGTTTCATCATCGGTGATTATGAGATTGTTTAACCCCACACTCACGTATACAGCTGTTGGCGAACGTTCATTCAAGTCATTCAGCAGTTTAACACTGAGTGTCTCGATGAGTGCTCCGGGCATGGTTTCCACTCGTGTAATCCGTGGGAATTCCCTTATTAGGACTGTCTTCAGGTGGTTCATGCGTGAGTCCGAGTACAGCCATACTCTATCCATTGTCCTAGTAGGCTGTTTATACTTATATTTATCCTGAGTTTAATGTAGTTGGTGGAAAACGTGCTGCGGTAATCCTGTTGTCGTCTGGGCGGATATGTTGCTGGTGCTGGTCATGCCCGGCGCGCCCGGGACCAGCTTCAGTCCGAGGTCAAGTAAGTAGGTCACGTAAACGCAGTGTTACCCGGTGGGTTTCCCGCGTCTCGTCGCGCCTTTGGAGTTTAGAAAGTCAATACTGCTTGGTGGTAGTGCGTGTGTGTTGTGAAGGGGGGGGGGGGAAGGGGGAAAGAACTGCAATCACAGTTTCCCGTGACGGATATCATCTCTGATTTCCATTAGTATTGTGCCTAGGTAGTTTCTCCCAGTGAAGAACCCTCTGTTGTAACAGTCACTATTATAGGGTGCTCCTCCTCCCCAGAACTCCTCCTCGCATGCAAATATTAAGTCCTGCGGGAAAGTTGATAGCAATTCAGCACGATTCCCATGGTTGGCAGTGAATTTAATTGTTTGGACGGCTTTCATTGTCGGCAATTCTAGTCTCCTCCAGGTGGGCAGCTCTCTAATTTTTCGTCCTTCATCAAAGGCCATAGTGCCTGAGGCTGAGTTGACTATCTTGTCATGTAGTGGCTGTGCTGCACCGTTATGTTCACATTTGAGTGCTTGGTAGAGATGCTCAGAACTTCTATAAGTTTTTCCTTTGTAGTCTATATCCTGCAGATGGACCGAGCTCAGGACTGAAGCTTCACCTGTGAAGGTTATGCCTGCTCGTGTTTCCTTTTGCAATATTAATGAATCTTTAGGGAAATCTGTGGCACTCCAGTCCTGTGGTCCATTTGTCAATCCAGGACCCCCGGTGGCCTCGGCTGACTTATCCTCATCTTTATCTGGATCAGGAGCAGTATTCACTGTGGTAGTTGGTGTGCGTGGGGGTCTGGTAGTTGGACTATCTCTTGTTGGGTCCAGATCCCAGTTCAGGGGTCGTTGAGTTCTCATCTGCTGAGTCCAGGGTAGCTTGGTAAACTTATAACCAGGTGGGGGGATTAGCTCGGCTGGTATTTGTGTGTGATCTGGATATGACTCGTCGTCAATTTGCAGTACATCTTTTTTCACAATGGCTCTGTGATTTTTGGTCCTGCAATAATTCACAATGAGTCTCAGCTGTAGATTGCGTTTGCGAGTCTCACTGTCTTCGTCAGGATTCACATAGACCTCCTCCCAACCATCTAGGGTTTTCATGTTCCATTTGGCTCTTAGTACTTCTCTCCTGAGTTTAATTGTTGTGAAGCAGACCAGGATAGTCCTAGGCCCTTTTTGGTAGCTTCTTCTATCTAGTCTACAAATTAGAGATAAGTCCCGGGCCTCACATTTTAGTCCCATATCGTGTAGCATATTTAGAATTTTTGCCTCGTCGCCGTCCTCAGATCCCGTTTCCTCCAGTCCATCAACCTTTATGTTCAGGTATCTTGGTGATCTATGTGTAGATGTGTCGTTGTCTGTAGGTCTTGTTGAGTTTGCCTGGAGTTGTGTAGGGTCTACTAGGGGTGTGCGGGCTGGCTTCTTGAGTTCTTCCTCGTTAGTACTAATTCTAACCCTGAGTTGCTCAATAACTCCTAATTGCTCATCAAAGCGCTTGTTGTTTGCGTCCTGGTTTGCTTGTAGCAGCCCCTTTAGGATTGCATGTTGATTTTGTTGATGTGCCATAGTTTCATTATTTAGAGTATTTTGTTCCGCGTTGAGATTTGCCAGTAGGCGCTGCTGCTCTTGGATTAATGTATTATGATTGCTCCTAATCTCATTACGGACATTTGTAATTTTCTGGGCCGCCTCTGTTTGGACCGTGTCTATTCGTAATTTTACATCCTCCTTGACATGTTCTAGTTGGCCTTCCACAGAGGTTATTTTTACTTGTAGATCTTGGTTATTTTTTTCCACCGTTGATTTAAGGCAATTTATGTCATGTAACATATCCTCCTTTGTGGTTTGCATGTTAGCAATCATCTCGTCCTTGATTGAGGTTGTGGTCGTTGCTACCTGGTCTAGGATTTGTGCTTTGGTTTGGCCTACTTCCCCTCTGATCTCTTTTGACACATTTCCTAACAGAAGAGTCATGGTTTCAAACTGTGCACTTATGGATGGCTCAGCTTTGGGTTTAGCCTTTTTAGTTCCAGTATTGCGTCTTTTGGAGGGCTGTTTTGACGCAGTGGGAGAGATGGACTCATCGCTGCCTATCCTAGTCCTTTTGGTGCTGACTTTTTTAGGTCTTCCTCTGCCTCGACGCAGTTTGATGGGTGTATCAGTGAGTACTCTGCTGCTAAAATCCTCTAGTGATACAGTCTGGCCAGTTGGCTGTGAGTGGCTTGTCTTTTTGGAGGCACTTCTTCTAGTCCTCGTGATTCGTTTGTGTGCAGTTGTGATACCATCCCTGGGAGGTGGTAATTCCTGGGTGGTGTCTGTATTAATCACTGGTGAGTTTTGAGTGTTTATTACACTGATATCCTCGTAATCATCAGAGTCACTTTCTGTGGTTTCCTCGGTTATTGGCTGTCTAGGTGAGGTACTTCCTCCCGCGGGGTTCAAGCGTTGGTCAATTCCTACCTGTGCTTTGAACAGCAGGATATCATTTTCATGTACATCCATTGGCGAACTGTGGTCAGTTCCTTTACAATTATACTGGCCTAATTTATGGTCAGTTTCATTTTGGCCTTGTGCCGAGTTTTTATAAATTTCATCGGGGGCCTTGATTGGACTGTGGTCAGTTCCTACATTTACCTGTTCTGAACTGTAGTCAGTTCCATGATCTACCTGTGTTGAACTGTAGTCAGTTCCATAGTTTACCTGTGCTGAACTGTGGTCAGTTCCACTCACTGGTAGCGCCATAGATATGGTAGCGCTATTACCTGTATTGTTGACACTAGCGTCAGTACTTATGTTATTATGGCTTACTGGTGTTGACGCCGCGCCCGGGGTGGCCGCGGGTACAGGTGTACTTACAGGTGCGTTGGCTTTACCTGTCATGGCGACTGTGACCTGTGGTGGTGAGTGCCGCGCCAGTAGTGCTCGTATCCTCTTAATTTTAAGGCCGGTTGTGAGTTGCCAGGTGTTGTTAGCTTCCCTGGCGGTTCATCAATAATCCAGGTGATTTTTGAGTAGTGGATCCTCCTCTTTCATGTGGAAATTCCTTGTTGTGTGGGAGCCCAGTGTCGGGGATGTCTGTTTACCTGCGCATGCTCATACAGCTTCAGGAATGACTGATTAAAATATAGCCAGATTCGTTTGAATCAAGTTGGAGTCTGTGTCAATCCCTGAATAGGCTTATTCACTTCCAATTTACATGGGGGTGGGGGGGGGGGGGGGGCAGGGCCTAGGCCTATTTCTCAATATCATGGGGGTATGTCTAGGTTGCTTCTTTTCTGGTGGGGGTGAGGGTCTAGGAGATATGGGGATTGGGAGGGGGGGCTAGGTTGCTTTGAGCTTATTGGTAATGGGTTAGTCACTATAAAAATACTGTACTTAGAAAATATTCCAAGTCCCAAGGGCGGGGGTGGGGGGGGGCGGGGGTCAAAGTGAAATGAGTAGGCTATGTGCGCATGGGGGGGGGGGGGGTGTCCAAATGCGTACATGGGGCAACGGGGGGGGGGAGGGGTCTATCTGGGGCTATCTGTCTACTCCTTCAGCAGGAATTCACCCACTTTTCTCAAATGATTAACTTGCAATTGATTAACCAGCAGCCATGTTGTTGTACACGCACCCAAATTTCCCCAACTCATTATCCCCAAATCAAAACCCCCAAATTATATAGATATGATCGAGCCATGATATATTGTATGTGCTCTCTCCCCCCCCCCCCATCCCCTCAGAAGGGGTCGAATTCTTCTCAACACCCCCCCCCCCCCCCCACCACATGAACACTTGTTTTTCCGCCCCACCCCCCCCCCTTGGAGAGCGCATTGAATGTTTCGCGCCCCCCTCGCCAAAGGCGCGGACAAAATTTCCGCCACCCCCTTTGAAATATAGTAACACACAGGGTTTTATATTGCTAAAAAGGGGCTTAAATTTTTACGCCCCCCCCCCCCTCAAGAGGGGTCAGATGGGTCGGAATTTTTCACCCCCCTGTAACTATTAAAATTAACACTCCCTTAGGCCTCTTTAATCAGGTAATATACCACAGAGTGTAGGCTAGGCCCTCCTCTAGGAGAGATCCACCCATATTTCTCAACTAATTTAGGCCTACTTGATAAATTAGTAGCCCCTTTCTTATGCCTCAATAGGCCTAGACCTATTTTTCATAGTCAACCCTCCGAATTTTCCAAAATCCTTCCCTCTATATTGGCCTAGAGGGTCAGTATAGGTATAAATCATGAATGGCATGATATATTGTAGGCCTATGCGCCCCCCCCCCCCCCCACACTCATTCAAGAAAATCGGGGGTCCGGATAACAAATGGAACCCTCCCCGACAGTCTGAAATAATGATAACTCCCTAAACATTTTTAAAAATTATAGTCCCCCTCCTCCCCACTGCCCTCACGTGAATTCTTTTCATAAGAAATGCCATTTCCAAACACATAATCATATCTTATTCCACAAAAAAAGAGAGAGATGGCAAATAGGGCCTATCCTATATTTCTCAAGCTCGAACTTCCAAATTTTCTAAAATCATTCCCTCTCAATAGGCCTATAATTTTTAGGGTTAATATAGATAGGCCTATGAGCCTACTGTGTGCCACGCCCCTGCCCCTCCTGCTTCACCCATTCAGGAAAATCGGGGGTCTGAATTGAAAATGAAACCCTCCCCGACAGTCTGAAATAATGATAACTCCCTAAACATTTTTTTTTATATTATAGCCCCCCCCCGACTCCCCACTGCCTTCACGGGGATATTTTTCATAAGAAATGTGTAACATATATTGGAAATAGCATTGTGATACCTTACGAAACCGGAAGTCAATAAAAGCGCGGCAAACTAGGTCAGTTGTGCCTACCCTGCAGAAGAAGTTAGACTTGCCTCAGTCTCTACTTTCTTCATCACTGAATTTCTTCCCACATACACCACATAATTGGCGACGAAGGAGCTTACCCTGTGGACAATCTTGCCTGGAATCTCTTGGAATCTGTGAGTTTGTTCCATTTTGAGAACTTTGATTGTATTCTTTGGTGAACTTTGGTGGAAAATTCAGGGCAGTGATTTTGGGTCAGTTGGGCAGTCAGTCAGCCTCAGTCCATGTGTTGGCACTTTCTGCACAGGCACACGCTCCTTTCACCAGTGGCAGTGGATCTAGGCTCTTTGGATCTGCACCAGCTGTGTCTTAACGGTCTGAACATTCACATCTGCATTGTGGAACATTTGCTGTTTAGGTGGCCTAGACCTATTCATCCTGTTGTAGGCCTACTTTTTGCCTTACAATGGGGGACTTCATTATGCACCCTTTCCAGTTGGAACCAGTGGAGTCTGCAGCTAAGAGGTGGGAGAGATGGCTTAGAAAATTCCCACACTTCCTAGTGTACAAAGGCATCACCAATGAGGCAAAAAAGACTGCATCATTGATGTTACTCTTAGGTGATGACGCTATGGATGTTGCTACATCTCTAGGCATTGATGCTACCACAACTTTTGATGAAGCAACTACCAAATTGACTGATTACTTTGCCCCTAAATGCATCAAAGAGTATCAGATATATGAGTTTAGGCAGGCTTATCAGAGAGATGACGAGATGATTGATCAGTTCCATGTTCGGCTGAAGAGTCTCGCTAAGTACTGTGAGTTCCATAATGAGGACGGTGAGATAAAATCTCAGATTATTCAGAAATGTCGATGGCCAAAAGTGCGAGAAAAGGGGCTCGATGAGCCAGACGTCACGTTGGCGGCTCTTCTAAAATTCGCACGCACTCAGGAGTCTACGGGACGACAAAGCAAGGTGATGTCGCAGTCTATGCCCACCGCTCCTGTGGAGTCAAAGGTCCACAAGGTGATGTCAAAGCCCAACTCCTGGGGTCGTGGCAAGAGGAGACAGTCTTCACCGCCACGCAGACAACATCAACAACGTCAACAGCAACAACAACATCGGCAGCCTTCCGACCAGACGGGCAAGTGTTCTGGTTGTGGGGACGCATCTCATAACAAGCGAGCACGCGACTGTCCCGCATGGGGGAAAATTTGTCACAAGTGTTCCCGATACAATCATTTTGGGAAAGTTTGTAGACAATCAACAAACTTTGTTGAGACTGACGAAGGTGCTACCGCAGCACCACTGAGTGACGATGCTATCGAGTATCAGTATAATTTGTTTCATACCAATGCCATGCCTAGTAAAAGGGTCAAACCCTACATTGTATGTGTAGGTTTACATGGTGTTGCCACAAACATGGAGATTGATACTGGTTCTGGTGTAACAATCTTGAACAAGGTTCAGTTTGACAATGTCAAGAAGTGTAATCCTGGTCTGGTGTTAAGTAAAACCAATTTACCTGTACTTAAGATGTTTTCAGGTGCAAGTCTATTGCCACTTGGTCGTGTAACATTGAATGTGCAGCATGCAGGTCAGTCATTGCAACTTGACGCATTAGTTGTCGAGGGTCAAGGACCATGTCTTCTCGGAAGAGACTGGATCAACGAGTTACGTCTTGATTGGTCCGCAGTGCATTCTCTTTCAGATGTGGACTACAGGAAACTATTCCCTGACCTATTCAAACCCGAGCTTGGTAAGTTAAAGGGTTACGAAGCGAAACTGTATATAGACACTGATGCGCAACCACGTCAGTTCAAGGCGCGAACACTATCTTGGTCTTTCAGAGAGAAGGTCGAGGCTGAACTTGATCGCCTCGAACGTGACGGGGTCATAGTAAAAGTTGAATTTGCAGATTGGGCTGCTCCAATCGTTCCGGTAATGAAACCGAATGGTGACATTCGCATTTGTGGTGATTACAAACTGACTGTCAACAGAGCAGCAAAGGTGGACAAATATCCAATTCCGAATGTTGATGATTTGTACCAAAAGTTGGCTGGGGGTGTTTGTTTTTCCAAGTTGGACCTCAGTCATGCATATACTCAGGTAGTTCTCAGTGAGGATTCCCGTGAACTCACAACAATTAACACTACCAAAGGTTTGTACCAGTACACACGCTTGTGTTTTGGGGTATCTTCCGCACCAGGTATTTTCCAGAGAGTTCTGGAGCAGGTACTTCAGGGTATACCCATGGTAGCAGTGTATCTGGACGATATCTTGGTGTCGGGGCACACAAAGGAGGAGGCACATCAAAACTTGACGACGGTACTGGGTCGGCTGCAGCAGGCAGGACTACGTCTGAGAGGTGAGAAGTGTGTGTTTCTCCAAGATTCCTGTGTCTATCTAGGTCACAAGCTGGATGCAGAAGGAATTCACCCCACTACCGAGAAAGTAGCAGCTCTTCAGAACGCACCACCTCCTACCAATGTGAGTGAACTCCGCAGTTTCCTGGGAATGGTAAACTACTACCACAAGTTCCTAAGGAACCTCAGCTCGACACTCGCACCACTGAATCAGCTCCTACAGAAGGATGTTCCGTGGAAGTGGGGGCCAGAACAGGAACAAGCGTTTGCTAAATCAAAGGAACTATTGCAATCTTCGCAAGTGTTAGTTCCCTACAACCCGGCTCTACCATTGCTTCTTGGCTGTGATGCGTCATCGTACGGCCTGGGTGCGGTACTCTCTCATCGGATGCCGGATGGCTCCGACCGACCAATCGCGTTTGCATCCAGATCGTTAGCTCCCGCTGAGAAGAACTATGCACAAATCGAGCGCGAAGGGCTCGCCGTAATCTTCGGTGTGACCAAGTTTCATAAGTATGTGTATGGTCGCGAATTCACCGTGGAAACAGACCATAAGCCGCTGTTGGGCCCGCTGAAAGAGGACAAACTCATCAGTCCGATGTCCACTGCCCGCTTACAGCGTTGGTCACTGACAATGTCAAATTACCAATATCGTTTACGTTACAAGCCAGGCAAGGAGAACGGCAATGCTGACGGACTAAGCCGGTTACCTTTAACGACACCGTACTTCACCGTGCCTGTGCCTGCTGAAACAGTGTTGGCTTTTGAGGTTCTAACGTGTTCTGAGGTTTTGACATGTACTCAAATTGCTTCTTGGACCGCTCGAGACCCGATCATGGCTTCCGTCCAAAACTTTGTTTTGAAGGGTTGGCCTTATAGCGTGTCCGAAGAACTGGCACCATACTTTCGCAGGAGGGAAGAACTGTGTGCAGAACAAGGTTGCCTGATGTGGGGTTTGCGCGTGATAATACCACCGCAGGCTCGTGACTGTGTTCTTGAGCAACTCCATGAGTGCCATCCAGGAATTGTTAGGATGAAATCACTCGCACGCAGTTATGTTTGGTGGCCAGGAATCGATGCTGATATCGAGCTTAAAGTGAAATCATGTCAGCAGTGTCAAGTCCAATCTAAGTCTCCGCCGCATGCTCAGCTCCATCCTTGGGAGTGGCCTGGTAAACCTTGGCATCGGATCCATATAGACTATGCTGGCCCAATTGATGGACAAATGATTCTAGTGATTGTAGATGCTCATTCAAAGTACATTGACGCTCATGTCATGAACACATCCACTTCCAAAGCTACTATAAGGAAGTTGAGACGAACATTCTTTGTTCATGGAACTCCGGTTGTACTTGTGAGTGACAACGGAAGTTGTTTTACAAGTTCAGAGTTTCAAGAGTTCTGTAAGAAAAATGCTATTAAGCATATCTGTACAGCTCCATACCACCCAGCCAGTAATGGTTTAGCTGAGCGAGCCGTACAGACGCTTAAGGAAGGTATCAAGAAAACGCCAGGTGAGGATCTGGAAACTAAGGTAATACGCTACCTTTCTAGATACTGTGTTACTCCACAGACGACTACTGGACAAGCACCAGCAGAGTTACTGATGAAACGTAAGCCACGTTTCCTGTTGGATGTACTTCATCCGTCTCTGTCCAGTAAGGTTATGGATAGACAATCCTATGCACGGCAGTACCATCAGCCTGCAGTCAGCCCACGTGACTTCTTTGTTGGCGATGCCGTGTGGGTCGTGAATTTTGCTGGTATGCCCAAGTGGATGCCGGGAGTGCTCCAATCAAAGACTGGTCCAGTCACGTATATCGTACGTCTTGACGATGGACGAGTGTGGAGACGCCACATGGATCACATCAGAGCTCGTGTCCCAACTGAGCCTGAGTGTCGTGATAACGGTCTCACCATGGAGAATCGACCAATACCGCCTTACATTGCACCTGCGCCTGCACCTCAAATTCCAGTACCAGCTGCAATGCCGAAGCCCAGTACTCCTCCGAGTACCACTCCAGCGACTCCACAAGACCACCATGTGCCTACTCTACCTAGTGCTACGCCTCCTACACCAAGACCAAGTAGCCCTGCTCCAGTTGGTATTAGAAAGTCTACCCGAGTAATAAAGCCACCTACCAGACTGGACTTATGAGTACAAAACTAAAGGTGGAGGGATGTAACATATATTGGAAATAGCATTGTGATACCTTACGAAACCGGAAGTCAATAAAAGCGCGGCAAACTAGGTCAGTTGTGCCTACCCTGCAGAAGAAGTTAGACTTGCCTCAGTCTCTACTTTCTTCATCACTGAATTTCTTCCCACATACACCACAAAATGCCAATTTCCAAACACATAATCCTATCTTATTCCACAAAAAAAAAGAAGGAATAACACGGAAGTGATCTTCATTTTGAGAGGTAAGGAATTTCCAAAATCCGGCGAGGAGTATGGCGTCCTTGTCGACATGATATTCTAGTTGAAAGCTGTTGTGCAAATGGATATACTTACGAAGCCTTCTATTTTACAAAAGTATGGGATAGAATCTGTATCCGAGGTATGTGTGAAAGACATTTTATCTTTGATTCATTAGGGTTTTTGCCTTATAGTTCGGGCAAAAGCAAGTTTTCTGATTTCAGTATTTCCTGTACTGGCTGCACTCGTCACGGGTTTCTAACTTCACTTTACACCATGAATCCGGCCAAGTCCATCCAATAAATTTCAATAAAACAGTAAAGGAGTCATATTTAGATATTTCTGTGACACATACTCGAATATTAATGTTGTGGAAGCGGTAGAAGTATTCATTTTAATAGGATGAATGTGGGTTGTTTGGCGATTTTTTGGGCAAAAACTGGATAGCTCTCCCAAGTGAGAGGACAGACGTTCAGAGCGTTATCTTAATAAGACATCTTAAAGTCTTAATTCAGTGTCTTAAGTTGGGGCAGGGCTTGTCAGGGCTAGGGCGCCACCTGTAGTTATACTTGTGTACTAGGATCGTCCTGTGACTGTTTCAGGCTCGGGTCTTAATAAAGTCTTAATAAGTCTTAGTCTTAAAGGCTTAATAGTACTCACCATCAATAAAGAAGGAAGAAAATAAAATAAAAACGGGGGTTGGGGGGCAGAGCCCCCCATGATATTAACAAATAGTGGCACTTGAAGTAAGGGTGGCTCCATCTGTCGGATTATGTAGAAGGTAAGGTGGCTACTTCAGACTAAGATTAAGACTATTAAGACTGTCTTAATAGTCTTATTAAGATAACGCTCTGAACGTCTGTCCTCTCACGTGGGAGAGCTATCCCGTGCGTGCATTTTTTGGGGCCGTCATAGCGTGATAAACACGCTCACAGTGACACACCCCTCGGGCTCGGCGGTCGGAAGCTGTTGCAATCTCTAACTAAAGCGCTCCAGTGTTGGTGCCAGCTTGCATGCGCGGAACTCGGCGGGGTCAAGTCATGGGCGGCGTGCGCCTTTAACGCTTCGGTGATCACGCCCATAGGCTTAACCCATAGCTCACTACCCTACCCCTGCTCTAAGTATCATTTCCAAAATGAGCTGCGCCAACGAGTTGATTTCTGAAAATACAGGCCTCTGGCATTGGTTAATAGTGTTAGATTCTAATCAGTGTCAATTTCGCATCTGACTATCAACGCCTCATGTTAAAACGCCTGTAGCCATTCAAAATTGAATACAGAATGACAGGCTAGAGGATGAGCTGGCAGATACTTCAATGATTCACAGCCAAAAATAATTATCTCATTTCAAACCACTTGTTTTAAGAAAACGACATTATTAAAACAAGTGGTCCCAAGTGGTTTGTCCGCCAGTCGAGTTTAATAATCTAATTTTCTTGAAATGAGATAATTATTTTTGGCTGTGTTCTCATCATTGCTGGTACAGATAGTTAATGGGTTCTCATTATTGTCACCGCAACTGAGGGACCTTGTGAGGTGAAGCTGTATTAGTGGTTGTTATGGAAGGAGGGGCATAGTACGTGTATTGACACTGATCAGCAACCAGCAGTTATTGGTGCTCTAATAATTCCCACAACTTCATCACAGCAGAGGAACAAAAACGAGTCAGTGAATTTTTTTTTAATGTGGCATATGCTTTTGAAATAGGTTCATCTTGCACGTAAGCTTGGTTATACTGAAAAAATCTAACGTGTGATCCTAATCACAAAAGACACAGGTATTTGTTTTTCATTGGATAAACATACTTATGTGTGAGTGTAATATGTGTGAGTGTAATATGTGTGAGTGTAATATGTGTGTAGTGTAATATGTGTGAGTGTAATATGTGTGAGTGTAATATGTGTAAGTGTCATGTGTGAGTGTAATATGTGTGAGTGTAATATGTGTGTAGTGTAATATGTGTGAGTGTAATATGTGTGAGTGTAATATGTGTAAGTGTCATGTGTGTAGTGTAATATGTGTGTAGTGTAATATGTGTGAGTGTAATATGTGTGTAGTGTAATATGTGAGTGTAATATGTGTGAGTGCAATGTGTGTAGTGTAATATATGCGAGTGTAATATGTGTGAGTGCAATATGTGTGAGTGTAATATGTGTGATAGTGAATTTGTACAACTCATGTCCCAACCCCAACCCTATCCTGAATCTGGGTCCTGCTGGTGAGTGCTTATCATGTACTTAGATACAGTACTCTCTTATAATCATTCATTGGTCAATTCTGGCATCAGAAATGAATTCCTTGTTAAAAGGTACCCTCAAGTCATGTGTCATACATGTATGTTATTCCATTTTAGGCCAGCAGGTGGGTGTGGGTGAGCAGGTGGGTGTGGGAGAGCAGGTGGCTGTGGGTGTGCAGGTGGGTGTGGGCGACAGTTGCAGGCTGCGGGCATGTACCGCCTTCTGTCGCTATCAAAAAGCGAGTCGATCGGAAGATAAACGGCGAAGATATGGGTGGTACGATTTCGTCTGCACACGTTGAGATCTCGCGCAGTACGAGAAGTACCAGTGGTGCCACTCTTTGTTTGACAAAGAATGCAGTAATTTATGTACTGCGCGTCCTCTTTTTGTCCACGGGAATAGACAGTGCCCTCTTTTATCGAACTTTTGGTCTTAAAAAAAGTGTCTTACCCCACGAGAAATCTATGTTTATATTGAATTAACTACTACTGCAAAAAAGGACATAAAGTCTATTCTAGTACATTCATGTTTGTCTACAGTGCTGAAAAGTAGGCTCATTTTTTGATAGTGTAGCGTTTCGCGTCGTCTACTCCCCCCCCCCCCCTCGGCGCTGCCAGCGGCGGGCGGACGGGACCGGCAGCCGGGGCCGGCGTGAGAACTGCGGCCCTGCGCGTCCCTGTGCGGCCCCAATGCACCTATTATCGCCCCTGACATGGCCCTGCAAACACCCTTCAAACTGCAAATTGAAATAAAGTCACCCCACCTACTATAGTCAGTGCCAAAGACAAGACCTTTAGCTGTCTACTCCTCTTTGGAATAGTCCGGATGCTGCTGTTTTCTATGTGTATTTTGAGCAAATCCCCAGCACCCCCAACCTCCATGTTTTCTCCATGCTGGGCTCTGGTAGACTGACAGCCAACTAGCCTCAAACCTTACCAACCCAAGCTTTCTGATTTACTGCTTAAATATACAAAGTCACCCAAATTAAAGGGGCACACTAGTTAGAAGTGGCCTTCACCAAGCTAGCCTACCTAGGCTAGTGGACCAAATCATAGTTTAAATCACTGTATTTTAGCAGATAAGAGGACCCTGATCTGAACTGAGAAAATGGCTGAAAGGGCCATTTTGGCCCTTCCCCAGACCCTAGTTCTTTTCACTCCTATTCTAGCTTATTCTCTATAGATTTACACAATTCAAGTGCTGTTCCCCACTAATGTGGCACTCTAGATTAACATGCCACAACTTTCAATTTGCTAAATATTACCATTATTTTATAATAGAGAAGTTATAAATACTGGAACCTGATTGGCTGGATTCTGATTGGCTGAGACTTGGTCACGTGATTATTCCAGCCTGGTAGCATAAAAGGGAGGGCTCCCACCCCAATCAGGCAGAACCCACCAGGCTCTCAACCCCACCACACCCCAGGAGCAGCTCACTATCTTCAGACCACCTGCACTACCTTCAGACCACCTGCACTATCTTCAAACAACCTGCACTCCTGCACTTTTAGACCTTCAAGTTGACCCCTTTAGACCTGCACTTTCAAGACCTAGGAACCTTCAGAAACCCATCTTTAGCCAACTCTAAAACCATGGAACTTTATTTCAGAGAACCTTCAAACCAACTTTAGATCAAGAATTCACCGGCGCCCCCCATCACCGACACTTAGAAACCTCGATCCACAGACGTACCGAGTTTTACCCGAGAAACCGAGTATATTCATCACTTTATCGTAGAACCGTGGGCTTAGCGGAGTCCTGGCCAAATGTATTCGTCACTTAACTTTATTGTAGACCTCGGGCTTAGCGGAGTCCTGGCCCTCCTGCACACTTAGAGATAGAACTTGGGCTTAGTCTTAAATCCTGGCCCCTAGATTTATTCAACCGAACGTCGCCAAGCATTTATATTAGGCCTACCGCGTGCCGATAGACATCAACTTATCCTTCATACAACTATATTATTATGTCTAGAATAAAAGAGCATTTGAACTGTAATTTTACTTGTTGTCATGTGTCCTTACCTAGTGTTAATGCCATCCTAGTGGTCCGAACCCCCGTGTCTCGAACACACCTCTTTTGACTTTAGAGAACACAACGAGAAGTCAACCCTTTCCCCCCCCCCACTATACGATCGGAGAAAACGCTACAGAAAATGGCGCCGTGACCAGGATGGCTAAGTCACACTAGTGAGGACATTTGATTAACTTTTTCAGTCAGACTCTTTCCTAAAATTACATAGGCCTATTTTTGCAGACAGATTTTTACTCTACCCGCTGCAATTATCTTCAGGAACTTATTTCTTCACAACCAGCAGTATGAGCTTCCTGAGTAAGAGTTTCACGGCTGTCCGAAGTTTCTTCTCTCCTCGGGCCAGCCGATCTGAGAACGAACCAATGAGCGAGTCATCAACCTTTGAATCTGAGGCTGACCACGTCACCGAGACTCCCGAGGACCAAGGCTTAAGTGACAGCATATCTCTATTCCTGGATCAAGACCATAGCATGGTGAACCCACCAACCCTCACCAAACAGTGTAATGCTAGACCCCCTTATGAGAACCGGCACCGAAGGAAGGCGAAGGAACCGATTCGTTACAATGGTAAAGCTGACCTGCTTGATTGGCTCAGTCACTTCCGCAGCATTGCTGTGTGGAACGACTGGGATGATCAGGAGTATGGTCTGCAGTTGGCTTGTTCACTTGTAGAAGATGCACGTGAGGTACTCTCCTCCATACCGGAACATCTTCAGTATGACCGAGAAACGCTTGAATCATCACTACGACAACGGTTCTACCCTCCTGGGAGGGAATACTCGTACGCTCTACAGCTTCACAACCGTGCCATGAGTCCCAACGAGAGTGTCTCAACATATGGTGCCACTGTTCGACGGTTGGCCCTTCGAGCATACCCGGACAGCCCTTTGAGTGAAAGGGCCCTGATGGACCACTTTATACGAGGACTCCTGACAAAGGACATGAGGCGCCATGTGCACGTCAGCAAGGTGAAAAGCCTGAATGACGCCATAGACACGGCCGTGGACTACCAGACATTTGATGACTCTGAGAAGGCAAAGAAATCACAGGTGGCGCCTAAGCCCCCGGCGGTAGAAGCTGTGGCCACCGAATTTGGAGTCCAACATTTTGAGAGGAGCCAACCTCGGCGACTAGCTGAAGTCCAATGCTATAGGTGCCGGAATTATGGGCACTACGCCAATGAGTGCAACTCATTTAGTCCAGGCTCACCGAACAGGCCAGTTGAAAGCTGCCTCCAGGCTGTTATTGAATCAAGCGGTTCAGGCAGCCAGATGGTAGCCACTCAAGCTGGGCAGCCATTCAAGGCTTGAAGGAAGAGATGCGCCAGCACTGAAACTGATGACGACTTTGGTTATGTCCTTTTGATTGGTGTGATATCCGTTCACCAAGCATGGGACATGCCCCCTTCTTAAGACTGATGAAAGCGATACGAGAATAGGTGCCTACCGAGTGCAAGATGGAGAGGAGATGGTTATCCCCTGGTAGAAGAGAGAAATTCACTGGTCATTGGATCCTGACATCATGTGCTGCTGTAGAGGGTTAGGCAGTGGCAGATGTCACATACAGACTGTCAGCGGAGAGGAGGGCAGTGCTGGGTGCACTGTATGTCGATGTCACATACAGACTGTCAGCGGAGATGAGACAGTGCTGGGTGCACTGTATGTCGTCACATACAGACTGTCAGCAGAGATGGGACAGTGCTGGGTGCACTGTATGTCATCTTTTTGCAAAGGAGAGTAGCTCAGAAAGCTGAGTTCTGACAGTGTGGACTGTCGGGTAGAGCATCCCCGGAAGGGCAGTGCTGCATGTCACTCTTTATGTGGGAAGATGGGGACCTCTAGACAGTGTTTATCTGCCAGATGATTCGCCTTGTCACCTTACCTTGACTCTGATGTTGAAACTGGGCCAGTTTTTGATGCGGGCTCATCGCAGAACTTATTTTTATGAAACTTGACTTATGTGTATTGTTAGGATTAGAAACAAAGATGCTGATTGCTGCAACCAACTACAGGTAGCAGTAGAGAAACTGTTATACTCATCGTCCATAGAAGAGCTTCATCATAGATGTCACCTTCATTGGATACTTACCTTCACTGCCTTCGTCGAACTGACCCCTTTATCATACATTCCCTGAGTCTAAGAACACATACATCTTAGCACTTACAAAGTTTTGGAAAGGGTCAGCGGAACTTTATTTGACTACACTTCAACACTAGACACCCGTTTTCCCAGAGCTGGTGAAATAATATTTCGAAGAAGTCGACTTCTTCGTAGAGTGCCCAGATGCGGGGTCGCATCTTTTCAAGAAAGGGTCGGTGTAGCGTTTCGCGTCGTCTACTCCCCCCCCCCCCCCTCGGCGCTGCCAGCGGCGGGCGGACGGGACCGGCAGCCGGGGCCGGCGTGAGAACTGCGGCCCTGCGCGTCCCTGTGCGGCCCCAATGCACCTATTATCGCCCCTGACATGGCCCTGCAAACACCCTTCAAACTGCAAATTGAAATAAAGTCACCCCACCTACTATAGTCAGTGCCAAAGACAAGACCTTTAGCTGTCTACTCCTCTTTGGAATAGTCCGGATGCTGCTGTTTTCTATGTGTATTTTGAGCAAATCCCCAGCACCCCCAACCTCCATGTTTTCTCCATGCTGGGCTCTGGTAGACTGACAGCCAACTAGCCTCAAACCTTACCAACCCAAGCTTTCTGATTTACTGCTTAAATATACAAAGTCACCCAAATTAAAGGGGCACACTAGTTAGAAGTGGCCTTCACCAAGCTAGCCTACCTAGGCTAGTGGACCAAATCATAGTTTAAATCACTGTATTTTAGCAGATAAGAGGACCCTGATCTGAACTGAGAAAATGGCTGAAAGGGCCATTTTGGCCCTTCCCCAGACCCTAGTTCTTTTCACTCCTATTCTAGCTTATTCTCTATAGATTTACACAATTCAAGTGCTGTTCCCCACTAATGTGGCACTCTAGATTAACATGCCACAACTTTCAATTTGCTAAATATTACCATTATTTTATAATAGAGAAGTTATAAATACTGGAACCTGATTGGCTGGATTCTGATTGGCTGAGACTTGGTCACGTGATTATTCCAGCCTGGTAGCATAAAAGGGAGGGCTCCCACCCCAATCAGGCAGAACCCACCAGGCTCTCAACCCCACCACACCCCAGGAGCAGCTCACTATCTTCAGACCACCTGCACTACCTTCAGACCACCTGCACTATCTTCAAACAACCTGCACTCCTGCACTTTTAGACCTTCAAGTTGACCCCTTTAGACCTGCACTTTCAAGACCTAGGAACCTTCAGAAACCCATCTTTAGCCAACTCTAAAACCATGGAACTTTATTTCAGAGAACCTTCAAACCAACTTTAGATCAAGAATTCACCGGCGCCCCCCATCACCGACACTTAGAAACCTCGATCCACAGACGTACCGAGTTTTACCCGAGAAACCGAGTATATTCATCACTTTATCGTAGAACCGTGGGCTTAGCGGAGTCCTGGCCAAATGTATTCGTCACTTAACTTTATTGTAGACCTCGGGCTTAGCGGAGTCCTGGCCCTCCTGCACACTTAGAGATAGAACTTGGGCTTAGTCTTAAATCCTGGCCCCTAGATTTATTCAACCGAACGTCGCCAAGCATTTATATTAGGCCTACCGCGTGCCGATAGACATCAACTTATCCTTCATACAACTATATTATTATGTCTAGAATAAAAGAGCATTTGAACTGTAATTTTACTTGTTGTCATGTGTCCTTACCTAGTGTTAATGCCATCCTAGTGGTCCGAACCCCCGTGTCTCGAACACACCTCTTTTGACTTTAGAGAACACAACGAGAAGTCAACCCTTTCCCCCCCCCCACTATACGATCGGAGAAAACGCTACAATAGGTATTTTTTGTTCAATTTTTTAGGGGACAACCAGTCGATAGAAATGGATGATTTTTATATCATAGAAAAGGATACACTGAAGCAAATTTTCAATATTGACACTTTTATTCTCATAATTCTTTTATTGAAACCTATGCTTAATTTTTTGGCGGGAAAAGTCCTTATTGACATGGGTATTTTTTGGGGGGCACACAAATGTTGCAATGTCTTTGTAAATCTTGAAAATCTTGAGAATGTACGTTAGAATTGAAGCCCTGGATCTCAACTACATCATCAATCGTTAAAAAGTGGTATTGGAAGGCGGCTAGATGGGACCACGGTAATGGGTCCCTGTAAATCCTTGGTAGTGAAACTTCATTACGTTTTCTGAAGATATATGCAAGGTGCAGGGCCATCTGAGGCCTCATTACATTGTGTTGTATCTTAGCTCTAGTGGCCTATATGGGGTGTGATTCACTAAGTATATCATACTCTGAGTGTTTGTGCTGAAAACAGTGCCTCTGACTGTCATCGTTGCTGTAACTTCACTTCAGTAGAGTCTACTGCTAAATGCAGTACCTCCCTCTAGTGAGAGGGGCCAAGATCAACCAAGATCAACCAAGAACCACAGACCAATGCCATTTGAAATATATTAGAAATAAATTTTGGCATCTAGGTGCTAAGCAACCAGCGGATAGATACTCCTGGAAATCAATGATTTTTGAAAGTGATCTTTAGTCCAGACTAAGCTATCATGCACTCCCAGTCAACTGGTGCATAAAAACTCTCCAAAATGAGCTATATTTGATGTCGGTTTACTATTTAGAGAATAGAAAACGATGTTCTTCAAGTCAAGACTCTCTGTTGCTCTATAATGCACGATGGTGTCAAGCCTTCATAAGACTTGGGTCCAGAGTGCATTATAGAGTCACAGAGAGTCGAGATATGAAGAAAGAGTGTTCTACTGTCTTTATAAAACGTATTTCACAATTTCTCTCTTTAAAAGTTTTCCGTGGGTTTTAAAGATTTCCTGTTGGTATATTTACTGTTCACTGATGTGACCCTGTGCGCAGCATGTACTGTTACCCTATAACGAACGGTCACGTGACTTCTCTGAGGCTATAATGCACAGCCAACCGTTTTATAAAATGTCTCACATATATGCTGAATCTTCGTATAAGCCGCTTCTCTAATTTGGGAGAATTCTATAAGCCAAATCTGGGGTTTGATTGTAGCTGCTTTAGAAATGTGGTATACTTTCAAACACCTTCAAATAAGCCATGTGCACCTGATATGTATAGCCATGTTTGGTTAAGCTATAGTGCTAGGCAAGCTCACAAGGTAGAGCCACTGTATCCCACCTGTGAGAAATATAATTATGGAATCGGCTGAAGGTCAGATCAACAGGAGTAAATTACGTAGCAAGAGGGGAGCTTTTCATGACGGGAAACTTTGACTTAAATAAGTTTATTCAATACTCATTTTCTCCCAAACGAACCTTAATAGAACAAAAACAACTTGAACAATGATATGTGTATTTTATTATCCAAGGAATTGGAAACAAAAAAATGAGAAAAACTTCACCCTTCCTCCAATTGGATAATGAATACATGAGTATTTATGTCGCATTTTCTCAAGGGGTGTTGACTCACCACTTCTACTACAAAAAGGACAGTCAATGCGGTACAAAAAGATGAACACATTCCTCTAGGCATTTTCAATACCTTTACTGCCTAGCTCTTTTAACTACCCTGCAAACAAAATCTCAAGCGGAACTCATTATTTTCTTATGCCATATTCCCTGGCATTTCTTGTAGTGAAACACATTAAATACAGGTCTTCAGTCTACTTGTGGAATTTCTGGTTATTTGCACGAGTAGAACTCGGGAAATACACACCACCATTGAACATGTCACTAGGAATGTTCACTTTTCTAGAGAATCTCCCATGTCTATCTTGTGTGGGAAGCTTGTGCTTTTCCCGAGAAATACACATGTTTCTAACTTGCGTCATTCTTGAGTTCTGTTTAGAGGGTATAGTACCAAATACATAACCGTATGTAGGACACATCATCAACTTGACTAGACCCAACAGAACCACAATTGAGTTGAGTTTCTACTTTTGGAATGTCGGAATTTCTGTCATAAACGGCAGCCATATTTAAAGTAAACATAAAAAGCATAGCCTCATACAAAGTGACGAGGAGCAAGATATTTCATCAGACGCAATCTGACAACTACCATAAATAAGTTAGGCTTATAAGCAATATAATATATAAAGTAGCTTAAACGATTGCTCATTTTTTAACAACGAGGGGGAGGTGGATTTGGTGGGGAGGGGGGGGGTGGAGGGGTGGAGTGGGAAAGTCGATCTAAAGGGCGCGCACATGCCCCAATTTGCAACCCACCTGCGGGGGTGGGGTGGGGCGGATGCCGACCCCTCAAGGAGAGAGGGTGAAAATCTCCCCCCCCCCCAGTTGTTATAAAATGAGCACTCCTTATTAACGTCTATTATTATCTTGAAAAGGTAAACAATAAAGCCACGCATGTATAAAGTGCATGAATTAAATAAATCGAAAGTTACTCGTAAACACAGGCCTAAAGTATATAAAGGCACGAAGTAAAACAACAAAAGCACCAGTGCAGTGAGTGAAAAGATAAATGCATTGAGTTAGTAGAATTACTTAATCTCAGTTTTATACTTGGTCGTTAGCACGGACTGAGTATCCGGTACTCCATATCATTAAGATATCAATCTCTATGTAATATATCTTATTAATCGCCATTTTAAGTCAGATTAATACATATATACGAATATCAATTTGTCTTACATTATTACATACTCGAAAAGTACAGTTGAAAAAACGTCGCTACCGATCTGTGGACTAATTGAGATTGCAGCCTTCTTAATCTCTGTCTGAGATACACCATTTGCTAATGACTCTCCTAATGATAACGCCTCCAGTTATCATTTGTATGTTATCAAAGTCTATCGCATTGAAGTTAATGACTTGAGTACATGAGAATATCAAATATTTAATAAGAGTAAGAAATAGATAAATGCATAATATATGGAATAAATATTGCATAGTTTCAAATTCCTATACATTAATACGTTTTATGTATACTTTATGCCAAACCGAGGAACGGCGTGATGTCTTATAAGTACCAGCAATACAACCATTGACTTACAAGCCGGGCACAACTTATAATCATAATAATAGCAAAGACATAGAAAGACGCCATCTCGTTCCCTCTCTCACAACTCTCGCTCTACTATACATACATACACATAAATACGCAACTTGCAGATACAAATAGCACTCTTATAATAACCACACACTTTCAGTCTGAACACTTAGCATTATTACCTCATGAAGGTAAAAGTATTTTTTAACAGCATGACTCATTTGTTATAAAGGAGCCATAACTATAGACCGCTCAGGGGCGGAGGAGAATTGTATGTGCTATTGCAGAAATCCATTTTTGTAAACAATGTTGTATTATTTTTTAATGTTCATATTACATTTCTGGAAAAAGAGAAATATATGCCCATTCCTACAAGAAGGCTACCACTTTCCACTTTAAAGAGCTACCCGGTACTAGTCAACCCCATAGGAATTTCTCTATATTTACAATGTATTTCACTCATAAAACTCCTATTACCTTTAGCAGAATAACTATTAAACCCTTTAAGGTCAACATAGTGCAATAATGCAGTATGCCATTTGCGTCATGATGTATGGATGCAGTCCTGACAATCAACTCGCCAGTGCTGCATTTATGCAACATGCATAATGTTGAAACTTCAGGGGTTGAGTCATGGCTACATCACTGACCGTGTCTTAACCCTTTAAGGACGGCATGATACCTTGATGCATCATGCGCTCGGTCGTCATGATGCATGATTGCAGCCCCGGTGAGTAACTCGCCAGTGTTGCATTCGAGCATCATGCTGACCCTATGGGTTGAGACGATCCTAAAGGGTCGGCATGAAGCACCAATGCAGCACTGGCGAGTTACTCACTAGGGCTGCATTTAGGCATCATGAACACAAAAGTCGCCTTTTAGCAACATGCCAACCTGCAAGTATTTTAAAGGGTTACAAGCAGTCGGCGTGCAGTGCTAGTCCTTGTGGTGGTGGTGGGTGTGGGGGTGCCGCTGGTGTGCCGGTTGGTGGTAAGTCTGGTGAACACTGTGGTACGGGTCGGCCGGCTGGAAGAAGTGGTCGTTACGATGAGCCTTCTTCCCCTCCTCCTCCCCCTCCTCCTCCTCCTCATCCTCATCACTGGGCTTGGTGGGTTGGGGGTGTGCTGCGGGGAACAGCAACTTGAACTTGCGGAAGCAGAGCCGGCAGCAGCAGCAGAAGAGGAGCAGAGACAGGAGTGTGACCGACACCATGAAGACTATCACGTCCACCATGTAGTACTGGTAGGCCTCCAGGTCAAAGGCCGCGCTCCGCAGGTGACCCCCGCCGCCGTGCTTCATCACGTGTTCTACCCAGAATGCAGCGCGCGCGTCCGGCCTCAGCGGCTGGTCGTTAAACACTGAGGACAGCCACAGCGCCTTGGTCTTAAACCTGGACAACCGGAAAATACAACGTTCATTATTGAACCCTTTAAAGTGGCATTCTCACCGAGCGTTTCCCACTCACAATTCTAGTACTGTTCTAGTCTGCTATGTGGTAAGTGCGAGTGATGAGAATGCCCCTTTAAGGGACACATAGTGCTTATTGTGAGAACCCTATGAGGTTGATACAATCCCGAAGCCTGGGCGAAGGGTCTGCATGATGCATGAATATAGCCTTGGCGAGTAAGTTAAGGTTAATGGCATCCCACATTACGGCACTATGTAACTCTTTAAGGAGTTAACATATAAATCGATTACTACCAGTACTTTGTCTCTCACATTGTGTATCATTAGCCAGTTTTCTCGTTGCGTCATTTAGGGTAATTTAAGTGGCCACAGATAAATTTCTTTTAGCCTAAAACAACCATTACAATATGTGTAATACAATACTTTTTTGTAATGAAAGAACTTTATAGACCCAACATAATCTTTTGTGATGTTTCCTTTAGTAAGTTCTTGGATGAGAAGCCTACCGTAAAACCTCGCGTATAAGCCTAACTCGCGTATAAGCCGCACCCCGAGTTTGTGCCGATACTATAAGCCGAACCAGAGATCTGAGTATGGTGACATTTAGTACTGTACCATAGTAACAAAAACTCGCGTATAAGCCGCACCCTGACCCTGGGCCGATGCTATAAGCCGCACCGCCGATCTGACTCGCGTACTAGCCGCGGCTTATACGCAAGGTTTTACGGTATTAAAGATAGGTTATTAAAATCCAGTTAACATACCGTATTTGACCTCACTAATAAGCGCACACCCCCCTTTGGGCTGATTTTAGACCCCAAAAATATGGCTAATATTGAGACCAAGTAAACTCTTAACTACTAAAATGTGATTATAATATTATCTTAAGTGCAGTGCACTTATTAGGTCGAATACAGTCAAGATATGAAATAGTTGTACTTACTTCTTGTCATTGATGAGTGATATGACGTCAGACCGTAGTGTCTCGTAGGTTAGTTCACTGTATTGGCGCCATAGCAGCGTGCCTTTCCGCTCAAAGCGGAGCACATTGTCAAAGGCGTCTGCGGTGCTGGGGATAACGAAGGTGGGCACGCTGTGGTACAGGGCCTCAAACAGACTGTTAATACCGCCGTGCGTGATGAAACACTTGGTGGACGGGTGACCTGAAATAAGATGTCACGTTACAAACAGGCTGTTAATACCGCCGTGCGTGATGAAACACTTGGTGGACGGGTGACCTGAAATAAGCCTATTCGAGCAAGGAAACATGAATTCAAAATGACGCCTCAATGATCCACAATTACCCTACTCGAGCAATGCTAGTCTGCCCAAAGTTCAAAATGCACCCACGGCAAAAAATATATAATTGGTTGACTTGCAGTAATCAAGAGAAAAAAAGAAGTGAAAAAAAGAAATTCCTTGAATTTTTGAAAAAAAAAATGAGGCAAACTTTTTTTTGGTACCTGGTAGGTCGATTTTTTTTAAAACCATTTTTTTTAAAGGATTAGCCGAGACAATCCATTTCTCATCTTTTCAGTCAAAAATATTTTTTTTGTAAAAAAAATCCCAAAACGCCTATAAAAATTTAGAAAATTAAAAAATAGGGTTGGTCGGGATACCTGAACACAACTATATTTTCTTTTGCCTAATAACACATACCGAGGAGGTCCTGCTGGGGTATCCAGGGCAGCACCATGAAGTTTGGCGGCATGTCTGGGGGCGTGAACTTGGAGCCCCAGATGACGCGCTGCGGCAGGTCCCGCAGTGCCAGCACGAACATCTTAATGAGGTCTGGCATGTAGGACAGGTCCAGCGCTGACCCGAAACACACCACTATGATGCCTGCACTCCCCGCACCCGCCACAAACTCCTCTAGCGTCTGGAATATGAACAGGAGGGTCGGAGGAAGCCATTACAAGGTTAATGCTCATTGTGAAGGTTAAGGCCACACTAAAAGAATTTTTTTTGTCAATGGATTTTGGTCATGGAAAAGTGAAGCAAACGACAATTTTTCTGTTTTTTTTTTTTTACCAAATCTCTGACAAAAGTTCTATGTGAACCCACGGCAACAAAATATTTAATTGGTTGATCTGTGGGAATTAAGAGAAATAAGAAGTAAAAAAATAAATTCCTTATTTCTTAAAAATTGAGGCAAGCGAAACCCATTGCAAAAAAAATCAAAAAAAATCTCCATTTCTGAAAATTAGGTGACCGGCTTGATAGAAAACGGTTTATTTTAAATAGGGCAGATAGATATTTAGGTCGAATAAATATAACAATTTAAAGTGTTATAACATCCATTGACTTTTTCAGGCCATTTATATCTTCATCTGCCTTAAATAAGCCGGTTAAAGATGGCACCCGGTCGAATACTTTCACATTGGCCCGACCTGCTGAGACACAGCCATGTTTTTTTTTAAATTTGTTATATACCTCATAACGCTTTGTCATAATTTTCAATACATTTTTGGTCCAGCCATTTCTTGCTGAATAACACCTGCCTCACCTTCTTAAGTGGCTTGGGGGCCTTGAGCAGCATGCCTCCCACCATGACGGTGTTCGGCATGAGTGGGCGCGGGAACTCGAAGGCCACGTCCGAGTTGACGAGCCACAGCTCTGACTCCATGCGCAGGTCCTGGGCCGCCTTGTGGGGCTCGATGCGGTACTTGTCCTTTATCTCGTCATACGGTGAGGTTATGATGGAGATGATGAAGTTCTTCATGAAGATGGTCATCACCTGTGGGTAGGGGTCATTGGGATGGAATTTTATAGGTTATCAATATTCACAATGTATCCGTTATTCAATATAATCTTTTTTTTTAATGTATTCTTTGAGTACCGAGGGCAAAATTTAAGAAATTTTGAGTAAAAAGAAATTTTCACGTTTTACTCTCAGCAAACCTTAAAAGTGGTCCGATTTAGGCTAACACGCCATGAAAACTGACATGTCTTAAATTAAATAGTTTTTTTTTCACATTTTACTCCTTAAAACATTAATAATGGTCTGATTTACACGCCGAAAAAACTGACATGTAGCAATAACAAAGTCCGAGAGGGCGGGATATTGATACCTATCGTCAATTCGGTTATTTAATACAAAAGACGATGTACATGTTATTAATTTTTTTTTAATTGTCAATGCATGTCGCTTGCCTCATTTTTTGGAAAATTGAGAATAATCTTTTTTACTTCTTTCTTCTATCGATTCTCCCAGATCAACCAATTAACTTTTGTCAGAGGCTGGGTTAAAAAAAAAAAAAGGGGAAAAAAGTGGGAATTCCTGCAAAAAGTAGGAAAAAGTGGCATATCTCTAAAAAATACAAACCGTGTTTCTGAGCCGCTCCAGGAAGGTCATGCGGTCGGTGAGGCGCGACGTAAAGACGGGGACGTAGGAGAGCGGGCCGGGGGTGACCGAGTCGACCAGCAGCGTCATGTAGCTGGAGCACTCCAACGTCACGTACCTACGGAGGTCAATGGTATCAGATTCTATAGGTCATCAGGTATTCACTATTTGTGTCGATATAGTGATATATCAGTTATTCACTATTTTGGTGTGGATATAGCAATATATATATCAGTTATTCAATATATGAAAATAAAGAGGTAGATTAAGCCACTTTTTTTTTTATTCTGTAGGTAACAGTCACTATAAAAAAAAGTCTCAAGAACCCGGTACAGAGTGTGAAATAAAATTCATTGCTTCACATTTTACTACCTGAAAACCTTAATACATGTAATAGCCGATTTTCACGCCGTAAAAACTGACATGTAGCAAAAGATGAATGCAAGATGGTGGCGCACCAATATCGTCGTTTTTCAATTCTGTTATTTGATACATGAAGAAAAGCGATGTATCGATACCTGTGATACCAATGACATACGTACCTCACACCCAGCTTACGTGCGTACAGATACCCACAGATGTGCACGTGGTCAATGATGGCCAGGTCGAAGCCGTAACGCTTGTGTTTGCGGAACAACTCCTCGTTCTTTAACTGCTTATGACACTCCTGGAGGAACACCGTGCCGAACGTCCTCACATTGTCCCGGTTTAGCGCCTGCCCACGCAGCATGTTTGGGGCCACTTTCTTGAGTTCCTCCTCGAACCACTTGGAGTAGGTTCTGTTGATAGCCGAGGGGCAGCGGTCCTGGGTGAGGAGGGACGACTTGAGCGTCTGGGCACCCTGTATTATCACAATGTAATTGATATCGAAGTTATTTTCATGTAAATTATCACGATTTTTGGTCTCAATATATCGATTATAGCAGTTTTTAGATACAGAAAAATAACAGGTAAGTTAGTTTTTTTAAATAAACTTTTTGCCACTTTTATGGTCAGGAAATGTATAGAATTTCTGGGTCAGGTACTTGACAAAATAATAGATCTGTGTAGATTGTGAGAATGTACTCAAAATACAATTCCCTAACATATTCATGCTGACATAAATATACACCCCGATTTTTTTTAAAACAGTTTTTTCCTCTTTTTGTAAAAAGAAGCAATTTTAGTAGTAAAACCACCAAAATTGTCATAAATTTTCTCAAAAAAAAGAGAAAGTAAAAGAAATCTCATAAAATTGGAGTCGGCCCCCAAGAACATAGGGTCTGTGAGTGTCGGGGAGCACAACTCATGTTTTTGGCCTAACCTACCTGCATGATGATGGTGACGTTGTGGCCGCGCCGGCTGAGGGTCTCCCCGAGGTGCACCATGAGGTCTAGCTGGGACCTGCTGCCCTTACTGACCGGCACCGTCAGCAGCAGGATCTTGTAGCAGTCTACTACCCCCACCAGCCCCAGCACACACACCAGCCACATGGGGCTGTACATGGCCTAAGGTAAAGCCTTGTATGGGCCCAACTTGTGTACCGGTAGTAGCCGCACCCCCAAATTTGACAGATCCTATAAGCCTAACCGTAACAGGGGTCTGAGGATTGTTAATTTGGTACTGTAAATGAGATTATAATCCATGTGTAGATTCATGTGACTGTGGCGGTTTCTGGTTGTCTTGTTTTTTTGTTCTGTAAAAGTAAAGGACAAAATATTAATGGTTACCATTTATGGAGCGATCATTTTTCAACAACGGGGGGGGGGGGGTGAGGGTGTGTGGCAGGTTGGGGGAGGGGGTTCTACCATTGACTGGGGGTGCAAAAAGGTTGACCTGTTTTGAGCGAAAAAGCCCACGCATTGAGGGGGTGGGTTGTTGGTTCACACAGGCCTCGTACAGTCTGAGAGAGGTCAGGGGGAGGGGAACTGCATATAGAATGTTGACTTAAATTACATTCTTTCTGTTTGTGATATCTAAGAAATTATTTATTTTATAGGCTTTGGCTTTTTCCAAGGCCTGATATATTCCGCATTAGCGAGATACAGTGGCTCCACCTTTTGGACCACTGGTAACAATCATAACCCTTTGCTCTGCAAGGACCAGCTCAGCCAAATCTCGTGGCCGAGATTAGGGTACAGGCAGGGTGCAGGTATTGTGAATAGGTTGTACCTGGACACTCCTAATGTCACCTGTGTCCATTATAGTGTAGTGGTTAGCACTGTGGACTCATAATGCTGGGAGCCCAAGTTCAAATCCCTACCAGGCCAAATAACACTATGTCCTTTAAATACATATTTCTAAATTTTCTTTAGTATTGTGAATAATGTATTCTGTTTCCAAAATTGCTTTACTTATGAATTTGATGACCAGGCATTGCCTGGAAGAGATTTGAACTCTGGTACTCTGCATCATGAGTCCACAGTGCTAACCACTACACTATACTGGACACAGGTGACATTAGGAGTGTCCAGGTACAACCTATTCATAATACCTGCACCCTGCTTGTACCCTAATCTCGGCCACAAGATTTGGCTAAGCTGGTTGCTGTGAGTACTGGGAATAGACCTAGTACCAGTGGGAATGGCGCTATCCACTGATCATCTTGCTATTAGGCCCTATACATGATAGCCCGCACAGGCGCAATTTTTTTTATGCCCCCGCCCTCTTTGAGCACGAGTGGATTTGTCTACGCCCCCCCCCCCCTCCCCCGCTGACGAGGGTTCGAAAATGTCTACCCCCCCCCCCTCCCCCTAGCCCACAGAGAACACATGCAAAATACAATATTACACATGCAATTATTAAGTAGAAGTGTCCCCTGAGCCACCAGAGTAGACATTTCTCTAAGACCAGTAATACCCCCCTAGTTGGCCTAGTACCGTATTAATAAATAGCGGTTTAAAACTATATCTATTTAAGAGTAACACCAATGTTAACTAAGGGAGTGGGCTATGTCTGTATAACGTGTTATTTGATTATTGTATTTCCATTTCATCTTGTGTTCAAATTTCCCAAATTATAATTTTGACCCAAAATATGGATTCTACACCCTAGGAAACCCTAAAAACCATGTATTACACAAGCAAATCAGAGAATCTTGAATTTTTGGCAGCCATCTTGGCAGCCATCTTGGAATTTCCCAAATTGTAATTTTGATACAAAATATGGATTCTACAGCCTAGGAAACCCTAAAATCCATGTATCACACAAGGAAATCAGACAATCATGAGTTTTTGGTGGCCAGCTTGGCAGCCATCTTGGAATTTTCCAAATTGTATTTTTGATCCAAAATATGGATTCTACACCTCAGATAACCATGAAATCCATGTATCACACAAGGAAATCAAACAATCCTGACTTTTTGGTGGCCATCTTGGAATTTTCCAAATTGTAATTTTGACCCAAAACATGGATTCTACACCCTAGATAACCCTAAAATCCATGTATCGCACAAGGAAATCAGACAATCTTGACTTTTTGGCGGCCATCTTGGAATTTTCCAAATTGTAATTTTGACCCAAAATATGGATTCTACACCCTTGTTAACCCTAAAATCCATGTATCACACAAGGAAATCAGACAATCTTGACTTTTTGGTGGCCATCTTGCCAGCCATCTTGGAATTTTCCAAATTGTAATTTTGACCCAAAATATGGATTCTACACCCTAGATAACCATGAAATCCATGTATCACACAAGGAAATCAAACAATCTTGACTTTTTGGCGGCCATCTAGGCAGCCATCTTGGAATTTTCCAAATTGTAATTTTGACCCAAAATATGGATTCTACACCCTAGATAACCATGAAATCCATGTATCACACAAGGAAATCAGACAACCTTGACTTTTTGGCGGCCATCTTGGCAGCCATCTTGGAATTTTCCAAATTGTGATTTTGACCCAAAATATGGATTCTACACCCTAGATAACCCTAAAATCCATGTATCACACAAGGAAATCAGACAATCTTGAGTTTTTGGTGGCCATCTTGGCAGCCATCTTGGAATTTTCCTAATTGTAATTTTGATCCAAAACAAGGAAGGGCTTGAGGGCTAAAATGTAGTGTTCTTAGTCGAATGTCGCGGGACATAAATAATCTCGTCGAGAGTGGATCCTCTTTTTTCGACTTTTTTCGGACTTTTATTATCCCCTCAAGCTAAAAGTAGGCCTAAAAAAGTAGGCCTAGTCCCAATAGGAATTGAATTTATGTAGGAAGATTTTATTATCCCCTCAAGCTAAAAGTAGGCCTAGTCCCAATAGGAATTGAATTTATGTAGGAAGATTTTATTATCCCCTCAAGCTAAAAGTAGGCCTAGTCCCAATAGGAATTGAATTTATGTAGGAAGATTTTATTATCCCCTCAAGCTAAAAGTAGGCCTAGTCCCAATAGGAATTGAATTTATATAGGAAGATTTTATTATCCCCTCAAGCTAAAAGTAGGCCTAGTCCCAATAGGAATTGAATTTATGTAGGAAGATTTTATTATCCCCTCAAGCTAAAATGTAGGCCTAGTCCCAATAGTCCCAATAGGAATTGAATTTATGTAGGAAGATTTTATTATCCCCTCAAGCTAAAAGTAGGCCTAGTCCCAATAGGAATTGAATTTATGTAGGAAGATTTTATTATCCCCTCAAGCTAAAAGTAGGCCTAGTCCCAATAGGAATTGAATTTATGTAGGAAGATTTTATTATCCCCTCAAGCTAAAAGTAGGCCTAGTCCCAATAGGAATTGAATTTATGTAGGAAGATTTTATTATCCCCTCAAGCTAAAAGTAGGCCTAGTCCCAATAGGAATTGAATTTATGTAGGAAGATTTTATTATCCCCTCAAGCTAAAAGTAGGCCTAGTCCCAATAGGAATTGAATTTATATAGGAAGATTTTATTATCCCCTCAAGCTAAAAGTAGGCCTAGTCCCAATAGGAATTGAATTTATATAGGAAGATTTTATTATCCCCTCAAGCTAAAATGTAGGCCTAGTCCCAATAGGAATAGAATTTATGTAGGAAGATTTTATTATCCCCTCAAGCTAAAATGTAGGCCTAGTCCCAATAGGAATTGAATTTATGTAGGAAGATTTTATTATCCCCTCAAGCTAAAAGTAGGCCTAGTCCCAATAGGAATTGAATTTATGTAGGAAGATTTTATTATCCCCTCAAGCTAAAAGTAGGCCTAGTCCCAATAGGAATTGAATTTATGTAGGAAGATTTTATTATCCCCTCAAGCTAAAAGTAGGCCTAGTCCCAATAGGAATTGAATTTATATAGGAAGATTTTATTATCCCCTCAAGCTAAAAGTAGGCCTAGTCCCAATAGGAATTGAATTTATATAGGAAGATTTTATTATCCCCTCAAGCTAAAATGTAGGCCTAGCCTTATAAAAGAGGATTAGGGGCAGGAAAGGTCCTAATAAAGAGGAATTTGGGGAGGAAAGGTGCTATAAAAGAGGATCTCGGGCAGAAAAGGTGCTAAATAATTAATTTTTTTTTGTGTTTTTTTTTTGGCTTCAGCAAGGGTAGGGGGGCTATAAATAAAATAGGCCAAGCTATAGTTAGTAGGCCTACATTGAGAGAATTGATTATAGTCCCGGTGCCCCCCCCCCCCCTCTTTGTTTTCAATAGCCTAGCCTAGGTCAAATTGATACATTTTAGTAGCGGCAGCAAATTGATACATTTTAGTAGCGGCAGCAAATTGATACATTTTAGTAGCAGCGAATTGATACATTTTAGTAGCGGCTGCAAATTGATACATCTTAGTAGCGGCTGAAAATTGATACATCTTGGTCAAAGGTCAAAGGGCACTGTTAAAATCTCCCTACTGTCTAAGGTCAGCGGGTTAAGGAGGCCAACTGACTGCCTTCCAGCCAGTGTGGCCGAGATGGTCTAGCGGTTAGCGTTCTGGCTTTAAGCCGCGGCGGCCCGGGTTCGAATCCCGGATGGTGCGATTCGTTTCTAGTAGGCAAAACGTTTTTGTCGCGAGTGGTTTCTTCACATTCCCCGGAAAGTAATATGGTAGTTTTTAGCTCTAAAATGGAGTTATATTGAAAGAAACATAGCGCACGCAAGAGAAAAGATCCTATATTTGGACGTACAATGGGTAAATTAGGCCTTAACCCCCCAGAAAATTTGGTTGAGACTTGTTAACTTGATGGATCGGCGAAAAAATGTATCGTAAAATTTTCCCATAGACAAACAGTGGCGCCGAAATCTCGACTGGCGATTGAAAAGAGGGACGGTATGAATCGATGCGAGTTGACGCCCGCCATGTTGGATTTCGTTTGCGTCTCGTCTCCTCGAATCGATAAAATTGCTCAAATTGGTCCAAATAGCCACCATTCCACCCCCCAGAACATGTTTTCGGCCTAAAATTCGAAAGTAAAGACAATGGGACAGGTCGCAACACTGAAAACGAAGTAGATCCGGAGATATTGACTCGTCGGCACGCCGAAAATTGCAAAATTTCCTTGCCGCCTGCCGCCAAAATGGCGGCGGCTGCAGCGTGATTTCTGAGTGTCCAATCAGCACACAGCTTAGAGGTCACGTGATCAGTAGAAATTCAACATGGCGAGCGCCAACTCGCATCGATTCGAATCGATAAATATGCTCAAAATGACCTAAATATTCATCATTTCAACCCCCCAGCACATGTTTTCGGCTTAGAATTCGAAAATAAAGAGAATGGGACAGGTTTGAGCCTTCAAAACGGAGTAGTTCGCGAAATATCCACTCCTCGGCGCGCCGAAAATTGTCAAATATCGATGCGAGTTGACGCCCGCCATGTTGGATTTCGTTTGCGTCTCGTCTCCTCGAATCGATAAAATTGCTCAAATTGGTCCAAATAGCCACCATTCCACCCCCCAGAACATGTTTTCGGCCTAAAATTCGAAAGTTAAGACAATGGGACAGGTCGCAACACTGAAAACGAAGTAGATCCGGAGATATCGACTCGTCGGCACGCAGAAAATTGTCGAAATCCAACATGGCGAGCGCCAAAAAACGCCAACTTCACATCAATATATTGTTTTGATGCTAAGTATTTTCATTAAACTAACAACAGGAGTTATCACCATTTTTAGTAGGGAATACAACAGAGCAATATTTGAAATGGTACAATACTGAAATCATGTAGAAAATTACATTCTCCCAACATTCACTTTTTTTTTGGCAGAATCTGAGTTTTTTTTCAGTTTTTTAAAGAAATCTCTTATTTTAGGTGATTTAACTTCTTTTTTTCCCATTTCTTTTTACAGATATAGATACCTGAGGTGTTTTGCAAAAGAATGATATAGCTCAAATAGTCCACAGGATATTTCATCAAGTTGTAACAGATCATGCAAAACATGTCTGCACAAAAAAACAGGGTGACTATATAAGAGTGGGCTTGACCTAGTTTCATAGCGTTACAGCGAACATAGCCCACTCCAATTACTATTAATTATAACCAGCAGTGTTTATAGTAACTGAGTGACTGAGTGACTCGGAGTGACTCACTGAGACTCAGTCTGAGTGACTCACTGAAGAGACAGCATTACTAGACTAGGGTCTACAGAAGTTTGGTGACAGAAATAACTCACTCTGGGCTACTCTATTACAGTTCAATATCGGCTTGGTATATATCTAGTAGCTTAACATAAATGCAATAGTTCCATACCCGTAGTTTTGTCTTGAACAGTCAATAATAAAGTGTCTTCTTTTTCGCTTCGCTCCAGTGATATTGGTAGTCCATGCATGATGCCGCCGCCGCCGCACACGAAAACCAACACGGTATGTGGGTAAGACATTCATCTTCTGAAGTAACAATTCAATTCACTTTTATTCACAACCCCTGCAAATAACTTGTAACTACTCACAGATAAATGGTATTAAATGTATCAGTAACAGTAGAATTCTAGGGGTTTAAGTAAAGATTCCTAAATGAGTTCTTGCAAATGACGCGAGACATTTGGCAATTTTGAGCAAGTGGCATGTCGCACCAGTGTTGGTTTTTAGACCGAGCATGCTGGGATTCAGTCGATCGCCATCTTGTTTCCGCTTTTGTTCTGGAAAGTCGTGGTGTTTGCGTTTTGGGTGAATTTATCAATAATTCACCAAAATGCCACCGATAGAGCTCACCCAGGAGCCAATATTGGAGACTAATGAAGTTGGAGAAGTCCACGTCAAGCCCGTTATCGGGATTATTCACCCACCGCCGGAGGTGAGAAGTATCCTTGCAAACGTCGCGGTGGGGCCAGCCGGCTTCCCATCCACGCACCCTAGTCCACCTCAGTCAGTCCCTATGTTCACGCGTGTGGATTCACATGGGTCTGACCAGAGCTCCTTTGTTTTTTTTGTGGATTTGCTGTTTTTTCAACGTTTTCCTCAAAAATCCCAGCGAATATGAAATACACACTAATGAATCAAACAACAACAGTTTATGCCACTAGGGAACCTTTAACATGTCAGATGGGCTCATTTCTTTTCTCTATCGACGAGTTGAGCCTCCTTCTGTCCGCCATTTTGAATTTTGCGCAGATCTCGCACTATCTCGTCAAGTCACGTGACTAGGCGAACTCGTAGAAACCTACCCGGTCTACGTACTTTTTGAGAAGGCTGCTTCTATCATTAAAAATAAATTATTTTAAAAAATTAATTTTTCGAACTTTTTCGGCTATAGTAGTTATACGGCGTAGGGGCAGTATCCTTAGGGTTGTTGTTTTTATAGTTATATTAGATCTTGAAGGATGTTATCTTGGTTTTAAACGTTTTTATAGTTACTTATTCTCATGGTCATAAGGGGCCCTCACGACTGATGTACGTAGAGTGGGTTGGTTTGTAGGCTCTCCGTGACTAGGATTTCAGGTGGCGGGAACGCTTGCCGCTTTATTTCCAACAAAATATATCATTTGGTTGTGTTAACAATAAGCTTATGCCATTGATGTTGAATAAACCCATTACCCACGTCTTTATTAATTTAGTTTGGAGAGTTGTACCAGAAAGAAAGCATGTTTGAGATTAAGATGTATCACGCTCAAATGTATAGTGGTGAGACCTACATCGAACCAAAACATTCGCGCGTGGCTACTTTTGTTGACAAAATCGACGAGGTGGCTCTGTGACAAGAAAATGTAGAGATCCCGTCATCAAACTCCACAACAAAACAAGAGCAGTTGAGGATTGGTAAGCAAGTTTTGGTAGTTACGTAAGCAGCTATTATGAATACCAAGACTCTCGAGATCACTCTGACAGACTCACAGAGATGACTAGTTAAAATGTCATTTTCGTTGCATATTAAAAGTAAAACGCAATCCACATATGTCAAGGGACCACTGGAACGATTATCATTGTGATTTCCTTATGTACTATTTATAATGTAGGCCTACCGTACTAGACAGGCACAGATATACTATAAGCTGGTGGATTGGGGGGGGGGGGGGGGGAGTTTCGGTTTAAGGCCAACAGGCAACGGAATGAAAGTGAGAGTTTACCGTCCACCGCCCGCATGCCTCTAAAGGGGCCTCATGAAAAGTTCATTATTTAAATTTTTTTTTTTTTTGATGTAAATGATTCATGTGGAAATGTGCAAAGATGGGCATATTTGGTACCAAATTGAAGCTTATGATACCAGGAATACACACAGCATAGACATGGTCATGGTAGGCTACCCGGTACCTATTTAATTTGTAAAGCCCAAACTAATTTCTTAGAACAAAATGTAGATAAATTCTTTAAAAGGGAATATTGAAAGTGCCACGGATTACCCTGTGCCCCAACTATTACACCATCTTCCCCGATTCACAAATACCCCTTCAATTTCTCAGGCATAACATACATAGGAAATATATTAACCTAATACAAGTACATTGGAAATTTATGCCATGACAATCAAAATAGAAAATATGTAGATCTCTATGACGGTATTGACAGTGAGACAATATTTAATTTTGTCTAAGACCAAAGGCCGAACCCCATTAAGAGAGTGTTCAATTAATTATAGGGGGTGGGTGGTGAAATTTTGCGGGAGGCACATTTTTTCTACGCCCCCCCCCGCTCTACTCTAGAGTACATGGAATAGTTTGCGCCCCCCCCCCCTTTGCCCACAGAGTAAACAATGAACAATGTAAGGAGTAGAAGTAGACCTATGCTATACATACGGTAGGCCTATGCTTCAAATTTAATGCTGTCATGTAGGCCTATAGACTGCAGCAAATCTGAGTTGAGGACCTAAGGGAGTGGTCATTTTTTAACAACAGGGGGGGGGGGGGGGTCGGTTGACTTCAACGCGAGCGGGTCGACATTTTTTTGGTCCCCCCCAGGGAGGGGTCCAAATTTTTTCAGTCCTCCCCTCCAGGCAGGTTGACATTGAGCGCGGTCGACCCCGTTGAGCTATAGTAACGCGCGGCCTTCTTCGCTAAAAAGGGGTGCAATTTTTTTGGTCCTCCCCTTCAAGGGGTCCAAATTTTTTTTCATTCTCATGGCAAAATATACCCTTATCAGGAGTGGCTATAGAAAAAATGCACTTAAGTATGGGTGACCATTAAGTACCGGTAAGATAGCAAAAAAAAGGCAACATTTTCCCTTATAGCCCGTCTAATGGTCTTAAAATATACCACTTTCGCTCCAAAATTGCTTTAACTGCATAGTGGATCATAGTTACTATAGAAAACAGGGATTGTCCAATGGGAGGGTCCCCATGTCGCTATTGTCACTAAGGGAGTGGTCATTTTTTAACAACAGGGGGGGGGGGGTCGGTTGACTTCAACGCGAGCGGGTCGACATTTTTTTGGCCCCCCCCCAGGGAGGGGTCCAAATTTTTTCAGTCCTCCCCTCCAGGCAGGTTGACATTGAGCGCGGTCGACCCCGTTGAGCTATAGTAACATGCGGGCTTTTCCGCTAAAAAGGGGTGTAATTTTTTTGGTCCCCCCCTCAGGAGGGGTCCAAATTTTTCCCTCCACCCCTTCAAGGGGTCCAAATTTGTTTGGTCCCCCCCCCCCCCAATTCCACCAACCCCCCCTGTTGTTAAAAAATGATCACACCCTAACAGATGTTATTTGTCACAAAAACCTCTAATAGAAGCTGCAGCTAGTACACGAGTGAGATCGTCGGTGCAGCTTACAGGATCCGGTCAAACAGGGGGGCTGCTTGTACGCGAGTTCTCCAGATTTGGATTAAAAAAATGTCTTTAAAGTCTGTTACCACTGTCCACGTTATACCACCCCCTTATATAAAGGCCGAGTACCTGTCCCACCTCCACTCAGTCTCTGCAGGGGTACCGAAATTTACCGCAATAAACAATAGTCTACTGCTGTTGGCACTCACACCAATGACTGTGTCATCAAACACTCGTCAACTACTTGCCATTACTAAAAATCGACATAAGAAATGGGCACCTCCCCATCCAGGCCCCCTACATGAAGCTAGAAGTTGTTGTCACTCCTCCAAAGCACTCACCACATAAACTACCGTAAATTCCTGCGTAATACCCGCAGGTTGTATGCGAATCAAACCCAGCTTTCATTTGATACCAAAAATGCCTATATAGGGTGCGGGTTATACAAGGCTTTTTATTACTACATAACAGTACTAAAATCGAGATTTTCAGATCCAAGAACGGGTTACAGGATTCTCCCCAGTTAGAGGGGCGGGTTATACGCAAGATGCGGGTAATACACGGGAATGGGAATTTACGGTAGTAAAACTAGCTGACAAAACTAAGACGACAGAGGGACCCATGGGCCACCAGGCGACCTCTGGTGCTTATAGGATCGGCCAAAACTCGAGGGGGGGGCGGCTTATATGCAAGATTTTACAGTAATATCCATCAATACATATACCGTAAAACCTCGAGTAGAAGCCGCGGTGTCACGCCACAAAACCCCTTATTCTACCTTCATCAATTGTATTACGTAATATTACGTCATAGTTATGATTTATGATTATTAATATCAATATTTATTATTATTTGTAATACGCACAATACTTTATACATATTTTCAATCCATATGTCCTGTACATCTACTACCGTAAAACCTTGGCTATAAGCCGACCTTGGCTATAAGCCAAATGTGAGTTTGGGAGTAAAAATTCGGCTTACAACAAAAGTACTTGAAATTTGTTTTCACTATGTTCCTACATTATTAAAACCTCGCCTATAAACCAAATGGGAGTTTGGGGCTTAAAATTCGGCTAATAGCAAATAAAAACGCCAAATAAAATTCAGCTTATAGCTGAGGTTTTACGGTATATCATAACCCCACCTCCCCCAACCTCCCTGTAACGCTAGGTGCTCCACGGCGGCTAGATGGAACCTGCCCTCCCACGAGCCACCAAGAGGCCTCAAGGGCAACCAGCAGGACCCTGGCACTAAGTGTGGTTCATAGCCTTAAGCCAAAGTCGGGGTGCGGCTAATACGCGAGTTAGGCTTTTACGCGAGGTTTTACGGTAGGTATACCCCCCCATACCTCTTGTGTAACATAGTAGACCCCAACCCCCCCCCCCCCACCATCTTGGCTGAGTTCATTATACCTAGGTACACAGCGTTTTTGTGGCATAAAAGTGGCTGTATGCCACTCCCATGCTCTTAGCGTGGTGTACAAATCGTGAGTGTTGCGTACACGTCGTGAGGGTGGCGTACACGTTTTGAGCGTGGCGTACAAGCCCTGAGAGTGGCGTACAGGCCCTGAGAGTGGCGTACAGGCCCTGAGAGTGGCGTACAGGCCCTGAGAGTGGTGTACAGGCCCTGAGAGTGGCGTACAGGCCCTGAGAGTGGCGTACAGGCCCTGAGAGTGGCCTCCAGACAGCTCTGGGATGTGAGTTTGATCACTTAGGGAGTGGTGATTACAAACCCCTCCTACCAGATGCGGGGGGGGGGGGGTAGAGAAAAACTTCACCCCTTTTCAGCAAGAATGCCCACCTGTTTATATATTTCAAAGGGGTGTCAGATATGTAGTCACAAACATGATGTCATTTCTGGTAGGTCCCCTTTTACTTGTATACAGCTGTATTTAATATCCAGTATCAATCTTGATTTTTCAGATATCATCTGTAAAATATCATCATGAAGCCCAAACCACTGCTGGCAACCCAGAGTTGCATAACATGCAGAAATCACTTTACAGTGAAAGACAGGCATAGCAATGCCCTCGAAATAGACAGAGTTGTACGCCGTCAATCGTACACACCACGTGAACTACTCACGATTGTAGGGATTTCACTAACCGATTCCCCAAAGAAAGTATGTGTGCCTTGCTGTACCCTGGTCAAGAACATCACCCAGAAGGATACAGAGTTGGCCACACTAACAGAACAACTAAGAAACACATGCAAGCCTCCCTGGTCCCCGAGCAAGATGCGAAGCAGGAGTCAGAAAAGAGCTCCCGGTTCACCGGGTGTAGATGAAAGTCCACATGGCCCTTCAGCAAAAAGGCCACATGTTGGCCCAGCCACTCCATGCAGCTCTACATCAGCACAGGTCAGTCCACTCAATTGTACTTTAAAAATTCCATAAAAGAGTGGCCATCATATAACAACAAGGTCCGGTGACTTCTTCCTTGGAAGCCTTATGTGGGGTGTAAAATCTGTAAGCACCCCCCCCCCCCTTCCAGTACCGAACTCCACCAATCCCCACCTATAATGAGTGCATGACCCTAGGAGTGAACAATTAGAAGGAGAATTCTATTTTCGTATGTAAAAAAAATCTATTTCATTGGTCACTCAACAAGGATTAGGTCCTTTAGCACCGCAATAATGCCAATTATAGGCGCTCATTTAAAACCGACTGCTTAAACACAATTCAGGTTAATTTCCTATCAAATTAATTACCTGTTAATTTAATTCCCTTGCAGCACCCAGTGGATGGGACCAACCCACACATCACATTCACTACCCCCTGGACTCCCCCTAAGCCTCAGGGTACAAAAAGACCACAACGTTCCAACAGTGTCAGCTGCAGTCCTTTGGGGATTCCTCCATCTAAGCGGGTTCTCTACAGCCCAGCTCCTGCATCCTGCAGACCACCTTGTTTGACTACAGCAGCAAACAATATGGTACAACCGCAGGTAACTTTAAGGAAATTATTTCCATTTGCCACTTCCTCCTTCACATGTACATACAGTATACAATGGTCCATAAATAAATCAACTAGCATTGAAAGGTAGATTCAAATATGTAGAAACAGCTTGTACAAAATGCTGAAATCCTCTAAATGTGAAATACGTCACTAATCACCGGCTGCTTTCATCTTTCAAATGTAACCGCGATTTTCTTCTTTTTTCCCCAGCCACCACCGAAAGATGGTCCAACAAAACTGCAAAAAGCTTGCGGGTACATAGGCAATTCTCAGCATGAGACTGGGCTGCGGCAACTCTTTCTTAATTCGGATTCCGCTCTGAGAGCTCTTGCAAAGGTAATTACAGCAAAATTCCATATTCATAGAGAACAAGTCGCTGCGCATGTTACTCTACGTTTCACTCTGAGCACTATGACCAAGTACTCATAAATTGTTTTACTTCGTTTACATCTTATATAATGATGTGAACTATGTTTAGAGTTGCATACAAGTACATATAAGAGGGATATAACCCAACTAACTTCCCTAGTATGGATCTCACATTGTATCCTCAATGTTCTGTGCCCTTCAGATACTTCCAGAATTCATTCGCTTAGAAGTACGTGCTGCAAGTAAATTGTCCAGTCCCCTGACACAAGAGTTCAACCAAACAAACGTTTTAGGTTTCTCATGGGATTCTGTGCTCACACACTATGCCAGTGCCTGCCCACTCTTGAGTGCTGCTCTTGTGGGTGCTGTATCGAAGACCAAGAAAAGTGCTAAGGCACTTGTATATGGCAAGAAGAGGCTCCGTTCATTGAAACCTGTGATTGGGTCAATTATTGCGCAGATATCTTTCAGACGCAATAAGAAAGCTTCCTTCTATCAAAAGATGAACGCAAGCATCATGTGGTTGTCATCTTGTCGCCGAAGAGTAAGTATTCTTAATGGAAATGCAGACATAGTTAAATTCGAGTTTACCCCTTAAGAGTCTATAGATGCCCTTTATGGTGATATAAAAAAGTAGCACAAGCAGGTACCTCAGCTAGACTGCATTCGCCCACCATGCTAAATCAGTGCCTATCTCTCTAGGGCCTAAGTTTCAATGTACACTGCTGTGCTTTAAGAATGAATGCAGGCAGTCTTTATAGGACAGTTATCATACTTTCCCTCAATAATATTGCGTAGTAGTAGATTCACAGTCCCTAGAATTTCTCGACATTTTCATAGGAACTTGGCTATAAAGAAGATCTGGGAATATGCAATTTGAAGTTTCCTTGCATACTGTTATTGTTGATCAATGTTCTGTGACTTTTATTAACCTTGCAGACCTTCACCAATTTCAACCACCTAGAGCTTTGTACAAGCATCCAAACAGCACGCGAAAGTTTGGATAAGCTTTGTCTCGAGTTTGACAAAAGCATCATTGAGTGGAAGGAGGCCATTGAGGCTCGTAAACCAGCACGCCGACGCCTAGTGCTAGAGCCAGACCAACCAGACGTACCAGCCAGTGACGGTAATATGCTCTCATAATACTTAGTCGTGGATCCATTGGCACTAAAGCACTATGTGTCAGTTGAAGGCAGTTTCTCATCTGGGCTGAATTTCAGTGATGGCTAGGGATAAACCAAATGCATACATCAAAATGCTTGTTATCAAATTTTCTATGGCTCCAATACCTAGCAAAGGACCCATTGTTTCTTAAGGAATATGGCAGCACTATTGACTTAACCAAACAACATTGAATTTCACACCCCCTCCTTGTATGTCACGGCACTGTGATACAAAAACATTTGATGCAGGGGGAGTGTGTGAAAATAAGCATTTTTTGTACTGAAACAAATACCCTGCTGTTCCTGGCATGATATAAAGTGAGGAACTTTTATTCAATATACATATGTATTTACTCATTACAGAATGCCTAGGCTACTCAATCACTTTTGATAATGTCAACCAGAGAACGACTGCCAGACATAGTCACTTCGGCGTGCAAAACCAGAAGGAATTGAATATGGTGCAGGCGTACGCGGCCCAAGACAGAGTTCCATGTCTCCATCTCAGCGATAAGGAACCGACTCCAGAAGAAATACGGGAGGTAGATAAAATGCCACAATGCATACATCCATTGCTAAGTTGAAATTTGAGCCTCTGTTTATCCAGTATTGTGTTTACCCCAACATGTGTATATAGAACATAACAGTTAAATATTGCAGTAAGCATTAATGTTTATTTACAGTTGGGCATTGATGATGTACTCCCAACCGAACATGATGAGAGACTTATTCGAGAAGAGCTGCAGTTCCTTGTAAAGCAAATTCTCGTCGAGCACTCTGATGAGTTCTCTGCAGTCACCCTGCCAAAACAATTGCCCCATCGCTACCTGAAGGAGGCTGCGAAAAAGTCTAAAATGGTAAGCACTCTACTTCACCCCTCAGCCTGGAGAATGTAGTAGTAATTACAGAAAAGCAGAGAAAATCATGTGTAAACTAGATTCAGATCCCGCCAACCATTTGTGAAATGAATTACTAGAGAACTGTACTTGAGTATTACAAGTTTTTTGCTATTGGTCTCGCAGGTCCCCTTGGGCGTACTTCAGAAGGACGAGAATCGAGTTGGCGAGATGATGGAGGTCATGGACGCTTACCAAAAGTATGTCCCAAAACTCCCAGACGGCAAGCCATTCAAGACTATCCTGTATGGGGATGGTCTCTCTGAACGCCGGGCTGAAGCAGCGCAAAAAGGTCGGATGCATGAAGAAACCTCTTGGGAACGGCTCGAGGGACTGCAACCATCACCCCAAGATTGGCACTTGCGCCTGCACATTACTGAGGTACATTGATATGTTCGATAACATTTATACCCCCACTTAAATTCCTAACAGGGATGAGGGGAGTTGGGTGAGGGGATTGGGGGGTAGACAAAGAACTCCCACACCTATGTTGATTTATTACCCACAGGCACCCTCTGTACAATGACAAATGAGATAATTATTTTTGGCTGTACTGGCACTGTACATGCCACACCTCAGGAAACATCTTTTTATTTTGCAATGCCAGAATATATTGGTTTCCATTTTAATGTGACACACTATGGGGTTGTGTACTTATGTTCATGTTACTTAAATATGATTTAGGAGGGATGAGTGTTTGTAAATGGTCATTTACTATCAAAGTACCGCACCTGAGGCTCACCTTCTGGGGCTAGACCAAGCTTCAGAATCAACATTTCTGTAATATATTAGGTCAGATCGTACTCAAGACCAGCGCTAGTTAAATGTATGCCTTTGGGGGATCTCCATAATGAGCTGGATAGACTAGACAAACTGGGCATGAAAAAATTCTGGCTAATTTGATATGTACTATTTTTTCCAGGATATGTTTGTAGAGCTGTGGTCGCCAAAGAGCTCTGGGCAAGTGGGCACTCTATTCAACCTGCGCAACAAACTTGGCTTGACTAACGTCACTGGTGATGTCAAACACAATTTTGCTAATGCTACTGACTTTGTCCACACTGCCACCAAGGCACATGTAGTGTTGGCAGCAAAAGAGCTGCGGCCCGCAGTTGGGGGTCAGGGAGTGGAGGAAATCCTGGACAGGTTGTCTGAAGCCGTGGTAGACTTATGTTACGAGGGCCCTGAGGTTAACGCTATATTAGCTGAAGCAGCCGTGCCAGTGGCTGATGGTGAACACTGCCACTGTAAGGAGGAAGTAGGGGGAAGGATGGTCGAATGCTGCAATCTCAGTTGCACAGAGGGACAATGGTTCCATTTCAGGTGTGTAGGCCTAAACCCACTGGAAGAACCAGAGGAGCTTTGGTGTTGCTCACCAATATGCGAGCAAAAAGTGCTACGTGAGGGAGTCGCTGCAAAACGTAGGCGAAAAACAAAGAAGCAGGAACCTCCCCAGTCACCTACACTTGACTCAAAACATGAGTACAGCAAGGCCGTCTTATTCCGGGGGCTGTTCATAATGGCCATGCGGGATGCCATTAGACAAGGTGATGGCAACAGAATCATCCGGCACTGGAGCTTCCTGTTGCCTCACTTCTACCAATGGGGCCACACCAAATATTTTATTTTGGCCACCAAGCTTCTGCTGTCTGTGGCAGGTGCAGTGTCCCCAAGACTGGCTGCCCAGCTGAAACACAACCGCACCGTGAATGCCACTGGAGGTGCAGGCAAGAACCTTGAAGCAGACTTCCAGATGGAACACTTTAACGGTGATTATAAAGGTAAGTCATATCTGTTAACATTTCTAAAGTAGTCGGCATAGTACCTGTAAAATGTCCATGACATGTTGGTACCAGGGTCATACCATATGCAACAGTATTGGTACTTAAATTTGCAAAGTAGGGAGTACATCTGCATTTGTTATCATTTTGATGTTCATGACATTTTATCTAACTGACATTGTCCTCTACCAGACAGCACAATCGGAGCTGGAGGGAATCTAACCTTGGACACCATTCTAAGACATAGCCGAATGGTTGGACTTGGAAGGGAGATGCGAGGCATCTATGATATACAGGTGAGTAATCAACCAGATATAAGTTCCAGTTGAACCAAAACTCTTGAAATAAATATTGAAATAACCCTAAGAAGGTAGTCAATACTGCATGACTTGGCCAAATAGTCAGAAAAAGGTGACAAATAAATTACACGTAGGTCTGCAATGACCTCCCTTTTTAATATAAATGACTATTGCTTTATCAGGTCACAGATTCAAAGGCTCAGTTCAGCAGCAGTGGCAATGACGCTCTGAAGGTGAAAAGGGATGTAGCTGTTGCTGTGGAGCATCTTCAAGGAGAAGAGCTGTTCCGAACCATACCAGGAAGAGGCCATGGTGTCTTCCCCAATTTCATGCTGTACACAGGTGTGAAGGACAAGGTAAAGTTCCGGGGAAGGTTCGGGAAACATCACGAGACCCTTGCCCGCAAACAGGAACTAAGACCAAATTAAGGTAAGTGCATTGCAGCTGAATTGCAGTATGGTATGGCATGGATGAAGCACTGCTCTGGCAAAAATATCCATCACACTCAATCATTAGAGTTAAACTTTGATACAATGAACACCTTAAAATCACCACAATTCGTTTCTTAAAACTAAATTTGGTAGTAACCAAGGTATATTTGTATAGAAATGGTGCTTGTTATTAGCAACTGTTTGTTAAAACAGAGTTAACTGTACTTAGGATTTAATATCAAGCCATAGCCCCCAAATCGGGAGAACAATCCAAAATGACCGACTGACCAGGGACCTATTCATGGCATTAAAGGTCCACACAATTCACTCAGCCTATGGTTATCATAAAGGACGGCCCTGACTGATCTTTGTAATAGTCACTAACTTGGCCACTTTAGCATGCAGCTCTGTCTATTTATTTTCTGCTTGCACCTAAACATTGCCTCCTCTCATTTAGCGCGTCTGCAGCCATCAGAGTGATGCCATCTGTCAGACTCCTGTGACTCCCAAGTGCTGCCGTCCCTATTGAACACTGGTGTAGGGAAACTTGATCAGTTGGAAACTTGATCATCACCTTCATCAGGCAACTCAGAAACCTTCACCCCTATGCGTGATTGACCACAAGAGAGTTAACACTTTGTGCCTAATATAAGTGAAAATTTATGGAACTAAAACTTCAGCTATGGCATATGTGATATTTTGTGGAAGAGAACTGTAAGTAGCAAAAAAGCACAATGAGGCACAAGTGCGTGTGTGTGCTAATGTGTATTTGATAAATGTGTAATATTTTCATGTCAAAGCTGTAAGTATGTGATTAACTTATGAAATATGGAACTAAAAGTAAAGTTTCTAAGAATGCACTCAAGTCACAATTGGAGAAACCTGTGTAATGTTATAGCTTAGTTGCAAATAAGGAACACATGCTGTTTATGAAGGAATTTACAAAGAACAATTTATTTCCTGTTATTGACAATGATCTTCCGTAACAAATGCACACATCAGTCTCAGAAAAGCCTCGGGTGTAAACACATGTACAATGGTAAACTGATATCACAGTTCAGGGTCAGTCTGGGAGAATTGTGTAACACATAAATATCACAATTTATCATTAATGGATGTGGAGAATTTTGTACATTTATATGTAATCTAACAATCAGTATTACATAAAAGATATTCATGCATAACAACTGTCTGCCTTATTTTTAATAAATAGGATTCAGAAATGTACTCAAGGTATGCTATAACAATAATTGATAGTTGGATCAGCCGATTACAAGGGTAGGATATACAATAATCTCCAAAGTGTGTTCCAATTGAGTTACGGGCGGCTACATGCTATGATCCAAAGCTAACACAGCTGGTGGAGATGTACAGACGATATGCCATTACTGATATTTACAAAAGCTGCAGGGGGTTGGTATTGCTCAATGAAAACTGACATGGGCAAGATTTAGCACAGAAGTTGCAGCATTTGCACAGATTGCAGGAGCACAATGTCAGGCATGATGTTCCACTGCATGTAGGTTGTGGTGTTACGTGTGTCGTTGGCTCTGGTGTCAGCTTGAAAGCATCCAGAATACAGTTCCGGTGGCACCTGTCACTGACTTGCAATGCCCTCAGAGTTGCATCTTTGACATGAACCATTGATTGAGAGGTAAGGTATATAAACGCTGATCCTGTGGGCAATCCTCGGGCACAACGACCCACCTCCTGCCACAGGTCAATCACTGAATGTGGGGAGCCGAACAGTACTACACCTGCAATATCCTGGATATCCACACCCATGCCCATTTTTATGGTGCTGATGAGAACTCTGATGTTTGAATCTGGTTTGGGAAATTCCCCCCTGACATATGCTTCTGCACGGGGAGTGACATGGGCATGATACATGCCAACAATTCTGTTGGCTACAGATTTATCTCTTCCTCCATATGCCACCCCACACCTGTCGAGCTCATCCAACAGCCACCAGAAAACGTCGCCGGCCTCAGCGATGCTGGTGGTGAACACCACGATTTTACTGCCTGCGAGTCCCTTGGCCTGGTAGTACTCCACTAACCACTGCAGGTGGTTGTAGTTGTGTGGCCCATTGTGTATCAGTAGTCTGATGTTATTTCTGTAAAGTGTAAACATTATTATCAGTGAAATGTGAAGGCTGGTTAATTGCAGAAAAAAAGAGTGGAAGAAGCCCAAGGCTAGAAGGCACATTGGTCCTGAATTCGGGCAAGTATGGACTACTTTTGACTGCTGTTTTGGATTATAATGCAAAGCACATGTTTTTGGTCCCAAGTGTATCCATCCTTAAGTAATGGGATATGCAAAAGTCCTAACTCACAGTAAATCACACTACACCAATGAAGGTGGAGGGAAGTGAGTAATACACATATTGTACTTTCTAAATGTCTTAGTTACCTATCTGGTGTTCGAGAAATGGTGACAAACTCATCAATCCCAAAGACATCCCTCACGTCATCATGCACCTCTTGTGTTGCTGTACCTGTGAGGCACAGGATTGGGCATCCCATGAAGGTGCACATTTCTCCTAACAGCCTGTAACTTTTTCTGAAGACCTTTCCCCTGAATGATATTTAGAGAAGATGCATTAGAATAATACATGTACGACAGCAATGAAAAGGGCAATCAGCATTTAAAATCTGGGTAATCTTTCAAAACACTGAGTAATCTCTCAAATCTCGCAACTTTGGTAGCCCCTATTTTGACTCCCATGAGCCACAGAACTAGCACTAGACAAATTTAACTCTTTGGCAGACAACAAATCAAAGCTCACCAAGTGGTAATGCATTGACATTCATCTGTCACAAAGACAGATAGGCGCTGGCCAAATGACTGAATTGTCTCCCTCCATATCCTCTGTGCAGCTGCCTCTGGAGTCATAAAGATCAGCTGGCTTCGTCCTGCCTTCACAGCTACAACAGAGAAAAATATGGTTATTTATAACCTTCCTCGAATGAAGCAAAGCAAACATGGGAGGTTTACTTTTCCAGGCCTGAAATCTGTTGAATGAGTGAATGTGTGAGTTACAATCCACAGACTTAGTGCAAAAGTAGAAATGTGAGGGATTGAAAATGTTGAATATGGTTGCTACCCTTTGATCAAAGTTGACATGGTAAAAACAGCAAATACAGCGGTACATATCTCCAGCTTACCTTCAATAGTTCTTGGGTCAGACTCGCTGCTTATGGCATGTGCTTTTACACCACAAGCCCGCAGCTTGGTCACTTGTTCGGCCATTAGGTTGAGCAGCGGACTTACGATGACTGCAATGTGGCCGCCAACATATTCCAGCTGCAGATAAGACAAATTGTTACATATATCTTCAAAATACAGTGTGGGATAATCATTGTTGTTTTCTTGTTATGCAAATCGACACATAAAACCAGCAAGAGCTCAAATCAAATAAGCTGATGTGTTGCTTTTGAAGGTTTGCTATAAGTAAGACGCAAGTAAGCATTACACAGAAATGAATATTCATAATGGTTAACACATTAAAGTATATACTGCTAGTCTCTCAAAATATTCTAAAATCTATGAGTAAAATGAATTATACCTCATCTGAGAGAAGTGGTATCAACGTATATATCAGACTTTTTCCAAACGAAGTTGGTAGTACCGCAAATGTATCTCTGCCCTCTAATACAGCTGCGATGACATATTCCTGTTCAGGCTTTAGGGCAGGGATCGACTGCAGTAATGCAGGGTAGTTTTCCCTTGATTTTACAAGAGCTTCCTCCTGGAATATGTGAATGTACATTTTATTGAAGTATGAACATTGTATTATGAACACGATACCCTAAGTACAGATGGAACATTCACTAATTACGCAGTCCACTGACCACTACAGACAGGGCTGCACGCTGAAGTCTCCAAGTCAGTGGTTATTGCACCAGGGGATGCAGCTGTTTCACGCCAATGAATGATTATAAGGGAGTACTATATCCAAGTACATGATAAGCCTCAGATTCAGCTTACCCTGAGTCATCTGTGAATATGCATTCTACACCCTCGATAACCCTGAAATCCATGCATTACACAAGGATATCAGACAATCTTGAGTTTTTGGCGGCCATCTTGGCAGCCATCTTGGAATTTTCCAAATTGCAATTTTGATCTAAAATATGGATTCTACACCCTAGATAACCCTAAAATCCATGTATTACACAGGGAAATCAGACAATCTTGAGTTTTTGGCGGCCATCTTGGCAGCCATCTTGGAATTTTCCTAATTGCAATTTTGATCTAAAATATGGATTCTACACCCTAGATAACCCTAAAATCCATGTATTACACAGGGAAATCAGACAATCTTGAGTTTTTGGCGGCCATCTTGGCAGCCATCTTGGAATTTTCCCAATTGCAATTTTGATCTAAAATATGGATTCTACACCCTAGATAACCCTAAAATCCATGTATTACACAGGGAAATCAGACAATCTTGAGTTTTTGGCGGCCATCTTGGAATTTTCCAAATTGCAATTTTGATCTAAAATATGGATTCTACACCCTAGATAACCCTAAAATCCATGTATTACACAGGGAAATCAGACAATCTTGAGTTTTTGGCGGCCATCTTGGAATTTTCCAAATTGCAATTTTGATCTAAAATATGGATTCTACACCCTAGATAACCCTAAAATCCATGTATTACACAGGGAAATCAGACAATCTTGAGTTTTTGGCGGCCATCTTGGAATTTTCCAAATTGCAATTTTGATCTAAAATATGGATTCTACACCCTAGATAACCCTAAAATCAATGTATTACACAGGGAAATCAGACAACCTTGAGTTTTTGGCGGCCATCTTGGAATTTTCCAAATTGCAATTTTGATCTAAAATATGGATTCTACACCCTCGATAACCCTAAAATCCATGTATTACACAGGGAAATCAGACAATCTTGAGTTTTTGGCGGCCATCTTGGCAGCCATCTTGGAATTTTCCAAATTGCAATTTTGATCTAAAATATGGATTCTACACCCTAGATAACCCTAAAATCCATGTATTACACAGGGAAATCAGACAATCTTGAGTTTTTGGTGGCCATCTTGGCAGCCATCTTGGAATTTTCCAAATTGCCATTTTGATCCAAAATATGGATTCTACAGCCTAAAATCTAACCCTAAAATCTAACCCTAAAATCCATACATTTGTAATACACAAGTAGGCCTATGCGGATGCACACATAAGGCCTATATGGGTTTACATGATAGTACCAGCAGTAGGCCTATATGGATGTACATAATTCTAGTACCAGCAGTAGGCTGAAGGGGATGCATACGAAAGTAGGCCTATATGGGTTTACATGATAGTACCAGCAGTAGGCCTATATGGATGTACATAATTAGAGTACCAGCAGTAGACCTAAGGGGATGCATACATAAGTAGGCCTATATGGATTCATATGATAGTACCAGAAGTAGGCCTATATGGGCGCATACAAAAGTAGGCTTTCCATATGCTGCCACAGATGTGGGGCCCAACTCCTCCCATATAAGGGAGGAGATTGTGAGAGCTGTCAGTTCAGTAGCAGCTCTATAGACCCATGCTGGCCCCAACTCCTCCCATATAAGGGAGGAGATTGTGAGAGCTGTCAGTTCAGCAGCAGCTCTATAGACCCATGCTGGCTCCAACTCCTCCCATATAAGGGAGGAGATTGTGAGAGCTGTCAGTTCAGCAGCAGCTCTATAGACCCATGCTGGCCCCAACTCCTCCCATATAAGGGAGGAGATTGTGAGAGCTGTCAGTTCAGCAGCAGCTCTATAGACCCATGCTGGCTCCAACTCCTCCCATATAAGGGAGGAGATTGTGAGAGCTGTCAGTTCAGCAGCAGCTCTATAGACCCATGTTGGCCCCAACTCCTCCCATATAAGGGAGGAGATTGTGAGAGCTGTCAGTTCAGTAGCAGCTCTATAGACCCATGCTGGCCCCAACTCCTCCCATATAAGGGAGGAGATTGTGAGAGCTGTCAGTTCAGTAGCAGCTCTATAGACCCATGTTGGCCCCAACGTACTCCTCCCATATAAGGGAGGAGATTGTGAGAGCTGTCAGTTCGGTAGCAGCTCTATAGACCCATGCTGGCCCCAACTCCTCCCATATAAGGGAGGAGATTTGGTAGGGACAAACTAGGATCGTAGCTTTCCCGTTTCTGCGACTAGTCTGACCGGGCCTAGGCCTACTCTTCAATTTTTTTTTGTCAAACGCAGAAGTTGCTCAGAATTGAACAAAATTAACATAGTTAGGGAGTGCCCATTTTTTAACAACGGGGGGGGGGGGGGTAAAAAATTTGGACCCCTTGACCGGGGGGGGGGGGTAAAAAATTCAGACCCCTCCTGGGGGGGGGGGGCAAAAAAAATTCAACCTGCTACAAAGGGGCACAAACGGCGTGATTTTCGGCCTGCCAGGGGGGGGGGGTAAACAATTTCAACCCCTCTAGAGGGGGGGGGGGGGTGAAAAAAATTCGCACGCTCAGCGCGAAATCTCACCGCCCCCCCTTTTGTTAAAAAATGAGCACTCCCTTACTATAGATGATATAGGGAGTGGCCCTCCCCCCCCCCCCCCCGGGATCTAGGCCTAAATCTATCCACAGCATGGTCGCGCAGAAATCGGCAAATAAGAGCAACTTTTGGGCCATTTTCAGAGTACTTATATTCACATTACGATGTTGCTGTTTCATTTCATGGCAGATTATGAGTTTATTTATCTCCTGGCGAAGACAGATTGCGAAAATATTGATCCGTTCAGTTTTGGTGTGGAGGTGTATCTGGCGAAAATTAGGGGAAAACATTTGTCATAGATCAGACTTGCTGCTTAGAAAATGAGGGAGGGGGGAGGCAGGCAGGGCGAGCTACGGGTGTTATTATTTCAATGAGATTCCACAATAACAAATCTACATATATTTGAACGGAAAATAATGTGACTTACCATGATGTAGAAGCAGTGTTTACAAGTGGAATTGGATGTTTACAAGTGGAATTGCTAGCAGACGTAGCAGACGTAGCAGACGCGCTAAAGCACATGCCAATGTTGATGTTTTACAAGGTCACGTGATCTCACGTGAAAATGCGAGATCCGGACGTTTTTCAAAATGGCGGACACGGAGGGTGACGTGTAACGTCTACACACAGTTGACAAAATCTCTGACTACTCGTTACCATGTCAATGTAATGACCCAATCCTTTGCTACAGGTTAGATTAATGTTTTATGAAAGTGGCGATTTAGTTTTTTCGAGGTGGGTTGCATTTTGTTGTGTATGCAGAAGTAGCGAACCACCGTGGTTCGCTACTTCCCACAACAAACAAACCGTCCCTCGTCCATAACCCAGAAGTAACAACGTGGAGGCTGGGTTATGGGACAGAACTAACGCACCCCGACCGTACACACAGTGTTTGAGTGTGTGACACACTCAAACACCCAGTGCCAGCTACTTGTGGCGTGCTGTTTACTGTTTAGCCAATACACATGATGTTGTGGCCAGCATTACGCTACATAGGTCAATTAATTTATGGTGATTATACTTTTATGATAGAGAATACATTTATATATGGGGCTGGGAGCAGGGGGGGGGGGGGAATTACTTTTTAGGCCATGAGAATTCACAAATGAGTTTACCGTCCACCGCCCGCATGCCTTGGAAGGGGCCGCATGAAAAGTTCATTATTAATGTAAAATTTCATTATTGTGAAAAATGGAGAAAAATTGAAGTTTCTGAGTGAAAAATGCCCCGTCAGACCCCCCAAATAACCTGTTTTTAGACGATTTTGTAATAATGAAAAATGAATAATGAAAAAAGGCCGCATCAATTCTCAAAATACGTCGGACGGTAAACTCATTTGTGAGTTCTCATGGCCTTAAAAAAAAATTGGACCGGGGGGGGGGGCTGGATCAAAAAAAAATCCAACCTGTTTTGAGCGAAAAATCCTGCACGTTACTGTAACTGTGCTACCATTTTACTTCTTTTTTTTACTATAAAATGTTTTCTGAAGGGCCGTGGGCGGGGAGGGAATTTGACCTGCAAAGGGGGGGGGGGGCTTTTTTTTCACATGCATCCGCGCAGATTTCGAAATTGTTATTTGTAGTTGCACCCAAAACTTGGGACTAAGGGAGTGCTCATTTTTTAACAACAGAGGGGGGGGGTGAGATTTCAATTTTTCACCCCCCCCCCCCCGGGTCGACATTTTTACCCCCCCCCCCCCCGGCAGACCGAAAATCGCGCCTTTTGTAGCATAGTAACGCGCGGGCTTTTCCCCTCAAAACAGGTTGAATTTTTTTCACCCCCCCCTCCAAGAGGGGTCTAAATTTTTTACCCCCCCCCCCGGTCAAGGGGTCCAAATTGTTGTTAAAAAATGAGCACTCCCTAAATGTGATCCACCATGACCAGGTTACACATGACAACCAATGAGAGAGCTTCAATCTATGTCAAGTTGAGGTCAGCCGCCTGGAAGCCCCGGAGGGGCGGGAAGGACATACCTGATTCAGTTCTGAAATAGTAGTGGCAGAGTAAACCCGAATCCTCGTCTTCTCCATCAGCATGATATCAGATATGTGATATGAAGCACAGCACAAATTAAAAAAACCTATGACTACACTTCTCGACGTGATAAACTAGTAGGGCTACTCAAAAAAAGAAACTGGTTTCTCATCACCGCGCGCATCATAAAAATCGTTATTTGGGGACAACTTGATGGTTTTAGCATTATACATGTGGTGCTTGTTTTTAATGGGGGTATTTAAGACTGGAAGGGGTTCAACTTTTAAACAGAACTTTGAAAGGTCCATATGCAATGTCCAGGCACCGAGCGGGAAAGACCCTACCAGTAGGCTAACTTGCCTCTAACACGGCACAAAAAAAAAGAAATTAAAAAAAAAAGATTTTGTGGGCGACCAGGTGAGTTTTTTTTAGGCCACCCGCTCCACCGGAAACAAACTTTTTTTAAAGTGTGGCCTAATGTTCCGTGGTCAGAAATTATATTCAACCAGAAGTATTGAGTCGGGAATTTCTTAATTATTTAATACTAAGCCTAAGGGTTAGTGCTGTAGATGAAAAAGAATCCTCTCACTGAGCATTGGGATTTATCCACTATGCCTAGTATGATGTGCATGGCATTGGCTATTTACAAAATTTCACGACTTGAAGGAGACTGTCGTTGGTTTCAGTGGACGATGAGGGACGAAACTGAGGTGAAGTGAGAAAGTGCGCCACCAGGTGAGCCAAGCTATGGAAAAACTAGAACCTGCTCAATTGTAACTAATTACTCTCATCAATTGGACTTTCAATCATATATAGGTCTCAGAATCACTTAGAAAACACACACTGGATTAATTCTTTTGCTAGTCTCAAATATCAAAAATGAATTAGGGAGTGCTCATTTTTTAACAACAGGGGGGGGGGGGTGAGATTTTGCGCGACCCCCTCCCCCCCCCAGTCAAGGGGTCCAAATTTGGTATCCCCCCCCCCCCTGTTGTTACAAAATGAGCACTCCCTTACCAGGTAAGTACCATACTCTGACTAAGTATCTTCTATTCTTATCGTGAATAGACTTTAGCATGTTTTATTTGATCGTCATATGTGAACAGAAAAACACAGATTTTAACTGACCTTAACTGAAACCAGACATCGTCGATAAGACTGCAAGTTTCGTTGCAAGAAATGGACCGGAGTTCGAAACAAGGATCCGTCAAAATGAATTGAACAACCCCAAGTTCAACTTCTTGAATCCCAGTGACCCCTACCACTCCTACTACCAGTACAAGGTCAAGGAGTTCAAAGAGGGCAAAGGTGAGCACATTTCTGCTTCAAAATGTAGTTTTGTATGTTTAAACTCGTCTTAATATTACGGTCTATTGAAGATGACAATAACAAGGTGTTGTGCCTCCGCGACACTGGGACGTCAGAGGAAAACGGGAATGGCTTCTGTTCGCGACACTGGAACGAACAATTCTAAATTCACCTTGAATTCTTTGTGCGTTAAAATAGAAAATAAAGGCAAGATATCAATATATTAAAATAGCTTTAATTTAGTGATGTCACAGGCCATAGAAAACGGCTACACTGTATCCATTGAGTTCACGGAATACAACGATTTCAGTATTCAGCATAGTAGGTCTCCTGTTCGCCATGTAGTAATATACAACTGTCTTCTATTGCAGCACTTGAGCCGGCGGCACCCAAGGTAAACTTCACTCCTTATTACTACCGATAAATTGAATGAGACTTAATATCAACATGATAGTGAAGAAGAACAAATATCCCGAACTTTATACACCTTTAACAGGGGTAGACACTAACTTTTTCAGCTGTGGGCCACCCGGGCCCGTAGCTCCAAAAACCTATGGGCCCGGACTTTTACCTGAGGGCCAGGGAATATATTTTACTTTTTTCAAAGAGAAAAGCATATAAATTCCTGATTTACCAATATTAAAATGACCCCAAATTGCTTCATTTCCTCACATTTTTCTCTTTCCAACGGCATATTACATGTTTATACTGATCAGTTATATTTCTATCAAATATCTTGCAAAATTTCCAGTGGGCCACCCGGGCCCATGGGAAGGTAATTCTGAAGGAAACTACGGGCCCGGACCCAAAATTACGGGCCATTGGCTCCCGGGCCAGCGTTAGTGTCTACCCCTGCTTTAACCCTCTGGGCCCTATGGGCCGATTTATCGGCCCAGCAGTGGTGCCAGTGCAGAGACTACAGGCCGATTTAATGGCTCAGTGGGAGTGCCAGTGCAGAACCTACAGGCCGATTTTTCGGCCGCCCAAATAAGGGAGTGCAAAGGGTCACATGGGGGGTAGGGAGGTGGCTAAACCAATCAGAAGAGGGCTTATATGTATGGGTAGACATCTTGGCTATGTAACCCTGCCTCTAATAGGCTTAGAGGTCGGCAAAAGTCGCGGGAATCCACGTTTTAGTGCCTTTGTTTTCCGAAATTGACCTGGATTACAAACCAAGATGGCAGCTGCTGGTGGCGTGGCCAATGTTGTGGTTCAACCTAGCACTGATTCTGAAGGAGAGGACGACTTTCAAGGGTTTGATATCCCTGAGGAAGTATTAGTTGCTCAGGAGAGACGAGCTGCTCAAGTGTTGGAGGAGTTAGATGAGGATGAGTTAGTTATTTCTGACTGTTCTGACTCTGACTCCGACCTGGAGGGCCTGGCAGTGGGTGAGTCTGACAGTAGCAGTGAGAGTGAAGCAGAGGATGAGGATCCTCCCCAGCCAGATGTATGGAGACAAGTGGAGGACGAACATGAAAATGTGAGGCCAAATGATCATGTGTTTAGTGAGATACCTGGACCCCAGAACGTTTCTAGACATGTTAAGACACCATTGGATTTCTTTATGTTGTTCTTCAACGTCTCCCTTCTCCAACTGATAGTAACCCAGTCTAACCTATACTTCAACCAGACAGCTGAGGCCTATGATCGATCTGTGGCAAATGGGGGTAAGAAATCGAAGAGTTTTCACAGGCTCAGGACATGGTTTGTTCAAACTGGGATGATGTCTATGGAAAGACTAAAGGCTATGTTGGGTATGTTACTAAACATGAGTCTCGTATGGAAACCATCCATGGCTGATTACTGGAATCAAAAAGACAGAATACAGAGGACCCCAGGGTTTACTGACTTTTTTGCCAGGGATAAATTCTTCTTTATTCTACGTTTTCTACACTTCAATGACAATAGCACTATGAAAAAGAAGGGGGAACCTGGCTTTGATCCCATTTTCAAAATAAGACCTATCCTGGACATGTTGACTATTAGCTTCACGAAATTCTATGTTCCTAGTAAACACCTTTCCATTGATGAGTCTTTAGTTGGTTTGAAAAATCGAACAGGACTTATGCAGTATATCCCCAATAAGAAACACCACAGATGGGGGATAAAGTTGTGGGTCCTGGCAGAGAGTATTTCTGGATATGTTTATAAATTAATGATCTATACCGGTAAGGTACATGACACTATGAAGTCTGCTTATGGCCAAGGTTATGCAGTTGTGTTTTCCCTCATGAAAGGTCTTTTGCGTAAAGGACATACCCTCGTTGTGGATAATTTCTATACCTCATTCCAGTTGGCTAAGGACCTTTACAAGAAGAAAACGTACCTCATAGGCACAGTTCGTAGAAATAGGAAGGCAATCCCAGACCAAGTACTAAAAGCAAAACTACAACCCCCTTCCTCCCTTCATGTGAGATCGGACGTTATGCTATGTACTGCCTTCAGAGAGAAGAAGTCACAAAGCAAACCAGTGATTGTTCTCTCGACTATCAATATAGCAAGGGATGTAAATGTAAAACGTAGGGGCAAAGAGATTGATGTTCCAGAGACGATTGATGAGTATAACCGACAGATGGGCGGTTGTGATTTGGCGGACCAGAAAGTATATAATTACGAGGACGAGCGGAGAACCTACAAATGGTACATGAAAATATTTAATAACCTAATGCACAGGTCACTTCTCAATGCCTATATTATATATGTGCAGACATTGGCCTCAAGGAGAGCACAAAGTGTGGGAGAACCGGACTTCTGTGCGAAGGACTATCATCCACTCACTAGAGAGAAGTTTCTGAAGGAAGTCGTCAGAGGTTTACTTGGGAACTACTGTGACAACGAGGCACCTCGTCCCGAGGGCACCCCTGCTCCTGGTGCACAATGTACTGCAACAAAGCTACCAGTAGTAAAATCGAAAACTGGTAAAGATAGGCAACCAGAGAGAGTATGTAATGTGTGCCACAAACCAGGAGAAAAACGCAAACGGTCATCTTATCAGTGCGTAAAATGTGACGTCGGTGTGTGTCTCAAGTGCTTTGATACACACAAAAAACAGAAAACCCAGTAATAGAAAACCTAATTGGTTTTCTACCCCCTCCTTGTACATAGACTGTAAATATATTGTATGCATAGACTATAACGAGTACATTAGACAAAGGATATACGGTACGGTACCGATGGATTACGTTTATCTCTCGGAAATCCTGTTTTCAATACGCGGTAGGTGGAATTGCTCATTAGGCCACAGCTCTGGCAATTTTAGGAATATCAACACAATTTTTTCACCAGATGTGTAAAACAGCATGCTCTTTCAGATACAAGACTTTCCGTAGCCTTCCTGGCACATGGGAAAAAGTTTTGTGCATGCTGACTGTGGAGGTGTAAAATTTTTTTTCCCCTCCTTGATATTTCAACAACTCCACCCCCCCACTACATTAACTATAGGGTCTTATAAAGTATATCAACGTACTCGCCAGAGTGTCTGCTTTCTATAAATGTATAGTTTATATGTGGTTTCATTAGTAATCTCGTCACACCAACACATTTTGTGAGCTGCTCTCAGAGTCGAGCAGCTCACCCAGAAATAGGCTAGGGCTGAGGGGTAGTGTATATACTCAGTGGGGCTAGGGTTCACTGCACACGCCCTACTCCAGGAGGCTAGGGCCCAGAGGGTTAATGTTCTTTTGGGTCAATATTACAAATGGTCAACCTATCTTTCCCTCTATTCAATGGAATATTTGTAAAATTCACCAGTTGATAGGAAACTTAAAGACTGATGATTTTTAACTTGCCCCGTTGGTGACATTACTGAGTGTTTGTAAGTACACGGTATGTGATGTTAGAGTTTGTGGTCCTCTTTCAGCCGGTATCCTTACTGCGGCCGTCTTATGAGCCGACCGCCAAGTTCATAGAACCCATCGTCCCTAAAGAACCTCCACCAGAGTTTGAGTTCATAGCCGACCCACCGTCCATCTCAGCCTTCGACTTGTAAGTATGGCATGAAGATAACCTACCTACACTACCGGTAATCAGTACTTGCCAAACACTGGATTGTAAAACAAATGAATTACAACACAGTCTCGCCTATCATTAATAGGGTCTTCCACAGATGGCTCAGCAGAAACCACAGTGAAGAAATTCACATCCATACCCTATAATATTTCTTAAATTGTATAAATCTGCTCCGGTGGTATTAGATGATAACTCAGGGTTGCCACTGTCAAGTAAATTGTCATGGAAAATATTTTTCGTTCCAGGTCAGGGAAATGTCAGGGAATTTCAGATTTTTCATCAAAATGTCAGGGAATATGATATTTTCTGAAAATGTCAGGGAAAATAATATTTTGTCAGGGAAAATCTTTGAAATACCAAAAAAGTCACCTGTTTTCTCTGTAAAAAAGCCGATTTTATTATGATTGTAAGTAAGAAAAATATCTTAATCCTCAAAAAGGAGAAGGTAAAATTTTTGCGGGCACGCAATACACAAAATGCCTGTTGTTAGATAATGATCACTCGCTAAGTAGAAGATAACTTTAAAAAAAGAGTGCATATTCATAGTTGGAGGGCATTTAAAAACATTGGGTTTATGATGCGATTGTCAGGGAAATTCGATATAACGTCAGGGAAAAGTCAGGGAATTTAAAACTACCTTGTCGGTGGCAACCCTGTAACTGTTATAACTTGTATTCTATTCTATATGAGTATTCGAACAATTATTTCACCAATTATACTAACAGATTTAAAAACATTGGTTTCAAGAATAAGATAAAATTTTAATTTCAATAAATTTGTCATGTGACCCCATGTGTTTGTGCAGGGACGTTGTGAAGCTGACGGCTCAGTTCGTGGCGCGTAACGGTCGTCAGTTCCTGACCAACCTCATGAACCGGGAGAAGAACTACCAGTTTGACTTCCTGCGGCCCCAACACAGTCTCTTCAACCACTTCACAAAGCTGGTAGAACAGTACACAAAGGTACGGTAAACTATAATGGATGATTAGGTAATAAAGTACATGTACCGTAAAGCTCTTTATAACTAGCCCCTTACTTCGAGATAAAAATCGTCATGCTTGAAAAAAAACTTGATAACCGTTTTTTACTTTAATCTGATTTGCGCATCTGTATGACTAGCGGACTAAAATGGTTGATCTGATGGTTCACGATTTTACAAGAAAGTGTAGCGTTTGGAGTACTACTGAGAGAGAAGATTCAACCTTTATACTAATCTATAAAATGAGTATCCGTCCATTGCTATATTTACTTTGTTAGTGACCTTGAATGACCTTGGTTTTGGTAGGTTCTTATTCCACCCAAAGATCTACCTGGGAAGCTGAGGAAGGACGCAGACGGCCCTAACCTTGTGAGTATAAAAGCCAATTATGTTCTCAAACATATATAAAAAGAAAGAAAACACTTTATTTTCTCTCTTCAAAAAGTTAACTCCAAAGGCAACGTTCTTAGAAATGAGTTATCCTATAAGTGGAATTCGGTTTGGGACGAGGAAATGGGTTTTCCCTACCACCTAAGTAGGGGCAATATCAATTATAGTTATCCTATAAGTGCTTCGACCAGCCTGTATATTTATTATCCCTGACAATAGTGTACATGTATTTGTTCTACATTAAGTATTATTAATTTTTTTCTGAAAATTTGAATAGAATTATGGCATAGAAATAGATTGCCGCAGGTTACCAGTACTGTATTCTACGGTATACTTTTATATTATCACTTTTAATTCTAAATGCACACTTAACACTGATGTCTAACCTCCCCCCCCAGATCCTAGACCAGGTGAGGTACCGCGTGGAGTGGGCCAAGTTCCAGGAGAGAGAACGACTCAAGGAGGAAGCCGCGCAGGAGCGGGAGAGGGGTGAGCTGCCACACTTACCGTATATCCTCGTTTATAAGCCGGGCCTCTAATATAAGCCTGCCCCGTTTATAAGCCGGGTCGGTTCCCCATTTTTGAAATCGGTATAAGCCGGGGCCGAATATAAGCCTGGTCAATAAAGGCACCTTCAATACAATTTATTTAGAGAGGCATAACTTTACTACTAATAGGAGTATTTTCCCTGGACCCTATTTAAGTTATGGTGGGGGTGGGGTTACAGACAACGCTGCTAACTGGACCAGAGGCATTAGTCTTAAATAGCTATATACTACCGGTATGTGAAATTGTTGCACGTTTCAGCATTTACAAAGAGCCATGGGACTATTACTGGGAAAATTACATATGAATGAATGTGAATCGACAAAATGGCACTCACTTGTTGTATAACGTCCAGTTATTTCTGTGATGCCATTCCTTTTCTACAAATCCCAAATTTACATTGTATTTTAATAGGAGTATCAATTTATTAAAAGCTTGTTGTATTATACATCCTTGCGTTGTGTCTAACCGAAGCCTTGTTTTCTTCCAGTGGCATACGCGTCCATAGACTGGCATGACTTTGTTGTCGTGGAGACGGTCGACTTCCCGCCTCATGAACAAGGTCAGTCAACAAAAAAAACGATGTATCCTGACAGGCAAGACTTGAGAATCACATAGCACCATGTCCGATATCAATGGCACAAAGATAATATGAACATTTACAAGTTGGGTTCCCAAGGGCCTACAGGGGTGGGTATTTGAAACGGTACTAACGTCGTCAAAATCTAGGTGTGGGTTATGCTTGAGATGCAGGTTAGATGTTGGAATTCAATAAAAAAATTAAATCGAAGAAATTAAATAAATAGATGTTAGAATTTGCGGTAATCAATCTATGTGTGTTGCAGGCAACCTGCCCCCACCCACCACACCCGAGGAGGTCGGCGCACGACTCTTGGCACAGGAACGCTTCGAGGTCGATGGAGAAGAGGTTCGTACATTGAGATATCAGGATTTTCCTGTAATGGTGCTTAAACAAGGTACCAAAGTTAAAAGCAGAAATAACTGAGAGTTATTTGACTGATCAGTTTAAAAATCAAGGCTGCATGAGCTTTACAGCCTATCAAAATATGTGTTTTGCCATGAAAAACTTAAAAATATAAAATAAAGCTTAGAATAAAAATGTAAATATATATGAATTGAATAAATGAAATAAAAGTGTACAACATAATTTATGCCTGGCTTCTTCAATGTATAACATAATGTGTGTGTCTGCTTCAGGACAACACCGTGGAGATGGAGGTGGAGTCTGACGATGAGGCAGGAGAGGATGATGACGAGCCCCCGGTGAGACGCCCCGGAGGAGGTCCGCCCGGAGACGACAGAGAAGTACAGGTACACACACATCCTCTAACACTGCTAACCCTATAAGGACGGCATGATACCTTTATGCATGAATGCAGCCCTAGCGAGTAACTCGCCAGTGCTGCATTCATGCATCAGAGTTGAGACACTCCCGTAGGGCTACATTGGTGCACCATGCCGACAAATGTCATCTTTTAGCAACATCCGTCCTTAAGGTGGTTGCCTACCTTGATAAACACGTTCATTGCGACGATTTCTGCGCATGTGACGTGTGGGCTCTCCTATAGAGTACTAAGTAAAAGTGGTGGACTGGCCAAGGAGCGAACTCACAACCCCAGTGTCCAAGTTCAGTGCCTATCCTATTGAGCCACGGAGGCAGGGCTACAGATTGCTATTCTGAGATATACCTGTAGACTACCTTTTGATTCATTGATTATTCTTACTTTTTATTTTCAATTGCCCAAAACCACTAAATTATGCACGGGACCATATGTTGAAATGGATACCATTAATTCAGAAAGGATCTGAAGAATGTTTTTAGGAAGTTTTAAAAATATGGTGATACTTTTACTACCATTGCTCTCAAAATAAAGGATTCTCTGGTTCAATCTTAGATGACTACTTTTATTTTTCAAAATTCTATATTTTAAAAAGTAGCTCGGGACCCCCTACTTTTCTTTTCATGGTTTGGTCCCAAATTATATAAGGTACATTGGGTAAATATTAGGAGTAAATCTAGATACTTTTGACCCAAGATAGGCAACCACCTTAACGGTTTAATCATATGTCTCAATAACTGTTCAAATAATAAGGGAATAACACATGGATATTATGTACAAGCCTCAGTGATGGCTAATCCTAGTACTAATCCCGTTGTATTACAGTTTCAATATCTGAAAAGAAATCAGATTAATTTCAAGATCTAAACTTAGCCATTAACAGTATAGACTTGGCGGGGTACGATAAATAAACAGCTGACTTAAAAGCAGTGCGGTTATCCACTGCTAATGCACGCTGGTTATCCACTGCTAATGCATGCTGGTTATCCACTGCCTGTGAGTACCTTAAGTACCCGGTAGATCTATATTAGCCTGGTTGATACATGTTGATATAATGTGTCCCCATCTCTATTTAAACTTACCAGGACATGGAGGAGGACTCAGACTCTGAAGAAGAGGAAGTTCGCTCCCGGCCGCAGAGACCGCGAGAACCCGCCCCGCCCCCGCCGCCACCGCCCTCCGCCTCGCGCCCCCAGCCACCCCCACTACCCCCCACACCAGAGGAACTCATCATCAAGAAGGACTACAACCCCAAAGGTAAACTGACCACTTTTACTATATTTCTTTTAGGAATTCCTACTTTCTCACTGGGATTTCCATATATCAGGGATGAAAGTCTTTAGTTTTTTTCACTGATTTCAAGTTTTGAACACAGACCTGTACATGTAGATTACTATGATTCAGAGGCCTCAATTTCAATATTTCGAGTTTTCCGAGATTGGTCACTTTCATCCCTGCATATTATCTAATTATATTAATTTTCTATGGGAATTTACGATATTTAAACACAGCAAGACTTTTTTATTATCTGTCCATTAGGGAGCGGTATCGCTGGACTTAATTTACCATGAGTTTTAAATGTATTTGAATGTTTCCTTAGGATACTGAATGCGTTTGATAGTTAATAGATATGTAATATCCCCTTGGTATCACGTGAGCAACCGTGTTTTTTTAATACATTTTTTTTTGGTCCTCGTTACAAAATTCAAGCATTCTGTTCCACCACAAAATAGCCAGTCAAGGGAATGAAGCGTTTCCCCTGTCATATTGCACTATGAGGTTCATTTCTAAAACACACTCTTGCTTCATAAATAATGATAAGTGGACAAAGATAAGTAAATCCCCAGTGGAAAATTATATACATGGTAAGAAAATAAGTACATCTAAAAGGAATCGGGGGCATTGATGGAACTTAATTGAGTGATGCGCGTACTACAGCCTGACTCGTTTTCTGTTTTCAGCCCCAAAACAGGTGCAGGCCACTCCCCAACCGGACCAGTTCCTGATCTCACCCATCACCGGCGAGAAGATCCCGGCCTCCAAGATCCACGAGCACGTCCGGATAGGTAGGTAGCCAAACATGCACAGTACAACCAGATCAAATCATCTGTTGTGTCAGTGTCACTTGTAGAACAAGCATTTTCCTTAACCTTGTAAGGTAAACTTCGTGCAATGCTAACATAAAGAGTATAAAAACAATTTTCTTCACGTCGACACTGGCTGAATGCATCTGAGTGCATTATACGATAGTTAAAGAGTTTCTAAAATACGATAATATATACAGGTACACTGTATTCAACATAATGAATTGGCACCTACTCGCATTTTGGTAGATACCTTTAAAAAAAAGAAAAAAATAGAAATGCAACTCATACAGCGGTATTGCGCAAGCAGCATTTAAATATCTGTCCAACTGCGAGGCATATTACCACTTTTGGTGGGTGACTCCTCGCTAACTTGAGGCAGTCCCGTAAAGTACTATGTACACCTGAACGTCACACAAATTCTCACCCTCATCCTCATCCTTATGTGCTTGTAAATTGAACTGAGAAAGTGAACAAGGAACAAGGATTCTTCATTTTATTTGTCATAGATAATCTATAACACATGTTTATAACCTGTGATTTGGCAAATAATAATATTTTCAAACCATAATAAAAAACAATCCCTCCCCCTCCCCCGGTCAGGTCTGTTGGACCCTAAGTGGATCGAGCAGCGAGACCGTCAGCTGGCCGACAAGCGGGACCAGGAGGAGGTGTACGCCGCCGGCTCCTCCATCGGGACCAACCTCAAACAGCTCGCCGAGAGACGTACCGATATCTTCGGTGCCGGAGCCGAGGAGGCACAGATCGGTAAAAAGGTAGGCTGCTTTATAATTACAAAGATGCCACTTTTCCTACTTATTTATATAGGAATTCCTACCATAATTGTTCTAAGCCAATTACCAACCAAAAATTGACCTAGATCTCTATAGTAATAAGTCAGTAGTCTATCACACAGAACACAGTTCTTACTGCACTGGAAAAAAAACCATTAAAAGAGAGAAAAAAGGTGCCGAGAAATATAGAATTAAAATGATAGACCGCTTTAACATTTAAAGTTGCGATGCACCCAGTGATATTCCTCTGGTGCACACAATCACATAGTGCCAAGCTACGGCATAACATTGTAACCACTCCGTAACCCAAAAATGAATGTGGGATTAAAATGAAATGAATAGACATGTATGACATTTACAATGTCCATGATGCCACTGTTTGACAGATCGGAGAGGAGGAGCGTAAACCTAAGGAGAAGGTGACGTGGGACGGTCACACCGCTTCCATGGAGCGAGTCACACAGAAGGCACGAGAAAACATCTCCATCGAGGAGCAGATCGCTGTCATTCACAAGGTCAAGGGGCTGCTGTAAGTGATTTTGATAAAGGGCGAAGCTTATCAAAGTTTTTATAAAATTGTAGTCCAAGTAATTTCAGAGATGTCACTTTTCCTACTTTTGTAGGAATTCCTATTTTCTTGATGTAATTTCTGTATTGAACTATTTAAGTTAATTTCCTACTGAGAATTTACCAAAATTGTTACAATTTTGGTAAATTGTTACAATTTTGGTAAATTTTCACTAGTAGATTTCATACTTAAAATATCTCTGTAATTTAAATCCCAGTTTAGCAGTTTAACTGCTTCTGAGTAGATTTGTTGATTGTTTATACCTGGTGTTCCTGTATTTTGAAGGCCGATATAACAACTTTTGTCTTCTGTGAATCATATTTCTGTATGTTTTCTTTTGTGTCTAGGCCTGATGAGGAGAAGGAGAAGATTGGTCCTGCTCGCCCGAAGGACGACCCTCGCGCCCCGCCCCCTCCCCCACACAGTATGGGGATGCAGATGCCCCAACCACCGCGCTCCATGCCCCAACCCATGCCTCCGCGCATGGCACCCCCGCCACAGCAGCCTAAACCCATGGTAAGTCATCAATCAATCAATCAATCAAACCCCAGCCAACTTATATCATCTAGACCCTTCCCATGCCTCCCCGTATGGCACCCCCGCCACAGCAGCCTAAACCCATGGTAAGTCACCTTATTTCCGGGATGGCAGTTCCAAGGGTATTTCAGGGTTTCAGGGTATTGTAAAATTTGAAGGGAAAAAAAGAAAAAGAAGCCCTCATAATTAACACTAGGCCCTTTCTATCCAGTCAAAAAAATGCTATTCCCTTAAAATATCCTTATTTTTAGTAGACCATCTCACGTTCAACTTTGCTGTGCTTCATGGGCTACCCTTAAGCATAGTATACATGTACATGTAACCCCCCTAAAACTAAATTGAGAAAACGGTTTACAACTCTACACATAGAAACATTATGTATCATGACCAGTCCCAACAGTGACTATCATATTAACCATAAATTGTTCCGAGAAAATAACAGATTCCCTTGTTTAATAAATAAACACCAAATATTTATTTAGACGTTGAAGTGAAATATGCATTAAAACGCTGTCGTATTGTATGTATTGCAGCAGCCGCCGCAGCAGCCGCCCCAGCAGCCTAAACAGGTGCCCATGCCGCCCCGACCCCCCCAGATGATGCTGGTGCCGCAGCGGCCCCCCATGCCACCCGGACCCCCCGACGGTAAGGCACACGCACTGGCTATTTATTACCCGTGTAAAAATAATAATTCCATTTTATTTAAGCATAAATATAAAGCATGTCGTATGTGGTGTCGGAGGTTAAAGAACCCTTGCTTCGGTAAAAGTGTAGGAGCGGGATTTCCATCTTTTGGCTCATCTCATAGATTCGATCATCCTGGATACGATCATCCATTTTGTGAAAAACTGAAAGTTGAGTAAGTCTCATCTGCATTGTCAATGGAACGTTAAACTACACAAATAAACAAACACAATTGCCATAGTTTCGGCTAGATTCCTCTACATGATTTACAAGGGCTGCATTCAAGTATCATGACAACCCTCTGGGGATGAGACACTCCCGAAGGATTGGCATGATGTAGCAATGCAGCACTGGCGAGTTACTCACCACGGCTGTAATGGTGCATCATGACGACAAATATCATCTTTTAGCGACATGCGTCCTTAAAGGGTTAACACTAAGGGTGGCTGTATGAGTGTAACACGGTGACCCAGAGATGTAAGTGGTCAAGGATTTCCCTGAAAATAGGGATTTAAAATATCTCTCCCTTGTTGTAATATTCACTGAAAATAGCGGTTTAAAGGCAATTCAGTACCTTTTCAGGGATTTTGTCAATACTCAAATTACATCTGTGAACACCTGTATTTCTTGTTGCAGGTCGGCACCACATGTTCCAGATGCGGCCCCCGATGCCGCCCATGCCCCCCGGTCACCACATGGGCGGCCACCCGGGCTTCATGCACGGCGGGCCCCCCATGCACCCCCAGATGCAGCAGCCCATGCAGCCCCCGCCCCAGCAGCGGCACCAGCCCCCGCCCCCCGAGGACGAGCCCCCCAGCAAGAAGGCCAAGACAGAGGAGGACCTCATCCCAGAGGACGAGTTCCTCAAGCGAAACAAGGTAACGTTTCAGAGATGCTACTTTTAACTTTTTTTGTAGGAATTTCTACTTTCAGGGATGAAAATTTTAAGTTTTTCCCTGGTTTCAATTTTTTTTTTGTGTGGCAAAGACCTGTACTTAATCATAAGAGGACCTTTATTTAGGGGTCTCAATATGAACAGTTCAAGTGTTTTCATTTTTAGGTTGGTCACTATCCCTGTGCTTTTCCGCTTTTTTTCTGTTACATTATGGACATCACCTTCAAAAGGTTACCAGAATCCTAGGATTTGCTACTTTTTGTGGGTTGGTTACTGGCAAATGTCCCTACCCTTTATTGGCATGATACCTGAATCGCCCGAGAAGCTCATATTAATCAAAATATGTCCCTTTGGTGGTCTTCTTTTTCACACGCTTTACCCCCAATTAAGAAAAGCAGTGTTTTAATCACGTTCTATGTTATTTGCAGGGTCCTGTTTTGTTCCGTGTGTCGGTCCCGAACCTCACCGACAAACCCGAATGGAAGGCCAATGGACAAGTTCTCATGCTTACCATGCCAATCACAGACACAGTAAGTTATACAACTCTTAATACATTCTTTGATTTTAAAAAATGTAATTGTTTTGCCCAAACTTAAATATGAACATGCTGTTGTCAAATATTGTTATAAATCATGTAGCCGTTATGCAAGCCTCTTAGAAGTACATGTAGTCAAATGTCATTGAATGATTCTTTACTTCATAAGTATGTGGATGAAATATTTGAAAAAGGAAACTCCACATTCCTTGGATATGATTTTTGTCATCAATACAAGATGCTAGGGAGGGATCCCTCAGTCACATAATATAGCCTTGCCTGACACCTGCTTCTTGTTTTCCCCACCAGGTGGCAGTCATTAAGGCCAAGATCCACGAGGCTATCGGTATGCAGGCCGGTAAACAGAAACTGCAGTACGACGTGAGTAACTACTACTCTGTACCATGTGTGGAGTATACCATATTCACACAATTATCTCTCAAATATTTCTAACAAATTTCTAGTACAGATCTTAATTGGACTTATGTTTGAACTCGGCCCCAAAAGAGGGAAGGGGTTGCCCTTCTAGTTGATCGCAAATTACGTCGAATACAGTAGTCTCGTCAAGATGCAAATTTGAAGTATATTGTGTACAAATTATGAGATTTGTATTTTGTATTATATACAAATAAGTATTATTCATTTAACACACAAATACCTAACAATCAAAGAATCAATTAATGTTTCAGGGTTTGTTCATCAAAGACTCCAACACACTGGCCTTCTACAACTTCACACGTAACGCCACAGTCCAACTACAACTTAAGGAGAGAGGAGGACGAAAGAAGTAAACCATACCTCCCTCACTACACAGACCGAGGCACGTCGCAGGGGGCGGGTAGAAGACAAAGTAGTTGTCATATTAAGGCAGATGACGGTCCACAGAGATGCCACTTTTACTATTTTTCTAGAAATTCCTACTTTTTCCCTGGCATTTCCAGACAAATATTATAATAGGTCTAAAAATGTAATTGAGTGAAATCTTAAGATTTATTACTTGAATCGTGTCGACAACGGAGTGGCACATCTGACAGAAAATATAAGATGCTAACACAGGATGTTTGAGCCAGCTTTTAATATCAGGCAGGCCGTCTGAGGATTTTTCGGTCTAATACACTTACTTTTACAACTGAAATCATAGTCTGATTGACTAGAAATATAGAAATACGCTGTCTAGAAGTGTAAGAATCCATATTTGGATATTTGATCGTTTACATGTATTTCTTCCTCTCACTGTGAAAAATAGAAATGTGTTCAAGTTCAGGACAAAGTCAAGAACTTTGGATTTACCGATAGCTGTAGCCAATATGGCACCAATAAAATATGTGAATGAAGGTAATTTTGTTGATTCTTTTTGTAAGAAAAAGATGAGAATCAATATAAAAGTACATGTAGACTAAATACTGTGATCATTCGACCAAAAGGGATTTCTCATTGCAAGACCACAGCATCTGACTTTGTGTTGCCCGATTATACAAAGTCCCACCGGTACTTCACATTCCGGAGTCCCATATGTTTGATACTTCATTTTTTTTTTTTTCAACTTAGAACGAGCTGGTATTAAAAAAAACAATTGCCTCCGGCCAGAGAGTGATATTATTTTTGGTATTCCTCCAGGTTTTTTAGCAAATGGGAAGCGAGTATTTCAATGAGGCTCCACCCCCTTTTGTATGGACCAATCAGCACACAGCTTGCTGTCACGTGATCAGCACGACAATGGCGTCTATTTAACATTAAAACTTGCCGATTCAACATCAAAACTCGCTGATTTAACATCAGAACCCGCCAATTTAACAAAAGTTTAACACGGCAATGGGACATGTAATTATTAAATGTCCTTTTCTCGTTAATTAAGGGGGTTATAGGCTGAAGGGGTGTGTTGAAGATATAATATAGTTTGTAAGGGCACATGCATCTTGATCTGGGCTTGGTGTTTCATGTACGAGTCCACCAAGTGTCAATACTGGCTCTGTATTGCCTGATACGAGGTACGATGCCAGACACTACATTTTGTGTTACCTGATACGAGGTCCCATGTCCGGTACTTCACATTTTGTGTTACCCAGTACCTGATTTATATAAAGCTCATTAAAAAATGTACTATTCTACACGTTTCTTGATCAAATGTAATATTCAGAGAGTTATATCAATGAGGGAGCACAACTTATTCAGATTCTGTGTTGGTTTAGCCTTTCTTTATTGTACAAACAATACTTAATTATACGAGGAAACTGTGGTACGTTGTAGTAATGACTTGTAAATACAAAAGATAATAATCAAAGGTAGTATTATCATTTCACTTGGTTAGCAACAATGTTTTACTGAGTTGTGTTGAGGATATTTCTATTTGGCAAAATAATCTTGATCAATATTAAAAATGTCAATGAGTATTGTGTCAAGTAAATGTCAACAGAAAATAAGAGTAATCAAAGTCATTGTCATAATGTCCTGAGATTTTAGTAGCTTTTACATCACACAGCCACTTTCAGTGACTCTGAGAAGTTGTCTCTGTCTGATATGTTGGGTATTCTATGCCAGATTCCGTCTTGACACCACTACATTCTCTACATCTTGGGTGATTTTGTTTATAATGATAATGGTTAAATTGTAAAATGTCTTTATGAACCATGCATCTCCCTCCGAGAATACTAACATATGAGATCTGATACTTCAATAATAGACATGTTAATAAATCACCAATTTATAACAAGACTGAACAGCAGTGATATCCCTTTTTGAAAATCTCGAAGTCATCAAGTTTTTAACTTCTTCGTTGTTTCCTTAGAACTTCCAGAAACCGGTCTCTTTTTATGTTTAGAGTGCTTTTCCCTTGGCTGTTTTGTCTCCCCATCACAGTAGGGCTGCGCTGTAGCCCCTTCAGTATCTGTCGCTGCTTCTGCTGGCTCCTCTCCCTTCTGCACCATGAGCTCCTCCCTGACCTTTGTGAGGGTGTACCCTAACCAGTTCTTGCCCCTCCACGTCATCTTGTTCAGTGCCTTTGGGTTGTTGGCTCCTAACCCTATCCCCCAGAGACGGTCTCGTGGGGCAGCTTCCACCAGCACTGTACCAGCCGTCGCTGCCATCTCCTTCCACAACTCCTCATTCTGTCCAAACTTAGCCAGATTCGCCTTCTTCACAATGTCCCTGCTGTTCTCAGTCCAGACCTTGGGGTCAAAGTTAGTGACCTTCCTGCCACATTTTTTCTGGATGACCGGGTCTACCGTGACCATGATCTCAGCGGCCATGGCCTTGTCACCAAAGATGACAGCTTTCTGGTGCATCATGTACTGCTCGGAACAGTTATACTCCACCTCGTCTACCATGAAGGTACAAGGGTAGTGCTGACTGAAGGGGGAGTCCTTCCTGTAGAAGAAGGTGTACCTCTCCTTACTAGGCTGACTCTCCTCTACTTTGCTGTCCTTCTTGGCAGCCATGTTGTGGTGGAGGGGCCTCTGGGTTGAGTGGGACAGATGGTTTATTGATGTCAGCTGGAAGTCAAGAAAGGGGGTTTATTATCAAAAAGAGACAAACTGCATCAATGGAGTACTGTCCCACATAATAATTGCCATAAATTGGTTTAACTCCAGTATATTAACTCCTACATTTGCACAACTATTCTTTCCAAGGATCACAGTCGAAATATAAAGTTCAAATAAATTGCTTTGTTAGGGACTCAAGAATCCGCTAGGTGAGCCCCTGTGCACAGTGCACACAGCAGTAGAGTATTTTGATGCAGATGTGCCTCACAGACACTGTTATAAAACTCCCCTCTTAGGGAGTGACATTTTATCTGTTACTTTTAGGTTATCACCCAGAAATGCAGTCAAGAGAAATGCCTATCCAGCCATCCCTATAATAAGTGACTGCAGCTAAGAGAAGTTGCCTATTTTTTTTTTTTGGGGGGGGGGATAAAATAGATATCAAAACTCTATGAATTTATGAATGCTTTTGGTTGCTTTTCGGTTTGTGATCTCATCCAATATGTTGTTATATCACGTTAAGAAATGGAAGCAATCAGAGGATCCTCTTACCTGTTCCTAGACCATAACACTCTAATACTTATGATTGGGTGATTAAGACAATTGGTTTACTCTATACTAGTATATTGTGTGATCATGTTGAGAGGGTCTGTCAATCATGGCCCAACCTGGACAGTACTTCAAATGCCCTCCAACCCCCTTACATAACTACCTCCCACATACCCCACTCACCTGGCAGACCCTGTCACTCTCCCCCCACAGGTTCACTGGGACTACAAAGCTGGATAACAATTATATAGGAAATGTACTAGGGGAACTGGGTGGATTTTATTTACACCTATTTGAAGATTGTCTGGGTTCTATGATAAATAGAAAGAAAATTCCAAAAGAATTAGTTTACATCTCTCACATTCTACATCATAGAAGAAATAGAATTGATCATTTAATATTTCTCAATTTTTTCTGGAGTCCCTAGCTTTGTGATACATTGCAAGCTGAAATTGTAAATCTTTTATAACCATTTACCCTGGTCTACAAAAAGTAGAACAACTTTTTTGTCTGAATCATCATCATTTAAAACAGAAATGCCAATATTAAATAAATGATATAGTAATTCCTGCAAAAACTGGAAATATATAGCATCCTTGACCGATACCCCCTCCTCCCCAACCACGCTCCTATACAGACAAACACTCTCTAATTCTATTCAAAACCACATGTCCAATAGAGTGACATAGCGGGGGAAAATCGCATGACCCAAGCTTCAAGCCCCATGATTTTATAGGTCATGCCCTCAATACTCATGGCCATTTATAATAGGATAAGATATACATTTAGGTTATAGTCAACAGCAGACAACACATGTACCAGGTATGTAATAGATAGACTATGGTTATGAGAGGCTAACCACAGTAAACTGGCTGGCACCCTTATAGGGTGCCTGTCACTCTACAGTAGTCATATTTTGAGTTAGCCTCACATAACCATTGTCTATCTGTTTTAAACCACAGCTGTGAGGTTATGTGAGTCTACACAGAAATAACCAAGGTGTGAACCCCTTTGTCTTAGCCCTCCGCTGTGATTTAATATGTATTATAGTGTTTGGCACCATGCCAGGTTAGCAGCCAGGCAGTGAATGTATTACTTGTAAGGTGCATATATATATATAAGGTAGTCCAAGATACATGTACCCCATGTACTATATTTCCCTTTGCTTTGGTAGGCCTAGATGATAGTACTCACCAGCAGTCTGACCTGAATAGTTACAGCTTGTATGTACCAGTGCAGGACCTCCTTCCTCACCAGGCAGAAGCTAGACTGACAGAGGGATATCATGCCAGTCCATATGAACACCTGGCCTCAGCCCCTAACCGGGGGTGCAGAGGGGTCCCCCCCTGAGGTCGGAAAGTCGCCGAAATTAAGGGGTCCAGGTCACAAAGTCGCTTTTTTGGACCCCCTAAAGTATTGTAAAATTTCTCTAAAAGTCGCCAGGTCACTTTTATTATTGCAATAGGTCGAAAGTCGCCTCCAAAACAGCCCAGGTCGCCAGGTCGCTTTTGACCCATCTGCAGCCACCTAACCCAGCCCCTACCCATTTCACCACCACCACACAACAATGGCAGTGCTGTGTCATTCTGCAGCAGAGGGAGGGATCAGAAGGCCTCTCTGTGGGCTTCAGATCTCCAGTGGAGGCATCACTCTTCCAGCACAGTCTTAGAACAGATTCAAATCCAACTGTATAAATGAATATACCTAATTCAGTATATAATTATGGCTGTATCTGCACAGAGAGTTAATTGGCCATGTGAGGGGTGGCAGGACCTGTGGTTACAGAATGGTGCAGTGTGTGCATGGTGTGGTGCAATCTAAGGGGACTATGCCAAGCCCCCACCTGGTGTCAAACGCATGCGTAACATTGTCCATTCATCTATTTGGCTCTTCAGGTCAGCAAGCATGTCTGGGAAAATGCCATATTACTATAATACTACACTGTAAAAATATTCCGTTGAAATTACGGAGAATCAATATTAAATTTGACAGTGTACCACTGTAATTGTAATTTACGGCAAGACACTTTTCATTAACAGTGAATCTCACGTTAAATGTATGCCCACCAGGTGGCAGCTTGGTGCGATAAGGAGAATTCAGTGGAAGCTATCACTTTAAAAATACCTAAGTGTTTGATTTGTAAAGATATCCAACCATCTCATTGATTACACAATCTAAATTGAAGCCTCTGGCATAACAAAAGTAAAACAGATATAATTTCCCCTTTTGGGACCCTGGGAACTAATAAGGATAGTATACAGTTTCTTTGTAGAGTTTCTTTGTAACAATCCTGGAATACATGTTCTCATAGATTGTAATTGCATATTGCTATGAGGCATTCAATTATGCTTCTCAGGCCTAATATTCACAGGCCTGGAATTAAAGCGATATCATGAAATATACACCAATGAATCAAGAAATAATGATAATCATCATTGAATAGCAGAGAATCATCGTATAATAATGATGAATCACCTTAAAAATACAACAGGAAAGGCCCCTAAAATTTACGGGGGAAAGCAAAATATGGTGACTAAAAAACGGTGAAAGTCTGGCATTAATTAGTGCCAGTGATTCACCTAATTTTATGGGATAATTTTTACAGTGTACCGTATCTGACGAGTAGTCAATGCTGGTGTTTACAGGGAGTATTCACACTGCACATACCCCTATACAGGTGGCATGCCTGAGGAAATTACACATTACTGTAACACTAAAGCATGTGACTCGTGTGTGTGTATGCTTATGATATCCTCTAAATTACCTCTTTTTGCCCATCGAGGCTATTGTAGGGGCAATGATATATGTGTAACACGGTTCGTGGTTTCAAGGCGGGAATGGCATAGCTTCACGTTAGATGGCAACAACTGGCGTCTTATGCCATGTCCCCTGAACGGTTACCCGGTTGCAAGTTCAAGTGGGGTACTCCAGATGGCGTGCCGATGGAGTGCCACGGCGACACTGCTTGGTCCGCAACCCGGGTATATAAGAGGCCGCAGTTGGCCATATCGGGGAGTTTGTCCACGAACGAGCTCAGACCCACACCCTGCGATACTTTTGACACCGGGGCCAATACACCCTCCTGCCTCTGGCTCTTGCAAGACCAGTTTGACCAGCTCTGCTGACTTCAACCAGCGATACCGCTGCTTGTACACTTCGAACTTTGTCTATAATTAACTGTACATTGTTGAATCCTATCTTCGAAGCCGTGTTCATATGAGAACCAAAAGGATTGAGACCTGAATAAAATCGGTTGCATTCAAACCGAATTTGGAACCTGTGTTTGTTTCATGCTTTCACAACCCCTACAATATCTTATTGTGCCAGTCCTCCAAATATGATGCTATAGTAAATACTCAGGCATATGCCTCACTCAAAATAAAGTTTGACTAGAAGGCAGCACAAACACAAATTCCTGATTTGTTATTTCTTTTATTGACCACTGATAACACACAGACATCACTGATCTTCATAAACAAACCATAACTGTGGTAATGTTCTATAGATCTTTCTTGTCAATGCCGGCTCAGCGTATGCATTGCATTATACAAATTGAAACAAAATACAATATCAACACCTATAATTATAACCAGCTATCCTGTGCCATCCATATTGGATTGACAATATCATGAGTCATTAAATGAATATTTTTACACAGACCTATTGAGAATTAAATGCCAGACTATTAAAGTGATGATGATAACATTTTTGTGAACCATGCATCTCAACCTGAAAATACTGACATGAGATACTTCAATAGTATACCTGTTATATAAAAGGAGCTGCAGTATAGTATGTTATTTTGAAATTCTCCATGGCATCTCTTTGGCATTAGGACTGCTAGAAACTGGTCTCTTTCATGCTTTGCACTTGGCTGTTTTTTACTCATTAAGGTTGGGCTGCGCTGTTGCCCCTTCAGCGTCTGTTGCTGCTACTCCCTTCTCCACCATGAGCTCCTCCCTGACCTGTGTGAGGATGTACCCTAACCAGTTCTTGCCCCTCCACGTCATCTTGTTCAGTGCCTTTGGGTCATCAGCTTCTAACCCTATTCCCCATTTACAGTCCCATGGGGCGGCTTCTACAAGCACGGTACCAGCCGTCGCTGCCATCTCCTTCCACAACTCCTCATTCTGTCCAAACTTAGCCAGATTTCCCTTTTTCACAACGTCTCTGCAGTTTTCAATCCAGATTGTTGGGTCAAGCCTGATGACCTTTTTTCCACATTTTTTCTGTTTGACTGGGTCTACTGTAGCCATGATGCTAGCGGCCATGGCCTGGTCACCATTTAGCAGTGCCTTTTGTTGCATCATGTACTGCTCGGTACAGTTGTACTCCATCTCGTCTACCGTGAAGGTACAGGGGTGGTGCTGACTGAAGGGTGACTCCTTGCTGTAGAAGAAGGTGTACCTCTCCTTAGTCGTCTCCTCTTTGTGGTCCTTCTTGGCCGCCATGTTGAAGGCCTCTAGGCAGAGTAGATGTTTATATGAGATCGATTTCAGCTGGAAGTAAGAGAAAGAGGACTATTATCAAAAAGAGAGTCTAGATCAATGGAGTACTAAGATACGGTAGTGATAATTATTTAACCCTATAAGTACGGCACAATGCATTCATGCATCATGCCCTTGGTTGCAATGATGCATGAACGCACCCCTGGCGAGTAACTCACCAGGCCTGCATTCAAGCATCATGCCGACCCTAGGAGGTTGAGATACTCCCAAAGGGTTGGCATAATGCACCAATGCAGCACCGGCGAGTTACTTATGACGGATGTCATATTTTAGTGACATCCGTCCTTAAAGGGTTAAAAACAGGGTAAGTGGAGGTGGTGAAAATGTGTGTGGATGCATAATAACCAGAGACAGCACGCGATTTACATATGACCAGCTGTACGCCACAAGTGACTTCATGTCTTGGATTTATTCTACCTACTACAACAACAGCAGACAATCATTTTGCTTTTTGAATTTTGATAATCAGCCCAGAAATAAATATTTCATAGCTGCTTTTGTCATCAAGGTGGGATCAAGATGACTGTGACTGTGAAGGAGTGTGATACGCCAGCGTGGCGTACCACCGACGTATGCCACGCTATCTGGCATATAAGGTTCAGTGCTTTGAATATAGAACCGCGATATGCTTCGTTGTTGTAGGTAGAATAAAATCCTTTTTCACCCTCCTCCCCCCACATCATCAAGATGAAAATTATTAGAGCATGCCCTTTTATGCATATAGTAATAGAAGTCCTGTGTAATTTTCAACCAAGACAGGAATAACTTTAATATGTAGTAATCAAGTTTGGATCCATGCCATGTAAACAGCCAGGTGGTGAGCTTCAGATATAGTGCAAGGTATAAGATACGAAAAGGGACTTCTTACCGCGAACAAGATACTCAGCCTGACACAGGCAATCATATAAAGATGCACATGGGGACAAACGTGCGGAGTCACTAGACTCCGCCCATTCTGTGCGTAATCTTAAAAAGCCCACTTTTCCGTAATCTTGATAATGAAACCCCACTTTTCCCGTAATCTTAATAATGAAACTAAATCTAGTCCTAATAGGGGGGGCCCCCAACTGCCATTCTTTTTTTCCCAGTCCTTCTTTAATAATGGTGAGTACTAGTAAGACTTTAAGATTACGGCAGAAGTGGGGATTTAAGATTACGCACAGAATGGGCGGCGTCTAGTGACTCCGCAAGTTCGTCCCTTGTTGCATATAAGATCTTGGTTCCGCTATGGGAGTATAGCTTGTTCCTGGCAAGCCATGGTGTGTGGATGTCTGGTAGGCTGAATCTGGTGGGAATCTCCGTGTACAGAACTAACATGGCGGCGCATATGTAGCAATCATTGCTATACTGCTGTAAACCCCAGTGTATAAGCCTACCTCACATAGTGACCAAACACTAGAATCTGACCTGATCCTTTGTTAAAGCCACAGGTGTGATCTGATTATGGCAATCTAAGTACTGTAGTATACGTTTAAAAACTCATGTATATACCGAACCCTGACTTTCCCCTGGATAGGCCTAGATAGAGAGAGTACTTACCTGCAGTTTCACTCAGGCTGACCGGAGTAGTTACAGCCTTTATGTAACAGTGTAGGACCTCCTCCCGCACCAGGCAAAAGCTAGATTCACGTAGTGATATTATGGCAGTCCTTTTTAAACACCAAGAACTGGGCTCCTAATTATATAACCCCAGCTACACCACCGCCACACAACATTGATGTCTGGTGGTGGTGTAAGGGGCTGAAGCAGGAGAACCAGGCACAGGGGCCCAGTGTGAGACCTGTCGACACTATTGGTGTTGCAGATGGCACCTAGCTCACGCAAGTGGACGTAAAAAACGTTTTGAGTGAGTCTTAATTAAATATTGATAAATCTTAATCTTAGAAGTCTTAAAAATACTCACCAAATGTAGATGGCACCACTGACTATATGCAGTACTACTCTGGCTCCCAATAGTTACCATGAAACAGTTCATGGGGAGTCTTAAATATGTGTTAACGATCTTAAAAGGTATTTAACTGGGGTCAACAAATTGTCAAAATTCCAATTTGGTTTCCGTGCATCCAGGGGCACGGCGGACGCGGTCTTTAATCTGGTCAATAATCTGTATGAGGCCAAGGACAGAGGGGAGACCGTGGCGGCCTGCTTCCTGGATGTACGGAAGGCTTTTGATTCAATAAACCATGGAGAGCTAATCCACCGACTGAGAGCCATGGGGCTCCCTGAAACATACACAAACTGGTTTATAGCTTATCTTGCCCGGAGAAAACAAAAAGTAGTCTGTAATAACAGTCAATCCACTGTTGAATCAGTCCCCTTCGGAGTCCCCCAGGGGTCCATATTAGGACCCCTCCTATTCATATGCTACATCAATAGCCTCCCTGAAGTATTACAACATTGCTCTATCTCTATGTATGCAGATGACGTTGTATTTTACGTGCGTCACAAATCTGGCTGCGTAGCTGAAAATCTCCTCCAAAGTGACGCCACCCGTATTTATAACTGGTTCACCAAAAGTGGCCTATGCATTAACAAAGGCAAAACCCAGGTTATGATGTTTGGTGCTCGCCCACATGACCCACCACTTACTATTACCATGGGAGGCCACACTCTTTCAGTCTGTTCAGAATATGAATACTTGGGCATAATTATTGACAAGGATATGAACTTCCATAGGACTGTCAATAAAACCATAAGTACTGTCTGTTACAGACTACATATGTTATGCAAAATCCGTAAAATGATGCCTATGAAGACAGCCTGTTTGGTCTATAAGCAAACTATTTTGCCGGTGATAGATTATTGTGGCTTTCTATATAACGGGCTAACTAATAATGTGCAACAGAAATTGCAACGTGTACAGAACAGATGTTTACGAGTGTGTATGAAAACAAATCTAAGGCACCCGGTTGCGGGCATGCACAAAGATTGTAATGTTGACTACATTGATGTGCGTTTTGACCTCCAGCTTGTACTGCTAGTCCATAAGTACGTACACTCAGATGTGCTAATGGGCAGCGATTCTGGCATAAATATCAAAAGGGCCAATCCTACTGGTAGGGTCACACGCTCAGCACACAGTGCTGAATTAGTCTACCCAACAGATAACAAGCTTACTTACAGAAAATGTCCACTGTATCGAGCTATATCATTGTGGAATAAACTCCCGACTGCATGTAGACTAGAAGGCAGGAAGGATAACTTCCGGACCATGGCTAAACCACTTATCAGAGCCTGGTCAAATCTAAAATGGCGCCGCGGCAATGCTATAGCCTGAAGGCCTTACTGTGTGCCTCTATGCATTGATACGTGTACTGTATACTTATTGTCTAGAATTTACTCTAAGTTGTGGTGTGTAAACACTTAGTGCTACTGACTGTATTACCATCGAACTAATATCCTGGTGACGCATGCATCCTCCTATACCTATTGACTAAAAGCCTGACCTAATGTATATTGAACGACGAGAGTAACGCCATGACTGCGTCACCCATAGGCAAATCTTACTAGTACTCTTGTATAACCTATGCAGCCTATACTTGTGTAGTGGTCCACTTGTGTATGTTTATAACTACATCCTGTATTGCTGTAACACTGTTTGCTCAAAATGTAACAAAGCTATTGAACTAACCATGTACCCATCTGATTACTAACCTAAAGACAAACTGGCATTACATTCCTACCAGTCAATCATATCAAAGCCATCGGCTAGTTGTATGTCTGAAACCGCCATCAGACATATATACCATAACTTGGAATTATATCATGTTAGAGGTTGAAGTTCCAACTGACTTGAAATATTGTTTATCACGTAATTAGCTCTTATTGAGTCCTTATAACTCTTAGAGTAATATACCCGGGCCGAATTGTTTGTTTGTTAGGCCATTATATGAGTTGAAAATTGTAAACTACCTACCACCAAATGACGCTTGTAAAACAACGGAGGGATATGAATGCCCTGATTATAAGATTGTGAGTCACATGTAATATTACCTCATAGTACTCATACCAAACATATTTTGATGCTGATGTATTTTGAAAATCATTTATGAATAAATACACGTTTACAAACTCAAAAAAAAAAACTGTTAGTCAACAATGAAGGCTATCATACATAGGTCAATGTTGCAAAAGATACACATGCCCGGCTAATAAAAAACGTTATCTTTCGTCTAAATAACGGTTTAAAACTTTATATAACGTTATGTCATAGTAAGGAGCCTTAGAGGAACGTTTTTTTAGTTTACTGGGTGTGCACATAGTGAAGACTACAAGTGAACTTGAAAATGTTTTAAAAATCTTAAAGACATTTTTAAGACTACACTTGCTGCTCTTGTCATGTAACTCCCTTCTCTTCAATAGTTTGTGTAATCTAAAAATCTAAAAATGTGCGAATCTAGCTTCAATGATATTGGTATACTGCACTAGTTGTATTCTCCATGGAACTATTTGCAAATTGTGCAACGCAGAATCACAATAGGCCTATTGTTAAATGGTTTGTGCAAATTGACAAAACACACCCTATACCAAAATGTCCATATCCTTAGAAGTAAAGAGATGGCAAAAATACCAAATACAGAACTCTGTACTGACTTTTTTTTTATTACTATATATATATTTTTTTTTTATTAATATGACCATGCAGAGTGATTACATAAGCATACAATGTCCATCTACTGCTAGATGGTATACGTGAATAAATTAATTAATGGTTTATCAGTATACATGAATAATCATTGATCAAACACCAGGAAATGGCAAATAATACTCCATCAGTATCCCCAAAACTACCAGCTTGACACTATAAAAGGGTTGTGGTCACTCAGCAAGCGTTGTACTGCCTCACCTCATAGTCATACCCAAAAGGGACACTGACTCCCATCTGTTTTCTGTGATTGCCCTCCAAACAGAATTCAAGAATGACACAAGTTAGTATCTTGTGTATTTCCCGGGCAAATTATAAGCTGTATACATAAGATAGACAACGGGGGATTCTCGAGAATAGTGAACGTTCCTTGTGACATGTTCAATAATGATGTGTATTTCCAAAGTTTTACTCATGCAAAAACTGTTTCTAGTGACATATTCAATAGTGACAAGAATTTCTCGAGTTTCACTCATTCAAGAAGGTTTCCAGAAAACATTCCAGACACATTCTGATTTTCTTAAGTTTCACTCTTTAGAATAGTCAAGAAATTCCAGGGAATATGACAATGTCCAGATAATGTTCAAAAAACATTCTGAAATTCTCGTAGGGATTATGAGTCAATACATGGCACGGGTCCACTTGAGATTTTGTTTGCAGGGTGTCTTCCATTAGTCAGTTTGTTACATCATCATATTTGCATATAGTTCAGAAATGATTATATTCAACATTATTCTACTACACCCTATACCTCACCTCTATCACATAGGGATAGATGATTGAAAATATGTGAGGCTTTAGTGCTGGAAGCTCTCTAGATAGTGTGCAACAGAAAATATATGTCGTCTTTTAGTACAATACTAACACTTCCAGAAGAAAAGCTCAACTAGGTTAGATTCATCATCACGATTCCTCAAACACTAGTTGATCCATGTCATTTACTTGTAGTGTGGGAACGTGAGGGTCGTGCGGCCGTCTACAATAAATTCGTCCAGGTCTCGGATGGTATCAAGTGCCTTACCTCGACCTTGTCCCCAGGTCGGGTGTTCAAGGATAAGGTCCAGAGTCAGATGGGGATAGGGCTCTGTGATAACCTGGATGTAAGTGGGGGACTTGTATGTTATAACAATCGGGGCCCATGGGTCCTGCGGATTAAGGATGTTGTTGCAAGACCGAGGATAGTCGTCCATCGATGGCATACCACAGGGATGAATGATGTAGTTTCCATATGCAGGAAAGGTACCTGCTGGAATTAGCTGCATGCAAAGGATGAAAGAAAATACATCATTTATTCAACAGTGAAACCCATTTAATACTGTGGCAATTAACTTTCAAGACATTGTACATGAAACATGAAAACACAAGAGACAAACCAAGCTCTAATTTGATAAATGTTTGTATTTTCATATAAAATCACCTTATTGCTGCTAAATATTGTTTCAGAAGTACAGTGGGGTACACTATATTGTTTACTATATAAAACAGTTCTTGACTCAGTAGTACTACCATAAAATATTGCATAGAAGCTGTGACTTGTCTGAGAATGAGAATCCCTGTGTGACCTCTCTCAAGGTGGGAGTGAGGCTTATACGAGGGTTATTGCTTGTAAAGTAAAATACTAATTTAGAGTTTTTTAGACCTCCTTTGTGCACAGCTTATTATGATTCTCTCAAGATAGGGAAGCTTATATGTGGGTTAGGCTTATATTGAAGAAGTCATGGCACTGAATTTGGATTGTTGAATTTTGATCTGCTAAGTATCCTAGATTGACTTAGTCCTGATTATTATATTTATTTACCTTTCTGAAAGTACCTCGTCCCCACATAGGACGAGTGAAGTTCAAAATCCAGCCAACATCAGAAAAGGGTCTGTTGAAAAGCTGTGTTCCTGCCGTGGTGCTGGCCATGTACATACGATAGCGTGATACAGGGTTCATTCTGAAGGCACCAAATTCAACACCCTCAGCATTCATCCTTCTCCCACTGAGAAACCCTGCATCAGGCATCGAAGTGAAGTCTACACCAAACGTATCTCTAAAGAAGACAGCAGCTTCACGTCCTTTAGCTATCACCTCCCTACGCATAATACCAGCACGAGAGTGGGGTCCAAGAAATTCTTCTTCATTGTTGATAACATCAAGTTTCACTGGGCCATCCTTAATATAAGTGATCACAACATCATAGCAGGGAAGAGGGCCCTGGCAGGCAGGAGAGATGGGTTGTCCAAGTCTATTCAGTATCCCTCCGTAATAGTTCTGGTTCTGGTTCTGGTTCTGGTTGCTGCCACAGGCGGGGTAATTCTGGTTCTGGTTGCAGCCATTCCCAGTGTTGCACGGACATTGTCCATGGACAACAGACAATAGCATCAGCAAAACGATGAACCTATTGAGAAAGCATGAAATCATAGACATAGCTTAGACTGTGGTTCAGTCATGAATGAATGCTAATTAGAATAATTATGTAAAATATAAGATAACAATTACTATACTCCAGCCATTTTCAACAGCTGGATGCAAGTTTTTTCATTGTTAATATATTGACCAGAAAATGGGTGTTTCTAAGGAAAATGGATAATCCCTCTGTTTCCATGGAAACGGACATGATGCTACACTTTTTGAGCCAAACGGATACCGGAAATGGATTGCTCATACCAAAATTACCCAAATACATGATTTATAGCCATTAGACTTTCGGGGGTCACTGGAACCTATTTAAGGGGCTTTTGACCAGTTTGCTCTCCTACTAAAAGAGAAAAACCCAGTGTTGCACGGACATTGTCCATGGACAACAGACAATAACATCAGCAAAATGATGAACCTATCGAGAAAGTGAGAAATCATAGACCTTAAACTGTGGTTCAGTCATGATTGAATGCTAATTAGAATATGTAGAATATAAGATAACTAACAATCACTACACTCCAGCTACTTTCAACTGTTGGATGCACATTTTTTCATTGTGGGGCCCGAAAGGCACAGTAGAGAAGAGAGGAGACCTTTTATATTGATATCGTTTCATGAGAATCGAATACCATCTCTGTTATTACCATTAGTCTCACACCATTTAAATGCTGTTTTCTGCCTTGTTTAAGCAACAGGATAGGTCCATGACAAATAGCTGATCATGAATGGTTCAGTAAGTACTGTAAGTTCTTGCGTATAAGCCAAACTGGTGTATAGGCCGCACCCCTAACTTTGATAAAGCCTATAAGCCGCACGGAGCATCTCATTTTAGTATTGTAGTATACATCTAAAAATTCTTATATAAGCCACACCCTATTTACTAAATATATTATACTGTAAATAGTGAAACCAAATATACATCCGTTTATACTGTATTAAAACTAACAGTATAATTATTCTACTGCCCATGTACACTAATACCGTAGTGTACAGGCCTACCGTAGGACTAGAATATATTCTACTTTTAACAGTGTGGTCATATTTGGTACCAAATGCAACTGAGGTTAACCTGTGTACAACCAGCGGCTTCTACATGAGAATTTACAGTAATAATATTGATTGGTATGTGAAGTAGGAAATTCTATTATACATTTCAAAACTATACACCAATGTGCAGTATAAACGACCAAAGGATACATAAATGGAGGTAGCGAACATAGTAATGCAAGGTTAGATAACTTACACAGTCGTCCCCATGGTTTCCTCTTGTCGTCACGTCAAGGTCTGAATCAGAGGACAAGTGTGCAGGTACTTAAGACGACATTGGTTACATGAAAGCTTAAAATCATAGCAATGAACGTGTTATGTGATGCGCATAAGATGTGTTTCAGGTCACCCGACCGACCCTATCAAAACAGGGCCGACCCTACGTTTTTTTATGCAACTTTGAAGAAATTTCCGTATTTTTACCCTTTTTCGGTCAATTTTCGGGGTTTCGGACCGGCCGGCTGGTATTTTCATGTTAAAAAAAAAAGTTAAAAAAAAAGAAATTCGACCTACCGACCCTACATTTTCTGCCCATGTTACCTGAAACAAACTTTTTTTCTTTTGGCCTTATGCAATTTTGAAGAAATCTATATTTTTTTACACTTTTTTGGGGGTCAATTTTAGGTTTACAAAAATTTTGAAAAAATCTTCCCATTTTTACACTTTTTTGTTCAGTTTAAAGGCATTGTAGAAGGCTATTTTTTAAAAATCAAAAAAATCGACTTACCGACGATAGACTTTCTGCCCATGTTACCTGAAACAAACCTTTTTTTAAATTTGGCCTAACAAGAGAAAACGAAACCTTATATAAGAGCGCCAGCATAACAATTGGTGCGTGCAACATATATTTCTGTAGGCTATGTGTATCACCCCACATAGGGAAAGGGAGGGGATGCAGGGGATATTTCACTTGGATGACACACAGCCAAAATTATGATCTCATTTCAAGAAAATAGAATTATTAAACTCGACTGGTAGACAAACCACTTGTTTTAAGGAAACAAATAATTCTTAAAGCAAGTGGTTTGTCCGCCAGAAGAGTTTAATAATCTTGATTTCCTGAAATGAGATAATTATTCTTGGCTGTGTATGTATTGCACCAGGCTATGGATACTATATATTATATTTTTCACTTACGGATAAACTATCAAGAGACGTAAACACGAGTGGATATGTGGTTTCAGATATGTTAGTTAATAAATTAACCTATTACATAGGTCAACATTACAGAGCCTCTGAGGATGAACATGTAAACAGTAAATGTTGGCAGCCAGATTAATACTGCTTATAATGCCATCTATATTTGGTGACTATTGTTAAGACTCTGAGATTAAGACTCATTAAGATTTGATCAAGACTCATTCAAAACATTTGTCCGTGCACTTGCGTAAACTAAGCCTGTCAACCGACTGAGATAGTATGGAAATGTAGGATAATTAGACTGGCTTTATTTGATCAGCAAGAGGCATATTGAATCAACATTAAACCAACATTGAATCACTATTAACAACCAGTTATCAGTGTTGATTCAATGTTCTGTGCCCACTGGGTAGACATACCGCTATGGTGGTTCCATCAATTGATACCAAGGGGCCTGGTGCAGCAAACCCAAAGACAGGAAGGGAAAGGTTGTCCAGCACCTAGATCTGTTCTTTAAACCTTGGGCCGCCGTATATAAAGGGTTGAGTACCTGTCATGCATGCACTCCGATTGCCGGGGCAGAAAGTTCCATGCCTTTAATACCTGCGGCCCTTCACCTTGGCTGTAGTTATACCACATTACGTAAACATGTAGAAGTAATTGACATGTTTACACCAAATATCATGTTATTTATGAGCATCATATCCCCTGCCTCATAGACGGTAGCTCTAAGCTAAACACACAGAAAAGTCAGCGTCATTGTCGCTAAAACCACCCTCACCTGAAAGTCAGGCAGTGACAATGACGCTGACTTTTCTGAGGGTGTATATATTTATGTGCCTCATTCAGATCATCTACATAGTAATTAACCTTTAAGGGCGGCATAATGCATTATTGCAACAAGCTCTTGGTCTTCATGATACATGAATGCAGCCCTGGTGGGTACATCCACGCATCATGTCGACCCTAAGGGGTTGAGACACTCCCGAAGCAGCGGCATGATGTACCAATGCAGCACCTGCGAGTTACTCGCCAGGGCTGCATTGGTGCACTGCGACGGCAAACATCATCTTTTAGTGACATGCCGTCCTTAAATGGTCAACATACCAGGTGGGCAATAAGCCATGCAACACAACATAAAAGCATCACATGGTTTACACCGTAAAGCCATAACCTATGGTGTCACATAGATCCGGGGAGGGTGGGGTAATAACCGCTAATCTATCTAATTTGTCTTTCTCATGCTATCATTAACCTAGCTAATAGTTTATCCAGCACAAATATGTTATCCACACATGCTTGATGTAATTAATTGCACATGCAGTTACACGCATTAAAGTCTTTTAAAGTCTTTTAAACCAATTTATGTATCATTTATCAAACATGTAATTTTCATCATCTTAACATTGACATTAAATGATAAAGGCACCTGCAGTATGTAAATAGGGTTCATGGAACTGCATTGTGTCATGACATTTTGGACCCTGATAATTGTCTGAAATAGCATGGGCTTTTAAATCCCTTCATGTTTAGGGTACTCTATATAACAGGTAGTGCATGATTGGTGTTGATTTTGGTATTTTCTCAAAAATGAAATCCAGCCATCCTCTGTTCTGAGCTTTTTTGAAAATTCAAAATTAGGTCTACAGCTTGAGAACTGCCCAACGTTGGGGATTCTCTCTATGGCCTTCAATTGGAGGTATAACAAAACTAGAAATGATGAATATTATGTGATTTCACGAAAGAAAAAAGCACTATTGGCAGCCATTTTCAGTACACCAAAATAGCTGTTGATTACTTGCACCAAGAAATGCCCTCAGGTGAAAGAATCTCCAAATTCGTCACCAATCTAGTATTACATTTGAGTATTAAGAACCTGCGCACTCTCCATCCGACTCAGACCTTGACGGGACCACAAAAAGAGCACCATGGCGACGACTGTGTAAGTAGTCACCTCACTACCCTCTCATTAACACTTTAAGGCAAGCTGAAAACAATCTTGCTGTCTGTACCTCTACATTGTAAACGGTGTGTATTCTTAAAATGAAAATAGTGCGTATTCTTAGCAATTGTTCCCTCCCTTCCAAGCCGCCTAAGGGTGACCAGGCAAATTGCACTCCTTTTTTAGTGAAAAAGCCTGCACGTTACTATAGCTCAAAGGGGTCGGTCGAGCTTAATTCTAACCTACCGGGGGGACCCAACAATTCTCGAGACCTCCAGCGGATGGGACCAACATATTTTTTACTTGCTTGTCCGCAAGTCCACCGACCCTCCCTCCTGTTGTTAAAAAATGACCACTCCCTAAGGTGTATGGTTTGATCTATTTTCATGTCCTAGTTCACATATTAACCGTGACTTGATGTTTTAATTAGGGAAGGTCATTACTTACTGTGACATTCAAGATCAGTTACATTTCATGACTCCTAGCCCCAGTGGTTCTTGAAGCTATAATACAGTGCAAAAATCACAATTTTCAGACGTTAGGTGCAGGCTATAGGACCCATAGTCGGGGTGCGGGTTATTTGGCTATTGTACATTAAACCACAGTTTAAGCTATTTCTACACTTTCTTGCTTTCTCAATATGTTCATCGTTTTGCTGATGCTATTGTCTGTTGTCCATGGACAATGTCCGTGCAACACTGGGAATGGCTGCAACCAGAACCAGAATTACCCCGCCTGTGGCTGCAACCAGAACCAGAACCAGAACCAGAACTATTATGGAGGGATCCTGAATAGACTTGGATAGCCCATCTCTCCTGCCTGCCAGGGCCCGCTCCCCTGTTATGATGTTGTTATCTCTTTCATCGTGGATGGCCTGGTGAGACTTGACAATCCCAACAATGAAGAAGAGTATCTACGTCCCTACTCAACTGCTCGTAAGACACGGAAGGAGGTTATAGCTGAAGGACGTGAAGCTGCTGTCTACTTTAGAGATACATTTGGTGTAGACTTCACTTCAATGCCTGATGCAGGGTTTCTCAGTGGGAGAAGGCTGAATGCAGAGGGTGTTGAATTCCGGCCCTTCATAATGAATGCTAGATCACGCTATCGTATGTACATGGCCAGCACCAAAGCAGGAACACAGCTTTTCAACAGACCATTTTCTGATGTTGGCTGGATTTTGAACTTGTCCTACGTGGGGAAGAGGTACCTTTAGAAAGGTAAATATATATAAGTTTACACTACCGGGTAGCTTGATGTTTCATTCTTCAGGAATTAATCGATATCTAACAGGGCGAAGCTAAGTTCAATAATCCTGATTCATTTTACAGACATGAAAATTCAATTATCTCACACACTCTCTCCTTTTTTTGCTATTTAAAAAAAAGATTTATGAACTGTTATGGAAGGACACAATCTGATATTAGTCTGACATTGGTACTGTTGTACACTGTGCATTGCAATGCCCTTGTATAACTTGTTATACCCTTGTGTAACTTCCATCTCCAACCTTCCTATTGTGTACAGCCCACAGCTGAGGCCTGGTTATGTAACATGCAAGAATTTATAGTATTGTGGGGGCTCGGAGTACTTGGCGGTGAGCCTTCAGGGGCAAATCACCCTGGTAATCCTACTCCCTTCTGTATCAAACTGATCAAGTGATGTACGGCACAGTCAAATTGTCAGATGGGGAACTAGCTCAGTGGTAGAGAGGTTGTGGGTTCAAAATCCTGCTTTCTCCAGACCCTTTTTGGTGATCGTTACAGTAGTAACTGTTGTTTTTTCATTGTTAGATAAATGATGTATTTTCATCTCTTTAAGCTGATTCCAGCAGGTTCCTTTGCTGTATTTGGAATCTTCATTGTTCACCCCTGTGGTATGCCATCGATGGACGACTACCCTTGGCCTTGCAGCAACATTCTTAATCCACAGGACCCATGGGCTCCCCTTGTCATAACATGCAAGTCTACCACTTACATCCAGCCTGTCCTTGAGCCCTATCCCCATATGGTTCTAGACCTTATCATTGAACACCCTAGCTTTGGAGAAGGTCAAGGTAAGGTAATCTATACCATCCGAGATGTGGAAGAATTTGTTTTAGACGGCCGCATGACCCTCACATTCCCCCACTACAAGTAATCAACATGAATAAGCTGTTGTTTGAGCAGTTTTGATGATTAGTTCAACCTAGCTGAGGTTCCCCCTGGTTTCATGCCACATCAGTATTATACCATAAAAAATGTGACTAATCGATCGGTAATTCCAAAGGTGGCATATATTTTCCCTTACTTTTCATAGTATACTGCCAACACTTGAACTAAAGCCTCATACCTTTTCATGATCAATCACCTATCCCTATGTGAACAAAAAGTTTCGTGTGTAAGACCTTTGATAGGGTTTGGCATATAACAATACATGTAGGTATGATGATGAAGCTTTATCATGCAAACCGTACTAAAAACAGACTGGAAAATCTCATGAGCAAGGAGCAAGTAAATATAACCAGTGCAGAATACCATTTTCTCTCTATACTTCCTGTTGTAAAATCTCCGGAAATAACATCCAGCTGGAGCATGTACGGCTATTTCCCCAATGCTACCATTTTCCACATTATGTTGAAAAATGTATGGTACTATTACTTAGACAAATATTTCATGATGCATGCATGTAGTCCCAGTATAATAATTGTCTTGGGGGGGGGGGGGGTGATCAATATTTAACCCAGGGGAAGGGGTTGAAATCTCGCAAGGAGTGTGCAAAATTATTTTCACCCCCCCCCCCCCCCGGGGGCAGATTGAGGAGTACAATTTTTATACTCCCCCTGTCAGGGGATTGATATCTTTTACCCCCCTCTGATGTTAAAAAGCGATCACTTAAAGAAATAATTGTATCCATATGGAGCATTTTCATGTAATAAAGACATCATTTAGAGAAATATTTGTCTATGGGATATAATACATTGATTTACACAGTTAGGTTCAATTGCAAAAGTAACTAAATAACTGCAATGGTATAAAATGATATACACTATGCAATTGATACAGTAAGATAAATAGTCTCACCTGTGCTCTTCTCATCTGAATATCCACTCCTCACCTCAAGATGCGACCCTATGCTCACTGTGTGCACCTATACGCACATTATACCACATTCATAGCTCAGCGTACACAATAACTGACATATATGTATATATATATATATATATATATATATATATATATATATATATATATATATATATATATATATATATATATATACACACACACATATATATGTATATATATATATATATATGTATATATATATATATATATATATATATATATATATATATATATATCATGAGCAAACAAGTTCATGAATAGTGTATTATTAGCAGAGCTTGCATTCATAAATGAGATACATTGTTTGATGTATAAAGCTTGCCAAGTGATGATAAAAGACTGGCAAGGAGAGAGAATTCTGTGTGTGAATGCTTCAGCATGGTAATGATGCTCATAGAGACCAGCGCTCGAAGTGCCTTCATGTGTGCATATCTGCTTTATACTAAAATGAGCACCCCACCTGTTTCATATTCAAGACCTTTGATAGAGTTTGTTATATAACCCTACATGCAGGTATAATACTACTCTTAATCATGCAACAAACTGACTAACAGAAGACATACGCAGAGAACAGATGAGAGTCAGTTTCTTTTTGAGGTTCGTCGGGACATACTCACGTGGGAGCGTAGACAAGAAGATCTTTTCAATACCAAAAATGATAAACTGAAAAACTTTACAATCTTAAAGTAGATAACATTTACATAAAAGTTTATATAACACTAACACTGTAAAAAAAAGTGTATAGGATGTAAATGCACATGTTTAGTGGCTAAACACATTTCTAAACACTATCTTTTCCCACATTTCTAAACACTTTTTTCCATCTAAATATGTTTAATTTCTAAACATGTTCAGATAAAATGTTTTTAGTGTGCAATGTGTTTAGATCTAGTAGGTGTTTACATGTATAGAGTTTAGACCAAAGAAGGGTTTAGATATCTAGTGTGTAGAACTGTAGAGTGTTTATATGTGTAGTGTTTAGAATCATTAGGCATTTAGATGAATAGCATTTAGAGAAGCTGATGTGTTTATAGTGATTGTAATGTTCATGTTAGGATATATTATCGGTCCAACTAATATTTCTATGACACTTTTATAGAGTGTCTTCACATATGTTACATAGCATCCACACTAAGTAACTGGGAAATGTCTGCAACAGAATGATAGAGGGAACATTCCTATATTTATGTCCAACAGAACAGGTGTCCCCAGTGGTTATAGCTTTTTTGCACATTATTTCTATTAGTCTAAACCCAAAATCATAGACCTACTTTTTGCGTAATAATGTCCATATGTTCCCATATTTGAATCATTCAAATGATATGATTCTTTGTTTGTTTATTCAAGGATCAGCTTAGAGATGGGTGGGGAAAGTCCATCCATGTACATAGCTGCCACCTGGTGGGATAAAATTGTGTCCAATATCTAAACACTTAAACATGTTTAGGTCTAGTGTTTAGATGTTTGGATCAAATGTGTTTAAGTCTAAACTGATAAAGTATTTAACATGGTTACAATGTATATGTTAATTGTTTAAACAAGTATACCAATTATGACAAACAGACAGCGCCATGATTCAGTTGTAGGCAAAATACTATATTTCCTTGTTTATAAACTGTGCCCCAAATAAAGGCAGGGAATCATACTCCATTAATTACCACTTTTCTGGTTCTGATTTTGCTTGTAATTGGAGTACTCATTTCTGCAGATTTTCTGAACTTTAGAGAGGCCAAGCTTATGTTTGGATCATAAGTATTAGAATTGCATTTCAATAAATTATATAAAGCTGCTAAGATAGTCGGAATAATGATAGCAATATATTTGGCATACAAAAGAAAAGGTGTTATTTGGTATCTAAACACCTCACTCTTCAAAAGCTGAACAGGCGGTAAACATAATGTTAAAGGATAAACACAAAGACAATATATGTTTAAATAGTAAACACCCATCTGCATAAGTGTTTACTTTCTAAATGTCTAAACACATGCATGTTTTCGGTGTTTAGGCATTTAGAAATGATGTGTTTAACATACATAAAGTCTGTTAAGATGTCTAAAGTACAGATTAAACATGTTTAGCTTTTTTGGTGTTTAAAGTTAAACACTGTTTTTACAGTGTATTTAGGATTACCGCTGCTCACCATCGCCTTTAATAAATACTTGTAGATGGCGTTGTTGTATTAAGATTGGCCGTCAAATAACGCTTGGCGCTGGCCCAGCTCCTTCTGCTACGTTATTGAATGGTTATGTATACCATGGATGCATAAAACAGATGAATATTGTGTTGGGCAGGGGTTAGCATTATAACATTGTGATGGGTTCTGTTGGGTGTCGTGTTGCGAGCATGGTTCGAACCCTTCAGTCTGGTGGCAGGTGGTAGCACCTGCTCCGGGCTTGGGGTACGGATAGAGGTCACTATAGGTTTCCGGTCTGGGTGTGTGCATGCAGGCTGGTCACCTATATATAGCCAACGCCTGGGAGAACTCGTCAGTTAGTTGGGATATCTGGATCCTGCTAACTACATTACTACCGGCTGCAAAGCCCACTGACCCGCTCCGAACTCTATAGGGAGTTCATTCATTTAGCTTAGGTTCTGTTGAATAAACAACATTTTTGCAACCTGTACACTTTAATTGAGCTGTTGTCGACCTTGTTCTTCCCTTAGTAAATCTTAACAATATCAAGAGAACGAAGTCGCGTCTGTTATAATTGTTTGAAATATCACAGGAAATTCGCAGATCAAGCAAAAATTCGCTCAACAAGTAAAGAATGTATCAGAATGTAGCTCTAACTGTGTACTATACTGCCCTATCAAATTATATTCGATAATACCAGTAGGCGGTGATATTTAATGCGATAGCGCCACTATACTAGCCTGCCAGACAGTCTGCGGCTGCCGCTACTGCAGTAATGGGGATAGCCTCCTCCCCCCCCCCCCACACACCTACCCAGCAACAGACGACAAGCAGTACAGCCTGCCTCTTCCTCCTCCTAAATTCAAATAGAAAACATGGACACCACAAGGTTCCAAACTGCATTTAAACACTATGCGACATTAAGGCTCTTTTATTCTGATAACCCCCGTCGAGAATTTTGGCATTTTGCAAAGAAAAAATATTAATTATATTTTTTACCTCTGCCCTCTCGGATCCTTTTTTTTGAGAACTTGAATTAAAGATAAAGGTATATGCTGACAGGCAAAAACTAATATCTAGCCCTTCATTTGATAATGATAGCCCAAAAGAGGGATTTTCCAAGTTGTCGTTCCTCTGCTCTTTGGGAAATTTTGTGAGCCAGCTCCCATATAGGGCAGCTTTTTTCTCTCCTGTTTTTCCAAAAACGTGGAGCCAAAAGTCTGTAATCCAAGTTATCAAAAAAAGGTGGCCTAAAGGGTTAACACCTGCACTAATGACGTGGTATACGTGCAGCATACTAGTACATGTTAAGGTGAGGCGCCACTAGCCGATTTTATTCACAAATCGGTGCAATTCTCACGAATCTGACTCAGTTATATACAATGACAATTGCATACCTTAAGCAGGGAGGTACCATAAATCCTGCAAAAGGTTTATGTTTATAAATAATGTTTATGTTTATAAACAAGTGGAAAATATAATTGCCAAGGCTATGTAGAACCATTTAGGTCCCGATTTTGCAACCCATGCCGATTTTGGTTTCCGATCCCACATCTAACAGGTTTGATTTTCTTTGGTCTGATCTGCAGGACTCTAATCGGCCGATTTATACACAGTTTAAGGTGGGGCTCCACTAACCGATTTTATTCACAAATCGGGGCTATTCTCACGAATCTGACTCAGTTATATACCATAACAATTATATGCCTTAAGCAGGGAGGCACTATAGACCCTGCCATAGGTTTATGTTTGTCAATAATGTTTATGTTTATAAACAAGTCGAAAATGAAATTGCCAAGGCTATACAACACGATTTAGGTCCCGATTTAAGCCCCGATTTTGTATCTCAGGCTGATCTGGGCCTCTGATTTCATATCAAACAGGTTTGATTTTCATTTATCTGATGTCCCCCCATTCACAGGGCTCTAATCAGCCGATTTATGCACAAAAACAGATAGGAAATATGTTTTTGTTTTGACCTGATCAGACTGTAAAGACCTATATGATCGGTTTGTGAGAATGACCCAAAAAATCGGGTAGTGGAGTCCCAGCTATATACAACAAATGAATGGCTTAATCGGCCAGATAGATTAATGAAGGGCTTTGTTTATACCTGACCAAACTGTAATATGATGTTTGATCGGATAGTAAGAATTACCCAAAAGATCGGGTAGTGGAGTCCCAGCTTTAGTTGTATGGCAAGCGATATGTTCACCCCCGATATCACAGTTTCTAACTTTAATATCACAAGTCATAACTTTGATATCGGAAATTCTAACATTGATATCACAATTTCTAACTTTGATATCACAGTTTCTAACTTTGATATCACAGTTTCTAACTTTAATATCACAGTTTCTAACATGATATCACATAATTGTGGGATAAAGACTCGTAGGCATATCCTTAATAAATTGAAAAAAAGGTCTCAAGATGTACCAATTTACTTCCAATTTTGCCTGAAAGGCACCCCAAAAGTGTAGCCTTTTCCTTGTGATCGTGTTTACACATGGTGCTTAAAGCTGTAGGAGTGCCCCCCCCCCCCCCACCATGCAGCACTACCGTGTTGTGTGGTGGTGGTGCAATGGACTGGGGCTGGGTTTCCCTCCGAGTCAAGGTGAACAGCCATGATATCGCTATGTCAGTCTGGGCTCTGCCTGGTGAGGAAGGAGGTCCAGCACTGGTTAGTTCGACACTTCTACCCCTGTAACAGGGGTAGAAACCATGTGCCTTTGGGCTAACCAAATCACTCTGCCAATCTGGCAGAGTAGCTATTTTGATGGAAGTATTTACTCTACAGTCTAATGCTTTCAACCACATGTCCCTCAATGTATTTCCACCTATTCACTATCAACAAGACATTCCTAATACATAAATAGATATGTAAATTTGGCTTTGTTTGATGTCAACTCTACTCCTTTTGGACACTCCTCCCACCACTTCTCCCTGCTGCTGAAATCAAAATGTGTGACATACACTAACATTGGCATGTTTTCAGCAGTATAAGTTTGCTGGACATGTAGAGTTCCTTTTGGGGAACAGGATTGACCATTTTGAGCAACTGACAATGAGTACATTGATGAGAATAACACCCTGTTTATCCCCACTATAGGATCCCTATGTAGCTGCAGTCTGGCGCAGTAGCGCCAGATGTGTCGGACTAGCACTGGTACATACAAGCTGTAACTATTCCTGTCAGCCCTGGTGTTACTGCAAGTAGGTAATTCTAACATTTGAACATTATATAACGCGTTGTCACAATAAGGAGCCATAGGGAAACGTTATATGACGTTGTATAACGTTATTGTTCACTAGGTATCCTACTACACCCAGTCAAAGAGTACACTCGGTCAAAGACTACACTGGGTCAAAGACGTTTCAATTGTATCCATCTCATGAGACACTGCCTATAGTAGACCTACTGACATGGGTACCTTAAAGATGGTATATTTACACGGGTGACTGCAATGTAAACTTACAGAAATATACCTAAAGTGCCTGCATGCAGTGTTCCTCTATGCATTGAATACATAATTCAAATTGTTGCACCAAAAGTTCAGTGATCTCGACAGGTACATAGGAAAGGGAAAATACGCATCAGACATACAATCTTTAATTGGTGGGGTAATAGCCTGAACTCATACAAGAAACACCTGATCGGTAACGGAGACTGGGGTACGATGATACACGGGGAACAGTTAGACAGAAAGCCTGGGGCCTCTATATTTAGGGTTAAAGCTACAAATAACATATTTTTAAAATGAGAAAAATCTGAATACCACAAGTGGGCGTTTAGACCTATATCTTTTGAAAAGGTAAATGTCTGGTATTTACGACAAAGCTGATTGTCATGTCAAGAGGAATCCTTTAAATTACCCACAATTTTGAAGAGCACTAATATACTTCATAATCATAATCATGTTGGATAAATTATATATGGACCAATACATTTGTGATATCAAATTGTTGATTAGATGGGATGATGGGGCACAGTGTGAAAGCCGTAGGAGTATCTAGGCCACAGTGGAATGGCTTTGTCCGCTTTTTTAAGTGAATAACCATCAAAAACAGTTTTTCTTTAGTTTAAAGTTAACAAATATGGTTTAAGTTGGATTTTTCATATATTCATCCAATTACACTAGCTTTAATAGTAGCCCATTTTCCTTTACTTGCAGCTTGCATTGATCTTGATGTAACCATCTACTCAGCAGACACAACCCACACAGCCATTCACCACAATATGGCGGCCAAAAAGACCAAGAAGGATTTCAAAGAGGAGAGGAATAAGGAGAGGTACACCTTCTTCTACAGGAGGGAGTCACCCCTCAGTCAGCACTACCCCTGTACCTTCACGGTAGAAGAGGTGGAGTACAACTGTACTGAGCAGTACATGATGCACCAGAAAGCTGTCATCTTTGGTGACAAGGCCATGACCGCTGAAATCATGGCCACAGATGACCCAGGCACACAGAAGGCTTGTGGTAGAAACGTCAGCAACTTTGATGCAACAATCTGGAATGAGACCTGCAGAGAGGTTGTAAAAAAGGGAAATCTGGCTAAGTTTGGACAGAATGAGGAGTTGTGGAAGGAGATGGCAGCGACGGCTGGTACAGTGCTTGTAGAAGCTGCCCCACGAGACCGTCTCTGGGGGATAGGGTTAGGAGCCAACAACCCAAAGGCACTGAACAAGATGACGTGGAGGGGCAAGAACTGGTTAGGGTACACCCTCACACAGGTCAGGGAGGAGCTCATGGTGGAGAAGGGAGAGGAGCCAGCAGAAGCAGCAACAGATGCTGAAGGGGCTACAGCGCAGCCCTACTGTGATGGGGAGACAAAACAGCCAAGGGAAAAACACTCTAAACATAAAAATAGATATGTTTCTAGCAGTTCTAGCCAATAACTATAAAGTCAAAGAGTTAACAACATTGATAAGGTTAACAATATATATTGTATTGAAGTATCTCATTCATGAGTATTCATAAGCATATAAATATATTTCAATAATCTGGCAGATTCAAGATCCAGCATACAATAATTATAAGTATCAATATAAACTTTTCATACTACATTTATAATGCAATGCTCACCCTGAGCCGGCATTGACAAGGAACATTTAGAGAACATTACCATAATTATGGTTTGTGTGTGGAGATCAGTGATGTCTGTGTGTCCCTGCAGACATGTTAAAGCTGCTATACAAGCTGGCACACTCAAACCTCTGCTTTCCTCATTTGATTCTCAGATGATTGTATAATCCTTTCCCTCTTATAATCTGCCATTTATTCCGACAAGAAGTCTTAATATGATGTTAGACAGGACTCCAATATCAACCACTATTTAAATATTCTGGAGGGGTTTGATTATTTAGTGTTGACAACAGCCATCAGGTGGCAGTACTGAGTTGAGAGGAGCCTGGAAGCTTTCCATGGCTTAACTTGCAAACACAGTCTATTAGTACCTAGTGTCCCTGTAGATTGCACTACTTTCTTGATGTAATCAAGTGCTGAATAGAACGCTTGAAGCATTTTATTTTTCCTCATCTATTTCCATGAATTTGGAAACAAAGACACAACATAATTATGTTGGGATGCTACCAGTACACTCAAACAAGGAGACTCTTTACAGCTCTGCAGATATTGAACTATCTATATATATGAGGTCGTATAGCAGCTTTAATTGTCTGTTTTTGAAGTAGGCAGTTGAGTTGGACCTTCGGATTGTTACATACTGTACAAATAAGTCTGTCCATTAGAAATAACAAACTAGGTTATATACCTCGATATAATGTTTATTTATCCTTTGTACTGCCTCATTCATATACGTACATTCTTCACCAGTTCTTTGTATATACTTTAGTTGAAAGACTGCATACATGTATAAGGCAGCTAAACGTTGGAATGTACTTGATAGAAAGTTACATTGCTAATTGTTGTTCAATGTGATAACTCATCTGATATACTTTATTCTTGATAGATGTCCCCCGTTGGAAATAAGCGAGTAGAGCATGGCATAATGTTGTCATGTTTTACTAGCGTTCAATAAAAGAAATAGAAAAATTAAAGAGTGTATTTGTGCTGCCTTGTAGGCCTAAATGGGATTATTTGACAAAATAAATAACATAATAATTGAACAATTTGGATGGTCTAAAGATATCTATGGAAATCATTGAACGCATCCTACATGGTAACGTTAGGGTACGGTAGTGTCCTCTGGAGGGTACCAAGGGAACTAATCAACAGTGCTGGGTCAGACTCATGGGCCACCACTGAGCTAAACCTCTGGGAGGAGGTCAGGTGTTTCTGTTCAGTCAGGCATCAAGCCGACGACGGACTGGCGATCCTCTGCCAGCGGCCACTATTTGATCTGTTTACAAGAGGATAAAATTCATCCACTCTCAATCTGTAAGATGCTAGACTGTGTGTACAGAAACAGGGTAATCAACTCCAAGTTCCCCCTCTGCTTTGAGCATCGCATTCTGGTGAAAATGCATGCATTAAAATGCCATGATTTCATGGACTTGCATAATAAATAATATTACTGGGATGCAGGACACACAATTTTGCATTAAACTGGAGATATACCCACATTAAGCAAAGTCCCCCCTCTGCTTTGTTTCAACATTGCTGCGGTCCTTAAAGCACATGGCCTGCATACCTACAACACTGTGGGGAGCAAGGAAAGGACAGGGGTCTGTAAACAGGTAGCACAGGTAGTCCTGTGTAGCAGCCAGAGTGGCCCACACTGTCCTACCTTACGGCAGGACTAGGACTCTGCTTGGAGACAAAGGTAAGTTGGTGCGCGTGGTCAGACTTGTTGGGATGTACCATTATTACTAGTAGTTGTTGAAGACCTTTATTTCACCCACAAGGACTAGGACTCCAGTGTTCTCCCTAGGATATGCTATACCATTATTAATGACAATTATTAGTTTCAATAGATCTCAGCCCAATGATATCTATTAACTACTCACAGTTAGCTCATTATTTCAGGGGTTTAGAACAGTCCAATTGAGTAACACAAACCAGTAGTTGGAAAATAAGGTCATTTTATTAATTAAATTGATTAATTTTATACGGTACAAATGATAATACCAATGACCTTGTTTGTAAATTTGATGAGCAATTTATAACATAAATTGTGACTAATGAATGACGTCACAGTATAACCAAATATATATATATCACTTTATAACATGTGTAAACATTTTTGAAGACCTAAATTGGCAAGACAAGCAAGACGCATAGTCATAATCGAGGATCAACACAATTCAACAGTATTGACAGGCAGGATGGTATTTCAACATGTATCAAATTGTAACATGCGCATAGAAGCACTCTGACCGTGACAATTCAAGTAAACATTTGATATTTCAATAGAACACATTTTATGCAGTTATGGAACACAAATAGTAACATTTAGACATGATTCTTCCAATACGTGAACACAAAAAACAAGGGTGGGTGGGTGAGGAAATTTGAAAGGCGTGCGTGTCCGATGGCCGCGGCGAAGAAGTGGCCGAGTTGCGATGATTTATCCAACATGGCGGACGGTAGTTCAAAGTCTCGCCGCACGAGAAGGCGGCGGCGCTAGTGTCTCATGAGGTTTTGGTGCCACTCAATTACGGCGCCATGTTGTTCATGGCGCGACAATTGAGTAACACAAACCAGTAGTTGGAAAATAAGGTCATTTTATTAATTAAATTGATTAATTTTATACGGTACAAATGATGATACCAATGACCTTGTTTGTAAATTTGATGAGCAATTTATAACACAAATTGTGACTAATGAATGACGTCACAGTATAACCAAATATATATATATCACTTTATAACATGTGTAAACATTTTTGAAGACCTAAATTGGCAAGACAAGCAAGACGCATAGTCACAATCGAGGATCAACACAATTCAACAGTATTGACAGGCAGGATGGTATTTCAACATGTATCAAATTGTAACATGCGCATAGAAGCACTCTGACCATGACAATTCAAGTAAACATTTGATATTTCAATAGAACACATTTTATGCAGTTATGGAACACAAATAGTAACATTTAGACATGACTTCCAAACACAGCTGACATGGTGGATGGTACTGTAGTGTATAACTGCTTAGGGGTATAGGTGTAGACAGAGTCAGATTTCGATGTCCCATGGAGCTTTACATCATAAACACTAACTCCAGATCGTGCCATGATCTGAGAGGCCCCTCTCCTGAGACTATGCAGGGAGAACTCTTTGGCATTCACAAGTCCAAGGGATGTGAGTCCATCTCTGAGTGCCTTCTGCAAGCCCTGAGTGGTGATGGGGACACCGAGTGGAGTATGAAACTCTGGGGCACATGGGCCTGATGGGCACAAGGTTGTCATTAGTTTGTAGGCAGTCACTGGGCAGTTCGTGGCAGGGGCACTGAGTCTATGGACAGGTATCACAACCTGATCAGATTTCTTCCTGATTGTCTTTGACGACCTCACTAGAACCTGGAGGCCTTCAGGTACTTCAAATATGTCCCCCCTCATCATGACATGGGGGGACAAGCTATCCTGAGCGTACGAGGCTACATTAGATTGTCTGAGAAAGCAGAAATATGAGATTAGGATTGCTGCCTTGTTTATTACACCTTCTAGTCCTTCTGTTACTGCGGCAGCCCTTGTGGCCATCATCTGGGCGTTCAGCTGGGCTGCACTGGGACCTGAATAGAATGTTACAGATGGTTAGAGAACAGGTCGGCTTGTAAGTTCGGGTACACAAATGTCAGGTTGTTTTCATGGGCAAGGTCAAGGGCGCGCTGCTCTTCTTCAGAGGAGAGGCACGCCCTTGAGAGGGCGTCAGAAATGAGCATCTTCTTCCCGGGTGTGTGGACTATGGTGACTTGAATATCACTCTGGGCACTAAAGAGCCATAGTTCTCTTGCACATCGTGCCAACCACATGTCCTGGGTTCTTCCAGATGAAAGGGCATGGACAGTGGCAGAGTTGTCGCAACGCACGGTCACATGGTGGCCGGCTGCATCGGGGGGTGTGAGATTCTTCAACGCTATTATAAGATTTATAGCATCTAGTTGATGAATGAACAGTCCCTCATTGACGTGGGGGGGATAGGTGACCTTGTAGCACAAGGAGGCAGTGTACCCGCCACCGCCATCCATGCATGAGTCACATTCCAACCAGAAGGAGGGGCGTGGACCATCAGGGATGAGTATGACTCCATTGATTTCTTGTGCATATAGCTGAAACCAACGGAGATCTTTCTGAAACTCTAGGTCTATGGAGATGGTGCCTCTGGGGGGAGCTCTTCTGAGGGTTGCCAAGATGCGCGCCAAAAACCTTCTGGCCAGGGCCAGGCAGTTTGCAACAAAGAAGAGCTTGCCACTAAGTTGTTGGATTTCTTTCTTAGTGGCTTTGAGTTTACTTGCCCATTCATGTACTTCTTGGAGTACTCCCATGAGCTTTTGATCGGGGATTTTTACTTCCATGAGAAAAGTGTTAATTTCGTAACCCAACCATTGTACTTTGGTTGCTGGGCGTACAGTTTTGTGGGGGGCTAAGTCGAGGCCTAGGTCTTTTGTGAGGGCCTCGAGAGACCGTAGGGAGATTTCTCCTGCCTCTCTGGTGCAGGTTACGCCTGCATAGTCATCTATGTAAGCTAACATGGTGTGGCCCCTGTTTGACATCATATAAGCGATTGCTTGGGATACTCTTTGCATGAAGGAGGAGCTAGACCTGTTACCAAAACTTGGGGACTTGTCCAAGTAAAGTAGACCACGATGCTGGATTCCTGAAAGAGGGAAGTCTAGTGGATCTACCTGCAACTGCCTGTATGCCCTTTCAAGGTCAGCTGTCCAAATGAAACACCCAGTTCCTGCCTCCTGGACAAGATTCAGCAGGGAGGTCACAGATGGCAGGGTGTACTGTTTGTGTTGGCCCTGGAACCAAGATTTCAGAATCCCAGAATTTACGCTATATTGGTAAGGATGCGAGAGATCCACAATTATGCGGCGTGAAAGGGAATTCTTCTTTTCTCGAGTCATTATGGGGCTTACTTTGCAGTATGGTGCCATTGGGTCAATGTCAAAGGGTCCCATCAATGTCCCCTCCTCCAGTTCCTTCTGTACAAACGCATCAACATGTTTTATGTTTGTTAATGCATCTGGGTGATTGCTGAGGGAGGGGTGAGGGAATTGTGGTCTTGTGTAGCTGCTGGGCCACCCGTACTCTAGGAAAGTTGGTATATCAGGGTCAGAGTAAGTGGCCAATTCAGATTTCCATAAGGGGAGATTGAATTTCAAGTTAATTGGGATACGTGCACCCAAGTAATTTGGAAGGGACCAGCTTCTGACTTTGTGATACAATTCAAGGTCGGGGTGGTTGAGGGCACAAGCATGTGGCGTAAGACGCGGCCATATATCATCAAGAGTCTGCTGAAATTCACCTGGGCCTATTTGTAGGGCATGTGGGGCATCTGTAGTGATATGCAATGGTACAGGTGGACTTGTTTGTGTGGGTGTCTATGCTGAAATGTGAGAGAGTGTCAGTGTTGGTGGAGCAGTCTGCATCCGGTTGGCTTGACTCTTCCAGGTTCAGATCATAGACAGGAACAGCACCTAAAAATGCCACAGTTTGATCAATGCATGGGTTGACATCATAGACAGGGAGTGTTGCATCAGGTAAATATGAGCAAGCAATTTCCTGGTACTCTGGGTCGTCATCCTGGCTGTGATAGTTTCTAGAAAGGGAATCAAAGTCAGCATTGCATTGGTTATCACATTGTGTGGCATTTTCAAGAGGGGCGCCGTCTACTGGGACGGCGCGGGGGCATTTTTTGAGCTACATCCAGCGTGGGCTTTGGGCTTAAAGAAGCACCTGCTTTCAGGATGGATGGCAGCTTTGCACAAGTTAGGGAGGCACCATGAACATATGTGGAGCTTCCTCTGATTGTTTTCAAGATGGTGGTCCCTGACCTTGCACGCACCGGCGTTGTACCTGGGGCAAGGTGGGCCTCCTTTTGCTGCAAGGAGGTCAATGGGAACATCAACAACACACTCAGATTGTGGCCCCAGTGGCCAAGGCTAATGCCTGGGAACCAGGGAGTAGGGCCCTTGTTGGGGTGTCAACCTTGAGGATGTGGATCCTGTTTGTTTCTTCCCACACCAGATCCCGGGTAGATATCAGCCTTATAACCTCCTCACTCCAATCCCTTATACCTGCCCAACTATAGGTGAGTCTGTCCTTCAAAATCATAGCCATGTGTTTCAGCAATGGGGCCTTGTGGTCCTGGGGGGTCGTAGGTGCAGAGTGGACCTGGAGGAGACCCCACAGATACTCATACTCATTTAGGTCCCCTGTGGTGGCCTTCCTTTTAGGGTTGGCAAAGTGAACATGGTGATGTGGATACAGGACCTCACTGTTGCTCTTGTTTATAGCATGAGCAGCATTGGTGACTAGTTGGGCTAGCTGTGAAGAGACCCCACTTGGGTCAGTGAGGGCATGGTGAGACAGGGAGTGAGGCATGGAATGAGGCGGATAATGGTGTGGAAAATTGTGAAACATACCAGGTTGCATGGGAGCCTGCATGTAGAATGGCGAAGGTGCAGGTGTTGGGTTGACAGCATGCGGCATGGTGTTGACAGCACGTGGTGTGTTGACAGCAGGCATGGTGATCTGTGGTGGAGGGCCGGCCGGGAGAGGCGGCCTGGCCGGCGGGGGGCCGGGCGGTAGAGGCGGGACGACCGGCGGTAGAGGCTGGGCGACTGGCGGTAGAGGGTTGGGAGCAGTAGCTTGCAGTTTTTCTATAGCAGCAAGTACCTGCTGCATAGTTGCATCCGACTGCTGCTTCCACGCTGCATTGTCCTCTCGCTGCTTCTTCATCATACCTCTCCGACATTTGGCCGGGGGAGAGGCAGCAGGGCCGGGCTGAGGCGGATTGCCGGGGGGAGGCAGCTGTCCCCGGCCTCGGCCACGGCCACCGCCACGGCCGGTGTTGTTTCTAGTTTCCATTCAAAAAAGGTGTGTGGCTCTAGAAGGGCCACAACTTTCGAAGCATATATATCCGCTGCTAATGCAGTAGAAATATAATTATAAAGAGGCTTCACCTTATAAATTTGAAAGGTGTGCGTGTCCGATGGCCGCGGCGAAGAAGTGGCCGAGTTGCGATGATTTATCCAACATGGCGGACGGTAGTTCAAAGTCTCGCCGCACAAGAAGGCGGCGGCGCTAGTGTCGCATGAGGTTTTGGCGCCACTCAATTACGGCGCCATGTTGTTCATGGCGTGACAATGTCAACTAAACAAGAAAGCATTTCTCCTGACTCGTATATATTGCTTTAGAATGTATCAGACACAAAGAGGAAATCACAATATTTGGATTCAGAATTTTATTATTTCACACATTGAAATGAAAAGACCTAAAAACATGCTTACTATGAATTATATGCTCAAAGTTGAACAAAATCAGATGCAATGTTTGCCCGTACAGACGACCAGCGACAAGTGTGCAATCATTTATTTGAAAATGCCAGTGTGTGGACATAAGGTCCATAAAGGGCAGTGTCCTGCCTTTGTATTATTAATAGATTGTCCTCGCTTTTCAAACACTCCCTCTCAAACATAAAAAATGCACGTTGTTTGATACACAATATGAACTCGTCACCTAGATTGTAACACAGTTTACCACAGTGGCCAGTATGTACACTAGTTTAACTCTTTAAAGAGATGCTTTTTGTTGTCATGATGCACCAATGCAGCCCTAGCGAGTAACTCGCCAGTGGTGCATTGATGCATCCTAGCGATCCTTTGGGAGTATCTCCACCCTGTAGGGCTGGCATGAGGCATCAATACAGCAACTGGTGAGATGCTGGTCATGCATCATGACGACCAAGGGCATGATGCATTAAGGAATTGTGCCGTCCTCAAAGGGTTAGGAATACACTATAAACGTATACAATGACAGTATACCTCTTAACATTTAGAAAGTTTCCGAGGATGCTGTTTCTCCACAAATTTGTGGACCTCCATATATTTGTGGGGAATATAAATATGATGTGAATAAAATCGTTTTTTGGTACTTAAGCATACAAATACAGACCTCCGTATATATTTGTGGACATCCATAAATATTTGTGGAGCTCTATAAATATATGGAGAGTGCATTTACGGACGCCCCCAAATCAACGGAGGTCCGCAAATTTGTGGAGAAACAGCATCCTGGAGACTATCGTTACTTTTCAATACCTATCACTTCTCCTGGCTGATTGCAGGCACCTCAAAGCATCTTATATACAGGCGCTTATCCTTAGAAACAAAGAACTTCTTCGCTCTCCATGCAAAGATTCGCTCCAGAAAGAAAGAGGTTTCATTCTCCACTTTAATAGCAACCTGTGTTCTGTTCAATATGAAGTGCACGTCTCCAGCGTCAATGATTGCATTTGTGGCATTGGACATGAGGGCTATGAGGAAGTTAAGTAGCAGGATGGGAACAACCAGTACAAACAGAACATGGAGGAAGTAGAGCGGGTACAGGTGGAAGCGGTCGTCAGATTCAAACGAATATGGGTCCAGGAGGTTCAGCATTATGCGGAAGGTGCTATAGAAGCCAGCATAGAGTTTACTATAATCCTCAGTGCAGATTCCCAAGGTCATGTTGGTCAGCATGAAAGAGATTGAGTAGGCACACAGGAAGAGGGTGAAAAGTGGCAGAAAGGAAAGCATCACAATTACCATCTCTACCACACAGATGGCATAGCTACCAACCACTGGCAAGATCTGAAGTCCATATGATATTAGCAGGATGCTGATAGAACTGATGATGGTATGAACCAGGGGCATAATGTTATCAGGAGCTGAAAATCCTAAATTTGTCAAAGGAAATGCTGCAATAGCGTACAATAAAACGGCATAGAATAGGACCTTCTGGAACAGGGTTTCAGAATTCTGCTCTGGGTTTAAAACACAGGCAGAACTGTGGGATTTTCTGAAATATATCAGGAATGTCCCCCAACAGAATAATCCCAGTTCCCACATGACTGAAATGACAGCCATAATAAAACCTGACAATATGATGTTTTTTGCAGGTATTGATATTTTATCGTAAGTGCAGACAGAGCCATTAGTACCATTATTGGTTAGGCTACCAATGTCCTCTTTAGGTTGTCCGTCGGGTAGTCCAGGGGTGGAAAAGACCACAAGTATCAATAGGGCTGCTCTATATGCCATCTGCAGCACTATGAGAGGAATGTTCATTTTGAATTTGGTATTCTGCCAGATTACCATCACATTCTCTTTGATGACACCTAGTTGTGACTCCCCTGTTTTGTTCTCGATTTTGAGCTTGCTGTAAGAAGACATGAACTGCCTGAGAGGCGAGGCCAAGGTTCTTGATCCTCTCCAAGCCTCGTAATCTGTCACATCATAAAGTACCTCAGTCATCATACCAATGTTACTCTGAGGAAAGCGATAGACGCCATCCTCAGAGAATATCATCTTAAACATGTTCAATTGCCCTGAATGTGCAGCTAGCTCTAAAGGCCTGAAACCTTTTCTGTTTGATTGCATCAGCAGAAAAGCCCTACCCTGCTGAGATATGCTCCGCATGACTGTTTTATAGATGGTGATGTAGGGATCCCAGTTAACCTGCTTAACTAGGGTTTCTGCCTCTCCCAGAGCCAACACTATAGTATGGATAATGTTAGTGTTGTCACAGTCAGCAGTTATAATATCCTTCTCAGGAATCATCAGAACCATCTTCTTCAGGATCTCTGTGGAACCAAAGCTAGCTGCTAACAGTAACGGTTTCTGGATCCTGAATTTCTCACTACTCATTCCAGGACCATTATATGAGCATGGATAAACAAAACTTCCTACCAATAATAGCTGAATTTCCTCTTCTTCGCACGATGCCTTTATTTCATCAAATAAATCTACTTGATCAGTCTCTATGATTCTGTACCACTTTTGAAAGTCTGTCCAGTCCAGTGTTGCAACTTGGGCTTCCACTGCACGTGTAGCGGCTTCACATATGGTGGCCACTATTTGATAAGGCGCCCACTTTGATAACGATTCCGCTGACAAATCCGCCATTTTCTCGGGCTCAATCTGTGATGTAGTCCTAAAATGTAATGTCCTGTAATGTATAGAAATGTAATGTTAGCAACAAATTCTTGAATATTATTGGCCATTTTACTATTGATGAGACGCTGTGATCACTTTTGAATAAACTTGCAAAATTGTGTAATTTATTTCAGTTGTTCTAGTTATGTTGATTATCTTAATTTCTATCAATCTACGTTCCATCAATTGTTATTGATTGGCAGAGATACTGGAGGGACCTGGATCTTATAGTAATGTGATAATGTATATATTCTTGTATTACCTACCTTCTCTCTGCTATCACTCTGCTGTCTCAGATATATTGTTCTGTTGGGAGTCGTGGTTTTCCCCCGATGCAGTCTTACACACCAAGTTAGCACCTAGTCGGGGTGTGGAGTACCCAGGCTCCTGCACCCTACTCTAGCAGCCTAGGCGCTGCCTACAGGTGTGGGCTGGTGTCACCTGGACAAGCTGGCCTTAGGGAGTGATCATCTTCAACATACCTCCCCTTAAAGAGGTTGACCCCCCCCCCAGGTCCTCCCCGGCGGGTTGAAAATCGTCCGGACGCAGACCCTTTTAGGCACAGTAATACACACTTTTTTTAGGCCCCCTCCCCCTCCAACCCACCTGGTAAAGGGGTTGGCATTTCTTCCTCCCCCCAAAATCAACCACCTCACCCCAATCGTCAAAATTATGATCACTTCCTCATGATTGACCAAGATGGTCAAATGCATGGAATAATCAATTATGAAGTATTGGTGAAATGGATTTGACGGTGCTTGTGTAAAGGCAATGAATGCATTGCTATTGATTGAAATAACTTTTACTTAACTTCCAAATGGTTTGACTCTAAATGATATTTGTCCACTTTGTGTGATATTACTTTGTGATTGTTTACTTCCCATTTGAATGAATATTTACATGGCAACAGCCAATGTTTTCTCCGTGTTATTTTGCCACCCAACAACATAAACATGTCGTAGTCTATATTTTAGCAATGTTTGGATTACCAGATGGAATGAATAAATATTACATATATAATTCTAGATCGTTTTTAGTATGTGATTTCATATGGTACTCTCGGTGTTTATACAGGTGCTTTCAAAAATAACTAGTCTGGGTAACGGTAGGTCGATTTAACCACCCAAAGTCATATACACTGTAAAATGTATTTGGAGTCTAAACACAATCCTGCCCTGTATTTGTTCACACAATATGTTTCTTAACATGTTTAGACCAATAAAATGTTTAGCTCAGTGCTTAGAGGAGATCAAAGTGTTTATAAATTCAATAATTTAGCATATTATTGTGTTTATCTGTCAAGAAAGTCCTAGCCATTTGAAGCTAAAAATAGCAGATTATTATTATGCTAACATATTTTTATTCAGATAAATTCATAATTTATTTTATTTCCATGCAGTGTCTTGAAGAGCTTTCTAGCAATACCCCAATTAGCAAATGTATGCATCAATTTTGCACATAGGCTTCTACTTTAACATAGACACCTTGATTCAATACAACAGACCGTCAGGGAAGATAATGCTATATCCATTTTTAGAGTTCTTAAAAGGGGTGTCTATGCAGCAGATGTATCTTTATTGCATAGTGATCATACTAATTGTAGTAAATCCTGCAATGTGTATATTATGCTATTCTATGCCATCACAATTTAAGTGGGTATACATATCTGATTTTTCTTCAAATTCAAAATCTTACTTAAATGTATTCGAAACACTGTAACAATATCATTTTGAGAAAATAAATGTGCCCCCAAACCATAGGCTTTTGTAGTGTATTTTTCACCTTTAAAACAACAAAAACGTTTGAGTGTTTGTAGAAACTACACAGGGTCATTAGCTCACGGTCAAGGCTCAGTCTGGGCATTTGAAGGATCTTATTCCCCTGTAGTACAGCTCTAATAGTCATGGACTTTGCTGAGAATCATTCCATCATAGTACAGGACTCAGATCAAGTATTGTATTGGGATAACTACCTGGCAGCGCTTCACCCTACAGTTCTGAATATACTATCGAGAAGGTGAAGAGCTTAAAGATAGTATCTCACCTTGAATGAACCAAATTTCCCTTTTCATATTGTGCATGTTCCAAAGGACACAGCTTAGCTATTTATAAAGTCTTTGAGCCCTTATAGATGGTCTCTAAATATGTTGAAATAAACAGAATTCACCCAGAATGAGTTACTGTCTACCAGTCTTAAATGCCCCTAACCCTTTTTCACCACATAGTGCAGGGATACTAGCCCTAGTGGCACTGATGAACCCTTGATAGCCTGTTCAGTCCACCCATGAATGCATTGAAAGGGCAAATTTAAGACTCAATGTGTGTACATTTCAGCCTGGGTACCTGGGTATGCCCATGTGGTGAAATAGGCAGATTTGCCCCCTACCCACCAAAGATAAGCTAAAAAGGCAGGTATTTCCCCGCAATAAGGTATCTAAAGTGAAAAACAGGTAATGCATGAACATGTGCAAAGAGCGTAATAGTGTTGTCATAGTACAGGACTCAGATCAAGTATTGTATTGGGATAACTACCTGGCAGCGCTTCACCCTACAGTTCTGAATATACTATCGAGAAGGTGAAGAGCTTAAAGATAGTATCTCACCTTGAATGAACCAAATTTCCCTTTTCATATTGTGCATGTTCCAAAGGACACAGCTTAGCTATTTATAAAGTCTTTGAGCCCTTATAGATGGTCTCTAAATATGTTGAAATAAACAGAATTCACCCAGAATGAGTTACTGTCTACCAGTCTTAAATGCCCCTAACCCTTTTTCACCACATAGTGCAGGGATACTAGCCCTAGTGGCACTGATGAACCCTTGATAGCCTGTTCAGTCCACCCATGAATGCATTGAAAGGGCAAATTTAAGACTCAATGTGTGTACATTTCAGCCTGGGTACCTGGGTATGCCCATGTGGTGAAATAGGCAGATTTGCCCCCTACCCACCAAAGATAAGCTAAAAAGGCAGGTATTTCCCCGCAATAAGGTATCTAAAGTGAAAAACAGGTAATGCATGAACATGTGCAAAGAGCGTAATAGTGTTGTCTGCACTGCTTTAGGTGCAATACTATTACAACACTATGTGCTTGCTTTGTCAGTGACTATCTCAAACACGAGAACGTGAGTGTCCATTCATTCCAGGAAATGTGTCTAGACAATGCACACTACAATTTTAAACTAATGTGGCCAAAGGGACCATTAGTTACCTTCAGATGCCCTGCCGGAGAAGACATATATATGGGTCATACTACCCAAAATCATCATTTTGTGTGCAACTGCAGCCCCAAAAACCCCTGATAGAAGAACCTACAAAATGCAACAGAGGGCATGCAAAGACATCTGTGACAAGTTTACTAAGTATAACCTTAGCTAATGACAGCAAAATTAGAAGTGAGAACTCACAGTGCATCATGACAAGTAGATAATCATATTGCAGAAATGTGTCTTTTGAACTAATTTAGATATTTATTTTAACCATAAGAAAATGCAGAAATGTTTTGTTGCTATATCTTTTTGAAGGGGAATGATATTTTTGGATCAAAGAAAATATTTTCCAAGTGAAAAAATGTTGTTAGACATAGCCAAAATGGCCACCAAAGTTAGGTAATTTTCATAAATAAGCCAATTTTCTTATGTTCATGACGTGATTTCAATGGAAATAAAGTTTGGAAAGAGATTTTCACTTTACTCAATTGAAAGATACTGATGCGATTTTTCAAGAAAAAAATAAAGCTGGGTGTTTCAAGTTATTGCACACATAGGAAATGACCACCAAAGTTGGGTCCTTTTGATAAGTGACCCAACTTTGATCACGCCCAGTGCCCTCTGTATTGTATTTCTAGAGTATATCTTGCTATGTCCAATGGTACTGTATATGTTATCACCATTTTTAGATATATATATAGTTGTGTTATGATCAGTAATCTAATCTAGGTGACATTTCAAATGTTGGACTTTTCCAATGTTTGCCTCATTTCTGACTGAATTTGGAGTCGTCCTGCCCCTACAAGTTGAGAAATATCTTAAATGTTACATATATAGGATATTTCATTGCTATAGTTGTGGGTTCTCAGTTGCCACAGTTTTCACATGAGACACTTGTGAAAGTGGACCAGCTTTAAGATCTGCTTTTGATGAGCCCACTACCCTGCAGTACATGGGTTGCCACATCCAAGCCGCTTGGAATTTGGAGTCCATATTTACAGATACTGGGCCATCATCCTACCCAATTAGGATGAATTCTGAGATGGTCATCCGGGAGCCATTGGTTGATTATAGATGGACTCACCCAGGGGTTGCCACCACCGTCCGAGCTCAAGAGTCCACTGCGACATGCCCTTCTGTTCCCTGACCAGAAGAGACGTGTCAGGGCCGGTTGGTCAGCAGACTCACCAGGCACCTTGATAAATGCTCATAAATATAATGGTTTATGATGTCTAATGTTTCTTGGAGAGAATATTGGAGACCCAGTCATTGTGGGTGAACAAAGCTTAAACAACAACTAATCCTTCAAAGAAAATCTCAAACTTCTGATGATTTACAGGAGTAAAACTCTGGAAATACACATCATCATTGAACATGTCACTAGGAAGGTTCACCATTTGTGAGAATCTCCTGTGTCTCTTATGTATACAGCTTGTGCTTTTCCTGGGAAATATACACATTTCTAACTTGTGTCATTCTTGAGCTCTGTCATGTAGAAAATTGATAATACTACTGTTATTTAACAAAACTGTACTCCTGGTCCTGGTATCTGAACTATGTTTTAGTCGTTGTTCATCTGATATGTCCGTTTAAGCGTGTGGTATCAATCCCTTTGTTGTATATAATGTACGTTTTTAACCTGTTCAACTTTATCTCGCCTGTACAATATTCCATCTTTGTATCATCGATAACCAAATGTGCTTATAATTTGATTCATATGTTCAGTCAAGAAAAGGAAACTTTATTTGTTGACATACTACCTACCACATGTATATAACATGTGATTTGTCAATAAAATATTACTCAAAACTTAAAAATACACATTTCTAACTTGTGTCATTCTTGAGCTCTGTCATGTAGACGTGACCCTGTCCTGACAGTGCCTGCACAAATCTTTGTTATATGCATGGTATATCTCTGAGAACAAAAAGAGCACCAAGATCCTGTGATAATAAAAGGATTTTATTGCCTTTATTGATTTTACAGGAGCCAGTATAGCATCCAATACATGGTTTCAGTTTTACCACAATCCATTCACATTAAAGTGTCACCAATATCACATTAATATTCAAATAATTGAATATCTAGGAAGGTGCAGTTGACATGATACAACAGTCCATGTACAAAGTGTAACACATGAAGCATCAAGGGTCCAACAATATCAACGCTGCTCACAACTCAAACATAATGTGGCCAATATTCATTTTAAGTAATGCTGGACATGTTATATAAACCAAACTTTACCCTGTGAGCCACCTATTTACAGCATTGTTATTTGCATTCAGTAGCACAGTGAAGCAGAAGGGGAATACACATGAGTCCAGCCCAGTGGGCACACAACATTGTTTCAACATTGATAACTGGTTGTCAATGTTGATTCAATGTTGATTCAGCGTTGATTCAACGTTGAACTGAATTTTGTGCCCACTGGGAGATAACAAAGTATAAACTAACATAAAATACATAAAATAGCAGAGACAAAACTCGGCAACAAGCACTTGTTACTATCATAACTATCACAGGTATACAAAGGTATTATTACAAGTAGAACTAGAAATATTCTGACTTAGCATTTAGGCTACAATTATTTACTTTCCTTAAATTTAAAAATGGAGCCCTTAGGAATTGTGACAGGATGACCACGCTAAAACATGGGTAGTGGTTGTGAGGCTATCATACTTGTGTCAAACATGCAGGGTTACTCACAGGGTCTGTGCTTGTCAATACAATTATATAGAGGCAAGTAAATGTGTTTGGGGATATAGGAACTGATACTAAAGAGTATGTATGTTATTCTGAGGCTATATAAATACTGGCTACATCATAAAGTGTCCAGCTAACACAACTTCTAAGCATTATTCATCAGGTATAGAGCCTAGACATGGGCTTTTCTATTACACAAACCATCCATGCAAACATCAGGATTTCCAGACTAGATATAATTAAATCAATTGATTTGTGGTTATCCAAATATTAAGAAAAAGCTCAGTTTAAACCAACAGAATTTCCTATCGAGATTAACCCTTAGTTACATGTTCAGCGGTTTAACTATGTTCTGATTCGCGTACAAGCCGGGGCTTCTACGCGAGGTTTTATGTCAGGGAAGGGAATTTGAAGATAACTGGTTGTGTAAGATATGGGTCACCATCGGTGAATAAAACCCCTCTGACCAGATATGTACACATATATCATAGTACCTGGCCCTTCAACATCATCAATCACAGATGTCCTTAAAATAGGTGTCTCACCTTTATTTCTGAGCTACTATGTAATATCATGGTTATATTCTATAGATCTACTCTGCTACAACTATTACATCAACCATTCACATAGAGTATCACATTGGTATTTGTCAATTATATACATAATAATGTGTCATGTCATACAAAACTCTTCTTTAAAATGACTGTGTATTCATATCACAGACAAATCTGGTCTAAAGTGCTACTAGTTACAAACACATATACATTTGAGCCAAATCTTATGACATGTAAAGTGGTAAAAAGCGGCATAAAATGAGGTCACTATGCATGGCTTTAACAAAAACAACACTATACACATCACAGGGGTGTCCCCCCCTATTATCACAATATCACAGTCAAAACGTTGGTCAATTCCCCTTTATACACACTTTGGCACTAGGGTTAAATTACAAGGTCGATACACATACAAAGTATAGTATTTCTTATAAGAACAGACAGAATAGTTTAGTAAAATTCTTTGATATAGGGGTGAGGGATAGGTGTGATAAAGTATTGCAATTACCACCAATACGAAAAAGGGGAAGGGTAGGGTAGTGGAGGGGGGAGGGAGAGGGAGAACCACAGAGACAGAGAAGGGGGGGGGTGGACAAAGAAATAAAGCTGAAGTAAATACAGAGGGGTAGGGAGGAGAGGTTTTATAGGCATATATGGAAGTTACATATTGCAATGCTTTTGATGAGGTATCCCATAAAAGGCAAATCAACACTGTAATTAAACCAAGGTAATTCTCAATTCTTAGAGAATAGAATCATTGTCATTGGCCAATGGTGTTTGCCAAACATAACTCATAACAGAAAGGATTCACCCACCCCCCTTAACAACACAAAGGAGATGGTTTCATGTAAGTCTTATAAATGGACTTTTTGATAGTAATAAAATAAGAGCCTAGTGTATATATCATCTACTTCTTAATAATGCCCTACAAAGTAAGAAAACAAAGCCTCCACTTGCCTGCAAGTGGGTCATAGGATATATCAGAAATACAATTTCCTTCGTCATTTCTGTCAGGCAAAAGGGTAATCTTTTAATTCTCCAGATACTGTCAATTCCCGTTTATAACCCACATCTCCCGTATAACCCCCACCCCCCACTCAGGAGAATCCTATAACCCTGGATCTGAAAATTTATGTTTTAGCACTTTCATATAGAAATAAAACCCCTCGTTTAACCCGCACCCAATATGGGCATCAAACGAAAGCTGTGTTTGGTTTCCGTACAACCTGTGGGTAGTATACAGGAATATGAGACAGTATCAACCAGCTAGGTAGAGCTGGGTTACAAACTGATATCATTTACTGTCATATTTAATTAGCTCTCCATTTTAGAAAGACCTTTTACATATTTTTCTTGATAAAGGCCAACAAATAGAGACAAAAGCAGCACAAATACTAAATGCTTTTTGGGCTATATCCCACTGTGTCTCATTGGTTGTTGATATCACTGTATTCGTGGTCTGAAGACAAGATGAATCTATCACAGCTTCATTAGAGTCTTGTCATAAATAATTGCTTTCTTATGTAATAACATGGTGAATTCCCCTTCTATATGGAAACCACTTCTCCTCAGGCAAGATTTGGGGAAGTTCCTGTGGCAGCAACAAAGGTGTGCTCATCATTTCTAGGTAAGATCATGTATAAAAACATATTCTCTTAGCAAGAGATGGTGTTAATTGAAAAAAAGCAACCAAAGGCACAATCGAACAAATTCAAGCCAGACATAAGATCAAGATCTCTGAATGTCAGTCGTGCCATACAAAAAGTACTTGTTAATTTGGTAACCATGGTAACTTTAAATAAACCATGATGAAGTATGTAAGGACATAATGCTGGTTCATCTCTGTGTTAACTCTACCTGTATACTGTAGTCATTGGTCCACTTCTTGTTGTGTGTCACAGACATGCCCTTCTGCCACAATAATCTTATCACCGGTTATACCCAAGCATCATTGCTGCAACATTGCTTATGCAACTAAAACCGGATGGAAAAAGCTGCAGTGATTCACTTCCTTTCACCCTGAGGGTATTATAGCTTCTCTTTTAGGCATAGGGTGGAGCAAGGCTTTGTAAGTGAGACCAAAAATAAAAGGGGTGTTTCAGGTTGCATGGTCTGAAAAATTAGGGTAGGCAGGTTAGATTAGAAAAAGCCTCAAAAGTAGCCAGAAATTGTCTCATGAACTGTGGCAACTTGCAGACTGTTGCATTGACTATCAAATCAACTGTAAATTTTCTTTTTCAAATTTGGATGACAATTTGTTGGTACCATCCTGAAATACCCCTTTATGTTTTGCCTGACCAATTTGTTTTTTGCAGGGAGCTAGCGGCTATAGAACCAGCACCATGTCCTTGGTGTCAACATGTCCTTACAAGTGATGTGGCAGCACTCTGATGGCCAGAGATGCATCTTCTGATGATAAAATCATGCTTGACCTAATCAAGGTCGACATGGTTGTAGTGAAACATGCAGTTAAGACTGGACCACATGAGTCTTGAGCAAAGTCAGTTACTGTAAACGTACATATTTTCGTGTGTATGAACTTCCGCGGATTTGCTAAAAAGTCCCATTTTACGTGGATTTTTTAGTATGGTAGTAGTTTCAGTATATTGAATAGTTTTTTGTAATGTACATATTTTTTCCGATTTTAAAATCTGTGTCATCCGCGGAAATATGTACAGCTCGAAAATATCTCTGTTAACAGTACACTCAGTGAGTATCAAATGCAGTATTGCATGTCGGCTATATACAATGGTGGCCAGTTTTTGGTCAAACGTCTTGTCCAGATTAATCTGTATACAGACAATGTACCACATTTGATATACTTCATTCTTGATTACGTATGTAAAGGCTTTGCCTAATGACGAAGTAATAATGTAGATATATTTCTCATAAGCAACATAGTCATAAACAGTACAGGTGCTGTGGTGCAAACAATCACATTCCATATAGGATCTGTTGTGGACAAGCAGCCAGTTTCGTTTCGAAAAAGGAATTCTGATTTCATTCAACTTCAACTCTCAACAAGTAGTACCAATATATAAACTTCTCCATTAAATAACCTTTTCCGCAGACAGCATCTAAATGCCATGTCTAAAGGATAAGATAATCATGAAGAACTGTTTGAAACCTTCAAGCACTATCTTAGATATAGGCACTGATAATAATATGACATAATAACAAACTACATAACATAATAGACACACAGCTGAAAATCACTCCTAGTTTCAGCTATTACGGTTCAGGTAGCTCTCCCGGTTCGCCTTAGCTTGTATCTCCAGGTCCCTGCGCAGGTTTCTCCTGTATTCCTCCATCTTACCGGGTACCTCGACGGTGCCGGCGCGCGAGATAACCCAGGGGTGGCACAGGGTGTCCATCGCGTTGTAGCGCTTTGCCTTATTTACCACCAGCAGGTGGGAAATGAGGTCCTTCGCAGCTGAAATGGTGAAGAAAGGTGTTCTCTTTAAATATGTGTAAAGTACTTCCAAATAGCAATAGGTCTGTCTCTTCCTACTACTACCACAAATAATATGTACTGCAAATACAATATGAAGTGAAGTAAATGGGCAAAAGTCCATGGCAAGAGGGTCATTTAGGACTGTTCCTCCCGAGGTTAGACCGGGGCAGTGTACGCCACAAGGCCAAAGGCTGAGTAGGATGCGGCTCCAATCTCACCGAGGAAGGAACATTCCAAAATTACCCTTTATTTCATGTTTTTTTCCTATTCAAAATATGTTAAATTGCTTTTAAATAGCCATAGAAATTTAAACAAATGATGATGTCACAGGCCATGGGATACTTTAACACTGTGTATCTCTATATATCTCTAAGGTTCCACGGGGGCATGGGATACGGGATTTCTAGTACTGAAGCAGAGTGATTGTTGTATCCACCATGAAATACTAATCAAATACTTACATGGAGAAATGTTGTCCCAGTAAGGACTGAGGTACTCAAACTCTCCTGCCTTGATGAACTCAAACAGCTCGGTCTGGTTACGGTCGGGGCTGCGGAAGGGCGGGAAGCCGCACAGAAGGATGTAGGTAATGACACCTACCGCCCACATGTCCACCTCCAGGCCGTACCCTGCAACATTTGATTAATTGATTGATTGATTTTACGCCCAGCCATACATAGTACCCTACGGGACTGCCTCAAGTTAGCGAGGAGTCATTCACAAATAGTGGTAGTTTGCTTCACAATTGGACAGATATTTGAATGCTGCTTGTTCAATACATGTATCGATGATCGGATCAATGAGATGAGTGATCGCTACATGAGCACATCCCCTACTCTTTCCGAGGGAAAGCAAGTGTTTTTTTTATGTGCCTGGTCCTACATACCTGGGTTAGTACCATAGTGGGTAGGGCCAGACAAAACACGCCCTTTGAAATATGAGCAATGTGCACCAAATCATAACTTAGGGTAGAAACTCATGAAATATGTACCATTTATCAAGGATGACCTCTTAGTGGGAACATATTCAATTGCTTATCCATTATCCATTATTACAATTGCTTTTAAATGAGATTTTACCATCAATTCTAATACAAATTACCCAGTAGATATGGCATTAGAACCTCCAAAAACGTCGAGGTAAGCCATTGAAATATCAATGACGCCCGTTAATGAAGGCATGTTACCGGTAGGCCTAACATAAGAGTTGTATTCAGGGTTCAGGTATTCATGTGATTTTAGGAGTCAAAAAGGTTAATTTATCTTAAAAATGTACTCAATCATAGATATTAACAGTATATTAAAGTATATACAATATACCGTACCGTCGCGAATTAGCACCGGGGCGCTCTTCAATTTGGTGGGGCCATTAAAAACAAGACAGGCGCTTATACGAGATCCTCTTTAGTGCTTAAAGAACATTTAAAGACCCCTGTACCCCCCGTGCTTATACAAGACGGGCACTCTTTCGAGATACTATAGATATATAATATTGTGTATATCTATAAATCAATTGACCAAATCATCCTAAAAATTGTAATTCAAACTTACCGATTTCTGAGAGTATCTCGGGTGCTACGTAGGTGGGGGTACCACACACAGTGTAGATATGTTCCACCACCTCCATGGCCAGCCCAAAGTCAGCCAGCTTCAAGTTCAGCGTCCCGTCACGGTTACGGCACACCTGCATGGCCAAATACAGCATACCATGAATGTGAAATACAGCATACCATTGATGTGAAATACAGCATACCATTAATGTGAAATACAGCATACCATTAATGTGAAATACGGCATGCCATTAATGTAAAATACAGCATACCATTAATGTGAAATACAGCGTACCATTAATGTGAAATACAGCGTACCATTAATGTGAAATACAGCATACCATTAATGTGAAATACAGCATACCATGAATGTTAAATACAGCATACCATGAATGTGAAATACAACATACCATTAGGCCACACTTTTTTTAAAGAATTTTATTGAAAAATCCGTTAAAAAGTGGACAAATATTGGCATATTTGGCATCAAATTAAAGCTTACTGTCTGTAATGCAGAGAGCTAGGAATAACTTGCATTATAACAACTCTTGCGTATCAATAAACTCTTAACTACTGAAATGTAAAAATTGTGTATACATAATCTTGATTTTCCAAAATATTTCAGCCCCCAGTAAAAAAAGATTAAACGTACCAGGAGGTTCTCCGGTTTGAGGTCGCGGTGCACGATGTTGCGGCTGTGGAGGTAGAAGAGCGCCCCGGCCAGGTCCGACACCATGCTGGCCGCCACGTCCTCCTTAAACTTGACACTCTGCGTGATGGCGTCAAACAGGTCGCCGCCCTGAAACACACATTTATTTATAGGCCAATGCAGAAAAAAAGGTGACTTTTTCATAAAACCATTAACATTGGTTTCAGCAGAATCCTCATAACATTGTCTGTCATGGCTTTGTTGCCAACATCTCATATCAGGAGACTCACAGGACAATTATCTTTCAAAAATTGTATATTGGAATGCAGGGTTCTGAGGTTATAATTGTGTATTTGTCTGTCACATTCGAGAAAGGTTCAACAACTTTATCAACAACCTTTCTGAAAAGTCACCCTTTCTTGCTGCGTTGGTCTATAGTACATCTCATATTTTTCATCTGCCTTCTCTTTAAGGACACATGTTGCTAAAAGATGACTTTGTCGTCATTATGCACCAATGCAGCTCTGGTGAGTAATTCGCCAGGACCGCATTCAAGCACCATGCCAACCTTACGGAGTTGAGACACTCCCAAAGCGTCGGCATGATGCACTAATGCAGCATCGGCAAGTTACTCGCCGGGGCTGAATATGGTGCATCATGACGACAAATGTCATCTTCAAGCAACATTTGTCCTTATTCTAAGATATACAATAACTTAGTACACAGTTAGTTGTATAAAGATCTATCGTGTGATTCTAATCACAACAGACTCGGGAATTTGTTTTTCCTTTGAATAGACCGTATGTAAAGTTATGTGAAATTGAACATGGAACATATGGAACGTATGGAAAATTTAAAACATTTGGCACATACCCCTACCCCTGCCCCTGCACCAATGCAGCACCGGCGAGTTAATCACCGGGGCTGAATATGGTGCATCATGACGACAAATGTCATCTTTTAGCAACATCCGTCCTTAAAGGGTTAACAGAAGCTCTATACATATAAGGTAGAGACTGCTTACCTTGACGAGCTCCATGATGAGGTAGATCTCATCCTTGGTCTCGAACTCGTCCACCAGCTTGACGATGTTGGGGTGTTCACAGAGCCGCATGATCTCGATCTCGTTCTCTATCATGTGCTCCTTGCCCTTGAGCTTGGACTTGTCTATGATCTTCATAGCAAGGTCTGCACTGTTAGGGTTCGCCTTCAGCCTGCACTGTTTCACTATGGCAAAGTTACCGTCACCAAGCACCTTTCCTGCTTCGTATTTCTCAAAGACGTGATGAACGTTAGATATCTGCCGCTCCATTTTGGTCTTTCCTCCCTTCTTTTTCTTCTTAGCTGCGGCTTCCTCTTCTTGCTTCTTCTTTCTTTCTCTCTCCTCCTTCTCTTTTCGTTCCCTTTCTTCTTTCTCCTTCCGCTCCTTTTCTTCACGTTCTTCTCTTTCTTTTTGTTCCTTCTCCTTACGTTCCTTTGCCTCACGTTCCTTCTTTTCTCTTTCTTCACGCTCTCTCTCTTCTTGCTCTTTCTTCTCTCTGGCTAACTGCTCTTCCTCTTCTTTTCTCTTCTTTTCCTTTTCTTCTTCGCTATCTGTGTCGTCATCTGACCTCGGGCTAATCTTGTATTTGGTTGGACTGGATGTGTCTTCATCTGTTTCATAGCCGTCTTCAGATAACTGTCCTCTTTGCGGCTTGCGTTTGTTGTCCTCTTTGACAACAACAATGACCTTTGGTTCCTCTTTCTTCCTCCTGCGTTCCGCTTCTTCTCTCCGCGCTCTCTCCTCTGCCTCACGTAACCGCTTATCGGCCTCTTTTCTCCTCCTCTCCCTCTCCTTGTCCTCCTGTGCCTTTCTGAAGTCTCTCTCTTGGATAGGTTTAAGAGGGAGGAGACCTTTTCTCCGCTTTTCTTCCTCTAAACTCCTCTGTTCAGCCTCCAACCGCTTTTGCATTTTCTTGCGAGCTTTCTCCCGTTCTGAATCGGCCGCACGTTGGCGCTCTCTCTCCATTCTGGCTGTGCTGGCTTTAACCCCTTCATAATACACCTCATCCTTTTCCCCATCGTCTCTGTTACTCGAGTCACTACCAAAGCCGCTGTCTCTCTTTGAGCCTGTGGTGGCATCGTCCTTTGAGTCCTCCTTTTCCCGTGCCCTTACTAGGGCGGCTCTACGCTTCTTCTTCTCCAGGTCCTTAACTATGTTTTTGGCGTTAGGGTGGTCGGCGTACACCTCCTGTACCACCTCCGACACGTCACTGGCTGTCAGGGGCTCGTTACCGACAGCAATAAACACCTCATCGTCCCTGAAGAACTCGTTGACCCCCTGTACCTCCTTCCCTTTGAGAGTGAACAACTTCTTCACCTTATTGTTCTTCCACTTGGGCCCGAAGGCCTCAGAAATGTCTTTCATCATCTGCTCGTAGGACTGGGCCGTGCGTCTATTCAGTAAGATCTTCACGTTAGTGCGCGGGCTGTCCCGGGAGTGTCGTACCACCGTGATGACCCGGGGTTTCATGGAGGTCTCCGACTTGTTGGAGAATGTCCGGGTGCCGAACGTGCCCGGTATCCGCTGAGACGTCTGGATGGTCGGCCGCAGCGGTTTGCTGGGCTGGAAGGCGCCATACGGGCCCTTAGAGTACGCACTGTAGTCTGAGTAGAAGTCGTGGGTGTGGGGTTTACCTGCAAGATGCAACAAAGATACTTTAGACTTATATATCATCATCTATTTACAACATATGTCCAATATCGTGAACACAATTTACGAGTCCATCAGCTCCTCAGGATCTTTATTTTTTGTTTCAACTTGGTCACATTATTTGCATGCTTTTATGTGACTGCTGAACCAAAATCAATTTACTCCTGCTTCTGTACAACCAAAATTACAGTTTTGAGTAGGGACTCATACGTATATGACATATCATATATTATTAGATTAGCCGGGTTTTACTTCTTTCAAATTTATATCAATGTCAATTGATATACATCTGTACAGTTACTAATGTGGTAGAAACAGGATATTTTTTGGTGTATCATGGTGACATATGAGACACCCTGCTGTCGTTAACCCTTTAAGGATGGCATGATGCCTTAATGCATCAAGCCTTGGTCGTCATGATGCATGAATGCAGCCCTGGCGAGTAACTCACCAGTGCTGCATTCAAGCTTCATGTCGACCCTATGGGTTGGAGACACTCCCAAAGGGTCGGCATGATACACTAATGCAGCACTGGTGAGTTACTCGCCGGGGTCGCATTGGTACATCATGCGGACAAATGTCATATTTTAGTGGCACATGTTTTTAAAGGGTTAAAAGGTTGGAGTAACCAATTCTATGATAAACCAGACCCTCTTATCCGTACCTATTATTTCATCTGCTCATAATACCTATTGGATTTCAAAATAGAACTGGTTACCTTAAATAGTAAATCAAGTACATATAGATTGCAAATATCGATATTCAAGCTAGAAGCACAGTAGTAAAGTGTGCATGGCACGTTTTCTAACTGGAAGGGGGGTTCCCCCTTTGTTTGTTAATTCGTCTATAATACAAACACTGCCTACTGAGGGTCTATGCTTACCACATACAAACCCCCACAGGGGTGTAAACACCAATTCTATACAGTCGATTAAACCACTTTAGATCGGCAATCGAATCTTAAACATGAATTCTGACTGGAGGAAGCCGATGTGAGAGTCTGTAGGGGAGGAGGGATTAACAGCTACTCTGTATGTTAAACTGCAGATTAGCAGGCCTGGTAACAGGTGGGGAGATGGTATAAGCTACATAAACTGTTATATTTACATGTAACCCTTTAACGACGGCATGATGCTTTAATGCACCATGCCCTTGAACGTCATGATGCATGAATGTAGCCCTGGTGAATAATGGGAATGCATTGGTGCATCATGACAACAAATGTAATCTTTTAGCGACATCCGTCCGTAAACGGTTAAAGGCAGCATGGTGCTGCAAGGCACAGAACCCTCTTGTTGCCAACATGGGTGAATACAGGACCGGTGAGTAACTCGCCAGAGTTACTGGAATAGAGGACTGGTGAGTAACTCGCCGAAGTTACTGAAATACAGCACTAGTGAGTAACTCGCCGGAGTTACTGGGATACAGGACTGGTGAGTAACTCGCCGAAGTTACTGGGATACAGGACTAGTGAGTAACTCGCCGGAGTTACTGGAATACAGGACTGGTGAGTAACTCGCCGGAGTTACTGGGACACAGGACTGGTGAGTAACTCGCCGAAGTACAGCACTAGTGAGTAACTCGCCGGAGTTACTGGGATACAGGACTGGTGAGTAACTCGCCGAAGTTACTGGGATACAGGACTAGTGAGTAACTCGCCGGAGTTACTGGAATACAGGACTGGTGAGTAACTCGCCGGAGTTACTGGAATACAGGACTGGTGAGTAACTCGTCGGTGTTACACCCATGCATCCTACCAGCCCTACAGGTCTGACATACTCATGCAGGGTCCACATGATGTACAAATGCAGCGCCAGCGAGAAACTAGCAAGCACCTGGCTTCTGCATTATGACAAAAAGTGAACATGAAGCGTTGAGTTTTCATGCCGTCCTGAAAGGGTTTTAAAACATGTACATGAACAGAAAGGTAGAGAAAACCAGGAAGGCACTCTGGCTTTAAACAATAAAATAAGTTAACGTTTGACAGCAAGTTATTGTATCTTGTTGAAGGTGCTGTAGTTCATGCCGAAGGTGGATAATCATAACATTAGTACGCAATAAAACTGATTAAACTTGAACCTGAACCTTCCAAAGTTTTAGATCCAACCATATGGATCTCATCTCGCTGAGAGATCAACGTATTTAGTTTGGCTTAAGGCGGCGAGCCTCCCTACTGCCTCCTTGAGAGACCAGAGACGGATCCAAATCTTGTAGACAAAGACCAGAATGGTGCTTCAGACAAGAAGACAAATTGGCAAAGTGCTAGCTCCGGGAGGCCACACATCTACAGGTGTGTTTTGGGGAGCATGGTCAACTAATCCATGTTATGGAGGTTGGCTATTTCAAAACTTTGGAAACTCTTCTCATTGATTAAAAAATGGCATACACTGTATAAACTAATTGCCTGAATGTATCTCGGGTCGGCTAGAAATGCCATTCTCTGCCGATAAAATGTAGGAAATCTTTGTCAGCGTTTTGCAGAGAATTGGTAACATCTGATACATGAATTTCTGGAGAAGAACTGGTACCTCCCGTTGGTACTGGTTCGCTATTTGCTCCGGTCAGGTTTATGAAACACATGTTCCTCTGTTATAGGCCTGTGTAGGGGGAATGCCCATGCTGGTGGGGTGGGGGGTGGGGGGGGAGGTAGCAGCGTAGAGTCCAGAGGTGCTGTGTGTACTGCGTGTGTATGGGCATTATCACGGTGGAACGTGGACATTATTCTATGTGTTCTCTAAAATGTGTAGTCATACAGTATATCTAAGACAATCATTTTATTCTTTGCCTTATCTTAAGAATAGTCCCTTGATACACCTAGAAAACGGCGGCGTGGAGGCAGTGCCACCACCATAGTCCACATATAAATACTCGTAAAAGAAACAAAAGAAAAGGGGGGTTCGGGGTAGAGCCCCCAATATACCTATACAAATCATAGGAAAACCTCGCAAAAACTTCCAAAACAACAACAACCAGTTGGTCTGTATATATGCTCTGTACTGGAGGCGCTATTGTACCATCAAACCAATTCCATTCATACTATTAAGATAACACAAAGAATACTTTGGTTATCTTATATAAGTAAAGGGTTTTAATACTTTCAAGTCTACACCTTTAAGAAAACGCATATAATAATGTCCACGTCCTCCTGTGGTGACGCCCATACGGGTGTGTGTACAGTGGGTGGGCAGGCACAGGTGTGTACACTTGTATATTGGTGTATAAAAGGGCTCCAGAGGGCGGCCCTGGGGGACGCCGGGATCAATAGCCGTTAACACTGTACAGCACGGCCAGAGCTGGAATCTAATAAAACTGCTAATTTCTGTGGGGCTTGAGAAAGGGTAAGGAAGTGGTCATTTTTTAAATACAGGAGGTTAGATATTTGGGGGGTATACAGAGAGGTCACTCCCTGGTTGCCAAAAAAGTAGGAAATCTTCAAAATCTTTGTAGGCAGATTAGATATTAATCACTAGTTCGGAATTTGGAATGTATTGATTTACATATTATATCTAATGTACCTTAATAAAATTCTATAAAGGATAATATTAATATACGTTGATACAGAAGCTCCAGCCAAAAAGTAGGAACTATTGAAACCAGTATGAGGACTGATCTCTACAGGGTATAAACCTAGGCCATGTCTCATAAAATCGATACAAGTTGAAAGTCTATGAACGGCTGCAATCTATGACCGGCTGAAATCTACGACTGTTTTAAAAAAAAAAATTGTTAAGCTTTATTGTCCATAAAGATAAATTCTTGGTTTACAATGTATGACATAACAAGTGTCTTTCCAACGTTGGATGAGCTAAGTCATCAAGAATAACTAGTGTATAATACCTTGGTTTTTGTTATATCAAATATATATTGCTATGGCATGAAGGTAGACAGCTTATTTAGGGCAGATACTCATAGATACGGCTGGGAAAAGTTTATTGATGTTACTAATTTGATTCTATTTTTTATATATAATGATATCTCTATTTTAACTCACATGAAATATATTTTTTCATTTACAAGTAGCATCCATTTAACACTATAAACTTGTATTGCTTTGGTGAGACACAGCCCTAAAGATGTTTGGATCCATTGGAGGACTGGGGGCAAAGGGACTTCCCCGCTTTTTAGTGACAATTGGATAAAGGCAGTGCATAATTATACATAAATGGGGGAGGCGGGGTTGAAAACAGTTATAAACCCAGCACCCCTGTGTCTGTTACAAGTGACCACCCTCTAAGTGCCGGCCTGTGTTGTGCTTTATGTATAGTGTTGGGACACAGGCGGTATATAATACAGTTATGTAAGTGGTTTGGAATATATAACTTAGGGATAGGGCCTCCCGGGGGGGGGGGGCATACATGGTTATTTCACGTTACATGCACAGGGCTAAGCCGCACATATTAAATATATCCACACAGCCAGTGCCAGCTTTTATAGCTGCAGATTGAAAAGTTAAACACAAGTTAATCTCTGACCTAATGGTCAAGGTAATATCAACCCTCATCTTTCTCGTTATTAATAGACTGTAAACCCCCGGAGGGCCACTTACGTTGGAAAAATAAACGTATATGATAGCAAGTTAAATAGCTCATTGTCACTATAAAAGAGCAACAGAAATGGTCCTTATGAGCACAGGGGTATCAATTTTGTTTACGGTCAAAATATGATATATGTAGATCACCCTTCATTTTCAAAATCATGAGGTTATACATATATATTATGATAGAATCAAATATACGTACACAATGACCTGAACTATGGTAACTATCATGGAATTGTCTAGCACAGCAGTATAAAAGGGGTTTAGCATCAGGTGGACGATGGTAAATGTTTTGGGTCTACAAACTATGGTAACTGTATGAGGGCAACCAAAAAACAGTTACCATAGTCCACCTGATTTTAAAACCCCTTTATACTCATCCTTAAGGTTCTATCAATATAGAGTCGGCACAATGTATGTATGCAGCCCTAGCGAGCAACTAGCCAACGTTGACTTTATGCATTATGATGACCAAAGGAAACATTGCATTAAATAACTATTCGGCCCTTAGAGGGTTTTAACAATACAAGCAGTCCCTGACTCAAGATCTGCCCATGACGTAGAACCCCCCCCCCCCCCCCCCATTTATTGACGATGCAGTAATACACGCACCATATTGTTGGGAAACAAATTGTTCTTTTATTGCCCTATGGTGCATGGATGACCATGCTATAATTGTATCGGCTCTGTTTGAGGCCAGTCGGTAGCCGCCCAGCAGAAACACCGAGCTGTCCAATATTAGTTTAGTGCGCCGTAAACTGGTGTCACAAGGCGCCAATATTGGCAGAACTCTGGGTACATAGGGACAGCAGGCTTAATTAGAAACCACCCCTGGTCTCCCAGCACAGCTCCAACCCTAGCTCAGTTTTCTTTAGAACCCTGTATTTCTTTTTCAACGTCTGGGGGCTGTTATAAAATGCGACGTAAAACCATAGCGAAAAAAGAGGGTGTTACAAAAGAATTTGTTGGGGTTGTTTTGGACCCCGATTTATCGAAGCCTCCTTCAACTACGCATTGTGTAGATATGACAGATGCCATTATCTACTACTGCTATAGTACACTGCATTAGTGCAATATATGATATGGGAATGATATTCTAGAATAATATCATGATCAAGGCATGAGATATTGGGACAGATTGAATCCAGATCAACAACAGAAAGTCACCAAACGGGCCTTCTTAGCCTCGTCAACTGACAGAGACCTTGTCCCACTAGACCCTATTATGGTCTAATAATAATGACTAGCAAACAAACAAAATTACACATGACCATTTATGTGTGTATATCATTTGTCTATCTCTTCCTCTTGACATTTGATAGAAGAAGGCCCTGTGCAATGTGATTAATTCCTTGCCAAATAAATACTTAAACTCAACTCAATCTGATGCCACCCCTTCATGAATATTGACCCCTGGTTCTGACCAGCCCCAAGGCTGACATAAAGCACCAAAAGATATCTTTCTCTGATGGGGTTGGGTAACTTTAGAAGTGCCACATTCGTTCATCAAAATGGGGACTACCATATGTATCTCCTTGTCTATAATTTCCCCACGTATCAAATTGAGGTTCAATTCAATAACTGAGATTTAGGACGACAAATATTAGTCCCATTCTTTCTTTGCTGTATCAATATTTATTTATTTTAAGTAAGTGCACTCTTGCCTACTGCAATATATTTGTACAGTTAAAATCATTTCAACCTCTCAAGTGGCTTTGATCTAAATGACAGGCTTGTATCCTACTCATAAATAGAATAAAGAATTCAATCTATTAATCACATTTATGTCAGACTTCTTCCACACCATACCCCAACACCAGAGGTCATGCACTGATGACACATTGTGATATATTACCCCCCACCCCCTTGTTGAAGTCTCATGGCTCTAAGTAATCTGTCATACTTGTGTAGTTATGGATGCACGTGCAGTGTCTTAGGCCACTCAAATAAAAGAGGTTGTTTCTCACCCGGCAGTGAGAAATGTGAAGAGGGCGATTTTCATCTAAAATTGTTTAAACTGTGGGCTGCATGAAATATAGAGGGAAATTAAGACTTTTCACACACAATTTTGACAGTTATGATTGTATAAAATCGCAAAAAATCACGATTTACATGATGCGCGTGGTGATGAGAAACCATATAATTTTTTTGAGTGGCCTTAGTATGGACCGTGTTGGGCTGATTCGTCTATGATACATCTTAAGTCCACTCAAAAAATAAAAATGGTTTCTCATCACCGCACGCATCATAAAAAAAATCAGGTTTTGAGGAAATCTTTTTTTGCTAATTTTTGATGAAAAACATGATAAAAATGGACAAACATTGGCATATTTGGTACCAAATTAAAGCTTATACTGACAGCAACGCAGTGGAATAGAAATACGTTACAGTAAGATCAATAAATTCTTAACTACTAATATGTGAATTTCGGTCACCAAAAACGTATTTCATCCTATACATTTTAGCCTGCGAATTAAAAAGAAAATTTTTAATTTTTCAATCATTGGTGATGAGAAACCACTTTTTCTTCAGTGGCCTTACAAGTTGAAGGCAATATGACAGGCCCAACATATGGGTAGGATATGTAAACAATGCTATTATACATCTGACATCAAGGGTGACTGATGGAACTGATAGTCATGTATAATAGAGGCACAATTTGTGTTAGGAATTGGCACACCTTATTTTCGGAAATACACATTTTCTGAGTCTATAAGGGTCAGATCCCAAATAAATGTACTCAGTTGTGTTCTTTTGGGGTTTTTCACTTTCCAACAGCTGTAGAATAAAGATACCTGCATATTATAAGTTAATATTTGTTTAGGTAAGAGAAAAGACCATAAGCTTTCAGGGAAAAAAATATTTTGGGGTGTCAGATGAAAATCCCGAAAAACGAGTCTATGGATGCGCAAGTAAATTGAAAAATTGTCGTTTGCTTCACTAACTGATGTAGAAATCCATACAAATGAGGAATAAAGCAGTACACCAACTGTTTCTAAAGGTTGTCTCTGGTTTAGGGTGGGGACAACTTGGTATAGCGGTGTGAGTATGGGGGTAGCCTTTGTTGTTGCATTTGTCAGTAATTCTCATTGTAAATTACTGCGTATTGATCCCAGATGAAACTTATAGCCTATAGTATAGGGTCACTATGACGATTTTGGAACCATAGAAAGTCGCAGGGGGGAGATATATGGCTATGTAACTTTCTATGTAACGTTTCTTGTTGGTTCCTTCATCTTGTAATGATAAATAGTAGTGTATCTTTGCAAAATACCTGGGCTTAAATTTGAATATTAAAGCTCAGTGTAATGGTAAGATATTAGGATATACTTCAGACAACGACCGATACCAACATACATGAAGAACATATCATCCAAATGGAATATTCTATACTTTAGTCATGAACCATTGCCTATCTCATAAATAGGCCATCCTGACACTTGCCTGGTTAGCTCAGTCTGTAGAGTGCCTCACTCTAAATCTGAGGGTTGAGGGTTCAAGGCTCTCTTGGAGAAACTTACTAAAATGTTTTAAAAAATTAGCCCTGAACCAAAACACACCAGGGGGAGTCACTGAATTTCCGAAGATTCTGAGAACATCCACTAGGTGGGGTTAGTGAATTTCTAAAGGTTCTGAACATCTCCACAGGGTCCTGCCGCTAGTTTCCCGGAATTATCTTTTTTTTTAAATCTACATGGGACACGGGACCTCATCCAGAGCCCAGAGGCGTAGGAAGCAAATCTTCATTGGGGGTGCCCAGGGGGGCCCACTCCAACCAACTTTGTGTATGGGCTTTTATGCATGATTTATCATATGTATACATGCTTATATTGAATTGTATAGAAAAGCAGTTTTTGAGCCCCCTTTAGTTCTAATTGGGGGGCCAAGGCCCCTTTGTGCCTAATTTTTTCTATGCGGAAGAGGTAAGGATTGGACATTGTGTGTGTCATAGTACATGTCTTGAGAATTTTTTGGGGGGCCCAAACATATTCACCCCCCCCCCCTCCTCAGTGATTGGGGGGGCCCGGGCCCCCCTGGCCACCCCTTTTCCTACGCCACTGGAGCCCCCCGTGTTATACTCACTCTGTCTGCCCCAGATGTACTTCCGGTAGGTGCCCGGCTTGTCAGGCCCTATGTTGATGACCTTGACCTTGGTGCCCTTCTTGACCTTGTACCTGTCCAGGTAGGGGTGGTGCTCGTACATGGAGCCCCCCCTAGCGGACAGTGTGCTGCGTCCCAGCGTACTGCGGCCGTACATGGGTGAGTCCATGTACCCCATAATGAGGGGTGTTGCTGTCAGTTTCTACACACAACCAAACCCAGTACTAAACTGGTAAGAGAGGTTGAAGAAATTGTTCCTAGCAGGTTTTTGTATTAGTCCTAGCACATAGGTGGTGTCCCAGCAGTGAGTTTATGCCGAGTAGGGGTGTGTTGGTGTCATTGGGACCATTAGTCCTTGTTACATCCAGATATCATGATGACATGACCCAGGGAGTTCACTGACCACACTAGTACTGCGCACACCTCACGGAGTAGTCCAGCTGCTCACACTTCAGTCAATATCTGCCCTTAGTAAATAGCCTCAGAGGAACATACTTTGAACACTCCTTACTTCCTGAAATTCCAGATTCTCTTGTCTCGATAATCCTGTGACCCACATTAACTATCCCCCCTCCATGGTGTTCCTTGTCGTTACTCAGAGATGGCAGAATGTGGTCCTGCCGCTATCTGTAGTACGTCAAACCGCCACTGGCGGCGCCACCAGGACCGTCATGCCAACATGTCGTCTGCTGCTCTCAGAGTGACGTCACTTCCGGTATAATTCCCCACTGTGCTTTACTGCTTCCGGTTTGTTTTGAATGTATCCCGTGGTGCGTTTAGTGCTTCCGGTTCTGACTTGACAAATGGCGCATTAAATAGCTTACGTTGCTATGCGTCTGTTTGCCATTGTCTTCCTGACGACTGCTAGATATGAGTCTATACCCAGAGGTCAAGAATGGAAAAAGATGTGAGTGCTCTTATAGGTAGTCGTGTATCCAGATGGTCGTCTGCTATGTCAGCGTTCCACAGTAGCAGACGACAAATGGCCCTTAGCGTGCTGGTGCCCAGCCTGCTTTAGGGTATGTACACCTGTACAGCCACCAGCAACCAGCGATATTGGTTAGGGAGTCACGTGACATTTCACATTGCACGGCGTCAATATTGACTCAGATTTACAGGTGTGTGTGTGTGTGTGGGGGGGGGGGGGTGATCCCTGGTCATCTCTAACAGGCTCTACCCCCCCCCCCCCCCCCATCCCTGCCCCTGGTGCTGGGGTCTTAAACCAATGTTGACTCTGGCTTCTGTGCTGCCCTGCCCCTGCCCCGATCACACACCAGTCATCTGGCCGATTGTGGTGTTTCTAAGAGCCCACCACCAAACCCATTCTGGGGGCTTTAAAAGGAACATTTAGCCAGTCACCAAGTACCAGGGCAATAAAGAAATATTGTTCCTTGAAATAAATGTCAAATGCTTAATCTAATTAAATTCTGCCACTGTGAGGGAGTGGGAGGGCCTGCCGTTGGGGGTGTACATGTATATAGAATAAACCAATATCCATGTTTATTCAAATACACCCCATGCCTATTTAAATAAACCAAGCTGGACAAACTTCTGCACCAACTCTATATTTGTCATAATCCAGTTCTCGGTGCAAGGCTTTTCTTTGATAGGCGAAGCCATTTAGGTGTGGCTGAAAAGTCAAATGTGTAGTTAAATATAGCCTATCCTCTCTCATATAGCCATACAAGACCTCCCGCAGCGAATAATGAATTCCTCTGAATGGTGCACACAAGCTATGTCCCACAGCAGCATTATTTTGCCACTTTTACAGGCGCCTTCCTATTGCATTCTTAGCCAGCAAAGCTTTTATATCGCTGAATTTAAAGTATTTGTAAATGGCAATGGCCTCTTAAGACGTGTGTCAATAAGGCACCATTTCACTGAGAGCCTGTAGCATATACAGCACACCCAGGATGGTATTCTCCCGGCCCATGTTGTTCTCCCTTAAACACAGGAAGAGCTCGTCAATAATACAGAGGTTCTGACATCAACCCGGCATACTACCTGACCCCTACATAATTAACGTGTTAGGTGCTCAGACAACTGCTGGGTACAGTGGGGCACCTTTTCATGCTAAATGCCAGTCTCTAGGTATGTTAAATCATACAATGCATGAACATTTAGGTTTTTGCAAATTTAAGCAAAAGCAGATTAAAGTATGCAGTGATAAGTGTTTCACTACCCCTATGAAATAACCTTCCTTTCTGCATATATCTTGCCTCCTCGTCTTTCTCCTTTTCAGATGTAATATTCTCCTTCATAAAACTATTAACTCTGGTGTGATTATTATTGTAACTTTTAATCACTGATGACGACTTTAGGGTGATCACTGTGTCGGTGTTCCCCCTCGTCACTAGGGTGATCATAAGTGATCTCCCAGGGTGATCACATATATGATCACCTTTCTGATTCTGTGGATTATTGTGTTTTTCTGCTGAGATATCATTTTGGAAAAAAATCACAATTACTTGAGTCTCTAATGTTCCAAATAATCTCTATATCCACCATTATACACCTATGATCAAGATTAGTACAGGTATAATCAATAGATCAGCTAGAGGATGTGCTGTATATAACATTGCTGTGTAGTAGGGCCCCCTATAGTGGCATATCATGTCCTCAAAATGATTACGTTAGGTGATCACAGTGATCACATTAGGTCATCAACAAGGATTGATCACCCTAAGTCATTAGCACTGATCCCCCTGTCTATCAGACTTTGGTTTTCAGTGTACAAAGGGTTAGTGATAGCTCTACTCTTTATAAACGTTTTAGCTTCTTCTATTCTGTCATCTCCTACATCGATAATAAAAGGGAGACATATCAAAGGAAACACCTTATCCGCCATCTGCCTTTAATCCAGGATAAAGCAAATCAATAAATCAAAGATAGTGGGCTCCTATTTAACAACATGAACTAAGCCGAGATGTTAATACGATAGCATAAAGTAGGTAGGCACCCTATACTGGAGTGAGAAGGATGTTAAGGTAGCTTGATCGCTTGGTGTAGAAGTAGCTTGATTTTCATCAGGTCTTTGCTATAAGACCGTAATAGCATACACTTTCCGAAGAAGCTTAGGGGGGGGGGGTGAGCTGTTTTCTGATATATTCATGCCATGATTATGTAAATGTCTCATGTGATGTATTATACAATGTTTTGGCCCATATCTACATAAATAGTATCCAAAAGTAGCTAAATTTCTATATAATTTAGAATATAGGTTTTAATGTTCTCTATCTAGAGAATCTATTTTGAACATATGGCCCTGGGCATATTTCTAAGATTTACATCCATTGAAATTCAAACAAGTTGAAAAGAAATAGAAATATACTGAGGGATACTTATCTATGAATTCTAAATGAGAACTGCCACCACAGACTCTATAGCCCAGTGGTAGAACACCTGCCTTTGTGTGCAAAGGTTGATGGTTCTCGTCCCAGTCAGGCAACATCTTTGGCCATTTTATGACAAGTTGATATAACTTGTTCCAATATGAGACAAAGGTCCCCTGGTGTTCTGTGGTCAAACTAGAGAATGTATCTGCGCAGAAAACGGCGCAGTAAACGAAAATAGCATCAAATCGACTCACCTCAATGTGTGTTGAATACAACATGATGTAATCAGAGTAATCTAAACCTCAATGCAGTAAAGTATGGCACCATTTTGTTTGTTGTCAGAGTCATGTCTTACTTCTCAGCCACAATCACCTTAGGCACCCTCATGTTGTCACACTTTATGGCCTTTTATGGTATACCTGAAGCATGAAATAACGCTACTCGGAAAGGGCCAACAAGAATGGTGTGGGTGCAGATGGGTCAAAAGCGACCTGACGACTTGGGCCGTTTTGAAGGTGACTTTTGACCAAGTGCAATAATTTAAGCTACTTGGCGACAAAATTGACAAATGGTCCAAAAAGGCGACTTTGTGACCTGGACCCCTAAATTTCGGCGACTTTCCAACCTAAGGGGGACCCCTCTGGACCTCAATAGTAGCTCTATTCCAGTTTTAATGTGTATACCACAGAAAGCACCCCATACCCATTATTGCTCATGTTCATAAATGTTCACCTCAAGTGGCCTATTAAGCCACCTATGGAGAACACAAATTGATGTAAATTGCTAAATCGGTATTCCCCCCTTTTGAAATACATACCATTAACTGGGGCTGTTTGAGTATCGGTTGTGCGTTTATTGCATCAGGCCAAAAAGAAGGTGTGTTTCAGGTTAGTCAGAAAATCTAGGTAGGGTAGGTCGGATTTTTATCTTATTTTAAATTTCTTTTTTTTCTTACTTCAATGGCCTGAAAAGCACCCAAAAATTGACTTCAGTGCAGACTAACTTACAATGGTGTCGTCTCCTCGACTATCAATTGACTTTGAAGTAGCCCCAAAATTACTTTGAATATAAATATTTTCTCAAAATTGGATAAAAATTCCTAGGGTCGGCCCTGTTTAGCTAGGTAGGGTCGGGTAACCTGAAACACACATTTTTTTTAATTTGGCCTAAGGACAACACATGGACATTGGCCTTAAGGTATCAGCCAGCTCTTATATGATTATAGACATTGCTCCCTACAGCACCCCATGTGGAAAATTCCTGAACCATTCTCATTGCACCATGCATGGTAACTTAGGGGGCATGTGTCAAACTAAATCAAAATTTATTAAACTTTGCAATAATTATAATTATACTTAGAGTTTTTGATTCAACCGAAAAAATTGAACCATCTACCTTCATATTTGGGATGCATGGCTCTGCTAATGGGGACACTGGTTGTGGAGGTGCTCAGAAAGCTAGGCTATGTAGGGTGTCAATGTATGTGTGTGAGGGTAAGGTCTTGTCAGAAAATTTGTTCTCTAATACATGTATTTCATAATATTCCTTTTCACTGGTCACTGCCCTATTTTTCTACCCTCTCTATACAAAGCTATACTAAAGCAAATGTACCATTTTCAAATGTTTCCTGAATGAAAGCAAGTGGTCGACCTTCAGTATAATATCTTTACATTCTGTTGTTAAGAAACCTTTAGCAAAGTCTAAACTAATGTGATTTTCTAGAAATCGGTGAGACTACATTTACTAGCATGGGAGAGATTTTAAGCTGGACCACACAGAAAATCTATATGGCTCGGCCCTTAGTCTGAAGTGGCTATCCCAGGTTAGTCATAGGGACATTGGTTAGGCATGACCAAGTGCTATTCAAAAATGACTGAGGCATAACAACCTATGACTAATGCCTTACTCAAAAAGACTTCGTCTAAAGCTCATTGACAAAGACTAAGGTGAGTTGGTCAGTTCGGACCAACCTAACTTGGTTAGGCTATAGTGACAGAGCGATTGGTCGTATAGGGAGCCAAAGGATATCAGTGCACTCCTACTGTTGGCCTAGGTTTTATTGGCTGTGAGTTGGGCATTAATGTGGCCAATACTAGTTACAGTGTGTGGTCAAACAAAGACGCCCCCTCCACCATACACCTACACAATGTACATATAGAGCCGTGCAACAAGAAATGGGCACTTTGGGGCTGAGGTTTGGATTTACATAAATTATAAGCAATAGGAATATCATCAGAATATTGCCAATCAGCATACACTCTCCTTAATCTCTACGACTCTAGGTCTATCCATAGATTTTATCCGGGTTTACTCTCTCCACCACTTGGGCCACTTTTTTTTGGGGAAATTTGTATTACAGGCTTTTACGGTTAATATATTGGGAGAGCAGAGGGGAAAAACCCTTACACCCTCCCCCCCCCAGAGTACCAAAGATTCTCATAGGGCAGAGGGGGGGGGGCAAGCATGGTAAACCTCATTTTTGGGTAATCTAATGAAGGCATGTTAAGAATTATCCCAATCTGAAAGGCCCTATTTTACCTATTGCTGGTCAACATGTACTTTAAAAAAACGCAAAATGCCAAAAAGTCTCGGCAGCGGATCTGTAATCCAAGTTATTAAAATAAAACAGCCTTAGACGCAAAAGTGGTTCCTGGTGGCATACATGAAAGTTTCAAAACTTCCCCCTCCAGCTGACATTTTACCTCTACTGACACTGCTCCACCCAAAGCTCATGGTATCTATGGGCTATCTAGTCATTATGCATGAAATACCTATTAACTACCGACTGATCAAAGCATCCTATAATTTAAAAAGAAGTTAAACATTTGTTTGGGAAATTCACAACTTTCTCAGTTGCACCCTGGCCTCCTATTTTCTTGCTTCTAATATGTCTTATAGATCTCCCTCACACATCCCAGGGTTTGGTTGTATCCCAATAGAAGAAAACAATTCATGATCCATACTGTGAACATATACTGTTTCCCAAGCACTGCCCTCATAGCCCTGTCTGTTATACCTTATAGACACACTGTCAACCTGCTATTGCAGCTTAATATATTCTCCTAACATCATTTGCTCTCCACCATGCCTGATCAATACGATAATCCCCCACCAACTTTCCATAAAGTTCATGCTAACTCGCTATACCTAGATAGTTATACTTCAGGGCTAACAGTACCAATACACAACACTGCCTACCAATGTTACCAATGGTGGAATACCATGTTAATGAACTAATCTAGATGACACTGTGTCTTTTGGATATCTGTCAATAACATATATATATGTGTCCAACTAAATATCTATTGAAATACCCATGGCTTTCCTGTCACTATATTAATATCCTGAAATCCCTATTTTAGTGTCATCTTAACTCAGAACTTAACTAGGACTTTGTAACCCTTTTTTCAGGGAAACCCCTGACCAATTAGGGGAGAGAGGGGCACGTTGAACCACTTTTGCACATTTATTTTTTTCCTGACCTTGTTAAAGTCACCTGAACTTTGATTTTGTATCTGTCAGTTACCTTATATCATTGCGACACATGACGACCTATGGCAACACAAGTGTGATCATTTTTTGTATTTCTTTTGATTTTTTGAAAATAAAATCTTGGGGTGGTTCAATGAGCCCCATGCCCTGGGCAGGTTGAGCCACCCAATGAGGCACCTTGAACCACATGAATAAAATGGTTAAAATAACCAGTAATATAGATCCATTATTGAAAGTTTAAATAAAAGTAATTGCTTTTGTTACTTTTGCATCGGGTTGAATATAAAATATACATATTAATGCACATAAGTCTGCCAATTATAGTTTCTAGAGTAGTGACTGAGTTGGAGCCTTTCATATTTTCCTTTAGGTCAATATGAACCATTTTAAGAGGATTCCTGCTATTTGCAAGGTCTATATAAATTTCTGATTACATTCTTTTATTATGTAACAGGCTGTTCTGCTTGAATGAAACAATATATCTTGGAATAAAGACACTGTGAAATTGCTCTCATGGAATTTACTATCACAATTGGCAAACTAAGTTTTCTATCATAATTGTATAACCAAATTGTATCTTATATGTCTGTGTCTTTGTGTGTACATTAATTCTAATAAACTATGTGTTTTTAAATATGTAGGCCTACTTGTTACGTTAGCCTATTGTAGCCCCAGAGTTTGAACTGAGTGATACCATCTCATCACTCACCCACAAGCTGACAGTAAATATTGCTGCCCTCTGGTGAGGAGCAGTCATACCTTGCCCTTCTATGGACTACAATGCACAGGTGCATATGTGTCAGATAATGGAACTATTCCTTCAAGAGCATGGTTCAAGGTGCCCCCAATATAATGGTTCAATGTACCCCATGCAGGCCATCATAGTTAAGGTTGATGTAATTCAGATTACATAACACACTCAGGAGTAAAATCAGGTTCTATTCAAGCATTCATATGTATACTTTGATCTCCATACAGATCTTAGGCCAGCAAAGTTTCATAACAAGATGAGAACAAAAGTTTAACAATTGCAAATATTTACTTTCAGGGCATAAATTCTTTAATGTTGTCTGGATTTCCTCTCAGCATCCCAAACTAAACATTATGCTGCTGCTCTGAACTGTCTATATAAGGGGGTTATGTGGTAGGCAAACTGCTGGAAAATTCCCAAAGGAATAGCAAAGAGAGCAAGTGGTTCAATGTGCCCGGGTGGTCAACGTGCCCCTCTCTCCCCTACATTTCTGTAAAACATCATATTACCATTATCAGGATTGAAAGTGACTAATCTTAAAAATACACACTTGAAACGTTTACATTAAGGGTTCTGCATAGAGGTCCTCTATAGTAAAGTGCAGGTCTTCGCGACATAAGAAAGAAAAAATAACTTGAAATCAGGTAAAGCCTGTCATTTGTTCCCGACCACACCCACAATAAGCACTGACCGTTGACGCTGAAGAGGAGCCAGGCGCTGGGACACGACCTGCCCAGCGGCCTCCTGCTGCCGGGGGGTGAGGGGGGAGAGGGCACCAGGGAGGCCGACAGCCGCCAGTAACCATGGTAACGACGGTCCTGGCCCTTTCCTGCCATGTAGGGCTATATGTGTGTCCAGCTTAATACTGCCGTATTCTCCTTAATGCTGTGGTATTCACCTTAATGCTTGGCTGTACCCCCCTAATACTCTGGTGCTGGAGGGAGGCAGGTTCCGGGCTGGGGGTGACCTTTGTTACGGGGTACAACACAAAGGTTATGGGCACCATTGTTAAAGGCCAGGCTTAATTAACAATGGCACCCTGCATGAGCACCTCTCATGCTAAGTCCACACATAAAAAATCTGATTTCTCATCACCAAGTACTGAAGAAAAAGGCGAGAGTGTTTTTTATTTAATTATTTCTTTCTTTACTGAGCGGCCAAAATTTACAGGAAAATGTAGACTTTTCGCGAATGAATTTCACATTTTAGTAGTAAAAGCATTTGCAAAAGTTGTAAAAATGTAACTTGTTCCTAGCCCACTTCATTACTCACATGTTAAACTTTGAATTGATGCCAAATATGCCAATATTTGCCAATATGTATAACGTTTTTCAGCAAAAAAAATGAAAAAGAAAGAGATGCCCCCAGATCATGGTTTCATGACGTTTGAGGTGATGAGAAACCAACATTTCAGCCTCAGCTATACTCATTATCTATTCTCGTTAAGAAAACATATATCCAGGAAGATTTCTCTTATGAACTAAAGTAGCCCCTCCAGATTGCTAGCAAATGATATAAATACCCCCTCGCACCACATCGCCCCCCATCGTAGTTTTCCCTAAAAAACAAAAACCTGAAACAGACCTAGTATTTGGGGCTTTGGCCTACTAATGATGTCATTGCCCGGGGGTGATTGATTTTGGTTGGGCAGCATGGGGGAGGGGCAACTGGGGGATGAGGGCAGCTGGGGGGGTTTGGGGGGATGGCAGCTGGGGGGCAGCTGGGGGATGAGGGCAGCTGGGGGGTGGGGGGGGGCAGCTTGGGATGGGAGACAGCTGGGGGGCAGCTGGGGATGGGAGACAGCTGGGGGGGCAGCTGGGGATGGGAGACAGCTGGGGGGCAGCTGGGGATGGGAGACAGCTGGGGGGGCAGCTGGGGATGGGAGACAGCTGGGGGGCAGCTGGGGATGGGAGACAGCTGGGGGGCAGCTGGGGATGGGAGACAGCTAGGGGGCAGCTGGGGGATGGGAGACAGCTGGGGGGGGGGGGGGGGGCTGGGGGGCAGCTGGGGGATGGGAGACAGCTGGGAGGCAGCTGGGGATGCGAGATACCTAGGGGATTGGGGGCAGCTGGGGGTGGGAGACAGCTGGGGGAGGGCAGGTGGGGTTTTCATATTCAGGGTACTAGTACTCAGTAGACACAGGTCTGACATGGTAAGATCTGAAACATTGTGAGACCTGTATGGTCAGGTATTACCGATATTGTCAGGTTTACACACTACATAATATTTTGTGTGTATATAACGTATAAGGTAGAGCTGGAGGCTAAGTGGCTCACCTATGACATCATTCAGAGACAGATGTACCATAGCAGCATCTCGTGATAGTCTGGTCTCACATACTCAGGTAACATACAGGTGTAAACAGGTGAGTTGATGCCTTAACCCTTTAAGGGACGCACTGTGGTTCAATGCTTTACGCAGTTTGTCGTTATGATGCATTCCTCCAGGCCTGGAGACTCTTGGAGACTCTACTCATCAAGGCTGCATGAATGCATCATAATGAGTGTATAAGACTCGGTAAGGTCGTCAAGATGCATTCATGTTTCATGACCATGAAGCGCATTAAAGCATCAAGCAACTCGTAACCTGGTGCAAACAAGTCGTATCTATCTAAAGATATAGGACCCCAAAACTAGCTGGTGATATATAAACTGTACCAACTTATAAATATGTATAATTGTACGTTGTTACAGATGGTTCCTGGCAGAGGATAAGAAGGAAGCTTTCCACTGCAGAGGAGTGCTCAGAGGGCTCTCTGTCAATCCACCAAGCATAGGTATCACTCTGCAGGCAGAATTCTGGTCCAGACTCAAGTTTAACTGCAATAAAGATTATGCTTAAATGCCAAAGTTCATGCTGTGGTGCAAACATCCAGTTGTGTCATAAAGGTGGCAGGAGAGTTGTTATGGGATCTACTGGGAATTGAACCCGTATCTCTCATGCCATGGATGAGTGTGCTAACCATTACACCACAGACCACTGCCTGACTACTAACCACTTCCTAACGTTACTAGATTGCCTTGACACACCAGAGGGCAGGAGGTACCACCCTGACTCAGTCCTGCAAGTCTACCATCACAATACTGGAAACCTTCACGAAGAAGAACAATATCAAAATGGGTATCCATCAAACTCCACCACAGCTACAAACATACCACCAGACCATACACAGAGAAAAGAAACAGAGTCAAAAGGGAGTCCAGTTTGCCTCCAGAATGACTCCCCTCTTTAGGGGAACCCGGCCTGTCTAAGGGAGCCTAGGCGACTCCCTCGCTGGCCTAAGGGACCGCCTGGGGGAGTCACATACACCCTGCTCACATAAGGGAGTCACATAAGGACCAGGGCTCCCTTAGAGAGGGGAGTCATTCTGGAGGTAACCTGGACTCCCTTTTGACGCTTTTTCTATTTTTCTGTATACACCATACACCACTGTTGAAATACATCTGCATCAACATATCCAAGTTACCCAACACAATGTATATTAATAGGACACTATGATGACACTATTCAGACAACGCGTATATTGGGGATGGCCAGACTCCAATACGATATGGGACAATGTAAGCGTCTCCTTACCCAGGGTCAACAGAATGGTTTTTAGAGTGGGTCTTATAACAACCACTCTGGTCAGCTTTCTACCTAAAGTGGGAATGTAAAGCACAGACATTTTAAGATAATCATATTCCTTCAATTTTCATGAATAACCGGCATCATGGCTCACTCTAACTTCCCTGTTAGATTGCTGCTAAATCGCAAGTACACGTAGAGAAAAGGTCATTATATTTCATGTTATTTCCATGTATGGGATGAAATAATTATGGTTGAATGGTATAACATCCAGTTTCTCGGATGACTGTGGGAAGAAAGCAGTCAGAAAGCAGTCATCACGGGATTACAAGTTCAGTGAAAAGTGTGAAAAGTAAGGAGAAAGAATGTCAGAGAATGAGAATAATAATTTAAGTAGATTTATACATAATAATATCAATAATGTAAGAGTGGAATATAATGTGCCGGAAATGTCCGAAGCAAGCAGTGTACTACGTCATGATCATGTTCAAGTATGGTAGCAAATAAGTAAAAATGTACACTCGTCTTCTTGTGGGGGGAGGGTAGGGTTCGGAGGAAGGATAGGAAGCTGTTAAGTTTTCTCAACAAGGGAGGCAAGCGTTTTGATTACACATATGTAAACAAGACAACCAAGTATGGATGTTATCATAATACTCCAGGGGGGGGGGGGCGGAACTCCAATTAATGTCATGGAATTGGTTATAAACACACAGAGAAAACAGGGGTGTGAAGGAAACCATTGGAGGAGATAAGTTAATCCCGATTTCAAGCGGTCAGCCTATATTTGAATTAGAAATCAACAATATCTATAAAACCAAAATCACTTCTTCTGCGCTTTCCGAATTTGCATTCACTAATGGCGAAATGTTTTTACAACATGTATTTCTTTAATGTGAAGATGTATATAGAATAGGAACATGTTCCCCATAGCCTGTAGTATGTTTGACTTAGAGGGCCATAACAATTGTACAACAATTGAACAAACCACATGCAGCTCTATGGGCACCAAGGCTCTGATAGTTAATAGATTTTTTATTGATAGCCTTGGTCTCTCTTAAAAGCTTTTGAAGCAATCGCTTTAACACTTTGTCAAAACCATTTTGCACACAAACTTGGCACTTGAAGCTTTTCTTTCACATTTCTAGCCGTGTACCCTGCTATACCGAGCAGCATGAAATGGCCAGTAATCTGCAAGAATGCATTACCTGTATAGGCAGCATGGTTTACACGGTGGAGGGGATGAATGGGTGCTGGATAGGGTAGGTGGCAGGACATTGTACACGATTTACAGTCTTAGTGCTATAGACAGGGTATTGTAAGCAGACGTTGTATATCCTGACGGGCCAATTCCCCATTTTACCATTGAATGTTTGGTTCGACATTGTAAGCAAATCACAGAGACCTAAAGCTTGATATCCCAGAGCACAATGTATGGCAACATGAGGCAGGAAATCAAATATTCTCAATTGAAATAGTTTAAAGCAAAGCAATTGTTCTACTCCCATCGACCCTCCTCCGCCATAGTATTAAAGCAGGCGGTTAGTGACGTGCCTTTCATTGTTATCAGATGAATTTCGTTTCGAATTTCGATGTATTAATTTCAGAATTGATGCGATAAGAATATATTGCCGGTAAGACTACCGGGAGTCTAATGGCCTGGCACACAAAGTGTGCATGGGACACCTCTAGCCGTCCTTGTAGCACGGGGACGTACGGCCTTTTTATTCTGATAAGTTGGATTACGGATCCACAGGTGAGATCTCTTATATTTTGACAAAAAAAAAGTAAAAGAGAGTTTGCTGACCAACAAACAAGATTGAGACATATTCCGCAATAAATACTTTTCTAGGGGGTTTCCATGCTAACTAGATTGTGTAAAAGAATTTTCAATTTAATTTTAATTCTCATTTTGGCTCTGGTCACTGGGACATTTTTGTACCCAGATGATACTATGAGGCAGATTTTTGGGGCGTTTCTTTGCCTGAGTCTGTCAAAAGAGTTGCTGTGAAATGCAGCCGTAATCCAAGTTATCTCAATGAGGTGGTGGAGCACAGAAGGGGTTGTCAGGCAGGACCAGGGTGTAGCAACGGGACCAGTTCCCGAATTCTGAACACCACACGCACAGAGAAACGTAAAGGTGTCAACTGTGGCTCCCACGTGGCGCTGGTAAATCGGAGTGTCAAACAGCTAACGACTCTCTTTATATATCAACTTGAGTTGACTCTCTACTACCAGTGTCAACTTGAGTTGACTCTGTACCATCAGTGTCAACCCAAGTTGACCCTTCATATAAGCAGAGTCGTTAGCTGTTTGACACTCCATTTTTACCGGAGCCATGGGGTCGGCATGATGTACTGGTAATGCAGCACCGGCGAGTTACTCGCTGTGGGCACATCATGAGGACAACTGTCTTTTTTTAGCGACATGCTGTCTTTAACGGGTTTAATGGTTAACTTCAATCGGGGAACTGCTCCTGTATATATGAAGCATCACATGAGCACATTAATAGAGCAGCATCCAGCACAGAGCACATCACGGAGAGGGTGGATTACCTGCTCGGCCGGCTGGGGGCACCTTACGGTACAGCTGGGTGTCGGCAGCCCTAGTCTTAGCTGCAAACAAAGGTATAGCACAAGGTGAAAAAAAGGAGCAAACTCAGGCCTTAGGGGTGCGTGTAGGTATAGTAGCAGATGAGAACTAATAGGTATAGCAGCAGGTATTGCCACCACTGAGAACTAATAGGTATAGTAGCAGGTATTGCAATCACTGAGAGCTAAGGCCACTCAAAAAAAGTTGTTTCTCATCACCAAGGTCTGAAAAATATGACGAGGGAGGCTTCTTTTTTTTTTTACTTCGCTGGATAAAATGTATAGGATAACATGTTTTTCGTGGCTGAATTTCATGTTTTGGTAGTTGGGAATTCATTGACCTTTAAAAGTGGGAAAATGTAAGTTATTTCTATCCCACTGCATTACTGGCAATATTAGCTTTAATTTGATACCAAATATGCCAATATTTGACCACTTTTTAACATACTTTTCATTAAAAACCTAAAAAAAAGGTTTTCCCCAAATTACGATTTTTATGATGCGCGCGGTGATGAGAAACAACTTTTTCTTTTGAGTGGCCTAAGGATGAACACAGGTATAGGGGGTCAAAGTCAACCCAGGTCCCAGTGCAATGGAAAAACTGCGGTCTTCATTTTGGCGGAGCTTTTACCCCCTGCGCTTATACATAACAGGTGCTTATTCAATAGGTTTTTCCAGTGCTTGAAACAAATCCCAAGACCCTGTACCCCTGTGCTTATACCAAACGGAGCACTTTTGATACCGGCGCTGTGTCGTGATACACTCCTAACAGAGCTCAGCATTCTCCCTCTGTGATGGAAGCACTAGGCTGACAAAAACTGAACATAAAGGCCATCAACAATTTTTTTTAAAGATCTAAAATTAGAAATAGAATAAAATGAAAAAGGCCATGAACAGGAAGCCTAGAGGCATGATGCCGCCCTTAATCCTTTACAGGCCGCATCGTGATTAAATGCAGTATGCTATTTGTCGTCATGATGCATTCATGCATCATACCGACCAGTCGTGAGATTAGCAACCCCATGGTGTCAATATGATGGTTGAATGTTGTCTAAATGCATGATGTCCTTGGTCATCATGATGCATGAATGCGGCCCTGGTGGGTTACCTCACAGGGTGCATCACGCCAACCCTCCGGGGTTGAGACACTCCCGTAGGGATGCACCGATGTAGTACTAGCGAGTTACTCGCCGGGACTGCATTGGTGCATCATGACGACATATGTTATCTTCTAGCGACATGCCGTCCTGTAATGGTCAGATGTTGAAGATGCAGGTGTACACAGGTAGACAGGTGTTGAGCTGATCACGTCCCACCTGCACACACACACGCACACTTAGGCCGAGCAAAACAAATTATTTATTTTAGGTAACCCGACCGTACCTACCTAAAGCATGGCCGACCCTAATTTTTTGGTAAGCTAGAGGACTCTTTTGACAACCCCCCCCCCCCCCCAAAAAAAAAAAAAGAAGAAAAGAAGTACAACTTGCAGTGATATTTCTATATAGATTACACCAGATTGATTGATTTGAAGAAAGCATTCAGCTCTCTCAATTGTTATATTTTTCGATTCAAAAGCATAATATTATCTAGAAATGTAGATTTGTAAATTTTACCCTTATTCTAGGATTTTGAAAGAAAAAGTTAAAAGCTTTTTGGCACGGTAACTGAAACACAAAATCTATTTTGCTAGGCCTTAGGCTGAGCACCATACATATTACATCCTCCCCCAAGATACACCAACCTGGGAGGTACACTGGTCTCCTGTGGTACTATTTTAACACTGGTAACTGTTGAGCTGCTGGTGCGCTGGTCTCCTGTGGGACAACAGTAACAATGGTAACTGCTGATCTGCTGATTATTACACTAGGTTCAGTGCTATTACAAGACCGCTGGTATTACACTGTATTGTATGATGGCTCGCCGAGGTGCATTTGGCTTTATAATGGTATTTATGAGCCAGATTTTGTGTGTCCAATTCTGAAGTTACCTGTGTCTTTTAATGTAAGATGGCGCAGAAAACCCAGCGTAGCAGTGGCAGGGTATTGCATCAATAACTGAATCCCTGCTGAATTATCTCATAGTTAACCCTTTACGAACAGCATGATGCCTCCAGGCTGCAGGTTCATTAGGCATCATGACGCATCGCTCGTGTGTAACTCGCCTGTACTGCATTAATGATGCATTACACCGAGCCTCCGAGAGTGTATCAACTCTGTAGGTTCGGCACGATGCATGAATGCAGCACAGTCGAGTTACTCACCAGTGCTGCATTGATACATCATGTCAGCATTAAAGCACTGAGCCTCCACTAAAAGGTTAAGCTATACTTCCTGATCTGCTACCTAACATCATTTATTTATATCAATGTATAGATACATAGATCTACACAATCAAGTTTACGTAAATAAAACTTCCGTACGCTTAATCTCAAATTATTTCTTATTTATATCATAATCTTAGACAAAATAATTTCCTTAAATATATATACATATTCGGCCCAAAATTGATACTTTTAGAGTTCCATGTAAATAAAAAGGTACACCGGTCTATTATACTGATATATATCACCCAGCTCTCTGACTTCCGTCAATATGTATAAAATATTAAGTCACCGTGACTGGCGTTGTTTTATCGATCAAACCAAACAGTGCAAGAAGTATAAACAAAGCTTGAATGACGATGGAATATTAAATGTGAGCTTTCAGTCGTTATAAACAAACCTTAACTCAATTTCCTATTTAAGACCAAAGTGTTTCTCTTTACATACTGAATTGTACTCAAGCTCATCAAGCAGGTTGAAATCAAAACAGGGTGAAGTTGACATTCAGGAATAGCTTGCATATAATAAGCAAAAAGCAAAGCCACCACACTGTACCAAATGTATTGTTTAATTTTCGTTAAAAGCGTTACATTTCTACCACAGATTCTAATCTCCCAGGGCAGGTATTTTGGTTGTTGTGGGAAATTATTTTACCCACAGCCTGTTACAAAAAGAAATATCACTTTCCCACCCCCTAGCTTACAAAAAAGCACACAATTTCTCGCCATCCTTTTCACTTTCTCACCCTATAGCTTACAAGAAACCCATGATTTCTGACCATCCTATTCACTTTCCCATGATTTCTGGCCATCCTAGTCAATTTCCCACTTATGCAGCCCCGGAGAGTAACTCGCTGGTGCTGTATTGGTGCATCATGCCGACCCTTCAGGAATGCGTCAACACCATAGGGTCAGGTTGATGTATGAATGTAGCACCTATTATACACTTATTATACCACAGTTGTCCGGCAGAACAAAAAAAATGCCTGTCTGTATAATATGTATAAAAGGTGAAAAAAACACAAAAATCAATCAAACCACGGCCAGAGCCCTGTACTATCTAAGGATATTGGCTTAGTCACAGCTGAGCACACTCGTCTACGGCGTTATCAAATTGACTGTCGCCAATATCCTGCGTACAGGGGTCTGGTTGTGATTTAACGACTATGTATATCACCGTCAGTATCTTACAAGACTTAGATATATATGTATGTTAATGAGATGTAGCATGATTACCTGTATATCCAACTATTATAAGACATGACAGACAGGTGAGGTAAGGGACCAGGTAAGCTACATGACCCCCCCCCACCCACACGCCTCCCGGCAGTTAATGCCATTATACAAGTACCGTAATGTGCTAAATGTATCATTACATAATGGCTCTGGTTTAGCTTAACGTGCTAGTTTAGGGAGCGGTCATTTCCTAACAACACCGGTAGGTGAGTTTGGGGAGGGCCAAAATAATTACTTTCGTGATATCGAGAACCAGCGTGCCTGTTACCCTCTGGCTAGCCACTGCAAAGCACCAGCTTCAGCAGCTGAAGCTGGTGCATTGCAGGACTGTATCCGAAGGTACATGCACGCTGGTTCTCGTAATCACGAAAGTAATTATTTTGGCCCTCCCCAAACTCGGTTACTGGTGTTCGCTGGGTATATATGGAGGGAGAGATTTATGAATTTGATTTATATTATAAGCTAATGTATCATAAAGAGTATCTTTGTCGACAACCGGAACTTCAATCTCAAACGTCCAAATCCGATATTGGTTCAAGAAATCTAAAATAAAAGAAGTGCTTTATGGCACAAAGCTTGCTGCCCCTCAGCCGGGCCGGTACTCTTGGTTTCATATAGGGTGGATGTGGTGGTCGACTCGTCAAGGGGGGGGGGGTGTAGGGTGGGTTATCAATATACAATATATCTGTATACAGCACTTGGAGTTTAGCCGCGAATTACAACACCGACTGACAGCCTGTCGTAATCACAAACAGATGAAGCGGACAATCTTAACTATCGGATATAAGGCCAATAAAAGGTATGTTTCATGTAACATGGAAAGAAAATGTAGGGTCGGTAGGTCAGATGTATTTAAACTTATTTTTTTAAACATGAAAGTACTAGCCAGCCTCTCAGAAGACCCTAATATTGACCAAAAAAGGGTAAAGATTTCTTCAAAATTGCATAAAAAACGTACGGTCGGCCCTGTTTTGATAGGGTCGGTCAGGTGACCTGAAACAAACATCTTCTTATTTTTGGCCTAAGGCCTGAAACTCAGCTTTTTTTCTTTTCCCAAAGAAAAAATAAATATTACTGTATTTTGCTTCAGAAAACATAATATAGTTAAAATTATAATTCTCATTATTAGTTCTATAGAAACTACAGAAATTATAAGAGAAGAAGCGTGGATCTCTATATTTTGCTGGGTAGGGTCGGGTTCCTTGAATCCCACCTTTTCTTCACCGTCTAGCCAGGACTGAACATGAAGCTATATTTCTCTGTTTTTGTCCCTGTGGCAAGCATGGCCTAACTCTGTAGCTACACATGGCTGTGATTACGATCTGGACATGCTTCATCTAAGGCTGAGACACATAATATATATCGCCATTACCCACCAAGGGCGTGCCTACCAACAATACATACACACACTAAGGGCTGACTAGACGTGGACAGGTGATGGATTATATATGTAGTACAGCCCACACCGTGCCAAGTATGCACATAGGACACAACACCTCACAGATTCATGAGCACTAAAGAATATCTGAGGAAGCAGATCGATGCCCAGCCACGATCAGCAGAGGGTGGAGGGGGAGGGGTCGGTGTATGGAGGCAGCCTGGGGGTCTCATCGTGCTCTCATGGTGTAGGCGACTGTTGGGGGGTCTAGTTATGTTGTATACTCTGTAAATAGGAAGGTAGTTGCAGTGCACCCTGTATATGAGCCTGTTGGTCATCTAGTGATGTTGTGTATCCTGTAAATATGACTGTTGGTCGTCTATTCATGTAGTGCACCCTGTAAATGGGACTGTTGGTAGTCTATTCATGTTTTGTACCCTGCATATGCGCCTGTTGGTCGTCTAGTCATGTTGTGCACCCTGTAAATGGGACTGTTGGGCCTCCATTCATGTTGTGTACCCTGTAAATAGGACTGTTGGTAGTCTATTCATGCTGTGTACCCTGTAAATGGGACTGTTCATATTCTAGTTCTACTGTGTACCCTGTAAATGGGACTGTTGGGCCTCCATTCATGTTGTGTACCCTGTAAATAGGACTGTTGGGCCTCCATTCATGTTGTGTACCCTGTAAATATGACTGTTGGGCCTCCATTCATGTTGTGTACCCTGTAAATGGGACTGTTGGGCCTCCATTCATGCTGTGTACCCTGTAAATAGGACTGTTGGGCCTCTATTCATGCTGTGTACCCTGTAAATGGGACTGTTGATATTCAAGTTCTACTGTGTATCCTGTAAATGGGACTGTTGGTAGTCTAGTCATGTTGCATACTCTGTGAATGGGATTGTTGATATTCTAGTCATGTTGTGTGCTCTGTAACTAGGACTGTTGGGCCTCTATTCATGCTGTGTACCCTGTAAATAGGACTGTTGGGCCTCCATACATGTTGTGTACCCTGTAAATGGGACTGTTGATATTCTAGTTCTGCTGTGTATCCTCTAAATAGGACTGTTGGTAGTCTATTCATGTTGTGTACCCTGTAAATGGGACGGTAGGTAGTCTTGCTCTGCTGTGTACCCTGAACATAACACTGTTGGTAGTCTAGTTATACTATGTATGTACCCTGTATATGAGCCTGTTGGTAGTCTAGTCATGACTGTTTTGCACCGCTGGGTGTGAGACAGTTGGAAGTTTAGCCCTGTGTACCCTAAGTTTAATACTACATTGTTGATAATCTACACTGTAAATAGTTGGTTGCCTTATATTGTAGGCATCCAGTAACATTTAATTTAGGTGTACAGGTTATTGTAGGGCACAGTAGAATCTGTAAAGCTACAGCAGGTGCTATAAAGTTACAGTAGATCTCCCTGTGTACCTACACTTATTTTTTACAGTGTATAGGTACATCGCTTTCATATGCACATGCCTACTAACTAACCTAGCAGCTTGGTAGTACTAATAAACATCTGACATATCCTATGATCCGACTCCCCACCAGTAAACACTTAGCCTAAGGTGGGGTATATATGTATAGATCTATGAATGGTGCCACCTATTGATTTGTGACAGTTCTAGCGTCAGTGGGATCTCCCCACACCCCTGTACCTGTGAAGGGGTTCTCAGTGCTAAACCAGGCCATGTCTGGGCGGATTAACTCACTGAGGACACACTCATGTTAACCTGTCGGCATGATGCACCAAGGCATCGCCCGTGAGTAAATCATGAGTGCATCATGCTGACCCTTTACAAGCCCTGATATTACTGATACAGTGGGGAGTTGCTCGGTGGTGCTGTATTCATGTATCATGCCGATACAATATCACAACATGCTGCCCTTAGAGGGTTGAGGATATCGATCTACCCGTGAACTACACAGATCAGATGTGGGATTCTAATACCTGACTAAGACTCGGCGGATCTGGGTGCAAGAATCTGGGGTTGCAGCACCGGTGTGCTATTTACCCTTTAAGGGCCGCATAGTGCCTTTATGTTCTGAACTGGTGTGTGTACTGTGTTCTGCCCTCCATGTCCTTCTGCCGAGTGCTTGGCAGAGTGACAGTAGTAAGTAGGTACTTGGTTCTCACTCAGGCTGTGGTCTGGCAGGCTGGCAGTCCCAACCACGGGCCACCACTGAGCTAAACCTCGGGGGGGAGGTCAGGTGTTTCTGTTCACAGAAACAGGGTAGTCAACTCTATGTTCCCCCTCTGCTTTGAGCATAGCATTCTGGTGAAAATGCATGCATTTAAATGCATTAAAATGCCATAATCTAATGGATTTGCATGATAAATAATATTACAGGGATGCAGAACACACAATTTTGCATTAAACTGGAGATATACCCACATTTAGCAAAGTCCCCCCTCTGCTTTGTGTCAACATTGCTGCGGTCCTCAAAGCACATGGCTTGCATACCTACAACACTGTGGGGAGCAAGGAAGGGACAGGGGTCTGTACACAGGTAGCACAGGTAGCCAAGTGTAGCAGTCACAGTGGCCCACACTGTCCTACCTGACGGTAGGACTAAGACTCTGCTTGGAGACAAAGGTCAGTTGGTGCGCATGGTCCCGACGGTACCTTCATCTGCTTCTAAATAACGTGATCTGCATCAATTTATGTGTTGCATCTGCATCTAGAGAACTGTACTCTACATTCCACAGAGGGACACATGCTACATCTGGAAGTATTTCATTGGGCAATTGGTAATTTATTATGAGCACCATTATTCTCAGTCCATGTCATGATACTTTTCTAATTATCATAAATATGCTGATTAGATGGAGATATCTTAGACACTATGAGACTTAGAACTTATTGGGATCTTGGATACGACAATACCCATCCATATATAATCCGGTTGCAAGATTGATGCGGATCATGTTACTTTGATGGAGATCACGGTTGGATGGTCTGCCGTCATCTGCAATACTGCAGATCACGTTAGATACTGCAGATCATGGTTGTACACGTATGGGGTGTACGCTATAACAAGACACAATCTGATCAGATGGCTTCAGTAACAAGTAACAATCTGATCATTAAGCGTTCATTGTTTGAGCGGACTACCTAGTTTAGCATTGTCTGACTCTATAATTAACCAGCTACACTGGCACTACAAAGCCTGCATGTATTGAGCAGTATAACGGCATAACGCCGATACTAATCGGCCAGACCACGAGCAGCTCATTGCCAAGCTTCCCCTCTGCTGAAAGCACCAATACCACCAATATCCGCCCAGCCCGGGGCGTGGGGCTGAGGGGGCGGGGCCGGACGGTACACTGGGCCCCGGTGCTAATGTAATAGCACTGGTTACTGCTACATACTCTTGGGATTTTGCTGGGTTTGGGCAATCCCTGCTAGTAGCTTGGAACCAGATGATTGATTCATTTTGAAGCCCCTATTGGAGGGACAGTCTACCGCCTGAGGTACTCCCCACCCCCAAAATGGAACCGGTGGACAGGAACCAGAATGTATGATGGTAGTTTTACCATCATACTTTCTGGTTCCATTTCTGATTCCTGTTCGCTGGTTCCAAGCTAACCACAGGGACTGCCCAGACCCAGCAAAAATCCAAGTTCAAGGTCATGTGGCTGTTACCAGAGCCTTCCTTTGGAAGGTTTTGGGAACGAGAGTAACTGCAACAGTGCGGCTCAGTTACAATACCAGGGGAGGAGGCAGCTAATTGTCTGTCCCTCCTACAGCCAGTTACAGTATACTGCCCAACGGAGCCTAGTTTGTATAAAAAGTCCCATTCATGAGCATGCTGTGCTATTGTTCCTTTGTTATCGATTGCTCTGTTTTATAAGCATCACAACTGCCACAGGCATCAATGGGGACTGTATGAGGCCACTCCAATAATGCATTTTCCCCACTTTTAAAGATCAATCAATTTAGATTTAGAATTAACTACTGAAATCTGAATTTCGGTCATGAAAAACATACCATATTAGCCCATGAGTGTAAAAAAGAAAAGCAAAAAAGAAAAGTTTCCCTCGTTATACTTGTCAGACTTTGGTGATGAGAAACCACTTTTTTGGGGGTGGCTGAATCTGGACACTTCTTTATGTCACTTCTGATGTCAAATACATTGTATCACAATAACAATGTGTTCGGAATATAATATCATGATCTTTAAAAAAGCTACGAGTTCAGCTTAATGACACGAGTCTGGCGTCAAATAATGCCATGGACATTATTTCTTTACTTGTTTTTAGTTGTTTTATATCCATGAAGTATGCTCATCTGCCATGAATGATTACCTGTCCCATTTAGATAACGTGCTCAGGACCCATTCCCACCCCAATGGTGTTTTCACACTGACGCCTGTAAGTACCACTCTACAGATAAGACATGTAGATTTAGAAACTACAAAGACTCATATACTATACAGGCATACTGTGAAATTGTCTCCTATGCAAAGACTTGCAGTGAAAAAAGTATTACACTGCAGTATTCTAAAATCGCCATAAACTGTCATGCTTTTTTTTAGGAATAGGGATAAAAGAAATATATAGATATAAAGATATAGACTAGAAATAGCTAAAATAACCCAAGAACTAATCAGAATAAGTTTATGTTGATCAATAGATTAAAAGTTAATGATCAAAACAACTAACACTTTGCCCTACAGAGAGGCGGGGAGCTGGTGTTACAGTGGTATTACATAGACCTGTACTCTGACCCAGGGGAGGGCACTGGCTCTATAACGATACCCGCTGACTGCCAAATCACCGCCCCGCCCAAAAACAGGAGCTGCAAAACCGCGGCCCTCATGAATGCAAAGGACCGCCCCCTGATTCCTTACAGATGAGCCACCCCCCCTGTTATTTCTGGGACCTGAAATACTACCTTTACCCCCTGATGCAAATATCACAGTAGGCATGGGTAATAAGTGTTCATTCTTACACATCATTAATTCTACATCTTGCTGAGACCCAATCACTACCCTTTTTTTGAGCATGCTAAGAGACACCGCCTCCTCATTTTGAAATCTACCGCTGCCGCTTCTGTACACTGTTTGGCAGTGGATAGCAATTTCTGACCTAGGTGCCCCCCCCCCCCCGCCGGGACTATAACAGCCCGTGGAGCATCATGGAGGTAATCTATGGGACCTGAATCAGATTAACCCTTTAAGGAATGCATGTCACTGAAAGAGGACATGTGTCGTCACGATGCACCAATGCAGCCCCGGCGAGTAACTCGCCGTGCTGCGTTGCTGCATCATGTCGATCCTACAGGAGTGACCCAACCCCATAGGGTCGGCATGATACTTGAATGCAGCAGCAGCGAGTAACTCGCCAGGGCACCATTCATGGATCATGACAACTAAGGGCATGATGCATTAATGCATTATGGAGTCCTCAAAGGGTTAACCCCCCTGTCCCCGCACTCTGTACACAAGGTACACAACCTGCGTTACCAAACACGCGGAAATAGGGCTCCCTTGTTATCTCTGTGATTCATCTATTCAATGAAAGCTGGTGAATTTATTAATCAAATTGTATCTGTTTTAGCGAGAGAGAGGGAAGAGTCATATATTCACTACAACCATGTATTTTTGGTCTATAGTTAATCATTAAACGAAGTGAAAGATTTCAGTGTTTTGTGCAAAAATGATGTGTATTGATTTTCCACATGTCAACGCTTGTCATAGGTCTTCTGTGCAGAGGTATATCTGAGAACCCAGAGGTATTACTGATAAGCGGTAACGCAGGTGGATGTGGCCTTTGTCCTCAGAGTGCAGAGATCGGAATTATTAAACCCTGTAAGGCTGCCTAGTGCATTAATATGTTATGCTCTTGGTCATCATGATGCATGAATGCAGCCCTTGCGAGTAACTCGCCAATGCTAAATTCAAACACCATGCCGACCCTAGGTATGATGCATGAATGCAGCGTTGGTGAGTAGACTTACCAGGGCTGCATTCAATCATCATGCCGACAATGGGCACATTAAAATACTGTGCCGCCCTTACAGGGTTAACGTATTAGGACGTACAGCGCGATAAGAGGCCGGGTACGGCTCCAACTATCACAGATCCAGTTCTGTAATCCCGTCAATGTGGGAATGTGTGGTCCGCTAGAACCGCTACTTTGTAGTTCAGTACAATGACATGGTGGTTTGTTTCAGTGACGCGGGGTCAACCAGGGAATATATAGACAAAGGCCCATGGCAAGAGGGCTTTTTGTACCCCCCCCCAAGGTGGGACTGGGGTCATATTCCATGAAGACGAAGGCTGAATGGGATGTGGCCCCAGTCTCACCGAGGGAGGAAGAACCCAAAATGACCCTTGCCATGGGCCTTTGCCTTTATTTCATGTTTTCTCTATTAGAGATATGTTAACTTGCATTTAAATGGCCATAGAAAACTAAACAAATGATGCCATCACAGGCCATGTGATATGGGAACACCGTATTCCATGGGGGTACGGGATATGGGATTTCAAGCAACTAAGCATAGTGAATGTCGAATATACCATGAAATAAGGGTTGTTTTTCTCTTTAGATACGATCGGGTTTTCTTACCGTGAGACACTGTGCTGAGGAGCACTTTTGGGTATTCATCTTATTGGTATTTTTATGTATTACAACATCACATAATAGTAATAAGAGCATGTTTCGCGAGCTACCTTTGGTCCCTCTGCTTTTGCTAACTCTGGGTATTTTGTGGAAATTCCTTCATAATCACTTTTTCAGGATTTCCAAAGAGCATAAGGCCCATAGTGTCATATTGAAGACCTAGAAATCGAGAATTGAACAAATAAATACACTTGTATGAACTCTGTAAATACATAATGTACAAAATCAAATCTAGTGTCTAGGGTTAATACTATAAGCACGTTGATGCTAACAGTACAGGTCTATTATGCATCGACATCTATACGAACAACTGTACGCTGCTAAATAATTAAACAACAATCATGCGCGTCAACATATTGATCAAACCGCCCCTATTGTCAATCTGCTCACGAGCAGTATGTGAGCAGGAGGTGGTTAAAGCACTCCCCTCCCAGCCCTATACACTAGGGTAGACTGACCTAAAGGTAACCACATACCTTGAGATGACCACCTCAATTTCGTAGTCAGTCATGCATGATAAACGCTGTTTTTGTGTATCACAGTTCACTCTAAAAGATACTCTTTCCAGCAAAGGACAAATCAAGACAATACCATACATTAATAACCACATAATTAATGTGGAAATGTCATGGTACGTGGTTACCTTTAGGTCAGTCTACCCTAACCCTTTATGGCTTTGTCTCACCAGATCAATACAAGTTGAAAGTCTAAAACCAGGTGACATATAAGAGGTATAAACAAATCTTCATTATTGACATGAGTTTTACTCCCCTTCATGCTTTAGCAAATAAGTCCACAAAGCGGGAATATCCTCTGGGTTAGTCGCGCTATTTGAAGCAAAATGCCAAGTTGCAGCTCGGCCGCTACGCATGCGTTGCTGCATACAAACATACATTGGTTATTATACCATGTGGCTTTATACATGCGCAGCCAGAGCAACAATAGCAATCGGCGTGTCTTACTTGGCTTCCTCTCTAGGGTGGGCTTGTAATCGTCTGTGAGGAGAGTCAGTGGTGGAAGGAGAAGGTAGGGAGAAAAATAACCATGGTGATGAAAAGGTGACAAAATCAAACAGGGAGGAAACGTGGTATACAATGCGCACTGCGTGGTGAGGTGAAGTGACGGTTGTCTCACTAAAAGCATGGACTGTTACATAGAGTCGCACAGGGAGGCTGAAGTGGCATGGTCCGATCTTTTCCATATTTTAAATTCTATTTAAATGTGTTCCTAATGTTGATGGGCAATAAGAGTTTTACTCTTAAGTTTTACTATTACGGTAAGAGGGTCCCATGAGCACAGGTATAGTTTTTTTACAGTGTATTTCCAATAGATGGACTTATAACAGGCACTCAAAAAGTCTTAAATTGAGCATAAAACTGATAATTAGCTGAATTATAATTCTAGGGAATAATCTCTTTAAAAAAGTAGGTGGGACATGAAGTATGGCTATATTGAACACTGGTTTATTTTTAACCAAATTTATTTTTGACCCCTAATCATAGGACCATGTCACTGGGGGAAAATCAAACTACATATTACTCCGGAAGAGAAAAGCTGACAGATGGTCTTAAACCTAAATGTGTCGCATCATACTAATACACAATATACGTATCACTTGTAAAACTATTTGTTATTATCTAGGAGAGGGTGTGGAGAGTGGGATTGGCCTTTGGGTGAAGCCTGTGTCTAAGCCTCTATGTAGCAGTGCGTTAGCGAGACACCCGGAAACAGTGCTGAAACGTCCTCAAACCTTGTCCTATTATACACGTATTTAGACATGGGAAATATCCCCAAAGCCAAAGTACCAAACAAAACATGCAGTAAAAGATGAAACTAAAATAAACATCAGATAGGGGAGCGGTCATTTCTTAACAAAGGGGGCGGCCGTACATTTGGTGACGCGAAATCTAGACATATCACACAACTGTAGTAGTATAGTGCTTCATTGCAAAAATCAATAAAATGTGGTCAAAATTATTTTTTCCTGTCAATCATTATGGTGGCCCCAATTTTAACCGCCTACCCCAAAGACTACCCCCAGGGGCATCAGTCTGGTAAGGATGCCCAGCCAGCAGTGTTTGAACTTTTAAGGGTGACATAATGCCTTCATGCATCGCACCCTTGTCGAACTGGATGATGCTTCAATGCAGCACTGGCGAGCTACTCGCTACTGGGGGCGGGGCAAAAAAATTTAACCTGTTTTGAGCCAAAAAGCCCGCGCGTTACTATGCTTCAAAGGGCCCGCGCGCGAGCCAATTTTCGACCCTAAGGGGGGGGGGGTAAAAAATTTTGACCCCTTGACCGGGGGGGGTAAAAAATTTCGCGCGCTCCGCGCGGAAACCCACCACCCCCCCCCCTGTTGTTAAAAAATGATCACTCCCTAACTCGCAAGTGCTGCTTTCAAGCATCATGCCGACCCGACGGGGCTGAGACCCTCCTGTAGGGTCGGCATGTTGCACCAATTCAGCACCGGTGAGTTACTCACCAGGGTTGCATAGGTGCATCATGATGACAAATTTTCCACTTTTAGCGACATGCATCCTAAAAGGGTTGATCAATGCTGGCTGGGGCTTAGAGTATCATTATCAGTGGTGCATGTATTATCAGGATAACCAAACAGGATACCATTTTACAATCCCAGCAGGCCCACCACTGTTATCACTGTACATGTGTATGTAGCCCCTACTTGGTGTACATGGTACATGACACTCGAGCCACAGGTCAAAATGACCAGGGGTTTACCAAGCAAAATCATCCATATATATGACCCGAGGTATTCTCAGGGCAAGCGCTTACTTCCGATTGATAACAAAACTGTGGTGGCCTATGTTGCAACTGAAGAACATGGGCCAAAAGGCACTGATACAACTTATTTAGAATACCTCCAACCTCCAATAAGTTACTCAGGACCTAGAACAATGCCTGATGCAGCCAATAAATCAGGGAAATAGAGAATCAAATGAAATGAAAAATGTTAAAAGAGTTGAAGTGGTTGTTCGCAACATCGCATACAGCTGTACGGCCCAGCCGACAAACACTGTTACAACACTGAAAAAGTAAACCTTCCAAATTCGTATAAGTGACTGTCATAAAATAAACCAGTTAAAAGTTGTCTAACCTATCAGGTTTCCATCTCACAAATGGAATCTGGGGCTGGCAAATGACGGGTTTTGGGCTGGCACATGCCAAGTGGGTCCTCTATCTGACAACTCCAGCTGGATGACCCACTTCCTTGTCACTTTGACGAGTCTAGAGACGGGTTTGTGGGATGGTGACCTGATAGATTAGACAACCTTTTACTCGTATATTTTATGATAGTCACTAAAAAGAGTCTGGAGACTTTTTCATTGAAGTTGGGTTTGCTTAACTAACTTATACAAGCTTTAAGATACCAATAGTGTCACTCACCGTGTGACCAGGGCTCTACGGCGTTCTTGCCGTACTGGATGGAGCGAAAGGCCTCGAACCCAGCCACCACGTAGTTCTCGCCGTCCTGCAGTGCCTCTATGTCCCGTACCTTGCTGCCCCCTACCGGCGAGTAGATCGTGCGTACTCCATACGGAAGGTGCACCGACGACGGCAGCTTCCCCGTCAGGTCATTCAGAAGGTCATTGAAGGTCATATACCGGTGTGGGGTGATGAACATCCGCTTGCCCTTGAAGTAGCGGTCGCCATTACAGTAGAAGCGGACCCGCCGGGGCTTGCGGAGGTCGCGGTAGCGGTTGTCTGTGACGTCACGGTGCGTCTGGGATACGTCACCACCTGCACCGTTCATCTGGTGACCATGGTTACCAAAATGGCGCCGCGTCACCGCTGAAGGTCCTGCCATAGTTCACCTCTACGATGACCTCTAAGGTAGTCTATATGCTGCTGGTGCCGCCTGTGTTAGGGACTGGGTAGGTTACCTGGATGCTACATGGTCGTCTACCTCAGTAGACACCACACCTGGGGACGCACAGACACATCCTGACTACTTCCTGCCGGTATCCCACAATCCACGGCGGTACAGCTTCCTGCCGGTATCCCACAATGCACGGCGGTACAGCCTCCTGCCGGTATCCCACAATGCACGGCGTTACAGTCTCCCGGGTAGCACAGCCCCTACAGCGTCTTCCGCTGTGGCCGATCCTCAAGTAGCGTCTTCAAACCTGAAATGGTGGAGAAGAAGATCTATAAAGCACATTTTGGGACATTTGCTGCAATTTCAGAAACCCATGAACACCCCATGACAAAACTAGGGGGCAATATTCAAGGGTTTTACAGACAAGTTTTGTCATCTCTAAATGCCATGGTACAGAGAAGTACAAGACATAATCAAAGAACACACAGGCTCGTGGGTTATCAGGATTCCTCAAAACAACTAGGAATTTCACTAAATTGTTGGATATTCTTGTTAAAAAGCATCAGACAATTGATAAGGCCACTGTAAATAAAATAACAAAATAATGCTAAACTTTACAACAACAAAATTGAGAATTGAAAAAAATTGTCTGAAACACACCAGACAATATTTTGATCTGGTGAAAATTTTCTGTTAGAAAGAAATGCATTTGTTAGTAACCTGAACGCAAAAGGGTCATATTGGCTCTTAACAGAATCCTGAGAGCGATGTATCTACCCTAAGAACGTCATGAAGGGCAAGTGGGCATGTAGCATATACCCCATCCAACAGAAATTGATTGTATGGACCAATTGTTTGCAAAAAAATGTATTCCTGTTTGCCCTAGCACAGTTTGCTTAATAATGGTCCGATTTACACACAACAAAAACCAAAATGTAGCTAAGGGTCTCGGCAATCCAGCCGGACATTCGGTCCGGCCATAGCGGACATTCTGCCGGACCTGTGGCATTTCTGCCGGACATTTCCCATGTCCGACAGGATTTCATGAAGACTGAAATCGTACTCTTACACAGCGGCAGTACTTTGTAGGACTATCCTTTGGACATGCTATACATTGGTGGCCTAACATGTTGGGTTGATAGAGGCCAATGCTTTCCAATCACTGATAACTGACTGATCATGGCCCTTCAATGATGGGTGGCTGCAGAACTTGCACAGCTAGCCATCAGCCCTCATAGTGCAAGGGGCACATGCTGCATCAGGGCTCATGGTCTTATATGTCCTCATGATGCATCAGCACAGCTTTGTTAAGTAACTCCCTTGCTGGCCCTGCATTGGTGCATCACATTTCTGACCCATGCATGTTGACTTCACCCTTACACTTACTATTTGTTGTTTGTTCTGTCATGTCCTTTTGTCCTTGATATATGTACACCATCCACTGTCCCACCAAAAAAACACACGGGACCTTCATATTCCAAACGGTCCCCCCTTAAGGGAGGCCTATGCATACAGTGTTGCTTAATGGCACAAGTTCCAAATTCTACAATATCGATAACCCTACTTCTTCATCTCGTCACGTCCCTTACATCACTCCATCTGGAGTCCTCCCAAGTTACTTACATAATTATTTTAGTTCTTGGCAAAGCCTATAAGCAGCGTTGTGCGCCTGACTAACTCTAGGTTGCATTTAAAATTGTATCATCGATGACAGCAAAAGCACATGGTGCACAAAAGAGGGGATTGCCCATTAACAGTATACCTCTGCCTGGATACCAATCTACAGCTGTACCAGCAATAATTAAACCCTGGTATTGCATGTGAATCCTGCAGCATTCTATGTTTTACTATGTGCACACACGGTGTACTATGGACTGGAATGGTTTTATTGCTGTGTACACAGCGGCAATAGGCATTCTGTGAAACGCAGTAACACCATATTACCTTTTACATTCTAAAGCCATTGTGAAATACTTTGGGCATTAACCCTTTAAGGGCTGCATAATGCTTTAATGCATTGTGCCCTTTAGCACCATGTATGCAGACCCAGCAAGTAACTCGCATGGCTGCATCCAAGCATAATGACAACCATCTGGATACACGATAGATATTTGAGAGGAATATACCTCATATAATACTCAAGTATAGGTGTGTAATATGTGGTCGGAAAGAGAAAAATGTGAGCAAATGAGGCAATTTGGTCTAATTTTGACTTAGATAAATCAGGAACATGATTTTCTCTTTGAAAAAAAGGTAAAATGTATTCCCGGTCCACAGCTTAGAAAGTTAGTGTCTAACCCTGTGCTATATTAGAGATTCAGGGAGTAGTCACTATGTGATAACTGACAACTGCTGTAATACAGACCACATATTATACAATGTACCCTGTAACGTAATATGCTAATTAGTGCTGATGTAGGCCAGTCAACTAATAATTTGAGATTTGAGAGGTCAGATAATTATCAAGTATTTCCTTCATTATTTCTTAAATAAAGAAAAAACATTCACAAATAAGACATGACTGGGGGATTACTCTGTGAAAAGTCCTAGGTGAATATTCAGTGAGAGAAAAACGCATTATTATATATCAACACTACACATGCCTCGGGCATTCATATTACCCATACCAAAGTATAACAGTAGCTTCTGGAGGTTCACCTGATACTAATCAGTCTGAGTGTATACAGAGCCTACCTGGTCCATTATGTGGCACGTCCTGGGGGGAGCGTGTGTCCACCTACAGCACTAATACACCGTTATCTACACTTATATCTAGCTGTATAAAACCTAACTGAGGTCATCCTCCAAAGCCTGGATGATTACTCCTCATGGTGCTGCCTTGTCTCTGCTGGCACTGCCTATTACCTCAGTCAGTGTCCTGTACGTAGACCCCCAAGCTCAGTCTTATAGTCCTGCCTTGTAGGTAGCACAGACTACGTCACTCTGGGCCTTACACTGACGACCTGTGCGCTGATATCTCTGGTACTTTACTCAACGCAATGTTGTATGTATGCAAGCCATGCATATGAAATAACATGGCCGCCCATGCCTGATACGGAGAAACCAGAATTATCGCTATATATAGGGCAGGTAGGGGGTTAAACTGCTGAGCTGTGCATCATGTTTTAATAAGGGACTAGTCATTAGTTCACTGTCAAAGAAATAACACAGATTCACTGGCACCACTGGGTGTCGGACCTTCACCATAAAAAAAACGGTCAGTGTTGTTTCAAGTTCACCGTAGTTTGAATGGTGAAAGTCCGGCACCCAGTGGTGCCAGTAAATCACCTTTATTGGGAATACGGAACATCACTGTCATTTTAATACAGTGCCTAAACAATAATTATAATGGTATATTATGCAACTCAATTGATTTATCCCAGTATTTTTCAGTCCATTTATCCCCCTATACCTAACCCCATGTTCAATATGGTTGCATGCCCAATTTGGTACCATGTCCCATCAGCAATATCATTTTAGTATCAAGACTTCAGGACTAATCATTAGGAATTAGTCCATGAGGGCCTTATAGAATGCTTCATGACAACTATAGTAACCATCGGACCGTGCTACCTTAAAAATGGAGCGTGTGAATGGCCTCACAGATGACTCAGGGTAATCTGTCAATTCTGGCATGAGAAATGAATTCGAATGAGTGATCTAATTTGAGTACAATACGTTATTTCTCATTTCTGACGGCAGAATCGTAATTGCCAGAAAAAGCTACCCTAATTTCATATATTGGAAGTCATATATAATCGAATTCCAGGTGGTGGCTGTAGGTGAGCAGGTGGCTGTGGGAAAGCAGGTGGCTGGGGGCAAGCAGGTGGCTGGGGGCGAGCAGGAGGCTGCGGGCGTCAGCGCCCAGCAGCGCGTAACCGCAGTTTTACGTCTCGGCCGAAAAGCGAGTCGATCGGAGCGTCAGCAGGGACACCATCCCTGTTTCCCTTTCGCCGTGTCGGTCGGCTGCTGGGCGGCGTGTGCTACGCATCCATGCCTTTGCCGTCGATCCCCTGTCCCCCCGTCCCTGGTGTACAACCGCTATCTGTATCATAACCGCTATCTGTTAACATATAGATATAGAGTGGATGTGACTTGTTGCATAGGTCCTGGCGGTAGGATGTGCCCAGTTTTTGCCCGCTTTGGGGGTAGAAAGAGAGAAATACAGGCAAATTCGCTCAAAATGTCATTTCTATCTTCTGCTGAAAACGCTTATGCTTTGAAGTCTATGGGTGTCCGAAGCGGGTGATAGATTTTGTTTAGTACATTTCCATAATAGCGAAAGAGAGAAATAAATTCGTGAAGATCGCAGTTCAATTTCTTTAAGAAAAATTGAAATTTTTAGAAAAAAAATTGAAGAAAATGCTGTCCCCCGATCTTGCCTATCTCATGTTTTTTTCCGCATTTCTCTATCTCGAATGAAAACCGAAATACAACGATTCTCCTATGTAACAAAATTGTCTTAAAATGCAAAATTGGTAGGTGTATATTACTCAGGGTTAATTAAACCCTGAGTCAACAACAGGATGGGGGCGGTTGATTACAGCCTTTTCAGGGGGTATAGAAGATGGTTGACAACTTGGTACATGATCAAATGCATTTTATATCCAGTATAGTTGTTAAGCGCATAAATTTAATAACTGGGTCTGTGAAAATTATGAACATGTTGATTTCTAGTTTCTCCGCACAAAATAAAAAATAAAATACACCATTTGCACAATGTATGTTTTGTTAAGATACAAAATACCATTTGACAATGGTTCTGGCCTGGTTGCGGTAAAGAAACAAACTTACAGTTAGATTGACGATGTGGATTCTCCGCTACTACATCCAGAACTCTGAGAATCAATTAAGGTACAAATCACGATTTTCCAAGAAACAAACTTGAAACAAACTTGTTGCCAAATGCGTTGTTGAGAAACACATTTTTTCTTGGAATGTATTTAAGGTGGGCAGGTGGGTGGGTGGGGAGGGTTGTAAATCCAACCCACGTCTCTCCTCCGGCACCTCATTTATACCACAATTAATTGTCGTCCTGTAAAAAGCGACAAGCCATGTGCCTGCAGTGACCAGTGACCATATAGTGTAGGGTCATTGCACTGACTCACTAGGTATACACCCATGGGGGTGGTTGTCATGGTGACACGAATGTTTCTACCTCTGGTTTACAGGAGTGAGAATTGAGAATCAATTAAGGTACAAATCACGATTTTCATGGATCCCCCCCCCCTCCACACACCTACGTACAGAATAACTGTGGCTTCACCGATGGTGTTTAATTCATAAGACTGAACACTCTAGGCTTTCAGAAAATACTAATTATCGTCTGTCAAATGACATGTTTTTGCTTTATGAAAGTTGCTCATTTTTTCAACATAATTGACATCTTATGTCCCCATGTTAGCGGTTAACTCTGCGCACACTAAATTTACTTGACATATATGTTTATGTTACAGGACATATCACTGATTGGCAACCTAGCTGTCGTAATCTGACTTAATAATTTCATCAGAAGGTTGATAAGAATAGAGACATTTATGATTAGAAATGAATATACTTTAATAGGGAAATTCCAATGATTCCCAAAGAATTACATAAAGTTGGGGAAATTGCATCTCAGATTTGTGTATGACTATTATAGATTTTACTGTACCATCTTTGCTGCCATTACTCGGCACTGTTTATAGCCTATGTTTGGCTAATATGAATCTACCAGCGATTCTGGGATAATTTAACGCGCGTGGCAGGAAAAAGGATGTTGATGACCCTTGCCCTTGTGGAGACCATACGATTCTAACCACTGGGTGGTGTTCGTCTTTCTGTCCCTAGATCAGAAGTGACGGTCCAAAGGGGAATCTCCCAGTACAGTATCTGATGCAGGTGTGGTGGTAAGGGAGGGTTAAGGGGGGAGGAGAGTCCACATATAGATATGCAATATTTAGGCTATATTTTGACATCTAAATAATCATATCTCGAAATACAAGACTGTTATACAAGCCCATTCACATACAACTAGCTAACTGTATTGTCTACATGTATATAAGTTAATCATTTTCAGCAAATAATGTTAAGATATCAGCAAATAGGATTTTCTGGTTTAACCTGAAATTAAATGTATATCAACCCAAAATCAAGGGAAGAAACCCCCTTACCCTACTTTCTCCCTGCAAGGTATCAAAGGCAGGATTTCCCCAACCGCTTCAACACTAGCAGTGTGGGAGAACCCTGCTGATGACAGATAACGGGATGGGTGAAGCCACAACATGGCTTCCCGTCAGTGTGGCTTCTCTGAAGGCTTCAACAGAAGCACAACCCCAACTCTACATGTGTACCATCAGTCTACCCGTCAGCATCCTGCCCAGTGCTCTGTCTATAGGGTTAGGGTAGATTCACCTCAATTCGGAAACATACCTTGAGACAGACATTTGTTTTTGTATTTATTCAAGCATTTTAAGCGCTATATTTTGTGAACAATGATTAAGTTTAAGTGTTATATATTCTTTCAAAAAAGGCAAACACTAGAAGTTAGATTATAGATGAACAACCTTAAATGTCACTGTCCATCTGACTCTGAGGGTATGTGTGCGACTCATGGTGAATCTACCCTAGGGCATACAGCAGGCACACAATATCCACATATTACATTAACTCTTAATCTAAGGACCTTAGAGTGCTATAAACAGCTATGGTCCTTGGCATCACGATACAACCTGAAGCTGAGTTATTTGCAGTGCTCTATCTGAAACTAATCACGCTGCTTCAGTGTCTTACTACAGTGAACGATCTACCACATACCGAACGCACCAGTTCCTTCTCTCCGGTGTCTGCTCCTACTAGTGCTAGTTACATTCTACATTCTGCAGCAGAGGAGTAATCAGACTGCCTCTCTGTGGGGTTCACTCCACCAACCATAGGCATCACTGTCCAGGCAGATACTTGGCCCAGACTCTTGACACATATCATCCACCAAGTAGCTTGAATTGAATGGAATTGAATATTTTGGCAGATATTTAATGGCAAAAGATAAGTTTGGCTTGCTCAGGTATTACTTATCATGTATAGGGCCTAGTCAGAACTGTAGCTGGTTCCGGCGGCCCGCACTGATGAGATCTGATAGGTTGGGTACAAGCTTACCACTGGACAGGGGCGTGGTAACCGGGGGGACGGGGGGGACATGTCCCCCCCCCCCCCACTTTTGACCCACCCTAAAAACGGTCAAGCCAAAAAGATCAAATAAAAAGCGGTCAAAAAGGGTCAAAATACCCCCACAGTCCCCCCTACTTTGAAACTGCTTGCCACGCCCCTGCCTGGATGTGATGGTTATCCAGGGACGAGGTACCAGTCTGTGTGTGTCTTATCACTAATATCAGACATTGAAACTGCAACCGGCGAAATTTTAAATGGCGGACCCACTAGGTCTGACTCTGTCTATATTCTAAAGCCAGTGATCCACTGCCGTGAGTTTCCTGCAAATGTTGTCGGGCTTGTGAGGACACTCTCAAAAATCAAAACTTTCAGATTTCTGTGAGTTTAGCCGCATGCATCTCGCTACGACATTGTCGCAGGGACTCGCAGCAGGAGATCCACGTCTGGAATGGTTTTTCTTTTCGAGTTTACACGCACGAGTGTAATTCGCAGCAAAACCATTAATCGCAGTAAATTCGCGGCAGTTGATCACCGCCTGTCAGTCAGATAAAGAAAGATGGCCGTGTGGGGACAGAGAGGTATAGACCATGACGAGTGGAAAAGTTGAAAATAGGGGGTGTTTTCTGAACTGAGAGTTTGTAGAAACTCATGTCTAGTTTTTAGTTGGTGATGACGTTCTATTTTTCCTTGTAAGTAATAATATTAGGGACCTAAATGATATTTAATCAAAGGGTGGGTTTGCATTTTCTAAGAATAGGGGTCCTTTTTAGGCCCTAAAAATTCTTGTTTTACTTGCAATAGGGAACCCTTTTCACTCAAAGATGCATGGATAGGGTGTATGTTTTAATTCCTGTAACAATGATGGTGTCAGGCTACATAGCGAGTGCGGGGGCCGGGATGTATCCGGCGGCCAGCTGAAGCTGTTCCAAGTAGCGCCCATTACTTATCCATGCCGCCTTGATGAAGGCTTTGTGGGGCGGACAAGGCCTTGGCTAAGCCGCCATCAAAGATTAACTCTGGACACAGCTCAAACATATATACCAATCTCCCAGCAGATTCTTCACAGCCAATAATTATCTCGTTTCAAGAAAATGAGATAAATAAACTCGCTTAATTTTCTTAGAAATTACTTAAAACTAGTCATTTGTCCGTCAGATGAGTTCATTTATCTTATTTTCTTGAAATAAAATAATTATTTTTGGCTGTGTTTCATTCGTTTCTACCGGCTTTACCTCCTCTTTGCCAAAATGCAGGGGGCACTTTGTATATAACACATTTGTCAAGTGTGTCTTGGCTTCAACCAGAATGCCTCTAACAATCCAGGCTTCTAGCTTTAAAAAGGAAAATCCCACACATCATCCTAATAAACATAACAATTATTTTGTCGATATCCCCACCCAATGTATAATTGCAATCTCAACCAAAATAGATGATCTGGGGTCAAAAGTAGAGTTTCTTCTTAAAATGAACCATTATCACATCTTTTGTCTCGTCAACACTAACGGGTATAACTATTTGCTCCAGATTGATAGCATATAGCTTTTATAAGTTATCATTTCCCTCACTAAAATAAATCACATCAAACTTCAGGTGGATTATATCACAAGACCCATGTAATATATAGACTATGGTTATGAAAGGGTATGTAGAATTAACCACAGCTTGCTGGTCGGGCCAGACGAGGGTGAAGCCCAAGTCGCCTTACCAGTAAGCTGTGTTAATCCTATAAACCCGTTCATAACCATTGTCCATCTGTTTTAAACCACGGTATGCCATATAACTAAGGTGTGAAGCCTTTGTCTTAGCCGTCCACCGTGGTTTAAAGATCAGATACCATAATACTAATTGAGGTAATCGATAACCAAGAGCTACACAGTAATGAGTTCCCTGTGGGTGGTAAAGGGTAACGATGATGTAATTAATCAGAGCAATAGCGAGAGGTGAGTTGTGGGAGAGGGAGGCGCGATTGGGGAGCAAATGTAAGGGGCCGTCCATAAAGTATGTCACGCAAATATGGACCATTTTCAAGACCCACCCACCCCCTTGTCACACTTTTCCACATTCCTTCATCACTATTTGTCACACTCTGACCAAGACCCGCACCCCCTCCGGGCGTGACATACTTTATGGACGGCCCCTACGCCTTTAACCCCTTGACCGACCCTTTTTTTTTGCCCTACCCTAACTTTTTTTGGAAGGCATTTTGGGGTTTCCGCTACCAAAAAAATAGATTTTTTTACTGATTTTTTTCTTTACTGAAATTATGAGAAAAAGTAGAAATTTTCCCTCACAATACGATTTGATTTTTTTTAATCGACCTATCTACCCTATTATCTTTGGCCATGTTACCTGAACACAACTCCTATTTAGGCCTAATGTCTATGACCTCAAGCTGCCCTGTGAGGTTCATGGACTACAGAAGGATTCTCTACTTGTCTGACACCAAGTGCCAACCAACACCCGGTGCGTCCTTGGTAGTGACACCCACCCTCACTCCGTGCCAACTTCATCAGAATCTAACAGGGAGTATAGGAAATTACAACACCAAAAATACAGAGCCAATTTAGAGATTTAGATAAATCTACTCAGTTTTCCCTGATTGTGGTGACATACAACCTGATAGCATTGCTCAGACCAAAGTCATTGCAATTTTGTTGGCCATTTCATTCATACAGCAAAGACCCTGCTGAGACTCCGAGATCATACACCTGAGGTGATAACAGTGACTTACAATCCAGTGACCATATGATCTATAGTGGAAACAGATTTTAAGACACTGGAGACACATTGAATATCCGAGAATACAATCCCCTGTTGCTCTTATGATAATGGGAGAACAGAGCGCCGAGCACAGGTATTAGTACGTTGCCCCATGTTGGTTGTGGCTTCAAGTGCATTTATGGGCGGTATGGTGCTTTGCTGTATAATGGCCTTGGTCGTCATGATGCATGAATGCAGCCCTGGCGAGTCTACTCGCTAGTATTGTATACATAGTCATGCATCATGACGACCCTACCGGAGTATATCATCTCCGTAGGGATGGCATGATGATTGAATACAGCACTGGCGAGTTACTCCCCAGGCCAGGGCTGCATTCAGGCACCATGACAATAAAGGGCATGGTGCACTATGTGTGTGGCCCTTAAAGGGTTAAGGAATAATTAGCATACAGTACAGAATGGTGCTGCACAAACACCAGACATGGTGTGTGTACTTAACACGTTACAAACTCATTCTTAACCATTCATGACTATAACATGCGTTAAGGTTGATCGCTACTCTTAGGTTTTCATCCAAACAATTTCTTGAATCTTTCCCTGAGGGTAGCTCATATTATTATGATATGAAAATGGAAAACAAGCCCCCCGCTACATTTTTTATTAGGGATTTTTGGCAGCAAAAAAAATTATTTTCTATTGTCGCCAAAAATTTGTGTAAATGGGAAACGTTCATGATTTTTCCCTTATAGTGAACCACTTCCCACATTAATATCAAACTGCACATGAATAATACTAGGTTATGTTCTTCAATCGGAAAGATAGAATTATGGTCTAAAAATGTATGTATATCATACATGTGCTCGCATCATGCATCTTGAAGATAAAGGGCGTAGGGCTATACCATATTACAAACAAAACAGCATTTACGGGCTAAGTTCGCCATTTACTGGCACCATAGCACTACACGATGGTGTGGGCCAGTGTCGTCATGACACATGAATGGGTGAAGGCAGCTGCACAATGTTTGCTGGTAAACCTGTGTTGTGTTAGTGCATCATGGCTGGTGGTATAAAGCCTTAAGGCAGCATGCTGTCCGTACAGGGTTAACTTGGATGTGTTACGTCCTAATCCTCCCTAAGCCGCACCATGGCTGATCTGCCGCCAGTTGTAAATCTCGGTACTCTGTGTGACGTCACAGCGGAACGCGGCTGTTTTACTGCTAGATTAAATATGGGTGTGGACCACCAAATTCGACATGGCGACATGGCTATTTCTTAAAATCCGGGTTAAAATCGACAATCGACATGAGGCCTAGTGACATTCGACATGAGGCTTGACAAACATAGTGACAGGCGACATGAGCAATTCTTAAATCGACATGGGACATGGGCATTATTAAGCGACAATGACATGTGACATGGCCATTTCTTAAATCGACAAAAGACATGAGGACCCCCCATCCAGACCCCCTTAAATGCAGACCGGCCTTCATATTATAACTGGTGGTAGCGGCCACACTTGGGGGTGCAGAGCCCCCCCCCCCCCCCCATCAGGTCGGAAAGTCGCCGAAATTAAGGGCCCAAGGTCACAAAGTCACTTATTTAGACTATAGCCAAAGTTGTTCAAAAGGTCTCCAGGTTGCTGAAATTGTCGCCTGGCAAACAGCCCAGGCCCCCAGGTCGCTCTTGGCGACTCTGCTCTTGGAGCGATACACTTTGCCAGACACCAAGAATGGTATTTTCTGTTATCCTGCATGGTGAAAGGTGATCATTATTATTTACACCGCAGATCACCATATATCATTCCATATTTCGCATAACTCAATGACAGGTGTTTTTTTCTGTGTGCAATATAATTAAGTCACCATACAATTAAAGCCTGGGTTTGTCTGACTTCAACACCCACCCACCCTATATAAAGCTCTGACTACTAGCCCTCTGTTCACTCCGACTTTTGCAAATACGGGATAGCTCTCCCAGGTGAGAGGACAAACGTTTAGAGCGTTATCTTAAACTAGTCTTAAGATAACGCTCTAAACGTTTGTCCTCTCACCTGGGAGAGCTAATTAAGTGATCTTTAAAAGTGGAGAAAACGTAAGTGATTTCTATACCACTGCATTATTGACATTATTAGCTTTAATTTGATATCAAATATGCCAATATGTGTCTTTTTATCATGTTTTTCATCAATAATAGGCAAAAAGAAGTTTTCCTCAAAACCTGATTTTTATGATGCACGCGAGGATGAGAAACCATTATTATTTTTTGAGTGGCCTGATCAATATTTCTTTTTGGTATATGTGTACCTTGTGCAGGTGGTGTATAGGAGTGTGTTAAACAAACACCGCGGAAGTAAAAAAAACGCTGTGGAAGTAAACTAACATGCACTGCATGTCTATTTTAGATCAAAATACCCTGAAATAAATACAGAGCGTCACTTACAAGTGCCCTATTCACTGGTTACTGCACTTGCAGTGCTTAGGCAGTATTGCACTAGGCCTACGGCCAGCGTGCAATACTGCCCAAGCACTGCTCGTGCAGTAACCAGTGACTCGGTCACTTTTGCGTGCAGCTCTGTCTATGTATGTACAGCTTCTAGCTCATACTGCATGCACGTGGAATGCACTGCAGACCCAGCAGGTGGCTACAACTGTACACCCAAGGTCATGCCAAGCCCTGGAGGCATATAGATAATATGGCACAATGACCCGTGCTTCCTGGACGTATTCAATACTAACTGTGTAATCTATGGGCCACAGTACTATTGTAACACAGAGGGCCGGTTACAATACAAAACGCTGTCAGAATTAGCCAGCAAACAGAACTCTTTAACCCTTTAAGGAGTGGATAATGTATTAGTGCATCGTGCCTAGGTGACTGCTGGGGTCAGTGCCGACCCTTCGGGGGTGTCTGAACCCTGTAGGGTCGGCATGATGCTTGAATGCAGCACTGGCGAGTTACTCGCTAGGGTTGCATCCATGCATCATGACGACCAAGAGCATGGTGCATTAAGGTATCATGTCGTCCTTAACTGGCTACGCCTATATATACAGCATCCGGTCTCTACCTTTATTCCCGGTTGTGCTGGATCTACATAGGAGTCTGTATTCCACCATGCAACAATTCGTCAACTTCAAGTTTCAATATTTCTTCATTAATCCGTCATTTCTCCAACCACACTGCCCAGAAGTGGCGGATTAACGAGGTCTCATCACACTGTTTTAATCTTTATTCTATAGATACTATTTCTCAATTCAGATCAACAATTTTCATTATTTATTTTTCATATCTATATTTCATCTCAATGACTCTCCCCTCTTCCATGAACTGTGCAGTGGCTTGCAATAAGATTGGTTTTATATCACAATACGCTTTAATATTCCCTCTATATGAACACTATATATGTCTGTTAACAGACATATACCTCACTGATTCCACCAGACATCCAGTTTACTTTCTGGCATGGCCATGTCTCAGACTCATGTTGGTGTAAAAGATTAGCTTAATTAATCGGTTGTTTCTCAGTAGGTCAGTTCAGGTTAGGGCTTAGGCCTACTGTACATGTTACACGAACCCCAGTTCAGGGCCAACCCACACGAGTGCTCTTGTGGGAGGTGGGGGGGGGGGGGGGGGGGGGCACTTGCAGAAAAATAGAAGATTGCTCATGTACGGGGCACATTCACCTTCCCCGACCACCCCTGGTTCTACTTCTGAGTTCTCCTGCTTGCCCAGCGTAGTTTAGACCTCTCCTGGCTTTACCATCTGACAGTGAAACCTAACATGAATGCAAATCCACTGTAATCTTGAGAGAGAACGGTGGTATAAAATTGTGGGTGTTACTGGTTAAGATTCAGGGGGCATGCAATTTTAAGATTACAGGAAATATACCCGGCGTCTAGGCACCCCTAGAGATCGTCCCTTCATGCTTCCATTCGTGTTACATTCCACTCACGTTGAGTAATACCTTCACCTCTAGCCTTAATTTACACTATAATAATATCAATCCCTCATTGACATGGTTAAATTAAATATTCTGCATGGATGCTGTCGATGGTTTCCTGAATCCGGTCTACACAACGCCCTCATATATCCCGCTGAGTCTGTACAACAATATACAGTACTTAACCGAATGGCCAAATACAGTAAAACTTCGTTAAAAGGAGGACCTTGGGACCAGTGTTATTTGCTCCGTATAAGCAAGGTCAGCCTTATTAAGTTCAAGATAACAGTATAACCCCTACAGGTGTCTCTTATACACTATTAAATAGACCTGCTTCTAATACAATTCAGACGGGAGCATGTATTACTTCAGGTCAACAATCCTCTAGGTCCTCTTCCTGGATATTTTCATCTCCCTTTCTCCTTAAAGAGGATATCAAGTCGCTTGGAACCTTCCCCAAACTTGCCTGTGTGAATTATTTCATGCCCAACACACAAGGTGTCTGTAGTAGAGCTGCAGCAGAAACGAGCTGCATGACCTGGTTCTGCACCGTGTATATAACATATCTGATCAGGGCCCTGTTTCTCCACAAATTTGTGGAGGTCCGCAAATTTGTGGAGGTCCGTAAATTTGCTTCCATAAATTCGCAAATATATGTGGAGCTCCGTATTTGTATGCTTAAGTACTAAAAAACGATTTCCACATATATTTGCGGACCTCCATAAATATATGGAGAGTGTATTTACGGACCTCCGCAAATTTGCGGACCTCCGCATATTTGTGGAGAAACAGCATCCTGGGGGGTGTTCCACAAGCTGATATAATGTATCTAAGTAAACTTTAAAATCAATACTGGTAGATTGTTCTCACACATAATCAATAACTAAACGTGATACATGACTTACCTACCCCCACTTAGTTACAAATTACTTTACAACAATTAACGCCATCCTGTACTAACTTTCTTTGAAACTGACATCTAGGAAAAAGCTCTGGTTACAGATCAGTACCCCCTAACGGTTTCCACTCATGGAACCTTTTTGCATGTCAAATTGACTCCTAATGTAAGTAACACTATGTCCCAGTGTATAAACCAACCCCTATATATATATATATATATATATATATATATATATATATATATATATATATATATATATATATATATATATATATATATATATATATATATATATATATGCATACACCTACAACGTGTAGGCTCATTTCACAACGTTCTTCAAGCAGTAGAAACGTTTTTAAATGTTCTTCTAAACGCACTATTCTTTTAGTTCCAAGTATGCTGAATATGGTATGATAGGTATAGTTCGCTTTTCATTCCAAACTTGTACCTTTAATGCCAACCTTGTATGTGATCTGTACATCATCAGTTCGTCATCTGTACGTCATATTTAAAAAGATTTACTAGCTTCCTCCACCAAAGTACATCATCTGTACGTCATTTCTCTACATTTGTACCTCCTCAAACATATACATCATCTGTGCATCATCTGTACATCATCTGTACGTCATATTTCTACATTTTCACCTCCTCAAACATGTACATCATCTGTTCGTCATTTCTCTGCATCTTTAATAGAGTGTGTAATAGGGAATATGATGTGCATATGACGTACACATGATGTATTAAGTCCTATAATATATATATATATATATATATATATATATATATATATATATATATATGATGTACACAATGATGTAGACATGGCGTACAATATGTGCATATGATGTAAACACTTGGGATGTAAAACAGAGCTTATCATGTACTTATGACGTACAAATGAGGTACAATGTTGGGGGATTTGATAATGGGGTATATGATGTACAATGACGTACAAAAATTGTTTATGCTTTTGGGGCTAAATATGACGAACAGTGACGTTCATATCACGTACAATGACGTATTTATGATGTACAATGAAGTAAATGGGCCTATTGTCTCATCGGGCCTAATGAAAATCTGGGCCTAATGAAAACGGGCCTACTTTTTGGGGGCCTTTCATCGGTGATTCAGTTATTGTAGTTATTTGATTTTATCTTGTCAAAAGGTCCCCTTTCTTTGGTAACATTCAGACACTGCAGTATTGTACTTTCTGAACAAGGTATTCTGTAACAGGTCCCAGGGGAGTACCGGTAATTGTTTCTTCTGATGTCCTCGTAAACACATTCTGTATCCCTGTGGCTACTACATATTGCATCATAAAGGCTCAGGTAACCCCCAAACCATGATACAGTGTGTTGTTTGCTAGTATTTGCCTACATATCCCCTTACACGATTTGAATACTAGTATACATCAGTATAGCTAAATGTGGGACTTTAACTGCAGAACCATAATACCTCAATTTTTATTAGTAATCCCACTTACAGGTAACACAGGGGTGAGCTCTGATCTGTATGCCAGTGCTAATTGGGAGGTATCATATAAGTCAGGGGACGCCACAGCCATACTGCCCTCCCCCAATACTAAAAATAGGTCAGCAGTAGTGGCCCAATCGACATACTCCAGCCCTGCAGTGCCAGTCACATTGCCTTTGCCCTAGACCTGCCGTATGTACACAAGCTCTTCACCTCCCTTCCTTGCCACAGGTACATGGACACAGGACCCAGTTTGGTGAGTATATTTGTATCCTGCATTTCGTGCTTCATTGGTAACTATATATGAGTGTGTCTAGTATAATAACAAAAGTAATAGTTTATCATTAAACCAGGATTGTAATGTTCACTCTCACATTCATGACAAGGCAGACTATGAAGTACAAGAATTTTGACAGAGGGGGCAATCACGTATGCATCTAGAGATACAATGAAAATAGAGGGACTTGGTTGTATTTTGTGGTCTCTTGCACTTGAATACTTTGGGAAAGGTAGGCCCATAAAAGTGGAACAGGTGGTTGTGGATTAAAGGTTAGGTTGCTGAGAAACGCTTTAGATTCATTGGACTTTTGGAACCCATTTTATTTTTACCCCTAGTGCTACACATATATTATATATAGATATATACATTTTATCCAGGATCAGACAGGAGGCGTCCACACTAAGCTAGTACAGTGAGTTGAGAGTGGGCAGTCAGGAGAGGTTGATTGGTACATCTATATATAGCTATATCATAGAGGGAAGGTTACATATACTTGATTATTCTATTTATATGTGAGGTGCGGTGGGCAAACAGACCACTGGACTGTGACCACTGGGAAGGGTGACTCAGAATGAACCAGTTATGTAAAATATGAATAGCCATACATGAATCATTGTATAGTGAAAGCTATGTACTAATATAGCCAACGGATAATTAAAAAAATATTTTAGTGTAATAACCCTGGTGTGTGGCTATCATTGGGAGGTTACCTAAGTATGCGTTGCACGAAAGCGAGGGATACCCCCCTCCCCACCATACCCCCCCCCCAGAAAGATCTGTCATTCAAAAACAGTCAATTGAGCCAACTAACCCGCCTCATGCAGGGGGTCACCAAATCCAACCAGGAGATGAAGGGGCAACTACAAAGGGTACAGTCCAAAATTCAACGCAAACTTTAGAAATTTGAAGAAAAAATTGATAACAAAAATTGCAGAATTAGGGGGGGAACTAGACTCCCAGAGCACCTTTTTCTAATGGTAGAGTTAGCTGAAGACAGGAAAACTATCTAAATTACAGGCTGATGTAAGTAAAGATCTAACTAACACACAAGAAACCGTGTCAACCGAGTCCAACACTAGGAAAAAGGAGATTGGAGAGATGAGGGAAAACCTACAGGGAGATCTAGCTAGAATGGTTAGGGAGACCGGCGATGGTCAGTATGCTGACACCCTCAAGAGACAGGATGCCCTCGATAAGCTAGTTGCCAATGGCTTTACTGAGAAGCCTGAAGGCCAAGGTGACCATCAGTTGGCACAGGTACTTAGCGAGATGGAGGAGATCAAGAAAGTTAATCATGATAAACAGGTGATCATTGACCAATTGGTGGCCAAAAGTGAACCCCTCCCCATTCCACAACAGGGGGATAAAGAAGAAGACAAAGGGGGGGGGGCATAGGTCTAAATTTGGGGTCCTCTTCCACAACCCTGCAGACGACAGGAGCTTGATAATACATGGTTTAGACCATGAACCCAACCAGAACTGTTGATACAATCTGTTAAAGAGTGCTCAAATGCGCTGTGTACTAATTATAGACCTCTTACTTAATGAGCTTGTACAAAAGTACACAATATGTGGCGAATTACTTAAGCTAAAAGATAAGAATGCTAGGAATGTTATTGTATCATGCATATATTTTTTGTTCAATGTACTGGGAGACATGGGGGGGGGGAGGTATTGATGAGTCAGGTGTACAGCTAGTGTCTGCCCTGTACTTGGAGACATGGGGGGGAGGTATTGATGAGTCAGGTGTACAGCTAGTGTCTGCCCTGTACTTGGAGACATGGGGGGGGGGGTATTGATGAGTCAGGTGTACAGCTAGTGTCTGCCCTGTACTTGGAGACATGGGGGGGGGGGAGGTATTGATGAGTCAGGTGTACAGCTAGTGTCTGCCCTGTACTTGGAGACATGGGGGGGGGGGGAGGTATTGATGAGTCAGGTGTACAGCTAGTGTCTGCCCTGTACTTGGAGACATGGGGGGGAGGTATTGATGAGTCAGGTGTACAGCTAGTGTCTGCCCTGTACTGGGAGACATGGGGGGGGGGGGGAGGTATTGATGAGTCAGGTGTACAGCTAGTGTCTGCCCTGTACTGGGAGACATGGGGGGGGGGGGAGGTATTGATGAGTCAGGTGTACAGCTAGTGTCTGCCCTGTACTGGGAGACATGGGGGGGGGGAGGTATTGATGAGTCAGGTGTACAGCTAGTGTCTGCCCTGTACTGGGAGACATGGGGGGGAGGTATTGATGAGTCAGGTGTACAGCTAGTGTCTGCCCTGTACTGGGAGACATGGGGGGGGGGGAGGTATTGATGAGTCAGGTGTACAGCTAGTGTCTGCCCTGTACTGGGAGACATGGGGGGGAGGTATTGATGAGTCAGGTGTACAGCTAGTGTCTGCCCTGTACTGGGAGACATGGGGGGGAGGTATTGATGAGTCAGGTGTACAGCTAGTGTCTGCCCTGTACTGGGAGACATGGGGGGGGGGTATTGATGAGTCAGGTGTACAGCTAGTGTCTGCCCTGTACTGGGAGACATGGGGGGGGGGGTATTGATGAGTCAGGTGTACAGCTAGTGTCTGCCCTGTACTTGGAGACATGGGGGGGAGGTATTGATGAGTCAGGTGTACAGCTAGTGTCTGCCCTGTACTGGGAGACATGGGGGGGGGGGTATTGATGAGTCAGGTGTACAGCTAGTGTCTGCCCTGTACTGGGAGACATGGGGGGGAGGTATTGATGAGTCAGGTGTACAGCTAGTGTCTGCCCTGTACTGGGAGACATGGGGGGGAGGTATTGATGAGTCAGGTGTACAGCTAGTGTCTGCCCTGTACTGGGAGACATGGGGGGGGGGGGGGGGTATTGATGAGTCAGGTGTACAGCTAGTGTCTGCCCTGTACTGGGAGACATGGGGGGGAGGTATTGATGAGTCAGGTGTACAGCTAGTGTCTGCCCTGTACTGGGAGACATGGGGGGGAGGTATTGATGAGTCAGGTGTACAGCTAGTGTCTGCCCTGTACTGGGAGACATGGGGGGGGGGGGGGGGTATTGATGAGTCAGGTGTACAGCTAGTGTCTGCCCTGTACTGGGAGACATGGGGGGGAGGTATTGATGAGTCAGGTGTACAGCTAGTGTCTGCCCTGTACTGGGAGACATGGGAGAAGGTATTTTTTTTGGTTCGATGAGCTCTTAATGAACTTGAATGCAAAAAAAAGGCAGGTATCAGGTGTACAGCTAGTTTTGTATCTTGGAGTGTTGGCGCTTTCACGTGCAGTGGCATAGGAAAAGGGGGGCCAAAGGGCCCCCCACCCGCCCCCCCCCCCCCCCCAATCACTGAGGAGGGGGGGGGGGCTGAATATGTTTGCCCCCCCCCCAAATTTGTCATTACCTGTGATTACTCTTCCATACAGTCTAATATAGTTGTGTATATGATCCATAATGCATAAAAAACGATACTTAACGCTGGTTGGAGTGCCCCCCCACCCAATGAAGATTTACTTCCCAAGCCTCTGGCGTGGCTCCACATTTGGAGAATGTGGAGGTGTAAAAGCTTCATTCAGTCTAGTTATGTTCATCACAATTGTAAGGAATTTGTTGGTATTTGATAGATATCTTTTTCCACAATTTAATTAAAGGCAGCATAATAATAAAGTAGACATATTTGATGTGTTGCAGGGTGAAAGAAGGGTTTTCTCTGTTTAGAGTTCCTCCATATTTATAACTGTATATTACGTTTTCTAACACAACCGCAGTATAATGATAATTGTACCAAGTCCTAACTGATAACTACCATTTTATTCATTACAGATTACAGAAGCGATCAGCCTTTACAACATTGGCTATGCATTTACATGAGGGAAAATAACAACAGGATGAAGAGAAGAAAAAGAGCAATATGACGATGACAAAGCCTTCATCTGTTGGAAATTAATAAAATCCTCCCATGGGGTTCAGATTACTGTATGCAGCATGTTTAAAGGCCTTGACATTTTAGTAGAGAGAGAGTTAAATAACCTCCAAAATTAAGAGAATTTGTGCTTTTTATGATGTAAGAGGAGACCCAAATAAGAGGCCTGAGGCTATTAGGGGTACTGCTTATTATGGTACCTCCTTTACAAGACAGATTCACAATTTCAAAAGGCTAATTGTCAGGCTGAATCTGATAAATCTAAGAGAATTTATCCTCTTACTATGATTAACATGGTTGAGGTCAACATATCTGTAGGAAATCCACCCATCCACCCCATTTCTAGTAATAACCATTTTGCTGTGAATTGTGTATCTGGCAATGTGACATGCTTAGTGTGTTTTAGTAAACAATGGTTTGAACCAAAATATGTGTAGTTGTGTTGTCTTTTATAGTATTATATATACAATATATTATTTTGATGTCCTTATTTTTAGTTTATAGTATTCACATTATATTCACATGATATCATATAACGTATTGGGTATCTACTACCTGTACATTTTCTCTTTTAGATAACCATTTTTTAGGCCTTTAAAAGAGTAACTTTTTGCAAACTCCCCTTTATAAGTAAGTATCAGAAAGGAATTGGCTGGGATGATTAAAAAAGGCCAAAACGAATCTGTTTATAATTAGGTGAGGTCTTTAAACGGTAGTTAAACAATAATGCAAGAAATATCACAAATAAACATCAAATTTTACAAAAGTATAAAAGTAAAAACTTATGCAAGTGGTGAAAATCTGTCTGCCTTCGGAGCGCTGAGTTATCCCAGGTAGAAAAATATCATAATTAATATCATGATTATATCACGTTGAAAAATTCATGCGTTTTTCACGGATATCATGATTTGTAAAACATGATATATCATGGTAATATTATGATCTATCATGATGAAGACCATAATTAACCATGATATTATATTGTTTACCACATGCAATTTCCCATGATAAATCGTAATTTATCATGTTTTATTATACTTTATCATAATATTAATCACAATTAAATATATTTCATCATGATAAGTATTATGATGTAATCACATTAAGTATCACATTATTTCACGTTTTTCAAATTATGATTTCTGTGAAAACAACATGATTATTTTAACATGATTTCTGACGATAAGATCTGATTCACCACAGTAAATTTGTCATGATATATCATGATTTATTATGCTTTGTGTATTATGATATAATCATGGTTTATCATGATATAATCATGTTAATTATCATGATCTCAAAATCATAATTTTCATGAAAACTATGATTTATTTTATATGATATTTATCATGATATGTCATGGTATACAAATCATGATTTCCGTGAAAGAACTATGATTTATTTAAAATGATAAGTATCATGATTTATTTTACTATATCATGATACATTTTTGTATATAATATGATAATTATCATGATATATCATGAGCTAAACATCATGAAATATTATATTTCTTCTTTCAATGTGGATAGACAATATGTTTATTGTGGGAGTGGGGCGAGGGGTCAATGCATTCATTCATCAATTTCATCATCTTATGGTGGTCATCTGGTTCTGGAGGCCGGGGCCGGGTCCTGGAAGACAGGGCCGGTCTCTGGAAGACAGGGCCGGTCTCTGGAAGGCAGGGCCGGTCTCTGGAAGGCAGGGCCGGTCTCAGGAAGGCAGTGCCGGTCTCTGGAAGGCAGGGCCGGTCTCAGGAAGGCAGGGCCGGTCTCTGGAAGGCAGGGCCGGTCTCAGGAAGGCAGGGCCGGTCTCTGGAAGGCAGGGCCGGTCTCTGGAAGGCAGGGCCGGTCTCTGGAAGGCAGGGCCGGTCTCTGAAAGGCAGGGCCGGTCTCTGAAAGGCAGGGCCAGCTTCTGCTGTAACTTCCTCCTGTGGGAAATAGAAAAGTACTATAATAATTCTTGTTTAACCTTGGAAGAAGAGAAAAAAAGGTAATGTTAATTATTCTTGTGAGAAAATTGCCTTGAATAGAATAAAACAAAACATATTACCATTATAGTTACTTTTACTCAAAACAGCTTTAATCTATTCTAAAGCTATTCATATTATAAACATATATGCCATGTTTTAGCATTACTTTTATAATATTTATTAAACAGACTGTGTTAATACACCTACCTAGACCATGTAATATACATGCACATGTGTGTATGTCTCCATGCAATGATGTGTGTACATGTGGTCAGTCTGCTGCCTGTTGGTGTACTGGTCACCCTGTTTAAAAATAACCCATATCTCGCATAGGGACAGGGCTATTGTCTTAGGAGCCTATTGTTGCATGGTCGCACCTCTACCCCTATCACAATGGTTAACCCCCCTCCCCTCCCCCCCCCCCCCCCCGATGCCTTCCCTCTCACCCCCCCCCCCCCCCCCCCCGCACATAGGCCGCCAGTGATGTGTGACGTAGCGTGAGTCCGTTCAGACCACACCGCCAGACACTGCACTGTACACAAAGTGAGGCCCTCCGACGGCCGGGGGCACCTCCAGGGTGGGGGAGTGGGGGGGGGGGGGGGGGGCACCCCTTGTCCTTTGGTGTTAGGTGGGGGGAGGGGGGGAGCAGGGCGCATAGCGCACCCACACGTACAGGAGAACGCCGTGAAAGCTAACTGCCGTGCATGGATTGGGTATGGAGGACCGAGTAGAAAGATCAGTGCTAAACCAACAGCATATGTCGACACCTACATGCCCCCATGTTTAGACAACTATTACACCAATTAGTGCCACTTAAGGGCTATGGAGGGGGCATCCAACGTCTATTTCAAGTATTCTCATCATTATTGTCATAGTTTCCTTTGCTTTTGAAAGCATTTATCATAGGTTTCACGTGATGTTAAATACTCCAGTCTGCATATACCTACCAAACCACAAAAACAGTATTAAGTAATGTTTATTTATTTTATTCAGCACTTTTAAACACAAGTTATTGATCAACTACATATGCTCTTTATTATACCTAGCATATGATAGTCCTATCTCTTAAGCACTGAAACCTAGATGCTCACTCCAGTGGCGTATTACGCCAATACGCCCACCCAGTGGGCGTATTGAGAATGTCACGTGACCAGCTCTTGACCAATGAAAGTGCAGCTATGCTGAAGATCTTTAATGTCAAAACGATCGCCGATTGCCGATTTAGATCCAGATTTTAACACATTAAACAGCATATTTAGGGTGGTTTAATGATTGGATATGCCAGATAGGATATGCTTCTGTGCATATAGAAGTTTACAGCATGTAAATCGGAGCAGAACTGAGGTTTTTAGAGAAAATTCTTCTGTAAAATATCGGGAGACACCTAGCAGCCATCGGAAAAACTAAAAACAAAAATAATCGGCGATGCATCGGGGATCGAGGAATTTCTCTATATAGGGGTCTAATGATTAGGCTAATCATCAAGTTTCTTGTGCTTTAAGAGATAGGACTATCATATGCTAGGTATAATAAATCAAACACACAACTCGTGAGCATATCCCAGCCATATGCCTACTTGTGGGCCTTATGAAGGCCCACGCGTAGGCATATGGCTGAGATATGCTCACTCGTGGTGTGTTTGGTTAATACACCCCCTAGACCACTGACCAACCACCTGACCCACACCGCCCAGCTCACAGTGCCGTAACGGTGCCGTCATGGTGCACATGTGACGACCTTTTGCTCCGCAGGTCCGGGACCACATAGCCTCACCCCATCCTCAAATCTACTGATAAGACTGTGAATCTGATTTCTAGATGATATATTTAGATTACAATATATATATGAACCTATATCCATATTCGTACACCATACTAAGTATACTCCCCCCCTCCCTTCCACCCTATCATGGATACATATTGGGGCCACTAGGAATCGTCATAGGACCGACTGAATCCTTAATTGGTTAATTGTATGATACACACAGAGGGACGGCCAATTGTTTATTTAATAATTAGACCGACCCCTAATCCGTGTAACCCACCCCTGCCACCAACCCTTCGAGTATGTTGGTCGGTCCTGTAGCCCGTCTCGCCGTGCATGTGTCTTCAGTGACGCCTTTGGAGTGGGGGGGGGGGGGTATACTAGATATGGCATCATTGAACTCAATATTCCTCAGTTGCCCCACTAGCAGGACCTTAGAGCTTCTGGGTTTACCTATGGGGAAATATGTATCTAGCATTTCATCTGAGAGAATCTTTTCTGATACTTGTGTACCATCGGGGAGGGGGGGGGGCAAACCACAGCCCCGGGATCACGGCACAGGCCTGACCTGTACAACCTAAAGCATGATTAAACTCTATATTTCTCAGTTGCTCCAGAAGGGGGACCTTAGATCTTTTGGATTTACAACAGAAAAATCATAATTGAGTTATAGTTTCTCTTTTCACAAATTCTTGGTCAATCTGCTCAAATAAAGAGAGTTTACTAGTTTTTTGTGTGATTGAAACTATTCAAAAACATCTGGGTATATCAATTCGACACTTAGCTTCGCATTGTATGTGTTTGTAGGTACCATATTTTATATTAACTACGTTCAAATCGAAGTTTTAAATGGAGAGACTTTGCCAGCTGCCATACATGAGGACGCTACTATGGCTGACACCCTGGGCGTCCTCCGTAATGAGGGCGCCCCTGCAGGTAGCCATGTACCAGGAAGGGGGAGTTGCCAGGACCTGCTGCATACCCTGGTTTAAAACAGATAGACAATGGTTATAAAAGGGTATTAGAATTAACCACAGCTTGCTGGTAGGGCGACTTGGGCTTCGCACTCGTCTGGCCCCCACCAGCAAGCTGTGGTTAATTCTACATACCGGTACCTTTTCATAACCATTGTCTATCTATTACATAACGGGATCAGGGCCCCATAGCTCCCCTGGTTAGTATCACAGGTTGTACCCCTCCAGAAGCCTGTAAAATAATGTATAATAACGGGATCAGTGTCCCACAGCTCCCCTGGTTAGTATCACAGGTTGTACCCCTCCAGAAGCCTGTAAAATAATGTATAATAACGGGATCAGTGTCCCATAGCTCCCCTGGTTAGTATCACAGGTTGTACCCACTCAGGTTTTTTTTGAGTTTATAAATTTACTTATTCATAGAATGATTTTCAAAACAATTCTTTAAAACACAAAGCAAAAAGAAGGTGTGGCTATATACGAAATTGATGTTAATATTAAGGAATGAATCTCATGTTCTTGATTTCCAACTGAGGAGACTGTTGATAACTGCATTCATTTTAGAATGTTCTGTTCAGTATAATACACAATCAAATTGAATTGAAATTGAATTGAGTAGCCTTGAAACAATGTATAATAATGGGTTTCCTAATTCCCCTGGGTAGTACCACGGGTTGTATCCCTTCAGAAGCCTTAAAATGATGATTATTTATGATAATGTGATCTACAATTTCCAAAGCTTTCCGGAACCTCCTTTAGTAACCCAGGATATTTTTCCTCTCAAAGTGTGATATCATAATAAATTATTACATAGGCCTATATGAAATATCATGATTAATCAAAGTAAGATAGATGTTTTCCCCATCAATGGGAGATATTACAATAAATCATGGTATATTATGATTAATCATGGTCAAATAAAATCATGAAAAATCACGCTTCCTCTCGATGCATAAAATTATGATAAATCATGATAATATTATGATTAATTATGGTGAGGTAAAATCATGATAAACCATGTTTTCCCCTCATTAGGTGAGTTGATGATGTATCATGATACACCATGATTAATCATAGTCAGGTTAAATTGTTATAAATTATGTTTTTCCTATTAATGGGGAAGATCATAACAAATAACAATATATTGTGATTAATTATGGTCAAATAAGATCGTGATAAATCATGTTTTCTCTGTCAATGTATAAAATCATGATTAACTATAATATACTATGATTAATTATGGTAAGGTGAGATTATGATAAATCATAATCAGGTAAAATCGTGATAAATCATGTTTTTCCCATCAGTGTGAAAGATCATAGTAAATCATGATAATTATATCATAATTAGTCATGGTCAAATAAAAATCATGATAAATCATGAAATATCAAGATTTATTATGGTAACGTCAAATCATGATAAATCATGTTTTTCTCTCTCAATGGGTGAGATCATGACCAGTCATAATACATTATAATTAATCATGGTCAGGTAGAATCATGATAAATCATGTTTACTCTCCCAATAGATAAAATCATGATACATCATGATAATTGTGATTAAATATAATAAGGTAAATTCATGATAAATCATGTTTCCCCTCATAAGAGGTTTGACCATGATAAAGTATGGTTCATGATGACATATTATGAAAAAAGAAAATATGATTTATCATGATTTGGCTTCTCAGGAAGTAAGATCATAATATAGTATGAATAATCATGATTAATCATGGTAGGAGAAAACATGGTTAATCATGATTTCTCCTCCCAAGAGGTACTATCACAATAAAGTATGATCTATCATGATAGATGAAAACATGATTTATCCTGAGTTCGCCCCTTAGGAGGTAAGATAATGATATAGTATGACTAATCGTATTTAATCATGGTAGGAGAAAACGTGATTAATCATGATTTCCCCTCTCAAGAGGTAATATCATAATAAAGAATGATTGATCACTATTAATCATGGTAGACGAAAACATGCTTAATTATGATTTATCATGATAAATCATGATAGATCATGGTTCAACATGATAAATCATTATATTTATCATGATATTTTTCTACCTGGGATTTATTGCCAGCTGGGGGGCTTGTTGTATAAGGGGGGGGGGTCATAATGAAAATTGTGCCTTAAGTGGCGGACCAAAACTAGAAAAGCCTCCATGTAGGGTGAGGGATCAATATAAAAACCTGAGTGGCATTTCTCACATAGAGGGGTCGAGTTTACTTTTGGCTTATTGATGTTGGGGGGGGGGGAGGAGGAATGAAAAATTGCTCTTTTTTGGAAAATCCACCAAGGCCATGAGTTTTGAAGTGGCTAAACTGCCACCACCTCAGGATACAAAGGATGCTGAACTGAGGTCAATTTCTATTCTAGTAGAAATTCATACTATCTCTTTTTCATATCTGTATTAAATTCTATAGATTCCCTATAGACAGTCTAAGTTACAGGCAGCATGAGGTTAATCATATCACCCTGGTGACCCTACAAGTTCCCGTGACTTTTGACACCAGGCACCGCTACTGTAGCCTACTACTGTGCCGCCTGGTGTGTATTCCATGAACACTCCATTTGATGGTTCCTGGGGCCCCACTAGGGCTACCACATCGCTAAGCTAGCCCTTTAAGGCAACCACAAAAGTATTCTTCAAACCTCTCTGGACTGGAGTGGTGGGAAGTTTTAAGCAATATGTGACTGTAGCCCTGAGAGATGACTTCCCTGGGTAAGATTTGCATATGCGAAATAAGAACATGAGCCTGAATTACCTCCTTATATCAGAGGTTAAGGTAAATATACCTCCTTCTAAGAGAGTTTTCTTACTATAGAAATGTATAGGGGGAAATCGGGACCACACAAATCTGCTCCTTATAAGCAAGGTCTCCTTATATCAGAGTTCCTTTAATATAACGAAGTTTCACTGTAAAAGGAAACCGGCCCTGTTTTGCTAGGCATATATACCTATATGCATGGTTTTTATGCAATTTCGAGGAAATGTTCATATTTTTACACCTGTTCTGGTCGTTTTGGTTTGTACTAAAAAAAAAAAAACTGTAAAAAGGTCGGTTGCAGTTAGTTTATGCTTACAGTACAATCCACGGTAGTTTAACAGTTCTTGTGTCGGTACACAGTAGAATCTACTGTATGGGGGTAGATGGCTAAAATCGACATGGCGACATAACCATTTCTTAAAATCGACATGCGACATGGAGCTTAGTGACATGAGGGAAACTTTTAGTGACATGACATGGGGTATTTCTTAAAATCGATATGGGACATGGCAGGTTCTGAGGGGTGACATGGGACATGGGAATTTTAAATGACATGACATGGCCATTTCTTCGACATGCGACATGGGGGCCCCCCTTTTAGACCCCCTACTGTATAAGCTTTACAGAATGCATTATACTGTAAAGCTGCAGTATATTATACAGTGCACCTACACTAACTATGTATAGTGTATACCCGGGTGTATACACACACTTAACGTTTAGGCTGCTACGGTGAGGATTAGAGCTCGTGACGTCACCAATAAGCACCAGGTTAATATTTAGGCCACAATAGAGAACAGCAGATTCCAGGTGAATGAGGTAGACATAAACCAGAAGGGCACAAGGTTTATTGATAGTGCATACCAGTAAATGAGACTTATCCAACTTTAAATTGATATGAATGTGGCCCATAGTGACCTGACAGTCAGGGGGCTTGCCAGCAGGTCCTAGTTATACGTTCAGATCTGCAGCTCCAAACAGAGGGAATCACTCGGGCAGAGTATGTACAGTGTCCACTATTCACTCACAAATAGGTCTGCAAATCAAGTGTCTTAATTCTCCATGTTGGCTTCCATCCCTTTATTGAAGTCCCTCCCTTTTCCCACTATATTAGAATATGGTATCCATCATTCATGGACCTGTCCGACAAAGGGAGCTGCATCAATTGATAAAATGCCAGGGGGGGGGGGGGGCGGGTAATGAACAATAGGTTATTATATAACCCTCTGATAAAGGAGCCTCCATACCCTTTAAGGGCCGCTTAGTGCTTTATTGCACAGTATAAAACAGTTGGGGACCGTTTGTCTAACACATACAAAGCAATTACAAAATAATCACACAGCAATAGCACAGCAATCACTAGGTATAGATCAGATATGGTTGACACCTTGAACAATTACCCTGTCCTTAGCTTATAAAACTTAGGGGTCATTCATAAAATATGTCACGCAAACTTTGGCCATTTTCAAGCCCCCCCCCCCCCCCCCCCACCCCTTTGTCACACTTTTCCCTATACCTCTATCATTGGGGACCAAGACCCCCTTCGGGTGTGACGTACCAAATGGATCGCCCCTTATCCAGCAACTCACTTGTACTATATAACACTCTATACGAAAACCTTTTCACCATGCAGGACATCCGGTTCTGCAGATATTTTTGCTATGCAGGCCCGGCTCAATTTTTGCAGGCCCGGATAATGGAGTACAATCTTGCTATTTAAAAATGAAATATATAGCAAGTATTTGTACTGGAAATGATAATAAATAGGGTTCCCCTTACATGTTACAACTATATTAATATGTAGATAACTGAAGAAAATATTCACACTTTCTGTTTTAAGCTGTAGAAACCTTAATAATGGTCCAATTTACAAGCCGTAAAAAATGGCATATAGGCAAGAATCTCTAGAATACAGCCAGCCTTTCGGGCCTGCAGTGGGGCCAGACGAGGGCGAAGCCCAAGTCGCCCTACCAGCAAGCTGTGGTTAATCTACATACCTTTTCATAACCATTGTCTATCTTTCTTAAACCAGGGTATGCAGTATAACCAAGGTGCGAACTCTATTGTTCTGCCCCACCACCGTGGTTTAATTTTACATAACCGAAGGTTAAGTCAGATAGACAATGGTTATGAAAGGGTATTAGAATTAACCACAGCTTACTGGTAGGGCGACTTGGGCTTTGCCCTCGTCTGGCCCACAGAGCAAGCTGTGGTTAAGTCTACTTACCCTTTCATAACCATAGTCTATCTAATACTTAAACCACAGTTGTGAGAAAAGAGAAAGGGACACGGCCGTTGGTATAACACATATAAAGCAATCACAAAATGGTGACAGAGCAATCACAAACAATCCAGAGTAGCATAAGTGTTATAAGCCTTGGACCACGGTAATCATCCTCGGCTGGCACCTTGAACAATTATACTGTCCTTGGCTTATAAAACGTATCTAGCAACTTACTTGTCTATCTAGTACATGCCCTTTGTTGGCATATTGCATGGATGCAGTCCTGGTGAGTAACTAACGTAGTCTGCATTAATGCATCATGCCGACCCTTCATGGGGTGTATCAACGCTCTCACGTCTTAAATATAGCACTGGCGAGTTACTCGCCATGGCTAAATAATGCATGCACCATGACGATTGAGGGCACAGTACAATGACCACTATGCTAAGATATGACGACATGAGCATTTCTTAAGATCGACATGGGACATGGGGACCCCCCATCAAGGGCCCCATGCAGCCCTGACGGATCTGATGAGCATTCATGACAGCAGAGTGCATAATGCATTGAATCACTATGCGGACCTTAAAGGGTAAATATGTAACAATGAACACCCATGTCAGTGTCTATATAATTATAATCATCTGTATCTCTATCTCTATACATAAATGTTAGGCTTATCAGTGCCCACTCAGTAACACTCTAACTATAGTCTATAGCTGTAGTTGAAGTAATTCAGTGGGCCTATATCTAGATATGGCTAGGTGCCTTTTACATGTTTAGAAACGGTCTAGATTATACACATGATCACATATGCATGTCTCTAAATACTCTGGCATCTCACACACTGAGCCATCTTCATGATCATAATGCACCATAATGCACCGCCCACCCATCTATTAAACCCCCCTCCCCCGTCCCCTCCCCAACCCTCACCAAACTACTATACACACTGCAAAGAGAGCTAGGCGGATTCAGCCCCCTATATGGCTTATATACATGTTGTGTACCACCAGCTTGGTACCACAGTATAGTATTGTCTAGATATCCATGACCATGTCCACTTACCTCCACGTACAAAAACACGTAGCTACAGCAGTCTCCTGCACGTACTCTCAATCCCAGCCACGATCACGGCTCCAACCAGATCCCGTCACTAGCCGCTAACACTGGTAGTGAATTGTGCCGAAAACAAGGCTCCCTGCACTGCCGTGCCTAATAAATGACGGCATTGCACCAACGCTGAGTCGGCGCTGGCATTCCACGGTCGCCATTATGTCAACAAATATGGCAGCACTGGTTGATTGGGATCTGCTCTCGTGGCAGTGACGAGACTCTGCGAGAAGGCACGTGACGTAGGCAGCGTTCCATGCTGCTGATATTGATCGATCGGCGAGGTGTGTCTGGGCAGGTAGCTGTGGGCGGGTACTGGAGAGAGGGGGGGGGGAGGGTGGGTGGTGAGTGCAGGGAGAGCTGGGTGAGGCATCTGCTGTAAATAATTCAAGGATCAGAGACTAAGCTCTAGGGATTCTATTTCAGGCAAGATGTGTATACAACCAATCAGATAGGGGCTGCGATATGAGCAGAAGGGATGTAGGCCTATGGGCAGATCATATTCATGAAAATGACGTTCTCGGGGCTGTCCTGAAGCATTTAAAGGTCGCATGGCAATGCAATGCGCACTGTCACCTTAGTAGGTTATGGTGCATGAATGCAGCCCTGGTGAGTAGCTCGCCAGGGATCTATTTGTCCATCATGCCGACCCTATAATGGGTTTGATGCACTGGCCTGGAGGTATTGTGGAATGCAACACCCTGGTTTGGCGTAATTTGAATGTGCATCTGCTGTATACAGATCATAGATTCTATAGATTTAAGAAGTTAGTCAGTACACTGTAAATAGTTACTGTTAGTTTACAGCACAATATACTGTAAATTTACAGAATATTTTGCTGTAGTCGGAAATACAGAACTATTTGCTGTATATTTACCGATTTCTGTGCTGTAAATCAGATTTACAGCAATGTTGCTGTAAATTTACAGCACATGATCTGTAGATTTCTGCCACATGGTGGCAGCACTATATAATTTTGTGTAACAATTCTTGTACCCACTGTCTTTTGGGGGTTAAATAAAGCCCCATGTGTGTCAAAACATAGTCAAATATAAAGGTGTGAGAGAAACTTCAGCAAGTTATTGTATAAAGTATTTTAACTCACAGAAATGTGTTAAATAATGCAAATGTCAGCAAAAGTTTATAATAGGTACCACATCTGTGGGAAAATCAAATCCTTAACTGTCTGAACTGTGTAGCGCTGGTATCACATACAGTTTAGCTGGATAACAATTAAAACCATTGCATTGTGTAATGTTTGTTATCCATAATGCAACTGAAGTAATGCAGGAAGGTTCTCTCCATGCATATCGATTGAGATCAATTGATAGTAACAATAATTAATGATAAAAAACGCAACTTATTGCATTCACAGTACTTTCTGCTGTTAAATTACAGCATACAGTATACTGTAAATTTACAGCAAATGTGCTGGCAGTTTTGGTTCCAGTAGATTTTGCTGTAATTGAACAGAAGAATATACTGTAAAATTACACCACATTCTTCTGTTTAAATTACAGCAACTGAGTTGCTGTAAATTTACAGCAAAATGTGCTGGAACCAAAACTGCCAGCACATTTTGCTGTAAATTTACAGTGGTTACTTCTAACAGTGTAGTTATATTCAAAAATAACTAAGGCAAAACTAACGCCATAGTCAAAATGACTTACCCTAATACCCCTTGAAATGAAAAGACCAATGTGGGTTAGTCAGTTTGACTAACCTGACAGCATTGAATAACATAGGTTGGACACATAGGGAGCCGAAATTCGACTTAATTAGTAATTTTCTGGCTCCCTATCCGCTCCCTGTACAGCCAATCTGTCTTAGTCCATGCTGTCAGGTTTTTCTAGTATAACCTCTTTAGGTGAAAGACCAAAATTTACGAACCTATGCTGTCAGGTTAGTCAAGCTGACTAACCCACCTTAGTCCTTTCTCTTTCATACGAATTATAGGGTTAGTCATTTCGACTACGGTATTAGTTTTGCCTTAATCGTTTTTACTATAATGAAGGATGAAACCTTTAAGACCTAAGTTAGCGTAGGCATTTTGGTAGGGTGTGACCTGATGGAGGTTGTAAACGATATATATACGTTATTGTGTTATAAGGCTCCGATAAGGCAATAAAGCAAAGCAATGCTATACCATTGAGGTAATGTGAGGATAAAGCAGGACATAAGAGGCCCAGAGGGGCAAAGAGGCCCATTAATGTTCCAAACTAAATCCGTCATTTCAACACCAGGCCGATGTCCATTCTGCCCAATCATTAGAGTAGAAACAGATGAAAAACGATATACAGAGTTTCTAATACATTTCCATTGACATCAGAGGAGGTAATTAGCCCTCTGCCGTCTATTGGAAATTAGAGAAACTAATGGTTCCCTGTGCCTCCTGTGGCATGGCACAGGTGAGTAAACAGCTTAGCTTAACAGCACAGGGGCGACGCCCTGTGGATATCATACAGGAATGTATAGGAAGTAGTTTATTATATGAATGTACTCGAATTCATACATCACACTACTAGTGGTATCATAATTCTCACCCATAAACCTTCCATCTCCCTTGAGTCTCCATCACTTTTATATGACATCATTTATCAGTCTGTCCATTGCTAATATCATATTTGATAGAGATCCACTGAATAGTCGTGTATACATGTGACCGGCTTGACATGAAATACCTTCTACATCAAGACCCGACAAAAGTAAGAGGTTTTGAAGGAAGAACGGTAATGCGCTGAATCCATGAAATTACATAATCGTAATTAATTACCTAATGAAACACGTTAAAAACTAGTGTGTAGAACCTTCTTAAACTGTGGGCTTTTAGAAGACCAATTTCCAAATGAGTTTCCTGTACATCCCTGCCCGTATATCTGTTTAATTTGTATCAGACATATAGAGGATAGTTAACTCAAGGTCTCTCTATAGACTAGTTGATTGTCAGATGTGGTATTATTGCAGTGTGGTAATATATATATATATATATATATATATATATATATATATATATATATATATATATATATATATATATATATACATGAAAATATTTAGGCCCACAAGACCAACTTTAGTTCACATGTTCCTCACCCTATGTCCTCCTGTATTATCATATTGAATTGTCTAGCCAAACTGAATTAAATAGGTAATTTGGAATTTGGAATGAGGTAGTTTATAGGCCTCTTAAACTTTAACATGAAGATGACATGGCTTCCAATTGCAAAGTAAAGTCAAGACCGGAAAATTTGGCGAAACTCCCCACTGGGAGGTCATTATCCCCAATTTTAGGTGCTAGCTCATTAACATAAGATACCATCACCACAACCCATTTAAACATTCATTTAAGTCCCCCCATCCTGAGAATCACACTCTCAGACATCACAGGTTTACAGTGGACATTTATGATGGATGTCCAGTGGACCCTGGAGATGATAAAACTGACCACAGAGCTTCTAGGGGTGCTCTTCACTGTGAGGGTTACATTCACCAATTGACCCCCTGCAGTTTTATCAATTAAGTTTCTCTTTGGCGGCTTCGCCAAATTCTCCGGTCTTGACTATTGAACTTATTTTATAGGGGATTATACCAGCTATATTTTAGGGGATAACCAGCTATATATATTGGAGGCATGACCTTATTATGAGCATTGGCTCCACCTTACTTTACTGCATCACTTAGAGTGGGATGAATACACTGATATTCCTCAGTCATCAGAGTCAGTCTTTGCGAAGACATGCAGGACAGTGGCAATGTCCTTCTAAAATGCCACCGGTCCAGCAGATTCACAGGTGTAGCAGGTCCGAATGTTCAGTCAAATTTTAGGCTTTTCTGAACTAGAAGAATTCAGATGGGCTTCTAAAGCTGACATATGTATGTCAATATACTGTGTAAAACTATATATCTATCCTGATTTGGCCATAATTAAATTGTATTTTTAATGAACAAAACTCGTCTATACTCAAAATACAGAAATTATCAGATATGTGGCTATCCGGTCCTCCAAAAATGTAGCCGGTCCTTCAACATTGAGAATTTGCAGGACCAAATGTCCTGTGGGATGAAAACGTTTTCGCAAAGACTGCAGAGTGCCTGACCAAGTTAGTCGTCAGGTTCAGTAGCATGACCTATTGTTCATTGAGGGCAAGTCTTACCAAGTGATTTACCTGCAGATGGGAATATTTGTCAAATCTTAAGTTAATGTAGCCCAAGTATTCTTGACACCTTCTCAATTTGTTTTCTCACGTTTGTGCAGTACATACATGTAGAAACTGACTGCTGCAATCCTGGAAACATCTAATGACATAACACAAGAGCTATACTTTGGATATTTTAATACAGTTTGATAATGCAGTTACATTTGTAAGTGAGTACAAGGTTAATAGAGGTACATGGTTAATACAGTGACATGTAATAGTAAAACAGTGACATGTAGTAGTAGAACAGTGAAACAGGTAAACGAGTACAGTTGTTTACACAAAGAGGTAGTATCAACTCAGTCCATAGTTTTAGGTAATGCAGAAACATGATGTTATTTTCTGGTTATAAAAAAGGGGTGTGGTGGGTGGGAACTAAAAAGTGCTTTGTCTCTGCACGGAATCCTGAAATGAAAACAACCACATGGGCCCACAATGCACTGGGGTAGAAGTGGAACTCTCCAGTAGCAGGAGAAGGAGGGAGAAAATGTTCCCGCCCTGTGCTGGAGATAGGGAGAAAACATTCCACCCTTACCACATGGTTCCCAACCATGTCCCAATGGCGGGAGGTAAGCATCCCTTTTAAGGTGACTGTAAGGGGGTTATAAGCAGGACGCTCCTGGCCATCTGACCTGGTGGCTCCAACTATATTCAATTATATATATTATGTTAATGGTTAGAACCAAGGTTGTATCCTTCAAGATCCATTATAATTACAATAAACCCTTATGATACTGTTCTTAGTCGTTCATCTATTATACACTGGGTATTGTAGTTATAATGGATCTTGAATAATACATTATATTGGTTTAAATCTTTTACATCGTATATTTAACCAATGATATATGGATATGGCCGACCGCGGGGTGTGTATCGATGAATAACGACCGAGATGCGTAGCACCGAGGTCGTTATTCATCTATACACACCCCAAGGTCGGCCATATCCATATATTATTAGGTTTATTATACGATATTTCCATTCAAATGTCTTTAATTACCTTAAATTCGTCCTAATTTCGCCATTTTGAAGGATTATTGACTGAATATCACTCGAACACCAGTAGCGCCATGTTGTTTTGACATCCCACCAACCCTGCTCGCTGATTGGTGGAGCCTGGCTACGTCATGGTTTCAGTCTCCAACACTGAGTCCAACATAGAATTTGTAAGGGGGCCAGCTTGGGGTGTTATAACCAGCGTTTCCCTCCGCATTCACCACAGCCGGATAGGCATGGGTGCCAGCGTGTGCGCCTCATACACCAAGGGTCTCAGGATCGAATCTGGGTGGAAACGAACCATTTTTAAAGGGCCTATATGTATGTGAAAAAAAATGCCTAGAATTATTTCAACAAAAGGGTAAGTAAAGTCCAACTTCTACCTTTATAGTAAAAAAGAAATTAGAAAAAAATATTGATTTTCAAAGAAATTATACCAAAAAATGCCTTTTCTTCTGTAACTCTGTAAATAATGGTCCTACAGGGCTGGAAATCCGCCTGTAGACTGCTTGTTTTGCCACCTCCCTCTACCAGCGCCTCCACGGCGTGGTGGTTAGCGCGTCGGACTTCAAGTCTTGATGTAGCGTGTTCGAGTCTCCATAGAACCTCGGATTTTATGGGTGACGATATTTCCGACGAAATCGTTCTGACATTCGCCAAATTCTCCTAAATCGTTCTGATATCCAGAATATCAGAACGATTTCACCTCCCCAAGTGTGCGGTATGCACCAATATTAGAACGGGAATATCACCTAAAAAGCATGATCAGAGCCAAGATCGTATAATAAATATATATATATATATATATATATATTGTAGCGGGCGGGAGAGGGGAGGACGGTCACGCGAGGCTTCCCCTGTCGTTACACTCTCGGGCGGGGCGGTTCGTACGAAGACAAGTCGTACGGAACCGCCTCGGCCCTTTTCCGTACGAGCGCAGGGACGCTGGGGCGGGCGGGTAGTATATAAGGAGCGGCGCCGCCGCAGTTGTTCAGTTTACGTTGTGCAGCATATAATAAAGGATCTCTTGGAATACCCGAATTGGTCAGCTGTCGTGTTCTCTATCCGATGCCCTTAATTTCCTTACAATATATATATATATATATATATATATATATATATATATATATATATATATATATATATATGGAATCTGGAGTTAGCCCATCAATAATGGCAGATGGTGGCTAAACAATGCCAACAGATTTTGCCTATATATATATATATATATATATATATATATATATATATATATATGGAATCTGGAGTTAGCCCATCAATAATGGCGGATGGTGGCTAAACAATGCCAACAGATTTTGCCTATTTGAACTGTAAATATTTCGTACTCTTATGATAGTTGGTAGAATCTTAGTTTAGACATATATGTGGTCATGTAGGTAATCGTTAGCAATAAGGTTACAAGGGAACTCTGGTGTGGCTTTTGTGAGCTCAGCAGTGGTTATCCAAAGATTAAAGCTGCAAGCCTGATATTTTGAGTTAGCCTAGTCCTCTATAGTTAGACTAGTACATGGAACATAATCCTTGTTATGGGTTAATTCCTTCTCAATTTAATCCAGCCGGCTCTTCTCATGTTATACTTTACATGTGCCATCTCCATGCCGATATCACTAATGTACATCACATAATGGTCCTAAACAGGCAATGACTAGTCATTTTATATCATCATACGGCCATCTATCCCCGTCATCAGTAACTTGATTAGCCTAGTCATGTATTTTTAGTTATTCTATAGTACTTGCTATGGAGGGCAATGTAGCCTAGTCATCCATATCATAAATCATTCTTTCCTGCTCGTACTGAGCATAATCTCCCAAAACCATTAGTGCACTACATAATACAATGACCATAGCCACCAACACATAACTTTACAATGTTCAACTCCTATATACTGTGCCATCACCTCCTGTAGTTCTATTCCAAACACAACCATCCACCTTTGCTGATGGGCTAACTCTTCAGGGTTCCTACAACGCAGTTGGAGCCGCCGGGTCGGATGGCCATGACAAGAGCATATTGCGCGTTGCAAAGGATCTGAAGCACCCCCTGGTGTGCGGCTTGGCACACAGGACAGGTGCTTCCACCTGTAGGCTACCAAAAAGAGGACCCCAGCTATATTACCAGAGACTTTTTTATGAATAGCTGGGACTCCACTAGCCGATCTTTTGGGTAATTCTCACGATGCGATCATACCCTGATACCCCTATCTATAGGTGAGGCTCCACTAACCGATTTTGTTCTCAAATCGGTGCTATTCTCACGAATTTGATTCAGTTATATATCATACAAATCATATACCTTAGACAGGGAGGTACTGTATACCCTGCCATAGGTTTATGTTTATGAATAATAGTTATGTTAATAAACAAGTGGGAACAAGTGGGAATCATATCACAATCAAGCTCCCGATTTATGTTCCAAGTTTACATCCCAGGTCGATTTTGGCTTCCAGTCTCATATCCAACAGTTTTGATTTTTATGGATCTGAATGGTGATGTCTCTAGATCTATGTCTTTACCTAATAGAATAGTAAACAAAACACATGTAATGTAAGTATAAACAAACCCTAACACTTAATATCTGATCAGATCGTCTCACTTATGTATGGGATAAGCTGGGACTCCACTACCCGAGTTTTTGGGTCATTCTCACAAACCGATCATATCGGTCTTTACAGTCTGATCAGGTCAAAACAAAAACATATTTCCAATCTGTTTTTGTGCATAAATCGGCCGATTAGAGCCCTGTGAATGGGGGAACATCAGATAAATGAAAATCAAACCTGTTTGATATGAATTCGGATGCACAGATCAGCCTGAGATGCAAAATCGGGGCTTAAATCGGGACCTAATTCGTGTTGTATAGCCTTGACAATTCTATTTTCCACTTGTTTATAAACATAAACATTATTGACAAACATAAACCTATGGCAGGGTCTATAGTGCCTACCTGCTTAAAGGTATATAATTGTTATGGTATATATCTGAGTCAGATTCGTGAGGATATAAATTAATCCTGTAGCTTTTGGACAGCATGATAATGGTATCATGTCTTTATCATTTATGATACATGTAGAGACCTGATACCATTATCATGCTGTCTAAAAGCTACAGGATTAATTTGATATCCTGTTATAAACGCCATATATTTTAGTACCAGGGTTCTATATATACACCTGAAAGGTCTTCTCTACCACAGAGGCGTTAGTTCACCCTTCTGTACTGTTGTAAGCAGTTGAGACTGGTAACAAGCAGCATTTAACACAACCTGTAAGTAGGAGTTTCATCGATATCCCTCAAAACGATACATCAGCATTTCCACAATCCCGTATCGTTATATCGATACACCCTTTGATTTTAGAATCCATCTTTCTAAAACTGGAAGAATTTCGTGAATGTATCCACTAGAACGAAATGTATATCCAACTGTCAGAAATCCTTGCCGCCGTCAGTATACTATCATAATCATTTCTAGAGATGAAATTTAAAAGTAGAATTTATTGTTGCAGGTTCCTAGAGAGATGAAAATGCCTCCTACTGCTGTGGTTGTCAGTATACTGCTGCTGGGGGTGGGAGTACTTGCTGCAGCCAGACCCCCTACACCTTATGTGGTAGGAGGGAGGGAGGCAGAGGTGGGGGCGTGGCCATGGATGGCTAGTATCAGGGTAAGTCATCTGTGTTCTTGGACCCAGCAAGCTACACCCATAAAATATGAGGGTCAGCTGGACGCTGGCTTGTCACCAAAATGACTCAAAAATTTCATCACAAATAAACCAGAATGTTCCTGATGGCCGTATGTAATGTGCTACGTTCAATTTCATTTCCTAGAATTCAGCTTAGAATTCAACTAATCATGATATTATGGCTCAAATTATTACTTTTGGACGGCACGCTATAATTCCCCCATTTCAAATACCCTGTAGAATACTGTACCTGGCTTTTATTGCCCATAGATGACATAGTATTGTGCCCTATCCCCTAAATATAATAGTGTATACTAACAGTTGGGACCCATTTAAATAGAATTTAAGATATGTCAGCTAATTTGAGGTGATTTACCCATTTAAGGTTACTAGTAATTACCTGATCCATAAAATTGCATGCAGGTATGGGAAGTTGGAAGGCTCTCATTCATCATTTAGCAGATTAAAACTAAAATATATTGTCATAAATAAATAACTGTCTGCTTGCAGAGATCAAGACCTGTTAGGGTTGCATCATGACATCATTGGATTTACCCCACAATCACAACGAAACAACCCGTATACAACCATACATTCAGTCTATTCCTACCTACAAATCACAATAAGGAAAACATTGATACCATAAACTTTGTGATAGGGAATGATGTCAAACACAAGGAAAATAGTTGATGAAAGCAATCGCAACATTATTTCATAACTTAATTTTGGGTTGTTTTAACTGCTATTGTATCTTTAACAGAGTGATGGTGTTCACGTGTGTGGGGGTGTCCTCATTAAGCCTAACGTGGTCCTCACAGCCGCCTCCTGTGCCACACGAGCAGCTCGGTGAGTACTCACTGGGGGTCGCCGATACCAGGTCACAAAGCCCCCTTTTTAAGACTATTTTTAGGGAGTGATCATTTTTTATCAACAGGGGGAGGGGTTGGTTTGCGGGGAGGGCAAAAAGATTTGGACCCCTTAACGGGGGGATGTAAAAAATGTTGACCCCTCTTGAGGGGGGGGGTCAAAAGAATTTAAACTGTTTTGGGTCAGAAGCCCGCGCATTACTATGCTTCAAATGGCCCACGTGCGCGCCAATTTTCGACCCATAGGGGGGGGGGGGGGGTAAACATTTCGGAGGGGGTGAAATTTTTTTCACACACTCCGCGCGAACCCCCCCAGTAGTATAGTATGTATCGGAACGGGACTATGGTTAACTACTGTTTATTACTCAATCGACATGCAGCCAATCAGAGGCCTCCATTTGGTCACGTGACCGGAAGTGACCTACTTAGGGGATTAGTGGTGACGTCACGTGACCTAGTTAGCCAATCAGAGGCCGCCATTTGGTCACGTGAGAAGTGACGTCACGCGACTTAATGAAGAGATGAGCGTCTTTAAGGGGTCACACGCTTTAAAATGTGATTTTTTAAAAAAAAATTTTGGAGGAGGAGGAGGAGGAGGAGGAGGAGGAGGAGGATAAGGAGAGGAGGAGGAGGAGGAGGAGAAGGAGGAGGAGGCGAGTCTCTTATTTTTTTCGGTAAACCAATAAAAAACACCACGATATAAGTTTGTTTTTTTCATTTTTATTGTTTTACGAGCGACTGGAAGTGACTTATTGAACTAGGTAGAAGCGTTCTTTAGAGTGTATAGGGGGGGAGGGGAGGGGAGGGGAGGGGAGGGGAGGGGGGCCCCTTTAAGATGCATGGGGAGGGGGCGCTTTTAGGATGCATGGGGCGGGTGGGGGGGAGGGGGGGAGGGGGGAGGGGGGCACTCTAGGGGGGTGGGGGGGCACTCTAAGGGGCGTTTGTCTCTTTTAAGAAAAAAAGAAAAGAAAAGATTTTAATCGAGAGACACGCTTCTTCCTCTCGAGAGGAAGAAGCGTGTCTCTTCATTTTTTTTTGTTTATCACATGCTTCGATGAGGCGATCAGCTGCGACCGGAGGAAGTGACACTTTAAGGGGTCGCTGTAGGCAGGATCCACTGAAACAGTTGAGCATGTATGATTTAAAAGGAATTCATCAAACCTGTACATGTTGTACAATGTTTTGACCATATATGATACCTTCAACAAATTCCTTCCATTATATGGGGATTTAATGGCTGTGGAATGTGAACAGAGCAAAAACGTTCTTTTTTAGCTTTTTCTTCTTAGAACAGCATTATGGGATGGAAATAAGGTATAATTTTCAGTTTTTATGACTAAAATGTATTTTTGGTGTAACAACCGAGGGCAGTTTTTAATATTTTGTTGATATTCCAATTATTAGGGTCTACAGAGTTGCTCAAAGTTGCATAGTTACCAAAATACAGTGAATTTCCCCATTTTTATGAAAAAATTAACATTTTTTGGTAACTATGGACTTTTGAACAGCTCTGTAGACCTTAATAATTGGAATATCAACAAAATATTAAAAACTGCCCTCGGGTATCACACCAAAAATACATTTTTTTCATAAAAACTGTAAAATGTACCTCATTTCTATCCCATAACGCTGTTCCAAGGAGAAGAAGCTAAAAAAGAACGTTTTTGTTCTATCCACAGCCATTAAAATCTTAAATAATGTTTGAATATGGTGGAGACATTATAGGCGTTCATAATGATGCATAATATGTATAGGTTTGATTTATTTCTACTGAATTGCACAGGCTCAAAGGTTCAGTGGATCTTCCCTACAGCGACCCCTTAAGAGGACACGCGTCTTAATTGTTATAATATTTTTTTTACTTACTAATAAAGAAGACGTATGAAAATAAAACACAACAATTCACATGTCCGTCGTTCTCGTTGTTTCTTGCTTGATAAAGTCAAGTAATATCGCGATGCCGAGGTCAAACTTTCCCATGTCCTCAGTCAACACTCGAAGGAGTTCAAAAGTCAAGTAATATCGCGATGCCGAGGTCAAACTTTCCCATGTCCTCAGTCAACACTCGAAGGAGTTCAAAAGGCGTACCGCCGGCACCGTCAGCTTCAGCTTGCCACATTTTCAACACTCTGAAGGCCCACTCAGCGGGACTTCCTCCGTATTCGCATTCTTCAGCTATCTTATCTAACCTCTCAGGCGACAATTTTAAATGGTCCCCCACCTCTTTCCACCTGCTACCTAGACGTCTGCCGAGGGCGCCCAAGTGCTTATGCATCGCGCGCGAGTCGGGGTTTTCGAAATCCAACCCCTGTCTGTGGAGAAGGGACATCCACTGAGCCAACAGTTCCACTCGTCTAATGCGGGTGAAGACGCGACCGAGCTCTCCCCATCTATGACGATGCGGGGTTTCACCCCACCAGACTCGGAACATCGCCGTACACAGCTCCTCCGGTGTCTTGACACTGCGCTCTACTAGAGCATCCATACGGGCGGCGGTAACTTTTAAGCTACTGCCGAACTCTCTCCAAGATCCGCTCAACTCTTTACCTAGTTGACGAAGCAAGGCGTCGCTATATGCTAAGCGCCGCTGTCCTACCTCTCTGTTCTCCCCATCGGTCTGCCTCGCGCGTCTCACGTCGTCAAGCCGCATTAACTTTTTTTCAGGTGGACAAGGCGGTGAAGGCGAGCTTGAAAGTGGAATAGCTTGAGCCATCTCGTCTCGTCTTGGCGGCGGCGGCGGCGGCGGCGGTGGTGGCGGTGGTGGTGGTAGTAGACGTTACTGTGGTCAGAGGCGATATGGTTTTTTTCCAACAGAAATCAGAGCTTTTATACAGAGGGAGTTTAATCCTATTTCCAACAGCACTCCAGCTGTCTAGCGACCTGTCCGCATGACGCCTTTTCAGCCGCTCCGCTCCTTAAGAGCTTAGATGACGAGGGGTATGTCATCGCTATCCGTGGAGACCAGCTGAAAACGGTGTTTTTTCCTCATCCATAGCCTTACCTCCTACCCCCTACCTGAGGACGCCTCCCTCCCTCTGACATTCATTGTAACAAACGTCAGAGGTCAGGTGAAAATCTGATTTTTTCATGCACAGCTTTAGTCAGCTGTCACCCATATTGAACTAGCCGGCCGCCGCCGGCCGGCCCGGTCTACTCACCACGGCAGGAGGCGGTGATTTTTTTTTGTCTTACACTTAAGTCGCTCACCACATGCACACGCCTCTACTCACAGACAGACACGTTCGTCTTAGGGGGTCCTGCTTCACGCCACACGCCTCCTGTAGTTTTTTTGTATACACACTCTAAGCTCATCACCGTTAATCCTTTATACAGCTAACGCGCGTTGAATTGCTGAACAGGGTGGTAAGTAGCTTAGCTCATGACAGTGGATCCCTCAAAAAAGAGGGGAAAGGGATCCAGCTGAAAACGTCATACCTTATGTCTTTTGTTTCTCTTTGTAAATGGCCGCCGGTCAGTCGGCGGCAGCAACCGCTTAATCCTTTATACAGCTAATGCGCGTTGACTTGCTTAACAGGGTGGTAAGTAGCTTAGCTTATGACAGTCGATCTCTCAAAAGGGGGGAAAGGGATCCAGCTGAAAACGTCATGCCTTATGTCTTTTGTTTCTCTTTGTGAATGGCCGCCGGCCAGCCAGCGGCAGCTGAACAGGGGCAGTAAGTAGCTTAGCTCTAGAAGTGAGAAGGCGTATATAAGGGGCCTGGAAACCTCCATTCACTCACTCAGTCTTTTGCTGCTCTCTACAGTCACCACCATGAGCAAAAGACAACACCTAGCGCCGTCCAAGGATCTAAGCAAGTTCAAGAACAAGAAGACTACGCGGAACAGCGCTCGTTTAGCGTCAGTGCCTCCTCTTGCTACTGAAAATGAGACTACCGCCGCATCCGCTTGGTCTTATCACCCTCCCGCTGTAGCGAGCGCTCGCAGCAGTAGTAGTAGTAGTAGTAGTAGTAGCAGTAGTAGTAGTAGTGGTAGTAGTACTACTGGTAGTAGTCGTCGTGCTAGCGACGTTGTTACACTCGCGACGGTACACATTGCTGCTAAGCGCGCTGCCGCTGCTACTGCCGCCCCGCCTGCTGCTGCTGCTGCTGCTGCTGCTGGTGATCCTTGTGATGCGGCTGCTGCTGCTGCTGCTGCACCTGCTACTGCTGCGCCTGCTACTGCTGCGCCTGCTGAGGCTGCTGCGCCTGCTACTGTTGCGCCTGCTGCTGCTGCTGCTGCTGCTGCTTCTGCTGCACCTGCTGCTACCGCTACTACTACTGACGACAACGCTCCTGGCACAGCGCAGTACTGGCAACCGGGTTTTTACTTCCCCACTACTGTTGATGATTTTGATGACCTGCCGCACGTTGCACAGCCCCTCTCCACCACTACATCGACCGACGCCCTCGACGCCGCTCGCGCTGAGAGTTACAGCTATTCGGACACTCAGCCCCTAAACCAAGAAGAAGAGGAGGAGGAGGAGGAGGAGGAGGAGGAGCAGCAGCAGCAACAGGGTGAGACAGAGAACGACGCTGACGACGAGGCGTACGAAGAACCCAAAGGGAAAGGGGCGGACGGTACGTTTCTTCAGCTCCCCTCTTCCACAGCTTTCGACCTCACTTCCACTGGTAGCGCGTCCGGTCCGTGGCGACTGCCCTCACCGCCACCTTACGAGGGCGGCGGCGCTTCATCTTCTACCGCTACACTCAGCACCGACGGCGTGTGGCTGCGCTGTTCCAACAACGAGGTCTCGGATACCACCAGCGCTGACGCTGCTCCTGTTATCGGTTCTGCTGCTGATTCAGCTCACGCTGATGGTGTTACTCTTCTTGCGGGTCTGAAACGTTCTAAGGTGAGTTCCAGAACAACAAGGCCTACTAAGAAGAGAAAAATACAAGAAAAAGAACGAGATGGACGAGAAGAAGCAGAGAAAACCTCCCGTCCTCTCGGGTTAGAGTTCTGCTTAGACGGGACTTTGACGCTGGAGATCTGGGAGGACGTGGCTAGACTGTCTAGGAGGCCGCGCTACACAAAAGACGGCCAGGTGAAAGAGGCATCTCTGACCAGAAGCAAGCGAGTGCACTTCACTGCCGACGCGCTGCGCGAGCTAATAGCACGCATCGCCGATATCCGCGCAGTGGTGCGCATACGCGACACAGCGTCCGCGCAAGGAAGACCTAATCACACCCCCTGGTTCGCAGTGCTGGATGAGGAGGGCGAAGTGTACGCAGCTGTGAGCTACTACAGCGGTAAGAACCTCATCCACGTGCGCAAGTACGAAGGTCCTGACAAAAAACCCACACAGCAGGGGGTGACGCTGTCCGCCAGAGCGCTCAAAGAGTTGGATGACAAAACAGAGATTATTCTCAGTATAGATTCGGAATGAGAGACGCTCAACGCTCACGCGCGCACACACACAGCGTTTGACGTACGCTGTATGAGACAGACAGACGGATACACAGACAGCAGACAGATAGATAGATAGACAGATAGATTGATTGATAGATAGATAGATAGTTAGACAGCTAAGTAGCTGAGTGAAAAAACATGACGCAGTACGTATGCGAAAAGTGTTTCAAAATTTTTAAAAGACTGTACAACCACGAGAGACACGTAGAAAATTGTAGAGTAATACCTAAGTTTTGCCCTCTATGCGGCGAAGGCGATTGCCGAAAGATCGCCTGTTGACGCGAATCTCTGGACGGGGTGACCATCCCTCCGCGCATATGTGCTGTACCGAACGGGGAGGAAACGTTCACGGCGAATTGGCCTGCGATACAAACGGGCGTCAGGATGCACGGGACTCGCGTGAGTGTAACAAACTTCAGGCTACCAACCGGCAAGTTGAGTGACGCTGTAGATACTATGCGTCGCATTCACTTGACACAAAGATTCAGATACAAAGTGGGTTTCTCGGTAGGCTTACTCTTACAACACAGAGAAGACAAGAGCAAACTGCGCTACTTTCACGCCTCCCAGAACAACGCAACTCTCATACAACCGCTCCCTACTATAACTAATTCAGAAACTTTGGAAGAGCTCCTCTCAAAGATGAAAAACACCGTCGCTTGCGAGGAAGTACGGAAACTTTGCGACGCTGACACCAAGTGGCACGTTCTTTTTCCTACCAATTTGAAAATTTGCGTTTACATGGGACTGGGGGAATTTCCCATAGGCGGTAGGATCACTCAGGCCGGTCGAGTTGGAAAGAGAAGCGGCGTGTTAGATTTTCCCAACAAGGACAACCTCTGCATCTTCCGCTGCATTTCCTTTCACTTATACAACACCAGCAAGCGCGCTTCAGATTTGTTACGTCAGTTCTGTCCCGCTGCCACACCTGAATCCTTTCCGGGTTTGAACATCCGCGACTTACCCGCGTTAGAGAACTTGTTTGACGTACAAATAGCGGTTTACACCGCGTCGCGTCAGGTGCCGGGGCGGAAGTTGAGAAGACGCGTTACTCTGATCAGACCGCCTTCCAGAACTCTGGCCGCCTGAGGTAAAGTCAACCTACACCTGACGGCGAAAGGTGGTTTGCACGTCTCTCTCGTCACGGACTTCAACGCGTACGCGGGCATATACGAATGTTGCAAGTGTAAGGCGGCGTTCACCACCGAGTTCTTGCTGAAGAGACACAGGAACCAGCTTTCCTCTTGCCGACAAGTCAAGTTGCGCTACGTAGGTGGCATCTACCAAAATTCGAGAACGATTTTCGAAGCGCTAGCAGACTTCTCCATTTTTCCCCCCGACGGACATTCCGGAATCTACCCTTACAAGATTGCCTTCGATTTCGAGGCTTTCTTCAGACCGTGCAAAGAACCGTCGACGGAACACGTGTCCCTGCTGTGGGATCACGTCCCTTTGTCGGCTAGCGTCGCATCCCACTTTCCGGGGTGGGAGGGGCCAGTCTGCTTCGTCAGAGAATCCGACGCAGATTCCGACCCCTTGTTGTACCGAGTTTTAAATCACATAAACGAGAACGCCAAAGTCATCGGGGAAGCTGTGCTAGAACTTTACCGACCGACGTTAGCGAAGTTAGATGCGGCGATAGGTGAAGCTCTCCTGCTGGAGGAGGCGACATTCACCCCTTCTCCAGGCGGCTTCGCTGCGGCTCAGACCAGACACCCGTTAGTTCAACTGAAGAAGCGTCTTCTGAGATACATCCGTCAAGCTCCAGTCGTGGGCTTCAACTCGGGGCGTTACGACTTGAACCTGATCAAAATACGCCTTCACTCGTTCTTTGCCTCCGGAGACCGAAGAAACCAAGAATTCAGCGTCATAAAGAGAAGCAATCAATACTTGGCGGTTTACACACAGCACACGGTTTTCTTGGACGTAGTCAACTATTTGGCACCCGGTTACAACTACGCGACCTATTTGCGAGCTTTCACCAGGAACGAAGAGAAAGGTCACTTTCCTTACGAATGGATGACGTCTACCAGGAAACTGGCAAACAGAACACTGCCACCGAGATCGGCTTTTGACAGCGAACTGACGGGCGTCAAAATGTCCGAATCTGACTACGCCGCATGTCAGAAAGTTTGGTCCGACGAGAAGATGCAAACTATGGGAGATTACTTGATCCACTACAACAACAAAGACGTCAAACCTTTCATAGAAGCTCTGAAAAATCACGCTAAATTTTTCCAAGATCGCGGCATTGACATGTTGAAAGACGGAGTTTCTCTCGCCGGTTTGACTTTAGGGTTCCTCTTCCAAAACCTAGAAGACGCGTTCACAACGTTCCCCCAGTTCGACGCCGTCCTCCACGCTCTGATCAAAGAAAATCTAGTCGGCGGTCCTTCCATCATCTTCCATAGATTTCACGAGAAGGGCACCACGCGGATAAGGGAGCACAAGTACGGCGAAGAAGCGAGACCGTGCCAACACATCCTAGGACTAGACGCTAACTCTCTGTACTTGCGCTGCATGAGCGAAGCGCACTGCACGGGCTATTACGCGGTGAGACGACCTGAGACCGAGTTCAAGCCCGAAATTAGGCAAAGAAACTCTCACAGCGCTTTGGAGTGGTTACGCTTCGTAGAGCACGACCGCGACGTGAAACTGCGCCACGCTTTGAACGGCGGCGAGATGGTTGTAGGCTGTCGGAGAATTCGCGTGGACGGGTTTCACGCGGCCTCTAATACGGTTTTCCAGTTTCACGGGTGTTGGTTCCACGCTCACGAGTGCATACCGTCGCACCGATATCAGTGCGCTTCACTGAGGGAGGAGAGACGCGACAGAACGACTAGAGTAAGCGCGTACTTGAAAGCGCTAGGTCACAAGCTGGTCGTCGTGTTGGAGTGCGAATAGAGAGAGATGAAGTGTCGAGATGAGCGGGTTAAGGCCTCCCAACAACGCTGGAAGGTTGACGCTTTGAAAGTGTCTCGAAACGCGATGAGCGAGAGCGACATCCTTTCCGCTGTGAAAGACGGGAAAATGTTCGGTTTAGTTCAAGTGGACATCACTACGCCGCCTCACCTACGAGACTACTTCGAAGAAATGACCCCCGTTTTCAAGAACGCAACCGTTTCAAAATCGGACATAGGACCTCACATGTCAGACTTTGCGCAGGAAGAAAAGCTGTTGAACACGCCTCAGAGATGTCTGATAGGGAGTTACCACGGAAAAAATATTCTCTTGGGAACGCCGCTTCTCAAGTGGTATTTAGAGCACGGTTTGATAGTCACCAAAGTGCAGCTGGTCGTAGAATACCTACCTAAACGCTCCTTTGCCGGTTTCGCGGACGAAGTAACGGCGGCGCGAAGACGTGGCGACGTGAACGAGAACGAGAAAATTCTGTCAGACTGTTACAAGTTAATGGGAAACGCTACGTACGGTAAAACAATCTGCAACAAAGAAAAACACACGGCGGTGAGATACACTGACAGTCGGAAGTTCGAACTATTGGCCAATTCGTGGCGCTTCAAAAAGGCGTCCGAGTTGAGTTCTGATCTGTTTGAAGTCGAACTACAACCGAAAACAGTCAAGAACAACCTCCCTATTCAAATAGGGTTCATGGTATACCAGTACGCGAAGTTGAAAATGTTAGAGTTCACATACGACTTCTTGGATAGATTCGTCGATCGGCGAGAATGGTGTCCGCCGCCCCGCGGATGTTGTGAGAGAAGGTACCTTCACGATCTGAGAACTTCGGGGCTTATGAAAGCGGAGTGGGAAGGTGACGGGATCCTAAGTCTCAACCCTAAGACTTACATTTGCTACGATCGAGTCAGCGGCACCGGTGAAAGAAAATCCAAAAAATGGAGTGCAAAAGGCGTACAGAAGAAACAAAACCCTAAGGAACCAGACGACTTCTTGGATGTTCTTCGCCAACGAAAAACTCTCATTGCTGTAAATAGAAATTTCAAAGTGGTGCGAAACAAAATGGTCACCTACACCATAGAGAAAGACGGCGTGCGCTACTTGTATTATAAGCGTCGCGTGCATTCTGACGGTGTGACAACGAGTCCTTTAGAGATATGAAAAAAAAAATAAGCGTGTTATTGCTTGATTGAGTGCATCTTTTCAAAAATAGAGTGTTATCAAGATTGATAATCGGCAGCAGCGGCAGCAGCAGCAGCAGCAGCGGCAGCAGCAGTAGCGTGAGCATTAGCAACAACAGCAGCAGCGGCAGTAGCAAGGGCAACAGAGCGTACACTAGCAGCAGCAGTCCTAACATCAGCAGCGACATCAGCGGCGACATCGGCAGCCGCAACAGCATCAGCAGCAGCAGCGTCGGCATCGACGGCATTAGTAGCTGCATCGGCAGCAGCAACAGCAGCAGTCACAGCCGCAGCGGCAACAACAACAACGCCATCACAACGAGCGTCACTAACAGCCGCAGTAAATGCAGCAGTAGCACGATGAGCAGCACTAGCAGCAGCAGTAGCAGCGGCTACAGCAGCAGCTTCACATTCGCGCACTGCTTCATCATACCACTTCATGTCACGGTCGTAACTTTCCATCATGGTGATCTGCAAATTGAGGCGTGGTGGTGGTAGTAGTAGTAGTAGTAGTAGTAGTAGTAGTAGTAGTAGAGAGAATGATGATGACGATGATGAAGACGGTTTCACTCCCCATTATATACCCTTACTCCGCGGTAGGGCGGCGACTCCTCCCTTTTTCAAGCCACCGGCCAGCTGCCCACTCACGGCAGGTCTTTAGATTAGACTTAAGTCGCTTACTACGCGCTCACCCCTCTAATCACATTTTCCAGCCGCCGGCCAGCTGACTGCTGACGACAGGAGAGGGTGATTTTTTTTCTTTAGAAGTCGCTTACCACACGCGCACCCTCTAGTCACAGACAGAGTGACAGAAAGGGAGGGGGCCGCTTTGTTCACGCTACCTGTAGTTGCTTTCTATACACACTCTAAGCCCATGACCTCCTAATCCTTTATACAGGTAACACGCGTTCAACTAATTACACTATTGTATGACAGTCGGTACACGGATTAGTTTAAACCACCCTCCCATCTGGATCCATGACTGGTGGGTGGAAGGATCCAGCTGAAAAGCGTGATTAGGGCTTTTGTTTCTCTTATGATAGCAGCAGGTCAGCATGCGACAGCTGAAAATGTCAGACTAAGTCGAACTCTCGTCGCTCCTATAAAAGACTGAGATGCATTCTCTTTCCACACACCCTTCTACCACCGCCACCGCCACCGCCATCGCCACCGCCACCGCCGTCACTAACTACCACCGCCGGCCAGCCGACCGCCGCCACCACCAGTCACCCGGCCGCCCCTACCGTCACCGCCATCACTACTACCGCTACACTTACACGCCAGCAGGAAATTTCGAGCTGAGTCTGCTTATTGCTTATTTTTTTCTTTGAGCTTTTTGTTTTAAAATTTTTATTTTCACTCAGTCTTTTTTTTTTTCGGAGGAAAGAAATATGGCGCCGCAGAGGGCGTGAGTTTTTAAAAGACGGACACGCGAACAAAGTGCCCTCTTCAACTGCCCGGCTATTTTTTTATCTCAAAGTAGAGAGCGTCACGTAGTTGAGGCTCACGCTTCTCTTGAAGCGTTCCAAATTCTCGAGAAAAGCAAAGCCGAGTGCCAAAGAAATCGTCGTTATACAAGAGCGGAAAGGAAAACGTAGCGACATGGCCGAGAGCCGTCTTCTCAGAACAGTATTTACTCCACCAATGCATAATAGCCACTCTCAGCGCCCCCACTCGTTGGGCGTTTCATGAAAAGAAAGAGCGCTGCTACTCTCACCCTGCCTCCTCTTATAAAGTGAGAATAAGCGCTATGAAACGATTCGACAAGCCGATCGGTTTTTTGGGAGTGACTGCAGCTCCCACTCGGTGGGCGCGCGTTGTGGCCGACGTGAACACGGTCTCTAAACGTTTCGACGTCGTCACTTGTTATCCCGCATATTACAACGCAGCCGAATTGAAGAAGATAGGGACGCACTATTTTAAACCATACGCTCCAATATGTATTTGTCACCGCCGCGCTCGCACTCCTTATTGCTTTTTAGAGACGATCGTGTCACAACACAGAAAAAGAAAAAAAAGCGGCAAAGCGACGAGCTTTGCCTAAATGATCAAAAAAAAAAAAAAAAAAAAAAAAAGATTGATCTGCGCTTTTCTCTCCTCCTCCCCTCCTCCTCCTCCTCTTCCTCCTCTTCTTTTTTTAAAAAATAAATATTTGTATCAGACTCCTCTCGAGTCTGATACAAACATTTATGACTATTGAGTGAAAATAGAATTTATCGCAAAAAGAAAAAGAAAAAAAAGACACTTCTGCCGCCGCTACTGTGACACCGTCCGGTATCAATAAAAAGGTCCGCTGACTTTTCTCCACAACCATTCACTACCGAACGTTCGAGTGAGAAACACAGCAGACAGTCAGACACACAACTACTCTCTGACGCGTGCTGAAAAAAACAAAAATGTTGAGTAGTAAAAGCAAACTCTTCACAGAAATTCATTTCGACGCTCGACTACAAGGACCCTTTAGTTGTATCATTAGCGGTCCGTCGGGTTGTGGAAAATCGCGCTTGGTGGATCAATTTCTGAGCGACGTGAACAATTTGGTCACGCCGCCGGTGGAAAAGACTTTTTACCATTACGGCGAGTGGCAACCTCTGTTGAGTGGCAAAATCAGTACGGTGTGGAATTCAGAGAAGGTCTTCCTAGCAAAGAGTCTATAGCGGGAGACGTGGAAGTAGCAGAAGACGCTTTACGACCACACACTCTACTGATATTGGACGATCTGATGAGCAGTTCCAATCAGCAAGTGGTAGCTGACATCTTTACTAAATACTCCCATCACTGGAACGTGAGCGTCATATATATCACTCAGAACCTATTCCAGAAATCACCCGACTTTCGAACTATGAGTCTGAACGCTCACTACATGATCGTTTTCAAGAACCCGCGCGACATGGGGCAAATAGCTAGTCTGTCTCGCCAGGTGTTTCCCTCCAACGCGGCGGCCCTCTCTAGTATATTTACCCATGAACTCAAGCGGCCTCACTCATACCTCCTTCTGGACTTCAAGCAGTCAACACCTGACGATCTGAGAATACGCTCCTCTTTGACATCCATACACTCTCAGCTAGTATTCGTACCGCTAGACAAAAGAAAGAACAAGAGAAAGTAGTAGCAAAATGGCTTCTCATCTACTCGAAAGACACTTTGGCACTCTCAAGCACTTAGCTAAGTGCTCGCCAAAGGACTGCTCGCATTTAATAGACTCTGGAAGCGACGATCTGATCGCAGCGTTGAGTGAGATCTGTCACAATTTACTCGTAGGGAACATCCCGCTCAGCGACAAACAACTGGACAAGCTTCGAGAATCGGCTGACGTGTTGAGGGAGGTCGGCAAAAAATCTACTCCCATCAAAAAAAAGAGAGGCGTCTTGGTACAAGAGGGAGGTTTCCTCATTCCGGCTCTCATAGGGATGGCCTTACCGCTTATAAAGAGCATTCTCCGTATATGAGACACCTCATTCGACACCTACTCGCCGACACTACCACCACTACCACCACCGCCAGCGCCATTGCCACCGTCGCCCCTATGACAGACTCAGAGCAGCAACAACACTACAAACGCTTAGCGCTCGTGGATCCTGAGACGCTCTACAAATCATCACGAGGAGGTCTACTTCATCATGTGCCCACTGCTGCTACTACTAGCGCTGCTACTACTGCAGTCGCTGCTGCTAGTACTTCTACTGCTCCAAACCTTCCTCCTCTTCCTGATGAGCGTAGTGAAAAGAACGAGAGTTCCGCCACCTCCTCTTCCACCCCTGCCACCGCCGCCAGCCTACCTACCGATATGGCCTATTACCACAAGCAGGCAGAACAATCCCTTCATCCCAACGCGGCATTGCACCAGATGCTACAGTTTATCTACAGGGACTTGGACTTAGTGTTGAACGATCCCACTTGGAATCGCGCGAGAAAATGTTGAAATACCGAAGGTTGTTGAATAGATTGCAATTTTTTCTCGCGAATCCCAACAACAGCAACATCTCTTCATCCTACACTTCTTCGCCACCGGCTCACCTCCGTCAGTTTGCTGAAGAAGCCAGCGCGTCCCTACTTGAGCGGTTGGTGAACCAAGTTCCCAAGAGGAATCGCATCCGGACCGCTGCGCTGTACAAGAAATTGGAGAAATCCGGTCTGGTCAAGTGGAACGAGGACGGTACGGTGCGCGAGATGTCGGGTCGGAGAATACAACCTGAGCGTCACATCAACATAGTGGAATTACTGAGCGACGCCGCCAGGTTCAGGAAGACGGCGAACAGACCGGCGGGCTACTCTCCGTTCACAAAAGCGCTGCATGAAACAGATCCCACAGACTCCTTGATCGGAAACTATCTGTATAAAGCGAGCGGACCTGGCCAACCTTTGGACACACGGCTTACTGACAGAGGTCGGAAACGAGCGAGCTCCGACTCGGAAGAAGAAGAAGCAGCAGCAGCAGGCTCTTCTTTCCAGGTGGACGATCAATCCTCTGACGACGACGAGGGCGGTGAACTTTTCCAAACTCCGACTACAGTGAAACCGTCGTCATATAGCAGCGCGGCGAGTAAGAAAAAGAAAGGTCGCAACCGCCAAGCGCAGGCGTCGTACACTCCCGCTCCTGGTGCTACTCCATCAGGCCGACGATGGGAAAAGCTGTGAAGAGACTGACCAAGAAGGAAAAAGAAAAGAAGCGCGTAGTAGCTAAATATACCGACGTCAAAGCACCCTCCAGTTTCACTAGCATGACTAAACTCCAGAAACATCATTTTCGCGACCTAAACCCGGCCGTCATCCGAGATGCTTTAGTGTCGCTGGACGCCTACACTAAACATAAACCCATTCGGAGAAAATTCGCAAGGAACAAGACTATAACCAGTGCAATCGATCAGCAGTGGCAGTTAGATCTGATGGACATGCAGGCTTTGGCGTCTCACAACGACGGCTTCCGGTACGTGGTGACGGCGATCGACGTTTTCTCTAGGTATGCGTGGGCCGTTCCCACTAAATCCAAGAGTGGTGCTGCTGTTACCGAGGCCTTCCAAAAGATGACAGACACTGGCGAGAGACAACCGTGCACTGTTCAGACAGACAAGGGGAAAGAGTTTGTGAACAAGATCTTTCAAGATCACTTGAAGAGCGAGGGCATAGAGTTTTTCACTGGCGAGAACGACGACATCAAAGCTAGTCTAGTGGAGCGCTTGAACCGCAGTCTGAAGGAGAAGCTGTGGCGTTATTTCACACACAAGCGCACGTATCGCTACGTAGACGTACTGCACCATGTAGTGTCTTCTTACAATCGCACTCACCACAAGACGTTGAAAATGGCGCCGGCTCAAGTCAGCTCGGAAAACAGCGAAACAGTTTTCTACCGACAAGATCTCCCAACTAACAAACAAATCGACGAAATATGGAAAAAGAAGAAAAAAACAAAGACGTCTGCCGTCGACGTCATCGCTCCGGGTGACAGAGTGAGGATGTTGAGAACTAAAGGCGCCTTTGACAAAGGGTACGAGGGAAACTGCCGCGAGGAAGTGGTCGACGTTGCTAAAACGTTGGGAAGCAGAGGGTTCGAGCTAAAAGACGACAGCAGCGAGGAGATAAAAGGCATCTTCTACCCGGAAGAGGTTCAGAAGGTGTAAGTAGTATATAATGTATCGGAACGAGACTATGCTTAAGTACTATTTATTACTCAATCGATATGCAGCCAATCAGAGGCCTCCATTTGGTCACGTGACCGGAAGTGACCTACTTAGGGGATTAGTGGTGACGTCACGTGACCTAGTTAGCCAATCAGAGGCCGCCATTTGGTCACGTGACCGGAAGTGATGTCATATGACCTACTTATGGACCGGAAGTGACGTCATATGACCTACTTAGGGGACCGGAAGTGATGTCATATGACCTAATTTAGGATCACGTGACCGGAAGTGACCTGAGGAGTCACGTGACCGGAAGTGACGTCACATGACCTAATGGACAACCGGAAGTGACGTCATGTGACCTCATTGAGGATCACGTGACCGGAAGTGACCTGATTGATCACGTGACCGGAAGTGACGTCACGCGACTTAATGAAGAGATTAGCGTCTTTAAGGGGTCACGCGCTTTAAAATGTGATATATTTTTTTTTTGGAGGAGGCGAGTCTCTTATTTTTTTTGTAAACCAATAAAAAACACAACAATATAAGTTTGTTTTTTCATTTTATTTTTTATTAGCGACTGGAAGTGACTTATTGAACTAGGTAGAAGTGTTCTTTAGAGTGTATAAGGGGGGAGGGGGAGGGGAGGGGAGGAGGGGGGGAGGGGGGCCCTTTAAGATGCATGGGGAGGGGGGCACTTTTAGGATGCATGGGGTGGGTGGGGGGGAGGGAGGGGAGGGGAGGGGGGAGGGGGGCACTCTAGGGGGGTGGGGGGGGGCACTCTAAGGGGAGTTTGTCTCTTTTAAGAAAAAAAGAAAGAAAAGAATTTAATCAATAGACACACTTCTTCCTCTTGAGAGGAAGAAGTGTGTCTCTTAATTTTTTTGTTTAGGAAGTGATGGTCTTTAGGATCAAGTGACCGGAAGTGACCTGATGAGTCACGTGACTAGAAGTGACGACGTCACATGCCCTAATGAGGAGATCAGCAGCGACCGGAGGAAGTGACACTTTAAGAGGACACGCGACTTAATTGTTATAATTTTTTTTTTTTACTTACTAATAAAAGAAGACGTATGAAAATAAAACACAACAATTCACATGTCCGTTGTTCTCGTTGTTTCTTGCTTGATAAAGTCAAGTAATATCGTGATGCCGAGGTCAAACTTTCCCATGTCCTCAGTCAACACTCGAAGGAGTTCAAAAGGTGTACTGCCGGCACCGTCAGCTTCAGCTTGTCACATTTTCAACACTTGGAAGGCCCACTCAGCGGGACTTCCTCCGCATTCGCATTCTTCAGCGATCTTATCTAACCTCTCACGCGTCATTTTTAAATGACCCCCCACCTCTTTCCACCTGCTACCTAGGCGTCTGCCGAGGGCGCCCAAGTGCTTATGCATCGCGTGCGAGTCGGGGTTCTCGAAATCCAACCCCTGCCTGTGGAGAAGGGTCATCCACTGAGCCAACAGTTCCACTCGTCTAATGCGGGTGAAGACGCGGCCGAGCTCTCCCCATCTTTGACGATGCTGGGTTTCACCCCACCAAACTCGGAACATCGCCGTACACAGCTCCTCTGGTGTCTTGACACTGCGCTCTACTAGAGCATCCATACGGGCGGCGGAATAGGAAGTGGAATAGCTTGAGCCATCTCGTCTTGTCTTGGCGGCGGCGGCGGCGGTGGTGGTGGTGGTGGTGGTAGTAGACGTTACTGTGGTCAGAGGCGATATGGTTTTTTTTCCAACAGAAATCAGAGCTTTTATACAGAGGGAGTTTAATCCTATTTCCAACAGCACCCCAGCTGTCTAGCGACCTGTCCGCATGACGCTTTTCAGCCGCTCCGCTCCTTAAGAGCTTCTTAAGAGCTTAGATGACGAGGAGTATGTCATCGCCATCGGTGGAGGCCAGCTGAAAATGGCGTTTTTTCCTTATCCATAGCCTTACCTCCTACCCCCTACCTGAGGACGACTCTCTCTCCCTCTGACATTCATTGTAACAAACGTCAGAGGTCAGGTGAAAATCGGATTTTCATGCACAGCCTTAGTCAGCTGTCACCCCTATTGAACTAGCCGGCCGCCGCCGGCCCGGTCTACTCACCACGGCAGGAGGCGGTGATTTTTTTTTGTTTTACACTTAAGTCGCTCACCACATGCACACGACTCTACTCACAGACAGACACACTCGTCTTAGGGGGTCCTGCTTCACGCCACACGCCTCCTGTAGTTTTTTTTGTATACACACTCTAAGCTCATGACCGTCAATCCTTTATACAGCTAATGCGCGTTGAATTAGCACAGTCGGTACACCGCCCGCTCATGTCAGTCGATCTCTCAAAAGGGGGGGGGAAAGGGATCCAGCTGAAAACGTCACGCATTATGTCTTTTGTTTCTCTTTGTGAATGCCCGCCGGTCAGCCGGCGGCAGCAACCGCTTAATCCTTTATACAGCTAATGCGCGTTGAATTGCTGAACAGGGCAGTAAGTAGCTTAGCTCATGTCAGTCGATCTCTCAAAAGGGGGGAAAGGGATCCAGCTGAAAACGTCATGCATTATGTCTTTTGTTTCTCTTTGTGAATGGCCGCCGGTCAGCCGGCGGCAGCTGAACAGGGCAGTAAGTAGCTTAGCTCTAGAAGCGAGAAGGCTTATATAAGGGGTCTGGAAACACCCATTCACTCACTCAGTCTTTTGCTTCTCTCTACAGTCACCACCATGAGCAAAAGACAACACCTAGTGCCGTCCAAGGATCTAAGCAAGTTCAAGAACAAGAAGAGTACGCGGAAAAGCGCTCGTTTAGCGTCAGCGCCTCCTCTTGCTACTGAAGATGAGACTACCGCCGCAACCGCTTGGTCTTATCACCCTCCCGCTGTAGCGAGCGCTCGCAGCAGTAGTAGTAGTGGTAGTAGTAGTAGTAGTAGTAGTAGTAGTAGTGGTAGTAGTAGCGGTACTACTGGTAGTAGTCGTCGTGGTAGCGACGTTGTTACACTCGCAACGGTTGTTGCTGCTAAGCTCGCTGCCGCTGCTACTGCTGCCCCGCCTGCTGCTGCTGCTGCTGCTGCTCCTCGCGCTGCTGCTGCTGGTGCTGGTGATCCTCGTGCTGCTGGTGCTCTTCGTGCTGCTGCTGCTGCTGCGCCTGCTACTGCTGCGCCTGCTACTGCTGCGCTATCTGAGGCTGCTGCGCCTGCTACTGTTGCGCCTGCTGCTGCTGCACCTGCTGCTACCGCTACTACTACTGACGACAACTCTCCTGGCACAGCGCAGTACTGGCAACCGGGTTTTTACCTCCCCACTACTGTTGCTGATTTTGATGAACCGCAGCACGTTGCACAGCACCTCTCCACCACTACATCAACCGACGCCATCAACGCCGCTCGCGATGAGACTTACAGCTATTCGGACACTCAGCCCCAGCAGCGCGTAGTAGACATATATGCCCTAAAGCAAGAAGAAGAGGAGGAGGAGGAGGAGGAGGAGGAGCAGCAACAGGGTGAGACAGAGAACGACGCTGACGACGAGGCGTACGACGAACCCGAAGGGCTACGGGTGGACGGTACGTTTTTCGGCTCCCCTCTTCGACCTTTCGACCTCACTTCCACTGTTAGCGCGTCCGGTCCGTGGCGACTGCCCTCACCGCCACCTTACGAGGGCGGCGGCGCTCCATCTTCTACCGCTACACTCAGCACCGAAGGTGTGTGGCTGCTCTGTTCCAACAACGAGTCGTCGGATACCAGCGCTGACGCTGCTCCTGTTATTGGTTCTGCTGCTGATTCAGCTCACGCTGATGGTGTTACTCTTCTTGCGGGTCTGAAACGTTCTAAGGCGGGTTCCAGAACAACAAGGCCTACTAAGAAGAGAAAAATACAAGAAAAAGAAGAAGATGGACGAGAAGAAGCAGAGAAAACCCCCCGTCCTCTCGGGTTAGACTTCTGCTTAGACGGGACTTTGACGCTGGAGATCTGGGAGGATGAGGTTAGACTGTCTAGGAGGCCGCGCTACACAAAAGACGGCCAGGTGAAAGAGGCGTCTCTGACCAGAGGCAAGCGAGTGCACTTCACCGCCGACGCGCTGCGCGAGCTAATAGCGCGCATCGCCGAGATCCGCGCAGTGGTGCGCATACGCGACACAGCGTCCGCGCAAGGAAGACCTAATCACACCCCCTGGTTCACAGTGCTGGATGAGGAGGGCGAAGTGTACGCAGCTGTGAGCTACTACAGCGGTAAGAACCTCATCCACGTGCGCAAGTACGAAGGTCCTGACAAAAAACCCACACAGCAGGGGGTGACGCTGTCCGCCAGAGGGCTCAAAGAGTTGGATGACAAAACAGAGATTATTCTCAAATTTCTCGGTATAGATTTGGAATGAGAGACGCTCAACGCTCACGCGCGCACACACACAGTGTTTGACGTACGCTGTATGAGACAGACAGACGGATACACAGACAGACATATAGATAGATAGATAGACAGATAGATAGATTGATAGATAGATAGACGGCTCAGTAGTTGGGAAAAAAAACTTTTTTTAATTGGTAACTAAGTGAAAAAACAAAAAAACAAAAAAACATGACGCAGTACGTCTGCGAAAAGTGTTTCAAAATTTTTAAAAGACCGTACAATCACGAGAGACACGTAGAAAAATGTAGAGTAATACCTAAGTTTTGCCCTCTATGCGGCGAAGGCGATTGCCGAAAGATCACCTGTCGACGCGAATCTCTGGACGGGGTGACTATCCCTCCGCGCATATGTGCTGTACCGAACGATGAGGAAACGTTCATTGAATTGGCCTGCAATACAAACGGGTGTCAGGATGCACGGGACTCGCGTGAGTGTAACAAACTTCAGACTACCAACCCGCGAGTTGAGTGACGCTGTAGATACTATGCGTCGCATTCACTTCACGCAAAGATTCAGATACAAAGTGGGTTTCTCGGTAGGCTTACTCTTACAACACAGAGAAGACAAGAGCAAACTGCGCTACTTTCACGCCTCCCAGAACAACGCAACTCTCATACAACCGCTCCCTACTATAACTAATTCAGAAACTTTGGAAGAGCTCCTCTCAAAGATGGAAAACACCGTCGCTTGCGAGGAAGTACGGAAACTTTGCGACTCTGACACCAAGTGGCACGTTCATTTTCCTACCAATTTGAACATTTGCGTTTACATGGGACCGGGGGAATTTCCCATAGGCGGTAGGATCACTCAGGCCGGTCGAGTTGGAAAGAGAAGCGGTGTGTTAGATTTTCCCAACAAGGACAACCTCTGCGTCTTCCGCTGCATTTCCTTTCACTTATACAACACCAGCAAGCACGCTTCAGATTTGTTACGTCAGTTCTGTCCCGCTGCCACACCTGAAACCTTTCCGGGTTTGAACATCCGCGACTTACCCGCGTTAGAGAACTTGTTTGACATACAAATAGCGGTTTACACCGCGTCGCGTCAGGTGCCGGGCGGAAGTTGAGAAGACGCGTTACTCTGATCAGACCGCCTTCCAGAACTCTGGCCGCCCGAGGTAAAGTCAACCTACACCTGACGGCGAAAGGCGGTTTGCACGTCTCTCTGGTCACGGACTTCAACGCGTACGCGGGCATATACGAATGTTGCAAGTGTAAGGCGGCGTTCACCACCGAGTTCTTGCTGAAGAGACACAGGAACCAGCTTTCCTCTTGCCGACAAGTCAAGTTGCGCTACGTAGGTGGCATCTACCAAAATTCGAGAACGATTTTCGAAGCGCTAGCAGACTTCTCCATTTTTCCTCCCGACGGACATTCCGGAATCTACCCTTACAAGATCACCTTCGATTTCGAGGCTTTCTTCAGACCGTGCAGAGAACCGTTGACCGAACACGTGTCCCTGCTGTGGGATCACGTCCCTTTGTCGGCTAGCGTCGCATCCGACTTTCCAGGGTGGGAGGGGCCAGTCTGCTTCGTCAGAGAATCCGACGCAGATTCCGACCCCTTGTTGGACCGAGTTTTAAATCACATAAACGAGAACGCCAAAGTCATCGGGGAAGCTGTGCTAGAACTTTACCGACCGACGTTAGCGAAGTTAGATGCGGCGATAGGTGAAGCTCTCCTGCTGGAGGAGGCAACATTCACCCCTTCTCCAGGTGGCTTCGCTGCGGCTCAGACCAGACACCCGTTAGTTCAACTGAAGAAGCGGCTTCTGAGATACATCCGTCAAGCTCCAGTCGTGGGCTTCAACTCGGGGCGTTACGACTTGAACCTGATCAAAATACGCCTTCACTCGTTCTTTGCCTCCGGAGACCGAAGAAACCAAGAATTCAGCGTCATAAAGAGAAGCAATCAATACTTGGCGGTTTACACACAGCACACGGTTTTCTTGGACGTAGTCAACTATTTGGCACCCGGTTACAACTACGCGAACTATTTGCGAGCTTTCACCAGAAACGAAGAGAAAGGTCACTTTCCTTACGAATGGATGACGTCTACCAGGAAACTGGCAAACAGAACGCTGCCACCGAGATCGGCTTTTGACAGCGAACTGACGGGCGTCAAAATGTCCGAATCCGACTACGCTGCATGTCAGAAAGTTTGGTCCGACGAGAAGATGCAAACTATGGGAGATTACTTGATCCACTACAACAACAAAGACGTCAAACCTTTCATAGAAGCTCTGAAAAATCACGCTAAATTTTTCCAAGATCGCGGCATTGACATGTTGAAAGACGGGATTTCTCTCGCCGGTTTGACTTTACGGTTCCTCTTCCAAAACCTAGAAGACGCGTTCACAACGTTCCCCCAGTTCGACGCCGTCCTCCACGCTCTGATCAAAGAAAATCTAGTCGGTGGTCCTTCCATCATCTTCCATAGATTTCACGAGAAGGGCACCACGCGGATAAGGGAGCACAAGTACGGCGAAGAAGCGAGAACGTGCCAGCACATCCTAGGCCTAGACGCTAACTCTCTGTACTTGCGCTGCATGAGCGAAGCGCACTGCACGGGCTATTACGGGGTGAGACGACCTGAGACCGAGTTCAAGCCCGAAATTAGGCAAAGAAACTCTCACAGCGCTTTGGAGTGGTTACGCTTCGTAGAGCACGACCGCGACGTGAAACTGCGCCACGCTTTCAACGGCGGCGAGATGGTTCTAGGCTGTCGAAGAATTCGCGTCGACGGGTTTCACGCGGCCTCTAATACGGTTTTCCAGTTTCACGGGTGTTGGTTCCACGCTCACGAGTGCATACCGTCGCACCAATATCAGTGCGCTTCACTGAGGGAGGAGAGACGCGACAGAACGGCTAGAGTAAGCGCTTACTTGAAAGCGCTAGGTCACAAGCTGGTCGTCGTGTGGGAGTGCGAATGGAGAGAGATGAAGCGTCAAGATGAGCGGGTTAAGGCCTCCCAACAACACTGGAAGGTTGACGCTTTGAAAGTGTCTCGGAACGCTATGAGCGGGAGCGACATCCTTTCCGCTGTCAAAGACGGGAAAATGTTCGGTTTAGTTCAAGTGGACATCACTACGCCGCCTCACCTACGAGACTACTTCGAAGAAATGACCCCCGTTTTCAAGAATGTGTCTGTTTCAAAATCAGACATAGGACCTCACATGTCAGACTTTGCGCAGGAAGAAAAGCTGTTGAACACGCCTCAGAGATGTCTGATAGGGAGTTACCACGGAAAAAATATTCTCTTGGGAACGCCCCTTCTCAAGTGGTATTTAGAGCACGGTTTGATAGTCACCAAAGTACAGCTGGTCGTAGAATACCTACCTAAACGCTCCTTTGCCGGTTTCGCGGACGAAGTAACGGCGGCGCGAAGACGTGGCGACGTGAACGAGAACGAGAAAATTCTGTCAGACTGTTACAAGTTAATGGGAAACGCCACGTACTGTAAAACAATCTGCAACAAAGAAAAACACACAGCGGTGAGATACACTGACAGTCGGAAGTTCGAACTATTGGCCAATTCGTGGCGCTTCAAAAAGGCGTCCGAGTTGAGTTCTGATCTGTTTGAAGTCGAACTACAACCGAAAACAGTCAAGAACAACCTCCCTATTCAAATAGGGTTCATGGTATACCAGTACGCGAAGTTGAAAATGTTAGAGTTCACATACGACTTCTTGGATAGATTCGTCGATCGGCGCGATTATGCTCTTTGTCAAATGGACACCGACAGTCTTTACATGGCTCTCAGTGGTGACACGTTGGATGACCTAGTCAAACCTCACCTGAGAGAGACGTACTTTAGAGAGAAACGAAAGTGGATTCCGACAGGGGTGTGCGACGATCACTTAGAGCTTTCCGTGAAGACAAAAACGGAAAGAGTGCGAGAATGGTCTCCGCCGCCCGGTGGATGTTGTGAGAGACGTTACCTTCACGATCTGAGAACTTCGGGGCTTATGAAAGCGGAGTGGGAAGGTGACGGGATCCTAAGTCTCAACCCTAAGACTTACATTTGCTACGATCGAGTCAGCGGCACCGGTGAAAGAAAATCCAAAAAATGGAGTGCAAAAGGTGTACAGAAGAAACAAAACCCTAAAGAACCAGACGACTTCTTGGATGTTCTTCGCAAACGAAAAACTCTCCTTGCGGTAAATAGAAATTTCAAAGTGGTACGAAACAAAATGGTCACTTACACCATAGAGAAAGATGGCGTGCGCTACTTGTATTATAAGCGTCGCGTGCATTCTGACGGTGTGACAACGAGTCCTTTAGAGATATGAAAAAAAATAATAAGTGTGTTATTGATTGATTGAGCGCATCTTTTCAAAAATAGAGTGTTTATCAAGATTGAAAAAAAATAAATAAAAAAATAAAATAAAATTATTGTTGTGTTTTATTTTCATACGTCTTCTTTTATTAGTAAGTCGCGTGTCCTCTTAAAGTGTCACTTCCTCCGGTCGCTGCTGATCTCCTCATTAGGGCATGTGACGTCGTCACTTCTAGTCACGTGACTCATCAGGTCACTTCCGGTCACGTGATCCTAAAGACCATCACTTCCTAAACAAAAAAATTAAGAGACACACTTCTTCCTCTCAAGAGGAAGAAGTGTGTCTCTTGATTAAATTCTTTTCTTTCTTTTTTTCTTAAAAGAGACAAACTCCCCTTAGAGTGCCCCCCCCCACCCCCCTAGAGTGCCCCCCTCCCCCCTCCCCTCCCCTCCCTCCCCCCCACCCACCCCATGCATCCTAAAAGTGCCCCCCTCCCCATGCATCTTAAAGGGCCCCCCTCCCCCCCTCCCCCCCTCCCCTCCCCCCCTCCCCTCCCCCTCCCCCTCCCCCCTTATACACTCTAAAGAACACTTCTACCTAGTTCAATAAGTCATTTCCAGTCGCTAATAAAAAATAAAATGAAAAAACAAACTTATATTGTTGTGTTTTTTATTGGTTTACAAAAAAATAAGAGACTCGCCTCCTCCAAAAAAAAAAAATATCACATTTTAAAGTGCGTGACCCCTTAAAGACGCTAATCTCTTCATTAAGTCGCGTGACGTCACTTCCGGTCACGTGATCAATCAGGTCACTTCCGGTCACGTGATCCTCAATGAGGTCACATGACGTCACTTCCGGTTGTCCATTAGGTCATGTGACATCACTTCCGGTCACGTGACTCATCAGGTCACTTCCGTTCACTTCCGGTCCATAAGTAGGTCATATGACGTCACTTCCGGTCACGTGACCAAATGGCGGCCTCTGATTGGCTAACTAGGTCACGTGACGTCACCACTAATCCCCTAAGTAGGTCACTTCCGGTCACGTGACCAAATGGAGGCCTCTGATTGGCTGCATATCGATTGAGTAATAAACAGTACTTAAGCATAGTCCCGTTCCGATACATTATATACTACTGGTGTACAAGAGTCGTTACGACTACAACTACCTGATAGACGAGGTGCTGCACCGCAAGACCGCCGACGGTAAAGAGCTAGCTTTCGTACGTTGGTTAGGTTACGACGACAAGTTCAACGAGTGGATCCCCGTCAAAAAAATAACGTAGAAAAAAATGAACATCACCCTACCTAGCAACAGCTCTATGGAGTATTATCCTGACAACGGCTTGACGTCTTTCCGAACTCACTTCGACTCGCCGCTCCTTCTGCCCGAAGCGTACGAAGCGGCTCTGACTGAGATCATCCTCCCTACAGAATGGAGTAACGTGCACGACGACGACTTGATCATCGTTGTTCCTCTGCGCACGAAGGGTTCACTAGCTGAGGCGATGAACGTTTTAAAAGGCGCTAAATTCCCCGAAAGAAGAAAACCGGACGTAGACTGGAGGGGAATGAAAGACGCGATCGGTCTGAACAAGCTAATCCTCAGCGAAAAATACCCGCTGAGTGTGAAGGAAGCGAGCTATGTAACGGTGGAAGAGATGTCAGACACGTCGGAAGAGCAGCGATTGAAACCAGAAACAAAAAGGTTCAAGAGAGAGGTCGACTTGAGACAGACGAATGCCGTATACAAGCAGTTCTTGTCCCCGGCCGTGAAGAAGAAGGCGATCAGCGATCAAGCAAAACAGATGATCGAAAAGATGGAGAAAGACATGGAAGTGCGAACTTTGATGCCAAACATATTCAAGATAGCTCCTATTTTCACCGGAAGCAACTACACCCTAGTCGAGCGCTTGAGTGAGACGTTGCGAGATAACAGACTAGGGGGCTCCAGCTTCCTGCTCAAACCGATGGGGATCTTATCGTACGACTCCAAGACGAAACGCGTCACCATCAAACCGCCGAGACACTGTGCTATCCTGCTGACTCAGCATCTCGCATGTGTTCTAGGCTTCGGAGAGAAGACGTGTTTCGCGTCGCCGACTACCGGCACCTACTCGATGGATGTTTTCGGGGACGTGCACTCTGTGTACATATACACCGACATGATCCAGGAGAGACGTGTGGGCGACATGCAAGTGCCGCTGTTACGCTGCGTCGCGGTGGACAGAGGCGGAAGGCGTCAAGGTGGCGTGCAAGCTATCAGTTTTCACCATTTGGATTATTTCCCCTTGAAATCCAAGAGGTTGACCAAGGTCAGCATCTATTTAAGAGACCGATCCGGCCATTCCATCCCATTCAGTAGAGGCGACGTGACCGTGACACTTCATCTGAGACCTATTGAGCGCTAAAACAAAAAAATATGATGCGTGAACGCGTTCCGTACTTTCCACCCAAGCGCACCGTCGGCAGAGGGTACAGCGATTACTACAACGCGCAGCTGGGCAACGGCATCAACGTGTACAGCGGGCGCTCTTTCCAGAGCGGGCACGGTTTGGGCGGCGCTCTGTTAGGTCTGATGCGCTCGGCTACCCCGCTATTGAAGACAGTGGGAAAAACGCTGCTCCGCGCCGGTGTGGGTGTAGCTAAAGATGTGCTGGCGGGTCGGACTTTAAAGAGCAGCGTGAAAGACCGAGGCGCAGGCGCTCTGAAGAGTCTGGCGAGTACGGCGTTCTCAGGAGGAAAGAAAACTGGCGCGTCTAAGAAAGGGTCGGGAGCGGGGACGAAACGTCGCCGGCGTTCTCCTCAGACGGGCGGTGGCTCTTGCAAGAGACGTAGAGGGGATGTATTCGACCGGTAAGCGCCTAGGCGCTTAGGTATAAATAAAAAGACCTGGAGGTGGCCGGCGTCAGTCTGTCGTCAGCGTGAAGAGAGAACACAATGGCTTACGTACACGAGAGCAGTAACGAGTGCGCGCTCTCTGAGCTCGACCTGCACACCGTAGCGCCGACTCAGACTACTATCTTAAAGTCGTCTTTCCTCGGGATAGAAACAAAAAACTCTTTAGAGGATGGAGGTAACATAAATTTCACCATCAACAAGTCGCAAGAGTACACAGACCTGAACGAGAATTACCTTCATCTGGAATGTCAAGTGCTGAAACCGAACGGGGCGGCGCTAGAGGACACTGACATGGTAGCTCCGGTGAACAACTTGGCTCACTCGCTCTTCAAAGACGTCCAAGTCTCCATCGGCGGTTTCAAAGTGTCTGGCAACACCGAGACCTACCCTTACCGAGCTTACTTGGAAGGGTTACTCAACTACAACAAAGACGTGAAGCGCGGCGTCATGAGCACCCAGGGGTGGCATGAAGATACGCCTGGTCAGTTTGACACGTTGACTGCCGCGAATGCGGGGTACGCTGCGCGCAGGAAGCTAATCTCCCACCAGCGCTTTTCGCTGATGGCGCGACTGCACTTTGACCTGGCTCATCAACCGAAGCTCATCGTTGGAGAGACAGAAATCAATCTCACTCTGAAACAGGCAGCGCCCTCTTTCTATCTGATGTGCGCCCCTGACGCAGGCTACAAATTGAAGATCTACAAAGCAAAGCTCTACGTGCGACGTCTGTTGGTGGCGGACGCTGTAGCGGAAACGCACGAAAGAGCAGTGATAGAACACGGCCCCTTCGACTACCCGGTGAACAGCGTGGAGGTGACGACGTACGCCATCCCTCAAGGTAACAGAGATCACACCTACATCCACTCTCTTCCCAAGGCCAGCTTCCCAAGTCGATGATGATTTGCTTCCTGGACCACGACGCCTTCAACGGTAACTACAACAAGAACCCGTTCGAGATGAAGCATTACGACATCAGCTCGCTTCAAGTGGTAGTGAACGATCAGAAGGTGCCGAACGACGCTTACGTGCCCGACTTTAAAACCAAAGCGGCCGTGAGAGAGTACTTGGCGCTACACACGGAAACAGGGATGTACGAGGGCACGCGCTCCTGTGGTATTTCATACGAGCAATTCCTGAACGGTTACACGGTGTTCCCCCTCGATTTGACCCCAGACAGATCGCACGACGGGTGTCGCGTGAACCTTATAAGAGCGGGTCAGCTGAGGGTGGAAGTCAGTTTCCGCTCGGCGCTACGAGCGACAACAACGGTGCTACTCTACTTAGTGTACGACAACGTCGTCGAGCTGACCAGAGATCGACTTCCCATCACCGACTACCACATGAACTGAAGACAAGACAGCAGTGCTTAGCGTATGAATACGCTTGAAATAAGTAGAGTGTTGAAGGAAAACGTTCACACAAAACATCGTTTCCTAGGTGTTTTCTCTTGTGACACTATTCCGAAGCACCCTATCAAAGACACTTGTTTCGTGAGCAACACAGATCCGCAACATTTACCAGGTCAGCATTGGGTAGCGTTTTACGTGTCGGGCACGGGTGAAGTGTACTACTTTGATTCCTTCGGCTTACCGCCGCTGAGTGCGGAGTTCTTGTCTTTCGTGGAACGCTCTGCTCCGTTCAAGTGGCAAAGAAACCGCGTTCAACTACAAGACACTTCTGCTGACACCTGTGGACCTCATTGCGTTCATTTCCTAATTGAAGCATGTCGAACAAGAAACCCCAAGAAGTGCGTCATGCGAATGAGCAAAATCCCAAAGCTGAGCGACCGGACAGTGAGTCAGAAGCTATCGATGATGATGTTGTGACAGAAATAACGGGTTGTTGCGATGGCGGACGTTTCATGGAAGCAAAGATTCTCTGCCTTGCCGAAATGGTGTTGGATTTATCCAAAGTCGTGCAATGTCTATTGGAGAGAGGACGTCAGGGGTGTGGTGCGAGTGACGGCGGCGTGAGACTTTGCGGCCTGTTCGGTTGCAAATCGAAGAAGAAAGCTAAAAAAGCATAAACTTGTGTGTTTTTGATTGAAATGAAAATAAGAATAAAATGAAAAAAAAAAAAATTATCTTGTTGTGTTTTTATTTCTATATATAAGTTATATAACTTTTTTTGTTTTGTTTACAAACAGTCATGTGTCACGTGGTGTTGTTTACAAACAAGAGAGCCACGTGGTGTTGTTTACAAACAAAACCCTAAGTAGGTCATGTTACCATAGTTACCAGAATGCTGGCTTCTGATTGGCTGAGCCTAAGTAGGTCACGTGACGTAAGTAGGTCACGTTACCATGGTTACCAGCATGCCGGCCTCTGATTGGCTGAGAGCTTCTAAGTAGGTCAGTAGGTCACCCAGAATGCTGGCTTCTGATTGGCTGAGAGTCCTAAGTAGGTCACGTTACCATGGCAACGGGTCACGTGACCAAATGGAGGCCTCTGATTGGCTGCATATCGAGTGAGTAATAAACAGTACTTAAGCATACTCCCGTTCCGATACAATATATACTACTTACATGCAATATATAGGAGTTAAATAGAACTGTAGTATTTGAGCCCCCTTTAATTCTGATTAGGGGCCCAGACCCCCGTACCCCATTTTTTCCTAAGTATTTGGGAATTATGTGTATTTATATATAGTATAGGGTCCTCACAAATTTGGGGGGGGGGCCAAACATATTCAGGGCCCCCCTCCTCTGTGATTGGGGGGGGGGGGGGGGCGGGCCCCCCTGCCCCCCCATCATGTGTTTACATTGATTTTAGCAGAATCCTCCTTACATTGCCTGTAAAAGCTATACACAGTTAATATCAGGAGATTCAGGGGAGAACTATCTTTCAAATAGCTTATAATTAGAATGCAGGATTTTGAGGTTATAGAAATGTATTTGTGGGAATGCAAGCCATTGCTTACTAACAGTCCATGCAATACTATTGATATCAAGTTATATGGTTCCTCTCTCTATGCCTCAAATATTTCCGACCCACATGGGGGAGGGAGACAAAGAATTTACATGTGTAAATCATTTAATCACGTGGTTTTAAATTATTTTTTAGCGGCAAGGTTACAGTGATTCTTGGTATGCACAGCCAGATGAATGGGAAACTCGGGAAACCAGAGGTCATCACAGTTTCCCACTTTTTCGTTGTAAGTTTACGTTTTATTCTAAAGTGGCATGCTTACTAAGGACAAGAAAAATCCCAGTGAATCTTTGTTATCATTTAAGAATCAATTATATGCTTTTCCTATGTCACATAGCTGTACTGGATGCTGTTTCTCCACAAATATGCGGAGGTCCGCAAATTTGCGGAGGTCCGTAAATACACTCTCCATATATTTATGGGGTCCGCAAATATACATGGGAATCGTTTTTTAGTACTTAAGCATACAAATATGGAGCTCCATATACATTTGCGGACCTCAACAAATTTATGGAAGCAAATTTACGGACCTCCGCAAATTTGCGGACCTGCGCATATTTGTGGAGAAAGAGCATCCTGGGTGCTGTTTCTCCACAAATTTGCGGACCTCCACAAATTTGCGGATGTCTGAAATACATCCACATTCCATATATATGTGTGGTGAAAATAAAAATAATAAACAAAATAGTTTTCTGGTACTGAAGCATACAAATATGAACCTCCGTATACTGTAAACGTATCTTATTTCGCGCTGTACTTATTTTCGCGATTTTCGCGGAAATAAAAATCGCGAAAATAAGTACAGAGCGGCTGTTTATCCAATATAGGCATATAACTAGCATATTCCAAAATCCGCGAATTTAAATACACGTGAAAGTGCACTTTGTAGTCAATTCGCGAAAAATATTCATGCGCGAAAATACATACGTTTACAGTATATATTTGCGGAGCTCCGCAAATGTATGGAAGCAAATTTGTGGAAGAGAAACATCACCTAGATCTGTAGGATGTCTTTTTTAGCATAATAAACCTTTAAAATGAATTGAACTGTTAAAGCACTGGCGAGTTACTCATTTAAAATGAATTGAACTATTATAGGATGGTGTTTCTCCACAAATTTGCGGACGTCCGCAAATTTGCGGATGTCCGCAAATACATTTATGGAGCTCCGCAAATTATGTCTTTTTGGTACTTAAGCATACAAATACGCACCTCCGTATATATTTGCGGACATCCGTATATATTTGCGGAGCTCCGCAAATTTGTGGAGAAACAGGACCCTGGCGAGTTACTCACCAGAGCTGCGAAAACGTGCATACGCCAGCAATGCAATAAATGAAATCATGGCAGTGTTCCCGAGAATTCACCTAAACTAATTATCAGATGATGGCTCAGTTTACTACCGTGAAACTTCGTTATAAGGAACTCTGATATAAGGAGACCTTGCTTACAAGGAGCAGATTTGTGTGGTCCCGATTTTGCCCTTTATATTTACATAGTAAGAAAACTCTCTTAGGAGGAGGTGTTTTTACCTTAACCTCTGATATAAGGAGGTAATTTTGGCTCATTTCCTTATTTTGTACGTGCAAACCACTCAGGGAAATTATTTCTCAGGATTACAGTCACATACTGATTAAAATTGCCCACTGCCCCATCCCATAGAGGTGGGGAGAATATATTTGTAGCTTCCCTAAGGAGGAAGGGAGATCAAAAGCTCCATGAAGGGGATCTAGAAGGGGTTTTGACTTATAGTAATACACACACCCATCTGAATTGTATTCAAATCAAGTCTATAAGGGTATAAGAGACACAGGTAGGGAGTGTTCTGTTGCTAGACCTTTATATGGCTGACCTTGCTCATAAGGAGACCTTGCTTATAAGGAGCAAATTGCACTGGTCCCAAGGTCCTCCTTATAACGAAGTTTTACTGTACATTTGTATTGCACCCTATAATTCCCCAATTGAAAATACATTGTAAAGGACTATACCTGGATGCTGTTTCTCCACAAAAATGCGGAGGTCCGCAAATTTGCGGACGTCCATAAATACATTCTCCATATATTTGTGGAGGTCCGCAAATATATATGGAAATTGTTTTTAGTATTTAAGCATACAAATCCGGAGCTCCATATAATATTAGCGGACCTCCGCAAATTTATGGAAGCAAATTTGCGGACCTTCACAAATTTGTGGAGAAATAGGACCCAGGGGGCCCACAGTGGACCCTCTACTTATTAAAGTTCTTATTGCCCATAGATGACCTCGTATTGTGCCCCATCCTCCAAATATGATATTGTACTAGTATTTGGATCACATTTAATTAGGATTTAAAATATGGAAAATTAGCGAACCATGTCACCTTAAATCCACCATACACATGTTCTACCCCACGTGCCTGTACTGGGTCATTACAATCGCCTGCCTGATGTTCTGATATATTACTAACAGTGTAGTAAACTATTTGTCTACCACCTCCTGTGAAGGGGGGTAATTCAGGTAAAATGGCCAATCTGAGCGGAATTAGATGTCACAAACGGAGCAACCCTTAGATATATTCAATACCCTAAGGATGCAGGAAACAGGGATTGATTTATAATTGAGATTTAAGCACCTTTGGGTTTGTCTACCACCTCCTATGTGGTCACAGGGGTCAGTGCAAAAAAATTGGCCGACATGCAGAGTGTCCCACACTGTACCTTACTATAGGGAACCTCAGGGGTGAGAGTGTAATAACCCAGTTCATGCACTTGTTCTACCCCCTCAGAATGCAGCCTGGAGTGAGGAGTCACGTGACGCTGACATTGCAGGGGCCATGCTGACAGCCAATGCCACCATTGGCAGGTTCATCCAACCTATCGGCCTCGCCCAGAAGGACTTTGACATCACAGACCGCACCTGCACCGTCACAGGTTGGGGGGCCACAGGTAATGTTCAATGTCGTTTTATTCTGATCACTTTGAATACGGATCCACTGCCGGGAAAACGTGCGATAGTTGTGAATTCCTTTGGCCGCCCAAAAGTAATATTGTATATTTTCTGAAAAGGACATCTGGAAACTTGACTGATTGAGAGTTTTTTGTCCTCAGTTAAATGGTGTTTTTCCAGGTTTGGCCCCCCAAAAAAGTTGTTTCAAGTCACCCGACCGACCCTATCAAAACAGGGCCGACCCTGCTTTTTTTTAATGCAAATTTGAAGAATCTTTTTATATCTTTACACTTTTTTGTGTCAATTTTAGGTTTTCAAAAAATTTGAATGTTTTCCCCATTTTTACATATTTTTGGTATCCTAGAGGGGCTGGAAAAAAAGTTTAAAAAAATAGACCGACCTACCGACTCTAGGTTTTTATCCCATGTTACCTGAAACAAACCTTTTTCTTTTATTTGGCCTTACTATATTATCTTTACCTCAGGACTTCAGCATACTGTATAGTTAAGGCAGGGGAATTTGGCAATGCTACCAAAGAGAAGTTTAATTGATAACACTGAAGGGGGGGGGGGTCATTAGGAGGACAGACATCTCTCAGAGGAGGGTAACCTGAATGACCTGTGGTCGGATTTATCACCTTCCACCCTGTCCATCATAAATGAACACTGTAAACTTGTGATCTCTGAGAGTGCTATTGTCAGCAAAGGGTGAGCTGCTCCCAAATCAGATTTTAAATGGGTTGTTTAAAAAGTAATGGTCTGAGATGATGGTTTCTGATATTAATGAGATAACATCAGTAATTGAGGATTACAACCTCCCAGGGGGAAGTCTAGCCAAATTCTCCAGTCTGGACTATATGCTGGCTTCCATTTAGTCCCCAAAGTTTTAGAATCCTTTTTTTTTTAAACTTTTATGTAAATGATTCAACCCAAATTAGCTCTCTTTAAGAGAGATAATAAGTAGATGCTTTTTTTGGTCTTAACCTGGACAGTGATTCTAGGTCCTTTGGCGATTAGATACTTTCGAATATTCGGTTATATACAAATGAACGCTGTTCAGTTCAATGCTAACACTCCAGTCGGAGACCCGGCCTGGTGGTTTAGATAGGGCCGAGAGCGATCGGGGCGCCCTCTGCAGGGCACATCCGGGTGCCTGGCTAGGGTGCGTTTGACTGCCCCTACAGATATCTGCATAGCTGTAAAGAGTCTCCTTGTTAGAGTGTGTCGGCAGCATCCCAACATATTTTGTGTCTTTTAACCATGCTCAATTTAAGGAAATAGATGAGGAAAAATAAAATGCTTCCAGCATTCTATTCAGCACTTGATTACATCAAGAAAGTAGTGCCACCTACAGGGACACCAGGTACTAGTAGTAGACTGTGATTGTGAGATTTCAGTCCTGTCAAACAAAATATCCCGGGGGGGGGCCACTTCATATATATAGGTGTGCGGATGGGAAGGGCACTTTTTGAGCAAAATCCCCCTCACCAAGGGTCTGCTTTTCTCCAAAATCCCCCTCACCAAAGGTCAATTTTCACCAAAATCCCCCACACCAAGGGTCACTTTTCGGAGATTTCAACAAAATCCCATCAAAAAGGGTCACATTTTACCAAAATTCTTTGCAGCAAGGGTCACTTTTGACCAAAAGTCTTACACCAAGGCCGACTCCTCTGGGAAAATTGCTAAAACCTGAGCACTTTTGTCCAAAATCCCCCTCAGCAAGGGTCACTTTTGACCAAAATCCCCCTCACCAAGGGTCACTTCTGACCAAAATCCCCCTCAACAAGGGTAAGGGTTGTCAAAGGGCCAGCCACACACCCGTGTCAAAAAAAATTTGAGTACCACCCCCGGGCATAATATTAAAGCCCCAGTGCCCCTATTTATAGGGCTGAGTACCTGTCTCGGCTCCACTCCGACTGACGCTGGAGGGGTACCGAGATCTTCGCCTTTAAGACTTCTTGTCAGCATAAAATGTAGATTATAAGAGGGAAAGGATTATACAATCATCTGAGAATCAAATGAGTGTAAGGGCAGTGGTTACCGAACCGACCCAGTAACGTACGGCGCTGTTAGATTGTCAGAAGGGGAAGTAGCTCAGTGGTAGAGCACTTGGCTCTGGAGTCAGGGAGTCGTGGGTTCGAGTCCTGCTTTCTCCAGACGATTTTTCCGCGACCGTTACATGAGGAAAACGGAGGTTTGAGTGTGCCAGCTTGTATAGCAGCTTTATCCTTTAATGACAGATGTTGCTAAAAGACATTTGTCATCATGATCCACCAATGCAACCTCAGCGAGTAAGTCACCGGTGCCGCATTAGTGCATCGTGCCGACGCTTCGGGAGTGTCTCAACCCCATTGGGTCGGCATGAAGCTTGAATGCAGCACTGGCGAGTTACTCACCAGGGCTGCATTCATGCATCATGACGACAAAAAGCATGATGCATTGATGCATTAATGCATTACGCCATCCTTAAAGTGTTAAAGGTGTACGTTTTGTTGTGGCTGACAGATCGTGAAGGTGAGTGCTCGCAGGCTGAGCGGCTGCGGCAGAACGATCTGGTGGGCTGGACGACTGACGACTGTCAGCCGTACACACCTACAGCCAGTAACAAGCTAAGGTGTGCTGCCGTCACAGAGCAGCTCCCATATGGTGGCATGTGTCAGGTAAGTGCCCGAGTTAAGGGGGGTAGACCCCATGGTCTATAAAAGGTAATGATATTTCATCAAGATTTTCACCATGAGGCCCACATCAGTCATTACATTGAAGTACTCTCAAATAGTGTAAACACTATAAAAAATATCCCATAAAAATTACGGTGAATCACTGGCATCACTGAATGCCAACCTTTTCCCGTTTTTTTACGGTCACCGTATTTTGCTGCAGTGGGGCCAATGTTCAGCTTTCTGTGCACCTGAGATACAGTTCCAGTAGTGTGCCTCAGATAGACTAAAAATTGACCAATCAGGAGTCAGCACCTGTTGCAGCAGATGCATCTGCTGTTTTCCAAGATGGCTGACCTGGAAGTGTATCTGGGATACACTAGGGATGGAAGTGTATCTGGGATACACTAGGGATGGAAGTGTATCTGGGATACACTAGGGAAGGAAGTGTATCTGGGATACATTTGGGGGACAGAAGTGTATCTGGGATACACTAGGGAAGGAAGTGTATCTGGGATACATTTGGGGGACAGAAGTGTATCTGGGATACACTAGGGAAGGAAGTGTACCTAGAATACACTAGGGGATGGAATTGTATCTGGGATACACTATGGGGACAGAAGTGTATCTGGGATACACTAGGGAAGGAAGTGTTAACATTTATATTGATCATAACATAACTTAAATACAGATTGTAATTACTGGGTGGACTACACATACATGATCACCTCATAAATATGGTTAAGGACCCCACTAATCTAGCATTATGTGAAATACACATCAGGCTGTGTATTCTTAATGAGTGTATCCCAGATACACTTCCTTACCCTAGTGTATCTCAGATACACTTGTGTCCTCTAGTGTATCCCAGATACACTTTATTTATACAGTTTATTTTGTATCCCAGATACACTTCTGCAATAGGATACGTTTTTTTTGTATAACCTAAACGTCTTTAATTGTTTGGCCTGAAATTCATATGTGTTTCCCTCTGATTTCTGTGACACACAGTACGATGCCGGGGGACCATTGGCCTGCCCGGTCGGCAGTGGCTATGTGCTGGCCGGCATCAACCTATGGACCCGGGCAGAGACATGCTTGGACGAGGGGCCTGCCATATTCACCTATGTACCTGAATACAGGGAGTGGATAAGGACCAGGCTCCTAGAGGGCAGCATCTTAGCCAAGCAGCACAGGGGTGTTATTCATAACAGTGAAAGGAGCAAGAATTGATGGAACAAGTAAGGATTGCAATTCACACCAAGGGAAGAGGCTGAAAGTTGCAATCCTCAACATGGTCTTCAATTATTTGAGGGGTGACCTCCACTGCGACTCACCTAAGTCTTTTTCTTCAGCTCAGCATGTCTTGGGAAATTCCTTTTTGTGTCTGGTACATTGTAAATGGACCTGCTTGCATGAGACTTTACAGTTGACACTGATAGTAATGCCATAACTTTACACGATTATATAATAAATCAATCGAAGAGGCATCAGTAGTTATGGACCATATTCTTAGGGATTGTGCATGATTTGTAATTTTCATGAAATGTGAATTGATTATAACTGTTTGGATTCTGTAAGAAAATTCAGAAATAAAAAGTTAAAAATGAAACAATACGATGACTTTTCATTGACTTGACATGAACGATCAGTAACAAGATATATTAAGTATGATGATTATTGGTGCCTACATTGTTATAGACTCAGTAAGTTAGAGGTTGACAAGGCAATGTTGGGCGCTATTCACCAATCGGCGCAGAATACCAATTGACATGGGACATGGGTTCCCTCCCCCAGTCTTTGCGAAAACATGCAGCACAATGGCAATGTCCTTCTAAAATGCCACCGGTCCAGTAGATTTACTGTGTAGCAGTGTAGCAGGACCGAATATATCCGGTTGCATGTTGGGCTTTCTGAACTACATGAATTCAGTTGGGCTTATAAAGCTGAAAATATGTATGTCAATATACTGTGGAAAACTATATATCTATCCTGATTTGGCCATAAATGATCATGAATAAATTATATTTTTAATGGACAAAACCTGTGGGATGAAAAAGTTTTCGCAAAGACTGCTCTCCACCCCCTCCCCATCAAGGTCCCATATACATTATTAACCTCCTCCTGGGTCCAGTGGGGATAAAGATATTGGGAGGGGTCCCCATGTCGCATGTCGATTTTTTTAAAGCCTAAAGGGCCATGGCGCATGTTGGTTTTGCTTGATAGGCCTAATGCACATGTCCCATATTGATTTTAAGCATTGCCCATGTCGCCATGTCGAATTTAACCATCTACCCCGTACATTCCAGTTTAGGGAGCCTAGCCAGAGCTTATGCTTATGGTGCTGTGTTTGGAGGGTGTTGGGTTGCAGACTTGTTTCCAGCGCGGGAAAACGGGAAATGGGAAACGGTCACGCCACCTGTGGTTAGGAGACGAACTAAGGCGACCTTGACCCTTGGCCGGTGTTTATCAACATGGCGGACACGAGGGGTGAGCGCTGCTTCCTTGGCGTAGAAATAAGCACACAGCAGGTAAATACACGCACAGTCATGCTGAAATCAGAAACAAGTCCCTTTGGGAATATACACTGGTTGTGGATGACTTAGTTTTAGAGTGTATGCAGTACTGTCATAGGTATATGCAGCCAACACACGTCCTCATTTTCACATGACTGATGACAGTGATGTCGATGCCAGGCCAGGCCCACTGAGTAGGGATAACACCTTCAGCACGCGACCCCGCGGGTCCGTATCTGTCACTATAGTAAACCTGATATTTTTATATCCTATTTTCGACTGCTTAACTTCAGTCAATGATAACCATATTTCTCACTCTAGTGTAAAAAGGCTCAAGCAATCAGAATCTGTGGATAATTTTTCTGTACATCTAGCGGTTCACTAAATATCTTATCAATTCCAAAGGGATATTTCTGCAGGGCCAACCAAATTTTGTGAAAACAGTGGAATGTAAAATATATTATATTCTGCTTAATACTTTGGCTTTTTTAAAGTTTGACCACTCTATTTCAAGCTCAAAACTTGACTGTTTATTATGAATGAAGAAATTTTTAAATTCATGTACAGGATATATGTAAATTTGAAGTGTTTTTACATTGGACCTTTCATTTTTTAACTTAACATTTATCACACTTTCTCACACTTTTACAGAACATTCCTTGATATGTTTACTTTTGGGTTCTCGTCTTATTTCCCCTTTATATTCTAGCACAACCTGGCACAAACCAATATAAGAGAGGCATGTGTCAGCCAAAAGTGCATAAAATTGAGACCTGCAGAATAGAGAGCAATCTCAAAACTTAGACTTTCCACTGCGATAAAAGATACACCCACTGTCTCTTTTCTTCAGAAATATAGCATATTAATTCCTTAAGTGTTCTCTTTTCAATGGTATCATTGGATTTTCCCTATTCCAATCTGGGACAAAGTTATGGCCATCTATGTGAAGTAAAGTACAAAACCAGCGCTCCCCTGCCACAGCCTGTAATGCAGTGTATACACAGAGATAAGGCTTACTCACTGCATATTCACTGACAGAAAATAACAGGAAATCTCTCAAACTTCTTTTCTTTAAAAATCAATAGCTTGGCTTCTATTAGGTCTTTTGATATAATTCCAAGTGCATTGTCTTTCTCGAGATCTACACTTTCAGATGTACAAACAGCTTTTTGGGATTCCGAATATACGATTTTGGTGTGTTATCCCTACACTGAGTGGTGACCAAGTGGACCACTCTCAGTCTCACTCTCAGACTCAGTGCCCGGGTCTCAGTGGCTTCAATTTTATTATATTGTATGGTCTGAGAAAGTACTTACTCAAGTTACTGTTACTCCCCAGAAATCCCCAGTCCTATTTATTTAAAAGATAATTTATTAAATGAAGAACATCTTCTTTGCAAGTTGATGAATATTAAATTTTTTAAATTCAAATATTTTGTTTATATAAGGCGGCGCGACGCCCCGCGAGCGCCAGTATCCCATACTCTAGCTTAGGAGACGGACGTGTCTCGGGGTACTCTGCAGCACTAGTATCTCCATACTAGGACTGTAGCTAACTTATATCTTATATCAGTTACTGTTTACTGCTGGTATCTTTATACTGGCCTTAGACTTAGTTAATCTGGTATCACTATACCTGGGGGGTTTCTAGTTACTACTGGTATCTTTATACTAGTCTGGCATCCTTATGCCACTGTGTTTACTGTTATAACCACAGCCGTTGTTAGTGCTGTTCTGCTCGGTATCCCTATACCGAAGCCTAGAACTGCTTAGTTCTTACTGTTAATGATACAACTAAAGCCTCAATGCTAATATGCCTCATGCAACTCCTGAATGTAACTAGATGCTAAGTCACCCCTTAATAGAAACCGATTGTTACACTATAACCAGCCTGTGTTTGCGTTCTCTCTGGTCATAAGTCTCCCCCCATACATCCATATCCCCGTTACAATATGCACTCCTTCAATTCTGTGCACTTGCTGTGGGCCAGTGTGGCTTCAGATAACAATTTTAGCATGTTAGTGGTTTAGGAGTTTATTAATCCACAAAAGTTTTTATTGTATACTAAAGTTATTTTTGCTTACTTAGTCACTGTATTACTGACAGCATTTATACGATTTAATTTGATACCAACCATGCCAATGTTTGTCCATTTTTAACATATTTCTCATGAAGAACTTGCAAAAAATGTTTTCCCCAAATCACGACTTCCATGACGAACGTGGTGATGAGAAACCAGTACTCTTTAATGACTTAATGAGTGATCTGATGTCAAGTCCCGGATAAAGCATAACGTTTGCTATTGCCTCCTGCTTTGAATGTTTTCAGGTAAAACTGGTGGCAGTTGACGATGACCTGAATGTGGTGTATGAAGGAGGCGTCAAGTTTGACGTGGACCTGCCAGAATTCAGGTAGGGGCCTTCAGGGTGATAATATGTTATTATTGTTAAATCACCCCCAAAATAGCCTTGTATAGCCTTTCAAAATTAGGAAATTGTCCAGTTTAGGAAGTGTACTTTTTATTAATTACAGGGGGTGACATTTTAGGCAGTTTCCCGTCTTTGCTAGGAACGGTGCTAGCACGCTTTAAGTTAGACTAGAACAGTATAGAAATATAAATTGGACATGCTCGGTGAATATGTCGCTTTAATAGTGTTGTGTATTTATCCTAATGCAGGACAGACGGAGGGGTCCATGTTCAGGATGACAAGCTGACAGTCACTGCCCCCACCCTCATGTGGGTCAAGGTAAGCTATTAAAAGAAAAAGAGTTGTGTTCCTTTATCCCGACCGACCCTACGGTTTAGAGGCGACCCATATTTTTTGGCCAGTTGATTCTTTAATACCCTCAACATAACATGATTCAAGGTACAATGTTTTGACATGACTACTTATCTAAACACGCTCATGCTCATATCAAGTGTAGTGTTCCTATCAAAAGATGTGTTTTGTATGCCAGAGCTGAGAGTGGTTTCTTACCGTATAATGTTAAAACAAAAACATTAGACATACTTATCTGATTTTTTCAACAGGATTAAATGAAAACTAACCTATTCACTGTGTTGTTGATTGCAGGCCATAGACTTGGCGCTGGACAGGATGAAGGCTTCCGGCTTTGACTTCTCTAAGATAACGGCTTTGTCTGGGACAGGTCAAGTAAGTGACAATATCACCTGGGGTCTGGGGATGATAAACGCATAGAGATATATAAATAGAGTGACAACATCGCAATGGTAGGATAATGAGTGTCTCGAGTATGTCCTTGATACACCTAACTAGAAAATGAAGTACCGTAAAACTGTGAAAAAAGAAAAGCGTATAGACTGTGGCTAGTACGCAAGTCAGAAGGGTCTAATGTATGTATGCGCGTTAGGCTTATGGGAATTTTAACATTAAGGCATTCCTGGGGAGTTATTCAACAGAACTACTGGTACCAAATCTAAATGTCCCATAATTATGGATTCGAATCTGTAGAATTTATTTGAATAGGTAATGAGTTACAAATTTAATGTATTTGTTAAATGAAATACGTACATGTAGGCAGGCTCTGTTTAACATGATATTTTGCATAAGATTCCCATTCCAACGATATATGACATGCCATACTTTGCTGCATAGATATGGGTTTAATGTATACATTTACAGCGATATTTACTTGAAAATTTGGATGGACAAAGGTACGGGCCACCCGGGCCCGTAGCTATGTAAATATCTTGAAAACTATGGGCCCGGATCCAAAATTACGGGCCATTGGCTCCTGGGCCAGCGTTAGTGGCTACCCCTGAGTATACTCCAATACTAAAGTCGCCTTAATCGACCCCTCCCATGTGCGGCTTATAGGATTTCCTCAAACTCGGGGTGCGGCTTATACAAGGCTTAGGCTTTTACGCGCGACTCAATGTGAGCCGTAGAATAATATGACATTCATAACTCTGATATTTAGTTATTCTGACCTTCATAGCAACATGGCAGCGTCTATTGGAAGTGTGGGGCAAAGAAGATGTTGTCGTCGCTCAAATCGGCCAACTCCATGGCTGAACAGCTGAAGGTACCTGATTTACTTCCTTTTTTCCCTGCAGTGTTTATTGCCCTCATTTTCAATATTACAATTTCGGGTTCACCGTACTGGACATGTATTTATTGATATGTAGTTATATTTGATAATGGAACTTTGCCACGAGGCAACTTATGGCTCTGTCTCATGAGTTCAATGCATATGAAAAATAGGGGTCCGTCCAGCTTCATGTGGCACAGCATGGAAGCAGTACTATATTTCCCCCCAAAAAGTACCCCATTCTGTAGGTTTAGGTTGGGCCTGTGTAGAAATGTATACATTTCCCAACTTTTATGCCATGATTTGGCCACCAGGGGGCCGTCATGGTGGAGAATACGCTAATTTACCCTGTTCACAGCCATTTAACTTGTAATAAAGTTGGTTTCTTATGTATTACAGTGCTATACAATGTTTTTATTTATAGTTAGTACATACCTTGGTCCAAATAGGTGCTTTTTTCCCATCTTTCTCTACATTGTAGGTCGCCACAGGTGGAAAATCAAATATCGGCAATGTCCCGTGACTAAGCGGTTTATACCATATCATATGAATTGCTTCCTACAGGACATATGAACCTTTTTTTTTGTTACAGTATCCAGTGTAACATGAAGATAACATATAGATGTAGTACCCCATACCCTTTCCCCCCCCCCCTAATACGCCATCAGACCTCAAGGTCATGCTATATCTCTATCCCTGACGTGTCCCGTCACTAAGCGGTTGTTCTGAAACGTCAATAGGAACGAAAGGGGACAAAGATAAAAAAAGACACAAACTGCATATGATTAACATAGATGCCCCCTGTTAACATAGTTAAAATCATCATTGTACTCCCTACCTGCTGCCCTCCACACCGTGCGTGACTGCTCTGGACGCTGTCTTGTCCCGTGACTAAGCGCTTAGTCGCGAGGTGGCGACACAGTGGAAATTTCCACACAGCTGCTGGCGCCTACCGTTTTTTTCATGAACTAAGCTCAGCTCGCTTGTTCCCGGGCTAGGACCAGTGCTACTTCCGTCCACATCGAGCCAACTTCACGGTGAGTACGGCAGCATGTTGTATCGTGCTGCATGTTTTTCATTGTTTTTGGGCAGATCGGTCCAAATTATTTGCATCAAAACCCTGTAACATGTACATCATACCATATGGCACTCCCGAATCGCATTGTATTTTGTTCACAATGTTTCTTTATACATTTTCTGAGAAAAAAATTACATGTCAACTGACAGATACAGCCACATCGACCCTATCTCATACCGCTTAGTCACCAAGATATAGAAAAACTTGAAAATCCTTTCTCAATGAACATGTGTCATATTATTCAGTTACATGCTTTGTCATAGTACTTTTTACTTGAAATATGCTATATTATACCGTATCTGCATGAAAACATGAAAAAAAAATCATTGGTTTCCTTCCTAGACCCTTAAAAGTATCATCTTTGCAAAATTGTCAAAGCGCTTAGTCACATGTAACTAAGTACTACCACCAAGAGAAAATTGCTCCCACCCCCCCTACTCTTTATCAACGTAGGTGCCATCCACACATCAGACAGCACAGACCCTCACGAGTCAGTAATATACAAAAAATAACAAATCCCCCCCCCCCCCATCACATTTTTTCCCGCTTAGTTGCAGGACACGGCGTATAGTCAAAAACATTTAAACCAAAAAAAAACTCCCCACACCCCCCTACACTTTTTTTTTTCAACTGGCCCCCATCCTGTTACTCTGCACTCCTCTTGTACAGCATCTAGTACTCCATTGTTTTTCCACCTGGTCTTTTTCTTTCCCCAAAAAATTGATTTTTCATTTTCTCAAAATTTTCCTAAAATTTCGAAAATTGCTCCCACCCCCCCTACTATTCATTCAATGGACATGCCATCCACACATCAGACAGCACTCAACCTCACGTGTCAGGAACATCAAAAATATTAGAAATCGCCCCCCCCCCTTGTCACTTTTTTACCCGCTTAGTTGCAGGACACGGCCTATAGTCAAAAATGGAAATACCTCCCCACACCCCCCTACACTTTTTTTTTTCAACTGGCCCCCATCCTGTTACTCTGCACTCCTCTTGTACAGCATCTAGTACTCCATTGTTTTTCCACCTGGTCTTTTTCTTTCCCCAAAAAAAATGATTTTTCATTTTCTCAAAATTTTCCTAAAATTTCGAAAATTGCTCCCACCCCCCCTACTATTCATTCAATGGACATGCCATCCACACATCAGACAGCACTCAACCTCACGTGTCAGGAACATCAAAAATATTAGAAATCGCCCCCCGCCTTGTCACTTTTTTACCCGCTTAGTTGCAGGACACGGCCTATAGTCAAAAATGGAAATACCTCCCCACACCCCCCTACACTCTTTTTTTTCAACTGGCCCCCATCCTGTTACTCTGCACTCCTCTTGTACAGCATCTAGTACTCCATTCTATTTCCACCTGGTCTTTTGCTTTCCCCAAAAAATGATTTTTCATTTTCTCAAAATTTTCCTAAAATTTCGAAAATTGCTCCCACCCCCCCTACTATTCATTCAATGGACATGCCATCCACACATCAGACAGCACTCAACCTCACGTGTCAGGAACATCAAAAATATTAGAAATCGCCCCCCCCCCTTGTCACTTTTTTACCCGCTTAGTTGCAGGACACGGCCTATAGTCAAAAATGGAAATACCTCCCCACACCCCCCTACACTTTTTTTTTTCAACTGGCCCCCATCCTGTTACTCTGCACTCCTCTTGTACAGCATCTAGTACTCCATTGTTTTTCCACCTGGTCTTTTGCTTTCCCCAAAAAATGATTTTTCATTTTCTCAAAATTTTCCTAAAATTTCGAAAATTGCTCCCACCCCCCCTACTATTCATTCAATGGACATGCCATCCACACATCAGACAGCACTCAACCTCACGTGTCAGGAACATCAAAAATATTAGAAATCGCCCCACGCCTTGTCACTTTTTTACCCGCTTAGTTGCAGGACACGGCCTATAGTCAAAAATGGAAATACCTCCCCACACCCCCCTACACTTTTTTTTTTCAACTGGCCCCCATCCTGTTACTCTGCACTCCTCTTGTACAGCATCTAGTACTCCATTGTTTTTCCACCTGGTCTTTTTCTTTCCCCAAAAAATTGATTTTTCATTTTCTCAAAATTTTCCTAAAATTTCGAAAATTGCTCCCACCCCCCCTACTATTCATTCAATGGACATGCCATCCACACATCAGACAGCACTCAACCTCACGTGTCAGGAACATCAAAAATATTAGAAATCGCCCCCCCCCTTGTCACTTTTTTACCCGCTTAGTTGCAGGACACGGCCTATAGTCAAAAATGGAAATACCTCCCCACATCCCCCTACACTTTTTTTTTTCAACTGGCCCCCATCCTGTTACTCTGCACTCCTCTTGTACAGCATCTAGTACTCCATTGTTTTTCCACCTGGTCTTTTTCTTTCCCCAAAAAATTGATTTTTCATTTTCTCAAAATTTTCCTAAAATTTCGAAAATTGCTCCCACCCCCCCTACTATTCATTCAATGGACATGCCATCCACACATCAGACAGCACTCAACCTCACGTGTCAGGAACATCAAAAATATTAGAAATCGCCCCCCCCCCTTGTCACTTTTTTACCCGCTTAGTTGCAGGACACGGCCTATAGTCAAAAATGGAAATACCTCCCCACACCCCCCTACACTTTTTTTTTTCAACTGGCCCCCATCCTGTTACTCTGCACTCCTCTTGTACAGCATCTAGTACTCCATTGTTTTTCCACCTGGTCTTTTTCTTTCCCCAAAAAATTGATTTTTCATTTTCTCAAAATTTTCCTAAAATTTCGAAAATTGCTCCCACACCCCCTACTATTCATTCAATGGACATGCCATCCACACATCAGACAGCACTCAACCTCACGTGTCAGGAACATCAAAAATATTAGAAATCGCCCCCCCCCTTGTCACTTTTTTACCCGCTTAGTTGCAGGACACGGCCTATAGTCAAAAATGGAAATACCTCCCCACACCCCCCTACACTTTTTTTTTTCAACTGGCCCCCATCCTGTTACTCTGCACTCCTCTTGTACAGCATCTAGTACTCCATTGTTTTTCCACCTGGTCTTTTGCTTTCCCCAAAAAATGATTTTTCATTTTCTCAAAATTTTCCTAAAATTTCGAAAATTGCTCCCACCCCCCCTACTATTCATTCAATGGACATGCCATCCACACATCAGACAGCACTCAACCTCACGTGTCAGGAACATCAAAAATATTAGAAATCGCCCCCCCCCTTGTCACTTTTTTACCCGCTTAGTTGCAGGACACGGCCTATAGTCAAAAATGGAAATACCTCCCCACACCCCCTACACTCTTTTTTTTCAACTGGCCCCCATCCTGTTACTCTGCACTCCTCTTGTACAGCATCTAGTACTCCATTCTTTTTCCACCTGGTCTTTTGCTTTCCCCAAAAAATGATTTTTCATTTTCTCAAAATTTTCCTAAAATTTCGAAAATTGCTCCCACCCCCCCTACTATTCATTCAATGGACATGCCATCCACACATCAGACAGCACTCAACCTCACGTGTTAGTTGCAGGACATGTCTAAATATATATATCAATTTATCTATTATCCAATTATTTTTTCAGATGGGAAAGAAGAAGTCCAAGAAAACACCCAAGGTCTACCCCTTCCCGATGCCCCTCACCAAGCCTGAATTCCCCCCCGGGGACCAGGGGCGGGCGGACCTGGTCGCCTGGGTTGAGGCCCGGAAGCCTTTCTCCCGGGATTTCGAAGGACAGAACAAGATTATTTACCAGAACGCTCGTAATGCCAAAAACGTTCGCGTTTCCAATTTCAAGACATTTAACCCCGACAAGAACGACCCAAACAAGGTGAAGGAGGCCAAGAAGAGGCGCTCGGCCAAGTCTGCTGTAAGTGGCATCTCAAATAATTCTACATGACATTGTATCTTAATTTATCTATAGATCATTATACATGTATGTTTACTGTACAGATATCTATCTATAGACATACTTTTATGCATTTCGCACGTTGTACGGAACTAAATCTTATGTATGTCAATATAAGCCAATACATGGTCTATCACATAAAAATGATTTAAAATTAATCCATCATACATCAACACTTGTTACACAAGAATTGCATATTAATATCTATAGTAGTTCTAACTATTTTTGTATCAATGAATCTTCACACATTCCTTATAATAATATCTTTCCTTTTAAACTATTTTACAGCGTCACCGTCCAGCAAAGGGGAGTCTCGCCCACAAGAGAGAAAAGAAGCTAAATAAGGAGGGCCACACCAGAAGGCGCGCTTCACAGGACCAGGAGGAGGACGCCCCAGGCACTAGGGCACGCCAGGCTGGGCAGAAGCGGGCCCGTACCCCGTCAACCAGCCCTCTCCCTCTACCTGACGCAAAACGGCGCCGCGTCTCTGGGCCGCGTCCCTCCACCTCCACCCAGCCGGCCAGCTCTTCATCCGAGGAGGAGGAGAACAGCCAGTCCCCCCAGCCACCACCCGTACGACGTGGCAAGAGGGCCACTGCCACCAGGACCCCCTCCCCGTCCTGCTCCTCCAAGGGCCGAAGGAGGAAACAGGTGACCCCGAGTCGCCTGAGCAATACCTCTAAGGAGATCAGTGGTAAGAAAAAAAAAGGTTTATAATATCAGTAACATTTATAACAATACAGATATATATATATATATAGATGTATACATGCACCTTATTCTACATAATATAAGCGCCCTCCCCCTAATAAGCGCATTTTTAAACTAGAACAAAGGCTAAACTTTCATGATTTTGGTGACACTTAAACTCCAAAGTACTAAAACACCATGAAAATAAGTTATAAATAGCGCCCAGTGCGCTCTTTACGTGGAATATGGTACATGTATTTGTGTACACCGCTCATATTTATAGATATAAATATAAATACATGTACATCTATGTACACATTTCTCTCGATTTATAATGCATCCAGATCTACTGTACAATATATATATTTATATGTATACATGTAACATTAATACAATAAAATATACATCTAGGCGAAAAATCAGACAAGTAAAATATTAAAACATTGCTAGTTGTATGTATATGGAAATGAACTGGTTTTCACCACCACTACTTTTATCCTCCTATGTTAAGAGAGCGAGAAGGAGGAACAACCTGACAACTCAGACTCGGACCCGGACTCCGGCTCGTCCGACAGTGCCCCCCCTTCCAAGAGGCAGAAAGATGGGTCACCTGTCTCCAGCCGGTACGTAGTGCACCTTTTTCAAACAAAATGAAATGTTCAATTTTTGTTTGTTCTTCTAACCTAAATTATAAAATGTAATATACCTTGTAACACTGTTGTCGTCTGTGTTTTTGGCACATTTGTCTCGATCTAACCTTGTTATGACTTTGTTACTTGTTCTACTTTTATACTAACTTGTTAAGTTTTACAAAAATAACCTTTGTTACAGACTAAGGGGCAGTAAGGCGTCGTACCGCGTCAGTACGGCGTCGGAGACGGACGTCAGCTCTGCCAGCTACCGTGCCGGCCCCTCCGACCCCGTGGACTCCTCTGAGGAGTATTCGACCCACCCCGAGGTGTCGGAGCCGGATGACTCGGAGCCGGAGGACTCGGAGCCAGATGAGTCGGATCACTCCGACCCCCGGCCTACTCGCCTCCCGTCCCGCTTCCAGCCACCGAGAGGCGCATGTCGCGCGGCCCCTCTCCCAGTCCCAGTCCCAGCTGAGGTACCGACCCTGCCAGTGCCAGCACTCAGGCCCGTGCTGTCTGGCCGGGTCCGTGTAAGGCAACGACACCAACAACTGGTGGCGGAGGTGGCCTCCCCCACAAGGCCTGTCAGGACCCCGGAGGACATGGAGGAGGTGATGGCGGCGGCATTTATTAATGCCCTCCAACCTAAGCCGAAATAGTTTTTTTATACTGTATATATTTTAAATATCTAGATCTATAGGGAGTTGTAAATCATTTCCAAATACTCATTTTTTTTCTATTTGAACAGACATGAAAATCAGCTTTTAATACATGTTTATTCATGTGTAGTTTTAATTATGTATATTTACATGCACTATGTGTTTTCTACTCATAAATACTAACCACTAAACGTGTTCAGGTTTTATCAGTTTCTACTTATTAAACTTAAGGAAAGTAGTACCAAGTTTCATATGAATATATATAAATAATTTCCATTCTATAGATCGACATTCGCTGCTACATATATATAATACATAGATATGTAATTATCTTTTTTTTTGCTACATGTCTGGATCTATTTTTTACTTTTTCATTTTAAAAGCTTTATCGCTATTTTAGTGACAATAACTTTTTATTCTCTACTGTATACATATACATGTACGTGTATTTTACATATATATATATTTTCATCTGTACATGTATAGTACATAGGGGGGTGAGGGAAATAAAGTTTTTGTTCATGAATGTACTACTGCCTCCTCTTTTACTTTGTCACCTAATTACGTCAGTGAAATCTTGATTTTTATCTTACTTACAATACAGATCATATAAAGTGGTAGATTATACAAAGTACCTCGATGAGCTGGAGGAGAACGCGGACAGAACGGTGGACGTCACTGTACCCGACCAGACCCCTGACCCCTCCACCCTTACCGACGGACTTGACGGGACTGTACCCGACCAGACCCCTGACCCCTCCACCCTGACTGACGGACTTGACAACACAGAACAGGACCCAGCGGCATGGCTCATCTCTTTGGTAGACGAGCCGTGCATGACAACGGACATGACACAACAGCAGCAGGACCGACGAAGTGACGAGCAGACTGCACTTGCAGTCTGCCTGGTAGTAGACATGAACTACCGACTGACTGGGGACATATGGGACATACAGTTGGAGAGTGACCCTACCCCCATTATGACCCCAAAAACCGTGACTACGACCGACCGTCCTCCCACCCCTAAACCTACCCTACCTCACCCTACTGTCCCCGACCCGTCTCCTGTTATCTTCCCAACCACAACCACTCCCAGTGACATCCACACTACCCTCCCTCCGCTTGACCACACTACTGTCTCGCCACCCAACAACACTACCACCACGGACCCTACCCTCCCTCTCCCTCCTGTCCCTCACCCTACCACCACGGACCCTACCCTCCCTCTCTCTCCAGTCGCAGACCCTACCACCACAGACCCTACCCTCCCTCTCCCTCCAGTCGCAGACCCTACCACCACAGACCCTACCCTCCCTCTCCCTCCAGTCGCTGACCCTACCACCACAGACCCTACCCTCCCTCTCTCTCCAGTCGCTGACCCTACCACCACGGACCCTACCACCACGGACCCTACTACCACGGACCCTACTACCACGGACCCTACCACCACGGACCCTACCCTCCCTCTCTCTCCAGTCGCAGACCCTACCACCACAGACCCTACCCTCCCTCTCCCTCCAGTCGCAGACCCTACCACCACAGACCCTACCCTCCCTCTCCCTCCAGTCGCTGACCCTACCACCACAGACCCTACCCTCCCTCTCTCTCCAGTCGCTGACCCTACCACCACGGACCCTACCACCACGGACCCTACTACCACGGACCCTACTACCACGGACCCTACCACCACGGACCCTACCCTCCCTCTCTCTCCAGTCGCAGACCCTACCACCACAGACCCTACCCTCCCTCTCTCTCCAGTCGCTGACCATACCACCGCTGACCCTACCCTCCCTCTCCCTCTGGTCCCTCACCCTACCACCACCGACCCTACCACCACCGTCCCTACCACCACGGACCCTACCACCACGGACCCTACCCTCCCTCTCTCTCCAGTCGCAGACCCTACCACCACAGACCCTACCCTCCCTCTCTCTCCAGTCGCTGACCATACCACCGCTGACCCTACCCTCCCTCTCCCTCTGGTCCCTCACCCTACCACCACCGACCCTACCACCACCGTCCCTACCACCACCGACCCTACCACCACCGACCCTACCACCACCGACCCTACCACCACAGACCCTACCCTCCCTCTCCCTCCAGTCGCTGACCCTACCTGCGCTGACCCTACCCTCCCTCTCCCTCCAGTCACTCACAAGGCCGACGCGTCTCTCCCCGACCAGACCCCTGACCCTCCCGTACCTGACCACACTGCCCTCCCTCTACCCGACCACACTGCCCTCCCTCTACCCGACCACACTGCCCTCCCTCTACCCGACCACACTGCCCTCCCTCTACCCGACCACACTGCCCTCCCTCTACCCGACCACACTGCCCTCCCTCTACCCGACCACACTGCCCTCCCTCTACCGGTGAATGACATGACGACGGACATGACGTGGGACTTACAGCTGACGGACACATCCATTAGGACAAACGACATGGACCTCTCTATTACGACAAACGACATGGACCTAAGCAAGCTGATGTCTGACATAGAAGATGACCCTCACCAGACTGCTGACACTAACTCCCACGACCTGGACATCAGCAAGCAGACCCTAGACGGTGTGGACGAGACAGAGTGGGAGGATGACATGACCGCACTGACAGCCAATGTGACAAAAGAGACGGACCTGGACATCAGCAAGGAGACTCTTGCTGTAGTAGACGACAAGGAGTGGGACTCGGACAACGACATGACAGTTGGACCGACAGAGACGGACAGAACACTGCCCCACCCCACCCTTCCTCTCCCTACCCTCCCTCTCTCTCCAGTCGCTGACCCTACCACCACGGACCCTACCCTCCCTCTCTCTCCAGTCGCTGACCCTACCTGCGCTGACCCTACCCTCCCTCTCCCTCTGGTCCCTCACCCTACCACCACGGACCCTACCACCAACGACCCTACCCTCCCTCTCCCTCTGGTCCCTCACCCTACCACCACGGACCCTACCACCACGGACCCTACCCTCCCTCTCTCTCCTGTCCCTCACCCTACCACCACGGACCCTACCCTCCCTCTCTCTCCAGTCGCTGACCCTACCTGCGCTGACCCTACCCTCCCTCTCCCTCCTGTCCCTCACCCTACCACCACAGACCCTACCCTCCCTCTCTCTCCAGTCGCTGACCCTACCTGCGCTGACCCTACCCTCCCTCTCCCTCCTGTCCCTCACCCTACCACCACAGACCCTACCCTCCCTCTCTCTCCAGTCGCTGACCCTACCTGCGCTGACCCTACCCTCCCTCTCCCTCCTGTCCCTCACCCTACCACCACGGACCCTACCCTCCCTCTCTCTCCAGTCGCTGACCCTACCTGCGCTGACCCTACCCTCCCTCTCCCTCTGGTCCCTCACCCTACCACCACCGACCCTACCACCACCGACCCTACCCTCCCTCTCCCTCTGGTCCCTCACCCTACCACCACCGACCCTACCACCACCGACCCTACCCTCCCTCTCCCTCTGGTCCCTCACCCTACCACCACGGACCCTACCACCACGGACCCTACCACCGCTTACCCTACCCTCCCTCACCCTGTCCTGTCCACCCATACTACTGACGTACACGACAATGACTGTCAGGACAGCGACGACAGCAGTGATGACAGCGACGACAGTAGTGACAACGACAGCAGTGAGGACGACAGCAGTGACAACGACAGAAGTGGCGACGACAGATACGAGACAGAGCTGTGGAATAGCTTGACGCAACAACAGGACAGTGACGGCGACTGGGTGGATAATGCCTCCCAAGGCAGTTCATCGACCTGACCACGACAGACAAAGCAAGACATTACTACAGAGACTGCTGACGACATAACACCGACATACAACAACTTAACGACTGCTAACGACTGCACACTGACACCCGACAAGCGACAGGGATTAAACCGGAATGAACTAGGACCATCCACGGACGATGAAACCCTGGGGAATCAGGCTGCTGTGAGGCAGTCCCCTTGGCAGACTACCGCATACAACACACGTAGCAGCAGGCGAACAAACCATCAAGCGATGATGCGGAGCCCCCCTGATATGCTGCACCCGTCTCCGTGTCCCCCTCAACAAAAGCACTGGGTAGTACGTGAGACACACCATCTGTGGGCAAATGGACCTGGCGATATACCCCCCCCACCAGAAGAGGAAGTGCCCTGTGCAGTAGAAAAGGATGATCCCTCTGAAGCCTCAGAACACCGTACCACCCGTAAGTTATTTTATGCACCTCTTAACCCTTTAAGGCCGACCAAAAAAAAAAATTTGCTGGTGAAGGGGCGGGGGCATTTTCAGAGGAACCCTCCCATGGCCGAGCCTTTGCTGTTTCCCATAGAGTTATAAATGATGACTATAGTCGATGCTTGGCCAGCAATGGCATCAACTATATTTGATGCTCGGCCCTAAAGGGTTAAGATGCCCTAGCATGCGCACATTTTTCACTAGTTTCTAACTAGTTGTCCTTATTTATTAATTAATTTGCTTTTTTTAACTTTTAAAAACTCCTGTGTTAAAATGACAGAAATAGTGCAGTCTCTGTAATAAATAGTAGATCTATCTATATCTGTAAGTGTGTATTGTGGTATCCATTCCTCTAAATGACACCTTACTTGATACGCAAGGTACAGGAGGTGATGGTGCAACTTACAAGAAGAAGGCGAGACAGGTCAGCGCAGCAGGAGACAGTGCTTCTGACCCAGACTACAGACCGGAAAAGAGACGTAAGTTAAACCTCTGTCATATTATATTTATATCTGTATACCTCACAGAGACTCATAACCAACACATAGGACGCTTTGAACACCACATGTATACTGTACGATATCTGATAGCCTACAAAGTGCCAGACCCGCTTAGTTGCAGGATAGAATTTGTGTCGATTTTGACAAAACTGGAAATGTCCAAAAAAACATGAACCACACCTGACAGAGACTAATAACCAACACATAGGACGCTTCACAGCCTGTACTTTCTTCCCCATATGTATACTTGACTATATCTCATAGCCTACATAGTGCCAGACCCGCTTAGTTGCAGGACAGAATTTGTGTCGATTTTGACAAAACTAGAAATGTCCAAAAAAACATGAACCACACCTGCCAGAGACTCATAACCAACACATAGGACGCTTCACAGCCTGTACTTTCTTCCCCATATGTATACTTGACTATATCTCATAGCCTACATAGTGCCAGACCCGCTTAGTTGCAGGACAGAATTTGTGTCGATTTTGACAAAACTAGAAATGTCCAAAAAAACATGAACCACACCTGCCAGAGACTCATAACCAACACATAGGACGCTTCACAGCCTGTACTTTCTTCCCCATATGTATACTTGACTATATCTCATAGCCTACATAGTGCCAGACCCGCTTAGTTGCAGGACAGAATTTGTGTCGATTTTGACAAAACTAGAAATGTCCAAAAAAACATGAACCACACCTGCCAGAGACTCATAACCAACACATAGGACGCTTCACAGCCTGTACTTTCTTCCCCATATGTATACTTAACTATATCTCATAGCCTACATAGTGCCAGACCCGCTTAGTTGCAGGACAGAATTTGTGTCGATTTTGACAAAACTGGAAATGTCCAAAAAAACATGAACCACACCTGCCAGAGACTCATAACCAACACATAGGACGCTTCACAGCCTGTACTTTCTTCCCCATATGTATACTTAACTATATCTGATAGCCTACATAGTGCCAGACCCGCTTAGTTGCAGGACAGAATTTGTGTCGATTTAGACAAAACTAGAAATGTCCAAAAAAAACATGAAGCACACTTGACAGAGACTCATATTATATACATCGGATGCTTGAGAGTGTGTACTGTCTTTCCCATATGAACATGTGTCAAAAATCATGTTTCGACACCTGGATCATGTCATGTGTCAAAAATCATGTTTTGACACCTGAATCATGCCATGTGTCAAAAATCATGTTTTGACACCTGAATCATGCCATGTGTCAAAAATCATGTTTTGACACATGGATCATGTCATGTGTCAAAAATCATGTTTTGACACCTGAATCATGCCATGTGTCAAAAATCATGTTTTGACACCTGAATCTTGCCATGTGTCAAAAATCATGTTTTGACACATGGATCATGCCATGTGTCAAAAATCATGTTTTGACAGCTGCATCATGTCATGTGTCAAAAATCATGTTTTGACACCTGAATCATGCCATGTGTCAAAAATCATGTTTTGACACCTGAATCATGCCATGTGTCAAAAATCATGTTTTGACACATGGATCATGCCATGTGTCAAAAATCATGTTTTGACAGCTGCATCATGTCATGTGTCAAAAATCATGTTTTGACAGCTGCATCATGTCATGTGTCAAAAATCATGTTTTGACACCTGAATCATGCCATGTGTCAAAAATCATGTTTTGACACATGGATCATGCCATGTGTCAAAAATCATGTTTTGACAGCTGCATCATGCCATAGGTCTAATATTGTGTCCAAAGTAGCAGGAAAGAATATGTGTCGATTCAGACAAAACTGGAAATGTCCAAAAAAACATGAGCCACACCTGACAGAGATTCATAACCAACACATAGGATGCTTTAGAGTGTGTACTGTCTTCCCCACATGTATACTTAACTATATCTCATAGCCTACATAGTGCCACACCCGCTTAGTTGCAGGACAGAATATATGTCGATTTAGACAAAACTGGAAATGTCCAAAAAAACATGAAGGACACCTGACAGAGACTCATATTCAAGACATAGGATGCTTTAGAGTGTGTACTGTCTTCCCCACATGTATACTGTACGATATCTGATAGCCTACATAGTGCCAGACCCGCTTAGTTGCAGGACAGAATTTGTGTCGATTTTGACAAAACTGGAAATGTCCAAAAAAACATGAACCACACCTGCCAGAGATTCATAACCAACACATAGGACGCTTCACAGCCTGTACTTTCTTCCCCATATGTATACTTAACTATATCTGATAGCCTACATAGTGCCAGACCCGCTTAGTTGCAGGACAGAATTTGTGTCGATTTTGACAAAACTAGAAATGTCCAAAAAAAACATGAAGCACACTTGACAGAGACTCATATTATATACATCGGATGCTTGAGAGTGTGTACTGTCTTTCCCATATGTATTCGGTACTAGATATCTCATAGCCTACATAGTGCCAGACCCGCTTAGGGAGTGCTCATTTTTTTAGAAAAGGGGGGGGGGGGTGGTGAGATTTTACACAGAGCAATGAAATACAGTAAAAGGGCGCGCGCTGGTGTTCCAGGCATCCAGGTAGATCTTTGTGTCACGTACGGAGCTTGGTGTATATACCAGATACTTGCGCCTTTCCCGCCTATCACGCGGCTACCACACCTCTCCACCCAGCGCGCGCTCCTACAAGGCCACGTGTGTACGCTCTTTATATACTACAGCATACAGCCAGACCACAGAAAAGGTGTCTAGTCAGTTCCACCGTTTTACACCAGATGGCGTAGCGGTATACGTACGTATGCGCTACGTTTTCTGACGCAGTTACCCTGGTTTCACCTCGTTTTCAGTGTTATTTAGTGTGTAAATGTCCTAAATATTTCAAAAACCATACAAGAATTAAGTGCAATACAAGGACATATGTTTGTGATTCGGGGGAAAAGGAAATAAAAGAAAGGCAAGGGTTTTTTACTGTGGACGACAGCTTGCACACCTTTCCTGTGGGATTTGAATGACACTGTAGTATATAAAGAGACGGACTACACACGCTAATTGAGTTGCCGTAGTGGTGGTGTTATGGCGTCGAGGTAGATCTTTGTGTCACGACCAGTGCTTGGGTGTGGCTGCCGGATATTTGCGCCTTACCTGCCTATCACACGCCCTACGCAACTCTCTTGTTTCTTTGAGAGATACATGACATTTCATTTTAGTTCTCTTTTAAAATACCGGGCATGTAAAAATATCGGCATGGGAGATAGATCTACATTTATGGGAAACCCTACCGAGGCCCCCAGGCGTTCACCGAGATCCCCCCCCATGAGGAGGTGTGGGAGATCATAGTGCCCCCCCCCCCCCCACCTGCCCTCCCTCCTGTAACTATATATCATGGACACTGCCTGACTGCACTAACAACGAAATATGTATACAGAATTTTAATGTCATCCTACTTTAGGCCAGACCCGCTTAGTTGTATAGGAAAAAAAATGTGTTGATTGTTATATTTATGACCAAAAATGAAATGTAAAAAATAAAAAGAACCACACCTCAAACAGAGTTATAACCATGACATAGGACGCTTAACAGCCTGTACTTCCTTTTCCATATGTATACTGGACCACATGTCATAGCCTACATGGGGGCCACACCCGCTTAGTTGCAGGACAGAAAATGCTAATTAAATGTTTAATGTGAGAAAAAACACAATACATGTGTTACATGAAGGTTCATGCATCTAAATTCTTTCTTTTTACACAATACCAGGCTCAGCCAGAGCGAAGAAGCCGCCTGATATACTACAGGCTGCACCCAGACCCGATGACAACCCTGCAATACCCAACGATGACCCGAACGACAACCCACAGGACGGCGCAGTTGCCCCAGTCCCAGATCCCGCTGGCATCTTTGACGAGAATGTGTCGAAGGAGGATCTCAAAGCTCTGTTGTTTCTTGGTGTAAGAAAAGCAAACCAGACAACCGAAAGAATCGAGTTCATGGAGGACTTGGTTGAATTCAAGGAAACTTTGAGATGCAGTCCCCTTTGGCTGAAGAAAGAGATGATGAAGCAAAGACATGGGAAGAAGAAACATGGCAAAAAGTCCAGGATAGCTAGAGCCATTCAACTGTGCCGGAATAGTGTCTATCCACCCCCGTCGAAGAAGAAGATCACCAGTCGACGCAGAATGGCCGAGTCCAAGGTGAAAGCGGTGGATGAGTTCCTACGCCGGCCCGATAACTGCTACACGCTTCCAGACAAGAAGCATTATCGGAAAGACGGTGGAATGTTCATCCCTGTTGTGGCTCTGGTTGACTGCCTCCGTAACTTACACCGGAAGTTTGTCACCGAGACTGCAATCACCATGTCATTCTCGACGTTCTGCAAGGCACGAGACAGGAGAACCATCAAGTCTTCCATCTTCCTCAAGAGATCGGTTTGTCTGTGCAAGCCACATGCCAACATGAAGCTGATGTTGGAAGTTGTGCCTGGCTTGCCCAACTCAACAAGAGAACTGGTCGAATTGAGTGAGGACGCTCTGAACACAGGTCTTGCTTCCATCAAGGACAACCAGAGTGTCAAGTACAAGACCTGGTTCAAAAGCACAGTGAAGTTTGTGAAAGAGGACCAACCTGACCGGAATGTCTACCACACGGAATTGTTGAAGAAATGTATTAGTGGAGAATCCTTCAAGAAGCAGTTAGTAGACGCGATGCCAGAGTTCCGCGAGCACTGCCGCCGGGTACACGAACAGTACGAGGCGGTACGTTTGCTAAAGGCCACCTTACCACCAGACCACGCGATCTGCCATATGGACTACGCGGAGAACTGGCCCACGTCCTTCTTCCAGGAAATCCAAGCTGCTTTCTTCGGCAAAGACCAGATCACCCTTCATCCAATGGTTGTGTACACAAAGCTGCAAGAGATCTTGAAACACAAGTGCTACGTTGGTGTGAGTGAGGTAACAGACCACAAGTTTCCCTCCACTCTAGCATTTTTGACTCAACTGATCGAGCATATCAAGCAGACTGTACCTGACCTGAAACATCTCCACTTGGTGACGGACTCCCCGAGCTCCCAGTACAGGAACCGCTTCGCGTGTGACATGCTGGTGAGGGCAGCAGAGAAGTTTGGGATCCGGATCACCTGGAATTGGTTGGAGGCTGGACACGGAAAGGGGCCTTGTGACGGTGTAGGTGGAGCGCTCAAGGGACTAGCTGACCGAGTCGTGAAACAGTGTGGATCGATCCAGACTGCAAGCGAGTTTGTTGAGCAGCTCACGCCAGCGACCGACAAGGTGACACTCATACAAAGTACAGGACAAGAGATCAAGGCGTGCGAAAGTTTAGTGGATGATTGGCGCTCCCGTCCGGTTGAGGGCATTCTCCAGTACCACCAAGCCACCTTTGTGAACGACGAACTGTACCTGCGACCGACTTCATGCTACAAGGAATGTTGCTTCTCTGAGGATGGCGACTTGGTTCCGAGTGCGGAATGTGAGGGTTGGACGAGAGCCAAGTTCGGCCCTCGTCCCAAACCGAGTGTTCCGCGAACCAAGAAGAAACCGAAGGACAAGGCTACAACACCAGTGCAAGCCGAGGCTGAGGTGGGAGCTGAGCCACAGATTGAGGCGCAGGCTACAACCCCAGTCCGAGATGAGGTGGAGGCTGAGCCAACACCCAAGCCAAAAGCTAAGCCAAAAGCTAAGTCCAGACGGAAACGGGAAGCAACTCCTGAACCATCTGATCCCGAGGACTCTGACTCTGACTCTGACTACGAACAGTGTGAACTGCCGGAAGACGTGACGCCCCGTACTCTAAGGAAGAGAGGCCCAGCCCAAGTGCAATCTGTGTACGCAGACTCTTACCCCGACTCTGAACTGGAGGACGGAATAGGAGGCAATGAAGCTGGACTCGAGGAAGGGATGTTCAGCAGTGACGAAGAGTTAGGGGACGCGGCAGATAGGATACATCTTCGAACCCGTGTTCGAGCACGACGAAAACTCACCAGAACGATGAACCGAATCCAGAAAGCTGTGGAACCAATGCCGGCACCAAGAGCAACAGTATCGGGGGCAGCGTGTTCTGCGGGTCATGTGAAGGAGCGTGACTGTGAGCACGGACAGGAGACACCCAAAGAACGCGCTATAACCGAGAAACTAAATGCTAGAGCTAAAGACCAGGCCAGTAGAAGGAGAAACGGTGAAGTGGTGAATGAGTGTGTCGAAGACCAGAGTGAGAGCACGGATGACGAGGAGTGGCCTCTGCAGTGGGAGATGTCGGTACTCAGGCGGTACTAACATAGTGCGTGAGCCAGCACTGAAAAACGAGCTCTCCACGGACAATTCCTTGACAACGGACTAAGATAAGACTTCAGATATCTTTTCATTCATGTCTGCTTACATTGATGTAGCCGAGTATACTATATAAATATACTATATATATATATAGTACAATACATAAGAATACTGGACTACAGGGTGGATGATATGTGAGGTTTTATATCAAGCTCACGTATGTCTTTCACATTTCACAGTACTATATGTATTTTGGTTCTACTCTGTAGTCCCAATGTATTCAATAGTATTAATGCAAAGTGTAAAGACCTATTTCTAAAACAAAATGTCACAGTCACATCTCAAATTTACATTAATTCACCCACTATAGTAATTATTTAAAATTTTGGTAAGTATTCATGGTTTTCGGCTTTAGAACACTAGTATATAAAGTTACAGTGTGACGTGTGACATATCATTGTAACCTTGCTACATTGTATTGTCACCTTAAATTCCAGTATGGGGCCGTATAGAAGATGAATACATGTAAACGCGGCTTTTGTACTGATACCGTGTCCCGTGACTAAGCGCTTAGTGTCTTTTGACAAGGGGTGGGAAATGGGACTGTGTAGGGTGTACAGGTGTTGTTTTTGGCCATGGTAGTTGGTGATATGTTGAGTTAGCCTGTTTGTGCTGTGTTCTAATGTGCTAGGATGTATAGTGTGTGTGTATTGTTCATTTGGTGGGGGTGGATAGTGTAAATTTGGGTCAAATTTAATCAATTCTCATATTGTGGGGGGGCATTTCCAGTACATAGGTAGGGTAGAGATTGACTTTTGTGCTGTCTGCATGAGGGCCAGAGTGTGTACTGAGCTGTAAGATGGAGAAAAGGGGAGATAATGTGGTTTAAGTTAGTGTGGGGGGCCGTATAGAACTTCAATGTAAACGCGGCTTTTGTACTGATACCGTGTCCCGTGACTAAGCGCTTAGTGTCTTTTGACAAGGGTTGGGAAATGGGACTGTGTAGGGTGTACAGGTGTTGTGTTTGGCCATGGTAGTTGGTGATATGTTGAGATAGCCTGTTTGTGCTGTGTTCTAATGTGCTAGGATGTATAGTGTGTGTGTATTGTTCATTTGGTGGGGGTGGATAGTGTAAATTTGGGTCAAATTTAATCAATTCTCATATTGTGGGGGGGCATTTCCAGTACATAGGTAGGGTAGAGATTGACTTTTGTGCTGTCTGCATGAGGGCCGGAGTGTGTACTGAGCTGTAACATGGAGAAAAGGGGAGATAATGTGGTTTCAGTTAGTGTGGGGGGCCATATAGAACTTCAATGTGAACGCGGCTTTTGTACTGATACCGTGTCCCGTGACTAAGCGCTTAGTGTCTTTTGACAAGGGTTGGGAAATGGGACTGTGTAGGGTGTACAGGTGTTGTGTTTGGCCATGGTAGTTGGTGATATGTTGAGATAGCCTGTTTGTGCTGTGTTCTAATGTGCTAGGATGTATAGTGTGTGTGTATTGTTCATTTGGTGGGGGTGGATAGTGTAAATTTGGGTCAAATTTAATCAATTCTCATATTGTGGGGGGGCATTTCCAGTACATAGGTAGGGTAGAGATTGACTTTTGTGCTGTCTGCATGAGGGCCAGAGTGTGTACTGAGCTGTAAGATGGAGAAAAGGGGAGATAATGTGGTTTAAGTTAGTGTGGGGGGCCGTATAGAACTTCAATGTAAACGCGGCTTTTTTACTGATACTGTGTCCCGTGACTAAGCGCTTAGTGTCTTTTGACAAGGGGTGGGAAATGGGACTGTGTCGGGTGTACAGGTGTTGTGTTTGGCCATGGTAGTTGGTGATATGTTGAGTTAACCTGTTTGTGCTGTGTTCTAATGTGCTAGGATGTATAGTGTGTGTGTATTGTTCAGTTGGTGTGGGTGGAAAGTGTAAATTTGGGTCAAATTTAATCAATTCTCATATTGTGGGGGGGCATTTCCGGTACATAGGTAGGGTAGAGATTGACTTTTGTGCTGTCTGCATGAGGGCCAGAGTGTGTACTGAGCTGTAAGATGGAGAAAAGGGGAGATAATGTGGTTTCAGTTAGTGTGGGGGGCCGTATAGAACTTCAATGTAAACGCGGCTTTTGTACTGATACCGTGTCCCGTGACTAAGCGCTTAGTGTCTTTTGACAAGGGGTGGGAAATGGGACTGTGTAGGGTGTACAGGTGTTGTTTTTGGCCATGGTAGTTGGTGATATGTTGAGTTAGCCTGTTTGTGCTGTGTTCTAATGTGCTAGGATGTATAGTGTGTGTGTATTGTTCATTTGGTGGGGGTGGATAGTGTAAATTTGGGTCAAATTTAATCAATTCTCATATTGTGGGGGGGCATTTCCGGTACATAGGTAGGGTAGAGATTGACTTTTGTGCTGTCTACATGAGGGCCAGAGTGTGTACTGAGCTGTAAGATGGAGAAAAGGGGAGATAATGTGGTTTCAGTTAGTGTGGGGGGCCATATAGAACTTCAATGTAAACGCGGCTTTTGTACTGATACCGTGTCCCGTGACTAAGCGCTTAGTGTCTTTTGACAAGGGTTGGGAAATGGGACTGTGTAGGGTGTACAGGTGTTGTTTTTGGCCATGGTAGTTGGTGATATGTTGAGTTAGCCTGTTTGTGCTGTGTTCTAATGTGCTAGGATGTATAGTGTGTGTGTATTGTTCATGTGGTGGGGGTGGATAGTGTAAATTTGGGTCAAATTTAATCAATTCTCATATTGTGGGGGGGCATTTCCGGTACATAGGTAGGGTAGAGATTGACTTTTGTGCTGTCTACATGAGGGCCAGAGTGTGTACTGAGCTGTAAGATGGAGAAAAGGGGAGATAATGTGGTTTCAGTTAGTGTGGGGGGCCATATAGAACTTCAATGTAAACGCGGCTTTTGTACTGATACCGTGTCCCGTGACTAAGCGCTTAGTGTCTTTTGACAAGGGGTGGGAAATGGGACTGTGTAGGGTGTACAGGTGTTGTGTTTGGCCATGGTAGTTGGTGATATGTTGAGATAGCCTGTTTGTGCTGTGTTCTAATGTGCTAGGATGTATAGTGTGTGTGTATTGTTCATTTGGTGGGGGTGGATAGTGTAAATTTGGGTCAAATTTAATCAATTCTCATATTGTGGGGGGGCATTTCCAGTACATAGGTAGGGTAGAGATTGACTTTTGTGCTGTCTGCATGAGGGCCAGAGTGTGTACTGAGCTGTAAGATGGAGAAAAGGGGAGATAATGTGGTTTCAGTTAGTGTGGGGGGCCATATAGAACTTCAATGTAAACGCGGCTTTTGTACTGATACCGTGTCCCGTGACTAAGCGCTTAGTGTCTTTTGACAAGGGGTGGGAAATGGGACTGTGCAGGGTGTACAGGTGTTGTTTTTGGCCATGGTAGTTGGTGATATGTTGAGTTAGCCTGTTTGTGCTGTGTTCTAATGTGCTATGATGTATAGTGTGTGTGTATTGTTCATTTGGTGGGGGTGGATAGTGTAAATTTGGGTCAAATTTAATCAATTCTCATATTGTGGGGGGGCATTTCCGGTACATAGGTAGGGTAGAGATTGACTTTTGTGCTGTCTGCATGAGGGCCAGAGTGTGTACTGAGCTGTAAGATGGAGAAAAGGGGAGATAATGTGGTTTCAGTTAGTGTGGGGGGCCATATAGAACTTCAATGTAAACGCGGCTTTTGTACTGATACCGTGTCCCGTGACTAAGCGCTTAGTGTCTTTTGACAAGGGGTGGGAAATGGGACTGTGTAGGGTGTACAGGTGTTGTGTTTGGCCATGGTAGTTGGTGATATGTTGAGTTAGCCTGTTTGTGTTTTATGATACATTTATAATAACATTACATGTGGTATACTACCCTAGGTTAAATAAAATGAAATATAGGTATGGTAAGTATATTATTTTGTTTTCATTGTAAGGATGAATAATGTATATTGTTGTCTTATCAGACAAGAGCAAGGAAGAAAAACAATGCACAAAGATATCTGTATGAATAAAACATTTTTATTACCACTTTTTACACCAATATATGTTGTTTACATTTTTGTGTCCTGCAACTAATCGTTTTGTCCCGTGACTAAGCGCTTAGTCACATAGACTAAGCGGTTACAGGTTTAGATATGGGGTCACAGAAGGAGTATAAATGGATAAAATAGGAAATTTAAGAACGCTATCTTGTAGGAAACACTTGGGCCTATATGAATATTCTATAAAAGGCACTGCATGTTATATCTGGGTACATGCCATTTTATTTTTAAGTTCAGGGTAGAATTTTAACGAAAATATTGAAAAATCACATTTTTTACCCCCCCCCGGAGGGAGTAGGTGGGAAAAGATAAGGAAAATCAGTACAATGTACTTGCACTACATGGAAATGGGATCAAAATGGGTGAATAACATGTATGATATGTGAAAAGGGGCAAGGATTCTGATTGGATTAGTCCATTTCCGCTTAGTCACGGGACACGTTGTGCGGTGTCCTACTTCTCCTGCTTGCTATGGTTACCATAGGAATATATAAATGAAACTACCTAGCTAGCATGAACCTATGACACCTATACTTCATGCAGAAGAAGTATTTTGGCCATATTCAAATATTTTGGTGCACACCCCCCCACGCCCAAATGCATTGGATTCATGAGACAGAGCCTTATATATGTCACGAGGCCTAGTCTGCATTACCATGACGGGATGAACAATTTGCCTAGGTTATTAAAAATGGCAATCCCTTGTAAAGTAATTTGTACCGTCTACTTTAATATTGACGATCACTTATACATGAATAATACCTACTATTATGGACCTGTACAACATTCTCTTGTACAATTCCTTGATACTATGCCTTACTTAGTTTAGTATATGATTTTTTTCTCCAAATTTACATCAATTTTCAGCATTAAGATAATGTCCTTTCTTCTTTTACGTCTATGCCCATTCTAACCTAAGCCACTTACTGACCTTATCATTAATTATTACCAGTGTATAATACATATTGAATGGATGCTCAAATAGAAAGCACCTCTGTAAATAACTCTATTTTAAAACAGGAAAGTTTCAGTGTGGCCGATTCTCCAATATGGCAGGACTCGAGCACTACAGCTCAGTGCCGTCACCTGGAGGCGACCTTGGGAGGCGCACAGAAGGTCACCGAGCTTACCGGGTCAAGGGCGTACGAGCGCTTTACTGGGAATCAAATTGCCAAAATACACCAACAACATCCTGAGGCCTACAACAACACTGAGGTAAGGCAGGGGTCTAGATAGGGGGGGGGGGTCCCCATGTCGCATGTCGCATTTAAGAAATATCCATGTCATGTCAATTAAATTCCAATGGCCTATGTCGCCTATAAGAACCTCTCAAATCCCATGATGCTTGAATGCAGGACTGGCGAGTATTCATGTATTATGACGACCAAGGCAAGGACATGATGCATTAATGCACTATGCCGTCCTTAAAGGGTTAACTGGTGTATAACAGTTGTCACGTTTTGTTACAGCGGATCTCCTTGGTCAGCAGCTTCGGGGCCTGCTTGTTCCTGGGGGACTACGCGCCCATTGACCTGTCAGACGGGTCGGGTATGAACCTGCTGGACATCCACACACACCACTGGTCTACACACTGCCTTAATGTAAGCACCTACCGTGGAGAAATCTTTATCTTTTATGAAATACTGCAGTGTCATTGATTTAACCAAAGAGCGCCGTATTTCCCTCCCCCCGTTAAATAACCCATGGCCGTATTTAATGGCCTGTGACGTCATCAAAAACGGCGGTTTGTTTTCATTTGAACGGCAGAGAAATAAGCTATTTTAATCCCTCCACCTCCAGTAGGCCCTAAAAATTCAATTTTGAATCGAAAAAGTTAAAAAATAAACACAAAGGCACACTCGATTTTGGTCTGTTGCAAGGTTATTTCACTTGTTGACCCTCGGGCAGCATTTCACTCGGCCTACAGCTTCGTGAAATACGGCCCGAGGGTCAACTCGTGAAATAACCCTGCAACAGACCAAAAACTCGTGCACCTTTGTCTATGTATATTTTGAAATACAAGATATACTATACTTAAGTATAATAAGCGCCATATTTAATGCCCTCCATTGAATACAATGTAGCTGTATTCAATAGGCTTTGAAAAAGTTGTCTTTCCTTCATTAAATGGCTTCAAATGAGGAATAAACACAAATGCCAACTACATTGATACTACCTCGTATTTCACTCTGGGGGGGCTGGGGCATATCCCACTCAGCATGCGGTTTCGTGGGATACTGCCTCAGCCCCCACACATGGAATACGTCAGGGACGGCATCAATGGCAGTAGTATATAATGTATCGGAATGGGACTATGCTTAAGTACTGTTTATTACTCAATCGACATGCAGCCAATCAGAGGCCTCCATTTGGTCACGTGACCCCCTCATTTGCATAATTACGTAATAGGCCACGCCCCCTCATTTGCATAATTACGTAATAGGCCACGCCCCTTTGATCACCAGCCAATCAGAGGAGGCCATTTGGCCACGTGACCCCCTCATTTGCATAATAGGCCACGCCCTCTTGATCACCAGCCAATCAGAGGCCACCATTTGGTCACGTGACCCCCTCATTTGCATAATAGGCCACGCCCCCTTGATCACGTGACCCCCTCATTTGCATAATAGGCCACAACAACATCATGTGGCTCTCTTTGTTTGTAAACAACACCACGTGGCTCTCTTTGTTTGTAAACAACACCACGTGGCTCTCTTGTTTGTAAATAACACCTACTAAGTTTAGTCACAGGTAGCAGCAGCAGCAGCAGCAGCAGCATCTTCAGCAGCAGCAGGCAGCAGCCCGTGGTCACGCGACATCTTCATAATTTGCATACTAAGCCACAACAACAGCACATGGCTCTCTTTGTTTGTAAACAACACCTACTAAGTTTAGTTGTAGGTGTCTAGAGCAGCAGCAGCAGCAGCAGCAGCAGCAGCAGCAGCAGTAGCAGCAGGAGCAACATCTTCAGCAGCAGTAGCAGCAGCAGCAGTAGCAGCAGGAGCAACATCTTCAGCAGCAGTAGCAGCAGGAGCAGCAGCAGCAGGAGCAGCAGCAGCAACATCAACAGCAAAAGCAACAGCCCGTGGTCATGCGGCCTCTTCATTTGCATAATAAGCCACAACAACACCACGTGGCTCTCTTTGTTTGTAAATAACACCTACTAAGTTTAGTCATAGGTGTCTAGAGCAGCAGCAGCAGCAGCATCTTCAGCAGCAGCAGCAGCAGCGTCATAGGTGTCTAGAGCAGCAGCAGCAGCAGCAGCAGCGTCATAGGTGTCTAGAGCAGCAGCAGCAGCAGCAGCATCTTCAGCAGCAGCAGCAGCAGCAGCGTCATAGGTGTCTAGAGCAGCAGCAGCAGCAGCAGCAGCGTCATAGGTGTCTAGAGCAGCAGCAGCAGCAGCAGCAGCATCTTCAGCAGCAGCAGCAGCAGCAGCATCTTCAGCATCAACAGCAACATCAGCAAAAGCAACAGCCCGTAACTTAGCATCATGTGCATCAGCAATAGCAGCAACAGCGACATTGCGACTAGCATCAGCGAAACAGGCTATGTTTTTAGCAGCTGTACAAGCATTAATAGCACTAGCCCTAGCAGCAGCCGCAACAGCGTCACCGTTAGCAGTCGCTGCAGCATCAGCAGCAGCAGCATCGGCAGCAAGAGCGGTAACAGTAGCAAGAACATTAGCAGCACGAGCAGCAGTGGCGAGAGTAACAGCAGCGTTGTTAGCAACATTAGCGACTTTGTATGCAGCATGTGTAGCACGAACGGCGGTAAGAGCTTCACGTCTTGCACGAGCAGCAGCAACAGCTGCAGAAGTAGCCCTCACACTATCCAGCCACCCGTACGAATCTTGATAAAAACGAACCTCCACGTTGCTACTTGTTAACTCATCAGTAACCATGGACGTCTCCTCCGTGTGGTGTTGTCGCGGCTCTGTAGTAGTGTTGGGATGCTCACATTTGGTAGAACGTAGAGTGATTCCTGATGACGCCATGCTGAAGGTGGTAGAAGAAGTGTGTGGGATCCATGTTTCACTCTCGCTTATGTACTAGGCTCCGAGATAAGCTTCTTAACTCAAGAGAAAAACTCTCACTAGGAAGGCGACCGGCTGTCTACCTGTGTAGGTGCGGGTTCGTTACATCTTTAATCCTGTTCGACTCCCCGAGGAAATAGATGAAAACAAAAGACCGTCTTTCAAGCACTCGAATCCGCAGTCAGTAGGAAGCTATAAGGAGCTTAACTTGTTTTTGATTTAAGCTGTCTACCACACGCACGCGCTTGTAGTCACAGCTAGAGTGGCAGACATCCGTCCGCCCGCTGGTGCATGACACCCGGCCTTAGACACCCCCTGTAGTTTTTTTTTGTATACACAGTTGACTAGCGTCTTAATCTCTTATCCAGCTATAATCCTATATACATGTAACGCGCATTACTCCCCTTTATGGCAATTATCAGATTGATTTAAGGGTGGAAAGGGCTTAGGTGATTAGGTCCCTCTCTAGCTGAAAACAGGCTTAGACCATAACATGCAGTCATCCGGCCGGGTTAAACACCCCCTGTAGGCTTTTTTGTATACACTCTTGATCCCCTCTCTAGGTGAAAACAAAGCTTAGAAGATGCAGTCATCCGTCCACCGGCTGGCGCGTCACACCTGTCGTTAATCACCCCCTGTAGGCTTTGTATACACTCTTGATCCCCTCTCTAGGTGAAAACAAAAGCTCCGTCCACGGGCTGGCGCGTCACACCTGTCGTTAAAACGCCCCCTGTAGTCTTTGTATACACAGTTGTCCCGCCTTATCTATTCACCAGCTATAAGCCCATATACATGTACATGTGATTTTTGATATCCTCTCTGGAATAGGGTGGGGCTCAAGGTGAAAACAAGATTAGGACATTCGCTTTCTCAGCTATATAAAGAGCCTCAATTGTTCTTGCAACAGCACTTCACCACCGGTACACTATCAGTCACGAGGCAGATGTTTGCGGTATGGTTCATACAGGTTACCTACTAATAGCGGTTTGGGTGAGTAGATCACTTTTTTTTTCCTAAAAAAAAACCCCACTTAGAACTCGGGTATGTATATGTAGCACTGTTAGTGTAAGTACACAGTAGAATCTACTGTACTATAGACTTAACCCTCTGAAGACGGTGGAGCGCGTTAATGCGCAGGTCTGTGTCGGCGTCACTGTTTTTTTTTGTTTTTTTTTATTCTAACTAAAAAAAAAGAAAAAAAAGTCAGAAGTCAATCTACGACCTATCAAAGACAATTTTGTGATAAGTTCAAACTAAATAAGAGACAGTTTGAGGGTCTCTTAGTCGCTGTCAAAGATGCGAATAACGAACGCGCTAGTATAGTTCCCCGCTCTTTCGTCAGATGGCGCCACAATAGGAATTTTGTACATTCCTACGATGCTCACGAACATTTTAACGCATAATGAGCTATATAGGCAACAAAGCGCGGTTCTAATATATTAAAATATAAAAAAACGATTCAATATTGTGTATTTCTGATAGAAATGAGACAGTTTCTTTAAATACCAACTAAACTATAGCGAGATGAAAAATACCACACCATATCTAAGGCGTTATAAAAGATAAACATAGTCAGAACCTCTCACCGAGTCGGTAATCTGAAAAACGGATCAACTCGTTTTGACTCGTTGTGCCACAAGGGCCCCCGTCCAACGGGGCTTTTGAGGCCAGTCTGTCAAGAGTGATCCATGCTGCTTAACATGAGGCGTAATTAATTACGCCGATGTTGTGCAGCATATAACCAACTCGATCAGAGTTGGTTGGCCCCTCTTTAGGGGCCACACAATAAATAAAGAATAGAAGACTAAGGGAACGTTCACAAACGTCACCCCTTCCTACGGGGTGGGTGGGTCTTTGGGTTTAGTGACAAAACAGCGACATGTGAGTAGGAGGGGGGAGAGTCGGAGTTTGCGTGTCAGCTCTCTCTTTTTTTCTTTTTTTTTCCAAGTCTACATATTATTTATGATTAAAAATTTTAAAAAAAACACGATAATATAGAGGGCTGATCAAAAACTGAATAGAAAAATAACCAAAATAGGTTGGGGAAATCTCTGCTATCCAGCTGATCGGTCGTTGTTGCACGGTGCAGAAAATTTACTTTTAGAAAATCTATATTAGGACCACAGACGGGGCACATGTGTCACTTGTCGAATATAAGAGATGCCAATGGTCCTTGTCGAATTTAAGAACTAGGTCTTGTCCATTGTCTATTTTGAGAAGTAGTCTTGCCCGTCTTGCCCCTTGTCGCCAACTCCCAGCACCCCCGTGTCTCTTTGTCCATATTGGCTAAAACAGGACATTGTTGACTTGGCTATTTTACCCGTCTGGGGTCTTATTATTAATCCCTGTGTATAACTTGCAGCTTATATGTTGTACCAAAACCTCCTTTCAAAATGTCACATGTGTGGATGTAGGAATTTGGGAGGTAGATTGAGATGGGGTAATACGCAACGTGTTTGGAGTATTTTGAAACAAGATACGTAACTTTAATAATGTACAGAAAAGAACGAGTCACACTAGGCGGCAAATTTTTAGTATCAAATTAAAAAGCTTATGCTGTCAGTAATGCAGTCAGCTAGGAATAACTTGCATTATCACAGCTTTTTTTTTTTTTTTTTTTTTTTTTTTCCGAATTACTGAAACGTGAAAATTGATCGCGAAAATTCCAAATTTCCCCATGTATTTAAGCCCCAAAGTAAAAAAAAACAAAAAAAAAAAAACGCTCTCGTCATATTTTTTTTCACTGCTTAGTGATGAGAAACAACTTAGGTTGTTTCTTAGTCTTAAGATAATAGGCTACATCAACTGTTATGACTGACACATGGAACAGTCCTGAACAGGAGAAGTTTTCTGGCTGCAAACATAGGGGTCGGTAACCCTTCTCCGAGCATAGACACCCACGTGTGCTGCTGAGAGAGATCAACCGGAACTATGAGCTAGCCAAGTCTGTGCTTGGAGAATAGGCAGTAACTCAAAAATAGAGGGCGATAACTGTGTTGTATTCTGGGAGGGTTTATTGAGTGCAACTTTATAGTAATATAGAATTGAGCCCGAACCAGTTCTATAGACAGAGGAAAAATATATCTAGGTCGCCAGATTCCATCTCTTTTCTATGCGAAAATATGTCGGAATCTCATTTTTTTTACTGAGTGGTTATTTTTTGATAGTGTAGAACCAATATCTGTCTAATTAAAAACCCTTATCAGTTCTGTTTTTACATACAAAGAATTTTCCCACCCTTCTAGGCTTTTTCAAAGGATAAGAATTGAGATAGCTGAAGGCCATTATGTATGTTTTAAACCCTTTTGGTGATACCCTACATAGGCCCCTAGACGGGGGGATGCTGTGTCACTTGGCGATTTTTTAAAAAGAAATGGCTATGTCCCTTGTCGATTTTTAAGAAAAGCGGTTTGTCCCTTGTCACTGACACTATAAAAATGTCACTACCCCTCATGTCACTTGTCGATTCTAAGGAATACCCATGTCACTTGTCGATTCTAAGGAATATGTCTTTTCCCTTGTCACTAGGGTCATGTCGATTTGTCGATTTTTTACCCGTCTGGGGCCCCCTCTACATAAGGGAGAATCTAAAAAAAAATTTTAAACGATTAGGGTCGGGCCAAAATGATAGGGTCGGTCGGGTTACCGGAACACAACTTTTTTTTGTTCGGCCTATCCCCTTCCCCTCATGATTAGACCCGATACGACGTCACATTCATCATGATACCATCATACACCATGATACACACACGCCGCGCACTGCACACACACACACACGCTCTCTCACACACGCTCACACACGCTCTCTCACACACGCTCACACCCACCACACACATACACACACACACACACACAGACAGACAGACAGACAGACAGACAGACAGACAGACAGACACAGACAGACACAGACAGACACAGACAGACAGACACACACACACACACACACACACACACACACAGACACACAGACAGACAGACAGCACACAGTACACCTGATGACCTCCACATGATGACCTGATGCCCTTCCTAAAAAAAAAACCCAACCCGACCTACCTACTCAAGAGGGTTTCAGTGTAGAGACTATTAGGGGTTTTTCTGATGCGTATATTATATTGAGATTGATTTTCAACATTTGTGATGAGTGGGTGGTCCTGAAAAGGACCGTTTAGAGATGATCGCAGGGAACTTGCTGCTGAGGCGGAGGGTGTGGTCATATCACGTCGTAGTCCTTCAGCATCTCCAGGACGGCGGGCGGTAGGCCTTCCTCCCTGCACACCTGCTGCTTGACTTCTTCGACGCACTGCCGGATGAGTTGATCAGCGAACTCCGTGATCAGCTCATCGGCCACACCCTCTGCAGCAGCAGCACGCTGTCTGTCTGCCACTTCTCTCTGTAGTGCGGCTACGAATTCCTTCTCCACGGCCGCATCGATCATAGATCGGGAAACGGCCACGAAGTTCACTCGGTGAGCCATTTTGTCGAACTGACTTCCTAACCGTCTGAGAGCAGCTGACGTCACACTATTTTCGACGACGCTATGACGCGCACGAGGTAGACAGGCGACGTCGTTTCACTTCCTTATTTGGAGTTTGGGAACTTGTGACACCGAAGTCATACCGTACGGTCGCGATAAAGCAACTAGTGTTGAAAGTGCGCCGGTCTTGAATAAGCGCCGGAGTATAAGAGCCTCCAAATTTTTTTTCTTAAGCACTAAAATCGCGACTTTAAGCGCCAGCGCCTGGCTTGTATATAGCTCCTGAGTAAGAACTTCACCGAATTGAAAAGCGCTCCCTCAGAGCCCTTAATCGCGACAGTACGGTACAAATCTGATGTCAACCCGCGCCAAAACAAAAAGGGTGTTCCGGTCACACGTACCTACGACGAGTGACCTTCAGCTATCACCACGTGAAGAGTGGGAATTAAATTTGTACGGCAAGAAAACTGAAAACTGATAACGATTCCATTAGATAAGTATTTGGTTCCAATCTATGGCGAGATATTTCCGACACTTGTCTCCACCAGAGCGATTGATTTATATGTCTGTAGGCTTCAGCTCTCCAACACTCTCCAATATCCGCCGGTGGATAATGGTCGCCACCCATAATTAGTGACAACTAAACCTCTGCTGGAGAGTGAAAGCTACGTTGAGTCTTGAGGTGCGCAGAGATACTATCTGCCGCAGCCTGATTTTAGTTCCACGCTATTTAGATAACCGCCCCATTTAAAATCTCTCGATCCTAGTAAAGAAAAAAAAAATGCTAGAGTTTATCATGGACGCGTCTCAGTTTTAGTCAAGCCGTAAAGTGAAGAACCTGAGCTTGTACATATACCCACATGAGGGGTGAACCCGGGCGTTCAGTTAGTACTGAGTCTATAGTCAAGTTCCACTCTCTAAACAGAGCTTTAGCGCCTCCGTCATCTAGACCGCGCGCGCGCGATTTTTGCTGAAGCAGCTCATCAATGGAAAAGTAGAGAACACGTGCTCGATCAAAAACTGCTTCAGAGGCTTGTTATCAGGTATTATCAGTTAAATCAAAATATTTCAAAACATCCGGCAAAGCAGGATGGCATGTCCTACAGCTGGGCGCTGACGAGCAGACGCCGCTGACGTCATTTTAATCAGGTCACAGCGCTTTTAGACACCTTTTCTGTAGGGACTGTCTCATACCTTAGTATATAATACCGTAAACGCCAGGTGATTAGTATATGACACATTGTCAGTCGCGGATCCACAAAGAGGCTGGATAAGCCACGAGCGGACCTGCGACTACAATGTGACATAATCTAACCATGCGCTTGTTTTGTTTTGTTTCCATTTACAACAGCAAACATTTCAACATCCTATTCTTTTTTTAAAAATGATGAAAAATCAGCCCAAAAAAAGTAAACATTTTAGAGCTAAATTTGTGGAGGATAGCCGGACATGCTGATGTCCCTAGACCCCTAAATTTGATATGGTGACATGGTCATTTTCTTAAAATTCGATACGACGACACGGTCATATCTTAAAAAATCGACATGGGGCATGGTCATCTAAGTGACATGGGACATGGGGCATTTCTTAAGTCCGACATGTGACATGGACCATAGTGACATGAGAAAAAAAATGTTCGAAGAGTGCATCAGAAAAGTACCATTTCAAGCCTAAACATTTCGCAAAAAAAAAAAAATTTCTTGGATGGTACCCGGCTTTGCAGTGTCTGGGTCCTTAAAAATGTACCAGAATGCTCAATTTGGGTTCTAAATATTTCAAAAATGTTTCTCCCTTAGTGACATGTGACATTTCTTAAATTCGACATACGGCTGCATGGGGAGGACCCACCCGTCAAGGGTCCCATGATGACTGATACCCGCCGCGCTCAAACTAGCGTGGTGGTTCTAGGTAGACCTTCTTTCAGTATCCTCGTGACCAGATCCATCACCGTCTCTTGAGCGACCGCAACGTAACCTGCTCCGGTCATTTTGACAAAAAAAACTGTCTGGCTAGCCGACCGCTGACGTCAGCTTAATTTTGACGACATTGCTCATTACGCGTCATCAACAGTAACCAAGGTAACTATGGTTATTGTTATCCGGTCCGTAAGACAGTCTAAGACGGCGTGTAGTCGCGTTTTGCTCTCCCTAATACTCTAATTTAAGTCGAGTTACCACTAACCCCCTACAAAAGAGGGTAGTCTCATTTGTGTAATTCAAAGTCGTTCCTTTGTTAGCAATAAGGGGGTCGTTCTATTCATTGATTTTTTTTTTTTGTTTACAACAACAAGTCAAAGTACAGTCAATCAACCGAGATCCTTCCTCCTCCGTGGGGGTGTAGAAGGATCTCCCCCCTGAGGTTACAAAGTCACCTCTTTTAAGGGCTACAGGTCGCAAAGTCGCTTTCGCTTTCGCTTACAAGTCGCAAAGTCGCAAGAATATTCAAGTCAAAAGTCAAATTTATTAACTATCAGTATGGTCGTTTGAAAGTCATCAAGTCACCGAAAAACTCCTCTACAGTCACCTCCGAGTCATCTCCTCCCTACCCCCCTAAAGGGGGGTAGGGAGGAGGCGATTCCCTAGAGATCAGATAAAATTTATTTTTTTCTCCCCAGCAGACCCCAAAGGCCCCCCCAAGTGCCCGCCCACCCCAAAATAGTGCCCCCCTCCCCCCCTCCCCTCCCCATGCATCTTAAAGTGCCCCCCTCCCCCCTCCCCCTCCCCCTCCCCCCCATAGAAACCTCCCATTGGCTGGTCCAGGTCATGTGACCAAAAGGGGGGCGTGGTCTGTCTATTATCTAGATTATGCAAATGAGGGAGGGGTTCAGGTCACGTGACCAAGGGGGTGTGGTCTATTTTCCAAATAAGGAGCGCTTCTGGTCACGTGACCAAGGGGGTGTGGTCCTATTATGCAAATGAGGGGGTCACGTGATCCATTATTATGCAAATGAGGGAGTCACGTGACCAAATGGAAGCCTCTGATTGGCTGGTGATCAAGGGGGAGTGGTCTATTATGCAAATGAGGGGGTCACGTGATCAAGGGGGCGTGGCCTATTAAATGCAAATGAGGGGGTCACGTGACCAAATGGCGGCCTCTGATTGGCTGGTGATCAAGGGGGCGTGGCCTATTACGTAATTATGCAAATGAGGGGGTCACGTGACCAAATGGCGGCCTCTGATTGGCTGCATATCGATTGAGTAATAAACAGTACTTAAGCATAGTCCCGTTCCTATACATTATATACTACTAATGGCCGTCTATGTACTGAAAACACATAGTGACATGACGTACCTTGTCAAACAGTATTTGAGATGATATGTATACCATGAATTTTACTGGATAGTTCTCCAGATGAATCAATCTGAAATGCAAATCAGATAGCCCTAAGATGAACCAATCAGGATACCCCTGCGAGCAGTATATCACAGTGCCAATGCTAAACGGGTGTCATACTACCCTGAATCTTTAATACATTCATTTGTGACTACCTGGTATGTTACCATATAATTGTCATTAAGACAATCACCAAGATTACTTTATTGGTAAGATGCTGCCATACATGATATGGCAAAATATTGTATGAGCATTACTATGTTGTATATATGTGTATGTCCCTTCAATGTTTTACACTTTAGGCCTGTGCCCCTGGGCTGGCAGATAAGCTGGGTGAGCCTGAAGCATCCTACACCTCGGTGGTAAGTACATACATGCTGATGCTGAAAAAAATACTAATATAATGTCTCAATTTAATATTTCTTTTGAAAAACTGCCCAAAACATTTAGGGTCATCCCATTTTTATGGTCCAAGAATGAAGGGCTCTTACCAGGTATAGATATTTCAATGATACTTGACAAGCATGAACTTTGAATAAGCAATATATGTCAGAGAAGACAAAAGATAGTAGTTCTGCTACTGGTTTTCCTGAACATCTCTCCAAAGTTTGACTGCTTTAACATTTATTTACAATTAAAAAAATATATATATATATCCTTAGCACAACCATAGCGTACTGATGTGGGGTGTAAAAAGGGCCCTCCAAACGCCAGTGCTTTCTGTCCTGGGACCCCCAGAACGTATTGATGTGGGGTCTAAAAATGGCCCTCAAAACGCCAGTGCTTTCTGTCAGAGCACCCCCAGAACGTATTGATGTGGGGTGTAAAAAGGGCCCTCCAAATGCCAGCTTTCTGGGGCTTTGAGGGCCCCAAACGCCAAGGTATTTTGTACTTTTACCATATTTTAATACCAAATATTTGTATCTAAAAATAAGATAAGAATAAAACCATATGGCTTATTAGAATCCCACATACATTGTCTCTATCTTAAACAGACTTTTGGGTACAACTTTTAGATGCATATACAAATTAATTAGCCATGAAATACGTTGATTAGCTAAATGGGTCCACATTTGAGAAAACATGTCATATTCATCAACATGTAACATAATGTTTTATTTAAACTACCTGTTCAATCAAGCGATCATTGCATAGCAAAACACATCTGGTACAGTGTGTTAGCTCAAATTAATTGATTATAACATGATTTATGCAATTTATTGACTTAATTGCCAAATTAATGAAATACGTTTTAGAACGTTTTTTTGCAGGAGGCTCTCTACAGTTCTCCTATGCCAAAACGCATCAAAGCGTTTTGGCAGCTCTGGGGCTCATGTCTCAAGGGGATACAATTAGGCACTAGCGAGATACTGGTGGCGTCACCATGTGTTCCTCTGGTGCCAATTGTATCCCCCTAGTCACCAGCAACCAGCTCAGCCAAATCTCTTGTCCAAGATTAGGGTAAAAACAGGGTGTGAGTATTGTGAGTTATTATGTACCATGTGACGTTATCTAGTACCATGTGACGTTATCTTGTACCATGTGACGTTATCTAGTACCATGTGACGTTATCTAGTACCATGTGACATTATCTAGCACCATGTGACATGGACATGGTAATGTTACATAACATATGTAAAGCAAAGGGTCTCTTGTTTACGTGCATTAATGCAAGGTCAGCATATCCCAAAAGGGTTAATATAAAAACATTTATTTCTAATACGGATATGACGGGAAAAATCCAACCATTACTATTACAATGATGCATTTGCCTGGCTACCAGTTCTTTAGGCTGGATAGGTTTCCTATACTTGACAAGACAGCAGGTGGCTTAATGTTGTATATGAGAGATACATACACTGCAGAAATCGATAACGCTGCTAGCTGTATAACATGTGATTATGAAATACTCTGTGTGGATGTTGAGATTGGTAATATTAAGTACAAAATATATTTATGTTGTCGCCCTCCGAAAAAAGATATTCCTAGTATGCAGTCTTTATATAAGAAATTAACTGAACTTATTAAACCTGTTACTAAAAATAGGAAAATAATTATTCTTGGTGATATTAATGTGGATCTACTAACCCGTAAAGACACAGAGGAATCTGAAGTTGAGAATTTCTGTACTAAAAACGATATGTGCCAGCTGATCAATGAGGTAACGCGCCCAAAATCCGGTACCTTGTTAGACCATATATATATATACATTAATGATAGAATACACAATGTCTGTGAATTTGGTACAATTGATTATCACATAGCTGACCACACCCCTGTATTTGTTTTAATTAAATGTATCAGGACTAAAATTAAAAAGAAGGTTATTAAAGCCAGGTCATATAAGAATTATGATGTATTACGCTTTAAGAATATGCTCTTAGAGACAAAGTGGGACGACATTCTCGCAGCTACGATTAATATGGATGAATTGTGGAATAAAATCCTAACTGTTATTAGGGCATGTTTAGATAGTCTATGTCCCATAAGGACCATGGTGCTACCCGTATACACACCTGAATGGTTGACACCTGATATCATTAATGCCATGCAATATCGAGATACTTTCTATGCTGATGCCCCCAACAACTAATCTTGCTGAGGCCCCCAAAGCAACTAGACTTTTTGATGGTCCTGTACTTATTCCTTTAGGTTTTAAGCTAGCTACATTCAAGAAAAGTGTATTGTACAAAGCCACCGCAATATGGAACGCCCTGAAAAAAGAGGAACGATTAACTGAAAATTTGTCAGATTTTAAGCAAATCATCCACAGGAAGCACCGGGCCTGCTTGAAGGCCTTAAACTAAAATACCTAGTCAGCTAATCAAACTTAATCCATCATTATTTGGGGTTCCTTGGCCCAGTCGCCCCCTCCTACAGTAGGGTGCTGACACAGCCTTAGGTCACCAACGTCATTTAATTTATGAATAATTACATCAAATAATAAGCAAAGAGATGTTATTACTTAGCTTTGTAGATTCCGAGCTCACGCCAAATCCATATGTAGCACAAATCAAATGGCCAACTGGAGCCAGAGGGATACAGGACCACTTATGGACCTAGACTGCACCCTCCAGTATAATAAAACATTAAAAAAAAAAAATCTAGTACCATGTGACATGATCTAGCACCATGTGACATGATCTAGTAGCATGTGACGTTATCTAGTAGCATGTGACGTTATCTAGTACCATGTGACGTTATCTAGTACCATGTGACGTTATCTAGCACCATGTGACGTTATCTAGTACCATGTGAATTTATCTTGTACTGGGCTTCATGATACTAGAGTAAGACTAGACCATGTAGCATAGGGGTACATGATTCCAGACATGTGACATGGGGGTACATGGTACTAGACTATGTGACATGGGGGTACATGGTACTAGACTACGTGACATGGGTGTAGGGATGTCATCGATACACCCAGAATCGATACATTGACATTTTCTAGAATTCTGATAATCAAATCGACAAAGTCTTTATATTGATACAAGATTTGTATCATGTGACCTTATCTAGTACCATACGTGACATTAGGCCAAAAAAGAAAGTTGTGTTCTAGCATGTCTCAAGTTTGGTTGTAGATCATGTGACATGTGACATAGGGGTACATGGTACTAGGCCATGTGACATGGGGGTAAGGATGTTATTGATACCCCAAGAATAGATACATTGACATTTCTAGAATTCTGATTATCGATTTGACAAAGGCTAAATATCAATACCGCATTTGTATCTCAAATAGCCTAATAATTTACCTTTCTAAAACTAAATATTGCCTGCAGTAACATGTGACGTTATCTAGCAACATGTGACATGATCTAGTAGCATGTGATGTTATCTAGTACCATGTGACGTTATCTAGTACCATGTGACGTTATCTAGTAGCATGTGACGTTATCTAGTACCATGTGAAATTATCTTGTACTGGGCTTCATGAGATTAGCGTAAGACTAGACCATGTGACATAGGGGTACATGATTCCAGACATGTGACATGGGGTTACATGGTCCCAGACACGTGACATGAGGGTAGGGATGTCACCGATACACCCAGTATCCATACATTGACATTTCTAGAATTCTGATAATCAAATTTAGTACCATGTGACATTATCTGGTACCATGTGACGTTATCTAATACCATGTGATGTCATCTAGTACCATGTGATGTCATCTAGTACCATGTGATGTCATCTATTACCATGTGATATTATCTAGTACCATGTGATGTTATCTTGTGCATGTGACATTATCTTGTGCATGTGACATTATTAAGTATCATTTGACGTTATCTTGTGCATGTGACATTATCTTGTACTGGGCTTCATGATACTAGAGTAAGACTAGACCATAGGGCATAGGGGTACATGATTTCAGACATGTGATGTATAGAAGTGTCCAAACGTTCTTAAATGTTTTGTCTTTGCTACTATGTCGCCAGAGTGTACCAATGTGTATCTGGAACCTATATCAGACCAGTTGATGTGTGTCTACTATCTTTCATAACAGAAGGGCCAAAACGTTCTAAAACGTTATTTTTTTGCAACTATTTGGCCAGAGTGTACCAATGTGTATTTGGAACCTATATCAGACCTGATAATGAGTATCTACTATCTTTTATAACAGAAGTGCCAAAACGTTCTAAAACGTTTTATCTTTGCAACTATGTGGCCAGAGTGTACCAATGTGTATTTTGAACTTTTTTCAGACCAGATTATGTGTATCTACTATCTTTCATAACAGAAGTGCCAAAACGTTCTAAAACGTTATTTTTTTGCAACTATCTGGCCAGAGTGTACCAATGTGTATTTGGAACCTATATCAGACCAGTTAATGTGTGTCTACTATCTTTCATAACAGAAGTGCCAAAACGTTCTAAAACGTTTTGTCTTTGCAACTATGTGGCCAGAGTGTACCAATGTGTATTTGGAACTTTTTTCAGACCAGATTATGTGTATCTACTATCTTTCATAACAGAAGTGCCAAAACGTTCTAAAACGTTATGATTTTGCAAATATGCGGCCAGAGTGTACCAATGTGTATTTGGAACCTATATCAGACCAGTTAATGTGTATCTACTATCTTTCATAACAGAAGTGCCAAAACTTTCTAAAACGTTTTGTCTTTGCAACTATGTGGCCAGAGTGTACCAATGTGTATTTGGAACTTTTTTCAGACCAGATAATGTGTATCTACTACTTTCCATAACAGAAGTGCCAAAACGTTCTAAAACGTTTTGCTTTTCCAACTAGAGCCACCAGAGTAGGAAAATGTGTATCAGGCATGGAAATTTAAATTAAATAAAGAGGAAAATCATTTCTTGAATACACATTATTACGTTCTGGTAGCCAAAAACTTGAAAAATCCATTACACATAATACACTCTGGCATTCCCTTGCCAGAAAGCACTGGCGTTTTGAGGGCCATTTTTAGACCCCACATCAATACGTTCTGGGGGTCCCAGGACAGAAAGCACTGGCGTTTTGAGGGCCATTTTTACACCCCACATCAATACGTTCTGGGGGTCCCAGGACAGAAAGCACTGGCGCTCCTAAGGATATATATATATTTTTTTTTTTTTAATAATTTAATAAAAAAAAAAAAATTCATTTATTACAATAATGTAGGGAGGAATTATCACCCTCTACAATGTCTTGAACTCTAGCTATAGTTGAGTGTGTCTTGGTTGTTGGTAGGGGTGTGTGTCCAGCTACATGGTAGAGCGGTACGGATTCAGCCCCACGTGTCGTGTTATAGCCTTCACAGGCGACAACCCTGGTGAGTAGAACCATGCTTTATCTTCAACTTTATGAGGCTGAAATTTGTCTACCCCAACCGTTAGAAAAGGTGTGCCCCTATGGCTATGCGCTTAAATCTGAAACCTCATGCAGTGCACGTTTAAGGCTGTTTCACACCAAATCAATACAAGTTGAAAGTCTATGACTGGGAAAAATCGATGACCGGCAAGCGTGGATTTATTATTTTCTTGGTTTTACATGTACTACAATGGGAAATACATCAATTATTTAAAAGTGTACGCCTGTCGTTATTTCTCCTTTTTACTGGACATCGATTCTCTCTCTTTGTAGCTCTATAGTGATCGATGCCCAGTTTTATACTTCAGACCAGTGGCTCATTTTGGCTGTTTTTTGCCTCACAGATTGCTTCTAGGGCAAAATCCTGACTAGGTGCCAATATATTCTCTATGCCAATGTGTAATATGAGGGTAGAAAACACTGGAACCTCAGTTAGAAAAAATCCTACTGAACAGTTTTTGAGAAAATTAGGGTTTTGTTGCATATTTTTGGTGTTTTTAGTACATTTCCTACATAAACCGTGAACGCCAGCATTTCTCACTTTTCAGGTGTTTAGAATCAGAATTTGACTTTTTTTTATTCGCAGTAGGATTTCTGAGTATCGAGCCATTCTAGAAAAGCTATTCTTTGGAAAAAATACTAAGTATTTCTTGATGATTTTCGTTGCACAAATTTAGGGTTGTAATATAAAAACTGCATTGTCATCCAATCAAAGTGTTTATGCACTGTTGATGGTCACCCCCTCCCACCCTCTTCACTCTGCATTGAAGGAGAACAGGCAGGGGAGGTACACTTATCCGTATATAGCTGTTGACCTGCTTGCTGGGTGCATTTTCAATTTATGGGATGCCAACTGTTCATGAAAGAAAAATCAAATAGATTTTTTTTTTTTTTAGTATCAGATTAATGTAACTACAATTTGTGATAGCACTTAAAGCATTGTATTTGCATTAATATGAATGGTAGCCACCTTATGGGGTGCCAACTATTCATGAAAGAAAAATCAATAAGAATTTGTTTTTTATTAGCATCAAATTGATGCAATTATAATTCGAGATTGCATTTCAAGCATCGGGGCATTCAATGAATGGAAGTCATCTTAAATATATGGGGTGCCAACTGTTAATGAATTTTTAAAAAAAGAATAGAATTAGTTTTTTTTATTAGTATCAGATTAATGCAACTACAATTCGTGATTGCACTTAAAGCATTGTGGCATGCAATGACTGGTAACCACCTTGAATGTATGGGGTGCCAACTGTTCATGAAAGAAAGAAAAAGAAAGTTGTTTTTTTTAGAATCAAATTAATTCAACTGCAATTCAAGATTACATTTAAGCATTATGGCATTCAATGACTGGTGGCCATCTTGAACCTATGGGGTGCCAACTCTTCATGAAAAAAACAACTAAATTGGATTTTTTAACAGTATAAAATTAATGCAACTACATTTCAAGATTGCATTTAAAGCATTGTGGCCTTCAATGAATGGTGGCCATCCTAAACCTATGGGGTGCCAACTGTGTTTGAAAAAGGTATCAAATAGGCATTTTCTTATAATAGATATCAAATTAATGCAACTACAGTTCTTGATTGCACTGAAAGCATTGTGGCATTTAATAAATGGTAGCCATCTTGAATGGGTTGAATGAAGGAAAAATCAAATAGGATTTGTTTTTTTGATCAAATCAATGCAACTACAAGTCAAGATTGCATTTCAAGCATCGGGACATTCAATGAGTGATAGCCATCTTGAATCTATGGGATGCCAACTGTTCATGAAAAAAAAATAGAATAGATTTTTACTTATTAGTATCAAATTACTGCAACTGCAATTCGAGATTACATTAAAAGCATGGTGGCATTCAATGAATGGTTGCAATCTTGAATTTTGAAATGAACATACACACAGACATATTCATAGGCATGAACATGGTGTTCTCCTTCATTATAGATATTCATGGATTTCTACTTCTACTAAATATAGCTTTCTGTTAGAAGGATTCTGTTACATGGATGTCGATGTCCAGTTTTAGATATATATCCATATAGTGCATTGGAGTGCTATAATGTTGGACCGCTGTATATTTTCTACGTACATGTGGGCCTACATGTGCCCTATATAGGCTGTTGTCATTCAAAATGTTTTTTCATTTTCTATTTCTTTCTTCTTCTCAATTTACTTTTAGATTGGCAAAAACAATTTCTTCTATTTTTGCTTCAAGTATCAGATGAAAGCAGGAAGAATCAAGCTATTAAAATACCATAAGGAACCTAAAAGTACTAAACTTTTTTTTACATAAAATGAATGTAACTGCCTTCCTCCTGCAGCGTCTGTAGCGGGGATGCGTCTCCTGAAGGGTGACGTCATCGTGTCGCTGGGTACCAGTGACACACTGTTCCTGTGGATAGACGAGCCTCAGCCCGCACTCACCGGGCATATCTTTGTCAACCCGGTGGACCCCAAGGCTTATATGGCGCTGTTATGGTGAGATATATCACATATGCACATATGTGGTATATGGAATGATGACATCAACCTGTTCAACCTGATGGCTAGATCCACTTACTGTATCTTTACATGGATAAAATCAAGATGTCTATTTTAAAATTCTCCATTATGTATTAGTACTAATATTCACTACGATACACTATTGGCTGTGTCTCACCAGATCAATACAAGTCTTTGACCGGGTGACACCTTTGGGTGACGTTTTTGACCAGGTAGCCTCTTTGACCGGCAACCATCAAGACGGCTGAAATGGGGGCTATGTACACAGAAATGCTGGGAAATTTGAAATATATAGTGTTGAAATATCCATTAGCTTTTAAAGTTAATGGATAAAGATAGTAAAAGAGGGCACCCGGTCAAAGAGGTCACTCAGTCAAAGACGTCACCTGGTTAAAGACTATCAACTTGTATTGATCTGGTAAGACACAGCCTATTAGGATACAGTTTTCCTTAGGCCACACCAAAAAAAAAAGTTGGTCAATGGATTTCACTTTTCAAAAAATTGTGCGAGCGAGCGAATTTAATTTTATTTCTTTTTAAGAATTTTTTTTTGTCAATGGATTTTGTCGGAAAAGTGGAGCGAGCGACAATTTTTTGTTTTTTTTACCCACCCTTTGACAAAAGTTCTTAGTGGACCCCTACCCCTAACTGAAAAATGTATTGGTTAATCTGGGGGAATTACTGGGAGAAAAATTTGAAAAAAAAAAAAATTCTCAATTTTGAAAAAAATGAAGCGAGCGAAATCCATTGACAATTTTTACGAAAATAAGGTGCGCGAAATCCATTGACTAACTTTTTTTTTTGGTCTGGCCTTATCCTGGCACTACATAGTTACAAGAATGGGTCGTTGACCAGAGAGCGGATACAGACAATTCACACAGGAGGATCATGGGAGGAGTTTAACAAGTTGCTCACAGCGACACCTGCTGGGAACGTTGGGAACCTAGGTGAGTCAGTTAATGAGAACCTACAACAAGGGTAACTTGGGGGAGTAGTTTAACTCGGTTGGACAGATGCATTCATGTGTCATGATGCATGAATGCAGCCCTGGCGAGGGCATCATGCCAGCCCTACGGAGTTGATACACTCCCCAATGGTCAGCATAATGCACTAATGCAGCACCAGTAAGTTATTTGCCAGGACTGCATTTGTGCATCAGAGAGAAATTATCATTTTACTAGTTTTAGCGACATGCCATCCTTAAAGCCTGCAGGTCAAGATTATAGTGAAATATGAATTCTTCTAGGGTGAAGCCAACCACATTTAACCTCATTCCAGTAATGAGGCGTGCAACCTGCTGTGGTACATTTCTGTGTATAACCCGCACTTAAATAAAATTTGGGAAAGGGAGGGGAAGATATTTTTTTGGAGCTGTGAGTGTCTCAGGGAAGAGTCGGCCTGGGGGAGGGGGTGAGACAATTTTTTTGAATAGATTTATTGACCATAAGTTCATGTAGAGGTAGTAACACGTTCTGCCAGAATGGTCAGGGGAAAATATGTACACTTATATTACAGGAGGACTACTGCTCATCAAGTAGCTGTCCGGGGGTCCATTTTGTTTGGTTCCTTGTACATTTAATAATACAATAGTTCAACCTACTAGACCATTAGGTCAGTAGCTAAGTCATATCGAGTGTCCATGATTGATACTCTAGTGCGCTTAAACGAAGACGCTTGTCCCTTGGGTATTACATTACTTTTTACATATCCCTGGCCAGGGGGATTTTTATGATTAGGTAGAGGATAATGTCCAGCTGTCTTTTGGTGTTTGTCCATAAATATCCAATCAATATGGATTGGTTATAACCTTAATTCAGTTTTGTTTTGTTTAATGAGGAACTAGCAGGTAAGTAAGGTTAACTTGAATAGTTAATAAATTAATTAATAGGGTATCATTTTATGAGAGATTTAATCCTGGTTTTGAAGACGTGTATGCTTTCTAGCAGCTGCACGTCAGTGTCCAGCTCATCCCACATCATTGTCCCACGGTAGAGGGGGTTTCGCCGGTATTTTTCACGTTTTGGTCGCTCAAGCCGGATTTTCTTCTTGGCGTCTCCCCTGGTTCTATTTGCACTAGGTAGCAGGTTTGCTGGATTGCTGGCATGTCTATATATCAGGCACAGAGTGTGTCTTCGGCGTCTGGGTTCTAGTCGTTCAGTCTTGCACTTGCGATGTAGGTAATTCACAGATACATCACCAACCCTTGTTCTAGTGCAAATCCTGAGACTATTGTTCTGTTGTGTTTGCAGCTTTCGTACCTTAGAGGGGGGTGCAGACTCAAATAGAAAGTCACCGTACTCCATGCAGGGGAAGACAGCCTGCTTATGAATTGCAATGGCGCCATCCATGTTCATGAATTTTCTATTAAACCTGAAGTTTACTAGTTTTTGTGATATCTGATTGTCCACTTGTTCAAGGTGCTTAGCAAACTTTAGTTCTCTGTCTAGGAGTACTCCCAAGTACTTGAACTCAGTGACTTCCCCGAGCACACGTTCATCCAGAAGTAATGGATACCCCTGGACCAAGTCTATTTTCTGCGACGGGATGAACCACATACTCTTTGTCTTTGAGGTGTTTGGTGTCAGGCGATTTACCTTACACCATTTGTACACTTGATGAAGATCGTCCTGTAGAAGATTTCTCACTGACTGAGGGTCTTTACCTCGGCTTACCAGTACTAAGTCATCAGCATAAAGTATAGGCACAGTATTTTGGACAACTTCAGGTAGGTCATTTATATAGTATAAAAACAACAGTGGCCCCAAGACACTGCCTTGTGGGACCCCATATGTCACAGACTGTGTTGATGATCTAGTGTTATTGGCCATTGTTGTGCATAGGCGACTCTCCAGGTAGCTTGCAATTAATTTTAGGGCATTTTTTGACAGGCCATATTTCTTCAACTTGACCAGCAATCTGCCGTGATGCACTACGTCAAAGGCTTTACGAACGTCTAAAAAGGCAGCCATGGCCACCTCACCTCTGTTCCTAGCACTGTAGAGTATGTCAACCAGATGTAGGGTTGCCATTGCTGTTGACCTGTTAGGCAAAAAGCCATACTGATGTTCATGAATCAGCCCATATTCCTCTGCATAGTTCAATAACTGACGGTGTATTACTCGCTCTATCACCTTGCCAATCACAGGTAGCAGGGTGATAGGTCTCCAGTTTAGGACAGAACTAAGATCTCCAGACTTTGGTAGGGCAATAATGGTACCAATTTTAAGGATGTCCGGGAAAACACTAGTTATGATGCATTTATTCACAAAGGCTGTCCATATGGCGGCATTTCCCAGCATCGTATCCTTTAACACCATGGTCCTCATGTCTTCCAGTCCAATATTTCTATGCAGTGTAGTAGCAGTTAAACCTAAGAAAACTCTGAAAGTTCCATGAACAGCTGATGAACAACTTCTCTGTGAGTCTTTCTTGTTGCACAGGTCTATAAAATGGCTACACTTTATGATATCTGACATCATTTTGTTTCAGGGATCTACTTTGACATCCAGGAGATCACACCACATGCGGTGGGCGTCCACCGTCAGGACGCTAATGGCCGACCGGTAAGCAGCTCCAGGCAACTCCAAAGGCCTGTAACTATTACCTTTAATAATCCAGGGGCCTTAACTATAGAGAGGACTATCCAGGGGCCTCCATTTAAACATTTCAAGTTTTTAGGGATTTTCACTACCCTCTCTGGGAACTGTTCATCTGTGAAATTGTATCATCCAAAGCGCAAGAAAAAAATTAAGGGAACCCCCAACCCCTCCCATTATCACCTGCAAGCTTGAAGGATTGACAGAATTTTTGTTCTCTGTATGTCTCCTCTAATAAGGGGAGTTGAGTTTTATATAATCTCAGATCTGGAACCTATTCAAACTAACCTACATGTAAGTATTTTTAATAAGAAACGGAAAAAAAATATGTCAGTTTGAATATTTGGGGCATTTTGCAGCTTTATCGCGAGACTGTCGGTGCCCTATTTCCTCTCTGGGAACTGTTGATGTGTGAAATTGTATCATCTTAACCTCTTCCTGAATATACAAGTGATGCTATTGTCTGATTGTTGTGATGTGTGGTGCAGGTGGAGAGTTTCCCGGCGGAGGTGGAGGTGAGGGCGGTGGTGGAGGGACAGCTGATGGCAAAGCGGGTGCACGCGGAGGGCCTGGGCTACAGTCTCAGCACGGCCTCCAGGATCCTGGCCACAGGAGGGGCCTCCTCCAACACTGCCATCCTACAGGTAACCTCACATGGCACATTTTGTACTTTTGCAGGAATTCCTACTTTTTTTGCTGGAACTTCTGTATTAAATTATATCAATTTCCTACAGAAAAATGATAAAAATTGTGGGATTTCCTACTTTTTTTAAAACTATGTGGCTTCTCGGTTAAGACATGAAGAAAACACAGAATATATAAAACAAACCACATATTAAACAATATTTGGTGAAGAAACTAGATTTAAAGAGTATTTTACTCTCTATTGTATTGTCCATATATCTAGACTAATATTCTGATCATTATGCTCATTATATTGAGCATTATAGGCTATATGAATTAACTCACCCAAATTTTCAGAGCAGAATAAAAAATTTAAATGTAAATAAAAAGCCTGTTTATTGTAGGTGTTGGCGGACGTGTTTGGTACGGCGGTATACACACAGGACGTACAGAACTCGGCCTGTCTAGGGTCCGCCTACAGGGCTAAACACGGTAAGGCCAAAAAAAAGGTTTTTTTTCAGGTCACGTGACCGACCTTATCAAAGCAGGGCCGACCCGACGTTTTTTTATGCAATTTTGAAGACATTTTCGCATTTTCACCCTTTTTTGGTCAATTTTCGGGTATTCCAAAAAGTTGGCTAGTACATTCATGTTTGAAAAAAAATAAAAAATACGACCTACCGACCCTACATTTTCCTCCCATGTTACCTGAAACAAACCTTTTATTTGGCCCAAGGACACACGCTGGTATTATTTGGGTTACCCCTCAGCTACCATTTCAGGTATGGAGGATGAAAGAAAACTGAAAATCTTTAAAAGTTGATCCAAGGAGAAGAAAGTATTCCCTAAAATCCAGAGATCATATTTGTCAGTAGATAAAAGAAGAAAGGTGGATGAGGTGTGTGGCCTCCGCTAAGTACTTCAGTTATCAGTAGATAAGAGATAACTGGACCACAAGTTGTGACACATTGGGAAGTAAGTTCAGATCAAAGAAGATGCAATCGATTACTTAATTTGAAAAAAGAATCCTCCTTCTGGTGGGCCATATTAGAAAGAAATAATTATTTCAGGTGCTGCCCTCTAAAAATCTTAATTTAATATCTCTCTCGTTATCATAATGTGTATCAGTTACAGATACACTCAAAAGATAGATGTCACCCACGTGTTATACAGCATAGACCATTTGCCACTTGGATACAATCAGGGCAAAGTTAGGATTATGGGGGATATGCAAGTCATAGGAGAGATACAGAATGTCTCGCCAGCGGGTGGGAGCGACCAAGGCAAAGGAGGTGTATGTCTACCTGTTTTGACATCATTTAATGCTATTATATTTCCCCTCTCAGTTCTATACAAAGTTTAATTTCATTTCACAATTGTCTGTATTTTTCAGGTTTCCTCGGAGGCGACAAAGTTCCCTTTTCAGAGATTGTGAAGGCAGCCCCAGAGTTTGTGTGTGCTGCCAAGCCGCGCAGTGAAGCCACTAAGGTAAACCATGGTGTACTTGTCTGCTCCAATATTACACTAACGTCCATAAGAATAACTCAGTGACTGTAAAGTATCTTAACCCTTTAAGGAAGGATGTCGCTAAAAGATGACATCTGTCATCATGATGCACCGGTGAGTAACTCGCCAGTGCTGCATTGGTTCATGCCCCTTCACGAGTGTATGAACCCCGTAGTGTCGGCATGTGATGCTTGAATGTAGCACTGGTGAGTTACTCGCCAAGGAGGCATTCATGCATCATGACGACCAAGGGCATGATGCATTATGGTATCATGCGGTCCTTAAAGAGATTATAATGCAGTATCAGTATTAGATATCATTGTCAATATATATTCATACCTGCGAAATTAAATCTAATAAATCTTTGCGGTACCTTCATAAAGAGGACAGGAATTTAAATCCTAAAATGTAATTTGTTTTTTATTATTCATGATTGATTTCAATATTGCTTTGTTTCCCTATTGTCCACAGGTCTATAACGCCTTATGTCAACAATACAAGCTCTTTGAAGAAGGAATTGTCAAAACACAATCTATGTAGACGGACGTAAAAGAGGATGTCACAGATGCAGCCTGCAGGGGTTAGGAGAAAAAACGGTTATTAATATATAGAAATCTTTATTTCATATAGGAATAACGTTATACATTTCTGCAAAAGCATTTATTGTTCAAGGCATTTATTTCAATCTCTATAATAACATTCTACTGCCGCTAATGATGTATATCGTACACACGGTATCTGCTGTTTGTACCTACACAGAATAATTTCTGTATATTATACTGTCTGTATATTTTACACCATAATTGTTAGTTTCTGTGATATTGAATTATTATTAGGATAAATCCTAGAACATCGAATAGAGAATCATGAATGCAGTAAATATTTTATCTCATAGGGAGCCTACAGAAGGCAATATATGATGCTGTCCATATTAATACCCTACCAGTATCCACGACATCATGTTATAATACTTACCAATTGAGCGATCATCAAGGCATGAATACATTCAGAAGATCATGCAGCTGTTAAGATAAATATCAAATAAAAGAGATTGCTGAATGTATGACATTTAAGGGCCTTTTTCTCCTTTGGGGGTAGACCTACCGTTAGCAGCTCTCGCATTCAACACGCACCAGGAATTGATACGAAAAATTCAATAATAAAAGCGTAGCAATCACATTTATATCTAAGGCAAGGAGTCTAGTACCAACTACCGCATCCAGACTCCTTATTCAAGGCACCAGTGTATATAGTTTTGACCATCGGCTTATACGCGTCCACATATTATATGTATAGATAGTACCACGGGGTAGTGATTGCACCCTTGGGTTCCCCGTTCTGTTGGGAAGCCCAGGTCCCCGACCCCCAAACATCTACCACCCTTCCATGCTATTGCCTTTGGACCTAATATAAGGAAACCAATATAAGAGGTAACCCTCGGGAATTTTGTGGGGTGCGCCTCAGGAGTAGGCCATACATAGTCCTGCTCCCCTTTTCCTGATACGTATACCACTGGATGAAAAACACAATTAGAACACCGATTTTGTCATTAACTTTATTACAACTTTGTAACCTTTCCATGATATCCTAATGTAAGCCATGGATCTAATAGTTCACGTTGACTCTAGAAAAAGAAATAATTTCTCGTGGAAACATATTCCCTACAGCAGTATATATATTGTAAAAGCACATTGTATTTGTGACTGTTGTCATTAGACTCGTATCAAGTATAGCAGTAGCCTTCATCGTCTTATCAGGCCTCTTAACCCTCTAAGGACGGTATAATGTATTGATGCATCATGCCCTTGGTCGTCATGATACATGAGTGCATGGCTGCATTCAAGCATCATGCTGACCCTACAGGGTTGATACACTCCCAAAGGGTCGGCATGATGCACCAATGCAGCACTGGGGAGTAACTCGCTGAGGCTGCATTGGTGCATCATGAAGACAAATGTCATCTTTTACCGACATGTCCCTAAAGGCTTAATAACCACATGATACATCAAGGCATTGTTGGGAGTGTATCAAGCCAACTAGGATGGGCAGGAAGCATGAGTGCATCATCGGCACATTATTCGCCGGTGCTGCACTCATGCGGCATGAGGGCACATGGCATGATGCATTAAAGCACTATATGGTTCTGTAAGGGCTTCAAGCACACATGCTATAGCATTAAAGCACCAGTAAGGCAATGTAAAGCACATAGTAAAATATCTAGGCACCATTTGTAAGCGTATTGAAACTCATAAACGATTTGAGATATAGATTGGGCCACCTTTTTTTTGATAACTTGGATTACAGGCTTTTGGCTCCAACTTTTTAGAAGGGCAGAGGGGGGGGGGGGCCCTGCCCTTCGAGTGGAGCCAGATCACAAAATTTCCCAAAGGGCAGAGGGGAAAAAAACAAGGCATGGAAAACCTCATTTTTTGGCTGATATAATGAAGATAATTGTGTTGAGAAATATCCCCAATCTGAAAGGCCTCATTTTACCTTTTGCTGGTCAACATGTACCTTTTTTAAAGTAAAATTTTCAAAAAAAATCTGGGGAGAGCAAACGTTTAAAATAAGTTTTTTTTCCTTTTTTTTTTGGCAAAATGCCAAAAATCTAGGCGGCGGATCCGTAATCCAAGTTACCAAAATAAAACGGCCTTATTTGAATAACACGACCTAGTCTTGAGGAGGACTTTGGATGCAGCCCTGGGGATGGACATTGGGCCTCCACATAACCATCTTCAATTGTCTCATGATAGGTAACCATGGCTGTCAATATTATAAATCACAGAATCATTACTGCAAATATTAGCATAATTAAGCTGAGGAGGAATCAACATATAACAAGGATACAAGCGTCTGTAGCATGAACAATGGTAACGAGTGTAAACATGTATAGCAATGTTGTTTTTTAAGGCCGTTTTATGGCTGAAGTCACATCAGGATAAATAAACCCTTCAAGCATTGCATTATAACTGAGCAATCTATGTACACATGATATATATTTATAAACCATTGACTGGATGTGGAACAGCTGCAGGCACATAAAAATGTTTATACATACATAAATAAATGGAAGTTTAACCAAGGAAACCACACAGCATTCCATATAAATACCCCCCCTTCTCTCCCATCTCTCCCAATAACAAATGGTTGTTTTTGGCTTACCCAATCTACCTAACCTACCCTGAATCTCCATGGGCAATATAATTTCGAGAATGTCTATTCTTTCAGCTGTATTTGAAGTCTATGACATTCTGACCTTTGTTTATAATATCTGTATAACAAAGCCTAGGCATAGTGAGTGGTACTGCTAAAAGACAGTATTTCTGCGATCTCAGTCTAAAATCCTTTGCAGACTCCTGCAATGTTGTATGATTATATACAGTATCTGTGGAATAACCCACCTTAAAGGGGCATTCTCACCACTCGCACTTAACCACATAGTCGACTAGAACAGTACAGGAATTGTGAGTGGGAAACGCTCGGTGATTATATACTACTTTAATGAAATACCGTCCAAGCAGGGTGGTCCAGGTATGAACTGGTATGTGTCATCGTATGGCCGGCTAGTCACATTAAACAAAGAGAAATCAGTACACTGTGGTGACAGAAGTAGTTGTATCCACCCTGTCCATTATCCAGCTAAGAGATAAGGTTGTAGCCATGATAACTCCACCACCACACCTGTCCACAATACCACTATTTATCTGACTCATTAATGGATGGTGAATTATCGCCCCAGCCCTGCTGGGTCTGCTGATAAGACACTATTCAATAACTAGTCTGATAAATAACAGTTGGTATTGTTCATTGTGACATACATCTGACACACACGTGCCTACAATGTAATACATCCACAAATGGTACATGTACACCAATAGCAGTTTCTTCTAAGGCAAAGCCTATGCACGGCATGCAGATATAGATGTATGTGATTTTTATGGTATTATTGCATATGGGGGAATGTCTAAAGCAGGAGGTATTGCTGTTACTTCAAAGTCGATAATAAGAGTAATGGGTAATTTTCAGTTGCCTTATACTGTAATCTTAATAAAATGTATCAAGTCAGCATAATATAAAGGCCGTACATATTGCCCATCATCTTAAAACTACACATTTCCTGTAATCTTAATACTGTGCATATGTCCAATAATCTTGATATTGCATATCCCCCGTACTTTTAATGTATTTCCACCAGTCTTTGGCTATGATAGATGCATTTTAGCCAGATTATAATTTTAAAGTTGGTAATATTATTGTATATATCGAGGGCTCCGCCCCCAAACTCCATTACTTTCTTTCTTTTTCTAGTTAAAATTACAGGGAATATGCAATTTCTATTGTTACGGGAAATATGCACCTGTGTTAAGATGGAAATATGTAACATATAAATCATGTAATCTTAGAAGCAGCCAGGGTCTCAAACATCTTGGGAGTTTTCATTAAGATTACCGGAAAAATGGGTTTTCAAGATTACAGGTAAAATGGGCGGTGTCTAGTCACTTCAATTCGTCCCTTGTTGCATTATATGACACAAAGCTGATGTGCAATCCGTACTAGGAAATACAGAAAGGCCAGAACAGGGCACCACTATATTTTGTATAACGATACTATTATAGCCAAAAGATGTGTTTCAGGTAACGTGGTCTCAAAACCTAGGGTAGGTAGGTCGGAGCTTCAAAGAAAAGACTTATGGGCTACCACATCGACTCTAAAATAGCACCAAAAATGACCTATATATAAGAGGAAATTAAATAGGATAAAAAAAAGGTCTAAGGTCAGCCCTGTTTTGGGTGACCTCAAACGCACCCTTTCTGTTTCTTTGGCCCAGGTCATAATACATCGCGATAACCTTATTAATAAGTATAGCAGATAAGTGAACCTTCAGGGTTCAAAAATACCTTGGGCAATGTAAGCATGTATCCCTTGGTGTAGAGTAATACATTGTACATGTACATCAATGTAAGTGATAACGTCTTGTGAGTGTTTGACACTTTCAGGATAAACATTTTATGATATATATTTACAGTTTGAGCAAAGTCTTTGCGATTATTGCAACTAAACCAGAGTTCTGGTATAACATAAGTGGGGAGTTCCATAACTTAGTTGTAGAAATCATGAATAGATACCTGAAGGCTAATTGTGGGTACCACAAACAGTCTTATTAAAATGGTTTACTTCTTTGGCTCAGAAAACATCTATGGAGCTCACAAAAACTTCTGTAAAGCCCACAAATAATCTGTGGAGCCCACGAATGACCTCCACAGATTTCAGATACACCCCTATGAGCATGACTATACTCTGTTTAAACCACAGCAGAGGGCTAAGACAAAGGAGTTCACACCTTGGTTATTTTTGTGTAGACTCATATAACCTCACAGCTGTGGTTTAAAACAGATAGCAGGCACCCTATAACCAGTTTACAGTGGTTATTTTAAGTTAGCCTCTCATAACCTTAGTCTATCGATTACATGTGCCTCCCTTTGTTACCTGATTACCGAGCCCCGTTGGGTGGGTACAAGAAGAAGACGTTTCTAGGTGCTGAGACTCAGGACTAAAGGCATCATGTGTAGGGATGATGACCAGCGCTGTATCCAGAGTGCATCAATCCTATAGGGCCCTTGGGTGTTAGGCCATGGGCGCGGCCATGTCTGACCCCTGGAGCCTCCTGTGATCCTCTCTAGGTGGCCCCAAAGTCAGGCCATCTTGTGGTAAGATGTATAGGACATTAATTGCTTCGGTCCATGTTGTCCTGAGGACGGCTCCACCCTGTACTGCCCTCTAATGACAGCCATGCTAGAGGGCTCAGAGAACATTGTACATCCAAGTCCTGGACACCACATTAGACAGAAGCAAAGACAGGCGCTTATTCAAGGTTAACTTCCATGGCAGAACCATACTAAAGCACTAAGGCCCCCCAGCAGTGTGCCCGGGGCTCCCAGAGGGGCAGCACCCCCAGTGACAGGCAGGGTGAGGCTGAGGTCGGCCAAGGCCGTCTTGACCTTGAGGTCTCCCACCTCCACCACCGTCTCATCACTACAGTCTCCCACCGGCATCAGCCACCCCCGGGGGTCCTCAAACAACCAACACAGGTACTGCCTCCCACCCCCCAGACTGGGACCTCCCAGGGGGGTGCGGGTGAGCAGGAAGGAAGTCCAGCCGTACTTGCCTTTGTACTGTGCCAGGCAGTCATGGTGTATGGGTTTGTTTAGGGGGAGGTGTGTGGCCGTCTTACAGCTCTGTACTGTCACCGTAAACCCGTAGTCCCCGTCCTGTGTAAGACTCACTGTACAAGCCGCACCCTGCGGGAACCCAACCTGCAGCCGCCCCCACTCACTGACAACACACTTGGCGAGTACAGGAGGCGCGACATCGGTCCTCACGAGATTCTGCCACGCGAACGCCTCCACGTAATACCGGTCTCTGAGGACCTCGTTCGTGTCACCAAACGTGAAGTGGTACTTGCTGCAGAGTGTAGCAGGTGACAAGTCTCCGTGCTGGAGGAGGGTCTCACCCCGACTTAACTGGAAGAGCTGGACAGTGCTGGAGACTGGCATCAGCCAGAGGAGGGCCACCCTGGGCCGGCAGCCATTGTCCTGGTGTGAGATCAGGAAGTGGAAGGTGCCCTGGTCTTGCAGACCGTGCGGGGATATGTCAAGACACCCTGCCTCGCCCGCGTACCGCCACCGCCCCAGGGTCTGGGACGTGAAGTGGGTGTCAGTGAGCTGGATGGTGTCCACTCCCAGGGCCAGGGTCTCCCGGTACCAGCTCCCCCTGAGGGCCTCAGGTACCCGGATGTCCTCCCAGAACACTGGGTCACAGTGTCCAAGGGTGGCCTCACAGAGGGGCTTCATCTCTGTGCTACTGAGTGTTTGTGTGTCATAGGAGCTGCACCAGGGGGACACATCGCTACACGGGGAGGCTATGCTATGGGTCAGTAAGGCTATCTGTACATACTTCTTACTGTGGAGGATTTCAGGGCTAGTATCACAGACACCATCCTTGAAGAGATACATCTCGGTCGCTGTACTCCAGTCCGTGGCCACACGGATACAATACACTGAAGTCGGGTTTTCCGCCAGTGCTATCGCATAGTCATATCCACGGTCTGACCATTTTGAAAAGCACCTAAGAGGAAAATCTTTATAGATCTCACCAAAAACTGGATTTTTACAATCTCGAGAAATGCCTTCGGAGAAAACAACACCTTCTCCTGGCTCGCATTCGTCCTCGACACGTAGGTTTCCCATTTTTGGTGATTCACATTTTGTGCTTCCCGTTTCGTCGGTCCATGAGGCTATAGCATAACCACCATTAAGAGGACAGGGGACATAATCCACTCTACCCTGCATGTCCTCACTGAGGCCTGTGGATGTGTGCTCAAAGTTAACAAAGGTGAGGCCCTGGTCTTGTAGTGAGCCGTCCCTGCAGAGCTCAGCCGCTGCTGTTGTTACATCTGAGACCTCAGTGACCAGCTTGGACATCTTGGTCTGGAAGATGATAGGGCCCCTTAGGGTGACCACCATGCACACATACCTGGTGCCCCCCTCACCATCATCCAGTGTGAACAACACCTTGTGCGACGATCCACCAAGCGCTGTCGTCTCGGGTTGGTCGCCTACACCGTATGTCCTGGTTTCCTCCAGGGTGCTGACACAGGTGAGGCTGTAGGATCCCACCTGCCTGAAGTCCCTCATGGTCCAGCCATGACTCACCTGGATGTGAGAGGGGTGCAGCACCCACCTGGTCACCTGGTGGGGTGCTGGCTGCAGGGGGTCCTGGGACATGAGCCAGAAGGGCCTGGGAGGGGCCTGAGGGTCGGTGTTGAAGACGCTGTGTAGGTCACAGGTGGGAAGAGCGGTCCCAGGTGGCAGCACTAGCGTGTGTAGGAGGGTCAGGTAGATGAGGGAGCATGGCACCCCATAGTGGTAACACCTCAGGGTAGCGTCACGCGCCATCTCTGTTAGGTCTAACATAATGTCTATGCCTATCAGTATCATGCAGAATACTGCCCATATAAGGACAGAATTATGCCTGTGTTAGAACGCAACATATGAGAGTGGAGGTCAGAGGTCGTAGCTCTGTTTAATAGTGTGTGGCACCTTCTCATATAGCTCTGCCTATGTAGCTCAGATATGAACATATATCTGTTGTGTATCCTTGGCACTCTATCGCGAAATATTGATGCTAGATGTCTCCACCCTTGGGACGGAATCTTATCTTTGTAGGCTTCAGCTCTCCCTCACTCTCCAATATCCACCAGTGGATAATGGCCGCCAATCCCATATAGTCAGTATCAATCGTCTGCTGGAGAGTGAAGGCTAGGTTGGAGATTTGAGGGGCGCATAGACTACTCTGCCGCAGACTGCTCCCTGGGTCAAAGTCACGTTTATACCCGATGTAGAGCTGTGTATTGTCTCAGCCTTGTATGTGGGAAGCTGATGACAGGCTAGAATGTAGTTCCTTGTTCCTGGAGTTAAACACAGCCCTGACACCATCTCTGGCTTCCCTCAACTTGTACATCTGTCCTGCAGTTTGCCTGTAAATATACCCGGGAAGGGTTCTTGTGGTATATCTGCGTCATCATGTACCATCTGTAATGTAAGCAGAAGGATAATTAAAAAACTGTACATTGTAAACAGTTGCAAAGATCTAACATGTGATCCTAATCACAGCCGACTCAGGGATTTGTTTTTCCTTTGAGTAAATCGTATATAAAGCTAGGTGAATTTTGAACATGGAACATTTAGAACATATGGAACATTTGGAACATATGGAACATAGCGTAATATTTCATCAAAAGATTTGAAAAATACAATTTGGTGCAATTTTGCAAATGGTGGTCTCGCCAACCCGGCGTAAGACTCTAGGGAACGGGGAACACTGAGTCAATAATCAGGGTAGAATCCACTATTGTTTTACAGTTCTAGTGTAGGTACACAATGGACTCTATTGCAGTCTTTCAATTCTAGCTAGTGTAGGTACACAGTAGAGCCTGCTGTAGTTTTACAGTACTTGTGTATCTACACAGTATAATCAACTAGTACTGATTGAGTAGTAGCAAGGTTGATTTGTCCTCGTCCAAACCCTATTCAACTTAAACTACAGTAGATTCTACTGTGTACTTACAAGAACTATTTAGAGTGCGTCTAAACCCCGTAGGATCGGCATGATGCATGAATACAGCACTAGCGAGTTAGTCACCAGGGTTGCATCCATGCATCATGACAACCAAGTATGCAATGCATTAATGCACTATGCCGTTCTTAAAGGGTTAAATGAAAAGCAGTGACCAGAGCTATGATATTTGGTACAAAGGCACCCTCAACAGACATATCAAAGAATGCCTAATATAGACCAAATTTAACATGTGGCACATGCTTCAGTGTTGTCAAACCCATGATAATCTCTATCATAGATTACCATATAAATATATAGTTAGAAATGTTGGCTCAGCACTTTGCTTGAGGAGATTATTATATTGCATCAAACAAAGCATTATTAAACTGGTCTAGCTGGAAAAAGGGACCATGACACAGCTGCATTATTGAAAAGAACTGAACTTCTAAAACCACACGGCACGAGAAGTCAGCAACTCAGCCTCACTTAGCTTTGCTTCCTCTGCTACTATAAGGTCTATTTTATCATCCTTTTGGAATATACACCCTCTTGATTAGGCCAAATAAAGGTTTGTTTCAGGTAACATGGCAAGAAAATGTAGGGCCGGTAGGTCGGGGTTTTTTTAAACTTTTTTTTTAAAACATGAAAGTCCTACCCAGCATCTCCGAAGACCCTAAAATTGATCCTAAAAGGGTAAAAATACGAAAATTTCTTCAAAATTGCATAAAAAACGTAGGGTCGGCCCTGCTTTGATAGAGTTGGTCAGGTAACCTGAAACAAACATGGTTTATTTTGCCTTAGTATCATTCTTGTTATGGTGTTCCATGATTTACCAACCAAAGACGTGCGAAAGGTTCACCTAGAACATGATAAAAATCGACTTGAAAGCTACAGGCTGATTATCACTAACGTAAATAAAGGAATATATGCATTCATGAGAGGTCTTTAAAGGAAAATTTCATAAAGCTACAAATTAATGACATGTAGGATATGTTTGTTAACAACTCTATATGACAAACACCCTGATATTCTGTTGTAAACAGTTTATTTGAAAACCGCAGTGGACTAACGATTCAGTGAGATTTCTTTAAAGTTCATAAAAGTGTAATACTTTATTTAACCAGATCATCTTCAGAAACTAAACTTACAAGTTTACTATAGTATCAAGCAGGCACTGAGTAGATGTTATGACATTTATAACACAGTAACATTTCAAATATGCAAACGAGTCCACATTTTATGATGACTTTTAATTCACATTTAATATAGGTGGCAATATAATAGAAAGGGTTACCATTTCCAATGCGCAAATGAGTTCATACTTCACTATAGGCACCATCATACTTTCTGTTTAATTAGCCGAGTTACACTTATGGCAATATTATCAGTTTTAGATACATGCTGCTCTAAGCTAAAGGGGTAGCACCGAAATATATAAACAGGAGATTACAGTTTTGAATCCTTCTTCATTTGCAAATAGCCTGCGCTCAGGGCTCGACTCTCATATATACCCATAGTCCAGTTGTGTCTATAACAATAATAATAAAAACAAAGGAGGCCATTTCTGAGCCATGTGTACACATGAGTATGAACTTAGTTCTACCCATCTACAGAGATTCAGCGTTACAACATGCACATAAAGGTAATTATTCATTTAAGTACTCAAGTGCACAAATATACACTCACCCACCCTAAACATAGATATACGTACAGGTGTGACATACATACCGCATGTGCGTTATATGGCTAAGATACTGTTTTCTACTGACAGTTCTTTTCAATTAAAGGCATAGCTGGCATATACAGTTGAATAAAACCTGTTATTATTTCTTAAATGTAGTGAACACAAATGTGTTAAGAGCCTTAATAACATCAGCACCATCGACCTTTATAACAAAGATAAATCTATCCAGGTCCTACAGAGTTACACTTATGGCAAGATAAGATATAGAAAATACCAATGCTTGGGAAGTCAATCATATATACATGTATATGTCTCCTTACATAAGCGATCATGTTATTTTGGTCCTTTGTGAATTAAGTCCACCATCTAGGTTCTTAGACATGGACAGCAGGGCAGTCATAATGAGGTACACACTAAGCACATCTCAGGTTACAGCCACATGGTTAGGCAAAAAAAAGAGGTTTGTTTCAGGTAACATGGACAAACAATGATTTTTTTTTTTTTAACTTGGCCGGCCTCTCCGAAGACCCTAAAATTGACCAAAAAAGGGTAAAAATACGGAAATTTCTTCGAAATTGCATAAAGAAATGTAGGGTTGGCTCTGTTTTGATAGGGTCGGTTGGCTGACCTGAAACAAACCTCTATTTTTATGGCCTTTATGCTATCATAGTAAGTATGCAGTATGCATTAGACCACTCTTCAAAATGTATATACTATCACAAGCCCATTACAAGCCAGACCATACTTTAAGTGGTCCTCAGGTTACCATGGAAAATTCCTATTTACATTTCCTCTCATATTCTATATCTTAGATTCTGTATCCATCAGTTCAATGACAAGTAAACCTTTATTTGGGTAAATCATTGTATGACAAAAACTACCAATATCTAACTACAATAAATACATGTATCTCTAGGATCATTCTGAATGATTCTAAAAATAATTTTTCAAGCTTCACAGCTCTATGTGTACCAGGTGCCATGGTCTTACCATCTCTTAGATCAACCTGTTATAAAACCTAAGCGCGGTCCCTGCACTTTTCTTTTTCTCAGTCTCCTGGACACCACAGGTGCTCTGGGTGTCAAGTTCCGCTATTCTCCCAGAGGACGGTTTAGACAAGCGGTGTATTGCCCTGTTCAGAAAGTTCCACAGTCTGCTCTGGGAAGCACTGCTTCAGTAGGTTCTTTCTCTCCTCTGGGTTGACCTTGTCCAGGTCGGTAATGCCCATGTTGAGGAGCTGGTTCGCTCCGTTCTTGACGTCATCAGGTGGGTGCCTCCTACAGATGTACTTACACCCACATGTGAAGTACACGAGGAGGCCTAGTCCAATGGAGAGCAGGAGGAAGGCTCCGGGCCAGGCGAGCAGGTGCGTGTTAAGCAGCTCACTCCCACTGAGTGACTCAATGACTTCTGTGGTGCCCTCTGTGGGGTTGTAGAGGCAGGGGAACATGAAACCAACCTTGCCAAAGTCTCGTTTATACTCCCGCACCACTTCAGTGTTGGAGAACGCGCTAGCTGAGCAGGTGGGGGTGATTGTACACTGTAAATACACAACACTTGCTATATTGTTGGACTTCATTCACCCGACATCCACACTACTTCTGTGCTAAATATTAACCCTACATGGTTTTATTTTGGGCTTTTGTACAGTAGAAATGCTTTAATGTATGAATTCTTTGTTGTGGAAATACTATGCATAATGGCAGCCTTGATCTTATTGCTTTTCAAATAGTTTAATTAGATGAATGTTATGTGCATGTAACCAATAGTCACTGTGTTGTATCATAATAGGGACCTTTCAGTAATGGTGTATTTTGTATATGTGCTCTGAGTACAGATTTACATGATTTTAGTTGAACATCAAGGACAGTCTCTTTTCATTGTGTGAGGGAAATTGTTACAATGGGTTTCCCATGGAGCCATGTCTACGTTTCCAATATTACAATGCGCTAAATCTACTTTGCCTGCATGCTTAATTGTATATCTACCCCATTATTGCAAGTTAAATCTAAATATCAAAAACAAAGCAGCTTACCTGGCCAGGGTACTGCCGTGCTTGCAGCATTGTGTTCCCCACCTTTACGCCGTCTTTACGTGTGTAACTTACAAAGATCTTGAGGCAGGGGTAGGAGCTGCTGCAGGATCTCTTCCCACTACCACAGCTGCAGCGGATCTTATCCTCAGCATTATACTGTGTCTCTATGTTGGTACACGTGGTGGGCAGGAAGCTAACCCCGTGCTTGTAGGGTGCCACGATGCCAACCCCAAATGCTGCACACAACCAAAACAGGTAGAAGGATAAGCACATTGTTATTCGTTACAATTAGTAGAAAGGGAAATTACAATATGTACTTTTCAAGAATGGTGTTACTTTGAACATGTCATTGTATGATATCAGCATGTATACATACACATGTTGATGACATAGCATTGCTGTACTATGTTGATAGCTGTATTAATTTACAGAATGTATATTAAGTTGAATAAAAAGATAAAGTCAAAATTCAAGTGACTGTCATCACACTTGTGGTGAGACTTTCAGTATTTGTTTATATTCTTCTTATTAGCAAAGTTACTAGTATTATTCATTCAATCAAATATTTTACAAAATTAATAAGCTGTGATTCTACTGTCCAACGTTACTGATGAAGAAATGAGGGTCAGTTTCAGTATCTATGAGTGAATCCCGGGGGTGAATATCAGAACCAGGCATGTCACCAATATTACTCTCTTTGTCTGACCCTGGCTTTTAAACAAAGTTTAGCAAGTCTTGGCTCTGCCTCCGGCATTACCTGACTGAAAGGGAGTGGATGCTGTAATAAGAGTCAGAGGGACACTCTTTTACACTGCATTGTTTGGTTGTTTCTATCCTTTCCACAGATCTTATCCCATTTTCTTACAATCGAAAAGTGTTATCTATTACATCATAAGTGAATAAACTGCATAAAAACCAAACCTACCTATCAGGAAAGAGGCGGCCATGATTCCTAATGCCCCCACCAGGATATACCAGCAGGCCACATTCATCCTCTTACAGCAGCAGGGGGGACACGTCTTACACGTCCTGCCCACAGGTGTCTGCAGGGCAGCTCTCTGTACCAGGGCATTAGCCACCTGCATCTCCAGTATCCTCCACTTCTCCACCAGGATCCCCATCCCTGCCTGCGGGGACGTCGGCATTGTTCTGCTGCCCGCCTTACTGTGTGAGATGAGGTGCACGTATATCTTGTATTGAACCTATTCTGACAGTGTATCTGAAAGGAAAATAAGGGATTGTTTGTGCATGATTTATGTGTGCTATACTTATAAATCTCAGGTGGTAAAATAGCTATATGAAGCTTATTTATTTCATTAAAGAATACAAATGATGTAGGTGACGTTTGCTTTATCTTTTTAAGTTCTTTATAAATTAATCCCTCTAGGGAATGCTTGGAGAAGTTTATACGTTCCAACTACATGGTAGCAGAATTTAGAATTCACATAATCTATGTTTCTATATCAGAGAATTTATATCATTAGAAAAAGTGACTTACTGGCAAAAATGCTGAAAGCAGACTGACTTTTTTGAAACATGGGATTAATCTGAAACCAATAAAGATATAAGCAAACATTTGAGACAGAACCTCTAAGGGCAATGTCTCAACACTCTCCCCTTTTAGGACTGAATATGGTGCAACCCCATTTCTATTCTGAAGGACCTGGTACTGTTATAGTCTGATGACTGCAGAAGATATTTCACATAATGAGATGACTGTATTGCCCATTAATGGTTGGTTTATTAGTTAAATCATTGCACATGTATTGTATCACTGTGTGTGAAAACGAGATAGGTCACTGGGTGTATGAAAGTTGGGCCTGGTTGATCTTCTTGTAATATGTATTTTTTTCTGACAAATTTCTAGAAGAATAGGTTATCATGATTTCTGTTATCATATTCCATGAATAACCAAGCAAAGATAACAGTTCCTCTAGAACATGATCATAGACTTGGAAGTCTACAAGCTGTGAATGGTATACATAAAGAAGTACAACGGACACTTTCATTAAGCTGACATGAATATTTCAGATAACAGTCATAAATGACCAACACTCTGACATTCTTTTAGCACTATTTTATTTCAAGAACTGCAGTGTACAGGCTATCAATTCAGTCCATGACCAGGTCATGCTCCGAAAATACTATAACAAATTATTCATATTCATATTCAAATTCATATTATATCAAAATGGAATTGTTGAAGGGACATTTCCTTCCATAATGATAGTGGATTTATGTATGCTGTAAATTTCAAGTTGGAAAATAACTAAATAATGCTTATTTCTTTACTAAAGAATGAAAATAATAGATGCAACATACTTTTTCATCCAATGGCGTCCGTTTGCGTTTAGAGATTTGTGTTCATCTAGTTCTGTGGCTGTACTGCCGACTAAATGAAGTTTGATTTTCCAAATATGTGATTTTTCTAAAACCAATCAGAATATAAGGAAACATTTGAGACAGAATTTCCAAGGTAATGTCTTGACAATACCCACAAAGGGATATTGACTGGTTTATTAACTATAGTATTGTGTATTGCGGTACTGGGGGAGATGGTATATAAATTCTTGCGTAGAAGCTGTGGCTAGTACACAAGTCAGATCGGCAGTGCGGCGTATGGGATCGGCCCAGAGTAGGGATGCGGCTTATACACAAGTTTTTGCTACTATAATAGAGTACTAAAGTCACCATAACCAGATCACCAGGGCGGCTTATAGAATCGCCCCCAAAGTCTGGGTACTACTTCTACGCGAGTTAGGCTTCTACGAGAGAATTTACGGTATAGTAGTCAACCATTCTTGTCACTAACAACAAGATAGACCATGTAACTGGGTGTATTGAAAGCTAGGACTAGGTGCATCTTCTTTAATAACACATTTCATAGAAGATTTGGAGCCATGACAATGACTACTATATCATTAGAAACATATTCTAAGCAGATTAGCATGGATACAATTGAAATATATATATATATCATTTTCAAATATTTTCAAAACTAGGAAAATAGGAAATAATAGGATATATATATAATCCTGCAGGTACTTTATAGCTAGCATGTGCTGGAGAGGGTAGAAGACGCTTTACTCCCAAATACATTACTTTACGTCAAAATAATGTTTCTAAAGTTATATAACATTTGGCCATAATAAGGGGTCTATTATTTTTATTTACCAGGCACTCCTCTCAAGTTAAAGGTGAGTTAGGGGCTAATTTGGGTCCAATGTTTGTGTTCATAAGTTCTCTATAAATTATAAATCTATATAAAGCTGGGTATGAACATAAATACATTGTGTAACTGGCATATCAAAACCAACCCCATATCAAATCCTAACCCATCTTTAAATCACCACTCATTGGTAAGATATAGTAGTGATTCTGGGAGGGTCACTTTCATGTCCACTTCTAGGCGGGACTTCTAGCTCTATACGTGACTATATCCTTGCCATTGAGCACTGCTATGCTGCTAGTGTACTGCCCTAGTGTAGTGCTATGCTGCCAGTGTACTGCCCTAACTGGTGCTATGCTGCTAGTGTACTGCCCTAACATGGTGCTATGCTGCTAGTGTACTGCCCTAATGTGGTGCTATGATGTTAGTGTACTGTCCTAACATGGTGCTATGCTGCTAGTGTACTGCCCTAACATGGTGCTATGCTGCTAGTGTACTGCCCTAACATGGTGCTATGCTGCTAGTGTACTGCCCTAATGTGGTGCTATGATGTTAGTGTACTGCCCTAACATGATGCTATGATGTTAGTGTACTGCCCTAACATGGTGCTATGCTGTTAGTGTACTGCCTAACGTGGTGCTATGCTGTTAGTGTACTGCCCTAACGTGGTGCTATGCTGCTAGTGTACTGCCCTAATGTGGTGCTATGCTGCTAGTGTACTGCCCTAATGTGGTGCTATGCTGCTAGTGTACTGCCCTAATGTGGTGCTATGCTGCTAGTGTACTGCCCTAACATGGTGCTATGCTGCTAGTGTACTGCCCTAACATGGTGCTATGCTGCTAGTGTACTGCCCTAACGTGGTGCTATGCTGCTAGTGTACTGCCTAACATGGTGCTATCCTACCAGTGTACTTCCCTAACATGGTGCTATGCTGCTAGTGTACTGCCCTAACATGGTGCTATGCTGCTAGTGTACTGCCTAACATCGTGCTATCCTACCAGTGTACTTCCCTAACGTGGTGCTATGCTAACAGTTACTGCCCTAATGTGGTGCTATGCTGCTAGTGTACTGCCCTAACATGGTGCTATGCTGCTGGTGTACTGCCCTAGTGTGGTGCTATGCTGCTAGTGTACTGTCCTAACATGGTGCTATGCTGTTAGTGTACTGCCCTAACATGGTGCTATGCTGCTGGTGTACTGCCCTAGTGTGGTGCTATGCTGCTAGTGTTCTGTCCTAATGTGGTGCTATGCTGCTATTGTACTGTCCTAATGTGGTGCTATGCTGTTAGTGTACTGCCCTAGCATGGTGCTATGCTGCTAGTGTACTGCCCTAGTGTGGTGCTATGCTGCTAGTGTACTGCCCTAGTGTGGTGCTATGCTGCTAGTGTACTGTCCTAACATAGTGTCCCAGAATGGGAAAGAGTTTGGGGCACATGAGACTAGGACATATTCCTAACATGGAGTAGAGGTCATCGACATACTATCCAATACTATGATATTCCTGGCAGAGGCTGTTGGTCCTGAGTCAACATGTCAGTGACATGAAGCAATGTTGATATACAGTCGTGGTGCCCCTCCCACTGCCGGCCATGTGGCTAGTGCTGTATGACAGCTCCATAGGCCAAAAAAAAAAAGGTTTGTTTCAGGTCACCCGACCGACCCTATCTTAATGGGGCCGACCCTACGTTTTTTTATGCAATTTTGAAGAAATTTTTATATTTTGATACTTTTTTGGGGTCAAATTTAGATTTACAAAATTTTGGAAAAAAAATTCCCCATCTTTACACTTTTTTAGGTCAATTTTAGAGCGAAAGTTTAAAAAAGAAAAGTAAAAAAAAAAAAAAATCCGACCTACCGACCCTAGAGATTCTTCCCATGTTACCTGAAACAAAACTTTTTTTTATTTGGCCATATCACCAGCTGTGTAATATAAAGCAGGGTAGACACTGCCACCTAACGTCCCGGTCCGCCCATCTCCCCAATGAGGTGATACCTTTTAAGATGCAGGGAAATTCGTATGATATAGTGTTAATAATATCAATAAAATATCCATCAACATTTCCCTGAATTTCTTTGGACATAGCCCTCATTTCAGCTGTTTTGAAGCTTGCTGGTCAAAGACTACACTCGGTCAAAGACTGCACCCGGTCAAAGATGTTTCAATTGTTACAATCTCATGAGACACAGCCTAATACAGATATCGTAATGGCCCTAGACCCCTAAATTCGATATGACGCGTACATTTCAAGTCTAGACATTTTCTTGGCGGATACTCCCAAACCCCCATTTAGCTTACATCCCCTTGGCTCCTTCCCTGATTGGTATGTATACAAGGATACCCAACACAGAAATTTAGGGAAATGTTAATGGATGTTTTATTAATATTTTTAACACTATATCATACGAATTTCCCTGCATTTCTTAGTACATATAGCCCCCATTTCAGCTCTGTTTTGAAGCTTGCTGGTCAGAGACTACACCCGGTCAAAGACGTTTCATTTGTTACAATCTCATGGGACACATCCATTAGCTCTGTAGATATGTGCCTCTACATGGGTACCCACAATTTTGACCATGTCACCATGTCGATTTTTAGCAGAAGGACTGTGTCAGTGTGTCGATTTTTAGGTATATAAGAACATAGAGAAAAATCCCTGTGGGTCGATTTTCTATCCCTAATCTTCCTGTGTCTGTCGATTTTTAAAAGGGCCTAAAATGGCCGTGTCGCCATCTCGCCCGTGTCGATTTTTACCCATGTAGAGGCACAGATATCCCTACTACGTGACTGGATCCACGGGGCTTGATCCACGTTCAGGTTTACACAGACCTGCCGGGACGTCCCAGGTTACCATGGAGACTCGTGGATTATGTTCACCCCCTGCCGGTATGCTGCTCCTCATAACCCTCTAATGCTTTATATGCCCTTGGCCGCCATGATGCATGAATGCATGTAACCCTGGCGAGTGAGTCACCAACGTGGGGTCACCAATATTGTATTTAAGGCCTAAAAAAGGTTGTGTTCCGGTATCCCGACCGACCCTATGTTTTAGGGGCCGACCCTAATTTGTTTTGGACATTTTTTAAATTTTTGAGAAAATTTTTGGCCATGTTACCGGAACACAACTTTTTTTAGGCCCTACAGTATATTGCCTACCTAGTGAACAAAAAACGTTATACAACGTTATATAACGTTTCTCTATGTCTGCTAATATCATGGCAAAACGTTATATAAAGTTTAAAACGTTATTTCGACGTAAAATAACGTGTTGACCCTATAGGGTTGATACACTATCCGATGGTCGGCATAATGCATGAATGCAACCCTAGGGTAGACTCGCCCGCACTGTAGACCCGATACATGCATTATGACGATCACAGCACACCACATCACTATGCGGCCCTTAAAGGGTTAACCATGTGAGTGTAGCCTCTTTACCCAAACAGCCCCCAGTCAGACAGGGAGCTATTTACTACGTCTCTGTGAGTCACATGGTGGCCGTTATTGAGTTCCTTCTTTTTTCTATACCATTTTATTTTGGTGCTTTTCTTTTTAGATTCAGGGTTATCCATGTCTATGAAATGTCTACAGAGAATGATACTAATTCAACTTCTGCATAATGTGATATTGTTATATGATAAGCATACACAATATTATTGTAACAGTAGGATATAAAGGTGTATGTCTATGGTGTAGGGTATACAGTAAGCATTTATACAATAAACATTATGAGAAGATATCGAATTAGTGTGGGATCATCCGATAGGGAGGGGGGAATGGTGGTTGCTGCCAGCTTACCAATAGAGCTTTGGTAGGGACTCCAGAAAAAAAAGAGAAATATTAAATCATCAATTCTATTTCTTTTATGATGTAGAATGTGAGAGATGTAAACTAAATCTTTTGGAATTTTCTTTCTATCTATCATAGAACTCAGACAATCTTCAAATAGGTGTAAATATAATCCACCAAGTTCCTCTAGTACATTTCCTATATAATTGCTATCCAGCTTTGGAGTCCCAGTGAACTTGTGTGGGGGAGGGTGATAGGGTCTGCCAGGTGAGTGGGGTATGTGGGAGGTAGTTATATAAGGGGTTTGGAGGGCATTTGAAGTACTGGCCAGGCTAGGCCATGATTGACAGGCCCTCTTAACATGATCACCCATTATACTAGCATAGAGTAAACCAATTGTCTTAATTACCCAATCATAAGTATTATGATGTTATGGTCTAGGAAGAGGTGAGAGGATCCTCTGATTGCTTCCATTTTCTAACATGATATAAAAACATATTGGATGAGATCACAAACCGAAAAGCAACGGAAAGTATTCATAAATTCATAGGGTTTTGATATAATCTATTTTATCTCCAAAATATTTGGTAACTTCTCTTAGCTGCAGTCACTTATTATAGGGATGGCTGGATAGGCCTTTCTCTTGAGTATATTTCTGTGTGATTATCTAAAAGTAATAGATGAAATGTCACTCCATAAGAGGGGAGTTTTATAACAGTGTATGTGAGGCACAGCTGCACCAAAATACTCTACTGCTGTGTGCACTGTGCACAGGGCCTCACCTAGCGGATTCTTGAGTCCCTAGCTTTGGGTGTATACAACATCCATAGGATAGACCCATACGTAGATGCCTATGTCACAACTGACATAGGCTATATCTGATTCTATGCCGAGAAGGAGAGAAAAAATAAAAGCACTGTGTGTACGGTGCAGTCCATTCGTGTGGGTGGAGGTCATGTGTCAGATGGTTTACAGTAAAAACACGCCAGGAAAGACAAGGAAAGCACATTGATACAGGTATCACATTCATACACCCATATCACTTCGTAATCTGCATGGGCAGATTCAACCCTTTAAGGACCGCAGAGTGCTTTGATGGCCTATGCCCTAATGCAGCCCTGGCGAGTCTACTTCCCATGGCTATTTGCTAGTGCTGCATTCACGCAGCATGCCGACTCTTCGGGAACCTATTAACGCAGAGGGTCGGCATGATGCAAGGATGCAGCACTGGTGAGTTACTTGCCATAGTTGCATCCATGCATCATGATGATGATAAGGGGCATGGTGTATAGATCTATACTATGCGGCCGTTAAGGGGTTAAGCGTGGGTGACTTGTGGTTTAACCTTGGATGGGGGTCATTGTAAAAGAGCTTACTTTTAGATGCTCATTCTTGTGACAGAATTTACCTAGTTTCGGACCATCATATAGGGGTGGCATTTAGTTTAGACATGAGGGTACTTACATGGGAACCTATACCTTTGTCTGAGCACTCAATGAACTTCTGTTTTGTGTTCTTTAGACAAGTCACCATGAAGAATATATGTCCACTGCCTAGACATGTATTCCTCCATTGGCATTGGTTTTGTTAAGTGACTTATAATGTAATATCAGGATACATATCAACTCTGTCTTGTCACTTTCAGCAAGTCCTTAAACATTTATGCCACCCGCTTCGAACTTTTAAAGCAGGGACTCTTTTTGGTTACTAAAAATGGCAAAAAGAAGTAAGAGGGTTTGGGTTTTTGTACACCCCTCCCCTTGTTGATAATAAAATGACCATTCCCTTAGAACCTTGACTGTTAGACACAAACCATGTATGTAGTGGGAGTGTTCCCCCACTCCTAGTGTGTAGGGAGAGACAAAAACACAGCTGTAAGGCAGTAAGGGCTGATACCATATATACAGGGGTGAAAAACGGGAGGAAAAACGTTAAATGATCCCCACGACTGTGTCCATTGGCCGCCTTGTTAACCCTTTAAGGGCCGCATAGTCATTTAATGTGCCATGTCCTCAGTAGACATGATGTATGAAGGTAGCATTTGAGAGTCTACTCACCATGGCTACATTCATGCATCATTCTCGTAGGTGTGGCATGATGCTTGAATGCAGCACTGGCGAGTTACTCGCCTTGACTGCATTCATGCATGATACAGTGTTGCGGAAAACTTTTTCTTGGCATCTTACGTAGGCCATTTCCTTCTCACGCAGGCCATATAATTTTATATTTCAAGGTACCTTCATAAACTTCATTATAACTTGTTTTATATTATGCAAAAACTTAAAAGACATTGAAAAAATATTCAAATTTACAAATATGGCCCTACCTTCGCTTCAAATTGGCCGATTTGAAAGATTCTTTCACCATTAGGAAGCTGAGATCATGGTAGGCCATTGTGGCATGCGTCCTAAGGCCCTACGCCGGCCATTAAGATTTTACGCCAGCAAAAGCCGGCGTGCTAGCGTTATTTCGGCAACACTGATGATAACAACAAAAGGGCATAATGCATTTCAGCGCTATTCGGCCCATAACGGTATAAGTGGTCGCAGACTGGGGCCCACTGAGTAGTAGAACACTTGGTGCTTACACGTTTTTAGCCTGTATGTTAGGGACACACATGTCCCCGTGTGGGGCATCTCCCAAACACACCACAGGTCTAAATCGGGGGAGACTGGAGGTTTATATGGGGCATCTCCCAAACACACCATACAGGTCTAAACTGGGGGAGACTGGAGGTTTATATGGGGCATCACCCAAACACACCACACAGGTCTAAACCGGGGGAGACTGGAGGTTTATATGGGGCATCACCCAAACACACCACACAGGTCTAAACTGGGGGAGACTGGAGGTTTATATGGGGCATCACCCAAACACACCACACAGGTCTAAACTGGGGGAGACTGGAGGTTTATATGGGGCATCACCCAAACACACCACACAGGTCTAAACTGGGGGAGACTGGAGGTTTATATGGGGCATCACCCAAACACACCACACAGGCCTAAACTGGGGAACACTTCTGGTTTATACTAGTCTCCAAACTTTGCACAACATACCAACCCAGTAAATCAATGGAAGGTTGTCCTAGCCTTGGGAGTACTCAAGTTTTAGTGTACATCTGAACATTCAGACTCAGAGAGTATTGTTGTGTACGTACCCTACGACGATGACTATCGCTAAGCGCTACTTACCTTGTGAACGGCAGCACCTCTGTGTAACCTATATTAACCCATGTAACCTGATACCGTTCACCAATAAACCACGTGACTTCACGAACACAATAATGGCGAACGAGGATGTTGATGAAAGAATCCACGCATAAAAGTTGATTTTCTGGCTGTCACTAAAAGTGATTCTCCTGCAGAAATCGACCATAAGCTAAGTAAAAAGGCCAAGAAGCCATTCCTACCAAAATTGGATGAACTCCCATTGATACACTGTGAAAACTTGGTTGTGAAAAGTGAAGTCCCTGAAACTGAAAGTAGACTCCAGATCCCAAAAGTGAAAGTGAACTCCATGAAAGTGAAAGTAGATCTCTGAAACTAAAAGTGACTGTGCATTTGTGTAGGCTAGGCCCTATATCTACAAGTGTTGATCTACAAATGAGTGACTCTGAAATAAGTGATCTTGAATCTGAGGCTGGGAGTCTACATCTAGAAAATATGGCTGAAGCTAGGAATGTTGTGAGTCCCATAGGAGAGTTTAGTCCCAATAAAGAAAAGTGGGCTAATTATCAAAGAAGGTTTAATGCTTGGATGAGAATAAACAAAATCCAGGATGATGAAAAAATTGATGCCTTCATATCTATGGTGGGACCTGAGGTAGTGGATCTTTTGGTTGCATTGTGTGCCCCTGCTGAAATTGAGACCAAAACATATGCCCAGCTGACTACATTGATTAGTAACCACTATACCTCAGGGTCCAACGAGCTAATCGAGAGCTTCAAGTTTGATGAGCGGAAACAGGGTGATAATGAGTCTGTTGCAGACTACATAGTGGCATTAAAAAAAATCAGCATACATTGCGGGTTTGGGGATGAAGACCAAATCAAAAAGAGGCTAAGAAATCGCCTGGTTACCGGGTTGAGATCCCCTGCAATCAAAAACAGACTGTTAGGCTTGGGGGCAGGGTTGACATGGGAGAAAGCCGTAGATATCGGCACATCCATGGACACGGCTAGCCATGGTAATCAGCTCATGGGGCCTACCCATGAGGTCAGCCGGGTTCAACGTGGTAGCTACAAGAACAAAGGAAAAGCCCGCACTAAAAATAAGTGTTATCGTTGTGATGGCGACCACGAGGGCCGGTGCCCATTCGAAACGGAAAAGTGTTTCAACTGTGATAAAATTGGACACATTGCCAAGGCTTGCAAAACGAAGTCTGCTCAAGGTCAATCTCAGTCGAGAGGTAGCTCACGTCCATACCGTGGCCGCGGAAGAGGTCGCGGGCGAGGCCAAGGCCGTGCACATTACGTCGATGACGACGAAAAACAAGAGGAAGAGGTCAGTTACGCATCACTGTTTGAAGTTAAAAGCGGAAAATACGGAGAAATAACAGTGAATGCCCGTGTCGAAAACAACGAAATGACATTTGCTTTAGACACGGCATCGGCAGTTTCGATTGTCGGTGAGGACGACTACAAAGAATTCTTCCCCGATTTTGAGTTACGCGAAGCTTCTATCAACTTAAAATCGTACACCGGACACAAAGTTGAGCTACTCGGTGAAATCGACGTCCATGTGGAGTACGAGGGTCAAAAGAGACAGTTGCCGCTGGTGATCGCGAAAGGCATCCGTACACCGTTATTCGGACGGACCTGGCTAAAAGCCATACGTATAGACTGGGAAAATGTCTTCGCGATACATGCAACGCCCCTGGAACAGCTCCTGCATGAGTATCAGTCCGTGTTCAAAGGAGAGATAGGAGAGATAAAAGGCTTTGAAGCGACAATTGAGCTAAAGCCAGATGCCACGCCAAAGTTCAAAAAGGCGCGTTCCATTGTCTATAACCTCACTGATGGTGTAAAGAAGGAGCTAAATAGGCTTGAAGAAAGTGGAGTTTATCGCCGCATTGAAAGAAGTGATTGGGCATCTCCAATAGTAGTGGTTCCAAAAGATAATGGACAGATGAGGTTGTGTGGTGACTACAAAGTGACTATAAACAGTGCGGTTGTCGATCAACCATATACGCTACCCACAGCTGAGGATATATTCGCTACACTGGCGGGTGGTAGCCAGTTTACGAAACTGGACCTGTCTAGTGCCTACATGCAAGTGGTGGTGGAGGAAAAGTCAAGAAAGTACCTGACCATCAACACTTTGCAAGGACTTTACGAAGTTACTAGGCTTCCCTATGGGGTAAAGACAGCACCACACATCTTCCAAAGGATCATGGACCAGGTCTTACAAGGAATTCCTGGTGTTTGCTGCTATATAGACGATATCCTGATAACCGCTCCCACAAAGGACGAGCACCTAAAGCGCCTCCAACTGGTACTTCAAAGACTAGACAAGCATGACATCCGAGTGAAACGGGAGAAGTGTTCCTTCTTGGCTCCCGAAGTCCAATATCTCGGACATGTGATCAGCAAGGAGGGTCGTAGGCCCGTACCAGAAAAAGTGAGCGCAGTAAAAGACGCCAAAGCACCAGAAGATGTCTCAGAACTTCGCACATTCCTCGGGATGGTCAACTACTATGGTGGGTTCGTTAAGAATTTGTCCACAATTCTCGCTCCGTTAAATAATCTCCTGCGAGATGACGTCCCCTGGAAGTGGTCAAAGGAGTGCGAAGGGGCATTCGGGAAAGTCAAAGACGCCCTTACAAGTGAAACAGTGTTAACATATTACGATGTGAACAAAGAGCTTCTCCTCGCGACAGACGCATCTCCTTACGGAGTTGGTGCGGTTCTGTCACACGTTGACGAGAACGGAGAGGAGCGACCAATTGCCTACGCGTCAGTGACTCTAACGAAAGCTGAGAGGAACTACGCCCAAATAGAACGCGAAGCGTTAGGCATTATCTTCGGAGTTAAGAAATTCCACAAGTACCTGTATGGTAGGTCATTCACACTGTTGACCGACCATAAGCCACTGACTAAAATATTGGGTCCGAAAACGGATGTGCCAACGTTGGCAGCACTAAGACTGCAGAGATGGTCTCTCATTCTGATGACCTACAACTATGAGGTCAAATATAAGCGATCAGAGGATCATGCCAATGCCGACTATCTGAGTCGGGCACCAGTGGACATAGCCAAAGAAAATATGGAAGCTGAAGTGAACTATTTTAGCCACACTGACAAGTTACCGATCAACGCCAGAGACATCAAAGAAGCGACCCGAAAAGATCGGATCCTCACCAAAGTGTATGAGTTCACCATGAATGGTTGGCCGAACCATGTTGACGATGATGAACTGTTACCATTTTATACCAGACGACACGAGCTATCGTGTGACCAAGGATGTCTTCTGTGGGGAATGCGAGTTATCATTCCACAGAAACTGCAGGAGCGAATGCTAGAAGAGCTACACATCGAGCACATCGGTATAGTGCGCATGAAAGCACTAGCTCGTAGCTACCTGTGGTTTCCCGGCATCGACAATGCTATAGAAGCATTAATAAAAGCATGCAAAACATGCCTGAGTCTCAAGAACGATCCACCAGCATCTCCGATGTATCCATGGCGATATCCTCAAAGGCCATGGGACCGACTGCACATAGACTTTGCAGAGTACAAATCTGAAATGTTCCTAGTGGTAGTAGACGCACACTCAAAGTGGTTAGATGTAGTGCTCATGAAATCTACGACCGCAGAAAAGACCATAGAGGTACTGGAGCGGATGTTCGCCCATAACGGGTTCCCAAGAGAGGTTGTGAGCGACAACGGCCCACAATTCATCGCGGAAGTGTTTCGCGAGTTCCTGCATAACAAGGGTATAAAACATACCTTGACCGCTCCCTACCATCCAGCGTCCAACGGACTTGCAGAACGAGCGGTGCAGACCCTGAAAAATGCCTTAAAGCGGCATACATTGGACGAGAAACCCGGCATGACTACTCACAGAAAGCTGTGTAGTTTCCTCCTGTCGTATAATTCGACGCCTCACTCGGTGACAGGGGTGTCCCCATCCGAGTTGTTTCTCAAGAGACAGCTTCACACGCGGTTGTCGATGATAAAACCCGACCTTCATGTGACGGTGGAGGGAAAACAGGACAAAATGATAGAGTATCGAGACAAGCGAGTGCCACAGCTAAGAGAGTTCGAGAAAGGAGAAAGGGTACGTGTAAAGAACTGTCGAGGCACCGACGTAAAGTATGTACCAGGATCCATAGTGTCTAGGAAGGGTCCTGTACAGTACTTGGTACGAATCGGCCGTAACATCCGTTACGTCCATGTCGACCATCTTCGAAAGTCCGGCGAAGCCATCGAAGATGACATTGATGACGAACAGCTCAGGCCTATGCAAAGGCCAATCACGGATATCATAAGTGATATACCCAAAGGTGGTACTGACCCTGTAGTTGTTGAAACGCCAGCTACGGCCATGCCACAGGAAGACGTGGTTACCTATGAGGAACCACCTAGAGCTATTCCACCCCAGGTGGTTGCTACTCCACCGAGAGTGCCGTCTCCAAGACGTGTATCTGTGAGACCTAGAAGGGCTCCAGCAAAGTTCAATGACTATGTGCCTAAATAACTGTTCTATTTCAGAGACTGATATATTTGTGTTTCTGACACTACTGTTCATGTTAAAGTAACATTACATAAAGATAAGAGTTATCGTTATCAGTAATCTCAAAGAGATAAAAGACTCCTTATAGTATACTACATATTCTCAAAAAGACTCAAAGACTTTAAGTTCATTGACACCAATAAGGTGATGTCTAATCATATGTTTATTCCAGCATATATATTAAGTGTGGAGGAGTGTTGTGTACGTACCCTACGACGATGACTATCGCTAAGCGCTACTTACCTTGTGAACGGCAGCACCTCTGTGTAACCTATATTAACCCATGTAACCTGATACCGTTCACCAATAAACCACGTGACTTCACGAACACAATAAGTATAACGGATAAACACTTCGTATTCCTACCTTTCACAACCACTGAATGCCATGTTTCCAAGGCTCTTTATTCTTATAAATGTGTACCATGGTTACCCATCATGATCAGCTCTGGCCAATCAGAGCTCTGGGATTCATGTGTCCAATAAGGCCCACTCTCAAACTAGTATATTATAATATCCTTTTTTCTTCTGCTTTTCATGTATTAAATTGAAGATTTAGTGAAATTGAATCTAGGTATCTGCACCATACATTACATGTTACACCCCCGTGTATGCGGGAATGCTTTAAATTATAAGAGCATTGCTACCAGTAATTTGCTTACTGAATGAAGCAAAATGCATCTGATAATATATCCTGTATATACTTTGATTGATTTTCTCCCTTTGCTCGTGCTAGTAGTGTACGAAGAATTCCATGTTACCAAATAATACTATAGGATTTATTTCAACATGGTTTCCCTAAATATGTATGGCCCTCCAAATGTTTATGTAAATGTAGGCTAATTTGGTAGCGCCCTTCTTTTGAACATGTAGAAACATTGCACTGCTATACTCGCTTTGTGGTTGGTTACATTAGAAGAAAACATACATTACAAAAGAAAAACACTCCTTCAAATAGGTAATTACACCATTGACATAAACCTAGACTGAAATAGTCTAGATTATCACTTGTCTAGACAGAATCAGAAAAGGGACGGGAAAGGGGAAATTGGTGCATCTCCCTGCCAACAGTAATTTGGCTGACATGGGATAGCTGACATAGCTTCCTTTAATACTGTGTGCTGATAGTGAAGACTGCCAATTACAAGAACAGGAACAACATTCCCCTCCAAGTACTCTCACAAAAATGCTTGGATTGTTGCTCAGGCCAGAAAGAATTAGGTTAATTTTCATGTTGGAAAAGTAGACATTGACGGCAATTTGAGTTAATATTACACCGAGAAAAATGGGCATGATACAGTAACAGCAGTTAGGAATGGCACGGATTGTCCCTGTTAAAAGATCCCAGCATGGCCAGACAATGCCCTAACCCCCCCCCCCCCCCCCCCACCCGCCGAATCCACCCAGAATCGAGCATTGTCACTGACAAATGTCAGGCGATCCCAAGGGGGGGGGGGGAGTAATGCAGTTTATATCAAAATATCCTATTATATGAAAAGAGGCTAGGTGGGATAGCTGGTTCCATTTCTCTATGCGAGGAGAACCTAATCAAAGTTTTTTACAGGCAGGAGAGTGGGGTGGGGGGGGGGGGGGGGGGCATCATGACCAGTACCACGGGTTGTTGGTGTTTTACTAGTTGCCTTTGAGAAAATTGGCATTGGTCCTATACCCTATAATTGGCAATTTTCGTTAGGAGAAGAATTCCATGCAACTGTCTTGGAGACGTCTGTCATATACCGTAAGTACCCCCCCCCCTCCCCCCCCCCCCCCCCCACACACACACACAAATGACGAGTCCCCTAGACTGAAGATTCTGATGTCATGTTAATGTTCTTGTCAATACAACTTCTCTGAAAGGTAACCTCCCTTTACTGTGTTGGTCTAATAGACACGTCTACTGGGGGAAAAGAGAAAGAAACTAGGACATGCAGTCACATATCTGTGCATCATCTACAAGAGGTAAGTAGACTGTTGTAACTAGAAGAGGATATGTTTATGTATAGCTGGTGTTGATGTGCAATTTACTAGATTACATGGGACTGGTGTCTAGCCAGCTTGTCTGCCATAGATTATACATGTACATGGTGTGTATGTCTTGGGAGGGGGGCTGTCTATGGCCCTAGACCCCTAAATTCGACACGGCGACATGGACCATTTTGGGGCGGAGTGACATGGGACATAGGGGAATTAGATAGTGACATGGGACATTGGGCACTTTATAAAATCGATGTGGCGACATGGGCATTTGTTCAAATCGATTTGGCGACATGGGTTCTTCTTAAAATCGATATGGCGACATGGGCCTATTTCTTGAAATCGACATGTGACATGGGGACCCCCCCCCCTCCGCCACCTATCAAGGGCCCCATGTCTTACAAGGTTCTCTCCCCTGGGGCTGGCTGTCTCTGTCACATCCCTATACTATAGACACCACTTATGGAGGACGTGGTCATTTTTCATCAGGAGACTCCACATTTCCCCCCCCCCACACACACACACAAATGACGAGTCCCCTAGACTGAAGATTCTGATGTCATATTAATGTTCTTGTCAATACAACTTCTCTGAAAGGTAACCCCCTTTTTTACTGTGTTGGTCTATTAGACACATCTACTGGGGAAAAAGAGAAAGAAACTAGGACATGCAGTCACATATCTGTGCATCATCTACAAGACGTAAGTAGACTGTTGTAACTAGAGGAGGATATGCTTATGGCTGTGTCTCTCGACCTTGGGACAATGTTTTTGTCTCTGACCGGGTGCCGTCTCTGACCAGGTGCTGTCTCTGACCGGGTGCCGTCTCTGACCGGCTTGGCTTGATAAGGTCAAAATACTAGCAGCAGGAGGCTAATTATAATTATAACTATGATTATATAACAACCGCCATAACGTTTTTCCAAATCCTTATATATATGAGTATAATTCCTTTTAAAACACCTTTTTTTGACACCTGGTCAGAGACGGCAGCCGGTCAGAGACGGCACCCGGTCAGAGACGGCACCCGATCAGAGACAAAAACATTGTCCCAAGGTCGTGAGACACAGCCTTATATGTAGCTGGTGTTGATGTGCAATTTACTAGATTACATGGGACTGGTGTCTAGCCAGCTTGTCTGACATAGATTGTACATGTATATGGTGTGTATGTCTTGGGAGGGGGGCTGTCTATGGCCCTAGACCCCTAAATTCGACACGGCGACATGGACCATTTTGGGGCTGCGTGACATGGGACAGGGGGAAATTAGATGGTGACATGGGACATTGGGCACTTTATAAAATCGATGTGGCGACATGGGCATTTGTTCAAATCGATTTGGCGACATGGGTTCTTCTTAAAATCGATATGGCGACATGGGCCTATTTCTTGAAATCGACATGTGACATGGGGACCCCCACCCCCCTCCGCCACCTATCAGGGGCCCCATGTCTTACAAGGTTCTCTCCCCCGGGGCTGGTTGTCTCTGTCACATCCCTATACTATAGACACCACTTATGGAGGACGTGGTCATTTTTCATCAGGAGACTCCACATTTCTTTAGCCCATCCTTTAAGGCTAGTAATTTACGCTCTGATGGTCCTTTTCACGACAGCACGTAATTCACAATGGGGGATGTGTCCTACTGACCAAGTTTGTGGCTGACCAACGATGAAAGAAAATTGTGCATGCCTGGGAATAAAGCTATACAGACCTAGAACTGGTATTGTATAGACCGTATTAGATGGTGCACTTGATTTCTCCCAACTGTCTGTCTCTAGCTCATCCTTGCATCTATTTCAATATCCACAGGCAATATCCTGACATAGTTTGGCTGTCTTATTTCTCTGTAGTCCCTCTTCTCTTTGTCTGTCTCTTTAGAATTGGCCAGAGGTTGAAAAAAAGGATAAAGGCATGCATGGAAAATCACTCTTATTGGCTATCGAATGAAGGTATATATTGATACATATCCCCATGTTGAAAGGTCTAAAGTTGAGTGTTTACTGGTCACCAGATCGATCCAACAAGTTGATAATCTATGATTGGGGGCAATCTATGAACGGGTGCAGTCTATGACCAGGTCCAATCTACGACCGTCATAAAAAAATTATTTAGGGCAAATGTACACAGAAATGGCTGGAAAAGTTTATGGATGTTTTAATACGTTATGTTACAAAATTTGTTTTAATTCCTTCCCTAAATGAGTGTTTTCTTGTCATGCCGGTCATAGATTGCAGTCGGTCATAGACTATCAACCTGGAATGATATGGTGAGACTAAGCCATACATCCTCCTCAGCTATGTAGGCTCCTGTGCACATTGCCCCCACAGCTCTGAACACATGAGTACATCCAATTATCCACTTATGCTTCTTGAACATGCACAGTAGGCATCTTCCTAACTCCCACCCCAGGCTACATCCCCAGTACTGACAGGCACCACCACCCCGCCCACCCCCTCCCTCCCCCTCCCTCCCAACTTACCAACTTGGGGGGGGGGGGGGGGGATTCTGACTACTAGTATCTCAAAATCCTAAGTGAACTCCTTGAGACTTCTTATACGTCATTTAAAATATATAATCAATGCTCAATCCAAAGATGTAAGTCATTGAGCGAGCCATATTGATACTGCAGCTTTCCACAGAATGTGCATTTTAAAATTGAAAATGACAAGAAAACTGTCCTAATGACATGACATCTAGAATCTAGGGTCAGTGGTTCGGGGCTCTCTGGGGGAAATTTACTAAAATGTTTTCAAAAATTAACCACAAAATCTAAAGATTTTAATAACGTCTACCAGGTGGGCTTAGTGATTTTCTAAAAGTTCTGAACATCTCCACGGGGTCCTGCCACTAGTTTGTCAGAATTATCCTTAACTGCACGCTATGGCCTTAGACCCCTAAATTAGATACGGCAACATGGGCCTTTTGGTGGCTGATCGACATGGGACAAGAAGGACAAATAGATAATGACATGGGAAATGGGACATTTCTTAAAATCGATATGGCGACATGAGGCCAAAAAAAAAGAGGTTTGTTTCAGGTCACCCGACCGACCCTATCAAAACAGGGCCGACCCTACGTTTTTTTTATGCAATTTTGAAGAAATCTTCGTATTTTTACCCTTTTTTGGTCAATTTTAGGGTCTTCGGAGAGGCAGGCCACTACATTCATGGTTTTTTTTTTAAAGTTTAAAAAAAAAGAAAAAATCCGACCTACCGACCCTACATTTTCATGGCATGTTACCTGAATAAAAACCTTTTTTTTTGGCCTGAGCATTTCTCCATCGCTCCATCGCACATGTATGTATACTTGTATGCTTCATTTAGACTTGCACAGGTTTTAAGTTATCAAGAGGATATATAAGTCTCAAGTATATATTTTCAAACCATTATATTTTTTCTACATGTAGGCCTACATCAAATGGTACGCAGACAAGACAAATAAAGATGTTTTATGCTAACCCTATAATAGCAATACAGAGCAAGTCCAATCTTGTTGTTTTACAATATTAAATTATATTTTATGTCATGTTGTGACGCTTTGAAGCTGACTGCTAGTAGCTCCTATGACGCTACTGTGAGCTAGCTACGCCAATTATTTACACTTTGGGTGAAGATCTAGGAGTCAGACAAAAAGTTTGCCTTGTAGGCCTATTCCTAATATAACACACATATACATCTTTTTTAAGTGGCCGACCTACCTTACCCTAATCTCTCTTGTAGCACTTGAAACACATATTTTTCTTTGCTTGTGAGTTGTGCACGTTTCTCACCTGCTCTACCTATCTTGTACGTAGCGCTGTCGCATGCTTAGAAAGCGCCCGTGCCTCAAAGGCTGCTCATGGGAAGCCGCCTCTAGCCACATATCAGGTCTATATATGTTTTAAATGTCTCTATATATTTTGCTCTTAGCTATATAAGCGTGATTTGTATGAATTTTGAGACATACCGTAAATTCTCACATAGAAGCCATGGCTTGATATGCGAGTCAGATCGGCAATGCAGCTTTTAGGATCGGCACAGGGTCAGGGTGCGGCTTATGTACCTGAGTTTTTGCTACTATAATACAGTACTAAAAGTCACCATAAACAGATGGCTGGTGCAGCTTATAGGATCGGCCCGAAGTCGGGGTGTGGCTTATACGCGAGTTAGGCTTATACGCGAGAATTTACAGTAATTCACTCTTTTTTTGGACCCATGTGCTGAATGAGTGTCCCAAAGGCCAGGTTAAGGTCCCACATGTTCCAGTGAGGACCCCAAAGACTGAATGATGGCGGGGTGAGGGTCCCACAGGCGTCTTCTGGTACTGGCGTCTTTCCAGACTGTGACAGCGCTGTTAGCACCCCCCCCCCCCCCCCCCATTAGGCAGGTATGGGTAACTTGACGCCGACCACACTTACCACACTTACAGACAGCTACCAGCTGCCGACTAATGGGGCGGGTTAACTATTTAATCAGCACTCACCGAGTGATCATTTTTAACAAAAAAAAAAGGAGGGAGGGTTGCTGGAATTTTACAAGTTCCAAGGTGGGGTCAAGGAATTAGAATTAGAATTAGACATTCTTCTTACCCCGGACTGGTCGAAAATCATTCCTACGCATCCTTGTATGCATAGTTGGTAACGCGCTGTTTCTTTTATTTCGCTGAAAACGTGTGTTTTTCCTACCCAAAAGTGGGTTGACATCTTTTACCCCTCCCTCGAGTCGGCTCGGTCAATGTGTCAAAAAAGGTTTACCCCCCACCCTCCCTTTCAAATGGGATGGCCCTGACCCCTAAATTCAACATGGCGACATGGGTAATTTTGGGGGTAAAGTGACAATGGGACAGTAGGAAAAAATAGATAGTGACATGGGGCATTGGGCATTTCTTAGAATTGATATGGGGACATTGGTCATTTCTTGAAATCAATATGGGGACATGGGAAAATGGGGACCCGCCACCCGCCCCTCAAGGGCCCAGAAGAGACGTTATTGCATACCAGAACTGACCAAATATTTACAAGAATACCATGGTTGAATACAACATTGGGCCACCTTAAATACTATCAGTGAGAGATTCAACAAGCAGGGAGACATACATTGACAGTCTACATGAAAAAACTACTTTGGTAAATAAAGTCATGTGAGTGACAATTGACATGCTTTGGGGGATATGAGGTTAATCGAGATGCCAAACATCCCATTCATGACTGAGCTGTGGCCCTATTTATTGCAAGTTGGCCCTGGGAAAGGCGGGGTATATGTGTGAGGGATGGGGGGATGACTAAAATGGGTAGGGGAGGTGGGGAATCTGGGAGGGGGGGGGGGGGGGTAATCCGGTATGTGAGGCCATTTTCACTTTAGTCCCCCCCCCCCCCCGACCTGATTAAATTGAACAAATATCAGCCTTTTCTTAAATTCGACATGTGACATGAGGCCTAGTGACATGCGACATAAGACTTGAAACAATAGTGACAGGGGACACTTTTTAAAATCGACATGGGACATGAGCATTATTAAGCTACATAGAGATGCGACATGGCTATTTCTTAAAATCGACATGCGACATGGGGACCTCCCCCCATTTATATTCCCATCAGATGCCACCTCCGTTTAGTTTACTATAAAACCGTGTGCCCCTACCAGCACCACTCCTACAGCACTCCTTGTGGTGGCATTGTGGTACCGGGTACACACACATGTGGCAAGCCATTTGTTCACCCTTGATATCAGAATTTATAATTTCGATATCAGAGTTTATGACTTCTATATCAGAGATAATAACTTCGATATCGGAGTTTTCAACTCTGATATCGGCATTTGTAACTCTAATATCAGACTTTATTACTCTGACATCCAATATTGAAGTTACTAACTACGATATCGAAGTTACTAACTCCGATATCAAAGTTAAAAACTCCGATATCAAAGCTAAAAACTCCGATATCGATATCGGGGTGAACATATCGCTTGCCATACACACACCTTGGTTATAGTATGAACGCAGAAATGGGCCTCGAATTTATTTCATGTTATGACCACACCATGGGCTCAGACTCAGTGGGGGCTATACTATAAAGTATGCAGATATTGCAACATAATTGTGACAGAAGGTGAGCCCCTCATGACTGAGCAACTCCATGGGAGCACCCCACACATTGGGTCTAGGTGGGGGGTCCCCATGTCACATGTCGATTTTAAGAAATAGCCATTTCACCTGACACTAAAATCCCCACATGTCCCATGTCACCTCTGAGAACCTGCCATGTCCCATGTCTAATTTAAGAAATACCTCATGACATGTCACTAACCACCCCCCCCCCCCCCACTATTAAATGTCACTAAGCTCTATGTTGACTGTCGATTTAATATATGAAACAGAAAGCCATGTCGCCATGTCAATTTTAGGAGTCCACCCCCATACACATGGGCTCCATACACATGGGCTGCACACACCATGGCATGTACTGAGGCTTTACACCAGGTAGTATGGTGTAGTAGGCCTATGGACACATGCAGCAGTACCTACCCCTGTCTCCCCACCTCCTGCTATCTGTCAGTCTCTCCTGTCTGCTGTCTGCTAGTGCCTGCTAGTAGTCCCAGCTAGTAGCTGCTAGTCCCAGCTAGTAGTCCCAGCTAGTGCCTGCTAGTAGTCCCAGCTAGTAGCTGCTAGTCCCAGCTAGTAGTCCCAGCTAGTGCCTGCTAGTAGTCCCAGCTAGTAGCTGCTAGTCCCAGCTAGTAGTCCCAGCTAGTGCCTGCTAGTAGTCCCAGCTAGTAGTGCTGCCAAGGTAGGTCCGTGTACACACAGACAGACACACTGTCTGCAGACGATATCTACTTGTCGTCTGCCCCACGAGCAGACACCACCACCAGCCTCCTCCTGCGTCTCGGCAACACTCGGCTGTTTCCGGAGCCAGACGCTGAGGGAGCGGCAGTCGGGCCGACCTACTTTAGTCAGTATTCTCCCACGCAGTTGATCTCCAAGCAGAGACCCAGCTGGGTGCCTTATTGAGGTATGGTGTAGCACAAGGCATGCGACAGGAGAATGATCTTGACTCATCTCCACTGGGAATACCCATGGAAACGTTCAGAAATTGCATCATAAGTATGTCTGGGGTTGACTTATGCAGTTTATAATAATTTCGTCAATTTGTATTTCTATTTTCGGGGGAAATATTAAAAGAAATTGATTCACAACTCTTTTTTTTGTTTCATTTCTCATTGGTCGAGGAACTGATTATTTGATTATCATTTAAGTCCATATTTGCATTTCTGTGGACAATGGGGATATGAAATGGAGCACTATAGGAATACATCGAATCCTCGTTTATGATAATGGTGACTAATATGTATACTATGTTGTTTTATCTATCAACATAGACATGTATATATATATATATATATTGATGTCTAGATACTATCATGCAACATTTGTATACCGAAAGTTATATAGCCAGGATAAAATGGTAATTTCACTGATATGGAAATATATCAAAAGAGTAGTTTCGTTTTGATCAGTGTTATCTTTATTCCATAACTAGAATATATATTAGACATACATCTGAGATCTCTTGCAGCAATACCATGCACTACTTGTGGCTATTACACTAATTACAACCTATATCAATGATAACCTAGATGCGCCTATTTATATACATTGTAGTTGCATACATGTGTTTAGCGTAGTATTACTGGTATGTAGGCCTCCGTATCCCCCCACCCACTATACAAAAGCTAAGTAAGGACGGTAATGGGCTTGAAAGTGTTAATTACCACATGATATACATGGAATCAAATTCTACATACATGTACATGATAAACTAAATGGTCTCGATCTATAAACGGGTCATCACAGGTTATAACAATAATGTATGGACCCCCTATTAAAGGAAAGAAGTGGAGAAGTGTGATAACAGTAGATTCATGCAGCACCTGGATGGTGTTTCTCCACAAATATACGGACGTCCGTAAATTTGCGGACGTCCGCAAATATATTTATGGAGCTCCGCAAATTATGTCTTTTTGGTACTTAAGCATACAAATACTACCTCTGTATATATTTGCGGACATCCGTATATATTTGCGGAGCTCCGCAAATTTGTGGAGAAACGGGACCCTGACTAAATAAGAACTAATGATTGCAAAATACTAGCAGTGTGGTAACGTACCTGGGTCCTGTTTCTCCACAAATTTGCGGACGTCCACAAATTTGCGGACATCCACAAATATATTTATGGAGCTCCGTAAATATATACGGATGTCCGCAAATATATACGGAGGTCCGTATTTGTATGCTTAAGTACCAAAAAGACAAATAGGCCTATATTTGCGGATCTCCATAAATATATGGAGAGTGTATATACGGACGTCCGCAAATTTACGGACGTCCGTATATTTGTGGAGAAACACCATCCTGGGATAGTTGTGTTTTCAGCAAATAAAGCCTTTTTACCGATAGACCTTACAAAAATATATGTGAGTAGCCAAATTCAATACTCTAGCTGAACTTAGCTGATGACTGTGAGAATTTCTTGGAATTAGATCTTTCTTGAATGTTGGGGGGGGGGGGTCCCAATCTACCCCCTTATAATATATATGGTATATGGAGCGGGAATGTGTGGCTACATTATTTCATACCAATGCATTCAATTGAGCAAGAGCAAGATACATTATATTATGAGTTTATTATTTCATATAGAAATAGAACATGTACTAGGAGGCTTTACAAATTTTGCTACATTTTGATAACCTCCAATGATCACAGTACACAGCGTGGTTTAAGGAACCATGCTATCTTACACGAGTATTGAACCAGTGTACAATACACATTTTGATTATAAAAATATATAATTGTATATATTTGATATGCACCCAATGCATTGGCCCCATTTTAGCTTTATAGCACAACTGTCTTGTCAATATGAGTAGAACAACTCTACATGCATCTGTCTGCATAGCAAACACATATGTAACCCTTTCTTATGAAATGAGTCCCAAGCCACATCAGACAGACTATCAAGATCTCCCTGTAAATAGTTGGTCACATAATATAGTATTGAAATCAAGAAAATATTATGGACTATAGTAGGAAAAAATAATGATCACAATATTTCTTCTCGTTCTGCAACTTTTGACTCATTTTGTAAGGACGGGTCACATTCTGAGCAACTCATTAAATGGCAAGTATACACTGAGATTCACAACAGGATATCAGCATTGCACATGCAGTGTGTTAACTCTACCTAGGGGGTGGTCACTTAATAACAACATCTGAGGTTGGTTGGACTGGACACATCTTTGGGGCCAGAAAAGAAAACATCTTTGGGGCCAGGGGAATCAACTGTTTTCAGCATGTTACTGTATAATATATGTATTTAAAAGGTAGTGCCCGAAAGATGCCCGAGCCCTCTAGTGGGTAGGACAAAACTATTTTCACAACTCTTGAGAGGAGGAGATTCACTTTTGACACGCTAACACCAGAATCCAACACCCTGCCCTGCATGTTGTGATTAGATAACCATCCCCAGGTTACATACACATGTAGATAGAGGCCTAAGTACGCATTAGTGGACAGACTCACGTAGGAGCGTCAACAATAAAATCTGTCCAGTCTTAAACTATCTTAAAGTGTCCAATCTTAAAAACATTAAAATATAGAGATTAAGATAAAAACATTAATTTAAAAATGTCTATGATAGGCCGACAGGCCCTACAGCAGTTAATCAAGGCAAGTGTGTTGTCAAGTTTCCAAAAAAACGGGGGTTCGGGGGCAGAGCACAACATGTGTCCCCATTATTAGTGGCACCGTCTTGCAGAGATAGCCAGAACTGATAATCTTAGATAAATGTTAACTTTAAGATTGTCAGTATAGACTTTAAGATTGTAACGTTTTTAAGATTGGTCACTTTAAGATTGGACAGATTTTTTTGTTGACACTCCTACGTAAGTCTGTACTGACGAGCCCTAAGTACAGCTGACCAGATCAACATGGTACTTCATATACTGTGAAAGTACTTATCTTCACGGTTTAAATTTTCACGGATGAGTGAAAATCAGCAAATTCGCAGGTACAAAATGTATTTATTCCATACTTAAGCATATAAAAATTTCGCGGATTTTTCTTTTCTGCGAAAATATATACCCAGCAAAATAAAGTACTTTCACAGTAGTCAAGACCGGAGAATTTTGCGAAACAACCAGGGAGGACGTAATCCCCCATTATAGGTGTTACCTCATTAACATCAGATACCATCACATCACAGCATTTAAACAACCCATTAAAATGTTCATTTAGGAGCAGCTCACCCCATCCTGACAATCACACTCTCAGACATCACAGGTTTACAGTGGTCATTTATGATGGACAGAGGACCCTGGAGGTGATAAATTGAACCAAATTAAGGGGTGCTGCCCCCTGGGAGGATTACACTCACCTAATGACCCCCTGCAGTTTTATCAATTAAGTTTCTCTTTGACGGCTTTACCACATTCTCCTATCTTGACCATATGCAGTATTTTACAGCTTCTCACATCTGGGCAGTGGCTATATAGTGTTGCATATACCAGACCCTATCAAGCATCAACTTGTGTACATTCCATTTATAAAAGTACAAAACAAAAACGGATATTCTACATGAAACATCTTTGACCATAGAGAGGCAGCATTCTGATAGTTTGCATCAACTTTGAAACATTATATTCAACATTTTGCTCATCTTGGAAGAACTTGCAGTTTAAGATAAAAAATGTGCAAATGTTGATTTTAACAGGAGCTACATGCAAGCCTACACTGTATTGCATAAGCCATCTACAGGGTGTGCGCAGCGGACCGTATCTGTAGTTTATGGTAAAAGTATCAAGTAACTGAGTCTCTGCGAATATAAAAAATTTTGGGAAAACTTTACCTCTGCAAATATAACCACAACAAACTGGCTGGTGCACTTTGCCATTTTTATAATGACATAACCCATTTATGAGAAGCATCTATAGGCAGGAGAGTTCTTTGTCATGGCCTGCATTTCTTCACCATGGCGACAAACGGGCTGTAATGTTTAAGCATTATGTTGCCCTGAGATAGTTATTGTATGTTAGTCAGGGTTCTACTCCAAAAGACCTCTGTAGGGCATGGTGTTTTGTGTACTGTTCAACAGATGTAAACGATGATACCTACACTGAAAACAGTTAGTGTAGGTGCACAGTAGAATGTACTGTAGGTCTACAGCTGTACTGTAAAACCCCAGTGGATTACACTGTGTACATACACTTACTGTTTACAGTGCACATGGTTCTAGACAGCTTGGACAACTGTGTATACATTCTGAGAAAAAAAACACATGAAACAGCTATAACATCCAAGTTCAGTTGAGGGGGACTTTTATGCATGGAGAATGTTGTTTATATACAAGGTCCATTATATTATCAAAACCTTAAACGTGCTGAACTACTTACTACAATACCCAATGTATGAGAGGGTATAGATTAGATGTAGAAAGGTGCATAATATACGGATATATGCATAAACATGTCCTCACAGATGGAATAGTTTCAGTAAGCACATAGGTCTCATGAGGCTGAACAATGTTATGAACATGTGCATAGGGTCAGCAAAATGTCACCAAAGTACCATGTACCCAGACAGGGGTGTTGACACTTGGATGTGACATAAGCTAATACATGTATATTATGTGTATATATAGTAATGTGTATAGTTATACTGGTCAGGAATTGTCTCACTGGACATTGAAAATAACTCAGTTTGTTTAAGTTACACTGTGAACTGCAATGTATTAATAAAGTGTTTATATTGTCTATGAAGGGCCCTATACTTCATAATAACACAGATATTTTGTATTCTATGTATAACTTTTCAACAGATTCAAACTCAGCAACTCAGTAGGCATAACTGCCATTCACTTTCTGATTGTGCTGGATTCTATTGTTTTCCAGAGATATAAAACCAATGTCTGAATTGACATACATGCTGTTAAGGGTACATGCATTACTTTCTTAAGCGAAGGCTAGGCATGTTGTTATGAAAAAGTTATACTTTAATTGTGAAGGACAGTTTCTGTAAATAGTTTTCTTTTTGGAAGGATGGCATTCCCTCTTCACAGGATCAAACACACAGGGTAGGATGCTACAATATTTACACTGTTTAACACTGGGGCTGCTTTAACATTTGTAAACACTGTTTAAGACACTGTTATCTCCTGGAGGAGTACAAAGCACCATTCAATCTATGAGAATCTTTATCAACACAATTGTGTTTAAGCATGATGGTTACATTTCCAGTTCTATATTCATATGATGGCTGGCATGCAGGCCTTATACACCCACTTTGATTTCACACATTCTTCATTTTTCCATGTAAAAAAATCAATGTTATATCTGTAGACACCAACCAGGCTCATTTCACCAGGATGGTGTTTCTCCACAAATTTGCGGAGCTCCGCAAATTTGTGGAGCTCCGCAAATTTGCTTCCATAAATTTGCGGAGCTGCGCAAATATATATGGAGCTCCGTATTTGTATGCTTAAGTACTAAAAAACTATTTCCATATATATTTGCGGACCTCCATAAATATATGGAGAGTGTATTTACGGACCTCCGCAAATTTGCGGACCTCCGCAAATTTGTGGAGAAACACCATCCTGACATATTTAAATGGTTCATACCATATTGAATGCATTTTTCATTTTGACATTTGAAACACTAACATGTTATACACATGTAGACACCAGTTAAACCTATGTTTCATTACACCAGACTTGTAATTTCAGACACTGCCACCACGGCCTCAGTGCCTACTTCCCCGGTGCAGCTTCCCTCAAACCGGAAAACAATCTGGCGCGCCGGGCCGTCTGAATCATCCTTGTTCTCCACGACTGTAAACCCGAGCGCCTCCTTGCCGCTCAGAGCATCCACGATACTTGCACTCACCTGCCACAATGAAAAATGTCATTAATACAATGTACCTTTTAAAGTAAATAAGGCATTGGCAAATTTCTTGGATTTGTCAGCTGTACACTACTACTATGATAAAACAGCAATAAGGTCTACAGGTACATTTTCACTATACATTTTGAATCTTTTCCAGATTCCCTAGCAACTGGGGTTTGCTTTTGATGATAAGGATATATATATATATATATATATATATATATATATATATAAATTTATTATACGATCTTGGCTCTGATCGTGCTTTTTAGGTGATATTCCCGTTCTGATATTCCTGCATACCGCACACTTGGCAAGGTGAAATCGTGCTGATATTCTGGATATCAGAACGATTTGTAATGAGTTACCGGATATCAGAACGATTCTGTCGGAACTCTCGACAGCCATAAAATCCGAGGATTCATGGAGACTCGAACACGCTACATCAAGACTTGAAGTCCGACGTGCTAACCACCACGCCGTGGCGGCGCTGGTAGGGGGAGGTGGCGAAACAAGGAGTCTACAGGCGGATTTCCAGCCCTGTAGGACCATTATTTACCGAGTTACAGAAGAAAAGGCATTTTTTGGTATAATTTCTTTGAAAATCAATATTTTTTTCTAATTTCTTTTTTACCATAAAGGTAGTAGTTGGACTTAACTTACCTATTGGTTAAATAATTATCAGTATTTTTTTTCACATACATATAGGCACTTTAAAATTGCTGCGTTTCCACCCGACCTCTCTCAGGATTGAACCGGGGACCCCTGGCGTGTGAGCCATAAGCGCTAACCGCTCGGCCACAGCAGACATGGTACAAAGCAGGGGAAACGCTGGTTAGGTTCTAGTCTATCTAACGAATGCGCCCCGCGCTCAGGTACCAAAGCCTTTTTGTATCGCGTCCTCTCATTGGCTGTCCCGTTTTAGCTCCACCAATCAGCGAGCAGGGTTGGTGGGATATCAAAACAACATGGCGCTACTGGTGTACGAGTGATATTCAGTCAATAATCCTTCAAAATGGCCAAATTAGGACTCATATAAGGTAATTAAAGACATTTGAATGGAAAAATCGTATAATAAACCTAATAATATATGAATATCACCGAACTTGGGGTGTGTATTCATGAATAACGACCTCGGTGCTACGCACCTCGGTCGTTATTCAAGAATACACACCCCGCGTTCGGCGATATTCATATATTATTGGTTAAATATATATATATATATATATATATAGAGAGAGAGAGAGAGAAAGAGAGAGAGAGAGAGAGAGAGAGAGAGAGAGAGAGAGAGAGAGAGAGAGAGAGAGAGAGAGAGAGAGAGAAATATGATATATAGATATAGATATTATATAGAGATAGAGATATATATATAGAGAATGTGTTGAAATAACCAGAACACTCACTTCCTGTTTCTTCCACTTCTTGCCCTTCCGGTTCCCCACAACCCGCACTGTGCCGGAAATGCACATGTCGGTGGCAAACACAACATTGTGCAGTTTACAGGTGCGGACCTGTGCGGCAGCGCAGGCGGACGTGTAGGGTGCCACCTTGACGTCCTGGTGCAGTCTCCAGGTAGACTGCAGGCTGTCCGTCTTCTGTACCTGCTCCAGGGTCGCCGTGTTGAACTGCACCTGGAGCAGGGATATAATTGGTATACAATTTATTCTGATATAAATTATCACTATATTGGTTGCGAATTTTTTTTTCGCTTTTTCGCTACATATAACAGCTAAATAACGTTCAAAAGACTTATCTGTACCTGTTTTTCAAGCCCAAATTGAATTCATAGTACCCAAGATAATCATAGCCTAGTGTTGAATTCAATTGAATTGTATAGTAGAACCTTTTCCTTCTATATATGAGACCTCTAGGGCCTGGATTTTGTAATGGATGGCCAAAATGCTTTAATCTGCCTTATTACGACATTTTAAGGATAAAAGGTCAAATTTTGCGCTTTTGTCGATACGATAATCCAGAAACCACAAATTCCGAAATTTCGATTCGACAGGTATCGATGACATTCCTCACCTGAAGAGGCTCCTTCCCCTCCTGGGCCACAGGGAACTTGAGGTCCAGGCGCACGGGCAGGTGCTTATTGCTCTTAAATCCCTTTATTATCGTCCATGTGACACGTGAGTTAAAGGGCACAGTCTCTGAGTAGTTCCAGGTGGTAGGTTGGGAGTGCTCGTTGTCAAACAAGTCCTCGGACACAGACACGGTGCTCCACCAGTCCTGGCTGCTCTGGTAGCTCACCGACGTCTGGGTGACGTCAACCTTGGACGTATCCATCTTCTCAATGACGTAGTCCGGCCCCAGACGCGTCATGGCCCATTTCTCCAGGGCGTCATCTATGTCTGTGATCTGGTACAGGGCCATGTTGGTACTGGAGGTAGGTTAGGGGCCAAGATGCTCTATAGTAGTCAACCACTGTGTCCCTGCATTGGGGAATATAATCTACTATAGTGTCTATACAAGGATGCTTCCTGTACTGTTGTGAGGTATGACCTGGTATGCCCCCTGAGTGGGTGCTGATTAGGTCAACCCTGGATGTGACACACCTGGTAGATACCTCAGTTATCCAGGGCTCAATGATGACTGGTAATCCACTGTGAGCTGGGCTGATCCTTTACCACTGGGGTGAGGTATAATCTACCTGGGTTGTGCTACCTGAGGTGTCCTACCTGAGGCCTGCTACCTGAGGTGTCCTACCTGAGGTGTCCTACCCGAGGCCTGCTACCTGAGGTGCCCTACCTTAGGCCTGCTACCTGAGGTGTCCTACCTGAGGCCTGCTACCTGAGGTGTCCTACCTGAGGCCTGCTACCCGAAGTGTCCTACCTGAGGCTTGCTACCCGAGGTGTCCTACCCGAAGTGTCCTACCTGAGGCTTGCTACCCGAGATGTCCTACCCGAGGTGTCCTACCTGAGGTGTCCTACCTGAGGACTGCTACCTGAGGCGTCCTACCTGAGGTGTCCTACCTGAGGCCTGCTACCTGAGGTGTCCTACCTGAGGCCTGCTACCTAAGGTGTCCTACCTGAGGTGTCCTACCTGAGGCCTGCTACCTGAGGTGTCCTACCTGAGGCCTGCTACCTAAGGTGTCCTACCTGAGGCCTGCTACCTAAGGTGTCCTACCTGAGGTGTCCTACCTGAGGCCTGCTACCTTAAGGTGTCCTACCTGAGGTGTCCTACCTGAGGTGTCCTACCCGAGGCCTTCTACCCGAGGCGTCCTACCCGAGGCGTCCTACCCGAGGCCTGCTTAGGCTGCGACCTGAGTGTTACAGCCCCCTACCTGTGTATGTGGAGGTTGTGGTGCTGCTACCTGTACTCCTCACCCTGTGACATTTACCACATACCACGTGGGGGGCGGACTGGTGAATAATAGAGTCCAGGGGCGCTGCATGGGTATGGAGGCCAGACTAGACTATGTAGACTCTGAACCCCTGTTTACAATCCTGCTATGTCAACTACCAGCCCTTATATAGCATGGGGTTTTACAGGCAGTGTTGCCACATGTAGGCTGTGTCCTATTTAGGTGATTACTCCAGTGTGTATGCAGAGTGGTGTCCCAGATACTAACTGTCCCTGCGTGTTGTGTGTGCCCAGTGTCAGGGGTGGAGGCCCTGTATGGTGACTGGGTGTGGTGGGATATACAGAGCTGTAGGTGCTACACAGAGGTGTGCTGTCCTGTACTGTCCAGTAAAAACAACCACTCAGTGGCGAGCCGCCATGCAGTCAGGGAAGGCTCCTTGATGTGCCACATACAGGACCAGATCAGCCCCAACTGTCGGCCTCCATGTACAGTACTACTACATATAGGTGTCCCGATAGGTGTGGACGTGTGTTGGTGTGTCTGTGTGCTGGCTATAGCTGGCTGTTAAAGACAGTGGGGAGGGGGGGGGGGGGTGGTCCCAGCACACCATGCACACTGTCAGAGACACCACAAGTGGTGACAATCCGTCCGTGTGGTAAACCCCTGTCTACGTTACACCACAGACAGTGGTATAAAACCCTCGTGTGTAGGTATAGCAGCACGCTATGCTGTATGGCCCTGGATGGTAGTGGTGGAGTCCGGGGGGGGGGGGGGGCACTGACTCTTTCATGGTGACTACCCGATTCCGCCCTACAGCCCCCCTTTTCCACACTGGGAGATTCTGACAGCGTTCTCCCCTCCTTTTCAAATTGGAATAAGCTTAGTGAGACCGCCCCCTTTCCCCGTCCCTTATATTATATGGGGAAAGTGAGGTTTGAGGTCGAGACAGAGCAATGGAAAACTCACCAATTGACCCTTTCTAACAATCAGAAATATTTATCATGTGGTAAATAGGGCCTAGCTGTCCAAATCTCAGTGCCCCCCCCCCCCCGCCCCACTGGTCCCACTGGGACCCTTAACTTTGTGAATATACATGGGTAAAATTCGATACGCGCGACACGGCGACACGGGGGTTCTTAAAATCGACACGGGCGACACGGCCCTTTTAAAAATCGACGGACACAGAAAAATAGACCAGAATGTATAGAATAAAAATCGCAACGGCGACATGCCACTCCCCCTTAAAATCGACACGGCGACACGGTCATATATGAGGACACCCATGTATAGTCACAACTTTGGTGAAGGGTATTTTTTTTAAACCCTTGGCGAGGGGGCTTTTTTGGTCAAAAGTGCCTCTGCTTACCCCAGTCTATACGAAAACTTGCCAGACACTGGCTATAGCCGGCAAAAAGTCTGCCTGTCCGGCAGAAAAAGGGCTACTGCAGGCCCGAATGGCTGGCTGTATTCTAGAGAGTCTTGCCTATAGGTCTATGCCATTTTCTACGGCTTGTGAATGGAACCATTATTAAGGTTTCTATACAGCATAAAACAGAAAGTGTGAATATTTTCTGTAATGTTCTTCAGTAATCTACATATCAAAATGGTTAATATAATTGTAACATGTAGGGGGATCCCTATTCATTTTCATTGCCATACAAACATTTGCTCTATATTTCATTTTTAAATAGCAAGATTGAACTCCAATATCCGGGCCTGCAAAAATTGAGCCGGTCCTGCATAGAAAAAAATCCAAATGTCCTGCATGGTGAAAACGTTTTCGTTCCACACATTTCAAAAGTGCTTCTTGGTTTATTGGCTGATTTCGGTCAAAAGTCAGGTAAGTCAGCCGCCCACCCCAGTATACAAAATATATGGAGTACCCCCCCCCCCCCCCCCCTAGCCGCCCCGGGTGAATGAGGCCAGCAGCAGGCCGTGTATGTGTTGTGTGTGGTGAGCCCCTGTTGTGTGTCTATAGGGCACTAGCGCATTAGGCTATGGCGGCCGCCATCTTGCCTGAGAGCAATGCATTGTGGTTAGGCCCCCGACTCCAGAGCAGTGCATCATGGGAGAATTTCTTATCAGCACCTTTGTTCAAGGTGTGAAAGGAGGGGATTAACCTGATAAGGAGATAGGGTTTAGCCCCCGACTACCTGAGGTACCAGGATGTGCTAGTCCCGTATATGCAGCACCAGGTATAGAGGTCAGTATGCCACTCACTGCCGCCTTATGTCTCTACACAGCACTATTAATGAGGATGACAGCCCCCCCTCCCCCCCCCCCCCACTGACCCACCTGGACCTAACACACCTGTATATATTCACACCAGACACAGCCACTCACTCAAACAGCGTGTGAGTAGTGGTAAGGCTAAAGAAAATAGGTTTGTTTCAGGTCACCCGACCTTGCCTATCAAAACAGGGCCGGCTCTGCTTTTTTTAATGCAATTTTGGAGAATTTTTCATATTTTGACACTTTCTATGGTGGGTCTGCGGAGAGGCTGGCTAGTGCTTTAATGTAATTTCTTTCTTTTTTTAAAGATCTAAAAAAAAGTATAAATCCGACCTACCAGCCCTAGACTAAAAAAAAATTATAAATCCGACCTACCAGCCCTAGACTTTCTACCCATGTAACTTGAAACAAACCTTCTTTCTTTGGCCTTTCCCAAATATAAAGGTGCTGATTGGCGGCTTTTAGGCCACCTTTTTCCATAGCTTAGATTATGGAATACAGACCTGCAAATTAGTCTTTTTTGCTACCTTTGCCAAAATGTATACACGTGAATATAAGTAGGCCTACTTTCACAGTATATCAGGCAGGTATATTGACCCCATTGTAGCTAATGAATACAACTGTTCGTCTGTATTGTGGAACTGTGGAGAAAATTGGAAACCTTGTCCTTGTAGGCGAATAACATGTTTTCAACAAAGACTATCATAAAATGAATGAGTCAAAAGTTGTCAAACCTATCAGGTTACCATCGCACAAATAGAATCTCGAGCTGGCAAATGTCAGGTTTTGGGCTGGCACATACCAAGTGGGTCTTCTATCTCCAGCTAGAAGACCCGCTTCCTTGTCACTTAGACGAGCTTTTGACTGGTTTATTTTATGACAGTCACTTTGAAGAGTCTAGAAACAAGTTTATTTTTGAGTGTAGTTCCCCTAGTAGGGGAGACCGGGGCTAGTTGAAACATGGGGTCAGTTGAAACACAATCTGTATAATAGAGGCAACATGTGTTTGGATTGATTTTCTTGATTCCCATGTGAACTTATTATTATTTGTATCACCAGTGAAAAAAATCAGAAAGATAATAGCTAAACTTTTTGATATATGGCCCAAACCATCTATAAATCATGTTTTTTATCGAAAAAGTGAAATTTCAGAAATTCAGTTTTTTTCTTCTCAAAGGTTTAGTTTTTAATATATCCATCTCATTTAACTTTCATATACTTAACCATGTATACTGGAATCACATATATTATAATGGATACATTAGCATGAAGTGATATTAATGTCTAAGGGGACAGCACTATGCTAGGTGGTGTGGGGTCGGTTGAAACACTTTTGTTGGGGTTAGTTGAAACAAATTCACTGGAGGCATAGGCGTCCCTATACGCCAGTTACTACCCAAACTGCACCTTTTAGCTTTAGTTGCAGCTGCACATATGTGCAGGTACACAGTGGATAATATTCACAACACCATAGGTGCAGAATTTGTGTATAATTTCTGCAATAAATGTTACTTTAACCCAAATTGGATCTGGGGTTAGTTGAAACACGCTTGGGGCAAGTTGAAACATAATTGTTCAAAAGTGTTTCAACCAACCCCTATTAAAATCGGGTGAAATCTTGTGTTTCAACTGACCCCGCCTGGGGTCTGTTGAAACACAAATTATGACTGATTGTGACAATTAGAGTATCATGAATCAAACATAACCTTTTCTATATTAGAATTGATGCTACTTCTGGGCATTATTCCAGCCATAGAAAGTTGCATAAAGATTAAATCATTCATGTAAAAAATTGATTTTCACTAAAAATGTTTCAACTGACCCCAAACATATTTTTGGAAAAAAATATTTTGCACTATCAAACTTTGGAAGCAGAAATCTTAACATGTACTTATAGCTGAGGGTAATTCTTCCTGTGGATTTATTTATCAATGAGTGGATCTACAAGGTAACTGTTTCAATTTTTACCCATTTTTAAGATTTCTTCTCATTATCATTCTTTCTTTCTGAATCTGAAGAAATAACATTTGTGTTTCAACTGACCCCAGCTGTGTTTCAACTAGCCCCGGTTTGGGGCTAGTTGAAACAAATCAAATGAATGGAATTCATTCCTATAAATATTGAAATTAAATGCAAATAGAATAGTCATGCACATAGTACCTCACTAGATCTCACTACTGAGACCATTGTTCACTGCAGCACCCGGCAGCACAGCTGATATTCATATTCATGGTGTGTGACTGGGTGCCGTCATCAACCGGCCACCACAGAAAGAACATTAAAATAAATGGTGGCAGTTATATCTCTATATATCTGCTCTAAATGAAACGTCAGGTGGTCAAAGATGGCACCCGGTCAAAGACGTTCGCATTAGCCTGGTCTAGTAAGACAGCCATCATTAGTACCCCGGCGCTTGTACAGGGCCCGCTCTTACCTAAAGTCTTGCATATAAGCCTAACTCGTGTATAAGGCACACCCCGAGTTTCGGCCGATCCTATAAGCTGAATTGCTGATCTGTTTATGGTGACTTTAATTACTACTGTAGCATAGCAGCAAACTCACGTATCCTATAAGCCGCACTGCTGATCTGACTCGCCCGTACTAGCTGTAGCTTCCCGGGTGTAGCACACCATTATGTGTATCAAGTGCTATCAGTTAGCTAATTTCAGAATGTCAGGAAAAAAAACAATGTAAACTGCTGAGAGGTGAATTCTCCTGTGTCATGTTTATGTTGTAAAACCTTGCATATAGGCCGAAGCTAGTACACAAGTCCTGGCCATGGCTGTGAGAAATATGTTGAATTTTCACTAAACTCAATTAATTCTGGCTTTCCGTTTCATAACTCCCTAATTATCTGGTAATGCATTTCTCTTTTATATGAATTGAAGGTAAGCCTGATATACTGTGAAAGTACTTATAAATATTCAAGGGTATACATTTTGGCAAAGGTAGCAAAAAAGACAGTAGTATAGTATGTATCGGAACGGGACTATAGTTAAGTACTGTTTATTACTCAATCGACATGCAGCCAATCAGAGGCCTCCATTTGGTCACGTGACCCCCTCATTTGCATAATTACGTAATAGGCCACGCCCCTCATTTGCATAATTACGTAATAGGCCACACCCCCTTGATCACCAGCCAATCAGGGGCCACCATTTGGTCACGTGACCCCCACGTGACCCCCTCATTTGCATAATAGACCACGCCCCCTTGATCACATGACCCCCTCATTTGCATAGTAGACTACGCCCCTTTGATCACCAGCCAATCAGTGGCTTCCATTTGGTCAGGTGACTCCCTCATTTGCATAATCATGGATCACGTGACTCTTTCATTTGCATAATAGGACCACACCCCTTGGTCACGTGACCGGAAGCGCTCTTTATTTAGAAAATAGGCCACACCCCCTTGGTCACGTGACCTGACCCCCTCCCTCATTTGCATAATATAGACAATAGACAGACTACGCCTCCCTTTTGGTCACATGACTTGGACTAGCTAATGGGAGGCTTCTATAAGGGGCGAGGGGAGGAGGGGAGGGGGGGAGGGGGGCACTTTAAGATGCATGGGGAGGGGAGGGGGGGGAGGGGGGCACTATTTATGGGGTGGGCGGGCACTTGGGGGGGAGGGGGGGCTTTTAGGGTCTGCTCGGGAGAAAAAAAATAAAAATTATCTGATCTCTAGGGAATCGCTTCCTCTCTACCCCCCTTTAGGGGGGTAGGGAGGAGGCGAGTCGGAGGTGACTGTAGAGGAGTTTTTCGGTGACTTGATGCCTTTCAAACGACTGTGCTGATAGTTGATGAATTTGACTTTTTGACTTGAATATTTCATGCGACTTTGTGACTTGTAAGCGAAAGCGAAAGCGACTTTGCGACCTGTAACCCTTTAAATAAAGAGGTGACTTTGTAACCTCAGGGGGGAGATCCTTCTACACCCCCACGGAGTAGAAAGGATCTCGGTTGATTGACTGTACTTTGACTTGTTGTTGTAAACAAAAAAAAAAAAAAAAAAAAAAAAAAAAAAAAAAAATCAATGAATAGAACGACCCCCTCATTGCTAACAAAGGAACGCCTTTTGAATTACACAAATGACCCTCTTTTTGTAGGGGTTAGCGGTAACTCGACTTGAATTAGAGTATTAGGGAGAGCAAAACGCGACTACACACCGTCTTAGACTGTCGTCTTACGGACCGGATAACAATAACCCTAGTTACCTCGGTTACTGTTGCTCAAGAGACGGCGATGGATCTGGTCACGTGGATACTGAAAGAAGGTCTACCTATAACCACCACGCTAGTTTGAACGCGGCGGGTATGAGTCATCATGGGGCTCTTGACGGGTGGGTCCTCCCCATGCAGCCGTATGTCGAATTTAAGAAATGTCCATGTCACACGTCACTAAGGGAGAAAACGTTTTTTGAAAATATTTAGAACCCGAATTTGAGCATTCTGGTACATTTTTAAGGACCCAGACACTGCAAAACCGAGTACCATCCAAGAGAAAAAAAAATTTGGCGAAATGTTTAGGCTTGAAATGGCACTTTTCTGATGCACTCTTTGAACATTTTTTTTTTTTTTTTTTTTCCTCATGTCACTATGGTCCATGGCACATGTGGGACTCAAGAAATGCCACATGTCCCATGTCACTTAGATGTCCGTGCCCGTGTCGTCGTATCGAATTTTAAGAAAATGCCCATGTCACCATATCGAATTTAGGGGTCTAGTGACATCAGCATGTCCGGCTATCCTCCACAAATTTAGCTCTAAAATGTTTACTTTTTTTTTGGGCTGATTTTTCATCATTTTAAAAAAACAATAGGTTGTTTGAAATGTTTGCTGTTGTAAATAGAAACAAAAACAAAACAAAGCGCATGGTAAGATTATGTCACATTTTCAAGTGGCGGGTCCGCGCGAGGCTTATTCAGCCTCTTCGTGGATCCGCGACTCCAATGTGATCATATACTAATCACCGGTGTTTACGGTATTATATACTAAGGTATGAGACGGGTCTTACAGAAAAGGTGTCTAAAGAGCCCTGTGACCTGATTGAAATGACGTCAGCGCCGTCTGCTCGTCAGTGCCCGGCTGTAGCCCGTAGGACATGTTATTCTGCTTTTCTGGATGTTTTGAAATATTTTGATTTAACTGTTAATACCTGATAACAAGCCTCTGAAGCAGATTTTTGGTCGAGCACCTGTTCTCTACTCTTCCATCGATTAGCTGCTTCAGCAAAAAAAAATCGCGCGCGCGGTCTAGTCTATATGACGGAGTCGCTAAAGCTCTGTTTAGAGAGTGGAACTTGACCTTGAGTATAGACTCAGTACTAACTGAACGCCCCGCGGGGTCACCCCTCACCACGTGGGAATATGTACAAGCTCTGGTTCTTCACTTTACGGCTTGACTGAAACTGAGACGCGTCCATGATAAACTCTAGCCTTTTTTTTTCCTTTACTAGGATCGAGAGAGAGATTTTAAATGGGGCGGTTATCTAAATAGCGTGGAACTAAAATCAGGCTGCGGCAGATAGTATCTCTGCGCACCTCAAGACTCAACGTAACTTTCACTCTCCAGCAGAAGTTTAGTTGTGACTAATGATGGGCGGCGACCGTCGTGCACCGGCGGACATTGGAGAGTGTTGGAGAGCTGAACCTTACAGACATATAAATCAATCGCTTTGGTGGAAATATCTCGCCATAGATTGGAACCAAATACTTATCTAATGGAATCGTTATCAGTTTTCAGTTTTCTTGCCGTACAAAATTTATTTCCCACTCTTCACGTGGTGATAGCTGAAGGTCGCTCGTCGTAGGTACGTGTGACCGGAACACCTTTTTTGTTTTTGGCGCGGGTTGACATCAGATTTGTACCGTACTGTCGCGATTAAGAGCTCTGAGGGAGGGCTTTTCAATTCGGTGAAGTTCTTACTCAGGAGCTATATACAAGCCAGGCGCTGGCGCTTATTCAAAGTCGCGATTTTAGTGCTTGAGAAAAAACATTTGGAGGCTCTTATACTCCGGCGCTTATAAAAGACCGGCACGCTTTTCAACACTAGTTGCTTTATCGCGACCGTACGGTATGACTTCGGTGTCAAAAGATCCCAAACTCCAAATAAGGAAGTGAAACGACGTCGTCTGTCTACCTCGTGCGCGTCATAGCGTCGTCGAAAATAGTGTGACGTCAGCATCTCTCAGGCGGCTAGGAAGTCAGTTCGACAAAATGGCTCACGGAGTGAACTTCGTGGCCGTTTCTCGATCTATGATCGATGCGGCCGTGGAGAAGGAATTCGTAGCCGTGCAACAGAGAGAGGAGGCGGAGAGACAGAACTTCGTGGCCGTTTCTCGATCTATGATCGATGCGGCCGTGGAGAAGCAGTTCTTTGCCTCGCTACAGAGAGAGGAGAGACAGCGGACTGCTGCTGAAGCAGAGGGTGTGGTGGATGAGCTGATCGAGAACGTCGCTGATCAACTCATCCGCCGGTGCGTGGAGCAGGTCAAGCAGCAAGTCTGCATGGAGGAAGGACTACCGCCCGCCGTGCTGGAGGAGCTGCTGAAGGACTGCCACGCGTTATGACCACGCCCTCCGCTTCAGCAGCAAGGTCCCTGCGACCCTCTCTCTACCAAACGGTCCTTTTAAGGACCAACCACTGATCACAAAAGTTGAAAATCAATCTCAATATAATATACGCATCAGAAAAACCCCTAATACGCTATACACTGAAACCCTGTTGAGTAGGTAGATCGAGTTGGGCATTTTTTTTTTTAGGAAGAGCAATCAGGTCATCGTGTGGAGATCATCAGGTGTCCTGTGTGTGTGTGTGTGTGTGTGTGTGTGTGTGTGTGTGTGTGTGTGTGTGTGTGTGTGTGTGTGTGGGATGTGTGTGTGTGTGTGTGTGTGTGTGTGAATTTTATACAAATACAATTATTCATTCCTTTCAGCAAGAAAATTAGCTCAATGTAATCATATGATTTTAACTGCCCTACTTATCAGAGCCTTGATGACATCTGACCGCCCCCCTTTTCAGGATCTAAATGGAAATTCACCGCCACCGCTTTTCAGAGTACTGCAGCGCCATTACCTAATTCTTTTTGTATGTGAAAAAAAACCAAAAAAAAACAGCACTGATAAGGGGTTTAATTAGACAGATATTGGTTTCTACACTATCAAAAAAAAAAAACAACCCTCAGCGCTTTAATGCTAAAGGTGGCAATAGTGCTTTAATGCGCTACGCCCTTTGTCGATATGCCAGTGTATGCATGCATGCAGCCCTGGTGAGGAACTCTGAGTGCCGCATTCATGACTTATGACGACAACGGGCACTGCACATTAAAGCGCTATGCGACTATTAAAGGGTTAGATCCAGTCTTGCTACAGGCATCCAGAATGCTATACCCAGAGTTGGTGGTCTGGTCCAGACTGCTGTACACAGATTGTAGACGGGATGGCGGGTTGCTGCCAGACTATCCCTCTGGTACGATATGCGGCTGGCGCGGCCGAGCCTGTCTTATATGATGCTGAGTCTAACTATGTATTAGATACCCTACGAGTAACTGAGAGTATGTCAAAATAATCACGGCAAACTGACTGGCGTCTTCATAGGATCATAGGGTGGTTATTATTACATAACTCAGTAACCTTTGGTTATGTGTTAGATAGAGTACACTTGGACACGGTTATTCCATATACCCGCTGCCCCACAGGGTCAAGACGAGGTGATTTAAATAATAAGACCCAGACGGGTAAAATAGCCAAAGTCAACAATGACCTGTTTTTTTGGGTTTTTTTTTAGCCAATATGGACAAAGAGACACGGGGTGCTGTACACAGGTTGTGGACGGGCTGGTGGGTCACTGCCAGACTATCTCCCTGGTCCGATATGCAGCCGGCGTGGCCGAGCCTGTCTTATATGATGCTGAGTCTAACTATGTATTAGATACCCTACGAGTAACTGAGAGTATGTCAAAATAATCACGGCAAACTGACTGGCGCCTTCATAGGATCATAGGGTGGTTATTATTACATAACTCAGTAACCTTTGGTTATGTGTTAGATAGAGTACACTTGGACACGGTTATTCCATATACCCACTGCCCCACAGGGTCAAGACGAGGTGATTTAAATAATAAGACCCAGACGGGTAAAATAGCCAAAGTCAACAATGACCTGTTTTTTTGTGGTTTTTTTTTAGCCAATATGGACAAAGAGACATGGGGTGCTGTACACAGGTTGTGGACGGGCTGGTGGGTCACTGCCAGACTATCTCCCTGGTCCGATATGCAGCCTGCGTGGCCGAGACTGTCTTATATGAGGCTGAGTCTAATTATGTATTAGATGTGCTACGAGTAACTGAGAGTGTGTCAAAATAATCACGGCAAACTGACTGGCGACCTCATAGGTCAGTTATTATTACATAACTATTATTACATAACTCAGTAACCTTCGGTTATGTGTTAGATAGCGTGCACTTGGACACGTTTATTCCATGTACCCGCTGCCCCACAGGGTCAACACGAGGTGTTTAAATAATAAGACCCAGACGGGTAAAATAGCCAAGTCAACAATGTCCCGTTTTTTTTAGCCAATATGGACAAAGAGAAACGGGGTGCTGTACACAGCTTGTGGACGGGGTGGCGGGTCGCTGCCAGACTATCCCCTGGTCCGATATGCAGTAAATTTTCTGCACCGTGTGACAACGACCGATCAGCTACCAACCTATTTTTGGTTATTTTTCTATTCAGTTTTTGATCAGCGCACTTTATTAGCGTGGTTTTTTTTAATCATAAATAATATGTAGACTTGGAAAAAAAAAGAGAACTGACATGTCGCTGTTTTGTCACTAAACCCAAAGACCCACCCACCCCGTAGGAAGGGGAGACGTTTGTGAACGTTCCCTTAGGTCTCTATTCTTTATTTATTGTGTGGCCCCTAAAGAGGGGCCAACCAACTGACACTGTCAGTTGGTTAGTAGATGCTACTCAACATGGGCGTAATTAATTACACCTAGTGTTGAGAAACAACATGCCTGAGCTCAAAAGGCCCCCGTTGGGTGGGGGCCCTTGTGGCACAACGAGTTGGTTCGTTTTTCAGATTACCGACTCGGCGAGAGTTTCTGCCTATGTATCTTTTATAAAGCCTTAGATATGGTGTGGTATTTTTCATCTCGCTATAGTTTAGTTGGTATTCAAAGAAACTGCCTCATTTCTATCAGAAATACACAATATTGAATTGTTTTTATATTTTAATATATTCAGAAGCACACTTTGTTGCCTATATAGCTCATTATGCGTTGAAATGTTCGCGAGCATCGTAGGAATGTACAAATCCCCTATTGTGGCGCCATCTGACGAAAGAGCAAGGAACTATACGTGACCTGAACCCCGCCCTCAGCGCGTTCGTTATTCGCATCTTTGACAGCGACTAAGAGACGCTCAAACTGTCTCTTATTTAGTTTGAACTTATCACAAATTTGTCTTTGATAGGTCGTAGATCGACTTCTGACTTTTTAGTTAGAATAAAAAACAAGTGACGCCGCCACAGACCCGCGCATTAACGCGCTCCGCCGTCTTCAGAGGGCCGAGTCTATAGTACAGTAGATTCTACTGTGTACTTACACTAACAGTGCTACATATACATACCTGAGTCATAAGTGGGTTTTTTTTGTTGTTTTTTAGGGGAAAAAAAGTGATCTACTCACCCAAACCGCTATTAGTAGGCAACCTGTATGACCCATGCCGCAAACATCTGCCTCGTGACTGATAGTGTACCGGTGGTGAAGTGCTGTTGCAAGAACAATTGAGGCTCTTTATATAGCTGAGAGAGCGAATGGACTAATCTTGTTTTCACCTTGAGCCCCACCCTATTCCAGAGAGGGTATCAAAAATCGCATGTACGCGTATATGGGCTTATAGCTGGTGAATAGATAAGGCGGGGCACCTGTGTATACTAAGACTCCAGGGGGCGTTTTAACGACAGGTGTGACGCGCCAGCCCGTGGAGGGAGCTTTTTTGTTTTTCACTTAGAGAGCGTATACAAAGCCTACAGGGGGTGATTAACGCCAGGTGTGACGCGCCAGCCAGTGGCCGGATCACCTCATCTTCTAAGCTTTTGTTTTCACCTAGAGAGGGGATCGAGAGTGTATACAAAAAACTACAGGGGTGTTTAACGCGGCCAGCTGCCTACATGCTATAGTCTAAGCCTGTTTTCAGCTAGAGAGGGATCTACATCACCTAAGCCCTTTCCACCCTTAAATCGATCTGATAATTACCATAGAGAAGAGTAATGCGCGTTACATGTATATGGGCTTATAGCTGAGTATGCTACTATGGGCTACTAGGATGATCCAGAGACATCCCCAGGTTATAGTATCGTGCTCTGAGACAAGTGAGCCTTGACCTAAAATTGCTCTTCGAGACGGGAAAGTATAGGTAGAAAATTATCCCGCTGTTTTGGGACCAAAAAATCAAAAATGATAAGCTATTGTTTAAAGTTCAAAGTTCAGATTGTTGTATCATATCGGTATAAAACATATAACATAATTCCCAATGTTCGGGACCAAAAAAGGAATAATCACAGACTGATGTTGTGCATACCTAATTTAGGTGCTGGGACTTTCATCCACCACTTGACATTGGATATGTGTACGAGCATAGGTATTACAGAGTGGAAACTGTCATACCGAAGTATATTATTACCGGTATATTAATATATCAGGCTACATGGAGCTTCACAGAACAATCATAATACGCAACATTGGACTACCGGTAAGATCGTAATATCATACTGTCAATATGTATTGTGCATCGTAGTGAATATTAGATGATGAAGAATTTAAGCAATAAATATTGAATGTGAATTACTTTTGTCCAAGCTTATTTACTATTAGATGATAAATATATGGTTAATGCAAAATCCCCTTGAGATAATGCCTGTAAATTTATAAAGTTAAAAGGTTTCTCTTAAAATGAAAATCTTTTTTAAATGAAATTTTATTTCAGTCCGTGTATGTGCTCAGTATTAACATGGCTGAGCATATTTACGGCTGAGAGACATTGGTCCCACATCATTCTGTCCCTGCTCATTACCTGTACCGGTATTTCACCAATACCTACTAGCGAGATGAGTGTTTCATTAGGTAAGTTGGCTTTGCACGTCAGCTGGCTGAGTATATTAATGGCTGAGAGATTGGTAGCACATCCCTCTGCCCCGGTTTTATTAACTGTACCGGTATTTCACCAGTACTACTAGTGAGATGAGGGACTTATTAGGTAAGTTGGCCTAGTAGTTAATTGGAAATCGAAGCGTCCGGGAAAATGTTGTAAGACTGTAAATTTAAAACCGCTTCCCACCCAGTGTATGTTCAGGAATTCTGGACATCTGCAATATATTGTATTGTAACAGTAAATGGTCTCTAAGATGACCTTGGGTCCCCTGACCCGTTTCTACCACCTACATAATTATATAATTAAATCTTTATCTGTTCCCGTTAATAATTTTTACCTGCGTTTTTTGTTAATTTTAATTTTATGTGTTGAGGCTGCTCTTAAATGCCTCGGTGCTTGTATATATATAATCTTATTCTATTTGTGTTGCTCTATCTCATTCAAGTAACAGGTGGACCTGACATGGACCATCTGTAGCGGATGCGGGAGCGTCTACTTGCAAATTCCAAGAGCTTCTCTCTGTGTTGCCGCACCTTACCCCTGACAGAACATTAAGTTGATAGATACTGTCAGGGGTAATTCTTGTGTCTGAATACTAGATTCAGGCACTGTATTTTTATCTTGTTTAATATTATTGTTCTATTGTATTGTATTTGTATTTGATTGTATTGTATTTTGTTTGTTACCTGGAAAATGTCAACAACACGTGTATCTGAGTTTGTGGAGGAGAGGGGTCTAAAATTACTGCATTTAAATACCCGTAGCATGTATAAAAAGAAGGATGAATTATTTGAGGTTTTGGAGGGTGTTGACATAGCCACTTTTAGTGAGACATGGTTTCATGAACAATTTGAAAATGACCTGTTGAGCTGGCCAGGAATGAAGCTGTATCGACTAGACAGAAGTAAAAAGAAAGGAGGAGGCGTTGCAGTTTACATTAAGCAGGGTCTAACTAGCAATATTACTCTGAAGGACAAACTGTGTAGATGTAACAAAAATATTGAATGTCTAGTCTTAGATATGCAAATTTCAAATGGTAAATTGATAAGGCTTGTAACGTTGTATAGACCACCTTCTGGTAAATCAAAGATCTTTCTGGAACATGTAGAGACTATTATGAAAGAAGCATGGGAAAATAAGATGGAACTATGGCTGCTCGGAGATCTGAATATAAATACTTTGTCTGAACGAGCTAACTCTAGTATTGTTTTAAGTGATTTGTGCAGATTTTATGGTTTTCATAAATTAATCTCACAGTGTACTAGACCATATAAACGCAGAAGTTCATGTATTGATAATATCATAACAAATTATCAAAAGGATATCTGGTCAGGTGCTCTGAATTTACTAGTGAGTGACCATCTCCCAGTCTTCGCAGTTAAAACAAAAGAAAAGGTCAACTACACATTGAGGACAGTAGAGTCACGCTCATATAAAAATTTTGATAAAGAATTGTTTTGTGAATGGTTAGTTGAAGCTGATTGGGCTGACTACTACCTGATAGAGGATCCAAGTGAAGCCTGGAATTTCATTGAATCACACATTGTAACTTATCTTGATGGTGTCTGTCCCAAAGTACTCAGGGTAATAAAGGATAGGGGGAACAGTTGGATGACTCCAGACATATTGAGTATGATCCATGAGCGTGAGGACTACGTGTCACTGTATTTTCACACTGATGATGATTATTATCTCGACTGTGCAAAGAATATGAGATGTAGAATTAACACTGCTATAAGATATGCAAAAGCTGCCGAGGTAAGATCTGTCTTGGAGGAAACCAAACATAACCCCAAGACATTTTGGAAAAATGTCAATGCCTTAATGAAGCCTGCTTCTGCTGTTGAACCACCGACCCTGATTGGTGATGACGATACTTTAAAGGACAATCAATGTTCTGTTGACTTTATGAACAACTATTTTGCAAACATTGGGGAGGTCCTATCTGATGATTTTGTTAGAAAGGGGCACCATATTGCTCCTTGTCGGGACATAAATGACCAGGTAACGGCTGAGCCTCTGCGAGTGCATGAGGGTCTAGTAGAGATCCTATTTGAAGACATAAATGTAAACAAAACCTCAGGTATAGAAAATATTAGGTGTGATGTATTAAAAGTTGCCCTACAAAACTTAATTCCGCAAATGACCAGCTTGTATCAAAATTCTATTGATATGGGAGTTTTTCCTATGAGTTGGAAGACCGCCAGGGTAAATCCAATTCCTAAAACAGGCAACCTGAAACTGGTTAACAACTGGCGCCCTATTTCCTTGTTACCGGTACCGTCAAAGATCTGTGAAAAAATTGTCCATGCCTACATGTATAACCACTTGGAAGATACATCTTTTTTGGGTGATTATCAATATGGATATAGAAGAGGTCTGGGTACTGGTGATGCTATTTTTCGGTACTTGAATGATTTGTATGATGCTCGTGATCGTTCGCACATTACTGCCTCTTGCTTTTTAGACCTGAAAAAGGCATTCGACAGTGTGAATCACTCGTATTTAATGTCTGTTGTCAGAAAATTGGGTCTTCATAATTCAGTGGTTTCTTGGATAGAGAATTACCTTTTTAACAGAAGTCAGTATACTAAAATAGGAGAATATACATCATCTGTCCAACATGTTGAATATGGGGTCCCCCAGGGTTCTGTCCTGGGGCCGTTATTATTTATCATATATGTGAATGACATAAAATCTAGCATCAAAAACTGTAAATTTTTAATGTATGCCGACGATCTTGTGTTTTATACGTCTAGCAATAAGGTTGACACTGTTAAATCACGAATGCAGAGTGACATAGACTCAGTACATGCATGGTGTATACGGAAAAGGTTAACTGTTAATTTAGACAAAACCAAAGTTGCCTGGTGTGTATCTAGTCAGAAAAAGAAAAAAACCTCTGGAATTTCTTTCACGATGGGTTGTAAAAAACTTGAGGTAGTAAGCTCTTATAAATACTTAGGTCTATCTGTGGACAGTCTCCTGAACATGGAAGGAGCCTATAGTGATGTAAATCAGAAGGTCAATAACAGACTTTTCTGTTTAGGAAAACTACGTGATAATATGACGAGAAATGTAGCAATTGTTGTGTACAAGAGTATGATCATGTCTTTATTTGATTACGCTTGCTTTGCCTATGAGGGAACCTCCTCAAGTAACCTGTTAAAACTCCAGAGACTCCAGGACAGAGGACTGAATATTTGTTTTAAAAATAGAAATAATAAGTATAGCCTAGAAGAGATGCATGAGATCAGTGGTGTACCGTACTTGGCTAGGAGAAGGCAGGAGTTAATTTTGAGCTTAATGTATAAATATTCCAAGGACCCCATGTGGGTAGACACTTGTCCCAGGCTAAGAGTAACAAGGTCGCAAAATAAGATACGTTTCAACACCAGGCGTCATCACTCAGCACTATATACTAGGTCACCGCTATACCGAGGATGTGCTTTATGGAATAATCTTGGTGACTGGTATCACCACACTGAAAGTAAGCAGAAGTTTAAGCAGAGAATAAGAAGGTGTAAGGACCTGAGCAAGCCCAATGAAAATCCCACTGACGACAAACTGATGGATGACTCCTTGATGGTGGTGGATACTGACGGAGAAGACGAATGGGATGTCACCACATACATGTAGTGATACTGTTGTCTTCATACACATACAATTTTCATTATAAGCTATGTCACAGATTCACAAATGATATAACTGAGTAACAAGGCAATCTACTACTATTGAACATAGACACAACTCAAACCAATAAGAGTCGGCGACACATACGTGTAACCACTTTATTTGGAAGTTAGTTAGTTAGGACGATATCAACGATATCCCCATCTAACGACAAGGTCTCTATGTGATTGGGCATGAATTTGTGTAGTACTGTTGGCATTGTTGAGAGCTTAATGAGTGGAGACTTGATTATTAAGTAACCCTCATCAGACAATCCTTGTCTCCTTTTGGGCATTTTACTGTTCACAGTTCAAATGAATATGCAATCGTACCGGTATTGATTCAATAAGAATTATTTACAATGGATTTAGGCCCCCTACTATTACTATTACTAGTAAAGTATAATCGTTTTCTCCTCGACTTGCGAACGGAAGTACTTATATACACATTCCATTTTTGGTAACATCCTGTAAAATGTTGTTTTTAATTATCTTATTCTGTTATAACATTGTTGTATATTTCTGTTTTTCATTTTTATTCACTCATTGTAAATTGTATTTTCATCTCATATTGGCTGTAACTTTAAAATATTATGTATACTTTGTATAAACTGTTATTACTGTACCTATTGAGACACAACCACTACCTGTAATCATGGTTTAATCCCTGATATCTAATATGACAATTTGGTAATATGAAAACGCTACAATGGACTCCTGAAGATTGTCTATAATCACTCTGTAAAATTGTGGAAGACAATAAACTATTTTTCAAACCAAGAGCTTAAGATGCTAGTCAACTGTGTATGCAAAAAAACAAACTACAGGGGGTGTCTAAAGTCGATTGTCATGCGCCAGCGGGCGGACAGAAGTCTGCCACTCTAGCTGTGACTACAAGCGCGTGCGTGTGGTAGACAGCTTAAATCAAACACGAGTTAAGCTCCTTATAGCTTCCTACTGTCTGCGGATTCGAGTCTTTTGTTTTTTCATGTATTTCCTCGGAGGGTCGAACAGGATTAAAGATGTAACGAACCCGCGCCTACACAGGTAGACAGCCGGTCGCCTTCCTAGTGAGAGTTTTCCTCCTGAGTTAAGAAGCTTATCTCGGAGCCTAGTACATAAGCGAGAGTGAAACATGAGTCCCACACACTTCTTCAACCACCTTCAGCATGGCGTCATCAGGAATCACTCTACGTTCTACCGAATGTGAGCAATCCCAACACTACTACAGAGCCGCGACAACACCACATGAGGAGACGTCCATGTTTACTGATGAGTCAACAAGTAGCAAGGTGGAGGTTGGTTTTTATCAAGATTCGTACGGGTGGCTGGAAAGTGTGAGGGCTACTTCTGCAGCTAATGCTGCTGCTCGTGCAAAACGTGAAGCTCGTAAGGTGGAAGTTGGTTTTTATCAAGATTCGTACGGGTGGCTGGAAAGTGTGAGGGCTACTTCTGCAGCTAATGCTGCTGCTCGTGCAAAACGTGAAGCTCGTATCGCTGTTCGTGCTACACATGCAGCATACGAAGTTGCCAATGCTGCTAACAACGTTGCTGTTACTCTCGCCGCTGCTGCTCGTGCTGCTAATCTTTTTGCTACTGTTTCCGCTCTTGCTACCGATGCTGCTGCTACTGATGCTGCAACGACTGCTAAAAGTGCCGCTGTTGCGGCTGCTGCTAGGGCTAATGCTATTAATGCTTGTACAGCTGCTAAACAAATAGCCTGTTTTGCTTCTGCTAGTCGCAGTGTCGCTGTTACGGCTATAGCTGATGCCCATGATGCTAAGTTACGGGCTTTTGCTTTTGCTGAAGATGCTGTTGATGCTCAAGATGTTGCTGCTGCTGCTGCTACTGCTGCTGATGAGGCTGCTGCTGCCGCTGCTGCTGCTGCTGAAGATGCTGCTGCTGCTGCGGCTGATGCTCTAGACACCTATGACGCTGCTGCTCTAGACACCTATGACGCTGCTGCTGCTGAAGATACTGCTGCTGCTGCTGCTACTGCTGCTGCTGCTGCTGAAGATGCTGCTGCCGCTGCTCTAGACACCTATGACGCGGCTGCTGCTGCTTTTGCTGAAGATACTGTTGATGCTGCTGCTGCTACTGCTGCTGCCGCTGCTGCTACTGCTGCTGCCACTGCTCTAGACACCTATGACGCGGCTGCTGCTGCTTTTGCTGAAGATACTGTTGATGCTGCTGCTGCTACTGCTGCTGCCGCTGCTGCTACTGCTGCTGCCACTGCTCTAGACACCTATGACGCTCCTGCTACTCCTGCTCTAGACACCTATGATGCTGCTGCTGCTGCTGCTGCCACTGCTCTAGACACCTATGACGCTCCTGCTACTCCTGCTCTAGACACCTATGATGCTGCTGCTGCTGCTGCTGCCACTGCTCTAGACACCTATGACACTCCTGCTACTCCTGCTCTAGACACCTATGATGCTGCTGCTGCTGCTGCTGCTGCTGAAGATGCTGCTGCTGCTGCTGCACTAGTCATCTATGACGTGGCTACTGCTCTAGACACTTATGACGCGGCTGCTGCTGCTGCTGCTGCTGAAGATGCTGCTGCTGCTGCTGCTCTAGACACCTATGACTGAAAACATAGTAGGCGTTATTTACAAACACTGCTGTTACCTATGCCTAAACTTAGTAGGTCTTATTTACAAACAAGAGAGCCACATGGTGTTGTTTACAAACAAAGAGAGCCACGTGGTGTTGTTTACAAACAAAGATAGTCACGTGATGTTGTTGTGGTCTATCATGTCAATGAAGGGGTCACGTGATCAAGGGGGCGTGGTCTATTATGCAAATGAGGGGGTCGCGTGACCAAATGGCGACCTCTGATTGGCTAGTGATCAAGAGGGCGTGGCTTATTATGCAAATGAAAGGGTCACGTGATCAAGGGGGTGTGGCCTATTATGCAAATGAGGGGGTCACGTGACCAAATGGAAGCCTCTGATTGGCTGGTGATCAAGGGGGCGTGGCCTATTACGTAATTATGCAAATGAGGGGGCGTGGCCTATTACGTAATTATGCAAATGAGGGGGTCACGTGACCAAATGGAGGCCTCTGATTGGCTGCATGTCGATTGAGTAATAAACAGTAGTTAACTATAGTCCCGTTCCGATACATACTATACTACTAAAGACTAATTTGCAGGTATGTATTCCATACTGTACCATACAAATACTTCACAGAACTCCGCAAAAATAATTATATACTAAGCAAAATAAAATACAACAATTTTACATATATTTACTCTCATCACAAGTTACCTGACTGATGAAGCTCAGTGGAGTTCGACTTGAGGTTGCATGTAAGTTCATAATACATAATAAAACATATAAACTAATAAACTATGGTCAAATAAACGAAGCCAATATATAATTATTGTTGAAAACAAAGATGTATTAGTAATTTATAGGAATAAGAGACACATGAATTTAACCATTATTCACAAATAAACAGATTAGTTCTATGTTTGAATAAGCACAAATTCTGGGTCTGACTCAAGGTAAATCCATCCCATTCATATTGTAGAAATCACCAGAAATGACCTAAGATCATTCAGAACAAAAGTAGATGAACATCACTCAGTGAATTATCCTTATGAATCTAGAATGTTCCATTCCTAATACACCCAACAAACGGACTACACACTACTTATTGTTATTCTAATAATATACTCTCTTGTTCTGTCATTTCTTTGAGCCTTACACTACACAGAGCATAGATGCAAAACATACACAAATGAATATCAAAGGCAAACCCCCTAAGTGAGGGTAAATCAAAGAGAGAATTAGTTACCTGTCCCAAAGAAAAATCAGTTTAATTCTTTTTTAATTACTATAAGGATGTATGGAAAGTGATTTGGGCATAGCAATTTGTTTGTTATATCCGATAATTCATTATAACCAAATTCATAATAGCGGAAGTTTACTGTACAACCAAATGAATATGATTGATCAAGGATTTGCTCTGATTGGGAACATGATTGTTTATACAATATCAGTTTTCACCTGCCCCCTAGACCTTTCCTTATAGGTTTCTGGTGTAGATAGGATATGAATGTCTTACAGAAGTAATTAACATATTTAGTTTCTCTTTTGATTAGAGGTGACAGTTTGAAGGGGTGAACATACACTGCATCCCCAGACACAACCAGTGGCGCCATCTTGATAAAATCGCTCCTATTATGACCGAGCATGTGCTTGCCTTGAAGTGAGAAGGGAGTTTGGGGCCAGGCCAGGCAGGCAAACACATGCAATAAAGCTACTTCTAGGAACACATTGTGTGCATGGTACAACCGGAACAACTGACTCATATCCTTCATGTACGAGGCTGGTATGAAGTAAATATCGGGAGGAGAAACCATGAAGGCATCTTTAACACCAGTGAGTTTATAAAGTGCAGTCTCACACCTCACAGCTAAAGTGTTATTTGGGGTTTTGGCAAGTGCTTTACGTAACGAGGTCATCTCTTGCACTGCATGGCGATAGTGTCCGTAGTTGTAGCAATGCGAGGCTGGTTTCTTAATGTCACACACATATTTGGGTAATTCATGGGTGATTGACGGCACTGACTTCCTTGAGAAGTTTGCCAGGGCTGAGAGATCAACTAGAGTGTCATCAGCCAGAAAGAAATACCCATCCGCCTTTAGGCATAGTTTATGGACATAATCTACACATATATAATTCTGAGATCCTGCTCCCAACTGAGATTTGTAAGATAATATTGTCAAATTCCATTTCTCTAATTCTTTCTGTTTTTCATAATTGGAAATACAATAAACAATTGTTGGAAAGAAAGGCCGCCATATCATTTCCATAAGAGGAATGTTTTCATAAATGGGGTTGTTGAAAAGGATGACCAGCACAATGGACCTGAACTGAATCCATGGCTGCCTGACATAGATGTTAGTGCTATCTGTCGAGCACACATTTCTGTATAATGTGAGTATCTGATCCTTATTCTGTAAATCTACAGCATGGTCTTTTGCATCGCGGCGAGGTAATGGTTTTCTTGGTGCTGCTTGAAAGGCTAGAAAATGAGAGAATTGATGTAATGATTCAGCTGGTAAAACAATGAAAGCACATGCTTTGTGCAACATGATAATGTGTTTAGAGAGAAGGGCAAAATGCAGAATTGGATGGATGCTAGTCTCACAGCATGGCAAATCCATAACTCGAAAGTTATGCAAAAGTTGGCAATTCTTCAATGGGACCAGGTGCCACTATTTTGTAGTATGAATAAACACATAGATCAATCCATCGTTTGTCCGGGCTGCATTCTTGCATCTCAAGGATCAAGGGCATTCTCTAGCTTCAGAAGTATATGGGCTCGCACATAATCCTGTGAGGTATTTCTCTAATTTTCACCATTCAGCCCTGTGGGCCACCCGGGCCCATAAGCAAGGTATTTCCTGAGAAAACTACCTGCAGGGTACACTAGAGTCCCTTTTCCCAGTACATATCACTTATGTAAAAAGAGGGTTCAGGAGCAGAGCCCCCTGTATATATATAGCAACTACTACCCTGTCCTATAGGTTGTGTCGCCATCTAGAGGCAGTAAGATTACAGGGGACATGCTGACCATAACGACCAAATTTGTCCTCGTACATTATAAATTAGGCCCCTGGTGGCATGCAAATCGACTATGATTACTTCCCAGTGAAAAAAAAAAGTTATACAGCATTACAACATTACCCAGCTAGCACCTTATGTAATAAGCACATCTTTTACTGGTCATATTCATGTTAATACGTGAAAGTGACCTCATCACGACATCTTGAGGGAGTAAATCCTTTTACATAGAAGTTTGACAGGAAAGTGACATATTATTAACATCTAAATGGCAATGTGAAAAAGGCATTAGTCATTTGATATCATCTGTACGTTTGAATGTTGTAATTTTTTATGTAACGAGTGGTTAAATCTTTATTAGAATATTACATCTTTTTTTTGTGAAATTATACACATGATACATTCATGTCAAATTCATGCCTTAAGGTGAATGCTAAACTAATGTGATAGATTTGACACCGATATTATACGTATACTTTACATATGTTGTCCATCTTTAGATGGTCAACCCTCTGATTTTTCATTGTGGGGTAACTACTGGGACCCATGTCACAATTGGCCCCGGACACGCAACACTCACGTGTTGTAGGGTGTGGTAGGGTGTTTGTGCAACACAGTCACCCCATGTGTGCCCAGAACACGTCACAGCTTTTCAGTTCAACACCAGCCATTATTGATCTGTCTTCCCAGGAAGCCGTTTCACCGTATCATACGGAGGGTCCGTATGTCGTTTTTTTGCGTTTCAGTTCATTTTTGCGTTTCAGCTCGACATGTCCGCATCTTACGGAAAAACATACGGAGGCCGTATGTACATACGGCCCTCCGTATTCACATACGGCGATAATTGCGTTTCAGCTCAACATACGGAGCACAAAAATTCCGCATCTTTGGCGTATTTACTACAAGATATACGGAGGGGTAGGGGGGGGGGTGCTATGTCAAATAATGCACATATACCCTGTTTTTTAGGGCCGTATGTGTGTATAGTGGGCCGTATGTGAATTCTGCACTATATGTATTGGCCAAATTCAGCGACCTTCACCTTGGCAGTTGACCCTTGACCCTTGACCCCCATATATTTTGGCGCACTATTTGGATAGAGCCAAGATGGGTCCCAGAATAGGCTATGTGCTTCAGACTCAGAGAGAGTATTACCAGCGGGTGGATCCGTTCATCAAGTATGGGGAGAAGAAATTCCTTCAGCGATACCGCCTTACGAAGGCAATCACCAAATGCCTGATAAAAGACTATGTGGACAGCCTAGAGGACAAGTTGTTACGGGGCAAACATGCTGTACCACATAGGATAAAGGTATGTACCACCCCTACACCCCACTATGGCTATATGTCTTCCCTTATTCCTATATTGTTAATTTTTTTTCCATTAATATAAAGTTTGATTTTGGCTTCTGCCCTGCACTCATAATATGCTATGCTTTTTCCATATACATGACTTATGTTCCCTTCATATGCCATAGGACTGAATGTATTCTACTATCCCAAATGAAATATAACAAGGCATTAATTAAAGTGTAACAAAATGATTTTTTATTTTAAAACAGTTCTGTGTAGCTATACGCTACTTTGCCACGGGGTCAAACTACACCGACATAGCGGATGTGCACGGTGTGTCCCGCAGTACCGTATGCAGAGCAGTCAAGTCAGTTTCTGACTTCTTTCATCACAACCTTGCCCGATATGTCAGCTGGCCAGACAGCACGAACGAGAAAGCTAACCTGGCGTATCGTTGGTACAAGAAAATGAAGAAACCCAAACTGTTTGGACTAGTTGACGGTACTCACATACCAATAGCCTGCCCTAGGGGTTATACCCGTGACGAAAACCAATACTACTGCTACAAAGGCTATTATAGTATAAACGCGATGGTGAGTAAAATCAAAGTACACAAAAAACATGAAACTTTGCATGCATAACATATCTTGTCCCTATTTTAAAAAATAGTACAGCACAATCTTATCGCTATATAACAGTTGACTTAAATTCTATATGTACCTTTCAACGGGTAAAAATAAAAATATTTCACACACATGTTACCCAAAAATGGAATGTTATATTTTGCAGATCATATGTGATCTGGACGGTATCGTACGTCATGTGGACGCGTCATACCCAGGCTCCCAGAATGACATTTACATTATGAACGGAAGTGAAATCAAGTTCCTGGGGGAGAGGAATGACTTCAAAGGGTTCTTCCTGTTGGGAGATTCTGGGTAAGTAAAATAATTAAATTTTCCTGTGCCCTGACTTTGGCATAGCAGATAAATAGTTATTCCTTACAGTACAACTAACAACCAAAAAATAAATATATTTCTTGTATGACCTGAGTTTGGCATAGCACAGTAATACTTTGTCCTAAGACAAAAACTTTTATCAAAAATATACATGTTGTTTCTCTCACTCATTTGTCCATATGATACAGAAATATATCACACACTTTGTTATACTACAGATACGTATTGACAGACTACCTGCTTACTCCGACCAAAGTAGAGTACACCGCAGACGATGTGGCCTACAACAAATGGCACCGTAAGACCAGATCTTTGGTGGAGCGAGTGATCGGAAACGTAAAGCAGCGTTGGAGGTAATATCACATAACATGTTGCATATCATATCAAAAAATACTCCATACCTGGCTACGGTAGTACCACATAGCACAATGCCCAAAATTGTGTCCTATTAATGATACACATAATACTATGACACTGTACAAATGTGTACATCAAAACAGCCTGTCCAGTAATCATTCATATAACACATGTACCTCTGTACATTCTGCCATCATACTTCTGATATATACCTAATACTAAAAGAGACATGTTAAAATACAATTACATAGCACCATACCTGATATGTCTCAGAATATAAAACCCTAATACTATGTAACATTAAAATGTATCTGTTTCGGTAGGTGTCTCGATACAAGTGGAGGATATCTCTTCCACGAACCCGTACGAGCTGGGCGCATCATAGAGGCATGTGTAGCACTGAACAACTGTGCTAGAATTGCCGGACTCCCAATCAAGAAGGACTTCTACGCCAAGGATTCCTTCGTGGGATACAAAGCACCTGTGGAGCAACCCGTGAATGTGGCACCGGGAGAACGCGTCCCCTTCAATAACATGCGTAAAGAGTACATCAGCAGGTACTTCAACCCGGAGGCTGTGAAACGCGACAAGCAGTGAACTTATCTAACAACATGAACCACCTAATATACATGAATTCTGTGACAACCAGTCAACTTATGTTACAACATGAAGTACCTGATATACATGAATTTGGTACCAACAAATATGACGTGAAATATATTTCGGTGTATAATAGCGCCGTGGAGTGTTATAACATGCAACCCCTTTGTGTTAAAATATATACAGTTCGACCCAGTCCGCCTGCTTTTCATTTGGGATTTTTCCTGGTTTTGACTCGCGTGGACCTTTTGGGTAGTGTTGTCACTTCACTCTCGCTCTCCTCCGCGGATGCCAAACCCAGAACCATTTGCACGTGTTCTTCGTCAGTTACTGCCGGTTCCCTGTTCTGCTCCACGTCTTCTGCTACTTCCTGGATCAGCACTACCTCATCCTTGTTCAGGACCTGGTAGTGTGGCAGTCCACTGTCGGAATGGACGTCCTCCGTCTGTATGACTATAAAGAAAGGAAAAAAATATAAGTATATGTATTTTAAGCATGCATTAAATTTTACACTGTAATATATTCTGGCTCTTTTTATTCACATACAATTGTTGATATATATGTAAAGGTGGAAAACAAATTGTTGTATAATACACTGTGGGACCGGTTGTAACAACTAGAATCTTGTTTCAAGACATTGGCTATAGAGAGATACAATTGAAAAGAATGTTGTCATTTTCTCCCTGGTTGCTACCATACAGATATGTGTGTAAACATATGTAGGGAAAAAAGATATGGTATTAACTTATACAGTGTTGATACATGTGTACTTGTGATACATATCTTGTGCATTTTACGGTACCGTAGATACATACTTTTATATGGAAGAAATAATATGAAAATAAAGATATGGTATATAGCGTGCTTACCATGAGCGTTTACCACACATTTTGTTGGATGAAGCTGGGGCTTGGGGGAACACAGGTAGTTGGCCTCCTCTCCCTCTTTGGGTGGCTCGGGATGCGTCAAACTGGCTGTGATGTTTGAAGTAGAGGGTAACGGGTTTCGGTTGTGATCGTCCTCCTCCGGTTCCTCCACGCTGCTCTTGTTCACTGAGAAAAGAATTACACATATACATTTAATTACCAGTGAAAAATAATAAAACATTCTTCCATCACATGTTTCTGTTTTTAGAGTTTTACTTGAGACATATTAACGGATAAAATCATTGTATAATATCCTGACAATATCTTGATTTCTGCAGTACATATAAAGCAGAGCATACATATAGTGAGGTGGATAAAATATGGTAAGTAAAGGAGCAGGTAGCTTGTTTCCCGAAGGACTAACATATGTAATACTTACATGAAATAACAGAATTCACTACATGTGCCCGGTTCAGCTTCCCCTGTGCCACCGCAAGGATCTCAAAGTTTCTAGTCAACAAAGCAAGAGCAGAGTTGGCTCTCTCGCTCTCCTTTTTATGCATCTCTGCCACGCTCTGTACATCCGTCATCAAGTCTTTAATGCTGTTGGCTAGAGTGGTCAGACTGTCCACCATACCCACTACGCCTGACATCATAGTTTCCTCTGCTTTCGCAACACGGACACCCGTATTGGTAATAGCACCTCTGACTAAATTCAGTTGTTGCACCATTGCGGCCTGTTTGCCAAGAACATGATCAGACAGTTTGTCTGTTATGGCAATAAATTCCTCGTTGTTCTGCGCAGTGGTGGCAGCTGACTCTGCTGTCCAGGTATCTAGCTGCTCTTGTTGTTTCTTCATCGCCTCAGCGATTTGCTTCGCATTGTCAGATGCAGCTATCATGACAGTTCTGGTGCTGTCTTTCATTTCCCGGTTACACCTGGCCATATCCTGCTGGCAGTTGGCCTGGTCATCCGCCATTGTCTTCAAGTTATCTCTGAAAGCCAATGTGACTTTTTCCATTTCTTTTCTTATAGCTTCACTGAAATCCTCCTGTGCTTTTTCCTCCGTAAAAGATTTGAATAGGGCTTTCCGGTTAGCAGATGCGGTGCGTTGTATACGGGACAAGGCAGGAGTGTTATGTGGGGTTTTTATTGGTACAAATTCAGGTTCTATTTCTTCTTCCTCTATTTCTATGGGATCTGGTAGAACAGGCTCTGCAGGGGGGGGTTTATGTTTAGGGGTACTGGTTTCAAACTGCCCTTTCAGCGCCAAATGTATCAGCTCGGCTACCTCCTTCTCCGAGTATTGCTTCTTGTTGGCGTCATCCGTGTCCACATGTGAAACGGGACCAGGAGAAGAGTGTTGAGAAGTTAAGTCAATCTCCTCCTCGTTCAAAATGGAAGAGAAAGATGGTCTCCTCCCCCGAACACGTTCAGCTTTTTTCTGCATGCTTGGACCAGGCTGAGCAGTACGGTGAGCAGTATCAGGAGCAGAAGGGTTATATGTAGGTTTTGCAGTAGGTTTTGCCGCAGGTTGGGGAAGCACTGCAGGCTCTGCCTGAACTGTTTTTTGAGGCAAAACTTTCAACTTTAGTGTCTTGAGTGCCGTAGCCAATTGCGACTCTCCGCTACTTCTTCCAGAGGACATAAGAACGGATTCAGTTTTGGAAACTTTTTTCTTTTTGCTGCATTGGCCTTCCGGATCGGCTGTTTTGGCATTTATTCTGGCGACTAAATCTAACATGTCTCTGCGGGAAATACGTTGAATAGGAGACCGGTCTATATCCCCGAACATGGCGTCACATGCTTCTGTAGTGGACACGTCATCCGGCTCAGCTTGCAGGGCAGCGGGCGGTGGATCTGGAACCTCGTTGTACTCCTCCTCCTCTCCACTTTCCTCCCCAGCGGCCGTGTCTTCCTCTGTGGATACAAAAATATATGTTATACACCATAAGTTTTGATTTTGTATATGTTGTAAGTTAAATAGAATTAGCTGCATCATGTACATGTACGATATGTTATAAAATAAGGCAAAGTAGGTGCATCTCTGCTGTGTGTGTAAGCCATATCATTACCGTATAATATATAGAAAAAGAATAGATTCCACAGTCATAAATGCAAAATCAAAAACAGGATAAAATACTGGAGACAAAAAAAATTTTACAATCAGATATCATGTGAATGTATTTAGACTTGTTTACAGCACATAGGTAAAACAAGAATAAGGGAATATATATCCAGATACCTATGTGGGGTATATTATTTTACAGTATAAAAGTTCAAACATATCTCACCGTCGTCGTCTTTAAGCATGTCCCCTTCAGCTATAGCAGCTAGTGCGGAAGAGGGCAGACCCATAGCGGCATAGTCAGTCTTTGATGCTCGGTCGGGATCGTAACAGGAAACGAACCGGGGCCGCCCGCCCCCTTTGATACTGGGAGGCTGCATTCCTTCTATCCCTATAGCACAGTAAAATAAAAGATATAATTTAAACTGTATTTTTTTCACCTGTAGTATGTGTTTTACATATGGTATGTGGCCTTCCCTCAATTCAAATGATACGCAGTACAAAGGAAGGAAATTATATATGGGCACTTGAGGTGGAGTATACAGGAAGGAGATATATGATGCGCTTGGGCTTTATGCTCACCTAGGATTACTTCTTTCCCCGCATAATCGCATGCGGCCTGCTCCAGTTCGTTTAGCTGGTCTTTCTCGTCCCTCTGTCCACTGCCCGTCTTGTATTTCATATCTATCAGTTGACGCTATAGAAAAAAATATTTATAATATTACAATAAAATAGAGCAAGGTGTGGTAACAAGGTAGGTAACACAGGCAATAATGAGACTGCATATATTTTGGCATTCTATTTAGATATATTTTTAAATACCTGTGGTAAAATAAAAACAAAAAAAAAACGTGTCACATATTAAAACCATATGTGTATGCGTACCTTCCTCTTGCTCTCCTGCACGAAGTATTTCAGCTTGTTTTGACATTTTATGACATCTCGGCCGCGCCCACCGTTCGCCGCCACATAGTCTGGCAGAAAAAGGAGAATGTTATGAAATGTCAAGTATATGTATTGTTCTGTCCTTTATATATAATGTAGTATACTGTGACGTTGAACAGGGATAAAGGATTTACTCAATGCTAAAAATGGTAAGGGTACACACATGACAGACATACAACAAAATCAAAATGATACTGTATACAGGTAAAACATGTCATTATAAAGTGATTCACATGAAATGATACGGTATACAGCTCACTTTGCTGGGGTGCATATCAAAGGAATGTGAACAATGTTTTAAATATACTCACCAACTAGCTCGCCCCATGCCAGCTTCTTCAGTGCTACCCCATCACTGGCATGCTTAAACCGTCCCTTCAAGACGGGCTTTAGGTGGTTCGCCCCCTTTATCAGCGCTTCAAGTTCATCCGGTCTCCAGTGCTCACTTTTGGCCCGAGCTGCCTTAGAGGTATTTACAGCAGAGGCGGATGCCACTGAATCGTTGACAATTGATTTTCCACGCCCTTTCCCACGTCCCTTACCCCCCCTACCACGTTTGGGGGTGGGGGTAGAGGGCTGCTCCACGTTTACCTGTGGTACAGTTGCTGGTGCAGGAGGTATGTAGGTGGGGTCATCACTGTCTCTCTTCCTTTTCTTGGTCTGTGTGGTATGAGGCCCACCATTGGACGGGTGTTCGCTGGAGGGGGCCTTCCCCTTTCCACGAGCATTCTTTTCCCGGTTCCTTTTGATGAGAGCCAATATATAGGATATGGCTTGGTCGCCCCCATCTCCCTCGAAGTCCGTCGGACTGATCTCTTCCTCTTCCTCTGACGACTGATACTCCGGATCGTCCTTGTTAGGGGGGGGCTGCAATACATTACATATACCCCGTGAGACAGTTGTACTTTAATGATAATAATGTAAAATAATTTTTAGAACGGACTGATATATGAACATATAATGCAATTGGAGAAGAAGTGTTGTGCTTTTTTTCACATTGACATAATACATACATGAAATATAGGGAAAGCAGGCTGGCCGGTTAATTTTCTGTTTGTGCCCACCAGCAGGCTGAGCGCATCCAGATTGCCTAAAAGGCCCTTGAAAGACCTTGTTTTTTTTGATTCGGCTTCAGATTGGGTAGTGGGGGGTTGGCTGTCACTGACCTCCTCCTCTGAGGTAGTATCATCCTCCTGAATTCATTGAAAATGCTATGTAAGCTATGTTGTATGGTGTATAACACAAAGGGGGACAGTTGTATCGAAATAAGCTATATATTTTGCCATAACACAGTTGTAAGGGGGGTATAAGAGCAGTACCGGTAGTATCTGAGCTGCTTTCACGTAAAGCGGGAAAACGGACCGGCTACTTTGGCAGCGATGTTCATGTATTAAAATCAGAATAACACGCTCAACAAAGTACATTGCTGGAATGTACGTGATCTCATGTATGTAATGGCACAGGAAGGACATGTCCTACTTACCCTTTTGTTGACTCTCCCCATGTTGTTTGGTGGTTGTTGTGGCTTACAATCGCTTTCCGCACGCTTGCCCGACTCGGTGTTTACTATTGAGAAATTGCAAATGGCGGCGCCCACAAGTCACGTGTGTATGACGTCAGATACGGAATCCCCGGGTATTCCCCCGGATGTAGCCTGGTCGATGGCGCCAAATTCAAATGCGGCGGGTCAGAAGAAGCACATACGGAGGTGAAGATACGGAGGGCCGCATGTGGACTGCTACATACGGCATAGCAGGGGTGTATGTTGGAATTTGATAAAAAAAGATACGGAGGGTATGCGGAGGGTGAAAAGAAACGGAAAATTTGCTTTGGTGATATTTTGTCCGCATCTTGACCGCATCTTTAGGCCGTATCTTATATTTTATATCAACATACGGTGAAACGCCTTCCAGGAGCTGTTACTCAACATTTATGACTGTGATATGTCTATATATATATCTATATTATCCCTATTCACCCTTTTAATACAGCTTACATACTTCATCATATCGTCCCTTTCCCATTACTTAATATATATAGATATAGATACATATATATATATATATATATATATATATATATATATATATATATATATATATATATATATATGTATGTATATAATCATGCCTATACCCTATAATCATTCCTGTCCTTATTATATTATAGATCTATATGTTTATTCCAATCCTGGTTACCTCCATTAACTAATATGCATGGCTACCACTGATGCTATCAATTTGTTTGCTTCTCATGTCCATATTATATCCCTGTATTCTATGCATGCATGCTCTTACATTATGATGTCTATAACACATCTGTACTTTAGCTCTGAAGTAGTTCACGCCTTTGACACAAAATGTCTCCCTTAACCAATATCAATAGAATTCAATCTACATTGGCAATAGTTTGACCATAAATGAGTATCTATGAGGAATGTATGATCTGTTATTTTTGTTTCTATAGAACAATTATTAATCGAAAAGCCAGGATACCAGTATGAGCACACCTTTTCTGTGATTGCTAAATCTATTCAAATCCCATAGACTGACCATAAGCTGACATCACATCTCGGCCTCCGTGCTAGGATCAATGTGCTAAGTCTCTGCAGGAATATTGGTGATGTCTACAGGCAAAATGTGCTGATTAGATCACTTGCCTTACATGTTACCTACTTCTGATGGAGAAGTCCTACTCTAGGTGTAGGGTAAATGTTAGATACATGTCCTTTTATGATGTCTAACATGTGTCTGCACCTGGCATCTTATTTATGATATTAATTTTACCCCACAATTAAAATGATGTTTGAATATACCCACCTCACACAATGTTATAATTATTGCACTTACTAACATCTTTCTATCGCATCTTCCTGATGTCCTTCAAATCTTTCAAAGCAGGTCATACAATATCATTATGTTACATTGAAAAGATGTCAGAAGAGTAACGTCTAAACCATTTGCATATAGGACATCATGAGGCCAAGAATACGATGTAACCAAATGTAGTAAATATCTGTTGAGAAAAGATGTAGAGATGATGTGATTTACCAAGTGTTTTTCTAGCTTTGTATATAGGGTTATATAATGCTAAAAGGCAGGCAAGTAGGAGTGAGTCAGGGAGGAAAATAACATATATGCAGGAATGGGTGAGTATGGGAGGAAGGGATGCAGGCAAGAAGGGGTGAGTATATGGGAGGAAAGGGTGCAGGCAAGGAGGGGTGAGCCAGGGAGGATTGGAGGCAGGAAAGGAGAGTGCAGAACCAAGAGGAAAGGAGGCAGGCACAGGGGCAGGAAGAGAGGAAACATTTAGGCAGGGAGGCAGGAAGGATCTGGTGAGTGCTGAAGGGAGAGTCATACAGGCAGGAAGAGGCTAGGTAGGGACAGGCATGAAGGCAGCAACCAGTAAGGAAGGAGGCGGAGGGTAGACATTCAGGCAGGAGCCAAGGATGGGAGTGGAGGGCATGCAGGAGCCAGAGGGGAGAGGGGGTAGAAACAGATAGGCATGAAAGATATGACAGGAAACTATAAATGAAATAAGCAGGTAAGACGTTTTGAATTTTCCATCCTATCAGCAATACCGTACAGCAGAGAAGACCAATAACAGACAGGACTGTAATACTCCTATATGCACTACCAGCCATACTGATATCCATCCTTTCTCAATACTATATGCTATCTAGCCCCAGTCCTGCCTCTGTGTCTGTTATTGTTACCTTCTTAGTGCCTTCAGTCAGGTATGGTGCCGAGCCTGTCACATGCAGGGAACCCATACAAAATGTTGCAAGAAAGGACAAACTGAACCAGGTGCCTTGACATTTGGATACCTCCCATATTCTTAAGTACCATCAATTCCCGCTTATAAGTCTAACTCACACATGAGCCACACCCTAACTTTAGGCCGATCCTACACTGTAAAAAATATTTTACGGTGATTCATCATTATTATACGATGATTCTCTGCTATATAATGATAAGTACTTATAATTGTTTTTGGATTCATTGATGTATACTTCATGATATTATCTTAATTCCAGGCCTGTATATATATATATATATATATATATATATATATATATATATATATATATATATATATATATATTAGGCCTGAGAAGCATAATTGAATGCCTCATAGCAATATACAATTACAATCCATGAGCAAAAGGTACTCTAGGATTGTTGCAAAGAAACTCTGACAACAGTTTCAATATGTCTAATTCTAATTACCACAACATGGGTGTTTATACTATTCGTACTAGTGCCCAGGGTCTCAAAAAAGGAAATTATGTATTTTTTATCCTTAATATGCCAAAAGCTTCAATTTTGATTGTGTAATTAATGAGATAGTTGGATATCTTTATAAATCTAACACACTTATGTATGTTTTTAGTTGATTGCCTCCACTAAAGTCTCTCTATCAAACCAAGCTGCCCTGGTAGGCAAACTTTCAACGTGAGATTCAACGTAAATTTAAAAAAACATTGTTTCACTGTACTGGTTTACAGATGTTCAATGTAAAAGTAATGAGTTTCACAGTGTCTCACCGTAAATCACAATTATGGTGATACACCGTAAAAATTTGCATTGATTCTCCATAATTTCATCAGATTTTTACAGTGTATGAGCTACACTGGGGTTCAGATTATGGCGACTTTAGTATTGTACAATTGTAAGAAAATCTAGCATATTGGCTGCACCCTGATTCTGGGCTAATCCTGTTAGTCTCACTAACAATCTGGACCACGTACTAGCCACGGTATTCACAGTAGATAAATGGGTTTGCTTATAGTTCTGAAATAAAAAAGAAAGAAAATGGGGGATTGAGCCCCTGATATATGCAATCATATTACCCTCTATGATTTTAAAACCCAGCTGAAATGCATCTATCCTATAGCCTAACGCTATGCAGTTTAAGAATACAAGAGGCATACAAATGTCAAGGCACCTGTTTCACTTGTCCTATCTGCCGGGGCTGTGTTTACCATGAGATCTACGATAGTGGCTTTACGTAAGCTTAAGCTTGTTGGCACATGCACATGGATACCTGATGTTTGCGTCTACGCATCATATTCCCAATCAGCCTGTACAAACGACACCACGCTTATATTCATGAATTCATAACTGTATTCTTACCTACGTTTTCCAACCTAATATCGCCCTTGTAAAAACTTAATTTTTGAAACTGCAATAAAATTCGAACTTGAGCAGATTTCCACCACAAGTATGTTTCATGTATATGTATTTATAATTATGGGGAAATGGAGTTTCAGGAAAACATATCAGATGTAAAATGCTAGCCACATACCTGCCATGGAGAAATAAAGGAAAAGCTGGAAAGTATATAAAGTGAAAATCATTTTAAATAAAATTTAATGTTTAAAATAAGAGATGAGCAGACTGAAGTACACTATCATGGGGATTACAAAACAACCAGCTGGCTTTAAGGATAATTCTGACAAACTAGTGGTGGGACCCTGTGGAGATGCTCAGAACCTTTAGAAACTCATTAACCCCAGCAGAATCTTCAGTAATTCACTGGCTCCCCCTGGTATGTGTTGATTCAGGGCTACATTTTCAAAACATTTTGGTAAGTTTCCCTCATATCCTCGACCCTAGGACCTAGAGGCAGGCACTCAACTGAGCTATCCAGGCAAGTGTCAGCATGGTCTATTGATGAGATAGTCAATGGCTCATGACTATAGTTTAGAATGTTCCATTTGGATGATATGTGGGCTATTCATTTCCTAGGTTATCAAAGAAATTATAATGATAACCCACTCTGATATTTTGATATGTTACAGAATGGATATGTCTCCAACCTATGACTAAGTCTGGTGAGGAGTCCATACACCATTCTTAATAAATGTCATGTCATTAGGAGAGAACTCTGTCATTTTCAATGTAGAGATACCCATTCTGTGGAAGCCTGCAGTATCAATATGGCGTGGTCAATCACTTCCATATTTGGGTTGAGCATTGATCATATCCTCTAAATGACCTATAAGAAGTCTCAATGGGTTTATATGCTATTTTGAGATAGTCCAAATAATCCTTAATTATGCCAATATTGCTTAGAGGATAAATTCTAACCCAAATTATGCCATGACTTTCTCGTCAGTACAATCATAAGAATGTTAACAAACATAATACATCAGTTTAATATATAACTGGCTAGGTAATACATATTACTACACTATAGAGGACTATAGAAATTTGCTGTGCAGAGATATATTACACTAATTGTGTCACTCTATAGAAAGGAGACATCTCACAGAAAGTAAATGTGGTAAAAGAAATGTAGTTGTAATTTGTTTAGGTTCCCCTAATCAAACTAAAGCATTCACCACATTGCCTGGCCTCAGGTGCCCCTCCCCCCACCAAGCCATGCTGGGATACCCTACCTGTGACGTCATTAGGCGGGAGGGATTCCCCCCCCCCCCCCCATGTGGAGGTGAGGGGTATCCCCAGTGGCTGCTGATGGTGGAGAGGCTGGCAGTGTGGTATCGTGGTACGTCTTTAATAGTGTCCATGGCTACATGATGATGGCTCCTGGTTAGATGTACAGTGTGCGTCTACCTACCTGGATGAGGGAGCAGACACGGTGACACAGGTGGACTAGCAGGTAAGGGACAGCTTCCTCTGTACACAGGGGGGACAATACCACTATAACATCTGTAAACAGCTCAGTATGATGCTACTACTGGTAGGGGCCCTGCATGTGGCTGCAGATGGGTCAAAAGCAGGAATAAGTAACCTAGCGACCTGGGCAGTTTTGAATGCGACTTTGTACCTAAGGCAATGGTATAAGCTACCTGGCGACTTTTGGACAAAATTGACTATAGGTCAAACTTAAAGGGGCCAAAAAAAATACTTTGTCGGCTGGTCTCCTTAATTTCGGCGCCTTTCCGACCTCAGGGTGGGCCTCAGTCCCGGCCTCAGTATCCCCCTATATGGCTGTAGGTTAGTATACACTACATCTCAGCCTCAGTATAATGTTATAATGCTACTGCTAGTAGGGGCCCTGCATTGGCTTGGTGTGTTACCTGCTTATCACAGTATCTCCTGTTAAATGGCCATTTAAGAAATGGCCATGTCCCGCGCGTTACTATTACAACTTACAAGTGCCATATGTCCCCTGCCTATTATCAATAATGGCCAATATTAAGAAACTGCAAGTATTACAGCTTACAAGTGCCATAATGTCCCCTGGAGGGCCTTACATATAGAACGATTATTATATTGTCGTTCATGCTGTACGACAATAAGGAACAACGAATAATCTTTAATTCCTTTACATTTTTCGTCGTTGTTTAAAACAACGATCATCGTTAAGCACTCGTTCGTTCTGTTTTCATCTTTGTCGTTGTTTTTTCGTCGCTCTTTGTTCAGCCTAACAACGATGGAAAAAGGGCAGGGTACAGGGTAAACCGGAAGTGACGTCACCCAAAACACCGACCGAGGTAGCTTCCGGTACATTTTCATCGTTGTTCCGAACAAGTGTCGGCGAACTCGAAAAACGGTAAAATTGATGTTTTACACCATTCCTCTCTTTATTGTCCTATGTTACATTGTACATTATGTCATTATGTATCGTCGGCCACATAATTCAGTGCATGTTAATATCTACTTTCACTGTTTCGGCCCCAAACTCACTCCGCTGCCGAGCGATAATAAGTGAATATGTCGCCCGTAATGGCGGGAATCCAAAGGATATGTACGCAATGCAGTAGTATGACACTGTCCTGCATTCCCCCAGCATTTCCAAACATTTTCTCCACTTCTATCACCCCTTTCTTTCTCTCTCTCCTCCCCCTGCCCTTTATTTTACTTTTCAACCCCCCTTTGCGGCATTGTCCATGCAATTTTAGGCGATATTTTACTTCCTTACTTCCTTTTCACTTCCCCACCATTTTTGGGGCAATATCATTATTGCCTCATTTTTGGTAGTACTTCCTCCCAAAAATTGCTGAAAAAAATTGCGATATTTTACTTCCTTACTTCCTTTTTACTTTCCCACCATTTTTGGGGCAATATCATTATTGCCTCATTTTTGGTAGTACTTCCTCCCAAAAATTGCTGAAAAAAATTGGGGTTTACAAATTTGTATTTACCAAAAAAAATTTACGTAAAATATTTTGGAAGTATATTTAAGGAAGTATTACGAACATTGCTCTCATTTTTTCTTTGTACATAGAAATAAAATGTCATACTTTTATCTCTCCCAGATGTCAGGAAGTAAAGAGGGAACCGTGGCGGGTGACTGGGAAGGTGAGGAGGACGACGAGTATGAGGCTGAGGAGGAGGAGGAGGAGGAGGAGTCGCAGGAGGCATCTGTCATCGACGACTCTGACCGCGATCGGTCGTGGCTCCCTCCTACCCGGTCGGGAGACGAGGACGACGAGGAGTCCAGTCATGCGACACACACCCGTCGCAAGAAGCAGAAACGTCCAGCCCCCCGCTCCAGCTCCAGCGACTCTGACCGGGACACGTCCCGCCGCTCTGAAGGTCGCTTGGCCGACACGTCTAACTCCTCACATAGGTCGGGACGGTCCGCTAAGAGTAATAGACATCACAGTCGATTGAATGACGATGACGAGGACATTGAGCCCGTGGCGGAGCAGGCCCCGTCCACACAACTGCCTCCTCGGAAGCAGAAACCCCGCGCTGCCCCTAAGAAAAAGCGGCTGGTTGAGCCTGTTAGCCCCCATGCAGTAGCCAGCGATCCAGTGCAGGGCCGTAAGGCCATCCGCCACCCGTACTGGTCGGAGGAGGAGAGATGTGCGCTCATGAGGTCTGCGGTAGCGGACAAGGGCATTCTCAGGGAGCGACAAACTCGCAAGAACAAGCCGGCCAGAGATGCGGCTTTTTCTCGTCTCCTGGGTAATTATTAATTTCTTCGTAACTGATGTACTTGTAAAGAATATACCAATTACTTCCGAGGATACTTGTACTGTAATATTCGCTGGTGATACAAATACGAAGTAAAAGTATACACTGTATTCATTTGGTCTTACAAAGTTTACATTAACTTTTACGGTCTTACAAAGTTTACATTCACTTTACGTAATGTCCGCAAATATTTATCTTCAGACGCTGTGAACATTGTAACCACAACGGCGGGTCGCTCAGAAAAGGAAATACGGACTAAGTTCCGGGACTTCCCGAACAAATGTGGGGAAAAAGTAAGCATCCCTTCTATATTTATATTTCAGGTTTTTCTTTTTCCTTCTTAAACAATATTACATGTAGCGCTGTTCTTTCCATTAAATAATATTTAATTGAACCCATCTGGATAACAACACAACAAAATATATCTTTTCTATTTTTCCCTCTCTCGCCACACTGATCATGTATCTTGCCTTATCATGCTCAAACAGAACACACAGCTTCTTCTGGACTACGTGGACAAGGGGGCGTACATTCCTGAGGAAATGAAACTTAGGGAGTCAGAAGTGCTGGCCCTCCGGTTCGCGGGGACGGAAAAAATTGCAGGTGTGTTTTGTTAAATTGCATATCCGTCTTGTTCTTTTTTTATTTCAAATTGTTATAAAATGTACCACGAAATTCAAATTTTTATAAAATGTACCATCTACACCTTTTCGTACTGTATGTATTGTTGTATATCAAAGAGTATCACAAAGAGTGTTACAAACACTATATTTCTAAGTATTTCACATTCTCACTTTTTGGGTGGATTCTCATCTTGTCTCCTTTATGTATGCTACAGGTTTTCGCAAAAAATCCTCCGCCGCCCCCCCTGAAGAAAGGTCTTCGCAAGCGCGGCGCCCTGCAGCCGATGGAAGCTCTTTGCAACCGCGCCGCCCTGCCGCAGATGAAAGGTCTTCGCAACGTCGCCGCTCTGCAGCCGATGACAGCTCTTCGCAAGCGCGACGCCCTGCCGCAGAAGAAAGGTCTTCGCAACGTCGCCGCTCTGCCGCCGATGACAGCTCTTCGCAACCTCGCCGCTCTGCAGCCGATGACAGCTCTTCGCAAGCGCGACGCCCTGCCGCAGAAGAAAGGTCTTCGCAACCTCGCCGCCCTGCCGCCCCCCCTCATGAAGGGTCTTCGCAACCTCCTGAAACGTCGCGACCATGTGGGACAAACGAGGTGCCCTCCCTGCCGCCTGGTCTGAGCCAACAAGAGGTGTGGACCGCGTACAACGAGCAGCAGCGGAGGCTTCTTGCTGAGAGGCAGGCTGCCCAAGGACATCTAAGTTCTTCTACACCGCAAGTTTCAATATTACTTAGGACTCCGTCCTCCGCCGTGACCAGTACAGGATCTCGCCGGAAGAGAGCCAACCCCGCGACCATCGGCACTCATGTGTATGCGAGCAGGAAAAACCTCGAACACTCGTACTCCAAAGATGTCGAGGATACTGCCAACGTCACTGCTAACGTGGGTTGTGATGCAAGTAACGAAAACCTTGCGGCAGACGATGAAGTTGAGTTGACCGTATTCAGACTGGGAACCCCCGACAGCCACAGCAAAAAAAGACTGACTTCCACTCCCCGTGGCAACTCGCTCTCTAAGAGCAGAGAGAACGTTAGCCCAGCTCAGTCTGAAGCAGAACACCTACAAGACGAGGTCCAAGCCCCCTCACCCAGAGGGGTCAGCAAAAACCCCGACAGTGGCGTCCCCCCCACCACCACTCAGCCAGTTCTCCCCCCAGAGGGCAACGCGGCTCCGACTGCACGGAAAGTCGCCCCCCCACCTGCTGGAGCAGCACCGGAAGTCGCCCCCCCCGCCCCCACCTCCGCGGGAGCAACACCAACTGGCCCACCCCAGCCGGAGAGACAGGTCACACCGCCCCCTCCACCCCCCACCGCGCAGGTACCCGTGGCAGACGATGACTCGGAACAGATAGGCCAAGCCATTGTCCGGTACATCGCCCTCGCCACGGGTACCCAGCGCATGTTTGCGAACGCCCTGCTAGACGTGTACAATCGCCTGGGGGCACCGTACACCTGCCGTCAATGCAACCAGGAGCAGCAGGGCCACACCACTTGCAGCACTGGGACGCAAACAGAGGACGTGGGTCCCAGTGCTGCAAGTGGTATAGGTCGTGGCCGGGGCCGGGGCCGGGGCCGGGGCCGTGGCCGGGGCCGGGGCGCTGCATTCGTCCCACCACGCTCCACCCGGGACACGGCAGACACTAGCAGTACAACCACGGACGATGAGCCCATGACACGTACTCGGTCGAGATCTAAACAACAGTAGAATTATACTTTGTCTAAATATTTGAAAGATCTAAACATCAGTAGGGATGGGTGCCCCTCCAAAAGTTGTTGAACTATCATGCCGATGTATCTGTATTATTTTAACTCGCACACCTTGCCAGACATGCACGATATGGTATAAATCATAAAATTGTTAACTGTATTAGAAATATATTTGGATAACCTAGCATGTTCTTAAGTTCTCTTTGGAGAATAATACATTGATATGGTATAAATCATAAACTTGTTAACTGTATTAGAAATATATTTGGATAACCTAGCATGTTCTTAAGTTCTCTTTGGAGAATAATACATTGATATGGTATATATCATAAACTTGTTAACTGTATTAGAAATATATTTGGATAACCTAGCATGTTTTTAACTTCTCTTTGGAGAATAATACTTTGTCTAAATATTTGAAAGAAGTACTTCTAACATTATTCCTATGTGTTAGGAAAAGTTTGTGATGCAGATATAAGTATTACAGAAAAGCTATAGTGGAAACATGGATCTGCAACAAACTGTGTAACTCTGCCGAGATGGTAGAACTCGTTAACTCGTTAACTATATTAGAAATATATTGGACAGCTCGCTAGCGCTGCTAAACAAGTCAAGTAAAAGCGTAGCATGATCAGAAGTTTTATTTGCAAGTCAATCAGTGAGGTACTCTGCCTTATCATCATGTCACACTTTATTTATTCCCACCCTCTTCATGTCACAGGGAGGGGTAGATAAGGCCTTATTTTTCTAGTCCAAAGATAAAGCAAACAATTACATGCGTCATGTGGCATCTTATCATCTTGTCCGATTGTTTTATCTATATACATTGACAAATGAGCGCTGTCTACGGATAAGATAAGATAGGACAGTAATGTACTTATTAAAATACGGTGTGTATTATATTTAGTTCTTTTTCTTTGTTGTATTACATGTCAAATCATGTCCCGACATACCAAGGTACGTCGGGTTAAAAGTACATGGCGCAGTGCGCAGTCCAACTCATTAATCATAGACATACAAATTGCATGTTTTAAATGTTGTATCAGAGATAAAAGGGTGCTATATTTCTAGCAGGTTTGGGCTTACTATGCTACGGTTGCAGTACCCCAATAAAAACATTGACTTAATCCATTTGCTTCCTCATTCTGTCCTCGTGGTAGGCATCAATCAATACCAATTTCTTTAATCCTCATTCAGCCAGGAGTCTTCATACACATCCAGGGCATCAACCCTGTGATGCTCATGCCACTTGTTAAGATCCTCTGTAAAGAACAAAATTTTTAATTCTGCCATTGCCAAAAGTTATGTCAAAAGTTGTAGATATATCAAGACGACAAAAGTTATAGATATATGAATTTTACATAGCACTTATAGTACTAACTAACGATTTATATGCTTCAATCATGATTACACCCAGAATATAGTAGAATAAAAGGCACAGAAGACGCACCTACAGACCTGGGGGCATCGGGCAATGGGCCCTGCTCTCGCAGGAGACAGCCTGCAGACAGTAGGGGGGCCGCCTCAGCGCAGCCCAATCATAGCGATTCTTCGCGATGACGCACACATGGTCTTTTGACAGGTCGTCCCCCCAGTTGCACCACTTGGCGCCTTGGATGACTCGGCCACGGATGGCGTACTTCCCAGTAGATACGTCTCGACGGCCCTCTGTCCAGACGGGTTCCAGGACTGAAATGTTACATGGTATTATTAGCAACGGAAATCATCTTTTTCTGGCCTTTACATAGTCATATTTGCAACATGGCACTTCCTGAGTATCACATGACCAAATACCAGCCTTAATTTAAAGTTTACTTTGTAGCCTGCATGTAGTATTACTTCATACAGCGCACTTGCTCATTATGATATGAAAAATGTATGGGCCATGAGTTTTCTTACTTACATCCAGCTTCCAGGTTTCGCAAAGCCTGGAAATCCAGGAGGTGGGTGGGGCACCTCTGATAGGCCGCCTGCCAGGTGATGTTAAACTGGCGGACCTTTTCCAGTAGCCCTATGTACGTGTATAGCAGCATGCTTTGTCGATAAAACAGCATTTCCACCCTGTCAGTCGTGTTCAAGTCACTCCAGCGCTCCTGCTCTAGTTGACGGTGCCGGGAAAAGTCGGTTGGAAACTGGAAAACCGGTTTCGGTTTTATGGTGCGTAGCCTAAGTGAATGAATCCAGGGCTCTATGCCCAGCCACCTAGCCACCTCCAGACCGCTATTGTAGGCGGACCGAGCCCTTGAGGGTACACTGCCCGAGGCAGTGGCTGCGAGGAAGAGGGCGAGCAGAAAGTAACATGTGGCCATGGTTGTAGACAGGAGTGTTCTGGATGGGCGTTTCCTAGCATGTTACACTTTGACCAAATCAAAGCACATGACTATATTATGCGCATGCGTACATGGCATTGTTTTCCAATGGTATAGGACAAGGTCCTCTTTCTCCTTGAACAGAGATATAAGAAATCAATAATTGACCGGTATAAAAGCAAAAAAAAGAGATTATCTTTAGCACAAGACACGTTTCACTCAAGAACCACTAGGGGGCTCTGGCAGTGCAATTGTCCAAATACCACTGTAAGCCAGCAGATGGCGCCCCCGTCGCTCTATCTTTTGTTCTCGTCGTGACAGACACAACAACAGTGCATTTTCACAGAAATACACGTCTACAACATGGCTAGCACAAGTGGAGAGGTGAGGATGGTTTATTTAGTACATTGGGAAGTTTGAAATGGGTTTATCCGGGGATTGGACGAAATGAAATGAGCATAACTTAACAGAAAGCAAGGGGACATTTCAACATGCAGATCGCGCCATTGTTGGGGGGGGGGGGGTGGGGGTGGGGGTGGGGGTTGGGGGGGGGGTGGGGTGATGGTGGGGTGGTAAGTGCGGAAGGGGCCTACTTGCTTAGGCTCAGTTATTTGTATATAACGAACAAAAAAGCAACCATTTCTTGATCTATTTTGACTGAAACATTTGTTTTATAGAAGAGACGCAGTGCACGGGTACATGACACATGCAAGCGCAGTCGATATGTACCGGTTCAACACAATTCCCCAAAAGACCTCAGCGATGTGGAGTGGGAGGAGGACCCAGAGCAGTATGCACCCCCTGCCGAGGGAGAAGAATACCACCTTCCTTTCGAACTGCAGGACATGCCGGAGGGGGAACCGGACTCGGACTCGGACACGGACGACGAGAGACACATAGGACAGTGGCGGGAAGGTGACCTAGGGGCTTTGGTGCTGGGCCTAAACTACCACAAGGACGATTTGAAGGGAAAATTTGTGGGGGCCTCGGGAGGAAAGGAACGCCGTAGACAGGCATGGCAGAAAGTGAAAGGTAATCATACTATATTCCAAACAACATTGCAATGTATATGAAGCGCGAACGGTGTTATTCATCTTATCTTTGATATGGGTTCATCCGTGTACTGGAAATTATACAAAGTAGAACAGAAAGCATGTGCAAGTATGTTGTCTTTATATAACTTTTTTAATGCCAACTTTTATGCCATTACAGAGTATGTCAATACCCGGTGCGGGACGGAGTGGGAAGTCACCCAGATCAAAACCAAGACGACAAAGTACATACAAACTATAAAGGCCAAGGTGAACATAATATATTTTTTGGAATTTAAACTTGGTATGCAAAATGCACATAGAGGTGTACATTTAAATTAAATATAACTCACATGATTCCGCCGCAAACAAAATAATTTTTTGGAAAAACATCGGACTTATAAAATCTTTTTGTTAGGTGACACGTGGCCGAATACAGCGTTGCCAGACTGGTGGCGGTCTTTCTACTGAGGACAATGACCTGACCGAAGTAGAAGAGATGTTCCTCGACTACGCTGGGGTAGAGGGTGTCGTCGGTAAGTACAGTACCAAAATTCATACTTACTCGGCATATCGCTATACAGCATTAAATGGTGTGTATTTGCACAATTATCAATAAATGGCATTTATTTGTATCATGATATACTACATCTAACTACATGTCACGTTACAGGTGTGCCAGACATACATTGCTCATCCCTAATTCCGGACAAACCCCACAAGCATCTCGAGGGAAGGCAGGTGGCCGCGTATAGTGTTTGGAACTACAAGCGCGAGTGGAAGCCGGAATACGATGAACTGCCGGGAGGCCCCCTCAGAATGGGCAAGTCGCCAAGGAAACGCGGAGGAAAGGGAAGAGCCGCACCCAGGAATTAATTCACTTAGACCCTACATTTCTGAAAAGTACTACTACAAACAAGTAATAACAATTTATTTACCATAAATTTAGGCCAAAAAGTATCCTGCAGGAATGACATATTTGTATACTGGACATGTGATCGAATGATAATAATAAAATCGAAAAAATGAAAATAAAATCCATATTGACATTTGGAAAGCAAATAGCGGGTTTTACAGTTTTAAACTTCGATAGTTTAGATAAGGTGCATTAATTCCCCTGTCGTGTCCTCTACTCGTCATTCTGTTGATCCAAGGTTGGCCCGAACCAGGTGCGCGCGTACCGGTCGCGCCGAGTCACAACAGGCCTGCGTCGGTTGAAGTCCCGGGGCTGGCGGGGGGCTGGCCGTCTGTAGATGTACCGGTCGTCGCCATCATCCAGGTGATCCAGGATCGGTGCGCGGTCCCGTACTGCGATGTTATGCAGGCAGGCACATGCCGTGACAATCTTGCTTGCCTTCTCTGGTGTGTGGTGTAGGAAGCCCCCACTAGCATCCAGGCACCTGTAACATAAAAAAAGTCTGTAGAAATAGGAAACAAGATGTAGCATGAGAAAATAAAGCACATAGTAGGGTAAAGGTACGTACCGCCAGCGTTGCTTCCAAACCCCAATGCTGCGCTCGATGATGGAACGTGTCGACTTGTGCCAGATGTTGAAGAGCTTCTCAGTCTTAGTGGCTGGATTAAGGTACGGCGTGAGAAGGTAATCCTTCAGGGCATACCTGAAACAAAATTGTTTGTATACGTAATTAAATGCCGAGAAAAAGGGTATAAAAATGAAAAAAGGGACAAATTTGTTTGAGGAGAATGGAAGTACTACCAAAAATTGTTACAAAAAATTGCACCAAATGGAAGTACTTTTTGTGCAATTTTTAATATATATTTATATTTGTGCTAATTTTAAATAATTTTTGGTAGTACTTCCTTTTTTTGCAATTTTAGTAACATTTTTTGGTAGTACTTCCATTTGGTGCAATTTTTTGTAACAATTTTTGGTAGTACTTCCATTCCTAAATTTTTTACTAAAATTACCAAAAAAGGAAGTACTACCAAAAATTATTAAAAAATTGCACAAAAAGGAAGTACCACCCAAAAATTGTTACAAAAATTGCACAAAAAGGAAGTACTACCAAAAAAGATGTTAAAAGGTGCATGAAATGGAAGTACTACCAAAAAGTACCTTACCCGCTGTCTCCGAGCAGGAAGTAATCGCCCCATGTCCCGGATTCAGCATCCTCCTTAAGCAGACTGGTGTCGAAGATGTAACTGTCTGCTGCGGACCCTGCCCAACCGGGGTCAATGTGAGTGATTAGGTTCTGGGCATCACAAACGACCTGCAGTGGGAGGAGCACATTATTGAAAAAAAGGGAAAAATGACGGTTAAATGTTAGGTATTTTTCGTGGATGCTACGCCCTAAATTAGGAAAATATAAATGACCAAATAATCACCATAACGTTCAACGAGTAGAACCCCTTTCGATTCATGAACACATGTTCCCTGTCTCTACGGGGGGAGACAAGTTGTATGTGTGTCCCATCTATGCAGCCGAGAAGGAGAGGTTTCTTCTTGTGTTTGGCGTGGAAGTCCTTCGCCACATTGAACTTGGCTTCGGCAGTATGCGGCCAACGAATCCAACGGTTTGAGTTCTCGTAGAAAAAGTTGGAGACGTCCTCCACACACCGACTGACTGTTGCGATGGTAACCTGCTGTGTTTCCGCAATCGTGTGGAAGCCTGCCCCCGTGGCAAAGTATCGTATGGCAAGGGACATCTGCAAAAGGAAAAAATAATGTCGATAATATAGATAAATTGCCATAAATTGCAAAAAGTGAACTGTACATGAATTTGTCAAATGCAAAGCATAGTAGGTAAGCTGTATATAAATATATTTAAGTAATGGAAAGCTAAGCAAGGACAGGAAAGATGAAGGGATAGAGGGAAGGGGATGAGGCTCTAAATAACACTACTGTAGTCTATGTGATAGGGAAAAAATCTCACCTGTTGTACATGGGACAGTCCGCCACCGACCTTGGTCCCTTGGTTTCTGCTATATCCTGACTGTGCAAACTCCCTGCCTAAAATTCGGACCCTGTCACGAGTCAGCCTGTACTTAGCAATGAATTTCTCCTCCCTCCACTTAGCCACAGGATCATGGCGGGGCAGGTATTCCTTGCGCAATCGGCCGAGCCGATCCCGCGCCTGCACCTGCGCCGCCATTTTCCATGTGCTCGCACTCAAAGTAGGGCAAAGGTCGGCCGGAAGTAGATAAATAGTCGCTGAGGATAATCGTCGCTATAGACAATAATCGTCGTTGTTGACATAACGAGAAAAATAATAGGAAAATCGAGGTGACGGATGAAAAAGTGAAAAAAAATGGGTCCGAAAATGAGATAGGAGGAAGGACGAACAAAGGGAAACAAGAAAAAAGGTTGGGGAAGGAGGGGAAGGAGAGAAGAAGGCCAAATGCACAGTGGTGTGAACGTAAAATGCTTTTGTCGCTGACGAAATTTGTGATGGTCGGACCCATTTAGCGCAGTCGAAAATAGGCCCTACAACGACAAAAAAGAGCGACAGAAAAGTACGATATATTCGCAGAATACCCTAATTGTAAAGGTTTTTGTCTTTGTTTTACATCGTTGGTGTGCGACATTATCGTTAGGATGGCAAAAGAACGAAATTGGCGTACAAAATTATCTTTATTTGCAATTGTAAAGGTTTGTGTCGCTGTTGACTGGATTTGTCTTTATCGTTCTATATGTAAGGCCCTCCTGCCTATTATCAATAATGGCCAATATTAAGAAACTGCAAGTATTACAGCTTACAAGTGCCATAATGTCCCCTGCCTATTATCAATAATGGCCAATATTAAGAAACTGCAAGTATAGTACCCGCATTATAACCTAGCCAGCATCACGGACATTGATGGTTTGTATGCACCCAAATTGTCTGTGTTATTAAAAAAATAGAAAAACAACTCATATGACTTTCGACAGTAAACTCTGTTCAAACTTATTACCCATGTCGCCAAGTGAATTAGATTTGGGAAATGTGGGACAAATGGATAAGGGAATGTAAGGCCCAGCCACTACACAATATGGGCACGCCCTCCGTGAGTAGGGTGGACATTTAATAGTGATACTTGGCACGCGGCTGGTATGTGCAGAGGGCTGCAGCGGCTTGGTATATTTTGAAATACGACAATGACAGTCTTGTAATAGGAGAACCTATTGTATAGACTGGCCTGCGTCAGTGGCAGCTTCTACTCCGCCACACTATTGTGGCAAGCCATTTGTTCAACCTCGATATCAAAGTGTTGATATCAGAGTAAGAAACTTTGATATCAGAGTCTCAAACTTTGATATCAAACTTTAAAACTTTGATATCAGAGTTTTAAACTTAGATACCGGAGTAATAAACTTTGATATCAGAGCTAGGAACTCCGATATCCGATTTAGGAACTGTGATATCAAAATTAGAAACTCTGATATCGGGGGTGAACATATCGCTTGCCATACATGCTCCCCACCCCTCTCCTCCTACCAGTACCCTCTGCTGCTGCCACTACAGTTGAATAAAGTACATCGTAGAAAACGTCCGTTTTTGTCTTTATAATCTACCTATTGTACGGAGAGGGGATGGGGGGGGGGGGTACTGAGGGGGGCGGCAGCTGGGTACCGTGCTGTAGTGCTGTACAGCTATATGCCCTGTATTGTCCCCCCCCCCAACACCAACCCCTAGGGGTCCTTATACCCCGGGGTTACCTGTGTGTAACCCTTTGAGGGCCGCATAGTGTCCATATATATATGTATATATATACATATATATATGTGTATATATATATGTATGTATATATATATATATATATATATATATATATATATATATATATATATATATATATGCAGTTCTGGCAAGGTACTCTCCAAGGCTCCATGCATAATGCATCATGACGACTATATATGTATGATATCAGTCCGACCGGATAACATTAATATATTTGAGAGCAGCGGCAACTGGTGGTTCTCTATGTCTAATCCAGGGGGCGCCCCAAGCTGGCCCCACCTGTCCATTTCCGCCCACCGCTTGCTCAGTCTGTTTCAAGTAGCCGTTGGATTAAGGTCAATTTTTTCTCCAGTGCTCTGTGCGTCATTTATCCGTCAATATGCCAAAGTTTTGTGAAGGCTGTAAAGAAGAGTTTGACGGACGCAGGTCAGATTGTCCGTACTGAAAAGACGATCGTGATTACAGGGAGCAAAGGGAGAGGAGGAAAAGTGAATTGGATGACCGAGGAAAGGAGGAAGAAAAGGAGACTCCGCCGGCGGCTACAGGTGGTGCTCCAGGGAGCTCAGGGGGTGCTTCAGGAGGCTCCAAGCCTAAGACACCCAAGGGTACCACCAAGACTGATCTAGATCAATCTTTGCACGAACTGGAGGACTTATCAGCAGTCTTAGAGGAGTTTAACAAACTCTCTCTTGACCTGAACGCAAGGATGTCTAAAATGGAGGGCATGAAAGACAAGATGATGGCTCGTATGCCCGAGAAACAAGATGGCGCCCATCCTGGCCGGCGTCCCTTCAACTTCAGGACCCCGCACCCTGGTGCCCAGCCCGAGGTGCCCCCAAGGGTACCTGAACCGGAGGAACCGGGAGAGGAGGGAATCGACCCGGCAATCATGGACGGTGCGGAAATCGACGCGGAAATCGGCAATCTGGGAGGCAGATCTACACATAGTCTGAGTAAGTTCGACCTGCGCAGATTTTTACCAGTTGCTGAAAGGAGGCGTCCATTGCAGGTGGATAACTCTGAGAAGCTTATTTATCTATTAACCAGACTGATGGAGGACTTATCCATGAGAGGATATAACATCACAGGTCTCCTCCAGCACATCTCGTATATCTCTTGGATGGCATCGACGGGGATATATGCCACCGAGGCCCTAGTCGAATACGACTATGAAATGCGTGATAGGGCCAGAGAGTTTGGCTGCAGGGCCTTTGTGGGGGGTGACACTCACTTATCCAACATGTATTTGGGTACCAGTGGTACAAAAGCCCACAGGTACCAATCCAGCAAGGGCCCCAACCCTCGAGGCCGCAGTCAGGGGTAAAACCAGGGATCAGGGTCAGGCAGACGTCAGCCCTTAACAGGGTGGAGGAGGATTGCATCCGAGAGAGGGATCTGCTTTGATCACGCCCAAGGCCATAGGTGTGATGGGTGTCGGTATAGACACAGTTGCACTTGTGGATCCAGTGATCACGGAATGCTGAATTGCCCCCATTATCGACGGGGTGGAGACAGGAACGGTGACCAAGGCGGCTCAGCATGACTTCACAAGCCAAACAAAGACGTAAGCCGGATTATAGACTGTGAAATTGATCCGTATACGTGTATTGTTGACGGGATTAGCCCCTGGGTACGGGAAAATGACTTGTTTGTCACACCAGTGACAGCGTGTGATAACTCTGTTGATTCTGATGGAGGCCGCCATGTTTTACGAGGCCCGCTGCGCGATTCTGAATTCTGTGTACTTGACGACAAAAAATTTGTTGAAAATTCTAGACATTCGCCAGTAAATTCAAACGGTACTAAATGTGATGGGAATAATGTCGCCAGGAAACCTGCCGACATTATTTTTCAGGAAGAATGCAATTATGATATTTCTGCCGAAAATGTCACGGAAAATAATGAAGTTGTGGGGATCGCGTCGAGCCGGGTTGACGAGCCGCGCGATTCAGGTTCTGTGGTACATAGTCAAATTAATTATGACGAAAATGTGGAAGTCTATCTGGGAGCTCTGTACAACGGGTGGTGCGAAGAGAATTTTGTCGCCAAACAGGCTGGCGACAATATTGCTCGGGAAGATTTGGCGAGAATGGGATCGGACAATAATTGGGCGAGTAAATGCAATAAATTGGGAATCGCGCCGATCCGTCTACTCGAAAACCAAGATGGCGGCGCACGGGTGGAAATTTCTTGTATTCACGATTCGTTATGGGAAAGTTTGCCGGAATTTGTGAGTATTACTACGGAATTTACGGTATTGAACAAATGTGTTGATAGATACAAATGTACCCGCCCTATGGCCGCCGTAGAAGTGGTCCCCGGGGGGTGGTTGCCCGTTTGGCAAGCATGTGTTGATGGTACCTGTCACTGTATGTACATTGTAGAAGGAGTGGAGTGCCAGTTGATACCTTGCAGGTTCGCGGCGAAAGTGTTAGACTTCAATGGCAGGGTGTGTACCGATGATATGAAGGTGTTGACAGGTGTGTACCGTGGTTTTCGTATAGTGGACCATGGCTGTGTCTGTAAATATTCATGTACAAATTATCAATCATTGTTGGGGTCCAAGTTCAAGGGGGACATGGGTAGAAAAATCAAACAAGAACTCGTGGAAGGGAAAGTTCGTATGGTCAATAAAAGACCCAGATGTGTTCACGCTATGGGGGGGGTAGAGAAGTCAGATGGGTCACTCAGGCCTATAACGGATTGCTCTATGCCAGATGGAGAAAGCATCAATAATTTCATGGGGGAAACTTGTGAGAAATTTCACTATAAGTCTCTTGATGATGTTGTTGAGTTGATTACAGTTGACAGTGCTTGTGCAGTTACGGATATTGACAGCGCGTACCGTTCGGTAACTGTCCTCCCCTCCCACAGAAAATTTCAGGGGTTCTGCTGGGATTTGGGGCAGGGTAACAGGTATTTTGAAGACCTGCGCTTGTGCTTTGGGTTGGCTTGTGCACCTTATCTGTTTACTTTGTTATCCGACTTTGTTGTTAAAGTAGGTAGCTTAGGACCATTTGTCAATTGTGTCAACTACTTAGATGATTTCCTTGTGACTGACAGTACTATTCAGGGATGTCAGCAGGCTCAGGACGAGTTAGGGGCCACGTTGGAGGGCCTAGGTTTCAAGGTTTCTGAAAAGAAGCTAGTCCCCCCGGCCACATCTGTCAAATACCTCGGTATTATAGTTAATACCGTGGATATGACCCTGTCCATTGGTCAGGACAAGTTGGACAGGGTATCTAAGGAGGTAGCTGAACTGCAAAGTGTCACCAAATGCAAGCGCAAGCGTTTGGAGCAACTTGCAGGTCTGTTGGCTCACTGTGCAACCGTAGTAAAGGGTGGCCGTACGTACACGCGGCGCATTTACGACCTACTTAAATGCACAGAAGGTCAGGTGGAAGTAGTATTAGATGAACTAGTCAAGCTAGACTTGAGCTGGTGGGCTCACTTTATGGTGTACTTCAATGGTAAGGCCCGGGTCTTAAACAGCGTGAGTCCAAGTTTTGAGGTCTTCACTGATGCGTCTTCTAAAGTAGGCTTTGGTGCCCATTGGGCCCATGGGTATACTTGGGGTTTGTGGGATGGTCTTGGCCATAGATGTGACCATGAATATCATCCCCCCCAAGAAGCCTATGACGACCATATAAACGAGAAAGAGTTATGGCCGGTCTTGGTTAGTTTGTCTAAATGGGGAAGTAACTGGCGTAACTCAACAGTCCAAGTTACCACTGACAATACCCAGGTCCTTGGTGTTCTCCGCACAGGGAAAAGTAGCAATGCCACAGCAATGGCTTGGGCTCGCGAATTATTCTGGTCCTGCTGTTTCTATAACATCAATATCCGCTGTAACTGGATCCCGGGAGTCGACAACGTGGTGGCTGACTCGTTGTCCCGACTCAACAATCCAGATTGTGTAACTATTTGTTCAGCTACATTACCTAACTTCACCGAATGTTGTTGTAGGATTGTCAGGTCTGATCCGCGACTGGGAAGTCCTGAGGGAGAACGCGGCCGCTGATAACTCACGCAGGGCTTATAAATCAAGGTGGAACAGATTCAGGACTTTCTGTGAGGATCACTACTTGTGCCCTTTACCAGCTACTGTGACAACCATGTGTTTATATGTGACACACCTGGCTAAGACACTGACTTATTCTACTATTAAGAACTATGTTTCTTCAGTCTGGTTACTACACGACGTTCAAGGAGTACCACATATAGACCCAAACTGTTATTTGTTTAAGGAGACATTGGCCGGCGCAAAAAGGTCATTAGGTTGTCAGGTTCGCCAGGTAGATCCCTTATCTCCAGAGGATTTACTCCTGATTTACCGTACCTTGGATTTGTCAGTTGGGTCGGATCTAATGCTCTGGTGTGCAATAACTTTATGCTATAGATGTCTGTTGAGAGCAGGTCATGTGACCACTTCACCCCATACCCTCAGGGTCAAAGACTTATTATTCAGGGGTCAGGACATGGATGTTTTCATTACTAGTTCCAAGACAATCCAGTTTAAGGAGCGTGTCCTCCTCATCCCAGTATTGAACTCAGGGAACTCGCCATTGTGCCCGGTGGGTCACATCAAATCCTACTTGAATAGTACGGTGTTATCTAAGGATGACCCACTGTTCCCATATTCATACCGTGCCTTCTGCACTGAACTCCAGTCTAAGTGTAAGCGAGCAGGTCTCACAGGAGACTATGCTACGCATAGTTTAAGGAGGGGGGCGGCTACTTATTTAGCCTGCTTTCTGCCTCTTCATGAGGTCAAACGTTATGGAGATTGGAAGTCTCTTGCTGTATTATATTACATATCTGATAATTATAAATGTCGTAGAATCAAGGATGTGCTAGTATCTGACCATTGGGGTTCCTGGTAATTTGGCAAAAGTGTTGTTGTTTGGGCTTTTGGCCTTTATCTTGTCAGATTGTACGTCAGGAATTTAGGCAAAAGTGTATCTATGTCTTTGTCATCCATGTCTATGTCATCTCATTCTAGCGCTCCAGTAATATATGTATGATATCAGTCCGACCGGATAACATTAATATATTTGAGAGCAGCGGCAACTGGTGGTTCTCTATGTCTAATCCAGGGGGCGCCCCAAGCTGGCCCCACCTGTCCATTTCCGCCCACCGCTTGCTCAGTCTGTTTCAAGTAGCCGTTGGATTAAGGTCAATTTTTTCTTTTTGTTTAATAAAGAGGCCTTTATCTTGTCAGATTGTACGTCAGGAATTTAGGCAAAAGTGTATCTATGTCTTTGTCATCCATGTCTATGTCATATCATTCTAGCGCTCCAGTAATATATAAGTATATATATATATTTTCTTTTTTTCTTTTTTTTTTGAATGGCCTCTTTATTGGCCTGACTATAAGAATAGGCCGACTGTACTGTATATTAACCCTTTAGGGGCTGTATAGTGATTAAATACATTATCCACCTTTGTCTTCGTGCTGCATTCATGTATCATGCCGATTCTACAGCTTCGATACCAGGGGCAGATACAGGAGGGAGTCCTGGGGGTCCGGACCCCCCTTTTGGAAAAAAATTTAGATTTTTTAAATGATAATTTGATCCGCCACGAGTCGCGCCACGTCACTTTTCGGTACTTTAGTGTTTGGTGGACCCCCCTTTTCAAATTCCTGGGTCCGCCCCTGGTATGATATATTCTCAAAGAGTCGGCAAGATGCCTGCGCGCATTCATGTATCATGACAACAATGTTAAGGGAATGATATATTAAAGCAATATATGCGGTCCTTAAGGCGGCATATTTGAATGAAGGACAACAGTGGATGAGGGAGGTCCCCATTGTATCTTTGGGGGTGGCATTTGTCAAAATGTGTGCGGGAAATGGCTTGCGTGAGGAAATCTACCAAGGCTACCCACTGGCCTACTGATGAAACAATAAGTGACTTGTCCCTAACTAGTTATTATTGATGCAGCCGGATGCGAGGTGACTTGGAGACCACACGGACGCTGACAAAATGGACGTTACCATGGAGACGGATGACGCAGTTGACGCCAAGGTACAAAAACTAAATTCAAAAACAAAACAAAACAAAAATTCCAGTGGTATACTCTTGATTTCATAAATTCAGATTATTCTGTTTTGTAATATATTCTGTAGACTTGGTTGTTTTGTGTGGTGGTGATGATGCATAAAACAAAAAGAGAAAATACATATCCTGTCTCTGTCTGTCAGATACTATTTTCATTCCTCTCATGCCCTGCCACTGCCTGATTCTAGTACTGTTCTAGTCTAATAGGCCAAAAAATAAAGTCGTGTTCAGGTAATATGGCCAACACATATAAGGTAGGTAGGTCGATTTTTTTTTTTTTTACCAAATTTTTTTAATGATTTTGAGACAAAATTCCTCCATTTTTTGTATGATTTCAGTAAAAAAAAAAAAAAAAGGTTCTCGGTTAAAAAATGAGTTTTTTGGAGTAGAAAAAACACAAAAATGCCTTCCAAAAAAAAATTGGGTAGGGCCAAAAGAATAGGGTCGCTAGGGATACCTGAAAACAAGTTGTTGTTTTTTGTGGCCCTATGACACTGCTTCTTTAAAGGCCCCTATATATAGAGCTGAGTACCTGTCCCGACTACACTCTGTTACTGGACGTGATCTGCGGGTTAACGTCGGGATGAAATAATCCCACATGAACATTAGGGCATCATGCCGTCTTAAATGGTTATTAGTTAAGATTTTCCTGCTATCGTTGTTTCTTCACCAGGAGGAGGAGGAACGCTCAGACTGTGAGTGCCCGGATGACAAGAATGACGTCATGATGCACTCTGCAGACGACAAACATGACGTCATGCTACACTCTGCAGACGACAAACATGACGTCATGGTACACTCTGCAGACGACAAACATGACGTCATGGTACACTCTGCAGACGACAAACATGACGTCATGATAGACTCTGCAGACAAAGTCAGTACTAAGAAGGTAGGTGTTGGCATGCATATGAAAATGACATGATCGAACGCAACCATGTACACACACGCTCAGTGACCGCACCACCGGGTTCAATGGATTATTGGGAGTAAACTACCCATACTTATCTAGAAACTAGGAAGGGATACGTAGGAACTGCTAGAGCATCAATAGACAGCTTCATTTAGGACGGTAAGGTTAGTAAGAACTCAGATATTCACTTTTGGTAGGCAGGCAGTCAGAGGTCAACAGCGGCCATTACACAGGTAGCACCCACACACAGCAACAATACACACAGGTACACTCACCTGTTTACTCCAGCACTACTAGGCATTAGGTCAGCGCGGCGCCCCTTACACCTCAATACATAACACAGTTGTATACCAACTATAAGGACACATAAGTTATTGAATGCAGATATATACACCAGAGTAGTATAACAGCCAGTAATCAATCACATTGAGAATGACAAAACCAGGCAGGGAAGATACAGGTGAATGGGAGGACTCACGGTCAGACAGTGAGGCATGCTCCCCAAAACACCACACACCCCGGGCATCAAAGACAAAGCACAGAAAAAAGAAGTCAAAAAGGGAATCTTCCACAGACAGGAAGCTAAACCTTCTACTCAGCACAGTTGCTGATAAAAAATCCATGGAGGCGCTCATGGGTAAAGTAGAAGGGGTAGAGAAGAAGGTACAAGACGTAGACAGAGCCATATCCAGGAGACTGACGGGTCTGGAAGAAAAGACGGACGCGTCTTTCAAAGACGTCAGGAATGAGCTCAGAAACTACAAGAAAGCTTGTGATGCAAAGATAGAAGAAGTGACAGATAGGTTCAAAGCCGAGTTAGAGAAGCACCGAGTAGCACATCAGGCAGCTCTCAAAGAAATGCAGCAAGGTCAGAAAAGTACAGGTGGAGGTACATACACAGCACCTGCACCAGGCACATATGCACATAAACTGACAACCGGAGAAAAAAGGCAAAGTGACTTCACCTTATATGGTACCCCCAACCCCGACAGAAATCTTGTGATCACTGGCATACCTTTTGACAGAAGAGAAAATCTCTCCGTCATACCATATAACATATGCAGGGAAATCGGAGTGAGGCTGGCCCCTAGTGACGTATACTCTGTCACGCGAGTCGGCACATCTGAAGACAGAGACCAACACATACTTGTATGTTTGACAAACGACCACATGTACAAGCTGATCATGAGAAACAAGTTCAAACTGCGCACCACTGACAAAGGCAGAAGAGTCTACATACAGCCAGATGAGGCCAAGGAGCTAACAACAGCGAGGAAGCTGCTGAGACAAGTAGCTGCCTCACAAATTGAAGCAGGCGCCAAGGTAAAAATAAACCTCAACTCAATTGAGGTTGAGGGCACCACCTATGACATCAACAACCCAGACAAGATTCCCCCGGAATTGATCCCCCCTCCCCCACACAAGGGTAAGAAGAAGGCCACAGATAAGACGAAACCACCCACCAAGCAAGGTACCACTGAGAAGAAGCAGAAAGAAGTCAGAATAAAGGAAACCCCAGCGGGGATTGTATTCCAGGGCAGTACTGCCTTCCTGTCCAACTTCTACCAGGTCAGCATAAAATACACAAGGAAAATCCCAGGTCAGCCTGAGGTCGAGGAGGTGTATACTTCGAACGAACAGGCCTTCCAGCATGTGAAGGCCTGCTGGAACGAAGATGAATACAGAGCAAAAAGGATCATGGGACTAGTGGAACCTGCCATCATTAAAGGGGTAGGAGACAGAATTCCACTCAAACCAGGCTGGAAGGAAGTGAGAGTACAGTACCTGGAAGACATCAATATGGCCAAGTATAGTCAACATGAAATACATAGGGAAGCACTGAAGGACACTGATCCACATGTCCTTGTGGAAGGAACGAAACATGATTTCTGGGCTGGAGGCCTAGGGTGGGACACAGACGCTTACAACACTGGGATACTACTGGGCGAGAACCAGTTTGGAAAGTGTCTGATGAGAGTAAGAACTAAGGTAATCGCTGAGGACAAAGCCAAACCCAAGACCAAACCTGCACCAATCACTCCTGCAGGAGATGCTACACCCACACCTGCAGTGGTTTCCATACCCGCTACACCAGCGTCACCCACACCCACACCTACACCTACACCTACACTCACACCCGCATCCACATCCACACCCACAGCTACACCAGTATTAACCCCACCGCCACCTCATGTAGCACCGCAACAGCAGATACACAAGCAAGATAGAAAGCCAGGGAGAGCCGCAAGGGGAGCCAGGAAGGCACTGCTATCTCCAAAAGACAGAGAGGAACAGACCCTAGAGGTACTAGACGTGATGAAGGAGTTAGGCATTACAAAGGACCATAGTTCTCACCCGAACGCGGCCAGCGTCAATCCCGCCGCGGGAGTTATAAAACCGGTACCGCAGTTAGAAAAGAGAAAGCTAAGGAAAACCACGGAATTAAGGTCGAACACGGACAGCGACGGCACACTGGAGCCCTCCGCCCACCCGGACAGCGACAATCAGGGAGCAGTGACCGCACAAGCGACAAAGGAGCCGAGATCGAACGCGGCCCCCAGACCTACACTGGCGCCCAGCGCATGCGGCAACACATCGCCCACCTCAGCGGAGACAGCACAAGCGGCAGCTCGGGACGCAGCGAAACGCCAATTTATCGAGAGGAAAACACCGACAAAGATAGACGTACCGGGTAGGATTACGAGATATGGAGCGCTGGGAAAACGTAATAGCAGCCAAGACGGCAAAGACAGCAGCGCAGGACAGTATGAGAGAGAGGAAGAGACAGAAGAGGAAGAGGCAGAGAGACAGGAAAGCAGCAGCGAGGACAGCAGCAGCAGCAGCGGGGACAGTGAAGCAGCGGCCTCTGACAGTGACAGCACAGTCACAGGTAGTGACAGCGCAGAATATGTCGACGGCGCCACCGCTAGTAAAGATAAGTAAGAGGGACAGGAAGGTGAGGGTACTCATAGTGGGCGACAGTAGACTAGGAGGCATGTCGAAAATTCTGAAAAATAGAAAATCCGAACTATATGAAATTTCTAAAATTATTGGCGAAGGAGGGGCTACGATTGAACAATCCACAGCTAGCATGGAAAGATACCTGAGTACTCACGGAGACATTGAATTTATTTATTTTATGTCTGGAATAAATAATACTACTGATAGAATTGGGAAAAGGCGCATCATCCCTCACTATGATAACGTGGATTGGGCTGTAGCAGATATGGTAGCAAAAGTCCAGTGGGCTGCATGGAGGGCTGAAAGACTAGTCAAGGGAGTGAAGTTCATAGCCTGCCAGATGTATAGTGTATCTCTAGCAACGTACAACGAACAGACAAGCACCCACCCCTTCCAACAGGCAATTGAAGAAATAGTTATTAAATTCAATAACTATATCTATGCTTTCAACACGTCGCATAAATATAGGGACCCTGGACTTGACAAACTGGTACACACCTACCACCCCCGCACTGGTAAATGGGAAATGGACTATGATCTATTGAAAGATGGACTACACCCCCTGCCGGACTTGTATAAAAAGTGCGCGCAGAAGATCCACCTCATGATGGAAATAAACGGGGAGAAGTACTTAAATATTAGACTGGACATGAAAATCAGAATTGAATAGTGGCATGACATGAAGGGCTCGCTATGGGTGACCAATTGGTGAGCTAAATTCTCGTCATAAGCCAAGAGCTAAATTACAGGGGTCATTGGGTGACCAATTTATGACCCCAGTAGGCATTTAGCTAGGCTACCACTTAGACATGAATTGTACGTACGTCGGCTTGGGTGACCAATTCAGCTGAGAGTCAATCATACATAATTCTGATTATACCAGGGTATAACCTACATAAAATGTGCTGCATAAAATGTTGATATTCTCAATGAATTTAGGATTAAGATTCCTGCCTGCCTTAAATTGTGATATGGATGTGTTCTGTAACCTTGCTGGAATGATGAAATAGAATCTATTAAAAAACTTATGACCAACAGTATGCTGCCTACTTGAGATTAATCCTAACTAGTTAAATGTGATAGTAGCACATGATACAGATAAACTTGTTTACAAACTACACATTACGCATGAATTTGAGGCTCAATGCATGCTTTCTTCTAAAAACAATAGACAGATCAACGGGGAGTACTCGTGACGAGCACGGACGCCAACTGCAGAGGGATGAAGTTGATGGTCCTACGCAGCTGCCGCGACACCCAAACCACCGGATGGTCCACGTGAAGCTGACCAACAGCAAGTAACTGTGCATGACAGGGGACAAAATCCCCCTCCCTCTATAGTCTACTGTCTAGGCCCAGAGAGGACCGATATGGATCCCCAAAAACACTATGCATAAAGCACCTATGATGAGCTATGGGAGCGAGTTAAATTAAATTAAAATTAAACTAATTAATTAAATTGTGATATTCAGAGCATTATAGTTATCTATGATAGGATATAAAACAATTATAGCGAATAGAATAGCATGAGGCCAGTCAATTATATTAAGGGTATTAGTCAAACCAAATGTTAGAAGTAAAGTAGGGGATAGCTATACAAATCTTTAATCCATTGGAAAATAACCCGTATCAATATTTATGTTTCAAAATGCTATACAACACGGACTGACACGGACATTGACCAGGCCCTGGCTACGGCGTGGAGAGAAGACTCCCATCCCGAGTACAGAGACACGAGCGGCACCTGAAAAGTGTGGCGTCACCAATCATCATCATCATCACCATCAATCACATCATTACCTCATTGAACCACAGGGGAAGGGCCTAGGTTGGCAGGCTGCAGAAGTCTTAGGGCTGCATGATCAGGTAGGTGTGGACTCACTTATTCATTTAAGGTGCCTACACAAACTACAGTCAGGAGCGCTAAGCTAAAGGTAACAGCTGAAGAGCTGGAGAGCTTAAGCGGCCTAAAAATAGGTCACATGAACTGTAGAAGTATGTCTAAGAAGCAGGTGGATATACATCCACTACTCACTCCACTCAACATTTGTTGTTTAGGTGAAACATGGTTAAGTGACATGCACACTGATGACATGATACTATGGGCAGGCAAAATGTTCTATAGACAGGACAGAATTCCAACTCCAGACAAAGTTCGCGGGGGGGGGATTAATAACTTACATAGATAGTCACATTTTTCCTTATTCTGAATTGGTTGAGAAAGCAACTTTCCAAGACAAAGACATACAGTGTATCACAATAAAAATAGACCAAGAAAAGCACAAAAGGTTAGCCATACTGAATGTATATAGACCGCCAGATGGCTCTACTGAAGGCTTCATTGAGCATCTGAAGGCTATATTTAAGATTATTGACGATGGGCATGTAGAAATCTGGCTGTTGGGAGACCTAAACATAGACATAGAAAGGGATTGGGATAAGGGTGGTGATGATTTAGACTCATTTTTTGTGAGTAAAGGTATTACTAGACACATAACTGATATAACCTATCCTGAAGGTAAAAGCTGTCTAGATCATATAGTAACAAACTGTCCTATAGTGCTAAAAGCGGGAGTAGTTCCGGACCTGATTAGTGACCACTACCCAGTAGCGGCTATCAGGAAAAGGCTAAAAATAAAATATCCGGTCTCGTCCTTTAGGGGTAGGTCATACAAATCATACAACCCTACCCAGCTAAGAGAAGACCTAGCATATGAAGATTGGGATCCCTTTTTTAGCGAAAAGGATCCAGCTCTTCAGTGGGAGTCAATCAGAATTAAAATCATAGAGCATCTGGATGCTAATTGCCCAATGAAAGATGTTAAGTTCAGGCTGAATCCAAATGAATGGATGACAAATGAATTAAGAGAACAAATGTCAGACAGGAGAGCAACGGTGAGTGAATTTATCACCACAGGTGAGCTTGAGCTATTTTTAGAGGCTAAACAAAGGAGATGTGATGTGAACAGAGCTTGTCATGAAGCAAGAGGGGTGTATGTGAGGGAAACTTTGGAAGAAACAAAAGGGGACGCCAAAGCTTTTTGGAGAGAGCTTAATAAGCTAATTGCTCCGAAAAATAAGGTTAGCGTCACTACCTTTATAGTAGAGGGTAAAAAGTTAGAGGGAGCTGACGCCAGTGACTACTGTAATGATTATTTTGCCTCAATAGGAGAAAAGCTATACAGGAAGCTCCAAGTCAGAGATGGGAATCTACCAGATACCCACCTAAGGCCTGAGGAACACCTCAACCGCCTAGTAGAATCTGACAACATTGACATCAGCACCTTAGACATTCCTGAGGTGGAGTATGAGGACATGAAGCAACTGGTAGATAAAATAAATCCAAATAAATCCTCTGGGCTAGATGGCATCTCGGCTAGGGTCTTAAAGGATGCCTTTGTAGTACTCATACCACACCTCTGTGATATGTTTAATAACAGTTTAAAACAGGGAATATTCCCTGAAGCATGGGCCAGGGCCACAGTAGTGCCAATCCCAAAGTCTGGTACACTAACAAATGTAGCGAACTGGAGGCCAGTAAGTTTGTTACCTGCTCCAGGCAAAATGATAGAAAAAGTGGTACACACTTTTGTCACTGAAAAGGCAAAGGAACTAGGCTTAATAGCTCCTGAACAGTTTGGCTTTGTCAAGGGCAAAGGCACAGCGGAGGCAGTCAAGCTATTGGCAGATAGATTATATGAGAGCAGGGACAAGTCAGAAGTGACATGTGCCTGCTACGTTGACTTTAGTAAGGCGTTCGATAGCATACACCACTCCCTACTAATAGATAAACTAGCCAAAGCAGGTATCACTGGCATAATTCTAAAGTGGCTAGCAAGCTACCTCCAAAACAGGAAGCAGGCGGTGTTGCTAAATAACACCAAAACAGCAAGTAGGGACGTCCTGTTTGGGGTACCGCAGGGGTCCATCTTAGGACCCCTGCTGTTCATACTGTATGTCAACGGAGTCTCAAAGACCCCCAGAAATGCTAATATCCTGTTATACGCGGATGATATAGTCCTAACAGTTAGTAATAAATCACCAATAGCTGCTAGGAATCTTCTCCAAGCTGACCTAGACACTTTAGTTACGTGGTGTACTGCAAACGGCCTCAGTATAAATGCCAAAAAGACTCAGGCTGTGTGGTATGGGTCAAAAACAAAGGTAGAAGAAGGGCAAGGGCTAGACATCCAAATCCAAGGCCTCCCACTGGAAACCCCTGGGGAGTACAAATACCTCGGGGTTATCCTTGATAGTGAGCTGAAGCTTGACTCCCAAATGAAGGCCACTGAGTCTAAATCTAGACAGAAGATTTTCAAGTTGAATTGGCTAAACACACAAATGACACAGGACACAGCTGTGCTTGTTTATAAACAGACAATATTGCCGCATTTTGATTATTGCAGCTTCTTAGTTGATGGTGCTAATAAGAGTAGGATAAAAAAGCTGCAGACCCTGCAAAACAGAGCGCTGCGTGTCTGCACCCGAAAGTTCAACATTGAACACAGGACAGACACGCTCCATTTTGAATGCAACATGGAGACGCTCGAAAAAAGGAGAGAATATCAACTGGCCATAATAATGTTCAAAGAGTCAATGAAGCTAGGTCTTCGTCCCTTAGATAACCCAAGGACAAGGGGAGACCGAAAGGTCAAGTTCCCCTCTAGACGGGCAATTCTTCAAAAGTACAAGAAAGGCCCGCATGCCAGAGGTATTAAACTCTGGAATAGAATCAAACCCCAGGTACAAAAGGCTGAGTCAATCTCAGCTTTTAAAAAACTATACCAAAGCACACCCTTGGACCCACCAAGGCGCGGTCTGGACTAATATGAAATACTATAAGTCTCCTGGAAGCGTGAGTTAGAGTGTTTGAAGCCTGTGACACTAGACTGATAGTAGTTATTAGTAGTTATTAGTATATCAGAAGCCGCCGAAATCATCTCCCACATCCCACATCAACATCTCTCATACCCTCATCACCAGCATTCATAATCAATTCACCAATCGCCTCATTGTCAGTACTGTTATGTACTACATGTCCATATAATGTCCATAAGTCTACTGGACACAGAAGGCTGAGACCCAGGCAAGGGCTCCAGCTCTAAGAGTTATATATTCAATGAACTCTACCTCTATTAGTGGTATTAATACTTATTGTACATATTTCTTTATTTAATTATTTATATTATAAATCCCAGAGATGCCGACAGAAGACACTTGTAAATGAAGCCAAATTTATCGAATATCATGTGAATGAATAAATTTGTTTAAACCAAAAAAAAAAAAAAATAGCTGGTAAAATGTATAAAATAGAAGATTGATGATTAACCCTTTAACCCCTCAAGGGCCGCAGACTGCTTTGATCTGCTATGTACTTTGTCGTCATGATGCATGAATGCAGCCCTGGCAAGGAACCAACAAGCTCTGCATTCAGGCATCATGCCAACCAAAGAGTTAGTATGATACATGCACACATCCCTGGCGATTAGAAAGTTTACATTATGAAGGATAAATTTAGTCCCTAAATGGAGTCAGCTAGGGTTATCCATTCTCTTCTCGCTATACTCTGCCTTTATCATTGTCATTTCAACTGAAAAAATGAATTCTTATTTCAGAAAATGAATTCCCATTTAAAAAAATAAACTCTCATTTCAAAAGTGGAATTTCACATCTTAGCACTCTTGGGCCACTGTACTTAAGAAGGCTTTCCTACCTCATTCATGTCTTTGACTTTCATGTGTCTTTGTTGTCCTTGACAGGAGGAGAAGGACACGTGTGTGTGTGCAGACAGTAAGGAGGACGTGGTGCTGGATGCTGCTCCTGGTGTGGGCAGGAGGGCTGCTGTACAGGTACCGGTATGTATTCTACCAGTCACCCAAGGCTGTAGGGGGCGCTATGCACAGAATTGGCGGCCATTTTGTTGGGGGGACAGAAAACATTGTCTGTGGTATGAGGACGTACTGGATATTGTTGATTTTACCCAAATTAATCTATTTTTGGCTTCCTAAATGGCCCCACGTCAACATAAATAATATTTCCCGATTCATCTCAGAGTATTTTCTAAATATGGCACCTACTTCAGCCTAGTGAACATATCTTTATGCTACGTACAGACCTGGCAACATTACACGTCACCCAACTAATTGGCGGCATATGATGTAACGTGACAAGAAGACGTTACCAAACTGAGAGAATAGCATTATAACATATTAACCCTTTAAAGGGCTGCATAGTATTACATTTTTTTACCCAAATCTTTAGAAAAAAAAACCATTTCATTTCCAGACATCTAATCTAAAATTTGAGGTATTTCGTGTGGAGCAAAATGGGGCAATGATGCTGGACTCGGCTTTTACTCTGGACTCTGAGCAGGTAGGTGCTTTAAGGCTTTCAGTATCTTACTACTACATTTATGTAGCCGCCATCCCCGCCTAACAGTAAGGAGGGGGGTGGCGGCTAATGAAATAACAAATATTTACAAAACTGGTAAAGCCATTAATGAACATACTTTCATTGAAGGGCTGACCCCTCTATGGATTAGACGTGGTCAGTGGTAAGCTTCATTTCTGCAGTATAACCACTTACACGTGCATCTATCTATTTATATATCACTATAATGAACTAGTATGTTATTCCTACTGCATTTGTTATTTTCAGGCAGTAAGACCATGTCCTACAGTTAGGGAGTTGCTCAACTCGGCTTCTAGTTCTACTACAGGCGCACGGAAGGTACGTGTTAGAAAGCTCTCAACATATTAAATCCTAGGTTAGAGGTCCTTTCTTTGTTATGGTATAATGCATGGTATATGGTATAATAAACCATTCTGGCATGGTTTTCTCTATATCTTATGCATTAACGTATCAGCAGGATTTGAATGCAAATATAGAATGTAACACGGTATGGTGAAGCACATTACCTAATATTACGATGGCATTTAGTAATAAAAATAATACATATTGAAAAAGGACATATATAATAATTATACATATCTATGAGCACATGTATCCTACGGTATTTTTCTGGCGGAAAGTGTTTTTTGAAGCTGCCGATGAATAACACTTTCCAATTTTTAAAAAATGTAAATCGACCGCAATTTAGCTCATAACCCAGCTTTATGCTGCATTTGTTGTTTTCAGACTGTAAGACCGTGTCCTACAGTCAGGGAGTTACTGGACGCTAGGCAGGTAAGTGTTACACAGCTCTCAATACGTTATTATTATTATATCAAAGCTATTCTTATATCTAATTTCATTTTGTGGAAAGCGGTGGTTGGTTGCCCATAACATAACAACTATTTACAAACTATAATATTAAGGCAATTGTTAACCATACTTTCATGGATGACCCCTGTAGGAATTAGACAAGATACCGAGATTCAGTCCATAAGACCATGCCGTACAGATTGCCAAGTGCTGCATTTTGTTACAGCCAGGGTGCCGTTTCTCCACCAAATATGTACGTTTCCTAACTTGTGGAGAAAATAAAAATGATAACTAAAATCGTTGTGTGCCACAAACGGTACTTATGCTTACAAATGTGGACGTCGGCATTTGAATGTTGACTTCAACATGATACGGAAATCAACAAGCAGAAACAGTTTTGGCTAATTCTCTCAATTACGGACCACCGTATTTTGTGGAAAAAACATCACCCCGACTATGACCAGTATTAGAGACGTTTAGGGAGTAACCATTTTTGAAACTAAAGCAGGTACCATAACTAGATCTTGACTGCCCAGCAGGTGACAGACTGGAGATGGAAGGTTAGATATCTGCCACTGTGAAAGACTTTTATGTTATAGTCAACCAACTGTTGATAACCCAGGGCTGACATAAATGTATCTTCCAAATGTAAATAGAGCTAATCTTGACACTTTCAGGCTGCCCCCTCAGGCAGTAACAAGAACACGTTAGCAGACAGAATCCTCAGAAAGCGGCGGCACCAATTTGTCGCTCCCAGTCCAGTGGAGAAGGTGATTTATAAACCATCGTATTTTCCACCGGTTTATTTTTTGAGCAAAAATATATTTTAGATAGAGTTTTACTGTTTAATTTGTAAGTATCGGTTGGATGGTTAGGCCAAATGAAATAAAAGTTTTGTTTCAGGTAACATGGGAAGAAACTCTAGGGTCGGTAGGTCGGATTTTTCTTTTTACTTTCCCTCTAAAATTGACCCAAAAAAGTGTAAAGATGGGGGGAAAAATTTCCCAAATTTTGTAAACCTAAAATTGACCCCCAAAAAGTATAGAAATATAAAAATTTCTTCAAAATTGCATCAAAAACGTAGGGTCGGCCCTGTTTAGATAGGGTCGGTCGGGTGACCTGAAACAAACCTTCTTTTTTTTTGCCTTAAGAAAGGGTGCATTAATGACCATACAGATATGGTACGTATCTTCCCTCTCAGAAACTAGATAATTGATAAGGCCAAAAAAAAAAGAAGGTTTGTTTCAGGTCACCCGACCGACCCTATCTAAACAGGGCCGACCCTACGTTTTTTTATGCAATTTTGAAGAAATTTTTATATTTTTAGACTTTTTTGGGGTCAATTTTAGGTTTACAAAATTTTGGAAAAAAATCTCTCCATTTTTACACTTTTTTGGGTCAATTTTAGAGGAGAAGTAAAAAAAAAAAAAAAAAAAAAATCCGACCTACCGACCCTAGAGTTTCTTCCCATGTTACCTGAAACAAAACTTTTTTTTTATTTGGCCTAAGATGTATACATGAAGTTCTTTGGGTTTTTTTTTTTCAATACATTTCTTTTTGGTCCTGGTTACAAGTTCAGTCAATTGTGTTCGTCTACGAAATAACCAGAGAATGAGGTAAAGTTTCCTCTTTAGGCAAAGGCAGGATAATTTGATTCTATGAATAGGGAATTTATTTTCTTATGCTACAAGATATATTCTGCTTTTCCTTGTCATGTAAAATAGTTTTTGAGATGTACACATTCTGACTTGCAGATGATGGATTGCACATGTGGAAAATGTGGTCATCAACTGAAAAGTGCTTATAGTAAAACACAACATGAACTCAAGTGTAAACGCCAGCGTCGTGCATGCTCTGTTTGTGGGGAGCGGAAAGACTGGTTTCCTTATAGCCTAAAGGAACATGAGTCGGAATGTGGGAAGAACAAGCATGTAAGTAGTCAAGTCCTTCTATCACAAGACAATTTCTTTTCATGAATAAGAATTTTATGGGAAAAAAATTGAAATCTTGTGGCGGCCATCTTGGACTACAGGGTTTTAATTAATAGTAACATCGCCTCCCCCTCTAGATTGAGGAAGGGGGTCAAAATAAACCAGTAGCAAAGCAATCCAAATAAGACAATCTATAGTTTGAAGTTGGAATCTTCCCCCAACGCACCAGAACTTGCTCCAACAAACAGTTCACAGAGAGAAGAAGTAGAATCACTGTAACTCTCAAATGGGAGTCCAGCCCCGATCACTGAGGTAACTCTCCCCACAACTCTAAAGAGACTCCCAATCATTAGGGAGTCTTAGAACAGAGTGATTATAGAGTCATTATAGAGTTATCTTAGAGTCCTTCTAATGTTAAGGATTCACGTTAGAGTCCTGGGGAGAGTTACCTCAGTGATCAAGTCGGGAGTCACAGTGATTCTACTTCTTTTCTGTGTGTTAGTACCAAATATCCATGTGTGCCTCTGTATATGTATAAGCTGCCTTAACTTTATGCACGACACTGAGACGAGTATCGATGTTTCGTGTTTCGTAAAACCATGAATATGTCCAATAAAAAGTGACAAAAGTGAAATCTATTGTTTCAGACTGATGATGCAAGTGAAAATGAAATAGAACAGGAGCGTCCACCGCGATGCAATAAAAAACAAAAACAAGCTGTAAGTCTAAGATTTATCTGTGACAATAATTGTTGAAAATAAGTTGGAGGCTCTCTATTTGACTAAGATGGTACTAGCACTGTTGGTATTTAAGTAAATTTTATATTGCATAAAGTCATACTCATCTTGAAGCAACTGTAAAATCAGTAAATGCCATGTAAATGTTCCGGAAGGTCATAATTGCATTTAAGTGGCTTTGAGTGATATTTACTGGAATCAAAGATGTTTAAAGAGTAACTTTAACCAATGAAAGGGTCCCTTGAATGCAGTGTAGAAGGCCCAGGTATGGACACTTGCTGAAAATGCTGCTTTAAAACATATGACCACTTCCTAAAGGGGTAAGCATGTGCCAATATCCCTCTTTATCATGTAGATGTAAATCATTAGTAAGACTGCTACCCCCCTACTGCAATGATGTAGAAATGATTAAAAGTCTTCTCATCTTCTTTTTGTTTGCAGGTGAAGAAGTTAGATCTCACTTGTACTAAATGTAAGGGTGTATTTCAAACTGCGCTTGAAGAACAGAGGCACGAATGTCCAGTAGTTGCATGCTCAATTTGTGATCTAGAGAAAGATTGGGGGACTTCGAGGAAACTGAAAAATCATAAAAAGGCTTGTCAACTGAAGGTATGTGGATTAATATTTCTATTTAGATAGGATAACGTTTGTCTTTTTATGCTGTATTGACCCCTCAGCTATTTACCTTTTAGATGCAATTTGTAAATCATACATGCCATTGCTGTTATTCGTAAAGGTGACTAGGTGACTCCCTGGACTGACCTAAGGGGGTCACCTGGGGGAGTCTTAGAGTCTTAGAGAGGGGAGTCATTCTGGAGGCAACCTGGATTCCCTTTTGACACTGTTTCTTTTCTCGTGTGATAATACTGACAGAACATAGACAGAGGTCCACGATGATCTGTCTGAATAGGAGGTTTCTCCATGAGTGGTACCTCGGATCCAAGGTACGACAAGTGGAGACCAGGAATTCAGACTGATTAAAGTGGATCTCTGTATTTATTTCATGTAATTATTGATGAATTATACTTTAAAACAACATTTAAAGATTGGTTTCATAGCTATTTTAGTGATATCATCATGGAGAAACACCCCATGGAGAATGAGCATCAGTTTCTCCACAGGGGTGTGGAGAACAGCCATTCTAGCACTTAAACATAGTAAATTCGTTTCTCCACATGAAATAAATATGTTTTCTCCTGCAGCTGCAGCAGCGTACCTGCCCCCTGTGCAGCCTTGTACACAGCACACCCACCCTCATGGAGCAGCACCGGGCCAGCTGCAGGAAGGTACTGTAAATGTTTTTACATTTCATGTTCTACATATTTTTGCAAATTTTGAAGAAATGAAAATGTGTGTGAAAATATGTACAACATGGATATTCATCCAGTATCTGTTACTAAGTAGTCAACTACAATGTTCCAAAATTCATGAGTTAAATACACCCGAAATTATCTATGTTTACAGTACTCTAAAAAAAAGGGCAAAAAAGCTGTGGTTATAATTCATTTACTTATCTGAGAAAATGTGACTTATAATGCACTTTTGCATGTATAGATCAAGTAATTAAAATTATTTCATATCAGCCCACATTTCAGACTTCATCTCCTCGGGGTTTATTTCTTCCATTCAAAATCTTATAAATGAGAATATCCATACCAAAATAGAGAAGCTGTAAATTCTCTAAGCCTATATTAGTCGCACCCCAAACTTTGACCCATCTCATAACCAGGTCTGAAAATTGTACTATAGGCTACATTTTATCGAGAAAAACCTTCATATAAGCCAGCCCTATAAAGGCATACCTGGTATCAAATCCAGGCTGAGCCGGACTACTGTACAAGCCGCGGCTTATAAATCTGAGAGAATTTACTGTAAAGTTAGGGAATTTTGGACCAAAATATCATGTAGATATAGGCACACACTGGACTCCAAGAAGTGCAAGTCATCTCTGTTTATCTAGCAAGGGTTCAGCAGCAGTAGACAATGCTGGCTTCTGATTAGTAGATAATATAGACATAATACTATGACATTTACGATGAGTGAAATTGAAGCAAATTGTATCTGTGTCATTGACCTTGGTAGGTGGTGTACGGGTGCACTAACTGTGGTGCGCGGGAGGACACCCAGGAGGACCTGCTCCAGCACCAGGTGCTGTGTAACAAGTACCAGCGCCTCGTGGACATAGAGGCCATGAGCTACCTGCAGACCGCCCTCAGCTCCAGCGAGGACGAGGGAGAAACCGTGAGACCACTTATTGATTAATTATTTATCTTTTTTCTCACAAATTGCAAGAAACAGACTAATTATGGGAGCTATTCAGCTACAATATATTGAATTTATAACTTCATGTTTATCCAGGTTCCAGAATTCAGGCGAGGCTGGTTATTTTACTCAGATTTTTACCCTACCTAAAGATGCTCCAAAGACTGTAATGTTTTAGGTAAAGTATGAAGGGGATGGGGGACATTCAAATGCTATCCATGGCTAGTAACAGCTCGGAAGGAGGTTCCCATTGGGCCCAGCCAGGGGCTTTTGCAATATATTTTCAATGGGGAGAATAAAAGTGTGCTTAAATGCAAACCTTCATGTGGTGCTAATATGTGCCAAAATGTACCAGATTGCACCATTTCAAGTTAAGAATACAAGTTTAAATTTTCCATAACCCTTTCTTCACAATATCATGTTCTGGTCCCAGGACAGCAATAATCATAGAGGAGAAACTCAGATCACGGTCGTAATATATATGATGAGCCAAAATGCTAGACACTACACCATTCCTTTACTAGAGATCCTGAATTTCCTTGGTGGGGCATGGCCCCATGCACCCTCGTTTGACCGCTGCACTGCGCTTGCTGTGCACACAGAAGCATTTACCCCACTTGCTAATTTCTTTGCCCCCCTCCCCATCAGAAAGTCCTGGATCTGCCACTGCACTTATGTATGTTTCCCCTTGTACCCCGTCAGGACCTTGGAGTGCCGTGCCCGGGCTGCGGTAAGAAGTACAAGACCCTGGAGCACAAGAAGGAACACCTGAAACGCTGCAGGAAGGGTGGGGAGCGCTGTGGGGCCTGCAACAAGGTTAGTGTCATCACCATTATCATGCTACTTTTGTTATACACTGGGTACTACACACTTTGTATTTCCATGACTAGTAGTACCATCAGAACATGATATTGTTATTTTGTATTCACCCTTCCTAGATAAGAGCATCTTTTTCTACATTTCTATGATTGTATGAGCAATATAAATTCATATATATATATATATATATATATATATACACACATATATATATATATATATATATATATATATATATATATATATATATATATATATATATATATATATATATATATATATATACATATATATATATACATATATATATATATATATATATATATATATATATATATATATATATATATATACATATACATATGAGATCGACACCTTGACTGTGTCTCTCCTTTGAAGTACAATCAGGGGAGGGACCCCTCCTATAAGCCTCATAATATCGTGATTTCTGTCCTGCAGTATACCTCTTAAAACACACCTATGCTATCCTATGCTGACGTTGGGCTGATCCTATAAGTCACATCAATGATCTGACTTGCGTACTAGCCACGGCTTCTATCTGAGAATTCATTGTATGTGTAACAAATAAATATATGTACCCCACCAGATGTTTAGCAGTGCTGCCGTGCTGCAGCAGCACCGCACCATGTGCTGCAGCTACAAACGCCGCCTCCTGCACCGACAGCTGCACCGGGGGCAGGACCGGGAACAGGCCGTGAGTGGTTGTTGTTGTATACTTCTATAGGAATCAGGAGTTACGCCCAGTGGGTCCGCCATTTTAAATTTTGCTGGTTACTGTTAAACCCACTGATAAGACATACCACTATGGGTACAAATAGGGGACAGGCTTGTAACAGTCTTATCAGCTCTTATCAGTGCTTGTCGCCGTAACCAGCGCACCTCCCTCCAGATCCCTATAGTCAAGGCCGGAGAATTTGACACAGCCACCAAAGAGAAGTTTGATTCTATTAATGATAGAACTGTAGGGGATCATTAGGAGGGTGGAAATCTCTCAGTTGGGAGCAACCCTAAATGGGTTATGAATGGATTTATCACTTTCGGGGCCACTGTCCATCATAAATGAGCAGTGTAAACCTGTGATGACTGAGAGTGTCATTGTCAACATGGGGTAGGCTGTTCCTTAAATGTCACTTTAAATGGGTTGTTTATTTGGTCTGAGGATTACGACCTCCCGGAGGTCTCTTCAAATTTCCCCGTCTTGATTATAATGGCCTTTTCTCTTGAGCTCTCTATTATCTTATCCTCATAGCTAGATTTACAATCTAGATGTTATTGTCGTAATAGCTAGTGCTAGCTACAAGTGTTATGTTATGTAATAATGATAATTTTCCAAATCATGTTTTAACAAGATTCATAATAGTAATTATATGGTCAGTGCTGTGTGATGATTGTTATACTAATTACCCATTAGATAATGAACTATGGTTACAGGAAGAGATTAATGTCAATGTGTTTAATGTTCCAGATGCCGGCGATAAGGGGAGCCACGTGGACAACAGAGGGGTCAGTCCTCAAGGTCATTCCACCAAAGGTAGGTACCCTCATAGGGCAGCATAATGCTTTAATGTATTATGTCATTTTGTCATGGGGTAAATACACTCCAAAAAGGTTGGATCATCAGAAATATGGTATGGGAAGCCTAAAATCTCTTATTCATACACTTTACAAATGTAAACAACCCCCCATTGATGACATCAAAGGGCCGTGAAATACGACCATGAGTTATTTCAAGGGGGGTATGCAATACGGCGTTCTTTGGTCAAATCAATGACATTGCCGTATTTAATCTCAAATAAAAGTATTGAACTTGATGACATAGATGCCTTTATCAAACCAAAAGAGTTTATTTTCCAGAACATTATGTTTTGATTGATTGATTGATATTTAATTTCTGATTATCCTGAGGAGATACAGTATCCTTATAGAATGTGTTGTTGTATTCAACAGCAAGTAGTGTTAATACCATTTTATGAAGCCATAGTTATATGCTCGTTGGCATTTATAGGATGTGCTACTGTCCCTGTTTTTAAGGCCCACTACCTCTTAATTAGTTTTACTTTGAAGTTTGTTAGCGCACATTTTGGAATAAAGTGTTAGATAATAACGTCCATACATTAATATGATATGAAGCTTTTTGTAAACTCCTATATAATCACAGCATCATCGTTTTCAGTCCCTACCTTTAGCTGTAATAATATCACTTTAATCTACTTGATACTGTGCCCCACAGAACCCATGGCACACCTGTGAACAGTGCGGTCGCGAACTGAAGAATCCTAGAGGCTTGCGGATCCACAAATTTAACTGTGTGAAGAGAACCCTGGCCTGCTCCGTATGTGGCATGGCGCGACCATGGACACCCTCAGCACTCAGGAAACATGAAAGGGCCTGCCAGAGGAAGGTACTGTACTATGGCCCTAGACCCCTAAATTAGACATGGCCACATGGTCCTTATTGGGGCTTAGTGACATATGGGACAGGGGAAATAATTAGACAGTGACATGGGCTTCTCTTAAAATTGACATTGTGACATAAGCATTTCTTTAAAAATTTACATGGGACTTGGAGACCCCCCTATCAAGGGCCCCAGTATTCCTGTAAGGCAATAAGTGCTTAAGTAGTTAGTGCCATGGGGCAGAGAAAAAGGATACACTATAACATGTAGTTCACTTGCCGGGGCTGCATTTGTCATATTGGGCCATCGTCTATTAGCATTTATATACTAGAGATCTGCACCAATAATAACCGTGAGCTAAGTGACAAAGGTAGTAGCAATAGGTGTGTAAGTTGGGTTTATTCATGCATGCAAATAGTGTAGATGTTACTACTGCTGCAGCCTGACCCAGAGTGGTCAGTGCCTGGAGTGTGGGCCCCTTATATACACAAACAGTAGTGGACCGCCACCAGTGGTGACAGTAGGTACTACCCAGCCTACAAGTCTATACCTGCATTGTAATGGATGATAAACACATACAATAAATGAGATGTAGTATGTGTTATACCCGACTATATATGTATATCAATAGCGGTTTGAGCCTTCATAATATCACACATTCATGTATAATGACAATATAGGACCTTAAAGCATCATGTGCACCTTTCCCGGTTTAAATGTTATCTCACAATCATTTCACTCTTCCTGTTTCAGTATAAGATGAAGCAGTGTTCTTTCTGTGGGAAGCCCTGCCCCGAGCGGACTCTGAAACCTCACGAGATATCATGTGCCCAAAAGGTGAGATTCTAATAACGTTTAAACTGATAGCAATAATGATTCAAGAAGACACCCCAGGGTTTTTATCACCTTGCATTGTTACCCCATTATCTATGTGAATAACAAAATAAAACAATACTTTGCCTGTGTAACTGCATTTAACTTTTTAATGTTTTGTTTTTTTTTAATTTTCAATCCAAAACTCATCGCCAAAATTAATGTAATCAATTTTCAGTGGAAAAGCTTTACTTGTTCGATGTGCGGTGACGACTTCGACACTATACACGAAAAAGAGAAACATACAAAAATATGCGAGCAAGCAACTTCAAATCAAGTAAGACATTCAAATTATCAGAAGGCCACAATATATCTAATATACTGAAAGTCTTTCTATATATTGGTATTACTGGGCATTGCTTTCCCTTGAAGAGACACATACTTATTTGGAAGGCATATTACATTAAGCTATATTATAATACATAACATACTGATGTCAAAAGAAAAGATCAATGGCAATACTTTTAGACTAGGATAGTCCAGATGAGGAATATGTCAACTTTGTGCGTTCCTAACCAGTATCTATTATTATCTACCACTGCATGAAACCAACATGTTAAATACGTCATAACTTTGTCTTTAACTCAGGCCATGGTGCATGGTCAGGCCAAGCCATGCTCGGTCTGCAAGGAACATGGTAAGTTAAACAAAATAGTCTTATTGGTTTTAAAAAACACAGACTATGAATATGGGAGAAATCATTCAAAAGTAATGTTTCTTGGTAAGAAAATACAAAGAGCAACTATTTGATTGACTCCCATCTCTACATCTCCAGCCCATCTACTAAAAATCAGAAACCACTTGTTGCTTTCCTGATTTTGTGCTTAACATAATTATCTTTGTATCAAAATGACTTTATAGAAGATATGACCACATACATATAGGGCTTTTCGCATTCCCTTTATGTAGCAGTTAAACCACTGCCAGACCCCTGTACGGAGGATAATGCGATAGTCTAGGCTGATCACGAGTCAGCAGACGAGTGTGTTCAGCCGTGACTGTCGTATTATCCTTAGTACAGGGGTCTAGCAGTGGTCTAACTAACTTATGCCACACCAGTAATGAGTGTTTTTCTCACCTTTTATACGTTTTATACCAGCAGGCAGTTTCTTTTGTCTTTCCACTCAGGTGTGATGTAAGTAGGGATTACCTAATATGGGAGTCAAAACATGATTATACCAAAGGTGGGAGAGTCATCTCCCTATGCTTTCCCCTCTTTCAGCCATTGTAGTATAAATATGGACGTATTTTCTCTTTTTCTTCAGCTGCCCTTAATGAAACTGTTGAGGTACCGATGGACGATATTCTGACGGATGTCCTTGTTGCTGATTCACATGAAAAAAATAGACTGACACCTGAAGTGCCTCAAGATAATGAACAAATTTTGGCTGAGCAACCCGGTAATTCGGTTGATCAATTAACAAAAGCTGGGGCTGATTCACCAAGAAATATTTTTGCCATAATATCAGCTGAGTTTCATGTACCAATGAGTAACATAGCAAAACAGGCAGATTCTGTCATCCAAGAACAACCGAATTGTTCTGAGACACAAATTGAGTCCACAGCAGCCGCAATCGCTCAATCTGAATGTGCAACCCAAAATGTCCCAGACTCACTACTGGGACCTTCAGTGCACCAGCCAATAGAGAATACTGAAGTAGGTGCATCAGTCCAAGAGCCAGCAGGGACTCCACCTGCATCTGAAGGGCATGAGCCAAACAATATCACAGCTGACTCTTTGGAGACTGTCTCACAGCAGCCGAGTCCTGCTGCCACGTCACCTGAAGCTGAAGTTCATGACTCGATGATGCTCAACGACACCTTAGTTGAACCCTCTGTTGACCAGTCACCATATGGCAGAGCTGGTACACCCTCAGTTGAACAGGCACCATATGGCAGAGCTGCTACACCAAAAGCCGAAGGTCACATCTCCATGAATACCACAGTTCAAGGTTCAGTTCAACAGTCACCGTGTGCCTCCATACCTGATCTACCTGTAACTGCAGGTAACGACTCCATGGTCGTAACCACTCAAAGTTCAGTTGGACAGTCACAGTGTGCCCCCACAGCTGCTGCACTAGGGGCTGATAGGAAAAAACACAACGCTAATGGGGTCACCGCTGGAGGTGCGATTGAACCGATGCCATGTACAGCTACATTGAAAGATACAAGAAAAGTCATTGCCAAACCGCTAGTTCAACAGTCACCGTGTGCCGCAGAAGCTGATACTCCAGAAACTGATGTTCATGACCCCAGAATGGTTCAGGATACTTCAGCTGAACATCCAGTTGGACAGTCCACTCCTGGTCCATCAGAGGCAGATGTTGAAGAACCAAAGGACATCACAACAGACCAGGTAGACTCTGCTGTTCAGTTACTGATGAACCTTTCAGCCTCCTCCCCCTCAGCCTTGGAGTCCATGAGTCCTTCACATGAGCCACTAAAAGCATCATATGTCAATGAACCACTGGCTGCTGAACCCATAGCCAAAGATACAAACAGTCCACTAGAGTTGACAGGGCAAGAAATGATGAGGGACGAGGTGGCTTCACAGAAATCTGAAGCGCAAAGGCCAACGGATGTTAGAACTGACCCAAATAAGAATTCAGCCTCAGAAGAGCAGACTGCTGCACATGATATACAAGCAGGAAAATCAGAAGCTCTGCTGAGTGTCACAGCTGAACTTTATGAATCAACAGTAGAGGAGCTGATGACAGCCGCTATGTCTGAATCTCAAATTCATGAGACGATGAGTGTTGTGGCTGAACCAGAAAAAGGTGAAGAGATGCTGCGAGATGACATGCTGCTGGAAGCTCTCAGTGCAGAGCCGACTGAAGCCTCACTGCAGGACCTGATGAGGCTCACTGCTGACTCTCCTGGCAGCCATGACTCAACAAATCATGGAAACCATGACTCAACAAATCGTGGAAACCATGACTCAGCAGATTGTGGCAGTCATGACTCAGCACATCCTGCCAGCCATGACTCAGCACATCCTGCTAGCAATAACTCAGCATCCAAAGTCCAAAGTGGTGCCCTGGAGTCAACGGCGCTAAAATCTGAGGCGCATGAAGCCCTATTTGGTGCTAATCCAGGTGCATTTGTGGAGAATGTGAGAGTTGCCTGCACCAAGCCCATATTCAGGTGCCCCCAGTGCACCTTCGGCACCTGTACCAAGGAGGCCCTCGACCGTCATCTGAGAAAGCATCAGCAGCAGAAGCCCTTCATGTGCTCATCATGTGACGCCAGTTTTCCCTCTAACACCCTCCTCCAGCTTCACATACTAAAACATGCCCGCGAGCTGCTAACAAGTAGTGCCCAACAGAATTCAGGCTCTATACCAACGTATGACGCCGGCATAGCAGCCACAAATGAAGTCTTACTGCCTCATTTCCAGAAGGCTATCATAAAAAAAAAGATAATATCGACATATGGCTTGGTTTCCTGTGAGGGCAAAAAGCGGCCGCATCAGCAGTTTATCTGTAAGGTGTGCGGGATCTGCTTCTTCGGGAGGTTTACGATGGTGGAGCATGTCGTGAGCTGGCACCTGAAGGGGAACAACACCTGTCACATCTGTGGTAAAGTGTCTAAGACACAGAGTGTCGCCGAAGAGCATTACAAGAGTCACATCAAGGATGAGGTGACTTGTGATACATGCGGTAAGGCATTCATGAACAGGAAACGGTTGAAGAACCACATCCAAAGGCAGCATGAATACAAGGACATGAACAACCACCTCTGTGATATCTGTGGTCATCGATCGAAAAATAATGTCACTGCCTACGCTCATCGTAAAACTCACGATACGGCAAAACCATACCAGTGTAAGATATGCAACAAGGGGTTTGGACGGTCGGATTACCTCACAAAGCACTTGAAGAGCCACTTGAACGATGAGGACCGGCCGTTTAAGTGCGGGACTTGTGGAAAGGGTTTCACACGGAAACCATACCTCAAGCTGCATGTTGATAAACAGGTCTGCACCAGGCCCAGCTACAAGGAAAACACGGAGAAGAAAAAGAAAACAACATCTAAGGCAAAATCAAGGAAAGCTGCTCCGTCTGATGATAGTGATGATGATGATAATGATGAAGAAGATGAAGATGATGAAAGCGAGACTCTTGAAGGTGAAGATGACAGTGTTACACCAGCACATAGCCATGTTAAACGTGGTTCCCGAACTGTTAGAAAGAAGCGGACTATCAAAAATGCTGCCAAAGTGAATTATGATGAGGAGAGCAGATCAGATGATGGTGATGATGATAGAGATGACGATGATGATGATGAAAATGAAGATAATGATGAAAATGACAATGATGGAAATGGTGATGTTGATGATGGAAATGATGATGATGAGGAAAATGACAATGATGAAAATAACAATGATGAAAGTGATGATGAAGATGATGATGAAAGTAGTGATAATGGAAGTGATGATGATGGTCATAACCATGATGAAAACAGCGATGATGAAAATGACAACGAGGAAAAGGACAATGATCTAGAAGAAGATGACGATGGTACTGACAGTAGTTTATAGAAGTTTCATGTTACTCAGGTAAGAAGTATGTATATGTGGATTACCATTCATTTGTGCCACATAAAAATCTGAAATTTCCACAAAAGAAGTGGAATGTGCTTCTATTGAATACTGACAGTGTGTTCCATTCAGCATCTATACAGTACATGCTAAAGACATAGACAGAGGTCCACAATAATTTGTCTGAACGACAGGTTTCTCCACGAGTGGGACCTTGGGTCGTACCACACAAGGCACAGCCGAGTATGATGCAACCCAAGGTCTCACGAGTGGAGAAACCAGGAGTTCAGACTGATTTGAGTGATCTCTGTGTTTATTTCATGTGAATGTTGATAAATTCCATTTTAAAAAGACATTTAAAGATTGGTTTCACAACTAAACCGTGGAGAATGGAGCTGTGAAGAATGAGATTCAGTTTCTCCACGGGGGGTATGTGATAATGTGTTAATATGTACACTATTGTTAAACGCTACCAGCGTCTAAGTGCAGACCGTATTTTTTGTACTGACATGTATATTAGGATGATACATCTTTGATGCTATGCAAAGGAATTGAAAGCAAGCAAATTATACACATGTATTCGCCGCAAACACGCCAAAAACACCAAAGAGTGTTCAAGTATCTACTAGTATTATGTATAAGTTAATCATGTATCCAGACTGGTGAAATATAAGTTAAATTGTTGAAGTGTATATTATCAACAAAAGGATTGGTCGGCCAATTGTTGCCACTGAAAAAAATGTATTTTGTGTGTGCAATAAAACTCTTTGAAATTGAATTGAATTGAATATCTACAGACTTTCAACCCCTTTTGGCATGCATCAAACACTCTTCTGGATTTGTAATATATAGTGTTATAAAATAAATTAACATTTTCCACCCATCTCTTTCTAAATAGGCCCAATTTCAGTGATTAAAAAGCTTGCTGTTCAAAGACGTCACCTGGTCAAAGACGTCACCCAGTCAGAGACTATCAAATTGTATCAATCTCATGAGACACAGCCATAAGCTTGCTGAATAAATGTAGCAAACAAATAGGCCTCCAGTTGGAGACTTCACATAATGAACCAGTTTTAGGGAGCGACACAAGCTTGCTAACCTGTAGACACTAAGATGGCTATCTTAGTGGGTCACATGGTACTGTATTACTGGAAACACATCGGTATCTCTTCATTAGAAATTATAAAATAAGAAAGGACCTTTGAGTTTGCATGCATTTACTCATTCAGGGCTTTCCGGTGGTATAGGATGTATTCTAGTTATCTTATGTGATGGGTGTTGAGGGATAGCTCTCCCAGGTGAGAGGACAAACGTTTAGAGCATTATCTTAATCTTAATATCTTACTCAGTGTCTTATTTTGGGGCAGTATCTTAAAATTAGGCAATAATACTTTTAAGATAATCTAAGATAAGTCTTAAGATGGGATTAAGATAGTTTAAGATAGGCTTGAAATAGAAGAAAAAGAATTAAGATAGTTTAGGATATGGTTGAAATAGAAGGGAAAAAAGGGGGTTGGGGGGCAGAGCCCCCCATTACATACTAGATAGTAATAGTAATACTTTTAAGATAGCCTAAGATAAGTCTTAAGATGGGATTAAGATAGTTTAAGATAGGATTGAAATTCAGCTACTAAAAAAGTTAAGACAAGTAAGATCATCTTAATAGTCTGATTAAGATAACACTAACATTTGTCCTCTCACCTGGGAGAGCTATCCCGTGCATGCGTTGGGTTGATGTGTGTGTGGCTTTGCTGCTGCAGCAGTACTGTCAGTAAGTGTGTCCGGTGGTGTTGACTTGGGTGCTGCCCTGGTCCATAGAGCGGCTACAGGGTATGGGGGGGGGGTATACAGGGTCTGCCACCCAATGCGGAAAACACCCAAGTTAGGGAGTGACCCCCACTGTTGTTATAAAATGATGACTCCTTTAGGGAGGGGGGGGGGGATTGGTGCAATATTCCATCAAGAAATGGCCACTAAGGTCCTCAGTCAAATTTGAAAATACCCCATGTCTTGTTACCAGTGTTTTTTTCTGAAGTCACCAATTTCAATGTATATCGCATGAATATTCTTTTAATGTCACCGTGTAGAAGTTGTTGGTCCATGCCACCTGTGTAACAGAGTCAAAACTTGCTGCAACTTGCCACAGCTTGTAGCAGGAAAACCTGACAGTGTTAGCTTTCCTGCTGCAAGCTGTTGCAGCAGATGCCATGCAGGAAGTGCCGCCAATGAAACATGCCCTTTAATCAGGGTAATGCGTGTGTCAGAAAGCAGCAACTTCACCTCTTCAGATCTCCTCCAAGTTTGACATAAACTTATGGCTGTATCTCACGAACTTGCGCCAATGTTTTTGTCTATGCCTGGGTGCAATCTATGACCGGATGCAATCTATGACCGGCTTGTAAGAAAACTGTTTATTGAGGGAAGATGTAGATAGAAATTGAAATAAAATGAGTGATATTAAGTCTTAAATCATCCATTAACATTTTCCACCATTTATGTCTTCATCTGCCCTAAATATACTGTTTTCTTTCATGCCCGTCATAGATTGCACCCGGTCATAGATTGCACCCGGTCATAGATTGCACCCGGTTATAGATTGCACCCGGTCATAGACAAAGACATTGGCCCAGGTTCGTGAGACACAGCCTTATGGACCCATCTTTTGTTTTTCCTTAAGGTAGAGCAAAATAAAGGAGTTTAGTAGGCCCCTCTATAATATACAGACATTGACCTTTCTGTGGCGGGGAGGAAAGGCATCATTGCTAATGCCAATGCCAATATGACTTCTTTGGTTAGAAGTGAGAGCTAAGGAAGTGATCTTTTTCTTAACAAGCGGGGGGGGGGGACAGGGAGGTGTAAAAGATTTGGACCCCTCTCAGGGTGGTTTTAAACCAAAAACCTTCGTGTTACTATGCTTCAAAGGGCCCGTGCACACGCCAATTTTTGACCTGTGTAACTTTATATTTTGCAGTTAAGAACCATCAGTACAGACTTACTGTGGACGTATGTTTTTGTTTGTTTGTTTCTGTAGTTTAACGTCCCACTGAATATGCAGGTGAGACTTACTCAAGTTTCATTTTTTCACAAGTTAAAAGGTAGGCCAAAGGCCTACCTTGGATGATCGTATCCAGGATGATCGAATCTATGAGATGAGCCAAAAAAATAGAAATCCCGCTCCTACACATTTACCGAAGCAAGGGCTCTTTAACCTCCGACACCACATAGACATGGTGTGAGAGGGACAGGCCTTTGTTATGCTGTAAGTCTACCACAGCATGGGAAAGCGCAGCCATAGGTAAAGTCGGGAAGCAGTGAAAACTCCAGGCTCATACAATTGTGTGCCATCAGTCTGGAGTAATACATCCCAGCCTGCCAAACTACTCTCCCCCATTTTTTTGTGGTTTCTCTTTCCTTTTTTTTTGTTTGTTTTTTGTTTAAAATTTTTATATATTATATTTTTGTTGTTGTAAATTTTTGGTTGTTTAATTTCTATTTCATATTTTGTCCCATAGTTGGGTTTCCTTTAAGAATTTGAGAATTTTTCGTCATCAGTGGTGTTGAAAACACTGTACATGGATGTTGCGTTTGCAAGATGTTTCCTTCTGTTCTTAGCAGTCCTTCTACAGTGGAGTAGTAGATGCTCCACTGTTAGACGGGTACTGCAGTCTTGACATGTTGGTTCATATTCCCCATTCAGTCTGTACTTGTGTGTTAGTTTGGTATGGCCGATCCGTAGACGGTTTAATTTCACTTGTTCTGCACGCTTCAGCTTTTTCCTCATTGTCACTCCTTTTAGTTTTGGTTGAATCAGGTACATTTGTTATATATAGGTGGGACGGTTAGTCACACCTATTGTCATGCATGAGTGGTGCGCAGCCTGGAGGGCTGTGGCTACTGAGTATACCCGGTCAGTTGGGGAATAAACACCTAACCCTACACACCTGTTCCTGCCTCCTTCCTTACATCTACCATCTATAGGAGCTCCCTTATAGTTATTATCAATATGGGCCAGTAGCCTGTAACACTGGTGGAGAACCGGGCTCGACCTTGTACCACACACGAAGGAGATTATTCATGTAAAACATCTTTCCATGCACTTAGGAGGACCAGTGCTGATACCACAGCTAAATATGGGACTGCACAGGCCAATGGAGTGGCCTCCTCCCACTCCATCTAATAACTTGGGACTTTCTATACCACTGTCAGACTAGAACACCATAGAACAAAACAAGGAGGAATTATGTATATATTCTCAAATAGACTCTGGAGCCATACACATCACTAATGGACACCTCTACACACCACCAGGCACCTCTATACACCATCAGGCACTTCCTTCCCCAACCGGCCCTTCTACACAACCAGCCAGTTCAAAAACACACCCAGCCGATTCTCCACATTACACCAGGAGAACTGTATAATTACACCGATTGGCAGTCAAAACCAAACCTCTTCCCTTTAAGTCTAACACCATACCCTGCCATGCAAGATCTGCATATAATTATATTTCAACGAACAAGTAACTATTCTCTTCAAATAGACAACCAATATTGCCAACATGGTTGCTTTGTATATTTACATAAGAAATTGTTTGTCTATTTGCTATAATGCTTAAAAATCGACATTGCCACTTTACATTATTATTGTGCTATAATGAAGGCACCCACTACCCAAGCAATAACTCTAATTTCAAGATGGCTGACACTATGCCACGTCAGCTCTGTTTAACCACCCCGTACAACTGGACAAAGACTGGGATTGGACAGACAATGGCCCAGGGAAACAGCTGGCTATTTCTGGGAAGTCAGTCCCCTGAGTACAAAGCTGGCTATTCATGGCTGTATCCCAGTAACACCCTTGTGGACAATGACCCTATAGTTGGACACAGCCTTTGCTTATATAACCTATGTGACTACAAAAGACCAGTTTGCAACACCTTTTTGAACACTTCCATAGTGCTATCAGATTTAGATACATTTATTGTGTACCAAGGACATAGCCACACACATCTCTATTCAGATTTTGTATTTATATATATAACCCCAGAGACATTTAGATACTTGAAATATCATTTTTACTCACAAAATATGTATAACACACAAAAAGGGGGACAGTAACATGGTTATCATTACCATATGTATATATGACTATTTGAATATCATTTTTTTGACAATATTATGACATATGCATAATAATTATGGGACATCTAAAGGATTTTAAACATCATAGAATAATTTGTCAATGTAGTTATGACATGTCTAATCAATGGTCAACTTCAATAATAGGCATATCACTCAGGTGTTAAACCTTATTTTGATATACATATCTCCAATAGATGTAATAGTTATGTTTATACTTTGTTATTAATTAGCCTCTGGAGGCGGTAGAATGATTTAAAATATGCTTGAATAATTCATGGAGTACTTGCATAGAATATTTGTTGTGGTTATAGATGTGGAAACCTAAGAAATTGTAATGATTTTTTAGTTCAATATTGTTGGTTTCCATGGATTTCCCCTTTGCAAACATGGTTTAATTGGTATGTCATTGTTATGCAGCAAAAGTTTTATTTTTAGGCTATTATTTTAACAGTTTTTGCTCGTCAAAGTAGATATGTACCATTCTTTTACATTTTAATTTGAACCAAAGGTCTAAACAATTGATTAGACTAACCACGTTATTGTATCTACTAGTTATTGATGTTTTGATTATCATCAAGGTGTACTTATTTTTGATTTTCTTTTCAAGTAGTTTAATGTTTTGCCAAATCAGGCTACTCAGGTATATTATCAACCTTGTTTCTGAGAAACTAATCATTAATGTTTTGGATGTCTGGGCTATTACATGTGCACATGGGGACATACATCTAGGTATAGGTTTATTCAGTCAGTTTGACAAAAGGGTCAACAAAATAGCTCACAATAAATGTTATGTAATAATGTTTACACTAGCCTCCCCTCACAGGCTACAAATAGGACTTTATTGCTGGCCTCTGCCTTTATGGAGGAGGAGTAATTACACCAGCACCCAAATGGTTACCTAGGACACAATTCAAAACTCTAACCAATTTCCCCTATGCAGACACATATTCAACCCTGTATTTAGTATATATATAGCTCAGATGCAGCAATGAAGTATCACATTGAACAAAAATCTTTTCTATATAAAATTTTCCTATATTTTAGAACATATTTTCTCTAAACATCATAAGGTGTTTATACCTACTATTGTCCATGTATTTGGGCTCTGTAGTAACATACATTACTTACTGATAGCATTGTAATCGTTCAGGTTTTGGTAGAATTTAATATCATAATATGTCTCTGATCACTATTAGAACATTAACAAATCTTTAGTGGACCTATAGTAGGTTAGTGTTGTTGTTGTTTGGTAGTTACTAAGTCCTTAATACTACAAAGGAAACAGGATTTCAGATACTCATATGGCATCTCCTTTATCAAAATTTTAACTGCTCGGATTTCCATGAAATACTAACATTCATTTCTATTTCTGGTAACTAACAAAATACAGACACTAACTAATAAATTCATCTGAGTTCTGACTATACATTGCATGGGACGAAAATAGTGCTTCAATGCTATTGAACAAGCATAGGCCATGTTGCTTTAATGAAGTTGTGAAGTAGATTTCCTCCTTCAAGTCCATCCCATGTCAACCAGCTATAATAACCCTCACTTATTTACTAGATAGAAATAATTATACACCATTTACACCATTCATCATCTCATGGATAGCCGATCTGCAGGTTTCTAGGGTAGGCCATATAAGTCAAAGATGTGGGGCCTGGTCTTTCAATGGGGCATTGTAAAGAAAGAAAAATGTAGGTAAACTGCTTGGGATGCACGGCCTGGAGGTTGAATCACAAAAGTAATACATCACAATAGGATAGAAAAGTTTGTTCAACAACCACCCATGCACCCATGAAGGGATGCTGGACTTGAGTCAATGCAGTGATGACCTCGATGGAGTGCGCATCCGACAGGACAGACTGGCATTGCCACGAGTGACACAGCTTTAGTTTGAACTAACAGCATTATCGTACAAAACACTCCTGATTTTCGGTATTTTACACCAGCCAGCGACATCATGTGGTAAGTGGGCAAGGTTGGCATCATGTTATATAGGTGCTACAGGGACATAATCCTAAGAGCAAAATGTGAATGTTTGGTGAGTAGATATCCCTGCAGTGCTACCATACAGGAGGGATGACACCCTATCATCCTAACCTATATACATTGTCCTAATTTCAAATCGGGTGCCTCTCCTTGCCATCAACATGTGGTTTATCTGCGGGACTGAGATCCCCTTGGCTTACCAGAAGTAGGATGTTTTTGGGTCATGATAGAATATTTCCTATATTTATACACTTTTGTTATATCCTTATCATGAGTAATGTGGTTCCGCTTTCCTTAACAGAGGAAAGGCATCCCAAACTGGAAATTTGGGATATCGGTTTTTTATCTTTTGACCATATATTTAGAGGGCACACTCGGATATTTGATGGCCACACTTATTTTGTGACTGTATATATATTTGAACAAACTTGGATAATTGTAATTAATGAGTGTTTATTACGGGCTAGAATCGCCAACTAGAAAACGTAACATTCACTCTACCCACTAATGTCTTTCTATGGACGGGAGATCAGTGAGCCATTGCCTTCTTGATAAAGGATGATATCTGGCTGAATGAGATTCATCCTAATACATAACATTATGGACGGATTCTGCTCTGTTTTTCTTCACAACTGAAAGGACTATCATATGATCTTTGATACTACTATCACTCCTTATAAAGCCTCATGTGTTTGGAGTGGGCAAGATCAGCCTCTCAGAAGCGTATTGTGGTGTCAGGGATTGTGAACCGAACATGTGTCATTCATTGGGAAATGTCTCTTGAAGTCTGATCTAAATTGATATTTCTATTTTGATACAGGCAAATTACCCTAAATTTAATTCAATAATCTGGTTATAGGAGAAATCTTTTATGTATGCTATCATAGGAGTGTCTGTTTGTTCATTCAGATTTTATGTCTCTATAATCAGGTTCCAATGGAAGGGGGGAATTAAGTCACCAATATACTAATACTAACTTGTAATGAATAATCTTACTAAAGTGTATGATGTTTTATCTCCTTCAAATTCATGTAACGTGTTTTTGATAAATATAGTTATTCAATTAAGGTCTCACATGAAATAGGTTTGAAAAATAATCAATTGAAAATGTATAAGTCACCTTTACATTATATAACTTCTAGGAACTGTACTGATGCAGATAGATATGTGTGTTTTATATTTGTGTAATCATCTTCAGATCATTTCTTAGTTAGAAAAAAAAGGGGGAATGTAAATCAAAAGAGATCTGCACGCTTCAGCTTTTTCCCCATAGTTGGGTTTCCTTTAAGAATTTGAGAATTTTTCGTCATCAGTGGTGTTGAAAACACTGTACATGGATGTTGCGTTTGCAAGATGTTTCCTTCTGTTCTTAGCAGTCCTTCTACAGTGGAGTAGTAGATGCTCCACTGTTAGACGGGTACTGCAGTCTTGACATGTTGGTTCATATTCCCCATTCAGTCTGTACTTGTGTGTTAGTTTGGTATGGCCGATCCGTAGACGGTTTAATTTCACTTGTTCTGCACGCTTCAGCTTTTTCCTCATTGTCACTCCTTTTAGTTTTGGTTGAATCAGGTACATTGTATTATGGCCTTTTTCTTTGTTCCATGCTGATTAACATTTTGCTTTTATGTGGCTATCTATTGATGGTAACAGGTCAGTGTATGGAATCGGGGTTAGGCGAGGTCTGTGTGTATACATACTGCCAATAAATAGGGCTGTATATATTATGTATGATGCGGAAACCCTTATAGACTGGTGACAAAATGAGAAATTCTCCCACCAAGGGGCATTTTAAAGTACAAACAGGCAAGATCACTTTTTGGGGTAATTTGGGTGTGCTGAATCCGAAAATCACACTTGCCAAGCTCAAATATGGCTCCTTCTGTGTAAAAACTACAAAAACAAAATGGCTTCCATTAGTTTTTGAGAAAACCTGTGAAATCGATGTTATTTATAATTCCTGGTCATGTAATACATCAAAATGAAGGAATTTTAGAGACCAGACTGTCTGAAACACCTGCCAGGCTGAAACATCATTTCCTGAGAGTCTCAAAGCCAAAAATTCAAAATGGCTGCCACCGCTTTTTGAAAAAAAAAAAAAGAACATGCATTATTCATCACTCCTGGTCATGTTGTACCTCAAATGAAAGAGATGTGCAAGCCTAGTCCACTCGAGGCTATTGCCAAGATAAACAGGGTGTTTGCAACATGAAACCCCTCCGCAAAAAAAACAAAATGGCCACTAGTAATTTTTGAGTACAGTTCATTTCAGTCCATTTCCAAGGAGGAAGGGCGTTCCTTTTTTATTAAAGGCTAAACAAGGGAAAATCTGTTAGCTGCCACCCTACCTGCCTTCCATCAACTGGTCAATAATTGTTTGCACACCCTTTTATGTATACTGTAAAACCCCACCTATAAGACTAATCTATTTTTTTTTTTTTTCATTGCTATAAGCCGGATTCTTCTTCTCAAATTAGGGTTCCACTTATAGGTGGGGTTTTATTACATTATTTTAAAGAGAAAACTATTTTTAAACCTTCTTTTTTATAGGCCGATTTTTTTTCTCAAGTTGGGGGTTTGCCTTATAAGTGAGGTTGTGCTATAGCAGGGGTTTTACAATAATTATGCAGTCATTTTCTCTGGAAACAGATGGCTTTTTTCTCCAGTTAAGAGGCACATCCCATCATGATGCCACTAACCACTATGTACAAGAGTAGACATTAGTTTTTTTCTGCTGTGGGCCAACTGTGCATATAGCCCAAAAGGTCTATGGGACCACACAAGTGTGACTATTTAGTGATAAGTATTGACTGTCCTCACTCAAAAACTTCTTTTCTGATTAGGAGCCCTCCTCGGAATCAAGTCCCTTGAACATCTGCACGCAATGGCAGGTCCTCAGGAATCAGTTCCAAGTCCTAAAAGCCAGATAGATATCTATGCATGTTATCTTGAAGAAGTTTAGGGGATCTGAACTCTAGTCCTGGGGACCTGATTTTGCGTCTTTGGGATCTCCATTTCAAAGGAGACCTCCTCCAGCAACACTAACCTCTCTTTGAGGGTTTTTCATCCTCCATCCAGATCATCCAACTTTTCCTTACCCCACCCCTCTTCTTATTCCAGGGGTTTAACCCCTCTCACTGTGCCTCCACTCCTCTTCCCAAGGCTCCCAGCCCTCATCCCAGGGCTCCTGACTATTCTTCAGGTTTTCAATCTCTTCTGCCTCAGCTCTAAACGCTCCTCTCAGGGCTCCTGGCCCCCTTCCTGGGCCCCACCCCATCATCTTGTGGGGCTTCCACCCAATCTTTCTGGACTTCTGGCCCTCCCTTTGGCATCTTTGTTCCACTAAATTTCCTCTTCCCTTCCCCAAGCCCCTGCCTTGTATCTCATTGCTCTCATGCAGCTCTTTCCCTCCCACTGCTCTATTCCTCTCCTTTCCCATTCTCCTGCCCCCTCCCAACACTTTCCCTCCCTTCCCTTTACATCACCCTTTCCCACCTAACTCCCATAGACTTTCCCTCTATATGTCTAGCTAATTGCTGCAGGGTAGAACACAGAGGCAAAGTGAGGGATAAGAGGAGGAGGTATGAATTTCACAGGGGTGGACAGGATATACAAGGATACATAGGGCACTGGTTGGTAGAGGTCATATATGATGTTATGAAAGAAGAATACAGGGGTAGGGCAGGGCTTGACTTGGAGGATAGGGCATGGGAGAGGGCAGGGGAGTGGACATCAGAAGGGTATCTGGGAAGGGATATAGGGGAGGAGAAAAAATCACAGGGAAAGTGTGTGATAGCGGTATGGGTACGGGAGGGTATGGAATGTATCAAGGTATCAAGGAAGAGGATATGGGAGGTGTGTGGTAGGGCAGGGACCACATGTCACTTCCATCCTTACCATGTCACCCACTCCCCATCCTAATTATAACTACCTCCATCTTCAACACATGAAAGTCCTGGCTTGAAATTGTGAGGGAGAGATTGGGACCCTGGATGGAAGATCTGAGACCCTGGAGTATGAGATTGTATGAAATGCTAGAGAAAGGGTGATCCCCAGTCAGATGGAATGGAACGACAAGGAATGATGCTCTAGATGAGGAATAAGGAAGACTCAAGGAGAGGTCATGGTTGCTGGAGGAGGTCTCTCATGAAATGAATATGAGATCTTTAGGACTTGGTACCACTTCCCAAGGACTAGAGTTCCCATTCCCTAGACTTTCTCACAATTACATGAAAATCTTTTGCTGAAGTTAAATGATAATGAAGGGGCCTATAGCATGTAGAAGTCCCTGTAAGTTCCAAACAAGATACTATGTTACAGCTCCTGATGCATAGATATCTTGGAACAAGGACTTCCAACACAAAATTGCTTAGTGGGACCCCTGTGTTTTTACTTGGACAAGCTGATTTGCCCACGCTTGGTTTTGGTCCTTTTTGTCCAGGGCTATAGGTGGGAGCCCAGAGGAGCTAACCCTGGTTCAAAGTACCCAGATTTATTCCACTTTAGCACACACTATAAGTATCTATAATGTATTTTATGAAAAAGGTTTCCTGGGCTGGCCCATCTGGGCTCCCACTTTTAGCCCTGGACAAAAAGTACCATAACCCAGACATAGGTTAACCCAGCTGGCCCAAGTAAAACACAAATGGGCCCAAGGGACCAATGCTGACTGGGTTGGATCCTGAGGATTTGCCATCAGGTACTAAGGATTTGATTGTGAAGTGGGCCCCCGATCAGAAGGGAAGTATGTGGGGGGAACACTTTCCATAAATAGTCACACTAGTGCTTTTGGCTACTTGTATGGCTGGCCAACAGCTGGTAAAGTGTCTACCCCTGTATATAATATGCATTGGGAATGCTCTAATCTTGAAGGGATGTGCCCTTGAATGGGGAAGATGGGTAACAAAACCCTGTTTTTAGCACACAAAAAAAGGTTACTTCGCATTAAAGGGTGCACATGAACAATTTTTGAGCCATCTAGAGAAGGGGGGAGGGTGATAACTTTTGACCTCCTGCAGTGGTGTTAAAGATTTCCAATAAATCAGTACAATATTGACAAAATATCTCCTCTTTGGGGCCTTCCCCTGGGGCCTTCCCACTTCAAAAAAAATAGCTCTTCCCCTTTGGAAATGGACTGAAATGAACTGTGCTCAAAAATTACTAGTGGCCATTTTGTTTTTGGAGGGATGGGTTTCATGTTACAAAGGTCCCTGTTTATCTTGGCAAGGGCCTAGAATGGACTAGGCTTGCAAATCCCTTTCATTTGAGGTACAACATGACAAGGAGTGATGAATAATGCATTTTGGGGGTTTTCTCACAATAAACGGTGGCAGCCATTATGAATTTTTGGCTTTGACTCTTGGGAAATGATGTTCCAGCTTGGCAGGTGTCTCTGACAGTCTGGTCTCTAAAATCTCTTCATTTTGATGTATTACATGACTAGGAATGATGAATAACATAGGTTTCATAGGTTTTCTCAAAAATCAATGGCAGCCATTTTGTTGAATGTAGTTTTCACATAGAAGGAGCCATATTTGAGCTTGGCAAGTGTAATTTTCGGATTCAGCACACCCAAATTACCCCAGAAAGTGATCTTGCCTGTTTGTACTTCAAAATGCCCCTTGGAGTGATTAGAATGATATTTGTGAAGATTTTGCCCAGTCTATTATGGTTGTGCATAGGTTGTGCCTCAATAATTCATATAAATAGAAGCATAGTGAGAGATAATTAATAGGCAATTTGCAGATTGTTATTGTTATTTGGCTTACAATTTAGAGACTTTTATTCCCATAGGAGGTGTTTCCCCTATTTTCATATAGCGAGAAGATTAGATTAAGTTAGACAAGTTTGTTAAGATTGCTGGCATGTTAAAATCTAAAAGTCGCTGGTCTGAGCTAAAGTTGCTGCTTAACCCTCATCTTTTGGCGACATGGTTAATAGTGCCAATCTGGGGCATCGTCATGCTCCAACCTTGATGCATCTTGCTGTCCTCAAAGAGCCACTGTCTAGCAGTAGTAACGTCACTGCAGCTAGTCCTGGACACACTATAGAAGGGGCCGACACACAACCATAAGTGTACATGCCACTACCCCAGATCCAACCCAGATTCACACAGACTGCAAAGAGCCTCATAGCCACACACAGCACCCTAGTAGCGGCCTGGGTACAGCGTCCTATACCAAGCAGACCCACAGGTAAGTGCACCTTACATGTAGCCTTGTAGGGTACCCCGTAAAGACGCACAACCCTAGTGTGATGGTAGTCTTGGTGTCTATACCCCCTTGTGTTCACTTGACAGTGGCCCTGCCCCCCCCCTAACCACACGGGGGGGGGGGCTGAATATGTTTCGCCCCCCCCCCCAAAAAAAAAGAATTGTCAAGACCTAGATGCTATAATACAAAATTATATTATAATCCCAAAACCTTATCTCTCTAACATCTAGGGAAAGGGGACACAGTGACAGGGGTCTGGCCCCTTATCAGAATTTAACAGTTTAAGGGGGCTCAAACATTACTTTTCTAGACAATTTCAACATAACCATTTATATGCTCCATCACCCATAAAAGGTGACACTTAAAACTGGTTCGAGTGGGCTCCCATAGCCCCCCCCCCCCCCCCCACTGAAAATTTGCTTCCTACGCCTCCTCCACAGTCATCATGAGCAATAAATGCAGCCTTGGCAGGAATATCATTATTTATACATCTAAGCATCATGCCTCCTTACAGGGTGTCATAGTTTGTGTGTCTTATCTACACACACACCTACACACAGAGCTGTGAATGGTGGGCCCACTTTCTGACCTCTATACTGGTCCGTTTGTATCTAGTATCTTAACCCTGTAAGGACGGCAGAATGCATTAAAGCATTATGCCCTTGGTAGTCATGATGCATGAATGCAGCCCTGGCCAATAACTCACCAGTGTTGCATTCAAACATCATGCATGCCGACTCTACAGTGTTCAGACAATCCTGAAGGAATGGCATAATGCGCCAATGCAGCACCGGTGAGTTACTTGCCAGGGCTGCATTGGTTCATCATGATGATAAATGCCATCCTTTAGCGAGTTCTGTTCTTATAGGTTTAAAGGCAAGAGGAAAAGTAAAGGGCCAGCCCCAAGTTGTTAATTGGCGTGTTAAGATGGTTATCAATTCTGTTTGCATGATGCAGAATGCAGCACTGGCATTATGCTGACACATGAACATCAATCCGGCCTTAACCCTTTAACTCCTGCACAGTTGTTCAATGTGACATGTCCCTTATAGTGCTCATAATGCATGACTGCACCCCTGAAGAGTAAACATGCTGCATTAATTCATGGGAACCCTTTGGGACTGCATCAACCCTGTTGGGATGCTTGGATGCATAAATGGGGATATTTCTGGCAGGGCTGTATTTATTGCTCATGATGACAATAGACATGATGCATTATTGAGGCACTATGCGACACTTTAAGGAATAGAAACACAGAGAGAAGGAACAGTGTCAAAAGGGAGTCCAGGTTGCCTCCAGAATGACTCCCCTCTCTAGGGTCGCATGAGGGAGCCTAGGTGACTCTCTGGCTGACCTAAGTCGCCAGGACTCCCTTTTGATGCTGTTTCTTTTCTCTGTGAAGGAATGTACATCATGTTAGCTGTAGAGGGTTGGTGTGTGAACACAGGGGGGTATAGACACCATCACTACCATCACTCTACTAAGGGTTGGGCGTCTTAAAACTGGGCACAGAGCCAACATGCCTGTGTAAGCAAACCTGAAGTCAACTTTGTAAAAAAAAAAAAAAAGGGGGAGAAAAATGGAGAAAGGGATATAATATATCCCCTCTGTGCACCCCACCTGTGTGCTTGTACCCTACTTTAACGTCACAGAGAGGGTTACTGAAACAGAGGAAGGAAAGTGTTTACCTGCAGGAGACCACCTGTTTAGACTTGTGAATATATTGTATAATAAGACAGAATTTTAATACCAGTCGGCTATTTCATTGATATAATATAATGTGCTAATATCTCTTATTTCAAATGGTTCGGTAATGTTCTGATTTTAATGCCATTAAACATTACATAAACAAAGCATATACTAGATATGTGTATTTTCTTTAAAGCCAATTCCCCTAAAAAAATACCAAGGAAAAAATAGCCAAAATAGTAAATGTATACCTGATATACATTTTAAGCTGCTCACTTTGTATACTTACCCAACCCCTTTCATCTCGACTGACATCCACATCCACTGTTCTATACTCTGTTCCTTACTGTGTACTGTACATCTGCTTGGGCATTGGACGAGCCATTCATCACTGCAGCAAGAAATGCAACAAGAAAGGGTGACTTTTTTCTTTATTATAATAAAGTTGTGTTTATCCTTATTTTAGCAGAATCCTTATAACATTGTCTGTAATGGCTACATTTGCAAACATCTGATATCAGGATATTCATAGGACAATCATCTTTCAAATTGTGTATATTTATTTAAATGAAGGGTTTTTAAAGTTATTGTATTTGTCAGTAACGCATCAGAAATGTTCAATAACTTTATCAACACAATTTCTGAAAAGTCCCTCTTTCTTGCTGCAATGGTCTATAGCTGGGAATCAGCTTGGTACCCAAACATCTAGCCACAGAGTGTAGGCCCTGGGATAGGAGAAGTGGGAGCAAACACTGTCAGGGCTGTCTCCACTTGGGGACTTATATAAAGGTAAAGGTTAAAATCACACACTTAACCCATTTATTCACGTTTGCCTCTTTGACATATCTCGTTATCTTATTACATGTATAGGGTATAGCATTGATCATACCACAGAAAAAAGAGAAACAAACGATTAATAAATGACGACCCTACATTTTGTGATGACAGCCTACATCTCTTCTGCTTTGCTGTTTGTATTAGGGTAGGCTATGTACCCCACATTCTGTGATGGTACATGTGCTGCCTTGTAAATAGGCCCAAAAAAGGTATGTTTCAGGTAACATGGGAAGAGAATTTAGGGTCGGTTTTTAAACATGAAAGTACTAGCTAGTAGGGATGTCATTGACATCCAATTTATTCCGATCTCGATTATCACTATTTTGGTCTCGATTTTTCGATTATATCGATTTATTTCGATATTACAAAAACAGTTAATATCTGCTTAGAAAAATGGGATCTTTATCTGCTTATTTTTTTTCCCTAGTACTCGAGTTTGCTAAGATAAACAGCTGGTTGCCTTTTGAGCACAATCTGAATTCCTTTTGCTCTCAAGATTATGGGTCACCATTTTAAATCTGAATTAAAAGTAAGTTCTAAATGGAATATTTACACAATATTTACAGTTTTAGAAAGGGAGATTAAGGGCCTATTTGTGATACAAATTTTGTATCAATATAACGCTTTTGTCGATGCGATAATCGCAACCTTAAAAATGTCGATGTATCGATTCTGGGGGTATCGATGACATCCCTACTAGCTAGCCTCTCTGGATACCCTAAATTTGACCAAATAAGGGTAAAAATATGAAAATGTCTTCAAAATTGCATTAAAAGAAGTAGGGTCGGCCCTGTTTTGATAGGCACGGTCTGTTGACCTGAAACAAACGTCTCTTTTTGGGGCCTTATAACGTATATATGGCATATTAGCTCCGTGTCTGTGATATCCCCATTTGTCATCTCTGTGTTTGTACAATGTGTGCCCTCTCTGAATCGTGGGTTTGGGCTACTTCTGAACACATCATCAAAGGGGCAATATCACCACTCGCGCAGCTACCACATAGTAAACTCGAACAATACTAGAATTGTGAGTGGGACACGTTCGGTGATAATGCCGCTTTAAGTCTCTTCAACTAAGGGCAGAGTCATTTATTACTAGCTCATTATGACCCCCCCCCCTATATCCACCCCCCTCCCCCAGCTGGCAATAAATTACTCGGCCCTAATGTTTCAATATACATTAACTTTAGAGAAATATGTGAATTAATAGTAGTATAGTATGTATCGGAACGGGACTATAGTTAAGTACTGTTTATTACTCAATCGACATGCAGCCAATCAGAGGCCTCCATTTGGTCACGTGACCGGAAGTGACCTACTTAGGGGATTAGTGGTGCATTCTGGGTAACCCTGCAGCCAATCAGAGGCCACCATTTGGTCACGTGACCGGAAGTGACCTACTTAGGGGATTAGTGGTGCATTCTGGGTAACTTACTGACCTACTTAGGGGACCGGAAGTGACGTCATATGACCTAATTTAGGATCACGTGACCGGAAGTGACCTGATGAGTCACGTGAGCGGAAGTGACGTCACATGACCTAATGGCCGACCGGAAGTGAGTGACCTCATTGAGGATCATGTGACCGGAAGTGACTTGATTGATCACGTGAGCGGAAGAAGAAGTTTTTTGTTTAGGAAGTGAGGGTCTTTAGGATCACGTGACTGGAAGCGACGTCGTCACATGAGTGACGCTTTAAGAGACTGCGCGACTTACTAGTAAAAGAAGACGTATGAAAATAAAAACACAACAATATTTTTTTTTTTTTTTTTTATTTTTTTTTTTTCAATCTTGATAAACACTCTATTTTTGAAAAGATGCACACGCTTATTTTTTTTTTTCATATCTCTAAAGGACTCGTTGTCACACCGTCAGAATGCACGCGACGCTTATAATACAAGTAGCGCACGCCGTCTTTCTCTATGGTGTAGGTGACCATTTTGTTTCGCACCACTTTGAAGTTTCTATTTACAGCAATGAGAGTTTTTCGTTGGCGAAGAACATCCAAGAAGTCGTCTGGTTCCTGAGGGTTTTGTTTCTTCTGTACGCCTTTTGCACTCCATTTTTTGGATTTTCTTTCACCGGTGTCGCTGACTCGATCGTAGCAAATGTAAGTCTTAGGGTTGAGACTTAGGATCCCGTCACCTTCCCACTCCGCTTTCATAAGCCCCGAAGTTCTCAGATCGTGAAGGTACCGTCTCTCACAACATCCGCCGGGCGGCGGACACCATTCTCGCACTCTTTCCGTTTTTGTCTTCACGAAAAGCTCTAAGTGATCGTCGCACACCGCTGTCGGAAGCCACTTTCGTTTCTCTCTGAAGTACGTCTCTCTCAGGCGAGGTTTGACTAGGTCATCCAACGTGTCACCGCTGAGAGCCATGTAAAGACTGTCGGTGTCCATTTGACAAAGGGCATAATCGCGCCGATCGACGAATCTATCCAAGAAGTCGTATGTGAACTCTAACATTTTCAACTTCGCGTACTGGTATACCATGAACCCTATTTGAATAGGGAGGTTGTTGTTGACTGTTTTCGGTTGTAGTTCGACTTCAAACAGATCGGAACTCAACTCGGACGCCTTTTTGAAGCGCCACGAATTGGCCAATAGTTCGAACTTCCGACTGTCAGTGTATCTCACCGCCGTGTGTTTTTCTTTGTTGCAGATTGTTTTACCGTACGTAGCGTTTCCCATTAACTTGTAACAGTCTGACAGAATTTTCTCGTTCTCGTTCACGTCGCCACGTCTTCGCGCCGCCGTTACTTCGTCCGCGAAACCGGCAAAGGAGCGTTTAGGTAGGTATTCTACCACCAGCTGCACTTTGGTGACTATCAAACCGTGCTCTAAATACCACTTGAGAAGCGGCGTTCCCAAGAGAATATTTTTTCCGTGGTAACTCCCTATCAGACATCTCTGAGGCGTGTTCAACAGCTTTTCTTCCTGCGCAAAGTCTGACATGTGAGGTCCTATGTCCGATTTTGAAACGGTCGCGTTCTTGAAAACGGGGGTCATTTCTTCGAAGTAGTCTCGTAGGTGAGGCGGCGTAGTGATGTCCACTTGAACTAAACCGAACATTTTCTCCTCTTTCACAGCGGAAAGGATGTCGCTCTCGCTCATCGCGTTTCGAGACACTTTCAAAGCGTCAACCTTCCAGCGTTGTTGGGAGGCCTTGACCCGCTCATCTCGACGCTTCATCTCTCGCCATTCGCACTCCCACACGACGACCAGCTTGTGACCTAGCGCTTTCAAGTAAGCGCTTACTCTGGTCGTTCTGTCGCGTCTCTCCTCTCTCAGTGAAGCGCACTGATATCGGTGCGACGGTATGCACTCGTGAGCGTGGAACCAACACCCGTGAAACTGGAAAACCGTATTAGAGGCCGCGTGAAACCCGTCCACGCGAATTCTCCGACAGCCTACAACCATCTCGCCGCCGTTCAAAGCGTGGCGCAGTTTCACGTCGCGGTCGTGCTCTACGAAGCGTAACCACTCCAAAGCGCTGTGAGAGTTTCTTTGCCTAATTTCAGGCTTGAACTCGGTCTCGGGCCGTCTCACCGCGTAATAGCCCGTGCAGTGCGCTTCGCTCATGCAGCGCAAGTACAGAGAGTTAGCGTCTAGTCCTAGGATGTGTTGGCACGGTCTCGCTTCTTCGCCGTACTTGTGCTCCCTTATCCGCGTGGTGCCCTTCTCGTGAAATCTATGGAAGATGATGGAAGGACCGCCGACTAGATTTTCTTTGATCAGAGCGTGGAGGACGGCGTCGAACTGGGGGAACGTTGTGAACGCGTCTTCTAGGTTTTGGAAGAGGAACCGTAAAGTCAAACCGGCGAGAGAAACTCCGTCTTTCAACATGTCAATGCCGCGATCTTGGAAAAATTTAGCGTGATTTTTCAGAGCTTCTATGAAAGGTTTGACGTCTTTGTTGTTGTAGTGGATCAAGTAGTCTTCCATAGTTTGCATCTTCTCGTCGGACCAAACTTTCTGACATGCGGCGTAGTCGGATTCGGACATTTTGACGCCCGTCAGCTCGCTGTCGAAAGCCGATCTCGGTGGCAGCGTTCTGTTTGCCAGTTTCCTGGTAGACGTCATCCATTCGTAAGGAAAGTGACCTTTCTCTTCGTTCCTGGTGAAAGCTCGCAAATAGGTCGCGTAGTTGTAACCGGGTGCCAAATAGTTGACTACGTCCAAGAAAACCGTGTGCTGTGTGTAAACCGCCAAGTATTGATTGCTTCTCTTTATGACGCTGAATTCTTGGTTTCTTCGGTCTCCGGAGGCGAAGAACGAGTGAAGGCGTATTTTGATCAGGTTCAAGTCGTAACGCCCCGAGTTGAAGCCCACGACTGGAGCTTGACGGATGTATCTCAGAAGACGCTTCTTCAGTTGAACTAACGGGTGTCTGGTCTGAGCCGCAGCGAAGCCGCCTGGAGAAGGGGTGAACGTCGCCTCCTCCAGCAGGAGAGCTTCACCTATCGCCGCATCTAACTTCGCTAAGGTCGGTCGGTAAAGTTCTAGCACAGCTTCCCCGATGACTTTGGCGTTCTCGTTTATGTGATTTAAAACTCGGTCCAACAAGGGGTCGGAATCTGCGTCGGATTCTCTGACGAAGCAGACGGGCCCCTCCCACCCCGGAAAGTCGGATGCGACGCTAGCCGACAAAGGGACGTGATCCCACAGCAGGGACACGTGTTCCGTCGACGGTTCTTTGCACGGTCTGAAGAAAGCCTCGAAATCGAAGGCGATCTTGTAAGGGTAGATTCCGGAATGTCCGTCGGGGGGAAAAATGGAGAAGTCTGCTAGCGCTTCGAAAATCGTTCTCGAATTTTGGTAGATGCCACCTACGTAGCGCAACTTGACTTGTCGGCAAGAGGAAAGCTGGTTCCTGTGTCTCTTCAGCAAGAACTCGGTGGTGAACGCCGCCTTACACTTGCAACATTCGTATATGCCCGCGTACGCGTTGAAGTCCGTGACGAGAGAGACGTGCAAACCGCCTTTCGCCGTCAGGTGTAGGTTGACTTTACCTCGGGCGGCCAGAGTTCTGGAAGGCGGTCTGATCAGAGTAACGCGTCTTCTCAACTTCCGCCCCGGCACTTGACGCGACGCGGTGTAAACCGCTATCTGTACGTCAAACAAGTTCTCTAACGCGGGTAAGTCGCGGATGTTCAGACCCGGAAAGGATTCAGGTGTGGCAGCGGGACAGAACTGACGTAACAAATCTGAAGCGCGCTTGCTGGTGTTGTATAAGTGAAAGGAAATGCAGCGGAAGATGCAGAGGTTGTCCTTGTTGGGAAAATCTAACACGCCGCTTCTCTTTCCAACTCGACCAGCCTGAGTGATCCTACCGCCTATGGGGAATTCCCCCGGTCCCATGTAAACGCAAATGTTCAAATTGGTAGGAAAAAGAACGTGCCACTTGGTGTCAGCGTCGCAAAGTTTCCGTACTTCCTCGCAAGCGACGGTGTTTTCCATCTTTGAGAGGAGCTCTTCCAAAGTTTCTGAATTAGTTATAGTAGGGAGCGGTTGTATGAGAGTTGCGTTGTTCTGGGAGGCGTGAAAGTAGCGCAGTTTGCTCTTGTCTTCTCTGTGTTGTAAGAGTAAGCCTACCGAGAAACCCACTTTGTATCTGAATCTTTGTGTCAAGTGAATGCGACGCATAGTATCTACAGCGTCACTCAACTCGCCGGTTGGTAGCCTGAAGTTTGTTACACTCACGCGAGTCCCGTGCATCCTGACGCCCATTTGTATCGCAGGCCAATTCGCCGTGAACGTTTCCTCCCCGTTCGGTACAGCACATATGCGCGGAGGGACGGTCACCCCGTCCAGAGATTCGCGTCGACAGGCGATCTTTCGGCAATCGCCTTCGCCGCATAGAGGGCAAAACTTAGGTACTACTCTACAATTTTCTACGTGTCTCTCGTGGTTGTACGGTCTTTTAAACATTTTGAAACACTTTTCGCATACGTACTGTGTCATGTTTTTTTTCACTCAGTTACCAACTACTTAGCCGTCTAACTATCTATCTATCTATCAATCTATCTGTCTATCTATCTATCTATTTATCTTTCTGTCTGCTGTCTGTGTATCCGTCTGTCTGTCTCATACAGCGTACGTCAAACGCTGTGTGTGTGTGTGTGCGCGCGTGAGCGTTGAGCGTCTCTCATTCCGAATCTATGCCGAGATATTTCAGAATGATCTCTGTTTTGTCATCCAACTCTTTGAGCGCTCTGGCGGACAGCGTCACTCCCTGCTGTGTGGGTTTTTTGTCAGGACCTTCGTACTTGCGCACGTGGACGAGGTTCTTACCGCTGTAGTAGCTCACAGCTGCGTACACTTCGCCCTCATCATCCAGCACTGCGAACCAGGGGGTGTGATTAGGTTTTCCTTGCGCGGCCGCTGTGTCGCGTATGCGCACCACTGCGCGGATATCGGCGATGCGTGCTATTAGCTCGCGCAGCGCGTCGGCCGTGAAGTGCACTCGCTTGCTTCTGGTCAGAGACGCCTCTTTCACCTGGCCGTCTTTTGTGTAGCGCGGCCTCCTAGACAGTCTAGCCACGTCCTCCCAGATCTCCAGCGTCAAAGTTCCGTCTAAGCAGAACTCTAACCCGAGAAGACGGGAGAAGGTTTTCTCTGCTTCTTCTCGTCCATCTCGTTCTTTTTCTTGTATTTTTCTCTTCTTACTAGGCCTTGTTGTTCTGGAACTCACCTTAGAACGTTTCACACCCGCAGGATGAGTAACACCATCAGCGTGAGCTGAATCAGCAGCAGAACCGATAGCAGGAGCAGCGTCAGCGCTGGTGGTATCCGAGGCCTCGTTGTTGGAACAGCGCAGCCACACGCCGTCGGTGCTGAGTGTAGCGGTAGAAGATGAAGCGCCGCCGCCCTCGTAAGGTGGCGGTGAGGGCAGTCGCCACGGACCGGACGGGACGCTACTAGTGGAGGAAGTGAGGTCGAAAGGTCGAAGAGGGAAGCCGAAAAACGTACCGCCCACCCCTTTCCCTTCGGGTTGTTCGTACGCCTCGTCGTCAGCGTCGTTCTCTGTCTCACCCTGTTGCTGCTGCTCCTCCTCCTCCTCCTCCTCTTCTTCTCGGTTTAGGGGCTGAGTGTCCGAATAGCTGTCACTCTCAGCGCGAGCGGCGTCGAGGGCGTCGGTCGATGTAGTGGTGGAGGAGAGGGGCTGTGCAACGTGCGGCAGGTCATCAAAGTCATCAACAGTAGTGGGGAGGTAAAAACCCGGTTGCCAGTACTGCGCTGTGCCAGGAGCGTTGTCGTCAGTAGTAGTAGCGGTAGCAGCAGGTGCAGCAGAAGCAGCAGCAGCAGCAGCAGCAGCAGCAGCAGCAGACGCAACAGTAGCAGGCGCAGCAGCCTCAGCAGGCGCAGCAGTAGCAGGCGCAGCGGTAGCAGGTGCAGCAGCAGCAGCAGCAGCCGCAGCAGGCGGGGCAGCAGTAGCAGCGGCAGCGCGCTTAGCAGCAACGTGTACCGTCGCGAGTGTAACAACGTCGCTAGCACGACGACTACTACCAGTAGTACTACTACTACTACTACTACTACTAGTACTACTACTGCTACTACTACTGCTACTACTACTAGTACTGCCGCGAGCGCTCGCTACAGCGGGAGGGTGATAAGACCAAGCGGCTGCGGCGGTAGTCTCATTTTCAGTAGCAAGAGGAGGCACTGACGCTAAACGAGCGCTGTTCCGCGTAGTCTTCTTGTTCTTGGACGGCGCTAGGTGTTGTCTTTTGCTCATGGTGGTGACTGTAGAGAGCAGCAAAAGAATGAGTGAGTGAATGGAGGTTTCCAGACCCCTTATATACGCCTTCTCGCTTCTAGAGCTAAGCTACTTACTGACCCTGTTCAGCTGCCGCCGGCTGGCCGGCGGCCATTCACAAAGAGAAACAAAAGACATAAGGCATGACGTTTTCAGCTGGATCCCTTTCCCCCCTTTTGAGAGATCGACTGTCATGAGCTAAGCCGCTTACCACCCTGTTCAGCAATTCAACGCGCATTAGCTGTATAAAGGATTAACCGGTTGCTGCCGTCGACTGACCGGCGGCCATTCACAAAGACATAAGGTATGACGTTTTCAGCTGGATCCCTTTCCCCTCTTTTTTTTTTGAGGGATCCACTGTCATGAGCTAAGCCACTTACCACCCTGTTCAGCCATTCAGCGCGCGTTAGCTGTATAAAGGATTAACGGTGATGAGCTTAGAGTGTGTATACAAAAAAAAAGCAGGACCCCCCTAAGACGAACGTGTCTGTCTGTGAGTAGAGGCGTGTGCATGTGGTGAGCGACTTAAGTGTAAGACAAAAAAAAAATCACCACCTCCTGCCGTGGTGAGTAGACCGGGCCGGCCAGGCGGCGGCCGGCTAGTTCAATAGGGAGGGGTGACAGCTGACTAAGGCTGTGCATGAAAAAAATCCGATTTTCACCTGACCTCTGACGTTTGTTACAATGAATGTCAGAGGGAGGGAGACGTCCTCAGGTAGGGGGTAGGAGGTAAGGCTATGGATGAGGAAGAAACACCGTTTTCAGCTGGTCTCCACGGATAGCGATGACACACCCCTCGTCATCTAAGCTCTTAAGGAGCGGAGCGGTTGAAAAAGCGTCATGCGGACAGGTCGCTACACAGCTGGAGTGCTGTTGGAAATGGGATTAAACTCCCTCTGTATAAAAAGCTCTGATTTCTGTTGGAAAAAAAACATATCGCCTCTGACCACAGTAACGTCTACTACCACCACCGCCGCCACCACCGCCGCCGCCGCCGCCGCCACCGCCGCCGCCGCCGCCGCCGCCGCCGCCACCGCCAAGACGAGACGAGATGGCTCAAGCTATTCCACTTTCAAGCTCGCCTTCACCGCCTTGTCCACCTGAAAAAAAGTTAATGCAGCTTGACGACGTGAGACGCGCGAGGCAGACCGATGGGGAGAACAGAGAGGTAGGACAGCGGCGGTTAGCCTATAGCGACGCCTTGCTTCGTCAACTAGGTAAAGAGTTGAGCGGCTGTTGGAGAGAGTTGGGCAGTAGCTTAAAAGTTACCGCCGCCCGTATGGATGCTCTAGTAGAGCGCAGTGTCAAGACACCGGAGGAGCTGTGTACGGCGATGTTCCGAGTCTGGTGGGGTGAAACCCCGCATCGTCATAGATGGGGAGAGCTCGGTCGCGTCTTCACCCGCATTAGACGCGTGGAACTGTTGGCTCAGTGGATGTCCCTTCTCCACAGACAGGGGTTGGATTTCGAAAACCCCGACTCGCGCGCGATGCATAAGCACTTGGGCTCCCTCGGCAGACGTCTAGGTAGCAGGTGGAAAGAGGTGGGGGACCATTTAAAATTGTCGCCTGAGAGGTTAGATAAGATCGCTGAAGAATGCGAATACGGAGGAAGTCCCGCTGAGTGGGCCTTCCGAGTGTTGAAAATGTGGCAAGATGAAGCTGACGGTGCCGGCGGTACACCTTTTGAACTCCTGCGAGTGTTGACTGAGGACATGGGAAAGTTTGACCTCGTCATCGCGATATTACTTGACTTTATCAAGCAAGAAACAACGAGAACGACGGACATGTGAATTGTTGTGTTTTATTTTCATACGTCTTCTTTATTAGTAAGTAAAAAAAAAAATATCATAACAATTAAGACGCGCGCCCTCTTAAAGTGTCACTTCCTCCAGTCGCAGCTGATCGCCTCATCGAAGCACGTGATAAACAAAAAAAAACGAAGAGACACGCTTCTTCCTCTCGAGAGGAAGAAGCGTGTCTCTCGATTGAAATCTTTTTCTTTTCTTTTTTTCTTAAAAGAGACAAACGCCCCTTAGAGTGCCCCCCCACCCCCCTAGAGTGCCCCCCTCCCCCCTCCCCCCCTCCCCCCCCCACCACTCGCCCCATGCATCCTAAAAGCGCCCCCCTCCCCATGCATCTTAAAGGGGCCCCCCTCCCCTTCCCTCCCCTCCCCTCCCCTCCCCTCCCCCCCCTCCCCCCCCCTTTATACACTCTAAAGAACGCTTCTACCTAGTTCAATAAGTCACTTCCAGTCGCTCGTAAAACAATAAAAAATGAAAAAAAAAAAAAACTTATATCGTAGTGTTTTTTATTAGTTTACCGAAAAAAATAAGAGACTCGCCTCCTTCTCCTCCTCCTCCTCCTCCTCCTCCTCCAAAAAAAAAGATATCACATTTTAAAGCGCGTGACCCCTTAAAGACGCTCATCTCTTCATTAAGTCGCGTGACGTCACTTCTTCTTCTTCTTCTTCTTCCGGTCACGTGATCAATCAGGTCACTTTCGGTCACGTGATCCTCAATCAGGTCACTCACTTCCGGTTGGCCATTAGGTCATGTGACGTCACTTCCGGTCACGTGACTCATCAGGTCACTTCCGGTCACGTGATCCTAAAGTAGGTCACTTCCGGTCCCCTAAGTAGGTCATATGACGTCACTTCCGGTCCATAAGTAGGTCATATGACCTCACTTCCGGTCACGTGACCAAATGGCGGCCTCTGATTGGCTAACTAGGTCACGTGACCTCACCACTAATCCCCTAAGTAGGTCACTTCCGGTCACGTGACCAAATGGAGGCCTCTGATTGGCTGCAGGTCGATTGAGTAATAAACAGTACTTAACTATAGTCCCGTTCCGATACATACTATACTACTATTAATGAAGTATCGCTAGCCATATATTTGACACGTTTCCTAAACCTTTACTTCACTTCTTCAGTTTCCAAATGTAGGAGATTTGGTTGAAACTGGGGCTATAGTATTTCCATGATAGACATCTAGAAATTCACTATGAAAAAATCAACATCTGCCCAACCCACATTTGGGTAATAGTTAGCAAACTGCTTAAAATATGGATGCAGTATTTGGCGATGACAATGCACGCCTGGGATAGCTCTCCTAGGTGCGCTGACAAACGTTAACAGCGCAATCTTAACACAGAAGATTGTCTTAGTTATCTCAAAGTTAGTCCTCAAACATTCTAAGTGACGACGGCGACACTGGTGCACCAGTAGTGGTAAGACTAAACCCCCGGTTTTTTTCTTCTTTTTCTTTTCTTTTAGATGTTTATGTTGTCTCATCTGGGATTTTAATTTTTCACTTTATATACAAAACAGGCCGCTGCCTTAGATTTTAAAAGACATTTTAAGATGTATAAGATTAAGACTGCGCTGTTAACGTGTGTCCGGGCCCCTGGGAGAGCTATCCCGTATTCTCGATGACAATTTGGATACATTGCACTGTCATCATAATGAATGAGAAGAAAATCTGAGATCGTCACCTATGAGCCATTTGTTGATCAAACATGGACTGGCCCTTGTAATATAGCCATATTTACCCTCTCCTATTATTATCATTATTATCATCAATAGGGGTTAGACCACTCAGGGCAGAGGTACCACCATTTTTGGGACCTGAGTTGAGGGCCGTGCATGCTAGACCCCTCCCTCTTTGTCTGGAGGTAGGGCCAAAATGATAAGCTGCTCAGAGCTGGGAGACCAGAGAGGAAGGAGAGCAGGCCCTGTATGAACATCTTGCAGGGGCGGATCCAGACATTTGGGAAAGGGGGGGGGGCGTCATATAGGCAATGAACTGGGGTATTGAATCTTTTTTTACATTAAAATGTACATGCCGGTCTGCCCCCCCCCCCGCCTTGAATTCTTGCCTGTCTTGTAGTAGTTGGAAATGGTGTCAGTGGGAGACCCACTGACATTTCTTGGACTTGGATAACAAATATAGAACCTGATTTATAAAGTTATTCTCCTTGTGTTATGTTACACCCTTTTTTGTATTTTCAATTTCCCAGGTAGATAACAGTCCACGATGGCCATCCTGGACTCCAGCACCCTGCTGGTACTGGTGGCGACCCTGGTGGGCATCCTGGTAGTTAAGAAGCTGCTGGCCATGCTGACAGGCCCCAACATACCCCCCGGTCCCACCCCACTACCCCTCATAGGCAACATACCTCAGCTCTCCTCCAGGCCTGAACACTCCCACCTCACCTTCCAGGAACTGGCAAACAAGTAGGTTAATAACATCTTAAAGTGATCTGATATGTTCTGATAGTAAAGTTGTTGTTTTCAGATATATTGAGTTGGAGAGACAGATCTAGTATTGTCGTTTTATGCCTCTACTACTCACTAGATGGCATGGCACTTGGACCCCTTCTATAAACGACTTACACCTCCAGCCTAGACCTGGGCCACATCCATACTGATACATCATAATGCCAAACTTGCTGGCAAGCCCCCTGATTGTGAGATAGATAATAAGACCCATTTCTGGTATCAATTAAAACGTTAATATCAGTCCCTGCAATATGTACAAAATTATGTTAATATCCTTCTATCAACCACTAATTATTGAGGTAGCCCTCTGTAGGCCTCACCAGCTAGTCAGACATAGGGTATATAACGTTGTCACCCAATTTGACGTCACATTGTCGCATATAGGTGCCCGGGCAGCTATTTATTTGGACAACCCCATACACCCGGCTCCTAATCAAATCAGGCAGCTATTCAAGGCCAGGCAGCTATTGTTTTAGGGGCATTTAACGCCCTCCCCCCAAGAAAAAAAGAGAGAAAACCGCACCTAAATGACCACCACTATATAAGGCTTCTAATAACAAAACCAACTTGCATTGATGGTCATTGTCATAATATAAGCTTATATCTGGTGTACAGGAAGCATACTAATTAATCAAAGATATGTAATTATAAAGCAAACACCACCTACACTGCAATGTATACAAGACAACAAGCTGTGAGAAAGCTGCATCCAATGAGACCCCGGCACCTATTCAAGGCCGGCACCTATTGATTTCAAAGCCCTATTACCCCCGGCTACTATTCAAGGGAGGCACCTATTTAAAACGCGGCACCTATATGCGACGATACGGTATATAGTTACTGTACTCCACTACAGGAACACCACAAGCAATGGTCTGTTAAGCCTGAGCGTGTTCCCAATCTGTATATACCTAATCACATGTTAAATATATAATATCATAGAGACTCTCTGAGAATTTCATTTCAGTGTTCAATATGTGATTTGTATCCTCAATGCTACTGTAAAGGTGCGCCTAGCAGCCGCGGCTTGTACGTGAAAAAACGTTCAGAGCGTTATCTTAATGCTATCTTAAACTATCTTAATGCTATCTTAGACTATCTTAAAAGTATCACTAAGCAAATGAAGATGGCGCCACTAGTAGCAGTAAGTCTATTGTGGGATAGGCTAGTTATTAGTATGTAATGGGGGGCTCTGCCCCCTCAACCCCCCTTTTTTTTCTTTTCTTTTAGATGTATATGTTGTCTCATCTGGGTGTAGGGTATATAGTAATAATGTAGTATACTAAGGCAAACCTCAGGTAGCATAGTTTGGTATATGACACTAGGTGGAAGGAGCTACACATTCGGAGCTTAATAATTAAGATTTAAAATTTAAAATTAAGATAACGCTCTAAACGATTGTCCGTGCACCTAGGAGAGCTATCCCGTATTTGTGTTTTACGCTAGTTTCTCATGTAAGTCTCGTTTACTGACAGGTATGGGGATGTCTTCACTATTAGCATCTTCAACACAAAGTTCATCGTCTTCAACAGTCATGAAATCATCAAGGAGGTGTTCATCAAGAACGCAGATGCCTTCTCCAACCGACCAATGTCTTATCTTATAAAGCTGGCTTCTGAGGGTGGAAAGGGTAGGTTTTACAATTTTCGATACAGATAGATTTGAATAAATTGCATACTTCACAGTTTCAGGTCACCAATTTCTTCTACTATAGAAGACAGAAACAAAAATATAAGAATGTTAGAACTATGGTTATAAAATATATCAAAGGTGTGAATATTGTTCTCTCCCTCTACCACTGGGGTATAAATAAGATTAACCTCTACAATTATAACCTGTGGTGTTTTTGATAGGCCTAATGTGGCAGCATCTCTGCCATGAGTGTTAGAGGTATACATACCCTTGCTGTGGTGTGCTTGCGTAGTGGTTCGTGTCTATTCGAATTAAAGAACAACAGGGAACGGCAGTGTGGAGAGGCCAAGTAAACAGTAGATGATACTCGGAAATGCCATGTATGGATACAGTACACATAATATCATACCCCTACATTTGTGTATTAGAACTGTACATGACCCTTGGTGTGCTTGTGTATTAGAACTGTATATGACCTGTAGTGTGCTTGTGTATTAGAATAAACTGTACATGGCCCTTGGTGTGCTTGTGTATTAGAACTGTACTTGGCCCTTGGTGTGCTTGTGTATTAGAATATACTGTACATGACCCTTGGTGTGCTTGTGTATTAGAACTGTACTTGACCTGCGGTGTGTTTGTGTATTAGGACTGTACATGACTCTTGGTGTGCTTGTCAGGTCTGGTCTGGCAGGCAGGAGACACATGGAAGGGCATCAGGAAGATCACCGTCTCCGCCCTGAGAGACTTTGGTATCGGTAAGAAGTCTATGGAGAGCAAAATCCTAGAGGAGGCTTCTGCACTGGCTGATGTATGTCCTATATCTCCTATCTCCTTTCTAATAAATAATATTTATCGAAAAATAGCAATGATACAATAATGAAAGAATTGGAAATATTTCCACGTATTTCACTAACTCATGCCACTGCTGGATCTAGGTAAATGGGTGTGATTTTTTTTAAAGATTTCTAAAAACTTGGCTATATATATGAATATTCACTTTAAAACCCTTGAAATATCAAAAATTGAGAAAAGGGTAAGCCAAGGTTTAGAGTTAGAGCTGGCTTACCTTAAGCATACATCAATTGTTTCCATTTCCATTTCTAAACACAATACCATACCGCGCATACATAGACAAAGATTCACAAGTTTGGGATGTTGACAGGGTTATTTCACAAGTCTAAGGGGCCATATTCCTTGAGGCTATAGGCAGAGTGGAATGCGGCCCCTAAAATAGCCTTTTTCTGCACCATACAAATGTAAACGGCTGCTCGGATGACATTGCAGAGCCCCGAAATACAAGCATGGGTTATTTCATGGGGGGGGGGGGAGTGAAATACCGCTCTCTTTGGTTAAATCGATGGGACTGCTGTATACCATAAAAATTGATATAGCATTGTTTCCAGATGTAAAATAGCCTTAGGCCAAAGAAAAAAAGGTTTGTTTCAGGTCACCCGACCGACTCTAGCAAAACAGGAAAATTTCCTATTTTTACAGTTTTTGGGTCATTTTTAGAGTTTATACGGAGGATGGCTAGTACTTTAATGTTTAAAACATAAAATAAAATAAAATAAATATCCGACCTACCGACCCTAGTCTCCATGCTACCTGAAGCATACCTTTTATTTTTTTTGGCCTTATATCATATTGTCTGCAGGTTCTGGCTGAACATGAAGGGAAGCCGTTCGACCCAACACAGATTGTTACAGAAGCGGCCAGTAACATCATCTGTTCTGTCTGCTTTGGCAACAGGTTAGTGTCTATTGTCCATCACCTTCCCCTTAGAGGACCAGCTAATGCCGTAAATCGTCCTGTTTATTAATTGTGTTGAAGCACTGCCATGCTATTGAGCTACTCACCTGCACACTGAAAACCCAGAGGCAGGAGAGTAGTCATTATGACGACCTAGGTTGTCATAATGAATAATGGCAGGTGCTCTGTAAAATGGCATATGAATATAGTCTCTAATTAGTTCACCTCTTAATGAGAGGCATCTCTCTCACAGATTTGGTGTACTCTTGATTGAACTAAGTAGCATTACTTAATATAAATAAGTTGCCAATGGATGAGAATGATGGCCCCAAAGGTATAGAGACCACTTTGCTCACTGTCACTGGTTTATAGCTTGTGATTGAAATAGTTATGCACTGCCACCCAGTGTTAACACAGATGTTAACACAGGGTGGCAGTTCTGTGCCACTGCACATCCTGTGTACAATAGCATGGGGTAGCATAGGGTAGTCATTGGAACAACCTAGGACTTGGGAGTTGTCAATACTGATGACTTCAGGTCTTCAAGTTGACAATACCTAAATCAACAACCTTGAGGTAGTCATTCTGACTACCCAATTAATGTGACTACCTAAGGTCGTCATTATGACACCTTTGTTTTGAATGGACCAGATGTGACTACCTTAGGTCGTCAAAATGATGACCAAAGGTCGTCACCTTGACTACCTAAAGTTGTCAATTTAGGTATTGTCAAAATGACGACCCTGAGGTTTTCAGTGCACTGCTTTAGTTTATTAACTCTGTAGGGTCAGTATAATGCATGAATAAAATATGCAGCTCTACTAAATTACTCACCTGGGTCGCATCCAAACATCATGGAAGGAAAGAGCACACTATGTTGAAGCATGTCGCTGCCCTTAAAGGGTTAATCAGCTATATATTTGTCAGCTCAATTTGATGCTGAAAAGTCTAATTTTGCAGGACTGCCAGAGGATCACTCTGACATTTTACTGTTTATTCATAAATATCTTAGCCCCCTTTTCTAGATTATTACTGTCTATTATTACCAGGTTTGAGTATACTGATAAGAGGTTCAAGTCACTGATAGACAAGATCGTGGAGAATATGGCCATTGGTAACTTCATGGAACCCGTTGACCATATACCCATTCTGAGGCTCTTCCTATTGCCTGCTAGCTAATGGAATCAGCTAGCAGGGATGATATATTTGTCAGCTCAATTTGATGCTGAAAAGTCTAATTTTGCAGGACTGCCAGAGGATCACTCTGACATTTTACTATTCATTCATAAACATCTTAGCCCCCTTTTCTAGATTATTACTGTCTATTATTACCAGGTTTGAGTATACTGATAAGAGGTTCAAGTCACTGATAGACAAGATCGTGGAGAATATGGCCATTGGTAACTTCATGGAACCCGTTGACCATATACCCATTCTGAGGCTCTTCCCATTGCCTGCTAATGTAAGCTAAACCTTTGTTGATCTTGTACAGAAGCATTTGATATCATTTATTCTCAGAAATTGGATTACAATGCATTGAAGGTCTTAAACATGCCTATATAGGGTGCGCTTATATAAGGTTTTGCTAGTTTTGTATAGTACTAAAGTGTCGTGTGAAGCTTTTAGAATTATATCAAAATGCATGTGCGGCTTTTACATGAGAATTCTAAGTAATTTACTGAATAGTTTCCATTGTAGGTTAGCAAACTACAGAAGTCTAGTTTTGAAAGGAATGGTAATTTTCATAACACGGGGGCTGGTTGATTTCAGATAGGGACCAAAAACAATTGGTCCCCTCTTTAGATGAAAAAGCCAGTGTGTTACTTTCTCCATATGCAACAAAATATATCATGCCAGAGAGCATCTATATATTTCTTTATGAAATAGTCCTCTTTTTTCAGATTAAAAAGCAGCTCTCCAATATAGAGGACATAGACAACTTCATCTGGAGTCAGATAGACGAGCACCGGGCGACATTTGACAAACACAACCTGAGGGACTTCATAGACCTGTACCTAGAGAAGGAGGCAGAGGCAGATGCAGACCAACAACTGTTCTCAGGTATACACACACCCCTGCAAACAAAATCTGAAGCAGAACTTGTGTCATAACTTGAACGTCTCTGGAACATTTTCTGAACATTTTCTTTGTCTTATTCCCTGGAATTTCTTGTACTAGAACTCAAGAAATACACATTATCATTCTACTTGTAGAATTTCTTGTTATTTGCTCAAGTAAGACTAACTTTGAGTGTGAGTACCAATACTCTTCATATCACATGGCGCCAGCACATGTAGCTGGCTTTTATTGCATAGGATTAAACACTAATCAAACAATATGACATATTACAAGTCAACTTCAGCAATGATTATCCTTCCCCTTGCAGAGGCTAACATCAGGAATGTGATCCGGGACTTGTTCTTTGCTGGCACAGACACCACGGCCACCTCCACTCGCTGGGCCATGGTCTACCTGCTGCACTACCCCCACATACAGACACGGCTCGGCAAGGAGATGGAAGAGGTGAGTGTTCTACTGCAACCACTTATAAGATGCAGCTTGTCACACTCAATTGCTAGAACAATAATTTCAATGCTGCCAAGATGGCAGGGTTGCATCATACATTTGTACAAATGTGGGCATTGCTGGTACCCTGTTTTGATGTGATCCTATTATATACCATAAAACCTTGCTTATAACCCGACCTTGGTTATAAGCCAAATGTGAGTTTAAGGATACTGTGTACTCTCCCCTTTTCAGGCAAGATTCTGAAATTAAATTGTCTATAATTTGATAATTTTTATTCAGAGAGTTATCTATAATACACCAAAATGACCATATGATACACCCCTGCCATATTTCTTGAATTAGAATGACCGTTGCTAGGGTTGGAATGTGAATGGAACAAAAACGTTCTTTTTTAGGTGTTTTTTTTTAACAGCCCTATGGGATAGAATATCCATAGAATATATAACTTTGAAGATATGGATGCAATCTTGATATCATTTCCTAGGGAGCTGTGTCTAATTTTATGGATATTCCAATTATTAAGGTCTACAGAGCTGTTTAAAGTAGGGGGAAAAAGAAGAAAAAAAGAAAAATTACCATTTTTCAACTTCAGAACAGCTGTGTAGACCTTAATAAGAGGAATTTCCACAATATGAGACACGGTTCCCTAGAAAATCATGTCTAGAGGATATCAGAACCATCAGATATGTTAATTCTGAGAAAATTCCATCCTATAGGGCTGTTCAAAGAAAAATAACCTAAAAAAGAATGTTTTTGTTCCATTCAAATTCTATCCCTAGCAACCACCCTTTAAACTCCATAAATTGGAATGAGGCATAACATACGGTCATAATGGTGTATGATACACAATGCTCTGTCCATAAAGCATCAAATTATACTTGATTAAATGCCAGATTTTTGTCTGAGATGAGGAGGGTACACAGTATCCTTAAGAGAAAAAAATCAGTTTATAGTAAAAGTGTTTGAAATACGTTTTCACTATGTTCCTAAATATTAAAACCTCAGTTATCAGGGCAATGGGACTTTTGGGGTAAAAATTTGGCTATTAGCAAAAAACACTAAAAAGATTCGGCTTATAACCTAGGTTTTATGGTAGATATTTCTCTTTCTAACACACACAGGTTGTAGGTAATGAGAGGCAACCGTCTACAGCTGACAAGGGCAGCCTGAACTACCTGCAGGCCTTCATCATGGAGATCCTGCGCCACGCCTCTGTCGGTGAGTCACATTGTTAATCCTTAAGGATGCATTGGTCGTCATCAATGCAGCACCAGCAATTTACAGTGTGTAACTCAACAGTGCTGCATTGGTGCATCATGGTCATCCTATACTCTGTAAGGGAGGGCATGATGCACAAAAGCAGCCCTGTTGACAAAGGTCATCAAAGCACCATGCGGAGGCTACGATGTTTACCTCTATTGTAAAAAAGATTTGAAATGTAGGAATGCAATGTACACTGTACTAATATGCCACGTAAATCAAAGATTTCATTCTAATCTGGAAGTATTCATATTACAGTCATTTGTTAAATAAAATTTATTGTAATAATCTGGTTGACAATGAATGCAAATATCTGGTCTTCCTCAGCCCACTCCACCCTGCCCCACCTGTGCACGGCAGACAGACAGATCGGGGGCTACACCATACCTAAGGGGGCCACTGTGCTCGCTAACATCTACCACGTCCACATGTCTGAGAGGTACTGGAAGAACCCGACCCAGTTCAACCCTGACAGGTTCCTGGACACCAAGGGCAAACTGCTCAACATCAAGGACGGGTTCATTGCCTTTGGTTCAGGTAAACATCTATCTCACGAAACTTTTATATTTGAATAGGAGGGAGGGCATTTTGTTTCTTCTTTAACAAGTGGTATTGTGTAACAAGTCTACCACATTCAAAAATATAATTTAAACAACCCCATTCTACTTACGTCCAATGTGTAAGCTAATTCTCTAATGCCAATTGTGCAAAATGAGTTTGAGTTGATTGAAAATCTATGCCAAATCTATTTTGATAGTATAGACAGGAAACTATGAATAGCACAGAACATCATCTATATAATTTTTTTTATTAATTTTTACTTTCAGGTTCCCGTCAGTGTATTGGAGAGTCCATGGCGCGGAGCCAGCTGTTCCTGATCCTGGCCTGTCTCATTCAGAAGTTCACCTTTAAACCGGCCGATGAGAACAACCTGCCTCCCATACTGGGGAAGGCGGGGGTCACACTTGCTCCTGAGCCTTACAGGATCAGAGCTATTCCTAAGTAACTAAGTAACAAAGTAACTCTGGTTAAGCATGATTCTGTTATCTGATTTCCAAATGAATCAGATTGATTCAGAATGAGATGATATATGAGGTGCCTCTGTGTTGTAAATCTCTCAGCAAGAGTTGTGAGTTCAGCAGTTTCATTGGGGTTTCCATGTTTGTAAAAAGATGGTTGATATATTTATATGTGACTGGCCATTCCTACAACATGTCATGGTATGACATTCACCTTTCGATAAGGACTGTAATAACTTAAAGATTAGCACAAATGCATTGTGGCAGTAGTGGCAACCTCAGACAGAAGATAGCTAAATGCAAATGTAGATGCTCAGTATTCTACACCTTAATACCTGTGGTGGTGTAGCACACAATAAGTACACTTCATGTAGCATTCTAATCATCTTTTAGTTATCAATATATCAACGTGGAAGATATACGATATGTAGCAACTGTACAAATGCATAATTATAAAAGTATACATGCACCAATGAAAAGCTAATCATACTCAGCCAAGATACCTCACTGTGGACTTTTGATAAAAGAGTTATTGAATTATTGTTTTCTTCTCATTTGATACTGGTAGTTTTGCAAATTATATATTTGTAGTTTTCTTTGGTTTCTTTGCATCATATTTATTTACTGCTATCCTTTTAATGATAATACGTTGCGGTAAAAGACACAATTTAACAGAACTTAATTTAATGGAATGTACTTTTTGACGTCACAGTGAGATACTCATAACCACAGTGTGTGTGTATCATGATGAAGAATGCTGCCTTTGACAACATGCCACCAACCCTTTGAGGGATGCATAGTGTATTACGGGATTATATGATCGTGGTCATCATGATGCGTGAAAGATACATGCAAGCATCATGCCGACCCTATGGGGTTGAGACACCCGGCATGATGTACCAATGTTGCACCGGCGAGTTACTAACCAGGACTGCATTGGAGCATTGTGATGGCAAATGTCATCTTTTACCGACATGCCGTCCATTAGAAAATATAATGGTTAATAATGGTTATATCTTAACCTTCACAAAACAGGTTGCTTACATAAGACAGTAACATCTATCAGGAAATGTGACTAGGAAGGGTGAAACTCATTGAAACTCATGAACCTATCTCTTAATTACTCTGCACTCAGGTCTCATGTCACGCACGATTTGTGCAAAAACAAGCTCATGTCATCTTTGCACTGTTGACAAATAACTAAGACAACGAAAGTGTCAACTTAGGTTCCAGGGAAGTGTGAGTGTATTGAAGGTGAACCCACAGTTTGGTGCGGCAGCCAATACCATCAGAATTAGTAACCCTTTATGGACGGCATGGTACCAGATATGTTGAATTCAAAATGTCCTCATGATGCACCACTCGTGCAAAGTCGAGTACTACACTGGCTCGAGTACTACACTGGCACTGAGAGGGTGTATCATACCAACCCTTTGGGATCTCTATAGTGTGGGCTAATGCATAGAAGCAGGCCGATGCTGCATTCACGCAACATGCCAACATATTGTAGCACTATGCAGCCTCTAAAGGGCTAAACGTTGCCAGGCTTATTTATATTTATAGGGGGAATATTTTCCACTAGTTTTTGTACACACAGAGTTTCCATGAATCCATGATTGGCCCCAGGGGAGCAACGCTCTAGCCTGGACCGGGAAATAGGACTATGTCCTGCAAATTAGTAAGTTTATAAACCCGTTGAGGGCAGCATCGTGTTTTAATATACTATACATTGTTGCCATCCTTAACAGATGCAGCCCCGGCAGGTGACTTGCCAGGGCTGCATTCATACAACCCATACCAGTAGTATAGTATGTATCGGAACGGGACTATTGTTAACTACTGTTTATTACTCAATCGACCTGCAGCCAATCAGAGGCCTCCATTTGGTCACGTGACCCCTTCATTTGCATAATTACGTAATAGGCCACGCCCCCTCATTTGCATAATTACGTAATAGGCCACGCCCCCTTGATCACCAGCCAATCAGGGGCCACCATTTGGTCACGTGACCCCCTCATTTGCATAATAGGCCACGCCCCCTTGATCACGTGACCCCCTCATTTGCATAGTAGACTACGCCCCTTTGATCACCAGCCAATCAGTGGCTTCCATTTGGTCACGTGACTCCCTCATTTGCATAATAATGGGTCACGTGACCCCCTCATTTGCATAATAGGACCACACCCCTTTGGTCACGTGACCGGAAGCGCTCTTTATTTGGAAAATAGGCCACACCCCCTTGGTCACGTGACCTGACCCCCTCCCTCATTTGCATAATATAGACAATAGACAGACTACGCCCCCCTTTTGGTCACATGACTTGGACTAGCTAATGGGAGGCTTCTATAAGGGGGGAGGGGAGGGGAGGGGGGGAGGGGGGCACTTTAAGATGCATGGGGAGGGGAGGGGGGGGGGAGGGGGGCACTATTTATGGGGTGGGCGGGCACTTGGGGGGGAGGGGGGGCCTTTGGGGTCTGCTCGGGAGAAAAAAAAAAATTATCTGATCTCTAGGGAATCGCTTCCTCCCTACCCCCCTTTAGGGGGGTAGGGAGGAGGCGAGTCGGAGGTGACTGTAGAGGAGTTTTTCGGTGACTTGATGACTTTCAAACGACTGTACTGATAGTTGATGAATTTGACTTTTTGACTTGAATATTTCTTGCGACTTTGCGAAAGCGACTTTGCGGCTCGTAGCCCCTTAAATAAAGAGGTGACTTTGTAACCTCAGGGGGGAGATCCTTCTACACCACCACAGAAAAAGATCTCGGTTGATTGACTGAACGCGGCGGGTATGAGTCATCATGGGGCCCTTGACGGGTGGGTCCTCCCCATGCAGCCGTATGTCGAATTTAAGAAATGCCCGTGTCACACGTCACTAAGGGAGAAAACGTTTTTTGAAAATATTTAGAACCCGAATTTGAGCATTCTGGTACATTTTTAAGGACCCAGACACCGCAAAGCCGGGTACCATCCAAGAAAAAAAAAAAAAAAAAAATTTGGCGAAATGCTTAGGTTTGAAATGGTACTTTTTCTGATGCACTCTTCGAACATTTTTTTTCCTCATGTCACTATGGTCCATGTCACATGTCGGACTCAAGAAATGCCCCATGGCCCATGTCACTTAGATGTCCGTGTCCGTGTCGTCGTATCGATTTTTAAGAAAATGACCATGTCACCATATCGAATTTAGGGGTCTAGTGACATCAGCATGTCCGGCTATCCTCCACAAATTTAGCTCTAAAATGTTTACTTTTTTTGGGCCGATTTTTCATCATTTTAAAAAAACAATAGGCTGTTGAAATGTTTGCTGTTGTAAATAGAAACAAAAACAAAACAAAAGCGCATGGTAAGATTATGTCACATTGCAGTCGCGGGTCCGCTCGTGGCTTATCCAGCCTCTTCGTGGATCCGCGACTGTCAATGTGATCATATACTAATCACCCGGCGTTTACGGTATTATATAGTAAGGTATGAGACGGGTCCTACAGAAAAGGTGTCTAAAAAGCGCTGCGACCTGATTGAAATGACGTCAGTGCCCGGCTGTAGCCCGTAGGACATGTCATTCTGCTTTTCTGGATGTTTTGAAATATTTTGATTTAACTGATAATACCTGATAACAAGCCTCTGAAGCAGTTTTTGATCGAGTACGTCTTCTCTACGTTTCCATCGATTAGCTGCTTCAGCAAAAAAAATCGCGCGCGCGGTCTAGTCTAGATGACGGAGTCGCTAAAGCTCTGTTTAGAGAGTGGAACTTGACCTTGACTATAGACTCAGTACTAACTGAACGCCCCGCTATGTCACTCCTCACGTGGGTATATGTACAAGCTCGGGTTCTTCACTTTACGGCTTGACTAAAACTGAGACGCGTCCATGATAAACTCTAGCCTTTTTTTCCTTTTCTAGGATCGAGAGAGAGATTTTAAATGGGGCGGTTATCTAAATAGCGTGGAACTAAAATCAGGCTGCGGCAGATAGTATCTCTGCGCACCTCAAGACTCAACGTAACTTTCACTCTCCAGCAGAAGTTTAGTTGTCACTAATGATGGGCGGCGACCGTCGTGCACCGGCGGATATTGGAGAGTGTTGGAGAGCTGAACCTTACAGACATATAAATCAATCGCTCTGGTGGAAATATCTCGCCATAGATTGGAACCGAATACTTATCTAATGGAATCGTTATCAGTTTTCAGTTTTCTTGCCGTACAAAATTTATTTCCAACTCTTCACGTGGTGATAGCTGAAGGTCGCTCGTCGTAGGTACGTGTGACCGGAACACCCTTTTTGGTTTTGGCGCGGGTTGACATCAGATTTGTACCGTACTGTCGCGATTAAGGCTCTGAGGGAGCGCTTTTCAATTCGGTGAAGTTCTTACTCAGGAGCTATATACAAGCCAGGCGCTGGCGCTTATTCAAAGTCGCGATTTTAGTGCTTGAGAAAAAACATTTGGAGGCTCTTATACTCCGGCGCTTATACAAGACCGGCGCGCTTTTCAACACTAGTTGCTTTATCGCGACCGTACGGTATGACTTCGGTGTCACAAGGTCCCAAACTCCAAATAAGGAAGTGAAACGACGTCGTCTGTCTACCTCGTGCGCGTCATAGCGTCGTCGAAAATAGTGTGACGTCAGCATCTCTCAGGCGGCTAGGAAGTCAGTTCGACAAAATGGCTCACGGAGTGAACTTCGTGGCCGTTTCTCAATCTATGATCGATGCGGCCGTGGAGAAGGAATTCGTAGCCGTGCTACAGAGAGAGGAGGCGGAGAGACAGAACTTCGTGGCCGTTTCTCGATCTATGATCGATGCGGCCGTGGAGAAGCAGTTCGTAGCCTCGCTACAGAGAGAGGAGAGACAGCGGACTGCTGCTGAAGCAGAGGGTGTGGTGGATGAGCTGATCGCGAACGTCGCTGATCAACTCATCCGCCAGTGCGTGGAGCGAGTCAAGCAGCAAGTCTGCATGGAGGAAGGACTACCGCCCGCCGTGCTGGAGGAGCTGCTGAAGGACCACCACGCGTTATGACCACGCCCTCCGCTTCAGCAGCAAGGTCCCTGCGACCCTCTCTCTCTACCAAACGGTCCTTTTAAGGACCAACCACTGATCACAAAAGTTGAAAATCAATCTCAATATAATATACGCATCAGAAAAACCCCGAATACGCTCTACACTGAAACCCTGTTGAGTAGGTAGATCGAGTTGGGCTTTTTGTGTGTTTTTTTTTTAGGAAGGACAATCAGGTCATCGTGTGGAGATCATCAGGTGTCCTGTGTGTGTGTGTGTGTGTGTGTGTGTGTGTGTGTGTGTGTGTGTGTGTGTGTGTGTGTGTGTGTGTGTGTGTGTGTGTGTGTGTGTGTGTGTGGGTGGGTGGGTGGGCGGGTGTGTGTGTGTTTCTGCCCATAACTGGGGACTCAAATTAGAAAAATCACCTTAGAACCGGGGACTTGAGACTTAACTGGGGACTTGACCGAGTCCCCACTTAATTGAGACCTGTTTTGGGAAGGAAATAGCTTTGTGATACCTAAAAATCGGTTTCGGCAAAAGTCCCCAGTTGCAATGAAAACTCCACCACTTTTCATACTCAGACACTGCCATACACCAAAGGATGCTGAGTACCCAGTTCCAGGTGGAATTCCCGATAGGAAATGACCTTGGAACCGGGGACTTGAACTTTAACCGGGGACTTGAGTCCCCACTTGATTGAGACATCACACACTGCCACACACAGAAGGCTGCCGAGTACCCGGTTCCAGGTCGAATTCCCGATGCTATGCCAGACATACAAGTAACCAATATGGCCGCTCACACGAGTGATATTATGTTTTTAGAAGTCCAGACAATGCAATCAGTAGTGTTGCAGAGCTCCCAAACCCGTCCCAAGGCATGGTCCCCAGTTGCCAGCACATATCCTGAGTCCCCAGTTCCCGGCATAAACATGTATAGGTGCGTGTACCGGGTGTGTGGTGGCAAAACGGTTTGCTAGTTCAAGCCCCGTCCTCGCCAAAATTCAAGCAGGTAGCCCTCGGGACTAGCTTCGATTTGCACCCACTCCCGGGTCTCTGAGAGCCACGGTTCAGGAGATAAAATTTAACGCGTTCTAAGCGAATCAAGTTCGGGAAGAACTTTTGCCTCTTCCCGAAAATATTCAAAATTAGATTTCTCAGCAACCGCTGGTCCGATTGACTTGATTTTCGAAGCGTTTGAAAGCTTGAGAGGAGCTCTTCTTTTCTATGCTGCCTCTGACATCAAGACACTCCATGCCCTAGTCATATCAACAGAGCCTGCCTTTGGGAATTTCATGGTCAAAGAGGCATTGGAATAATCATATGGAAATTTCAACTTTTTACCTAGCACAGCTAAATTGCCTTCCCTCTGCCCAACCCCCCCCCCGTATTATAGGCTGATAGAGGACATATTTGCAATTATATTCCATACTTGAAACATTGAATAAATGCAGGTCCCCACTTAATTGGGGTCATCCATGTGTGTGTGTATGCATTTGCCTGTGATAGTGTGTGTGTTTCTGCCCATAACTGGGGACTCAAATTAGAAAAATCACCTTAGAACCGGGGACTTGAGACTTAACTGGGGACTTGACCGAGTCCCCACTTAATTGAGACCTGTTTTGGGAAGGAAATAGCTTTGTGATACCTAAAAATCGGTTTCGGCAAAAGTCCCCAGTTGCAATGAAAACTCCACCACTTTTCATACTCAGACACTGCCATACACCAAAGGATGCTGAGTACCCAGTTCCAGGTGGAATTCCCGATAGGAAATGACCTTGGAACCGGGGACTTGAACTTTAACCGGGGACTTGAGTCCCCACTTGATTGAGACATCACACACTGCCACACACAGAAGGCTGCCGAGTACCCGGTTCCAGGTCGAATTCCCGATGCTATGCCAGACATACAAGTAACCAATATGGCCGCTCACACGAGTGATATTATGTTTTTAGAAGTCCAGACAATGCAATCAGTAGTGTTGCAGAGCTCCCAAACCCGTCCCAAGGCATGGTCCCCAGTTGCCAGCACATATCCTGAGTCCCCAGTTCCCGGCATAAACATGTATAGGTGCGTGTACCGGGTGTGTGGTGGCAAAACGGTTTGCTAGTTCAAGCCCCGTCCTCGCCAAAATTCAAGCAGGTAGCCCTCGGGACTAGCTTCGATTTGCACCCACTCCCGGGTCTCTGAGAGCCACGGTTCAGGAGATAAAATTTAACGCGTTCTAAGCGAATCAAGTTCGGGAAGAACTTTTGCCTCTTCCCGAAAATATTCAAAATTAGATTTCTCAGCAACCGCTGGTCCGATTGACTTGATTTTTGAAGCGTTTGAAAGCTTGAGAGGAGCTCTTCTTTTCTATGCTGCCTCTGACATCAAGACACTCCATGCCCTAGTCATATCAACAGAGCCTGCCTTTGGGAATTTCATGGTCAAAGAGGCATTGGAATAATCATATGGAAATTTCAACTTTTTACCTAGCACAGCTAAATTGCCTTCCCTCTGCCCAACCCCCCCCCCCGTATTATAGGCTGATAGAGGACATATTTGCAATTATATTCCATACTTGAAACATTGAATAAATGCAGGTCCCCACTTAATTGGGGTCATCCATGTGTGTGTGTATGCATTTGCCTGTGATAGTGCGTGTACCGGGTGTGTGGTGGCAAAACGGTTTGCTAGTTCAAGCCCCGTCCTCGCCAAAATTCAAGCAGGTAGCCCTCGGGACTAGCTTCGATTTGCACCCACTTTTGGGTCTCTGAGAGCCACGGTTCAGGAGATAAAATTTAACGCGTTCTAAGCGAATCAAGTTCGGGAAGAACTTTTGCCTCTTCCCGAAAATATTCAAAATTAGATTTCTCAGCAACCGCTGGTCCGATTGACTTGATTTTCGAAGCGTTTGAAAGCTTGAGAGGAGCTCTTCTTTTCTATGCTGCCTCTGACATCAAGACACTCCATGCCCTAGTCATATCAACAGAGCCTGCCTTTGGGAATTTCATGGTCAAAGAGGCATTGGAATAATCATATGGAAATTTCAACTTTTTACCTAGCACAGCTAAATTGCCTTCCCTCTGCCCAACCCCCCCCCCCCATATTATAGGCTGATAGAGGACATATTTGCAATTATATTCCATACTTGAAACATTGAATAAATGCAGGTCCCCACTTAATTGGGGTCATCCATGTGTGTGTGTATGCATTTGCCTGTGATAGTGTGTGTGTGTGTGTGTGTGTGTGTGTGTGTGAATTTTATACAAATACAATTATTCATTCCTTTCAGCAAGAAAATTAGCTCAATGTAATCATATGATTTGAACTGCCCTACTTATCAGAGCCTTGACGACATCTGACCGCCCCCCTTTTCAGGATCTAAATAGAAATTCACCGCCGCCGCTTTTCAGAGTCGCGCTGCAGGGGTTATCCAATACATGGCGGAGAGCCATTACCTAATTCTTTTGTATGTGAAAAAAAACAGGACTGATAAGGGGTTTAATTAGACAGATATTGGTTCTACACTATCAAAAAATAACCCCTCAGCGCTTTAATGCTAAAGGTAGCATAGTGCTTTAATGCGCTACGCTCTTTGTCGATATGCCTGTGTATGCATGCATGCAGCCCTGGTGAGGAACTCTGAGTGCTGCATTCATGGCTTATGACGACAACGGGCACTGCACATTAAAGCGCTATGCGACTATTAAAGGGTTAGATCCAGTCTTGCTCCAGTCATCCCGAATGCTATACCCAGAGTTGGTGGTCTGGTCCAGACTGCTGTACACAGATTGTGGACGGGATGGCGGGTTGCTGCCAGACTATCCCTCTGGTAAGATATGCGGCTGGCGCGGCCGAGACTGTGTTATATGATGCTGAGTCGAATTATGTATTAGATACCCTACGAGTAACTGAGAGTATGTCAAAATAATCACGGCAAACTGACTGGCGACTTCATAGGATTATAGGGCGGTTATTATTACATAACTCAGTAACCTTTGGTTATGTGTTAGATAGAGTACACTTGGACACGGTTATTCCATGACGAGGTGATTTAAATAATAAGACCCAGACGGGTAAAATAGCCAAAGTCAACAATGACCTGTTTTTTTAGCCAATATGGACAAAGAGACACGGGGTGCTGTACACAGGTTGTAGACAGGCTGGCGGGTCGCTGCCAGACTATCTCCCTGGTCCGATATGCAGCCGGCGTGGCCGAGACTGTCTTATATGATGCTGAGTCTAATTATGTATTAGATTCCCTACGAGTAACTGAGAGTGTGTCAAAATAATCACGGCAAACTGACTGGCGACCTCATAGGTCAGTTATTATTACATAACTCAGTAACTTTCGGTTATGTGTTAGATAGAGTACGCTTGGACATGGTTATTCCATATACCCGCTGCCCCACAGGGTCAAGACGAGGTGATTAAATAATAAGACCCAGACGGGTAAAATAGCCAAGTCAACAATGCCCTGTTTTTTAGCCAATATGGACAAAGAGAAACGGGGTGCTGTACACAGCTTGTGGACGGGGTGGCGAGTCGCTGCCAGACTATCCCCCTGGTCCGATATGCAGCCGGCGTGGCCGAGACTGTCTTATATGATGCTGAGTCTAATTATGTATTAGATGTCCTACGAGTAACTGAGAGTGTGTCAAAATAATCACGGCAAACTGACTGGCGGCCTCATAGGTCAGGTATTATTACATAACTCAGTAACCTTCGGTTATGTGTCAGATAGAGTACACCTGGACACGATTATTCCATATACCCACTGCCCCACAGGGTCAAGACGAAGTGATTAAGTAATAAGATACCCAGACGGGGGGTAAAATAGCCAAGGCAACAATGTCCTGTTTTTAGCCAATATGGACAAAGAGACACAGGGGGTGCTGGGAGTTGGCGACAAGGGGCAAGACGAGCAAGACTACTTCTCAAAATAGACAATGCCAATGGCCAAGACCTAGTTCTTAAATTCGACAAGGCCCATTGGTATCTCTTATATTCGACAAGTGACACATGTGCCCCGTCTGTGGTCCTAATATAGATTTTCTAAAAAAAAAAAAATTTAAAAAAAAGTAAATTTTCTGCACCGTGTGACAACGACCGATCAGCTACATAGCAGAGATTTCCCCAACCTATTTTTGGTTATTTTTCTATTCAGTTTTTGATCAGCGCACTATATTATCGTGGGTTTTTTTTTTTTTAATTTTTTAATCATAAATAATATGTAGACTTGGAAAAAAAAAGAAAAAAAAAAGAGAGCTGACACGCAAACTCCTACTCACATGTCGCTGTTTTGTCACTAAACCCAAAGACCCACCCACCCCGTAGGAAGGGGAGACGCTTGTGAACGTTCCCTTAGACCTCTATTCTTTATTTTATTGTGTGGCCCCTAAAGAGGGGCCAACCAACTGACACTGTCAGTTGGTTAGATGCTGCACAACATGGGCGTAATTAATTACGCCTAGTGTTAAGCAGCATGGATCACTGTAGTTTGACAGACTGACCTCAAAGAGCCCCCGTTGGATGGGGGCCCTTGTGGCACAACGAGTCAAAACGAGTTGATCCGTTTTTCAGATTGCCGACTCGGCGAGAGTTTCTGACTATGTATCTTTTATAAAGCCTTAGATATGGTGTGGTATTTTTCATCTCGCTATAGTTTAGTTGGTATTCAAAGAAACTGCCTCATTTCTATCAGAAATACACAATATTGAATTGTTTTTTATATTTTAATATATTCAGAAGCGCACTTTGTTGCCTATATAGCTCATTATGCGTTGAAATGTTCGCGAGCATCGTAGGAATGTACAAAACCCCTATTGTGGCGCCATCTGACGAAAGAGCGGGGAACTATACGTGACCTGAACCCCGCCCTCAGCGCGTTCGTTATTCGCATCTTTGACAGCGACTAAGAGACGCTCAAACTGTCTCTTATTTAGTTTGAACTTGTCACAAATTTGTCTTTGATAGGTCGTAGATTGACTTCTGACTTTTTTTCTTTTTTAGTTAGAATAAAAAACAAGTGACGCCGACACAGACCTGCGCATTAACGCGCTCCACCGTCTTCAGAGGGTTGAGTCTATAGTACAGTAGATTCTACTGTGTACTTACACTAACAGTGCTACATATACATACCTGAGTCATAAGTGAGGAGTTTTTGTTGTTTTTTTTAGGAGAAAAAAAAGTGATCTACTCACCAAACCGCTATTAGTAGGTAACCTGTATGACCCATACCGCAAACATCTGCCTCGTGACTGATAGTGTACCGGTGGTGAAGTGCTGTTGCAAGAACAATTGAGGCTCTTTATATAGCTGAGAGAGCGAATGGTCTAATCTTGTTTTCACCTTGAGCCCCACCCTATTCCAGAGAGGGTATCAAAAATCACATGTACACGTATATGGGCTTATAGCTGGTGAATAGATAAGGCGGGGCAACTGTGTATACTAACACTACAGGGGGCGTTTTAACGACAGGTGTGACGCGCCAGCCCGTGGAGGGAGCTTTTGTTTTCACCTAGAGAGTGTATACAAAGCCTACAGGGGGTGATTAACGACAGGTGTGACGCGCCAGCCGGTGGCCGGATCACCGCATCTTCTAAGCTTTGTTTTCACCTAGAGAGGGGATCGAGAGTGTATACAAAAAACAAAAAAAACCTACAGGGGGTGTTTAACGCGGCCGGCTGCCTACATGCTATGGTCTAAGCCTGTTTTCAGCTAGAGAGGGACCTAAATCACCTAAGCCTTTTCCACCCTTAAATCGATCTGATAATTACCATAAAGAGGAGTAATGCGCGTTACATGTATATGGGCTTATAGCTGGGTAAGAGATTAAGATGCTAGTCAACTGTGTATGCAAAAAAAAAACTACAGGGGGTGTCTAAAGTCGATTGTCATGCGCCAGCGGGCGGACGGAAGTCTGCCACTCTAGCTGTGACTACAAGCGCGTGCGTGTGGTAGACAGCTTAAATCAAACACAAGTTAAGCTCCTTATAGCTTCCTACTGACTGCGGATTCGAGTGCTTGAAAGATGGTCTTTTGTTTTTTTTCATCTATTTCCTCGGGGGGTCGAACAGGATTAAAGATGTAACGAACCCGCACCTACACAGGTAGACAGCTGGTCGCCTTCCTAGTGAGAGTTTTCCTCTTGAGTTAAGAAGCTTATCTCGGAGCCTAGTACATAAGCGAGAGTGAAACATGAGTCCCACACACTTCTTCTACCACCTTCAGCATGGCGTCATCAGGAATCACTCTACGTTCTACCGAATGTGAGCAATCCCAACACTACTACAGAGCCGCGACAACACCACACGAGGAGACGCCCATGTTTACTGATGAGTTAACAAGTAGCAAGGTGGAGGTTGGTTTTTATCAAGATTCGTACGGGTGGCTGGAAAGTGTGATGGCTACTTCTGCAGCTATTGCTGCTGCTCGTGCAAAACGTGAAGCTCGTATCGCTGTTCGTGCTACACATGCTGCATACGAAGTTGCCAATGCTGCTAACAACGCTGCTGTTACTCTCGCCGCTGCTGCTCGTGCTGCTAATGTTTTTGCTACTGTTTCCGCTCTTGCTACCGATGCTGCTGCTACTGATGCTGCAACGTCTGCTAAAAGTGTCGCTGTTGCGGCTGCTGCTAGGGCTAATGCTATAAATGCTTGTACAGCTGCTAAAAAAATAGCCTGTTTTGCTTATGCTAGTCGCAGTGTCGCTGTTACGGCTATGGCTGATGCACATGATGCTAAGTTACGGGCTTTTGCTTTTGCTGAAGATGCTGTTGATGCTGAAGATGTTGCTGCTGCTGCTGCTACTGCTGCTGAAGATGCTACTGCTGCTGCCGCTGCTGCTGCTGAAGATGCTGCTGCTGCTGCGGCTGCTGCTCTAGACACCTATGACGCTGCTGCTCTAGACACCTATGACGCTGCTGCTGCTGCTGAAGATGCTGCTGCCGCTGCTGCTACTGCTGCTGCTGAAGATGCTGCTGCCGCTGCTCTAGACACCTATGACGCGGCTGCTGCTGCTTTTGCTGAAGATGCTGTTGATGCTGCTACTGCTGCTGCCGCTGCTGCTGCTGAAGATGCTACTGCTGCTACTGCTGCTGCCGCTGCTGCTACTGCTGCTGCTGAAGATGCTGCTGCCGCTGCTCTAGACACCTATGACGCTGCTGCTACTGCAGCTGCTGCTCTAGACACCTATGACGCTGCTGCTGCTGCTGAAGATGCTGCTGCTGCTGCTGCACTAGTCATCTATGACGTGGCTGCTGCTCTAGACACTTATGACGCGGCTGCTGCTGCTGCTGCTGCTGCTGAAGATGCTGCTGCTGCTGCTGCTCTAGACACCTATGACTGAAAACTTAGTAAGCGTTATTTACAAACACTACTGCTACCTATGACTAAACTTAGTAGGTGTTATTTACAAACAAGAGAGCCACGTGGTGTTGTTTACAAACAAAGAGAGCCACGTGGTGTTGTTTACAAACAAAGATAGCCACGTGATGTTGTTGTGGCCTATCATGCCAATGAAGGGGTCACGTGATCAAGGGGGCGCGGCCTATTATGCAAATGAGGGGGTCACGTGACCAAATGGCGACCTCTGATTGGCTGGTGATCAAAGGGGCGTAGTCTACTATGCAAATGAGGGGGTCACGTGATCAAGGGGGCGTGGCTTATTATGCAAATGAGGGGGTCACGTGACCAAATGGCGGCCCCTGATTGGCTGGTGATCAAGGGGGCGTGGCCTATTACGTAATTATGCAAATGAGGGGGCGTGGCCTATTACGTAATTATGCAAATGAGGGGGTCACGTGACCAAATGGAGGCCTCTGATTGGCTGCAGGTCGATTGAGTAATAAACAGTAGTTAACTATAGTCCCGTTCCGATACATACTATACTACTCATACCTGATTGATACACTCCCATGGGGTCAGTATGATGCACCAATATGGTAATACAATGTTGCATCATGACAGCAAATAAATGAATAAACAAACATGAAGATTTTCACATCATCCTGTCTTTAAAGTGTTACCTCTGAGTAAAGCTTGCATACCGATGAAAATGAAAGTATGGTACTGAGTTTTATTCCTTTTCCTTCTTTTTTCTTGCGTGGTCACAGCATCCTAGCTATCCCGGGTTGCGTCTGACGGTTGACATGGTTACCATCCGTCACATGCCATGTTGTGGTTAGATCGTTTAGCATGTTGTGGTTTTATACTTATGCCGTATCCACTCCTAGGCTTAGGATATCTTTGATCTTTGTGTATCAAAATAAAGCATGTGTAGGTATGGTATTCTGAGAAAAACACCTCGAAAGTGGTTGAGTAATAGACTAAATTAATCATGTCAGTGTTGAGGCTAAAATCATAATATAATAACATGTGATGAATTATATATGACTCAAATCTGTATATCATCAAAATAGATTATCCTTTATATGACTAATTGATCAAGTGTTTAGAGTTTCCATCAAACAGTCATAGTTTAAGGGTGTAATACACTATGCGCTTTGTCACCATGACAACTGAATGCAGCCGTGTATGTCGAATAAATGAATGATCAGGGCTTCGGCTGCATTTATGCATCATGCCATCCCTACAGGGTTGATACTCTTACAAGGGGTTTGGCATCATGCACCAATACAGTGCCGGGCAGTCACTCCCAGGGATTGGTGTAGGTATTGGTGCAGGTAGTGGCGCATCCTGGCAACAAATGGTTAAAATAATAACTGTTCGCTCCTGTGTGTGTATAGTGTGAGCAGTTATACAAAAAGGATGCTCCGTGTGGGCAGGATGTGCTGTGTAGGATACATGTGTCAGAGACTTGTCACAGTAAGGACACTCAAAAAAAGTTATTTCTCATCACCGCACGAGTCATGGAAACCCTTTCTTCTTTTTTTTTTAAATTTATGTCGAAAATATGTTGAAAAGTGGACAAATATTGGTATATTTATAGCTTTATATCATAGTTATGATAGTAGTATCTATATTTTATTTTAAATTTGTATTTAGTATTTATATTGTAGTTATGGACATTATAACTACTTTCCCAGATTAAAGAAAACGCTCAACAACTAAAATGTGAAAATCTTTTGCAAAAGTCGTAATATCCCTATATGATTCATCCCGCAATAAAAATGATGGAAGAAAAGGCCCTAGTCAGATTTTTCAATGCCGGGTGATGAGAAACAATTATTTTGAGTGGCCTAAACTGCAGGCTTGTTTATCAGAAAATTGTACTTTGTGTATATATTTGTACCTAGAAAACTGGGCTTGCTGCAGTTTGACTCATTTATTCCTTGGTATTAAGGGCAATGAGTCTCCTTATGTACTCCTGTCTACATACCTCAGGTCAGGTCAACTTATAATGCACTCTGCTGGGGGGAAATCATGATTTCCTGTCCATCCCACCCAAAACAGCCCAATATTGCAAATTTCCTAATTCTAAGTTAATTATGAGATAATCTCCCCCCCCTCCCCCATAGGTAACTCTGTAACTCTAAAGGTATATAAGGCGGTGTGGTGCCTGTTGGGGGGTATCCAGTTTGGTAACTCACAGAGAAAACCTCACCTTGACTTTTATAAACATACACTCTGGAACAAGTGGACATCGCATCAACATGCAAGGTAAGCTTTACTTATTATCAACATTTCCTGCACTTAACATTGTATTAATTTACTCCTAGTTTGTGGTATGGCCAATTGACAATATTCGTTATTATTCTAGTTTATATATTTGGTATCAATGCATTCTGAAAACCTATGTAATCTTAATTTAATAAATTGTTTTCTTTCTTTGATCAGCGGGAATATGGTATGGTTTGCTTAAGATCAAAGGGAGGAACAACTTTCCATTACTGTTAGACAACTTCATAAATCATCAGGGAGACTTATATTCTATTCTTCTAGAGTGTGGATTGTTAAGATTCATCATTATTGTATTTTTCTGCTAATGTATAAATTTACTGAATGCATCTTTGGAATATTGCTAATTTAAAGCCATTTACTTTTCTGTTACATCAATATGGATGTGATATTTTCTGGCTCACAGGGTATTTGATTAAAGCGAACATAATATAGATGCTTCGCTGATAAACCCTTTTCTGTATAAAATAAAGTGCAGTATATAATAATACATCATAATGTACTAAGAGACTGCCAGTGAGTATCTCACCAGCGCTATGGTCTTGCATAACGATGGCAGAGGCATTATGCATTATGCTGCCATGAAATGGTTATGACAAGATATTCCCTTTAGACACCCTTGGCATTTACGCCCATATACATGTACTTGTAAAGTATGTATAGTTTGTCTTTGTAGACATAACTGTATTGTCATTTCATTGGGATACCGACACCAATATAGAGACAGTATCTCATTTGATGATGTAAGTTTGTAGAATAAAGTATATTTTTATAAACTAAAAAGAGAGTGCTTTGAGAAAGAAAAGCTGTTTCAATTAGTCTTCCCTCTTTACAGTCACCACTCCATTACTAATTCTCCTTGGGGTAGCCGTCTGTGGTGTCTCCACTCTGCCGCTCAGCACTGCCTCCTATGGGGCTACACTGGGCCGCTGTGTGGTCTGTGAGGGGGCGCGTCCTGCGGGACCCTGGAGGCAGGACCCGGGTAGGACAGGACGGGAGGTGCCTGGGCAGCACCTGGTACTCGCAGACAGGCTCAACACGTTACTGGGACACATAGACACAACACTACGGATATCTCTGGTAAGTACATGGTTAACCTTGGTTTATCTAGTTAAATGTGTTAAAGCAGTGGCGTAGGAAAGGGGGGGCAGGGAGACCACCCCCCCCCCCAATCACTGAGAAGGGGGGGCCTGAATATGTTTGGGCCCCCCAAAATTTGTCAAGACCTGTAATATAATACTCACAATTTTCAACCTTACCTCTCCCGCATAGGAACTAGAGGGGGCTCAAATACTTCTTTTTCCATACAATCTAATATAGGTGTATATATGATACATCATGCATAAAAATCGATACTTAAAGTTGGTCGGAGTGGGGCCCCCCAATAAAGATTTCCTTCCTACACCTCTGTAAAAGTCACATACCGATAGTGCTTTAATGTAGTATGTCCCTTTCTCATCATGATGCATTAATGCACTCCTTTCATTTTTATGAATTACCCCCAAGTAGCGATGGTATTTGCATGGGGTATGACAAGAGGAATGGGGCTGATTCATAAAAAGTGAAAATAACGGTAGTAAGAATTGTAAATCACACCAAAAAAAAGAGAGGCTGAGACAAGCAACCCACATCATGGTCTTCATTTATTCTCCTTTCTGATTTCCTGTTGCAATTCGAAATGTTTTTTTGAGAGTGATTTTGCACATTACTCTTTTGGAGGTAGAATTATCTCAGGAAATACTATGAACAAAATGTGCTGGAAGTGTCAATTGATTAGCCATTGAACAAAGTTGTGTCTATTATACCCTTAAATATGCTTGGTGAACACTCCCAATAAATAATAATCCTCACATTGGCTTTAGAAAATATTGGTTTTGTGAATTACAATTCCATTTTTGCCCTTCTAGATGGTCTGCAAAATCCCCCAAAATTACCCGAAAACGTCATGAATTTGCCCCCGGTCTTTTACCATAAGAGCTGGGGGAAGAGAAGTGTATAAATCACTAAAATAGGATCTTGAGAATAAACCTGTCCTGTATAAGTGCTTGGGGTAATGCCCCACAAAATTGCAAGTGCATCACAATATCAATGGCACCTCAATCTAGAATGACTACCTGCATAACTTGTACCATGCTGATACCCTGAGTGTGTTAACAGTGCAGGACCGTGGACGAGGCTGTCCCAGGACCCCGCTTCCCGAACTACGAACTGCCGCCCCGCTACAGCCGCTGCCCCCACAATGTAAGTCAGCATTGGTTTGAACTGTCCTAAACCTTTTTGGCATAATGCCTGAATGCACTAGGGTAGATTCACCATGAGTCGGGCACATACCCTCAGACGAACAGCGGAATTTAAGGTTATTCATGTACACTACGACTTCAAGTGTGTCTCTTCTGGAAAGAATAACACTCAAACCTTACCGTTATACAAATAAAGAGCCTGAAGTGCCCCATCTAATTTCTGGGTCCGCCTTAGCTTTCCCCCATAAATCCTGCTTGATAACTTGTCTATGAGCTATGAATATGATTAATGGAACACTTCTCTCTTGTCTGTTTCCAGATGTCCATCACGTTAACGGCCTACACAGAGGAGCTGACGTCTACACTGGCCTCCTACACCCGTCTCCTGCAGCTTATGGGGCACACAGAGGCCGTGTACCAGACAGCAGTCACGGACCCAGACCCGTCCTTCAGCCAGCTCGCTGCCTTCACCCAGACTGCCGCCTGTGGGCTGCGGCTCAGTGTGGGGGTCGGCCGGCTGTGTGACAGGAGGCCGCTGCCCACACAGACAGCCCTGCAGCTACACGAGAGGTTCTGGTGGGACATAAAGGTGGTCTCCGATCTAAAGGTGTTTGTACGCAGCGCTAGGCAGTGCTTGAGGCACTGGCAGATGAGGGGGTATTGGCGGAAAAGTGAGCTGTAGGTAGCAGTGGGTAAACCTTATTGGGAGGGCATGTTGCCTTAAACAATACGTGTTGTCATGATGAACCAACACATTGCTACATTGGTGCTCCATACTCATGTATCAGGCCTAAAAAGAAAAATAAGTTGTCTTCTGATAACATAGCCAAAAAAACATAGGATCTGCAGCTCGATTCCGTTTCTTTTCCACCGTTTTTTGGAGCAGGGGTTATGACGGCCAATATCTCCCACTGCTTATCGTTTTAGTTTAAAAAAGATTTTTAGCAAAAACCCTAACATGTCATCTAAAAAGAGAAATACAAAAAAGTGTAGAATCATGCCAATAAAATCGGGTCGGTCGGGATACGGATCCTTTTAGATCCTCATAAATGGACACATTTTGATTTCCTCTTCATCATTAATGTCTAATTATTTTAACCTCAATGAGCCAAGACCTTTGTAATATACCACATGTGCTAAGCACTCTTTCTTCAATAAATTACATAAAAATGACATGAAAATTACATAAGAAATTACATGAAAATCAATCAACCTTTAAATGTAATTTCATGCACATTTGATGTGTCTGCATGGCTTATCTTATGAAGAATAACTCAAACTTCAATCAAAGATATATCTCTGATCTAACTGCGAACTCCAAATTCCCCCTACTTTCTGGAAGGAATCTGTGATTTGGTCTTATATCAAAATGGTTAAATTGTGTCGAATATTTAATTTCTTTTGGTCCATCAGGGCCACTCACCTGAACTAATGATTAACTCAGGCTATACTCTGAAGTAACAAGGGTTAAATGTTTTACTTAGCATCCCCATTTAGTATATCTATATGATGCTGATACAAAATATACAAAGTTCATTTTAGCATTCCTGTATTATTACTTGCGTCATCAACTCAAAGCCGTAATATACTATATAGTATTTGACTCGATTTGGCTCTGTAGAAATGAGATGTACACAATGTACACAAGGAATTAATGTGTGAGCATTTACTAATCTAGATTATTATATCAATAACCTTTAGTGTTAACTGATATCATTTACTCAAGATATAGCTTAATTCCTTTGGGTTATGTAGAAATAACACGTAAATAGTGATATACACAAGGGGCACACGGGTGGAACATCATTGTAATAACCAAAGATTAGACGAGGTCTTGATCTTATTGTAAGGTGGTAAATCCATTTGTCCTCATGTATATTTTGTCTATAACGTAGTGAGTATGAATTATTTCCATTTTGTGTGAATTCGTTTAGGTAACTGGTCTTTGCAGAAAGTTTTCATATCTATTCAATCAAAAGTACCTCAGGTATGACATCATCAATGATTGGTCTCAAATGTTATGAAGTTTATGGCAAACAGTCATGTGATAAGATGCAATATCATAGCGTACAGTATTTCACTCCTAGAGTACTTAGATGGACATCATTTGTCATTCTTGTATTCTAATATCAACTAAATATGTGTAGGCCTATATTTGAAACACCATGGTCTTCATGACATTTTATATGCTGTGACATTTACAAAGTACCTTTATCAATTATGTATACTAATTGTATTAAGCATGTTAATTATCAATTGCTATACATGTATACATGACACCATTTTATATGTTGTACCTGACAATCCAGCAGGTATATGTACCTATATCATGTGACAATAAAGATGTGGGGTCGGTATGTCGACTACAACGAGAAAATGTGAATTCATTCTTCACTCTACGTTATTTCAAGACCATAATTTGCTTTAATAGTTAAGTGGGAATATCCCAACGCATTTAATAAATTCAATTTCTCTTTTCATTTTTAATATAGTATTAAGTGAGTTATTCATCAAAAGACTGTTGGTTTTTTCCCCTGCCCAGTGGGCACAAAATTCAATTCAACGTTGAATCAACATTAAATCACCATGGAATCAACATTGACAACCATTTGTCAATGTTGATTCAATGTTGTGTGCCCACTGGGTGAGCACGCCAAATAATCTTCCTCTGAAGGGGTCCAGAATACAACTGTCACACCAGAAATATACCCTATCCGTGTTAGAAAATAACCACTCCCTAATGAAGTAAAGATAACTTTCTTGCAGCATTTATTCAACAATAACTGACGGTATAAGCCAAGCTTATACGGCGATAAAGACATTGACTAAGTTAAACTCTTAGAGCAGTGTGTTACGTTTACAAGTTTACACACTTATCAACACGCTTTTCTGCAGCCACTTTTAACACACATTTTGGTGTAACGCACTACACACCATACACTCTTTGCCAAAAGTGTGTTGAACTCAAATGTGTGTTGCAAATATGTGTATACATGTTCCCGTAACGCACTGTTCTTAAAGTCTGTAGGGCAATAACATTAACAATGTTATTTTAACAAAAATGTGTTGTGCACACAGATATAGACCAGACCCCCCCCCGACCCCGACCCCCTTTTCTTTCTTTCCTTTTTTTCTTTTTTGAAACTGATAACAGAACTAAAACTGAACCTTTACCATTAGTTTAACTGCTGTGTGTATTTTAAAGGATGGGATGATTAAGATGGCAGGAAATGTGGTTTGGGGGAATGTTTAAGATTACAGGAAACATGGGTTTTCAAGATCAGGCGGAAAAAAAAGGTTTGTTTCGGTAACATGGGTAGAAAATGAAGGGTCGATAGGTCGGATTTTAAATTTTTTTTAAACATGTAAGAACTAGCTGGCCGGTCTGTAGACCCTAAAATTGACCAAGAAAGGGTAAAAATACGAAAATTTCTTCAAAATTGCATAAAAAAACCCGTAGGGTTGGCCCTGTTTTGATAGGGTTGGTCGGGTGACCTGAAACAAACCTCCTTTTTCTTTTTTTGCCTCACAGGTAATGTTGGTGGTGTCTAGTCACTTCGTCACTTCGTCCCCTTTTGTATAAATCATTGTACCAGGAAACGGGTAATCAATAGCTTTATTGATGAGCTCTGTGTTGTATAATTATTAATGCAACTTGGGCCCTGAGCCGTATTTTACTTGCCTCCATATAGTGAAGTATGCACTAGTGGACAGACTCACGCGGGAGCGTCAACAAGAAAATCTGTCCAGTCTTAAACTATCTTAAAGTGTCAATTTTTTTAAATGTTAAAATATTGAATTTAAGATAAGGCCACTCAAAAAAGAGAAATTGTTTCTCATCACCAAGCAGTGAAAAATATGACGAGGGCGTTTTTTTATTAAATTTTTCTTATTTTTTTTACTCGGGGCTTAAATACATGGGGAAATTTGGACTTTTCGCGATCAATTTTCCCTTTATAGTATTTCGAAGTTTATTGATCAGTAAAAGTTATTCCTAGCTGGCTGCATTACTGACAGCATAAGCTTTATTTTGATACCAAAATTGCCAATATTTTATCCAATTTCAACATATATTTCATCAAAAATGTAAAAATAAAATTAAAAAAAGAGGTTTCCCAAATCATGAATTTTATGATGCGCGCGGTGATGAAAAACAAATTTTTTTTTTGAGTGGCCTAATAACATTGATGTAAGAGTGTCACTTTCCCCCCTAAAAAAAAGGAAAAAAAAGAATCGGGGGCTCGGGGGCTCCTGATGTCTACAAGATTAATAATAATAGTGCTCGTAGTATAAGGTCCTAGTATGTTCTATATATATATAAAAATCGACACGGCGACACAGCCTTCTGGCTAAAAATCGCCACGGCGACATGGTCAAAATCGGGGCACCCATGTAGAGGCACACAAGTAGTGCCATCTTACCAGCGTCATCTGGGGAATAGGGGGAGAAACAGATTATCTTAAATAAATGTTTTGTTTAAGATAGTCCATTGGCTTTAAGAGTGTAACATTTTTAAGAGTGGCCATTTTAAGGTCTTTAAGACTGGACAGATTTTCTTGTTCACTCTCCTTTGTGAGTCTGTCCCGTCAAGCGTAAAGTATAGTCCTGTACCTCTTACGAATGATGCAAGCTCCCTTAATTTTCCGACAATATGTAATGCATTTAGTCTGGGTCTATGTAAATCAGTAAACTCTTGAATAAATAATTAACTCAGGATCAGGACAAGGATCAATGTACCGTAAATTCTCGCGTATATGCCAAACTTGCATATAAGCCGTACCCTGACCCTCGGCCAATCCTATAAATCTCACTAGCGGCTGTGTGGAAATCTTACCATCACAACTTAGGGAGTGATTATTTTTTATCAACAGAGGGGGGGCAAAGAATTTTGTAAAAAATTTGGACCCCTCTTGGGGGCTTTAAAAAAATGTAACATGTTTTGGGCCAAAAAGCCCATGCGTTACTATGCTTCAAAGGGCCCGCGCATGCGCGGATTTCTGATCTGTGAGGGGGGGGGGGAATTTCCACCCGTTGACCGAAGGCGTGTAAAAGATTTTGGACGCACCCCCCTAATGTTTAAAAAATGATCACTCCCTTAATGACGTGCAGCGTCCTACACACTGCCTGCCTCCATGGTTGCAGAGATACAAGCTAACATCAGTTAAGTCACAGACATGGTAGGGAAGACCAGCTTTATCATCCTCACCTTGGTTCTTGGTATTTACTTGGATAATTTAGAAGCCAGAAACTGACTGCTGAACAGTAACTATTCCAGTCTGATCCTCAACAACTAAATAACTGATTATAATATACATAATTTGCTACAGACTATGAGAATCAATAATGTTGGTTAACTGGCAGTTCCACCATTACGTAGGATGGTGCTGGGATTACTGTAGAGTGATGTGATGCATGACTTCCATCATCACAACTTAATGAAGTGTGGCCACATACATCCTGCCTGCTTCCATAGTTACAGTGCTACATGCTAACATCAGTTCAGTCACAGACATGGCTGGGAAGACAAGCATTATTATCCTGGTTCTCGTTCTTTGTCTTAACCTGGATAGAGCAGTAGGCAGTCACTATGATGCCTGCAGGAGGGTGCTGCTACACAGTGACTTCCGCAGTCCCTGTTGGAGTCTGCCAGCTCTAATTAAAAGGCCATGTATGGTGTCTACTCGTGCTGACCAACAATACCTCAAGGAAGCCAAGGTATTGTAATTTTGAGCATAGGTGTAGGACCTCCCCTGACACCCAATATCTGTCTTTAAAGGGACTCATATAAGCGCAGGAGGACATGGAGATTATTCTATGAATTATCTTAAATGTGTCGTCTTAAAACCCTTTAATCTTGGGACAACCCTTTAATTTTAAGACAACCATATTATTCTTTACGTCAACTTTATAGTGCTCACCATTTCCCCGGGGGGATTTACTCATTCTTTATATATGTAGGCTATATCAGGGGCTCCACTTCAAGCCCCCATTTCATTGTGATAGGGGACTGCTTGTTTGTCTGTATAAAAGATAATGCATAGAATAATGTCCGCATCCTCCCCTGGTGGTGTCCATACTTGCCTGTATAAACACAGGTAATAAAATGGACTTGAAATTCATAATTGCAGGTACGCTTAGACAGGCAACTTATAATGCGGTAGTACTTCATTCAAATCACAAAACTAAGATAGGTATAGTAATTCTGAGGATATGATTTGGCTTTCATATTAATAGCTCCATTATCCATTCATCAATATGCAACAAATTATGCTGTCTTTTTCAGATAAAGTACTTTTACCAAGCACCGGGTGTCACAGGCCCCAAAATATGTGCCCCCAGATGGAACACGACCCAGAGTGCTGAGTGTGTTTCTGCACCTAAAGTAGCTGATGACTCTGTAGGTACGTAGTCCTCTATTTCCCTGGCAACATTTAATAATCTTAAGTGGAACTAGTGCTACCATAAATTCTTGTGTAGATGCCGCGGCTAGTACGAGGGTCAGATCGCTGGTGCGGCTTATAGGATCGGCCCAAAGTCTGGGTAGGCTTACACATGAGTGCTTATACACAAGAATTTACGGTAGTTATTTATATAGTGGCAAATCCAGGATTTTGAAATACGGGGAGGACATGCTATTGGATAAGTCTTCCTTCCCAACAAAAATGATTTTACCCAAAAACAATGGGGCAGGCACTGCGGTGTCCCCCCTCTTAATCGGCCATTGTCATCATATCTCACCTTAAAATACATAAATGACTGAGAAAGAAAATGCAACCCAGTTACTCTCTTACAGGAGTCAGACATGTTGATATATAAATTACTCCCTTCAGAGAGTCGCTAGCATTGCCAGACTTCATTTTCAAAGGAGTCAATGCTGGACTCGGTCCCCAAAGACAGCCATTTTATAGTGACACTATTTTTTCTATGAAGTTATTAGCTATCAGCATTGCTAATTCCTCATTGATTCTTCGACCATCTAGTTATAGCTTATAGCCTATTGGAAATATCTGTTACAAATATAATATCTATCTTGAGGTTAATTAATGTATATTTGCTATAATGTTACAGCTTGGACATGGAGTCAGTGGTCATCATCTAGTGAAGGCTTCTCCAGGCGGGTTACTCTGACCGGTTACGATACAGATGTGCAATGTATTTATGTGGAGAGCCTCAAAGGTAAATATTACATCATTTCTATGAAATATAGATTAACTGTATGTAGGTTCAGACTAATGATCAGTTATAAAAGTACAGGCATATGACCATATAGAGACAGAGTGGTATAGTTAAAGTTAACAGACAATGGCTTTATTAAACATGCAACAGTCAACCCATGTATTGGAGTTTGAGGCACTACAATCCCAAATACAATGATTGAGTTTTGACAAGTGTTATTTCTCTTTGGCATGGTCTACCCAATGTGTGCTGACCTACACTTCCAAATTAAAGTTATCTGATAACACAAATATGGGGAAGGATGGGGTAAACTCCCTGATACAAGTTTGATACTTTTCTGTCTGTAGTTCTTCCAGATTGTGCAGTAGCTAAAGATGCCGGCCTTCAAAGCGGAGTGACTACCATTGCCCCAGATGGTGTCACCAAGATGGACGTCTACTGTGACCAGGACACTGCCGGGGGAGGCTGGATTGTAAGATACTGCAACACTGAATTATATGTCTGGGTGCTGTTTCTCCACAAATGTGCGGACCTCCGCAAATTTGCTTCCGTAAATTTGCGGAGCACGGCAAATATATACGGAGGTCCGTATTTGTCTGCTTAAATACCAGAAAATGATTTTTTTCATAATTTTTATTTTTCCCACAAATATATGGAATGTGTATTGTGGACATTCGCAAATTTGCAGGGTGCTGTTTCTCCACAAATTTGCAGACCTCCACAAATCTGCAGACACATTCCAAATATTTGTGGAGCTCCACAAATATATATATATGGAGGTCCGTATTCGTATGTATAAGTACTGTAACGGGTTGACTATAAAGTCTAACTGTTATTGTTGTATATCTATTGTATGTTGTATGATGTAAGACAACACGGTTCTATTGTGTTTAATAACTGTTTTATTCATCTAACTAGTATCGTCGGTTCGTTACATACACCGACTCCTCTAGTTCGGTTATCTATACGGTAGTGTACCGGTACCACCTTCGGTTACCGTCGGTAGTTGTTACATAAGCATTTTACATAACTAAACCTAACAGGTGGCGCTGCTAGTACGGTCACGTGGCTATGCAGCGCTGTATATAAGACGGCTACTTCTCCATTGGAAGTCAGTCAGGTTTGGGACTGTCGTGACATGACCACCCTGTGCTCACGGGCTTAACTCTATGCTATAGGGTTGCCCCACTGTATTATATATCTGTTCTTGTATACCCGCTGGTTATACTTGTACTATAATACCCAAGAGTTACCTTTACAATAAAGTCGCCGTATATTAAAGTCTAATTTACCTTGTCTGGTTTTTGTACTCAAGTGTTACAAACGTAGTAAGAGACCAACTACATTGGTGCCGTGACCACTTGATCGAACCGACCATTGATAGGGTATTAAATAGACTTACAGTATATGGATTACCTATACGATTTTGTCAGCTCGTTCAGCGGCAGGACTAAAACCCCTGCTGAGGAACGTGAAGAAGCCGTACAGAATGTACGCTTCTTCACAGGCAAATCCAATAGGCGGGAGAGCCGGGCAGCCTTGGAGGTGCCCGGTGACGACCTCTCCCAAGAAGCAATAGGTGATCCTATTGTGGAAGCCTTTACCAAAGGAGAGGATGGGGAGCAATCTCCAATCCCGGGACCCTTTGATATAAGCTCCAGGAGATCGTTGGACTCCCTTTCCACGAATCTTTTCTGTCCTGAGGGTCAGAAAATACCGGGTAGAGAGCCTAAAACTCTCGGCCCAGCTGCCTTCGGTTCTACACCGACGGTAGCAGATCCTTCATTGGATCCAGACACGTCGGTTTTCACTGATGGTGCCACTCCTACACCGAACGGTATGGGGGGTGGCGGGCTATCAAAGAAGACTAATGTGGCAACAGAAGCTCCTGGTAAGGGGTACCCGCCAGCAGTAGATGAGCCATCCAGTTTACCACTGGATGGGGACCTACTAGCTGCCATGGGTATCCCCACCAGGAAAACTGAGTTGCATGAGCTCGCGGAAGCCCGGAGGGAACTTGCTTCCATCAATCAAACTAGGAAGTTATTCCTAAGGGAGGTTGATGAGAAGAAAAAGTTCCTACTGGAACTCCAGAACGAGATGGCTTCCCACAAGGTGGAGGTTGACAAACTTTTGCACCAGAGGGTGTCCGGCGAATGTGAGGTTGCAAGCTTAACTTCCTTGGGAAAGGATTTGAGCACGCAGCTCCACTTAGCCAGACAGGACCTCGCAAGCTTAAGGCAAGTCAATCAGGACCTGAAGACGAAGTCGGAGAAAGTACCACCACCTTCCACGGTGGTACCTCCAGTCATACCCGTACCCAGTGTGTACACGACAGTGACACCTTCAAGTGTCCCGCCGCTAGTACACACCACGGTAACAGGTATGACACCTCAGATGGGGGCTAGCTATCTACAGACTCCGGTCTGTGGTGGCGCCTTTGGAGGCACGGCAACACCTCCAGGGTACACCCACCCATCTACTGGTTCAACGATGTTGAACCAACAGCAGACCATGGTCTCAGTTCCAGTACCGAAACCCAGAGCTAGACAAGGCTTAACGCCTGTCCAGCGGGCTAAGTACGACCGGAACCCGGCTATTGAGAAGCTGGGGACAGACATCGTCCCGCGGGACATCGATGAACTGGATGAACGGTATGCTCCTTTCAACTTTGGGGAGACCAAACATCCTGATGCAGCCCGTCAAAAGGCCATCGATATTCCGCCTTTCACAGGGTCGCCACCCTGGAGAAAGTACAAAGTTCGGTTCAAGGCTATTGTGGAGAGCAATCGCTGGAACAATCAGCAAGCGCTGGTTGCTCTGAAGCAAGCACTCTGCAACGGGCCAGGTGAACCAGCCCTTTTGGCGTTCGAGAGAGTGAAGATCAAGACATTGAGCTCACTTGAAGAAACAGCTGAATGGGCGATTGGGAAGATTGGTGAGCATGACCCAAGGACTCAGCTGCTCAAACGTGTCCAACGCAAGGACGAGCATCTGAGATCCTACGGATTTGCTCTACAGGAACTGATATCCGAGTGTTATCAGGGATGTAGACCTGACACCCCCACTGTCATCCAGGAGTTAACCTCCAGGTTTGTCAATGGAGTCAGGGACACCAATCTCCAGGCATATCTGCGGGAGAAATGGCAGCCGGACTTATCTCTAGCTGACCTTTTTGACCATGCAGATGTGTATGACACCAAACAGGCTGTTTTTCCTAGTGGAGGAGTGTCGGCAGCCCCATCTGTGGCCCCGAAAGGAGCTCAGGTGGTAGAGGCCGCCACAAAACCACCTAAGAAGAAACAGCCCGCCTCCGAGGAGGTGGCGGCAGTAATGCCTGACAGGGACATGGAAAAGATGATTGAGGGTTTGTTGCGGAAGCACTTGGAAAAGAGCTCTGCGTCCACTTCTAATTCTGGATCCGGAAGGAGAAAGAAGAAGAAAAAGGACACGAAACCTCAGCCATGTAGACGCTGTCAGAAGATGGGTCATTGGGCTAGCGAATGCAAAGCCCCTGCACCCATCGCTGCTAAAACCGAAAAGGAGACGGAAAACTGAATGGGGCCCATCCTCTTGGCAAGGATGGCGCCCCCACAGTTAGCCATGCCTGTAAGGGATTAGTAGACGGTGTTAACTCTTCCATGAACCAAGGCCGCGCAGAGGCAGAAGGGTCTGTACAACCTGTAAGCGTCTGGCAAGGCGGGGCTAGCAAGGACGAACGGAATCCGGAGGATTCTGTAGTCGCTGGCTTAGAGGAGTCTTGGTTAGAATCAATTGCCCAGAGCAGTGTGATTCAAGACTCCCCGAGCGACCCATGTTGGGATTATCTCCTGACAAAAGGGGTTGCTATGGATGGAGGGGGAAGCCCGATGCTGACCTCTGAGTGTGTCCCTTTACGGGGACAGCGTTGGTACCTGAGTCTGGTTATTTCCGGGACGCGTGGTGAATTTTTGGTCGACACGGGTGTATCTCACACCTTGGTCGATCGTAAATTCATGGCCCGTCTTTGCAACCAGCCCGAAGCTCCGCTACTAGGAGTAAAGGCTCGGACTGCTACGGGAGATAGTATGCAGACTTATGGCAGAACTGTAAAACCTATGTTGGTTGATGGCAAGACATACTGGATATGTCCAACCATCACCGACATCACTGATGATGGCATACTGGGGATGGACTTTGCTGCTCTTTACGGGGTAACAATGAACACCGCAACGGGCCGACTTCAGATTAAACATCCTTATAAACAATCTGTACAGTGCGTTTTAAGGAATGGTTCTTCTGTGGCGTCAGTGGCACAAGACACAAAGTTGGCAGCAGGACATGTATCCGATGTCCTAGTCAGCTGCGTGGGAGTGCAGGCCAAACGGCCGGGAATGTTTGAACCAGAAGATCAAAAGCTCTCTGAGTTAGGTCTTGCTGGCTATCATACTTACCTGGCCAACGCTCGTTGGGGGGTGATACCGATTTGTAACTCGAGTAGTAGAGAAATCACTCTACGAAAGGGGACGCCTATTGGTAACACCACGCGAGCATATGGGGTAGACTCACTAACTACGGACTTTGTGGAAGTAGGTGTGGTGGCGGGAGACTCTTCCCACGAAGAGGCTCTAGCTAAATCCAACCTACCGAAACATTTAAGGTCCCTGTTGTGTGAGTCACACCTCACAACCCTAGAGAGCGAAATGGTGGCAAATGAGCTGTCGGAGTTATCTGATGCCTTTGCGCAACCAGGAGATCCTCTAGGGCGTACCAATACGGTACAACACCGGGTTGACACTGGGGACGCGCTTCCCAGTAGAATCCCCTACCGTCGGTTACCCATGGCTAAAAAAAGTGCTATGGAGGCTGAGGTAGAAAAGATGTTGGATGAAGATGTGATTCAACCTAGTGAGAGTCCATGGTCAAGTCCTGTGGTGATGGTCACCAAAAAGGATGGCTCCTGTCGATTTTGCATCGACTATAGGAAGTTGAACGGACTCACTAGGAAGAATGCATATCCTCTACCTCGGATAGATGAATGTGTGGAATCTCTGGGTGGGGCGAAATGGTTCTGTACACTAGATTTACAATCTGGTTATTGGCAGATCGGCATGGACCCCCGGGACCGAGAAAAAACCGCATTTTCTACCCATATGGGACTATTTGAGTTCAACGTCATGCCATTCGGGCTATGCAATGCCCCGGCAACCTTCGAGGCAATGATGGAAACCATGTTACGGGGTTTACTTTGGAAAAAGTGCCTAGTATACTTGGACGACATCATCGTCTTCGGTGGTTCTGTGGAGGAAACTCTACAGAACCTCCAAGCTGTGCTGAAACGCATCTTATCATATGGTCTGAAATTGAAACCTTCAAAGTGCAAGCTTTTTAGGAAGTCAGTTGAATACCTAGGTGGAATTGTTTCTGAACATGGCATCATGGCTGATCCTCATAAGATCGAAGTGGTACAGAACTGGCCTCGTCCGATGGACACGAAGGAGATACGCTCTTTCATCGGGTTTTGTTCATACTACAGAGATTTTATACCTGGATTCTCGAGAGTCGCAGCTCCCTTACAAGAGCTGATGATTGGAGAGAAGAAGGCTAAGGCTAAAATAGTCTGGTCTCCAGCCGCAGAACAGTCTTTCAGTGAGTTAAAGAGACTCTTCTTAGAAACACCTGTTTTGCACTACCCTGCACCTGTTGGTAAGTTCATCTTGGACACTGATGCTTCTAATACAAGTATTGGTGCTGCCTTGTCGCAGATCCAGGATGGGCGAGAAGTGCCGCTGGCATTTTCGTCCAACAGTCTAAGCAAAACACAACGTAACTACTGCACAACCAAGCGTGAACTCTTGGCAGTGGTGGTTTACACAAAAAAGTACAGACATTTCCTATATGGTGGGAATTATCTCGTACGGACGGATCATTCATCTCTGCAGTGGCTCCTTAACTTCAAGGACGCTGAGGGGATGATGGGTAGATGGTTGAACCACCTCTCTGAGTTTGGCATGACGAATGAGCATATCATACACAGGAGTGGAGTAGATCATGTGAATGCGGACAGCTTGTCCCGCTATCCTATCCGGAACTGTCACCGTGTAGACTGCCGAGACTGTGGGTCTCACAATGCAGTGATTGCGTCTGTGGGTGCGAAAGTTCCTAACTGGACGTTAAATCACTTGAAGGATGAGCAGCTTGCAGATCCAGCTATTTCGAGGGTGTACTCCTTGAAGTTGTTGGGCCTGTCCAAGCCTGTTCGCCCCGCACTTTCGCTGGAATGTAAAGAAGTTAGACAACTGTTAGCTCAGTGGGATAATCTTTTTATACGGAACAGTGTATTGTGCCGCTGGAGGGTGCAACCTGGCAGGAAGAGAACAGCTCAGTCTGTAGTGCCTTTGTCACTCAGACTACAGTTGCTCAATTACTGTCATGGCCACCGAACTTCAGCACACTTTGGCAGACAACGGACTGAGGCAAAGATTAAGAGTAGATATTACTGGCCTGGTATGACTTTGGACATACGGCGTTGGGTGAAACAATGTCCCCAATGCTGTTTATCAAAGCCTGGACCTGGTATTGGTAAACTACCTCTAAGTCAAGAGCTATTCGGTGTTCGATTTGCCCGGATCGCTGTTGATATCATTAGTGGTTTCAACACGACCCCCCGTGGGAATACCTGTATGATGGTGGTACAGGACTACTATACCAAGTATGTCCAAGTATATCCGTTGGTAAATCATACAGCTGTTACCTGCGCAGAAGCACTTTTCGAGAATTGGATCCTCACGTGGGGAGGTCCTTTAATGCTTCACTCCGACCAGGGTCGTGAGTTTGAATCTCGACTGTGGGCAGAACTGTGTAGTAAAATACACATCTGCAAGACGCATACGAACCCCTACCGACCTCAATCGGATGGTATGGTGGAACGTTTCAATCGGACGTTGATCCAATGTCTCACGACAATGGTTAATGAGCACCGGGATGATTGGGATGAGCACGCTCGCTATATCTCCCATGCTTACAATGCTACCGAACATGCGTCGACGGGCTGTACGCCTAATATGCTCGTAATGGGTGAAGACATAGTCATGCCTAGTGACATGGTCTATGGAGTGCAGGGACACCAGCTCGAGCAACCCTGCACAGTGATGTTTGTTGAGTCACTTCGACAATCATTACGCGAGTCCTATGGAGTAGTAAGGGACAACTTGGAAAAATCTGCTAGTTTGCAGAAGGTGGGCTATGACACGGGCCTTAAACTCCGCCAATTCAAGGTGGGGGATAAGGTCGCGAGATTTAGCACACCAAATTCCAAAGTCAAGACCCTGTACTCCTGGGATGGTCCGCATACGGTTACTATGGTGGTTAGTGAAACTACTGTAGTAATACGGTTGCAAAAAGGGACTCTCACTAAATCACATGTGGCTAGACTCCGACCTTGGTATGGAGTTCCATATATAGATGACGGTGAAGATTCCCTCGGTGCTGGTCGAGTACCAGCACCAACCGACCCTGCGCTACCGAAGATACCGAAGGCAGGACCAACGGTCATACCGTCGGTACCGACGGTAGCGCGCCGAAGGGGTCGTCCTAGGAAATTACCGATTGAACCACAGTCGTGTGTTACCAAGCCCAAGCGCGGTAGGCCTCGTAAAAAAGGGTCAGCTGTGCGTAAAGGACTAACCGTAGGCACCGGTAAACAAAGCAAGGTGATACCTCCGGTGTCATCATTGCTGGACATACCGGTACAAGGTCTACGGAGGAGCACACGTGTCAGAGAGCGAGATAAAATTGTGTAAACATTTTTTTTCTTACCTTGTTGACGACATTTTGCTGCTGGCTTGATTAAATTTCCATGGACATTTCCGTACTGGGCCGGTGGTCATTGGCCCGGTACTCGATCACCAAAACACAACGAGAAGAGACGGGTTATCCGGTGTGGTTATCCGTTGGAGGTAGAAAAGCACGTGTTCAGGGCGGGTGGCTGGCTTTGCCGATTAGTCCTAAGTATGGGATTAGTTTTGACCACATATTGCTTAGTAACACGCTGCTGTGTATATCCTCTAACGCCGGTATATCATTCCCGGGTTTTCCGGTGGCTCCGCCACGAAAATTGTAAACAACAGTGAGAGTTCCCACCGTCGGATATGCCAGACGTGGGAAGGGCGCTGCCCGCGTCACCTGATCGATTTCTCCCGCCAAATGAGCCGTGAGAAATTGGGTCACCTCGGCGCGTCTTCGAGACGCGACCCCTGATTGGCTGAGAAGCCGGTCAAGGGGCGGGGTCACGGGGGACGGGTGGGGTATATAAGCCCCACAGGCGGCCAGGCTTCTTCAGATCAACACGTTTGCCCGTAGGGTAGCGTGTTGATCAGTGGTGCCTAGGTCTGCCCGGCAGTACCTACACTGTTGTTTACTTGCTGTGCTACTAAAGGCTCGGGTGAGTGAACCGTGAGGTTCACCTACGCCTGAGCTAACAGTATGGCAGCCCGTGTAGATGGCACATGCACGGCCCCGAAGAAGGCTGAGGCCTCCGACGGGGATGACCGAGTTCTCGAGTCTGACACGGAAATGGACACTACCGGTGCTCCAACCGTCGGTCAAGGCTCGGCTTCGGTACCAGCTGAACCTAACCCTGAGGGGTCGGGTGATGTTGTTCCGAAAACAGAACCTGGTCTGGGTGGTAGTAATACCAACCAGGAGGAGAACCCTGCAGGGGGATCTTCTCCGAAACCCGCCGGTGTATTGGCACAAGAACCGACGGTCCCTGATGGTGATTCATCAGACGGGTCCACGGTTCGTGCTAAGACCAAACGGAAGCGGAAGCGTAAGAGGAGGATTACATCTTCCCCTGAAACTCCTGCTACCGAAGAGGTCGCACCGACTGAGGCAGATAGGCTCAAAGCTGTTGCTGATAGAGTGTCCAAGGCGGAAGCCGAGGGATGGTCTGTTGCAGAGAGCAGAGCCAATCGCCGCCTCCGCGCCAAGGCAGCGCATGTTCGTCTAAACCTGTGTCTCCGTGATGATGACCGGAAGAACCTGAGCCTTTCTGACTTACTTCAGGAAAATGGCAAAATGGCTCTTCCTGCACCTCACACGACCGAGGGTTCAGACGACGAAGACTGGTTGACAGGTGATTCCCACCCCATTGACTGGTACCTCGTGTACCTCAGGGCAGTGTTGGAAGGGAATAAACCTAACATCCATAGGTCATGCCGTCCCAAGCTGAAATATGCTTGGAAGAACTACGTGCCAGGGGATCCCTGCCCGTATGTTCGCTGTCAGCGCCTGAAGGGGGCTTCGACAGCTGCAAAACGGTGGCCGAACCTGTTCAAGTTCGCCCGTCATTTAGTAGAGAAGCACATGAATGTGCGTCCCTACTTGTACTGTGTGAGTGGGAGTACTAGTACTTCCTGCCCTGAGTACAGTGACGGGGAGCTATTCCGTTGCCAACGGAGGGCTGGTTTGGTAAGGCATCTTTGCGACAATAAGGGCGTTCACAAGCGCACTATTAGTCGTGGAGTTGAGGCTGCACTGAAGGTTTGGGGGTGCCACAAACGTGTAGGGAATCTACAGTATAAGTGGCGAACCAACAAACTTAAACAGTGGAATTACCTCACGGAGGCTGACTGGGAGAGATTGTGTAAGGGCGCCAAGTGCGAACAAACCGATCTCGGGCCAGAAACAGAAACTCCGATGCCCACTGTCAGAAAGGATACCCCTCCTAAGAAGAAGAAAGATCTGAAAAGGGGCCGCCAGTCATCCAAAGATGATACCAAAGGTGGACGTGACCGTTCCCGCAGTGAACCTGCGAAGAAACGTGTCGCCACCGCCACGGTAACATCTGAGGTCGACCGTAGCCAAACCGTCGGTACCGTCACGGTATCTTCGGTTGCATTGCCCTCGGTTGCTGATCAACTGCCCAGGCAGGAGAGACAGAAACTGGGTGATGCACTGGCTATTGTTCAGAACTCATTGGGTGACGAGCAGGCGGGTCAGGTTGCTGCTGACTATGTCAAGCAGTACAAGTGGAGCCAGAAGCAAAAGAAAGCTTCAGCTCCACAGGAGAGTATCTCACCTATCAGTGACGCTGAACAGGTAGAGGTACAACAGCCGGATGGGGCGTCAGCCCAGCCGACTGCTCCACCCCAGCACGGAGCAACCTCTGACCCCGCAAGGGATGACGAGGTGACTCCAGTACCTGAGCACAGGGCTGTTGACGAAGGGCTAGCAGGGTTACCTGTGTTGCCTGGAGACGGTCCTGCTTTTGACACTGGATTCTCTGACACTCTAGTCCCCGGATTTGAGTGCTACAGAGCTAAGATGGCTGAAAACGCAAGTAAGCTACTCCAGTTTCAGGTTTCTTTCTTGGAGAAGTCCTACTTTGAGCAGTACAAGTTGCTCAGAGAACAGGCTATCCGGGAAGGGAAAGCTTGGGTTGCTGAACGCACCAGAGTCCTTGCCGAGCGTGAGGCGAGTCTGGAGCAAGATCATGCCCTCTGGAGGGCTACGATCGAACAGCTTGAATCAAGGTTGACAACTTGTGACGCCAAGTTCTTCCGGCAGTTCGGGCTAAAGCTGACAGAGTGGGAGAGAACTGGTTTTCCAGATCTCCAGTCCAGGTTGGGGCTTGCCGCAAGGCCTGCTCCTCCTGTGACCCCGGTACTGTCAGTACACCCACCTAGGTATGAGATGCCATTTTCTTTCATGGCACAATCTACCCGGGTGGTCAGTGGCGGGGAGCCTACTGCGGCGCCGAGTACCCTCTCGGTAGCCCCAGGTGGAGCCCTTCCTCTCCAGGTGGAGGCTGCTGTGGTTTACACCACGGAGGCCCCTCCTGGAGGAAGTCCTGATGGGGAAGGAAAGCCATCCGGCGGTGTCCCTATGGACACCTAAGGTTGGTCCCCCGTCAGGCCCTCTGGGGTGCACTGTTCCGCCCCTCGGAGGTAAAACTAAACCATCGACGCAGCTACACGCCCCTGGACAACCGAAAGCAGACCGACGGTGCTGTCGTGACTTAACCTAGTCACTACTGCCACCACACTGGAAGCAGCCTGATGTCTTCAAACCGTGGTTTACTACTAAGCCACAACCGTCGGTTCTCTACTACTGTCCAGGGCTCCTGATCCTGTGGTCGCATTCTACTATTGTGACCTATGTACTATTATGGATCATCCTCCTGTGATAATTATTTATAGGGAGGCACGGACCTACCTTTTTATATTTATATTTCACAAGAGATGGAAGTACTATACCGGTACTGGACTCTATCCATCTCTACCACCATAAACTGCTAGGTACTGGAGTACCGCCCCTAATAAGGATGACGATCTATCCCACCTTATTTAGGATACGCTAATATGGATTTTTATATATAAACTTTTCTACGCCAAAGGAAGTGGGAACTGCTATAGTTCCAATTATAAAACTTTTCTTCGCCAAAGGAAGTGAGAGCTATTATAGCTCTATTATTTATATATAAGGACACTAACTCCACACGGATTCGCACCATTGCTGAATGTAGTAGGTGATGTGTTGAGTTTCCAAGGTGGTTATTTGGTGCCTTTACTTTTAACTGATACTAGTCTAGGACTATCAGTTGGACAGTTTTTATATCATGTGCCTACGGGACTATGGTTTGATACCAAAGACTATATTGTTGATATAAACTGTTATATACATGTTAACCTGGTTGTTCATGTATGTATGCCTGTTGTTACTATGAGTAGAAATGTTACTTGTTGATAAATAGATATACGTGGTATATAATGTATCCAAGAGGTATTATTATTATAAAACCAACCCTTCCTACATTCTAAAGGGGGGTAGTGTAACGGGTTGACTATAAAGTCTAACTGTTATTGTTGTATATCTATTGTATGTTGTATGATGTAAGACAACACGGTTCTATTGTGTTTAATAACTGTTTTATTCATCTAACTAGTATCGTCGGTTCGTTACATACACCGACTCCTCTAGTTCGGTTATCTATACGGTAGTGTACCGGTACCACCTTCGGTTACCGTCGGTAGTTGTTACATAAGCATTTTACATAACTAAACCTAACAGGTGGCGCTGCTAGTACGGTCACGTGGCTATGCAGCGCTGTATATAAGACGGCTACTTCTCCATTGGAAGTCAGTCAGGTTTGGGACTGTCGTGACATGACCACCCTGTGCTCACGGGCTTAACTCTATGCTATAGGGTTGCCCCACTGTATTATATATCTGTTCTGATCTTGTATATCCGCTGGTTATACTTGTACTATAATACCCAAGAGTTACCTTTACAATAAAGTCGCCGTATATTAAAGTCTAATTTACCTTGTCTGGTTTTTGTACTCAAGTGTTACATACGTAGTAAGAGACCAACTACAGTACCAAAAAGGAATTTTATACATCATTTTTATTTTCTCCAATAATTTATGGAATGTGTATTCTGCAAATTTGCAGATGTCTGCAAATTTGTGGAGGTCTGCAAATGTGTGGGGAAACAGCACCCTGTATATTAGATGCTATTTATTTCATGTAATTAGAATGATCATAGAAAATGCCCTCTGGAGCCAGGAACATTATGGGTTTCTTAATGTAAACCTTCCCTGTTACCTACAGAATAAATATCACATTTTGTTACATAATCAATATAATTTGAAATCTTGTTAATGTTCTTGACACCATATGCATCTTCACACTATTAATTTTTCTTGACTATTTCCAGGCTTCCTCTATATTCTATATCACCCTTTCTCTGTCTGTATACTTGATTCCTTATTTCTTCTGACTTAATTATAGGTTTTCCATAAGAGAATCAGTGCCTCAAACTTCTACTTGGACTGGGTGAACTACACAGCAGGGTTTGGGGATCCCAGTACCAACCACTGGTTAGGCCTGGACAACATCCACCTCCTGACCTCCCTGTCCTACACACAGCTGAAGATCGTCATGGAGTACCCTGGTGGGACCTTTGTACATGCTGACTACAGTTCATTTGAAGTTGGAGATTCTAGTACTGACTACACCCTCAAGGTGGAAGGGTATTCCAGTCTTACCAAACAACCCGCAGGTTAGTTCAAAATATAGAATATCAGTTATAATTTTAAATATAATAAATGCTTATGTTCTCATATCACATTCAAATTAGTTAAATTGAAGAGAAAGTATTATCACACAAAGGCAGACACTATAGGAATTTATTTATAAGGTGTTTATTTGAAGTTTTCCTGTAGTTTTGACTTAGTTTTGTTGGCACTTATTGCTGTTTGATCTTATAAGTGTAACATTTTGTGTAATTTACTGCTTTTCATCAGGCAAAGATAATTAAACTGTTTTAATCAATTCATAGGAACTGACCATCGCTCTGCCTGCCTCCCTCTCCTCCACTGATTCCCCTGACTGTCACCCTTTCTATGCCTGTTCATCAATGATCAAAAGTGTCTCTTTTCCAGGGGACTCTCTGAGTTACCATAGCGGTCAGAAGTTCTCCACACGAGATGCTGATAACGATGTTTATGGGTTAAAACACTGTGCACAGCACTACAAGGGGGCTTGGTGGTACAGATCGTGTCATTACTCCAATCTGAATGGTCTCTACGGGGTTGATAAAAATCCAAGCGGCAATGTGTGGTATAGTACATACTACTCTTACATAGCACTGCTCTCATCTAAAATGATGGTCCAATAGACAGTCAATGTGATAAGGGACAGAACATTCAAACTGGGATTTTTGTACATTTTCTGAATGCCAATAGATTTGTAATAACGTAAAATATATTAGTCTATTGTATTCATATTGGAGGTGGGCTCAAAATGTGTAGACTTTGCGACATGAAGCATTTTGAGAATATTTGTTAACAGGTTTGTAATTATGATACGTCTGACATCGTCCTAAATCCCTTTTCTATGTTCAGCGCTGGACTTCAATAAACACCTTGTAGTGTGTCCCATTGCCGTTGATTCATTAAGTGATATCAGCCATATATAAATGTGAGGTGAGACCCAGATGTGAGAACTGGTATATATTGTTACTGTTATACGATACAAATCCATCCATATATTGATGTTTTTCTAAGCAACGGATATTTATTTTCATTTTTTGCATCTCACATTAGATACAACAATAAATTGATATAAAATGACTCAGTTGTCCACCTTTAATACGTGTTACGTCAGGTATCAATTAATATACATATTATTTAAATTACTCAAGGTAGATAACATTTAGCTAATTCTAATTCCTAGAACATGTATTTATCGACATAGGGGTTAGGGCGATACTTCTAGAGGGAGGGGGAGGGGTGTATTTCTGAAAATCAGATCATGTTACTAAATATCCAATGTAGAGATCAACCAAAGATACTATTGGCTAACAATTAGCATAGTATTCTCGTTTTTTATATTCAGTACAATCCAATGCAATATTCTTGAAAATACATTTAATCATTAAGGTACATGATATAATGTCAAAATACTACTAGCAACTGACTAAATATCCAATATAGAAATCAACCAATGCCATTTTCTTGAAAATATATTTAATTATTAAGGTACATGTGTATCTATGTCAAAATACTACTAGTATCTTACTAAAGATATTTAGTATCAAATGTAGAAACCAATAAAAAAACAACAACTGGGAAGCAAATGACGCATATAATAGGGGAGAGTAGGGTACAGTGAGACAGAAAAGTTTATTCCCCCCCCCCCCCACAGGGCCTAAACTCTGAATTGAACAAATGTTTAGATGTCAACATTCAAACGTTTATTATTTTGGAGTTGGCAACATATTTGCTGTGATAAAAGGGGTTCGACCTATGGGAAAAACTAAATATTGTCTCACTGTGCCCCACTTAAAAAAATGAGGGGGCACAGCGAGGGCAATGTGGGGCACAGTGAGACAGTGTTATTGTGCTACATCATGTAATTAGGTGAATATATATAAAAAAATCTACCATATATTTAACTTTAAAGCTAAAGAATAGTACTTTTCTTATAGTTATTCACTTCAAAATGTCCATGCTCGTCTCGAGCCAGAGTGAGACAGCAGACACAGCCATTCCACTGTAACCTATGCTATTCCCATGGCTCGTCTCCCTGTGCCTCATCACCCCATCTAATTAACAATTCGATGTCACAAATTTATGGGTCCATATTTGAAATTGATTATTATGCCCTAGGGGGTGAGTGTGTAAAATTTCAGATCTTTTGGTATTTTTACAGTCAAATTATGCTGCTATCTCAATATTGCATAAATTATGCTAATTAAGCCTCCATCAAAAACTATGAAAGAGTGCATTCTTTAACAACTTTCATATCTCAAAGCCTAATATCATTCCTAGAAGGTTTGGACTGATTTTACATTTCTTTAGCCGGTCCAAGCTGATAATTTGCCTACCTAATCATAATATGCTAATTAGGGGACAATTATAATCAAAATCCATAATGGATGCTTGCAGATTTGGATTCTCTAGCAAAAACTGCATAATAATCAATTCACAAAAGATTGTTGCAGCCCTAGGTGAGTAACTTATTAGGAATGTGCTGTTTAATTCCATTACTTCTGCAACTGCTTGAAACAAATGCTCACCATGGGAAGAGCTCAAAATTATATAATAACAGTGAGCTCATAATTCCAAAACACTTTCTATGTCACACAGGTGACATCTTCTCTGAACTATAATTGCATAGTTTAGATGATATTATATACAGTCGGCCCTCACTTCCTCGGATTTGAAAAATGCAAGAAAAAATGTCTGAGGAAGCAAATTATCCGATGAATTAAGTCCAAATATAATGGAACATAGAGCTGAACATTTTTAAAACTATTTTTCTTTGATTATGTTAAGAGATAATGAAAATATATTCCTACTTTTCTCCGAAAGAAGATACATATTCCTTGGAGACGTAAACAAGAGTCGTATGTAACATTTGCCTAAGCCCCACAGTCACTTTATCTTTTATATAGTAGGGAGGCACTTTATTAACGTATGAATAAAGTGAACATGGGTAATAACAGAAGCGTAACAACGCCACAGAAAACATACATGAAACTAGTTGTTGCCCCTGTGGGGTGTGGGTAGCGTCTGACGAATTGGCGGGAGCCGGGGATTGAGAGAAGGTCCCCCGGTGAGTGTGGGGGGAACTAAGGTAAGGTCTGTCTCAATCAATATAGAACCATATACCCGGTGGCGGGAATATGCTAGCCTTTTACCCAGAATGCAAAGTGATAATACTCCAAAACTATTTTTAGAATAAAGGCATATATCCTTGGGTTCAGTCTGTGATGTTTAAGAATTCTACGGTTTTTGGTTGGTAAGAAATAACATCAGACACATTTTGACATTATTTCAGTTTTTTTAGTGGAAAATTTAATTACTTTTATTTTTTTAAATTCCATATTTTAAAAAGCAGCACGGCAACCCCTAGTTTTCTTTTCATTTTCTGTTTTCAAATGATTTAGGGTACTGACAGAAAAAAAAAGGAATTCTGAACACTTTGATTCAATGGGATCGACCCACCTTAGGGAGTGTTCATTTATTATAATTACAGGGGGGGGGGATGGTGAGATTTCGCGCGGAGGGGCGAATGTTTTTTACGCCCCCCCTCCATGAGAGCGCGTGGAACGTAGAACGTTTCGCATCCCCCCTCGCCGAAGGCGCCGAAAGGTTTTCGCCCCCTCCCTTTGAACTATATATGTAACGCGCGGGCTTTTTTGCTAAAAAGGGGCTTCAATTTTTACGCCCACCCCCCTCAAAAGGGGTCAGAATCTTTTACGCCCCCCCCCCCTCAGGAGGGATTGAAAATGTTTACGCCCCCCCAACCCCCCCACCCCCTGTAACTACAGTAATAAATGAACACTCCCTTAAAATGGTCAAAGCAAATGATGCAAGCGTGCTGCTGGAAGGGAATGGCACTGTGTTTGATGATAACGAAAGCAAGGAGGATGATGTGTATCACCAATTGACAACATAGTGTGATCTAGATGAGATGACAAAGCATATTCTTGAGATGCTATGTGCCTTTAAATAAGCCATCGGCGTCCGAGCGCCCGTCCGTGCCACGCCTCCCACCACGCGCACGTGCTCTCTTTATTTTTCTTGTGTTTTCGACCAATCAGGACCCAGGATGTACATCACTGCGTGGCGCGCTGAGCTCCACTCTCCGTGCAGAGTCCGTGTCACTTTGTCTTTTACAATCGCCACCAAGACTCCGATTGAAGAATAAAAACTTGATCAACGCCAGACGCAAACACCTCGAACACAACATGAACATTTTGTTGAATTAGAGCTGTAAACACGGTATTTATAACAGGTAGGAGTGTGTCTTTAAGTGCATTACGATGTTAGGATGCATGTTGACTCATCTTTATAGTTAATTAACTAAAGGCTGGAGTGTTTTGGGACCGTGAAGTGACTGTCTCTCGGCACTCGTCCGTGTCAAGAACGCCGTTCAACCGAGTGACTCTTATCTCTCTCGGCCTAGATTTTCGTTTGGTTCCATCAGTTGAATGTAACCGCCGGTGGCAAGCGGTTAAGAACTAGGGAAAACAAATACCACAGGACTAGAGGTAGACAGGCAAATGGGGCCTAATACTACTAGGGTCGAGCGTAGGGCAGTGACAGGCACAGTGTCATGAGTGAGTGTGAGTGAGACTAACTGAGTGTCACTCACTGTCAGTGTCACTCAGTCACTCAGTCACTGTCTAGGTATGTGAACGTCTGTGCCTGCTGGGGCTGCAGGGGCGTCGTGCTAATCTGTGCCAGTTTTGGAGCACTGTGCAGGGGTAGCTCTTTGTAATTAGCTTTTAAATAGGGGTAGTATAAAAGTGATATTGCCCCTTAAAATTTATATGTCAAGTATACACAATTTCCTTCATCCCAGTATTTTGAAATTAGCTAAACATTAATTGGTTAATTAGTTACACGCTTAATTAAGTCAACATCTAATTAATCCCTCAGTTTTTACCTGAAGATACTTTTGGCCCAAAATAAAAACATATAGGCCTATTAGTATGTAGTCTTAACTTCATCTTGGCCAAATATAAAGCAAATCTATGGATGAGCACTATGCTTTCTAGGAGCAGCAGAATTAGGTAGTTAATTAATTTCGCAAATAATCAGGGATTTTCCTAACTTTTTATTATAAAAATTCTATATATCTGGTTCTAGATGCCAGAATCTCTCCAAACAAACTGCAATATGTCCGCAATGTTGCTGCCTTTCAGGAAATATATACATTAAAGGGGTATTTCTTAGGTTTAATTTGAGCCTAAATTCATGAAGAGGTCACAGGCAATCCTTCTTTGTAGAGTTTAAAATAATGACGAAAATATGCCCAACCTTGGCCCATTCAAAGTGCTCTAATTTCCCTTTGAGTTATGATAACTGAGAAATTCCAAAAGGATATGATTTCTAACATGTTACTCCAAATGACTGCCATAAAAGGAAGAACTAATCTTGCTTTTGAATTTTATTGTCACATACCTACACTGTCACTCAGTCTCAGTCACTGAGTCAGTGTCACTATGATGTGACTGCAGATGGGTCAAAAGCGACCTGGCGACCTGGGCCGTTTTGGAGGCGACTTTCGACCTAAGACAATAATAAAAACGACTTTGCGACTTTTGGTAAAAAATGACTATAGAAAAAAGGGTCCAAAAAAGCGACTTTGTGACCTGGACCCCTTAATTTCGGCGACTTTCCGACCTCAGGGGGGGGACCCATCTGCACCCCCTATGATGGGTGACTATCAGTACCTACTACTACAAAACTATGTTCTACAAAACTAAAGAGTATATGCAATCTACAGAAAATGATGTTTAGCACACAGAGACAAATTCATTCACACACACACACACAGACACACACCCACACACACACACATACACCATTAGCCCACTACCCGTATAGGAAATAAAAGGATCACAGTGGTTGGGTTGATAAAATTTATTTTGTAAATTTTATAAGACGTAATGTAAATTAATTATGTACAATTTACATTATCACAGTATTGAGTAATAACATTTTTATGAGAATAAAACTGAATATACAATGTTATTAAGACAAGTAAAAATAAACAGGCGAGAGACCATGTGAGGTACAAACGAATTATACAATAGACCACTTGGGGTACATTTGTAATACAACAGATATAACCTTATACAATGATAATACCCATAGGTGTGGGTGGGTGGGAAAACCGACTGGTGCGTTGCCGGCTCTGAATGTGAATGAATGAACGGAGGTAAACAGATTTGAATTATGAGTGGTTCAGGAATTTCCCGTGGGGTGGCGCCAATGCCGGCCCATAGCTGCAGCCACAGCCATGCGCAGACCATTAGCCCACTACCCGTATAGGAAATAAAAGGATCACAGTGGTTGGGTTGATAAAATTTATTTTGTAAATTTTATAAGACGTAATGTAAATTAATTATGTACAATTTACATTATCACAGTATTGAGTAATAACATTTTTATGAGAATAAAACTGAATATACAATGTTATTAAGACAAGTAAAATAAACAGGCCAAAAAGCCAAATTAAAGGTATGAGGTGGGATGGTGGGAATAAATTATCACAATGATGACCATCACATGTGGATGGTTATCTTAAGAGGTATGAGTTCAGTTTATGTGACTCATAAGTCAGTTGGCTGCTGTGTGGTCGTCGTGTTGGGTTCTGTGGGCTGCGCGAGGGCCAGCGAGGAGGCAATGGCCTGGCTGACTGGTTTGAGCGAGTCTGTGTGTATGTACTCCCGGTATGCGTTGGAGCGCCATCCTCCAAACCTTTTGATGTCCAACTCCCTGCAACCCCCTTTGAACGCCTGGGTTGTTGCTGCCGACCTCAGTGAGTGGAGACTGAACTCCCGTTCCTTGTGCCCGAGGGTCGTCAGCAGGGCCCTCCATTTTGTTTCTACTAATGTAACCGGCACTGGCGACCTGTCTAGGTTCATGAGGAAAGGTTCCGACTGGCTCAGTGTAGGGACTCTTCTTAGAGTGTCCTCTATAGCTATTACCGGGCACGTCGATGGGTCCTCGCCCTCGTGTAGGGTCACCGTCTTGCTTTGGTTGAAGTCCTGCATGTTTTTCGCCCCTTTTATTGTGATGAGCGCTGAGCGACCCTTCAAGAGGATATCGCCTCTTGTGAGGTGCCACGTATGTGTAAATCGCTTGGCGCTGGGGGGCAGGACCTCTGTTTTGCGGAGAGCAGCGTGAAATATCACCAATATTGCCGTTCTGACGACGCTCCCCACATGTGAGTCTGGGAGCATGCTGAGCATCAGCTTTAGCAGGCTGACCGGTACTGGAGGTTTCTTGTTTTGCACAACTGTTTTGTCCCGCGCCAGAGCCTGCTTGGCTCTTGTAACACGGTGGTGTTGGAACGCACTGACGTCGACTCCTGCCAGAGTGAGGTGTTGACTGACGTGACTGAGATTGTTCTTCAGTGTGCCCGGGTGGTGAGTAGTTGTGCGCATGAACTCCAGGAATGCACACAGACTTTGGTACGTAGGGGACAGGGCGTCCAGTGACATCCGGCGGCAGTAAAGGTACCACAACCCGGCCGCCGAATGCCTGTTCCGCTCTGTACCCGCGGCGCGCGCCAGGCGCTGTCTGTCTGCTGCTTGTTGCTGATAAAAGTTGAACTCCGGCTCTGGAATAAATAGAGGGGTTGATTATGTCCAGAACATATGTACATGAGTCAACAGTGTCTAGCTTTGCATCCCTGATCATTTTTACTGCCCTATTCTTGTGCTGTTTACTAAGGTGGGCCCTACTGAGGCAGTCTGCAAGGTGGTTTTGCTTCCCTGGGATGTGGTCATACGATATGCTGAGGTCGAATAATGCTTGAATCATCCAACACGCCCTGGCACAGTCTGTGAGGATCCTATCCTTTCCCTTCCCATTCTGGAAGACTAATAGTGCTGCTTCGTTATCACACTTAACTACTATGTGTTTCCCTCTGTCCTTGCTCGTAATGAACGTGTGAAGAGCAATGACCACGTTCACCGCCTCCAGGTGGGTAATGTTTTCAACCGGGTCAGACACGGGGGCAACTTGGGTGGCGTATGCCGACGTGCCATCGGACCCCCCTACGCCGGAGCCACATGCATCAACGACTAGAGTCTTGTGTGCCGGTTTTCTATCCTGAATGAAACCCACCCCATTCCAATCTTGGCTAAACTCTTGGAACCATCGTATATCGGCCCTCATACTTGCATTCATGTTGATGTACTTCCCGGTCATGTCCCTTAGATTGTCGAGGAGACGAGACACGAATAGGCGGGACGACTTTATACATTTAGAAATGTGGAGAAGAACGCCAAGGAGTGACTGTAATTGTCTTCGACTCATTGATTTTCGTTTGACATAATACGCAAGTTTTCCTTTTACCTCTAGTAACTTGTCATGTGGTACAGAGATGGTCATATCTTCGGCGTTGATGACCACGCCCAGCCATTGGACACTCTGGGCGGGGGGCTGTAGTTTGTCCTTGGCCTCGGGGAGGCCCAGTGCTGCCAACAGGTCACGTGCTGTTTCGTAGTCGAGGAGAGCTCTGGAATAATTGTTAGATATAATGAGGAGGTCGTCCAAATACATTCTGGCATAAATACCGCGAGCTTTTAGCAATTCTACAACCGTGTCGGCCACGCGCTGCATGTGCGAAGCACTTGCGCGTGAGCCGAAGGGCACGCTCATATCAAGGTAGAACTCTGAGTCCCACTTCAGACATAAAAGGGGGAAGTCTGCAGGGTCCGTCATGAGGTTCTTGTATGCCCTTGAAATGTCTATTGTGGATAGGAATGCCCCATTTCCTACTTGGGAGAGGTGATCTATGGCTTGCTGAACTGTGGGAAGGCTATGGTCTCTAACAATACCATTAACAGTGTTCTTAAATATAAAGGCGTTTATTGAATTCTCTCTGGGAAATGTCATATCTGAAATGATCCTTCTAGCTTCTGTATCCTTTTTGGGGCGTGTCATGAGGGGTGACACGTGAGCCCAGGGGGAAAAGGGGGGTGTGCTGAACGGACCCTGCAGAGCCCCCAGTCCCAGCTCTTTAGCTACGTAGTCGTCAACGTGTTGTTTATATTCAACAGCGCTTGTATGGTTGGGGGTGGATTGTGTGTCAGAAATGGGTCCCATGTACCCGATTGGGAAGCCAAATTTGATGAAGTCCAATAAGTCAGCTTTTTCGGGGTCAGAACCAATGAGCTTTTCCCACACTGGAATGTTAAGGCTGCTGGGGACAGGTACCCTGGCGGACATGGCATTGGGGAGGCCTGTAGCCTTGACGACGTCATATAATTTTGCAATTTCGGGATGAGTGTCTTTGTAAATGAACTCGGGCCACTGTTCACGCCTGTACTGACTGAATGCATGTGGTGTAATATCAATAGCGGGATCAATGACATTATTTTCACACATAAGGCGTATGCGATGGAAGTCCGGTTTACCTTCGGTGTCTGATGGCTCCGTTGGTTGGGCGATAATAGGGGCATGCCTTCTATCGTCGGTGTCTCGTCCGTCATTTCTGGGAAATGTCGGCACATGTGAAGTTGCTTTGTCATCCGTGGGTCTTTGTACGTTAACCTTAGCTTGTTGATCGTCCCTGCGCGTGGGGAGAGGGCTGATTGCCTCATTAGACAAGCGGTGAGGTTTAACTGTAACTGTGGCTTCGCCATGGACGTTTTGGCGGGCTGTGTGTACACACGGAATCGTGACGTGTTGTGGCAGAGCAAGATGGCGGCGCCCAGTGTGCTCTGTGTTAGTGCGCATGCGTGGGGCATCGGCCTTGTGTACTACGTCATCAGTTTCTGTTACGCGGCTGCGTGGCGTGACGTCATCAGCGGGGAATCCCCGTCGCACGTGGAGATCTACCTCGCCGCCGCATACGTCGTCGCCGCTGTTGAATGGTGGGTCTTTATGCTCGTATATATGTGTAGGACTACGTGTATATACCGTAGTTTGTATTTGTGGAGACAATGCGCCCCGTACCCCGGAGGTAGGGACGCTGTCTACCCGTTTTTTGGATGTTGAGCGTTGTTCGAGGCGGGCTGCTGCTGTTGGCCGCCATTTTGTTGCGGTCTGTTGTTGTTTTGGTTCTGCTGGTTCCACGTGCTATGCCACGTGTTATTGTTATTGTTTTGAGACGACTCTCTGTTTTTCTGGTTACAGATCGCTGCGCTGTGACTCCTGATGCCGAAGTTCTTTGAGGCGCAGAATGCGCAGAAGTGGACCCTGCGACCGTTGTTGTCTCCGTGGTGGGTGTCAAATCTGCAGCCGCGGTTGGAGTTAAAGTCCCCACACAACTGTTCCCCGGGTCTGAGTTGACCTCCGCCCGTATGACCAGACCCCTGGTTGCGACCACCATGCCCTGCAGACTGCCCATGATTGGCTGAGTGTGAACCGTTGTGCTTTCTACCCCCTCCCGTCATGGATATCTCGAACCTAGCGTTCTGGATGGCCTGAAAGTCGCCCCAACCATATTGGTTCTTTTCTACTGCATCGAAGACACCGTCAGACCAACGTCTAACGTCGGGCCAGTGACGACACATAGAATCACGGGTGACATTGTTTATATGCCTAGATATCAGCTTCCTCTCTGCCTCGGACCACGCGCTGTCCTCGTCGTGTATGAGACGCAGGGCGGCGTCCAGATACTCCATTGGGAGCAGATCGCCCTTGACGTCGAGTTTTTGCTTTAAGGTATAGCAGCTCTCCCTCTCTATATACATGAATGGCTTGGGCTTAGCCTTGCTGGGTATCAGAGAAGTCAGAAAGCATACTTTACCCTCACTCTGTTGCTGTTCGTAGCGCTCTCGTGCCAGCTGTTCCAGTACGTAGTCCCTGGCCCCTGGTTCCCTGCGTACCTGGTTGGCCGTTGGGAAGTCGTTGGTGGGGATAGACTGACCATTGGTGTACGGTAGTGTACGGTTATGGTCTGTGTCCTGAGCTGTGTTGACCGTCGGAGCGGCCTGTGCCTGTTGTTGTGCAGCCTCCTCGCGTGCTGCCTGTTCCTGTGCTGCCTGCTGCTGAGCTGCCTGCTCCTGTGCTGCCTTCTCCCTCGCCGCAGAGGCCTTCCTCTCGGCGCGTTGCTGACGACGTTGCTGCTTCTCCAGCTTCTCCTGTGCTGCAGTAGCGCGCTGTTCCTCCTGTTGAATGCGCTGCTGCTCGGCTTGTTCCACGGCCTGGAGGCGGAGACGCTCGACCTCGACCCGCTGCTGCTCCTGCTGATCGACGAGGCGTTGACGCTGCTCCTCCATGTCCTGACGATGCTGCTCCATGAGGACCTCCCTCTCGCGGCGGCGCTGCTCCCTCGCTGAGGCGGCCTGTGCCTTCTCCTCCTGGGCCTTCGTGGCTTGCTCTACCAGGTACTGCATGCTGGAGGTGAGGCCGGACACGTCTGTCGACATCCTCTCCAGCTGTACTTCCAGATTCACCACTCTCTCATTTATCACACTAGATGTACGTGATGTTGATGAGTGACGGCTGCCTGCTGCTGACACTGAAGAGACTCTTGTAGAAGTGCGCGACACTTGTGAATGGCCGCTTGCTGATGATGCAACCGACGCCATTGATGCATGTCTTTGGCGGGAACCCGGCGTGGGTGCGGGAGACATGACAGGTGTGTGCCCAGGTGTGTCTGGGCGGCGTCTTGATGTACCCAACAGGTACGCTCTCGTCGTCGTGACCGATCCTGATGAATCATAGTCGAGGGATTCCTCCAGTGCTCTCGTTTCTGCCATGAGCCTGTGTATGTCCCGGTCGACTTTTGCTGACTCTACCTGACGAGCTGCTGCCCGTGTCCGGTGGGGTGAGACCTTTGATACCGTCGGCATCTTGAGGACCGTGACCGATCGTAGAAAGTCCTTTGTGCACAATATAATGTAATAGATCTATGTAAAAGTATTAAAATAAATTTTGTGAACTTGTAAAAAGGTCTAAAATGGTTGCCTATGCACGCTGTAGGACAGGACCGAGAGCTCCAAACAAAACCGACTGGTGCGTTGCCGGCTCTGAATGTGAATGAATGAACGGAGGTAAACAGATTTGAATTATGAGTGGTTCAGGAATTTCCCGTGGGGTGGCGCCAATGCCGGCCCATAGCTGCAGCCACAGCCATGCGACCTCAGGGGGGGACCCATCTGCACCCCCTATGATGGGTGACTATCAGTACCTACTACTACAAAACTATGTTCTACAAAACTAAAGAGTATATGCAATCTACAGAAAATGATGTTTAGCACACAGAGACAAATTCATTCACACACACACACACAGACACACACCCACACACACACACATACACAGGCAGATATACTTACAGAGTAAATCTATAGTATCATGTAGGAACTATCTACCAAGATACATGTTTACAAAGACGGTATACATAACCAAGGCGTGTCACTCACATCTCTAATACATACATTTAGATACAGGCTATGTACAGCACATGTGTCTCAAAATAATGATAAACTGTATATATTTGCTGTCATAGGTTTAAAGCTGCTGCTGCCTTTGTTTGAACTTGAAGGCAGAGTATGCAAATTTGGCAAGAGCATTCATAATACCATGGTCGGTTTCCCTCGTAACTACAGTGAACTTGTCTAATGCTGTCTTGTCCTGGTAATTAACAATTTTTCCATCTAGATATACATTCTGCCAATCTCTGAACGGCTCTGCATTTGCCAAAATATTGAGATAACACCGACCCTTTAATAACGGTTAACCAGGGTCAGTTTGCCGTATAAAGAGGCGATTTAGACACTTCATGGAAAAGGCCTATAAACTATCCCCTCAATCCCGGCCCCAAAGGGGCTGGTCCTATATAAAAACTTTATAATGCCATCAATTACATCCTTACATTAGGCATGATTAGCAATCTTGAATGGCTGCGGGAGAAGCTGTCAGTGGCAGAGTGGGTTGGGGGAGGGGGGGTAGACCAAAGGTGCTACCCTTCCTTACCCGGTCTCCGGAGGTTCCTTTAAGAGAAGGGTCATTTAAAGCAGTTTCGAAATCCAAGAATCTAAATGACCTGTTGACATAGAACCTACATCGACACTTTGGGTCAAACTTGTAATTGGGAGAATGCTACACCCCACACTGGCGTTTTGGTTCGTGTTCTACCTGAAAGCTCTAGGCAGACATTTATGTACCTCTACATGGGTACCCACATTATTGACCAAGTCGCTGTGTCGATTTTTAGCAAAGGGCCGTGGCATTGTGTCAATTTTAATGTATTGAACATATACTAGGGCCTCATAAAAATGTGTGTGTCCGTCGGATTTGTAAAAGGGCCGTGTCGCCCTTGTCGTTTTTTACCCATGTAGGGGCATATTTATAGTCCTTCTGCGACATCACCTTTATTTAAAATAGCTGGATCTTGTATAAAATACAATAGCTAAAACTATGCTTGGTTAATCTTGGTAAGTCCGTTTATGTTTTCACTTATCAAATCTAATATTTTTGGCCGGCGACGGAGTCCCCGGCCATGGTTAAGGAGTTCACTTTTCCGTAAGGTTTCAACAGGAGTTGCACGTCCATAGGTTTAGCATTGGCTCGTTTGCTTTATGCACCCTACAGGCACAACCTCTATGGTCTCCCACCCTTCAGCATTGCACGCCGCCAGAGTGATCCTAACCCTGCGTCGTCTGCTCGTTCCCCTTACGCATTAGACCTTACCTGCAACCATTCTATATGTTTTTCACACGTCTCACCCAGAATGCACTGCTCATTCCGGTCTGCTGAACTTTCAATAGGTACAAAGCAATAATATGTTGATCACACCCCACCCTCCACGTACTAGAACCTGTCGTTATCAGCTTTCTGAGAGCTCTGTACACTGTTGTTCACGCCTCTACCCTCCTCATACACACACACTAAACAGCGGCTTGCAATCAGACAACTGTGGCAGTGTAAGGGTTAGCTCGCTATGTCGCCTTATAAGACCTTATTTGAAGCTCTATGATCTCCCACCCTTCAGCACTGCACTCCGCCAGAGTGATCCTAACCCTGCGTCGTCACCCGTTCCTGTATGCATTAGACCTTTCACCCCTTTGGTGAAATAATGGACTATTCCAGGTGAATAAATGCGCAATTTGTGGATTGAGGCAGCTATACGCACAGGCTTAAAAAGAAGGGAAATCTTGGTAACGCCCACCTTCCACCCCTTACCTGTTGCAATAAGCTAGTCCCAGCGCCTGCTCATTCCGGTCTACTGAGCTTTCAATGGTACAAAGTTGTTCACACCCCCCCCCCCCCCTCCACACTGCAGCGGCCACACACTGCCAATGCAGGCCTGAGTGGTGGGCGGTGCAGCCAGGCTGGTGTGACGACCACGCTGGTAGCGGGCAGGGCTGAAGGGTGGGGGACTGCAGGCCTAACGCAGCGGACAGCATCATGCCCTCTCCACACTAACCCTTTAAGGACAGCATGGCGCTTCAGATAAACCACACTGCATTCATGCATCATATGCCCCTTTCGCATTTACCCTTTAAGGACAGCATGGCGCTTCAGGTGACCCCCGATGCTTGAATGCATCATGCCCATTCCACACTAACCCTTTAAGGACAGCATGGTGCTTCAGGTGAACCCCGATGCTTTAATGCATCATGCCCTCTCCACACTAACCCTTTTAGGACAGCATGGTGCTTCAGGTGACCTCCGATGCTTTAATGCATCATGCCCTCTCCACACTAACCCTTAAAGGACAGCATGGCGCTTCAGATGAACCACACTGCATTCATGCATCATGCCCTCTCCACACTAACCCTTTAAGGACAGCATGGCGCTTCAAATGAACCACACTGCATTCATGCATCATGCCACTTTCGCACTTACCCTTTGAGGACAGCATGGCGCTTCAGGTGACCTCTGATGCTTTAATGCATCATGAACTCTCCGCACCTACCCTTTAAGGACAGCATGACGCCTCAGGTGAACCCCCATGCTTTAATGCATCATGGCCTCTTTAGACTAGATGGGTCTAAGATCGGCATACTTCTTCATGTGAACAGTGATGCAATCATGCATCATTAGTGCATTAATTTTAATCATAGACTAATATATGTGATCCAGAATCATTGAAAGAAGCCGGCCACCACACCTATGGTGTGCATTTCCCCAATCCTTAAACTTTGAATCCTAGTATTTTATTTTGCAGGACCGATGGGATTTTAAAACAAGCGCTGGTCAGAGCAACAAAATGTCGCGGAAACGTCCGACAGAGTCCTCATGGGACAGGTGTGTAGATAACATAAATATATACACGTGATGGCAAAGTCACCCATTTCTTCTACTTGGTCCAATAGTTTCAATCCTAACATAATGTAATCTTGAGAATTGTCTTGTGCATTTCGAACAATTTGTTTTATATCTATAGTATCAATAGATTTCTTGTACACAAGTACAGTGATATTTCGTTATAATTAGGGCTGAGTGATATACCCGGTAAGGAACGTCCCGTTAATCCGTTATAAGGAACACATTTCCATTGCCAAAATTTCCCATTCTCTATATTTAGGATTGGTTATAAGGAGCAATTTTGCCTAACCAAAATACCCTCCTTATGACGAAATTTCACTGTAAATGATAGATCTACCATAAAGCTTAACCTTTATGCTGAAATCCCTACCTTGATAAATGAAAAAAAAGCCTTCATGGAAAATATTTAAAAATTGGATTACATTTATGCTGAGGTTTCCGAGGTTTAACTGTGTAAATGGCTGTTTACAGTGATGAGGACCTTCTGGGTGAGGATGTACCTGGGACTACAGCCTTCAGGGTGAGTACAGACAGGTGGGGTGAGGGCTGGGGAGGGGAGCATAAAGACGACCACAGACGGGCCCGCCTTCTTAGACATCCGATCGAATCTGACCATATTTTAGAAAAATTGTAGATTTTTCAGTTTAGTAAATATATTGTTCTGCATTAGACCATTGCTTGGAGGAGAGTATTACAGGAGGATTAGAATATAGGGATGTCGTCGATATGTACCAAATCGAAATTTCGGTATTTTTGGATTTCCGATTATTGTATCGATACTCCTTTTGACCTACTTTGACCCTTAATTACTAACTTCCCTAAACTGTAGAAATAAGGCCGATTTAAGCATTTTTGGTCATCTATTTGCATGACAAAATCTGGACCCTAGAAAGAAATGGTTCTGCAATATATTTTAATGTAACTCGACACTCTTACAACTAGCCTATGGTCATATTGAGTATTATGGATTCCATTTGGGCTTGAAGGACAGGTGAAAACATGTCTTTTGAGTGTTATTTAGCTGTTATTCATCTGTATCGAAAAATCGGAATTTCGAGACCAAAATACATGTAGTGATCTAGTAGTGATAATCGAAATCGGAATAAATTGGATACCAATGACATTCCTATTAAAATACCATTAAACAGCTCACCCCAATTAGTCATAGAAAGCATATGACTTTAACAATGTAAAGTGGCCATCACTAAAGTCGTTGTATGTTGTGTTGTGGCAGGATGAGGATATAGATGAGGACGCTCTACTCGGGGTCAGTGATGATGAAGAGATGGACGCTGGTGTTGTCGGCGAGAACATCGCAGAAATTGCCGAAACGAGTTACAACGACTCCTTCAATAACTCACAATCTCAGGTAGGTGCTGTTGTTAATTCGTTTTTTTTTTATCCTGAGGAAAGACATAGCCTTGTAGATTGTATTTTTGTTTCCACAAGGTGTACAAAACATGTGCGCGGGATCGAGAATTTAAAGAACTATAAAGTATTATTCAACTCCAACATTTAGTTTAAAATCCCACTGCATATATTAAGGGGGGTTACCGTTTATGTGTATGTTAAATAGGGTAGAAGTATGTGCTGACATGTTTACGGACAGTATGATTCCTCAAGGTTTCATGATCATTTGTCGTCATGATGCACCAGCACAGCGTTGGTGACTGTGTTGGTGCGCAGTGTCCTACCTATCTTAACTTAACTTATCTTTTTAACCTACTGTAAATTCCCGTGTATAACCTGCGTATAATATGCGAACCAAACCTCCAGTGCAGCTTGTACAATATTCTCAAGGTCTAGGTGCTGCTAAATAATACGAAGGTTTTTAGAAGTATAATACAGTACTAAAACAACGTTTTCAGACCCCAGGTGCGGGTTCTATGATGTTCCCAAAATGAGGCGAGATGCGGGTTATACTCAGGAATTTATGGTATATTGACCATGTAGGAAGGTCGAGATGATGCATGAATACAGGGTTAACAAATTAATCACCAGCACTGTGTTTCATGCATCATGACAATAAATGGCCGCAGTTGAATGAGCTTTTGATTTATTGGATTATGCAAACAAACATTACCCATCAATCTCAATAAATGTTTCAGAATCTTTGTGTCTTTGTCGCTTTCAGCCTGAACCCGAAGAGGAGGAGGTGTTCGATGTGGTCATCGACGAGGACGAGTAAGTAGTCATTCAATATTTTGAATGCATTCAAGTTTGGGAAAGATTGTACCGTATAAGATGAATGATAAGGAAACATACCGGCACTATCATAAATTACTCAAAACTGTCGGCTTTTGGTCGTCAACTAAACTAGATCTAGGTTCAAAATATGTTTCATGATACACTTATTGTGTCATAAACCTGTTTGTAATAATGTAAACGTAGATAGTTTCACGAGTATAGATTTTTGTAGATTTTCTAAAAAATACAATTTTGCGCGATTTAGATTTGTAGATTTTAAAACATGGTACATGTATAACTACACCAGTATATTGGATAGATATTTGCACTGTACATTTTTCCGTAGATTTTGAAAGTCATGAAATTCTCAAAAATATGTACAGCGCGAAATAAAATGCGTTAACAGTACTGAGAGTTTGTGTGTTGTTTCAGGGATGCTATATTGGGCATTGAGAGCACCTCAGAGTTTGAGGACTCGATCTACTCGCAGCAGTCAGAGGCGAACCAGTCCCAGAACCACGACACATCGAGTCACCAGGCGGCGCCACCACCCCGCGAGGCACCGCCCCACACACAGCAGCACATGGAGCATGTAGAGACCCACCACCAAGACACCAGCTACAACCAGGTACTGTAAAACCTCGGGTATTTATTAGCCACACCTAGACCTTTAAGTCGCACAGGGGGTCTGATTATGGCAACTTAAGTATTGGAGTATACATTTAAAAAGCCGCACATCGACTTTAAGCAGATTGTATAAGCCGACAGTCTGATTTGTGTACTGGCCGCGGTTTCCAAGTGAGAATTAACGGTAGTTGATGCTAAAAATGGGGGGGGGGGGATTTTCGCGCACTCACCAACCCCTCCCCAGTTGTTCAATAATGACCACTTCCTAAATGTATGTTTGTCCACTAACCACCTGTATTGTAATGTTCAGGATGAGTCTGTGGATGACACGGAGGACTCCGGTGTCTCGGGTCGAGCTGCGGCAGAGGAAGAAGAGGAGGAGGAGGAAAGTGAGGATGAAGACAAACACGACCGGGGCCGCTTCCGGTCTGAACGCAATGACAATGTAAAGATTAAGCGGGACCGAGCCTCCATACCGGAAACACTCGGTAAGTGAAAAGATACCCTGGGTGAATTATTGACTCAGGGTTGGAATATGTTGGGTAGGGGGCTTCCATAAAGTATGTATGCATAAAGGAGGGTCTATTTTCTGAAAATCTTTGTGTACATAAACCCTTTGTATTAATGTGTACAAGAACTTCAGGGGGTTGCGGGGGTCAATTTCTGGAGAAAAGGTGTCAGAATTTCGAATAAGCGCCTGTCTTGTTAAACGCTTTGGTATACAAATGTATAGGCCTTGAAATCTATAAGCACCGGAGCACTTAAACACAACTGTATGGTATGTGTAGCTATCTGGTGATCACAACTAGTGATATGACCCATCTAGTGATTACAACTAGTGAAATGACCCACCTAGTGATTACAACTAGTGATATGACCCATCTAGTGATTACAACTAGTGATATGACCCACCTAGTGATTACAACTAGTGATATGACCCATCTAGTGATTACAACTAGTGATATGACCCACCTAGTGATTACAAATAGTGATGTGACCCATCTAGTGATTACAACTATTGATATGTCCCATCTAATTATTAAAAATAGTGATATGACCCATCTAGTGATTACAAATAGTGATATGAGTGATGTGTTTCCTCCAGAGCTGAGTGCAGAGGAGCAGGCGCGTATTGACGACCTTGAGAACCGTATCGGGAGCCGGCATCACCGCGGTCACCGAGGTCGTTACCGTGGTAACCGAGGGGGGCAGCAGGGCTTCAGACACAACAACATGGGGGGTCCACGCGGCATGATGGGGCCGCGGGGACCTCACCAGGGGAACATGGGACACAACATGGGCAACATGCCACGCCACCAGTTCCAGCCACGACAGGGGCATCCCCAGGGGCATCCCCAAGGGCATCCTCAAGGGCATCCTCAAGGGCATCACCAGCAGCGGCCAATGATGCAGCCGCACATGCAGCAACAACGCCCACAAATGCTGCCCCAACAACAACAACAGCAATCACAGATGTTGCAACAACAGCAACAACAACAGCAATTGCAGCAACAACAACAACAGAACGCATTACTTAACACACCGGCGGCCATGGCAGTTAAACCCAAGATCCACATAAACCCCCATTTCCGTGGTAACCTGCAGCAGCAGCAGCAGCAGCAGCCGGCGGCGGTAGCAGTACAGCCGGTGGGCTACACGGCCCCTGGACACCACTCGTTACTGGGGGCCGCGCCCGTCATCCAGGCACCCCCCCAGCTACCCCCCACCTCCATGCCTCAACACTCAGCCGGACAGATGTTCCAGCAACCACAGGTAAAATCATAGCATTGCTGTATTTGGCTTGCTATAATAAGGCCACATAAAATTGATTTATTTTTCTTTTGTTATGCTTTTTTCTGGAGGTGCGTGTGGGCCCTTTTTCTTTTTTTCTAAAAATCTTGGTCAATGATGGTCTGCGGAAGGAAATTTTTTTTTTTTTGATTAAAAAATCTTTGTTCATCACAAGAAATGATATGCCATTCAAGGGCACTTTTTCTCATATTTTTGGGACATAAAAAATGCCAAGGCCTCTTCGGAATAATAGTCAATTAAAAAAAAAATTCTCCTTCATGACTGGTAAGTTATCGTTATTGGGATAACCTTATACTCGTTACCTGTTGTGCTGTAGGTGCCTGCGTCTAACATCAGCTGGAGTGGAGGTCCAGCCCCGGTACAGCAGCAGCAGCAGCAGTCTCAGCCCCAGCCGGGGTTCATGGTGGGCGCTGCCCCCCGCACACCCTACCCACAACAACCCTTCCAGCCCCAGCAGAACCAGATACGCCCTCAGGTACCACTCTTACTGAATTTATTTATTTTCATTTTTTTTGCAGCGCCAAAATCCACAATTTAATTATTTAATTATTATTTTTATAATTAAATTGAAAACCACCTTGCTGGATAAACCATTGTACGGGAGGACTATCAACTCTTACTGAAGGTCGTTTAAAAAGAAATATTATATTGGGGTTCTAAGCTGTCATAGGCTATTAAGCGAAATGAAAAAAAAAAGGTTCGATTCTGTTTTGCTAGAGCCGGTCGGCTTACCAGAAACAAAGTTTCTTTTTGGCCTCACACCAAAAAAATAAGTTGTTATACGGATTTTTTATTTCCCCAAAATGGTGCAAGGTGGCAAAAAATTTCCAATATTTGGCTTTCTTACATAAAGATTATGTGCAAGCTATTTAAACATTTATCTTGACAAACATCACGATGAGGCAACGGTCGGAAATTCAATGACAACTCTTTTCTTCTGAGTTCAAATTTACATTACTAGAAAATGTAGTCCGCAAAAAATCTATAGACGGCCCGGTTATCGGCCTAGGCTGTGACAGTACAAATGTACTAGCATGCATCGGGTATCATTCATTCTGTGGACATTCATGTACATCCTGGGCGAACCTGTCTTGACTGAGCTTTTAAATGAGACTTTCATTTTTGGGAAGAAGGCTCAAACGTTCTGTATTTTATGTTTATTTGCATGAACACATTTTGTTCACACACAGCTATTGTCTGAACTGGAGGAAGAAGCAAATTCTGCACAGAAAAAAGTAGGTCTGGTTAAAATGTTGGGAATTTCTGGCATCAATTCACAGTTTGATTTTTCTTGTTACGCTTTGATAAACACATGGCCAAATTGTGGTCTGAGTTGACCGGTTTTCTTCTGCCGGTGATACACGGTATATCGTGAAAAGAACTGATGACACTCTTTACTTCACCTTAAAGCACCGCAGAGTGCTTTGGCGCTCTTCATAATGCATAAATGCAGTCCTGGCCGGTGGTGGGTAAAAACCACATACATGGAGCATTGTTCAGTCTTCCCGCTCACCTGTTGCCAGACAGGTATTCATTTAACTTCCTAGATGTTATTCAAAGCACATGTTTGAACAGTTTTCTGTTCGGGGTATATACATTAACACACACACTACACGATACAGCGTACACCCTGTCAGGTCTGGTACGCTAACCAGAGGACTATCGCTTTACAGCACAACTACTAGTACCGTAAAACCTTGCATATAAGTCTAACCCGCTCCCTGAACCTAATAGGGGGCCTGGAAACTGTCATTTTAGTACTGTATTATATAGTCGCTAAAACTCGCATATAAGCCGCACCATGACTTTGTCCCAATCCTCTAAGCCGCACTGGCGATGCGGCTTGCGTACTAGCCACGGCCCATACGCGGGGTTTTACGGTAAGGATCTCACCTTGTGTACACCAAGAGAAGGATATTGTACAAGTAATCTCGGTATAGTATTCCAACAAAGCCAAGCCGAGTGAGATTACATGACCCTTAGAATTCTCTGACATGCAGGGATGAAAGTCTTCAAGTGTTTCTTGATTTCGAAATTTTTCATATTGTTAAGCTCTAAGCTCTGTCAGGGGCCCTATTTGAAGTTTTTGGGTGATAGTTCACTTTCACCCCGGGACAAGTTCCTCTCCATGTGTACAAATGGATTCAAGATTAGGTTCATTCCTCTTTAGGAGCGCAAAAAGAAAAGGAAAAGAAACAAATCGAAAAATCTACAGACCAGAGGAACAACCTTCTCCGGGGAAACCAGCGAGGTACGAAGCTTCCCACATGTACACACACAAGACGCCTAGCAACAATTACAGAGCCTAAATATCATTAAGGACGGCATGATACCTCATTTGTCGTCATGATGCACCAGCACTGCATTCATGCATCATGCTGACAGATGGGCAGTGTGCACTAAAGCGTTAAACGGTTAAAAGCTTATCTTTTTGTTTTTGCTAGATTCTTGCTGTACCTTTCTTACGTGTAACTGTAAAGTGCTAACTCTGTCTCTTTGTCTACCTTCAGATGCCCCAGGTCAACATGAGACCACCGCAGGCACAGCAAGGTAAGGACCCCCGTGTCACATCTTGTACTTTAGTCAGGTTACCGGCCTGATTAGGTTTGTGAGGGGGGCGGGAGTTCGATAGATTAAAGTAGCCTGGATGATACAGGTTAAATTGGCTGTCAACGCACTTACGGCAAATAATTTATTGCCACTGCGGCGGGGCATAATGTCAATGCTTCGGGAGTGTATCAAGCCCGTAGTGTCTGCATAAAGCATGAATGAAGCACAGGCGAGTTACTCGCTAGTGATGTATTCATGCATTCCGGCAAAAAAGGGTATGCCGTATTCAACGTAATAAGCGCCCAGGACGCTTATAAAATTATTTTCATGGGGTTTTTCAATATAAATTGTCTCCAAATCCAAATCCTTGAAGCCTTTGTTCTAGTCTAAAAATGCCTCAAAAGGGGGGGGGGGGGGGCGCTTATTACGTCGAATTCGGTATATTGTAATGAAGTAATGGCAAATAGTTTAGATAAACTATCAAGTAAAGTTGTTTTTTTTAATCTTTTTTTTTAAAATCTAGTGCGACAGTAATTGAGAATGTTTTTGTGTCCTCAGGACCTCGGTACAACTTCAACCCGGTCCAACAGAACCAGGGACCGCCCCAGAACTTCAACAACAACCAGGGAGGCTTCAACAACAACAGCAACAACCAGTGGAACCGGGGGCCGCAACAACAACAACAACAACAACAACAGTACCAGGTAAAGTCGTATACATCATTAGTTCATGTTACATCTAGGCAACTTTAAAACTTTATCTCGATCGCCAGTCTCGTAGACTGTATATTATTGCGTAGAAGCCGAGGCTTGTTCATGATAAATGTGTAGGAGCGGGATTTCTATCTTTTGGCTCATCTCATAGATTCGATCATCCTGGATACGATCACCCGAGGTAGGCCTTCGGCCTACCTTTTAACTTGTGAAAAAATGTAACTTGAGTAAGTCTCACCTGCATAGTCAGTGGGACGTTAAACTACATAAACAAACAAAAAAGTTCATGAGATATCAAAGATGCCTATATATGTATAGGGTCCAATCTAGGGTGCACTTCGTTCGCAAATTAGGCCTGTATGCGAGAATTTATATTATGTACTAAAGTAGGGTTTCAAATGAGCATGTGTCTTGTATAACTATAAGCGCCCTGGGGGTAATTAAACCTTCACTGTATAAAAAGTAGTTTCAGTTTAAACATACCAGTATGGTATAATAAAAATAATGTGTCATGCCTCTGTGATGTGGGAGGTAAAAGAATCCATACAATCAGCTGATCTGTGTTGTTGGTTTTTCAGGGCGGCCCCATGGGTAGACTAGGCCCGCAGATGATCCGACCACAACAACATCAGCAGCAGCAACAACAACAACAACAGTTCCAGCCGATGAGGCCCCAGTTTGAGCCTCGTCAACCACAACAGCAACAACAACCGGTGAGTTAGGCTGCTTTGTCTAAAGGAGTGGTCATTTTTTAACAACGGGGGGGGGAGGGGGGGGGGGGTCTGGCGGCGGATCGTGATCAGATCAAAATTGGGGGGTTGAAATTTATTTGGTCTACCCCAGGCGGGTTTCTAGACCCATCTTATACGATTCATCTCAAATACCACCTGGAGAAGAGGTTTTGGCGCCGTTTTTTTAATTTTTTCTCAGCACTAAAGTGCAGAAATGCCACTTTTCTTTTTTGAATAAACGTAAATTCCCTACCTTAAATTGACCCAAATCTCAAAGATGTCCTCCTTTTTATCAACTAGTGAGTGTCATCTCTGATATTGTGACCTTACTGTTTCAGCAGTTCTCTCCCCCGCGGGGGCAGCACCCGTTCCGCTCCCAGGCACCGTACCCTGACACCTCCAGCAACCAGCGCTACAGTAACCAGCAGAACCAGCCCCCCCAGCGCTTCTCGTCCCCCCCACCCCCCCAGCAGCACTCCCCCCAACAGCCCCCCGCAGTACGGCAACACCAGCCCCGGCCACAACACCAGCCACACCACCAACAACAGCAGCAACACCATCAGCAGCACCGGCCGCTGCAGCCCCAGCAGCGGCACGCGGGCCCCCAGCGCTACACCTCACCACACCAACACATGCAGCCTGAGGTAGGCACTTACTGTAAACTCTCACATATGAGCCTAACCTTAGTGTAAGCCGCACCCCTAACTTGAGAGAATCATATAACCGCAAAGAATGTCTGAAAATTGCCAATTTATACTGTACTATACAAGCAAATTCCCCCGTATAAGCCTTTCTGACTTTCATACAAGCTGCTGCTTCTACGTGAGACGCGAGTACATAAGGCATGGTATCTTAACCCCTTAAGGACCGCATACCGAAATGTTTCGCATATGTAAGCCAAACCCTGGTATAAGCCGCACCCCTAACTTATAGCTTGGCACGTTGCTTACAAAATTATTTACGTCATGGGGGCGCTCTACTTGTGAGCATTCTACTTTTAAAATATGCAAACAGTAATTTCCTCTTGCCTCACGTGTTTTAAAGTCAGTACATGTATATCCTTGTCTCTTCCAGGAGCAGGCACAGCCCATACAGACACTAGTCGGGGGCACCCCTCAGGCAGGCCGCACGGTGAAACGCACAGGCAGCCAGCCCCCTCCCGGCCAGGCACCGCCGCAGAAACAGCGGCAGCAGCAGCAGCAGCAGCAGCAGCAGCAGCAGCAGCAGCAGCAGCAGCGACCAGCCCCACTCACAGACGAGCAGAAGAAACTAGCGCTCCGCAGACAGCGGTTTGCTACAGCGGGCGGCACCGCTCCCTCCACGCCCACCAAGATCCAGCTTAACACCGGCAAGGTTCAACTCACACCTAATAAGATACAGCTCACTCCTAACAGGAGCAATGCACAGAACACACTCGCAGCCAACAAGAAGAAAGTCATACAGGTAAGGCCACCAATATACACATGGGGTACTAGTGCAGGGAGAGGGGAATAATTGAATCAAATCGAGGTCACATGCAGGGCAATTTGTAACATTCAAGCACAAATACAGGACACAAGATTTTAATATGGCCATATATTCTCTTTCATAGACAAACATTTGTAAATTTGTATAATTCATAGGGTGCAATTTCGATATATGGGCACAAATGCAGGATACAATTTATGGCCATAGTTTGTTACATTTAGGCACAAATACAGGACACAATTTATGACCATAATCTTATTGATACAGGTTCAAAATCTATGAAATCTATATACAAAAACACCTCTCCTTTCTAGGCGCAGCGTCAGTTGCATGCGGCGGCACAGAAGCGGCGCTCCATCGAGCCTCCGTCCCCCACGGCTGCGCCGACGGCAGCCAAACAGGCACGCATCGTGGTGGCACGGTCCGCACCGGTACCTGCACCGGCACCCGCCAGGACGGTCGTAGCACCACAGACAGCCGCCCCCAAGAGAGCCACCAACACAGCAGAGGTGAGTTTGGGTTTACTAAGCTTGAATAAAAAAATCTTACAATCTTACAACCAATCTTACATTGTATTGGCCCTCAATGTAAACTTCATAAAAATATCAAAATAAGCTCCATAAATTGTGGTTGCATGACCTTTAAGGGCGGCATTGCGCTTTAATGCACTATGCCCATTTGTCGTCATTATGCATGGATGCAGCACTGACTAGCGAGTTGCTCACCTGTGCTGCATCCATGTATTATGACGAGAAAAGGGCTCCAAGTTTCGATGTGTGTTAAAGTACAACCTCTTCAGTTAAAACCGCTGTCGCAAATGGAGGCAAAAGGGCATACCACACCATCACTTGTAAGCCCCAGGACTTAAGTGCTGGTCTCATATAAGCACTGGGGGAATTAAATTTAGACTATTAAAACTCCATCCCTTGTAATGTGAAACAGAAAGCCATTGTAACCTGATTTATCCCTCCCCTGTGTGTAGGCGATGCTGGACGCGGACCTAGCGGCTAAGTTGGAGCAGCAGAAACAGGTGCGGGAACGCATCAAGAGACAGAAGGAGGCCAACCGGCAGGCACAGGCCGCCGACCGACGCGCCACCCTCGTACAGACCCTCACAGAACGAGGTGGGTACTGGCAACTGTTTAAACACACAAGTCAGGGAAAGTCATGGAAGAAAGAGTTGTCCGTGAAAATCATGGAATCTTGTGAACATTTTTTCTTACTGATGACAAATAGAGGCTCATATTATAACTGAAGGACTAAAAATGGAGAGAAAACTTCCGAGATACCATTTTTCCTACTTTTGCAGCAATTCCTGCTTTCTTCTGTATTATTACCGTAGTTATTATAACTTCCTGCAGAATGTTGAATATTTCCTGCTTTCTGTCTAGAGGGTGACATCTAATCTTGCCAGTTGTCCAAATGATGTTATAAAGTTTGTGCTCTATGTTTCAGGAGAGTCACTGGAGGACATAGCGGATGAGATTGTTGAGTCGCACGCCCCAGCACAACATACCCCACCTGTACAACAGGTCCCTACGTCACCGTCCTTTAAAAAACCACTCGCCCCCAGCCACGTCACCCCTCCACAGCCCCTGCAGCAAAGACAATTAGCACGTGGCAAGAAGGTCGTCCAGATGACCAAAACCCAGATCGTAAACATGCAAAGTCAAGGAAAGAATCCAACGATTTACAACCAAGGCCCTCCTGTCCCATTAGGTCAAGGTCAGAGGGGACGAGGTCAAGGCCGGGGTCAGCAGGTCGTCAGGGGTCGTGGAAGAGGTCGGGGCATGAACCGGATTGCTATTGGTCCAAATGGAGGTCACCCGGATCCATTCCATTTAGGAAATCAAGAACAGCCTTTTATAGACCAGCAAGGACTTCTGGGTGCCCAACCCATACCTACCCAAGGTCAACCCAATGCCAACCAAGGTCACCCGCGAGGTCGGGGAGGTCAGATTAACCAGCGTGGACGTGGGAACTTTAATAACCACCAAGGTCAAGGAAACATGGGGGGTAACAACAACTTCAGGGGTCGGGGTCAGCAGAACGCCATGCGGCGAGGACAACAGAGGGGTAGAGGTCACCACAACCAAGGTCGCGGTGCGGTGATGATGACTCAGCAAGACGGGTTTAATACTGGGGCGCCCCCTGGTATGCAGCGCCGGAACTCCCAGGAGCAGGTGCACGTGGCACCCCAGCAGCCGCACCAGCCGCCTCCCGCACCCTCCAGTAACCGCACCGTGCTCGCACACTGCCCGCCACTCCAAGGTCAGAAACACAATATCACTCAAGGTCACAGTCAAGGTCAAGGTGCCGCTAGCAAAAGGGTGAGTGCTGTCCCTTGGTGTGTAGGCACGTTACACCACGCTCAGGCACGGACGTGGTTTCTCTGATCTGTCTCCGACGTCATCAAAGTAAATTGTCAAAATATTAAACATAATCAGAATTATCCTGGGGGGAGTAAGCCCCAGGACCTCAGGGGTTTTTGGAGCTTCTATTTCAACTTGGGATTGCCAATATTTTCGTCAGTCAGATCACATCCCTGCCTCGGCCCTTAGAACCTTGATTTGTTAAATTTAGTTTGGTGTGATGAGGTTTCTAGTTATAAGATTATAGTTTATAAATGATATGTTGAAGTGGATTATGTTGTAGGATTATTAGCACTTTATATGCAGTGCTGCCTCTGACTTGTATTTAATAGTATTTTACTTATATATGCATGTAAATAATGACTTCTAATTTGATACATAAATGGTTGCGATTAATGAAGCTTAGACACCTTGTTAAACAGATGATGTATCAGGAGCCCTAAAAAGCCTGGAATTAGGACCCTGGAAGCAGGGGCCTGGTATTAGGACGCTGGGAGGAGGGGCCTGGCATTAGGACCCTGGAAATGGGCCCCTGGGAGCAATGGCCTGGGATTAGAAAAGCAGTGACCTGGGAAAAGGACCCTGGGAGCAGGAGCCTGGGATAAGGACCCTGGGAGCAGGAGCCTGGAATAAGGACCCTGGAAGTAGGGGCCTGGGATAAGGACCCTGGGAGCAGGGACCTGGGACCAGGATCTCCGGCATATGTCCGAGTGAGGATCCTGCCTCCTGGGTAAGCCGCAACACGGCTTCATTGCTGCAAAGCGGCTTTGAGTACCCAGGAAGCTTCAAAATCTTACCACCACCACCACCTGACCTGGGAATGGGTCCCTGGAAGGATTGACCTGGGATTAGGACCCTGGGAGCAGGGGCCTGGGAGCAGGGGCCTGGGATAAAGACCCGGGGAATAGGCCCCTGGGATAAGGGCCCTGGGAGCAGGGGCCTGGGATAAGGACCCTGGAAATAGGCCCCTGGGATAAGGACCCTGGGAGAAGGGACCTAGGAAAAGGACCCTGGGAGCAGGCCCCTGAGATGAGGACCCTGGAACTAGGGTCTGGGAGCAGGGGCCTGCTAGTTAAGTTCTCTGGGAGCGGCGGTTGGCATTCCCAGGGTCCTGGGATTTGGAGCAGGGTCCTTGGACTGTGACCCTTAGAACAGGAACTAGCATTAGGACCCTGGGAGCAGGGGCTGCAATAGTTAAGTAGGATGTTAAGTGTTGTGTTTGTTTTACAGAGGATCGTTCTGGGTGGTGGGGGGGACCCGGGGATGGCGGCGGACACGGTGGTAATCCACAACCTGTCTCGTTCCACGGCCCCCCTCAAGGTGCAGCAACTAACGGGGCAGGTCGGCCCTATCACAGTAAGCCAGCTTTTATACCGTTAATTATAGATGGTAGTAAGGGAGTGTTCATTTATAAGTTACAGGGGGGGGGGCGTAAAAATTTCCGACCCCTCCTGAGGGCGGGGCGTAAAAAATTTAAGCCCCTTTTTAGTAAAAAAGCCCGCGCGTTACTAAAGTTCAAAGGGGGGGGAGGCGAAAAATTTTCGGCACCTTTGGCGGGGGGGATGGGGGCAAAACATTCCACGCGCTCTTGAGGGGGGGGGGGGTAAAAAAAATCTCACCACCCCCCTGTAATTAATAAATGAACACTCCCTAATTTGTGGAAGTCTAAAGCTACGTTAGTTTAGCTGAGGGAACTTAATAGAAGACAGCATTTTCTTCTTTTTTTTTAAAATTTGAAAATGGAAAAAAAATCAATTTTTCAAAAAATAGGCTGAGGGAATTTCATTGACAATTCTTTTTTTTCACCTTTTATTCTCCTTTTTCTTTTTATTATTCCGTAAAAAAAAATCCAAAAAAAACTAGTAGAAAAACCTTTAAAATGTTATAAACTGTTCCAAACTTTTAAAAAGTGTTCTAAAATAATTTGGCTCGGCCCCGAAAACATAGGGTCAGTCGAGATAACAGAACACAACTTGTTCTCTTTTTTGGCATGTATAAGATCTGTTAGAATTGAGCTTTACTGTGGCTGTGTAAATGCCTTACAGAACATGGACATGACGCCTCAGGGATGTTTTATCAGCTTTAACGACCCCGCCCATGCCGTGCAGTTCCAGAAACGCTTCAACCGGTATGTAGAGCAATTACGTTTTCAACCCTTAAATAGGATTTGGATTTAGTTCGCCGAGAGCCTAGAAGATGTCCCACCCATTTAAAAAAAAGGGTGCTCGTCATATTTCTTAGAGCTTGGTTATGAAAAAACGAGTATATTTTTTGGAGTGGCCTTAATATAGTGTACTACATATACATGTACCCTTTTGTCATCATCATGCCAAAGACCGACCTTAAAGGATTAAATTAACTGAGCCACCTGGACTATTCATGATTGCTATCACTCAGCAGGAAGCAGTGTAGATGTGTGGTTTATGTTTTTACAGACACATGATCGACCTGTCGCACATCACCGTCAACCTGGTGCCCAAATAAGGACGGCCGTGAGGAGGGCCGCCGGTCGGTACCACTGCCAGTCGGTACCACCGAGAGGAGGGTCGCCGGTCGGTACCACCGAGAGGAGGGTCGCCGGTCGGTACCACCAGGGGGCGATTGGTACAGCCGTAAGGTGGAGGTAATAACGGGGTCCCCGGGGAGGGTGTCATATACCCGCCGTGTGTCCTGCTGTAAATATGTGTACAGAATGTAAGCCACACGACGGTAGGTAGACCACTGGTTGTGTATTGGTGTACATTGGTGTAACACGGTGTGTAATGTACAAGGTGGTGTAACTACAATGTAATGTAAACTACACAGGCTGTAAGTGTGGTACAGAGGGCCAGTGTAGGGTGCCCTACTGGTGTGTGTGTGTGTGTACACGGGTTGTCGTTCAGCACTGGACACTCACCAAGACAGCGTCCTCGTCTCATCGCGCTACAACGTCTCATGCTGCCACAAGACAACCTCAACGTCAAATATTCTGACAAGACAACCTCTGACTTACAATCTCAAACACTGTGACAAGACAAGCCCCATCATTGTACAACGTCTGATGTGGTGACAAGCTCCCTACCTCTACAATAGGAGGCCACACACCGGCCACATCTTCTACTGGATGCGGGAGTCGTTACCTCATGTCAGCCCGACTAGCAGCGTGTCAGCAATCCGGGGCCTGCAGTGCTGGTACACTACCACGATAAGAGACGCGTCTCACTGTGGTTGTGTTTGTGTGGAGGAGAGTCGTTAGTTCCCTCTCCACGTGCTGCCTGTGTACAGCACTACTCGTCATGTAGCTGACCCAAGATGGGGAGTTGGGTGGGGGGGGGGGGTATTGGGTGTATGACGGTGCGGGAATGGTGAGTGTGTTACGGGTGTGTGAGATGGTGCATTATATAGGGTATCAGAGATGTGGTTAGTGGTGGCTGGTGTTGGTTTAGTGCACAGACTAAGACACTGTAGGGCTTTGTTAGGTTTCCTCATGTTGAAGGAATACATACCTGTATCCAGTGTATAGTACGAGCAAAATGTGAGGCTTCAGGGCGGGTCGGGTAGTTATCTAGGGGTTTGGGGTAATATTAACAGATTTGAGTGTACAATATATTCCTTTCTGTTTCTTCTTCTTTTCCCCACGTTTTAACCAAGAGGTTATCTAATCCTCTATAAACTGACCAAGAAAACTAAAGTTCAAATCTAATTCCGTTGTCATCCGGCGAATATTCAATTTAAGACACTTCTCGCTACCCGTGAAATGTGTGAACTAGCATGATCAGTACATTGACCGAGAGAAATAGGAAGTGTATTCTTTGTTTACTTCATGAGTTACTTCCTTCTGTTAGTCCAATTACTTCACAGTTATCATCACACAATATATTTCAATACTAGACGCGCGAATGGACAATAGTACTACCGCTGACAGACTCAAATATTTAATTTCCCCATGTTTTCCCCTATGTTTAGACCCTGTTCATGATTTGGCACTAACTGACTTCTAGGAAACAAATTAAAATCCCAAATTAGCGACTAATTGGTAAAAACCACAGTGACAGCACACCGCGCTCTTAAGAACAGCGCACCAAAAATATGACAACCCGGGAATACTGTATAAATTAATGCAGGAGGGAGGGGTGTTTCTTTGGTAAAAGCTAGTGGGGGGGATCTGAAAAATAAATGTCAACAAACTCTCTAGTTTTAGACTGATCCTGTGTGCAGATTCTTGCAAAACTACCCAGCAACATAACTGGCCTCCCTTAGGTATTGTTTTCGATGTGAATACTGAGACGTTATCAAATAGCTTACGTGCGCGGTGTGTGGTACTAGCGTTATGCCAATCTAGCACTATTCAATTTTGTAATTTCTTCTCACCAAGTAAACCCACAAGCATTCTTATCCGTAGGATTCACTCCACTTTTTAAAGAAATCAGTTTTTTTTTAAATCCAAAAAATGCACTCTTTTTCTTTTCTGAACTTTTCTGAATCATGATGGAGAAATTTGGTTTAATACAAAAAAAAATCAAGCAATTCTACTACATGTAATCTTAAAACTAACCTTTGGAATTTATTTGGAGCCTAAATTAGATTTTAGTAAAAGGAGGCACATTATCTCCACTCAAGGTAGACTATCTGGGTTACCATGAATCCTGTTAGGAGCTCTCCTATGAAGGATATCTCCAATATACCTACCATCTCCATGAAGAAGGTGTCAAAACGGCATTTCCCCTTTATTACTTACTCACTGTTGGTGCCTAGGGACCTAGTGCAGATTGTCTGAGTAACTGGTAACATCTAAGTGTCTACTGTAGCTGACTAAACCTGAACCAACGCCAGCCGCACAACACAGGGTATAAGAACTGCCAACCAGGCATCCCACTGACACTCTATTCTTGCTGTGGCTAAACCCCTCGGTGACATCTTAATAACCCACAGCTCTAAACGCTTCTTAGTCTACATTTTATGAACTCCTTATGTGGGATACACGTTAGGTCTCAGGACCCCCGGTGCAGTGTATTGTCAGAAGCCGCTGTGTGGCCTCATATTTTACAAATCAACCAAAGTTGACTCTCAGCTCGAGTCGGACACCTATAAGATGGGTCTCGCAGAATGCCACTTTTCCTGCTTTTACAGGAATTCCTGCATTTTTTGCGGGAATTTCTGTATTAAATGCAGTCCTACAGAAAGTTGACCAAAACCTAAGGTTTCCTGCTTTTTGTTAACTAGGAGTAGCATCTCTGGGTCAGTGGGATGGGGTAGTCAGAGTTTTAGTAAAGCACCATCTCACCGCCCGACACTCAACTGTATATAAATCATCTAATGATGAAGATGACACTTCTCACGTTTAACAAACCCCATGTTAAACATCTCATATTGAACATTTATCTCGAGATGTCAGAACATTGATTTCATGATGAAGCGGAGATGTCACATTGAAAACATTTATCTTACACTAGTAAATCATAAGAACTCCGCTCATTGAATATTGACGGTGCTGACTTTAAAAGTTGGTACGTTAACGTAAATCATCATGTTGATCATTTATCCTACTTTATACGTCAGTACGTAATGCGTTAGTGAGTCATGATGGCGTCTCACCGTGAACATTTTGTTACGTAAAGCACATAGATTAATCAGTGTTAAATCACTTATCATGTGCCGGGAATGAATATCATACCTGACGACAAAGACAGTCCAGTATTTACTTGTTTTTATCATAATTATTCATCCATGTTACTAGCAATCTAATATGATGTACACTTCACATTTGACGATTTACTTCTGCCATTTATCGCGTTTATGACAAACGCGATGAGAATTTGCGTTGCTCCTGTGTAAGTTGGGTGGAAGTCTATGTTGTACATAGCGCTATGTGTAATTAAAGATGAAAAATGTGCAGATATGTGTTGACTGGTTTTTATGTAATTATTGTGTAAAAATGACAAATGTGGGGACCAACAACAAGACTGCACTAAGGGTGCCTGTACTCTGCTGTATCAAAGGTTGCTATGGTTACCGGTATAGAAAAATGTCACCATTTTCTCCCGTTGTTGTTCACTCTATACGGGGCGGTGTTGTTACCAGTGTTTTTGTACGGATGCATCACGTTGTATTCTGCCCAGGTTGGTGTTACGTGTTAATTAATGATGTTACTATGGTATGTGTACAGTCCTTCCCTGTCGATACAAACGGTATAAAGGAAACAAGGGGTGAATTATTTAGTGTATAATGAAACAATTTGTTGTCAATGTCAGAATTTTATACGAGCTCAAAGTGATGGGATCTCAAATGCCATTGATATTGTCATACGCATGTCTATTATTTGTCACAAGTGTGTATCTTCGGGCAGCTCTGTATTACATTACCAAGACCTCCAAAATTCAACTAACCTTCAAAGTTCAACCTAACCAACTGTTCTGACCTTCAAAATGTAACTTCAGGAACTGTTCTGACCTTCAGAATTCAATTGAACCAACTGTTCTGACCTTTAGAATTCAATTGAACCAACTGTCCTGACCTTCAGAATTCAACTGGACATTCAGAATTCAACTGAACCAACTGTTCTGACCATCAGAATTCAACTGAACCAACTGTTCTGACCTTCAAAATTCAACTTAGCCAGCTGTTTTGACCTTCAAAATTCAAATTAACCAACTGTTCTGACCTTCAAAATTCAACCATACCAAATTATTAAACCAACTGTTTTGACGTTCAAAATGTAACTTCATTGTCTGTTCTGACCTTCAAAATGTAACCTTACCAACTGTTATGACCTCTACAATGTAACTTTACCGACTGACCTTCAAAAAGTAGCTTTACCGAGCATGACTGACCTTAGAAATGTAACTTAACCAACTGTTCTGACCTTCGAAATGCAACTTTACTGAATGCTTTGGCCTTCAAAATACAACTTTACCAACAAAATGTAGCTAGCCAACTGGTGCAGAATATGACCTGAGGCAGTTTGCCATACAGTCAGGCTGGTGGTAGCTTGTGAGAATGACGGAGATGAAAAGTTATGGCCCATACCATGTAATAATGTGATAGACTTACTGATGGCGTTTACTTGTTTTGACCATGAGATACGTTGCGTACGACTCGGTGGTGAAGGGTATATCTCGGTGACTGCTGTGTGCTTTGTAAGGGCATGGATTTGTACCGAGGTGGCAACTTTAGATACTCGAAACCGGCATTTTATGCAGGATAATATATATATATAGATACATGATGCTTTAAGTAATGTCTTCATTGCCTTGACTGCATACTTCATGCTTGGTGCTATCAATGTTGAAACTGGTTTAGATTTGACAGGGCGTGTATATCTCGCATTATGCGGCCACACATTGACCGATATTCCATGTGGCCCTGCCGCAGTTGGTTAGAAATGGATATTTCCATTGGTCCCTCTAAATCATATGATGACTTCAAGTCCAGGGTTAATACTAACCAAAAGCTATTTTCATTGGTTACTTTTTTTTTTCTATACCTGCATTTTTTCTAAACCCACTTGAGGGCAAGACATAAATGGTCAAAACTGTGAGCAATGTATTAGTTTCATATACGTTGTATCAGCACGGGTATCGTATAGTCTATAATGCAGGATATGTTACAGAAATATTAATCGCGCATACAATGTAAAGAAGATAAATTCAGATGTTTGTAAGGTCCTAAACAGCATTTATTAGGGTGGTAGGTCAGTTCATAGTGTATATACACCACAATGTTCAGATGTAAAGTTTGCATGATTATCGTTGATATAAATGCATGCCGTCGTTCAATTTGAGGGGGGGGGGGGGTACACAGAGACATACTTGCCAGTCTTTTGTACAGTGCAGCTAAAATTGATTCTAAGTTATAATGTAAATAAGTGGAGAAAAAGAAATAGCTAATGTGTAAAATCAACATCGATAACAAGAAAACAACGAGCGCACAGTTCGCTCCCATTAATGGTACGGGTATACGCAAGGTCTCAGACTATGACAATGACAAGAAAATAAGTCCGCATCTTTGTGAGACAAAAGCTTTGAAAGGTCTCACATTTGCAGCTGTGAGATGCAATTGTATAAATCCCCTGGTGGAAAATGTCCAAGCTGCTCTGAGACTTAAAAATAAGTCCTAGGAGTTAACCGAGATTACGGATGCCAGAGTTCTGTCACGCACCATATATCTGCCATCTCTGAGTACCGGGGTAGCGTTCAGGTTATTTGAATTCACAGTCACACACACTCAAACTGCTCTCTGTTACTCTTAGTATTACATTATCAATTTGTTAAGGGTCCATTAGATAATTTTAGGTGTATATTGGGATGAAAGTACTCCAAATTTTTCCTGGATTTTCCAAACACCTATATGTGCCGAAACAGGACCTCCATTCAGCGGCTCCAGTTAAAATCCCAAAAATTAAGTTGGAATGTCCTGGACTGTATAGCCAACAAGACTTTATGTTTATTGGCCGGTATTATCCATGATTACAGCTCAGGCGAGTTACTCGTAAAGGTTGTATTCACGCGTTACGCCAAATGAGGGTATACCGATGGGGTTAACAGTAGATTTGGTATTGTGCGACTAAGCAGGGACAGAATACAGTTTGTGTGTGACTGGGCTGTGGTTTGTTGGTCTGTCAGTCAGCACTCGGGCGTTTTACACCAAATTCTTATGTGGAGACTATGTTAATGTCTTGATATCGTAGTCAACCAAAAAAATCTGTGAATATCATGGTTTTAAAAGATGAGTTTCAAGTCAACTTTATTTATTGTAATGCGTTTGTCGTGATGTGGCTTACAGCTCAGCCGCCCCAGCCAAAAATGATTAACGTTAATTTCCTTTGTTTGCAGCAGAATTTGTAGGCTCTTGTTAGGTGTAGAGTTTGTCGTGTAGACAGACTTTGTGCCCTACATTTATAAAAATGTATCTTGTCTCTCGGAACTAGGGCCCAGGTAGTGAGTGGTTCAGTGTCTCAACGCAAATTTGTCACTTTTCCTCAAGTTAGGTAAATTCTCAGTTATAAGCTGAAGTTTTGCTGGGTTTTGTTTAAAGTTATAATATATCGACCCCCCCCCCCCCCCAAAGTCCCATTCGACTTAAAGCTGAGGTTTTATTATATAGGTATATTATGAAATTACTTTCAAACACTGTTGTCATAATGCGATGTCTTTCGCTTAAACTTGGATTTTACTTGTAACTACGGTCGGCTTATAACTAAGGTTTTTACGGTACCCTCGTAAGAAGATATCATTTTAACCAATTTTGTCCCGCAAATAATATGAATTTCCTAACGAAACTGGCAGTAATTTGAGAAGTTATGGTTATTGGTGACTTGGGGAGAGACACTGACTGTGGTCTCTTAACCCTTTAGGGACAGCATCTTACTTCAATGCACTATTTCCTTTTGTCTGCGTGACATGCTGACCATATACCGTAAAACCTCGCGTATAAGCCGCGGCTAGTACGCGAAGATCGGCGGTGCGGCTTATAGGATCGGCCCAGGCTCAGGGTGCGGCTTATACGCGAGTTTATGCCACTATGGTACAGTACTAGGAGTCACCATAATCAGATCGGCGGTGCGACTTATAGGGTCGGCTCAAACTCGGGGTGCGGCTTATATACGAGTTAGGCTTATACGCGAGGTTTTACGGTAGGGTTTATTCACCCCAGAAGGGTCGGCATGATGCATAGGCGCATGATGACGACAAAGGAGTTTAAAGGTGTTGAGGCTTTACGCTGTCCTTAAAGGGTTATTGCAGGCCCTAATTCCGAGAGCCATGTCCTGTACCTCGTATGGCGAGTCAGAAGCACTCAGTGCAGCACTTTTTTACAAAGTCTCGTTCCAATTCCAGAAACAAATGTATTTGTCAGAATTCAGAAGATATTTTGTTTGCGTCACGCTCTGTGGACTGTGTTAACAACCGACTTAGCTTTTAATGCGAATGCTCACATGTTGCTTTTGGATCTCTTACTTCTAAATCTCATACATGTTGGTAAGTGATCCTTGTCGGGAAAGCGACCTATAGCTCTGGTGGGAATCTATAATAAGAGATATTACAGTACACTTTGATAGATGTATGATTACAGACACTGTGAAAGGTATGCACCGTAAGTGTTTCTGACTATCCAAATGAAGGCTTGAAGACCCTTTCTTCATGTTCTAATTGCTGCTCAAATTTCAGGAAAGTGACACTTTTGAAGGGTGACGTTTTCTGTAGTATTGTGGTTCCCCCCCCCCCCCCCCCCGACTCACCAGTGATGCCCGAAATTCCTGAAATTCACACAAGGTTTAAATAACACTGCGAAGGTGACGACCAATGCGATTTACAAAATACCATTTCTAAGTTTGTAAAGCGATGTTTTTAGTAACTTGTCCCTATTATATCAGATGCTAGGTCTTTTGAAGGGGTTTACAAAATTGAGGAATGTGGGAGAATTGAATTATTTACACAATAATTACAAGGTATTACGGTAAAACCCACCTGTAACACGACCAGGGACTTTAAAGGGGGAAATTGTCCTTTTAATTATGTAGAATTATTTTGAAGCTGTTTTCTCTAACCCCACTTTTGGAGAAAAGGCTCCGTCTTATATAGGGAGAAAATATGTCTTTGTCAGCAGGGTTTTACATCAGTAGGCAGATTTCTGGGAAAATAAAGAAAGGTGAAAAAGTAACGTGATGAATCCCGCCGAACGTAAGACCCCTCCCTCACATAACTCACAGACCACACTACAGGAAGCTCACCCGATATTACAAGTGTCCTAGATAAGTTGTAAGGCCACGGGAATGAAAGTATGAGTTTATAACCGTATCAAGGCAAGACGGGGACCCTGCTTTTGATATTGTACAGAGATTATACCACTAGAACTGGGACGATTTTGGTCATTTGTAATTTAGAATTCTATGAGTAAAGAACATTTCTCTAGAATATAAGGCTTTACAATTTAAAAAAATATGTTGGACGTTAAACTCAGACTTTGATTTGGTGGCCTCATATATTGATGTATCATGATATGGTTATAGGGTGGTTATACAGCAGTGTACAGGCACCCCATGGTGCTCATACAGTACAGGTGATGCAGTCATACAGAGTTTATAGGTGAACACATTAGTTGTCTACAAGGTCTGTCGTCTGTGATGAGATACAGATCACAAATATTCAACGTTGAACGTTTCAGCACAAAAAAAATGCTAATCTGTTTGTAAGAGAGTGTCGGTAATGTATGTCACCCCGGTGCTCCAGCGTCCCTTAATAATCATAATCAGACGTTGGTATCTCCCCGTTATTTTCATGACGTTTATTGACAGTATCAGCTCGTTGTGGATATGATATAATAATATATGAAACATTATAATGATAAGCCAAAAAGTGCAAATCGCCCATGCCGTGATGATATCAGTGGTGCACACAAACCCGTTAAAATGTATTTCTGTGATAACAAGTTTTACTTTTAGGGTGAATATTCCAAGTTGGATATTTGATTGGCAAGATTAAGCCGGTAAAACAATCACATTCTGTAGTTTTCTACAATTGTTTTACTTTTATATTGAACAGACAGTGTAGTTTTCTACAATTCTTTTATTTTTATATCAAATATGGTTAACTCTTTTGTGTTCGTACTGAACATATCAGCATTTACAAGTTTTATATTGATAGCAGCCGGATAAGTTTGTTGTCTGAGATAAGAAGTTTGTTGGTGCTTTAACACCGTGCAGGTACACGGTGAATATAGATAACGCATGTTACTCAAATTGTTCTCAAGATATTGGTAACCCGACTTATACACGGGCTGTATATATCAGAGCAAGGATTATGGAGTAAATACCATGTATAATTTACTGACTGTATATTAACGAGAGAACAGTCACAGTCAACACAATTTGAAGTAGATGAATGGCTGACTTGATTCTGTCATTGTGTTAGTCTGGATGTTAGTATTTGTCAGAAGTCACTGATATCTCTAGGCTCTAGCGGTACTCGGCGTCAGATTGCCATCATCAGTGGACCAGTTTCTGTCCACTTACCACGTGCCATATTTTATGTGGAGTAGGTCAGAAATTCAGTGGCGATTTTGTGTAGAATTTGATCTGAGAAATTGTTCGAGGTTTCCCCCAATCGTTGAGTGATGTCGCTCCACCCCTGTACTGTAGTAACGTAATGTAGAGTAGAACAAAGTCGCGTTACCATGGGTGCCCTGATTTAGCACAGGTTCTCAAATAAGGGCAGGTTCCATTTTAGTGCAGGGAGGAAGTGGGCAGTTAAGCTCAAATTCCCATCAATCTCTATAACTCAAATACCCCTGGTCTTGTAATTATAGAGGAGGAGGATCCATCAGTAGAAATATATAAGCGCAAGTAGGTTAAACGTACTACCACGATCAGTGATCCATTTCAGATGTCCTTTTCCTTTTTCCTCCAGGTAATTTCATCATAGTTTTGTCCCCCTAGGTTCCAAGCGTTTCTATAAATAATCCAGTTAAAATATCCACCTATCAATATCAATTGATAATATGTTTTTGCCGAGTAAGATTCTTCAACCAGCTACTTGTCCTGTAGATTATAGTCCCAGTAACACTGCCTTAGCTCAACGCTCGTTCCTCCTAATGGGATTCTGAAGTCCAACTAGGGTAGTGCTTACTGTGACTTGGACATGGACATAGTCTGTCACTATGTGCATGACGCTGTGTTTGTCGGCGCATGCAATTAGCAGAGAGAAATTCTCTAACATAATATGTCATTCTAAAACAGAAATAAGCTCTTCCAAGAACTCAAGAAATTGGACAAATAATTTCCATTTATGAGAACTCGAGAAAATAACTTTTCAACACGCTATAAACCACTACTAGTTTGTCAGCGCATGCAATTAGCAGAGAGAATTTCCCTAACATGATGTCATTCTAGGACAAAAGTAAGCCCTTCCCAAGAAATTGGACAGATAATTTCCATTTCTGAATTTATAATCAATCTAACAATAGTAATAATCACTTACTGTAAAAAACGCACATTCCTCTTTTTGGTCGAACTTTAGATAAAAAATGACAACAGTATGCCAAATTCTGGTGACTAATTAAGCTCTTAACTACTAGATGCAGGCCACAATATAGACTTCTCAACACTAAATGCTGAAATTGAGCAAACTAGTTAGCAGAACCCTCCCCATATCCACATTTCTACCAATCAATGACGAGTTGTTTTAGCAAGTGGTCCAAACTGCCCCCCCCCCCCCCCCCCTTTTTCTTCCCCCTGGACCACCTTGTTGCGACTTACAGTGCCTTCTGCCTTTGATGCGTTCCTTCTTCTAGTGAAGAGACGTTAGGCAAGAGCAAAAGTACATCTCCTAAATTTCTCAATTGTTGACTCTAAAATGACCTTTGAAACATTTTGTAAACCATGACATTTTTTTATTATTTAATGTTTTTAAGAAAAGATAATATTTAAACTTAAGTACAACAGACTTTATAGACAATAAAGATATGACCCCTACCCACCACTTCTAATATTTATAACTTCCTCCCCCCTCCCCCCAACATGAGAACACCGTACATGCATCATGTGAAACCATCCGCCGGTACATAGAATCAGGGATGTGATTTTTTTTGTCAGACTTCCACTGTTCGAGCTGCCACTTTGCCTTCTTTTGCAGAAAATTTAGCAAAATCTCAAGATGTCGTACTTTCGGTCAACCAGTGAGTGGCATCTCTGCAATGTCCTGACCCTTGTTTCAATTTTTTTGTAGCACTTTGCGTAAATAACCTTTTTGGCTGGGTCTTTTTTTCTTCAATTGGTGGGGAGCGAGACAATATTTTAACCAAAGTAATATTTGGACTTGAATTTTTGAGGGGGGAAAACTGCCATGAATTTAAAACCTGGACTTTTTGAGAGAGTAAGTTTAAATTCTTCTTTATAATTCTTTCCATAGCTTCTAAAAAACGTATTGGGATATTTTATAATAAATTGGGCTCTTTTTCAGGATTTTTGAATACATTGTAATGCTTGATTGACTTGGGGGCATATGGTAGAAATGTGTGGCTAAAAGTGCCCACCGCATACATTCTGAGACACTCTAATTTTGAAGTCTGAAAGTGAATCACATCCCTGTTCTCTCGGTGCCTGCAAAGCGAACTGCCCTTTTAAAGTGACTCAGAATCATGGTGTAGGGATCTGTTTTAGGCCCCCCTCGTTGGACTATCCTCTTCTCCACCTTTTGTCGGTGGCATCTCAGATTTGTTGAGAATTTGTTCGGGTCTCTCGGGTTGTGTTTTAGTTCTCCTTACAAGCGAGACTGTTAATATCCGGAGACAGTCGCCAATTTGTCTTGTGACAGTCATGGTTCCCCCGGGCATTTAGATACCCCAACATGCACAGTGATAAGCTGGGTAGGGACATTATAGATTCAAATAGTATGAAAACAATCTGCATCACCTTGTTAGAACTACATGTTGTTGGTCCTCACTAAAATAACACTTTAAGTTGTCCGTGGAATCTTGGGCAATTACTATTGTAGTAGGGATCCTATCGTCCCCAGGCTTGAATGCGATAAAAAAAAAAAGCATTCATGTTAGATTATGGACACAGAAATTATGCCGGTCAAGGCGGCAGACTTTATTTTCAGTGAAGCGTTGGAAGTAGCTGATTGGACGAAGATGACGTTAACTTGGAAAAAATGCAGCGTCATCTGACACGAGACAACTTAACGTTGTCTTAGTTTCTCTTTGTGAAAACCTCTGTGGTTGTGTGTAGAATCTCTCATGGTTTATACAGTATGCTTGGTGCTACCCGACACTACTCGCTCTACACGAGTTATATCGACATCTCAATGGTCTTTTGACCATTGACAATTATACAATTTTACATCTTGTACTATAACAATCCATGCGAAGCGGAAAGAGTCATTTGACTTGTATTAAACTACTTTTGTATTATACATTACATATAAAAGTGATTCCAGCACAATGCCATGAAAACGGTGACTGAGTAGGTGTTCGTTTTTTGACCGACACCCTGTATTCATATTTCATTGTGATCCATTCAAATGTTTCAAAGGAAACAGTCTGAATTTTGTTGAATCGGTTACTGACTAGATATAAAACAATATTTTATGATGTACTGTGATACGAGGTATTTCTGTGATATTTTAACAATACCTTTTACACGTGTTAACCATGTGTATATATACAAATATTTAAGACTAAAGTTGTCAAGAGAGAAAAATGATTACGTGGATTGTTAAATTTGTTTTGAATATATATTCAAACGCATTGTCCAGTGTTTGACTGTTTTCCTTTAATATAAATAGCAAAGTTTTCTGGTAAGGTGTTTAAAAGATGCATATGAAATAAAAGAAAGTAAACAAATTAATATGTATTCATCTTTTTATTTATTACTACCCAAGGTTCCCTCAATATATACGATACACATAAATGAATAATGATATAGTTCTTGGAAACACTAACGTTTTCTCATATGCTCACTTATCTTGGACCAAGATTTTGACTTGATCTTTGAGATACAAAATATCTTCCCGAGTTTTCCGCCATCCAAGGGGCTTATAATTAATGTAACAGTCAAATGTTTACTACCGGTACCATTAATTGTTTCTTGGTACTATTAACGATAACTTAAAACCAAAGTGGTTGACAATAGCCGCACAATGCCTCCAGGTTCAAGTTCATTTGTCGTGATGCACCAAAGTAGGGCCAGAAAAAAACTTGCCGGCGCTGAATCGCACTTGCCAGTAACGGTAGCAACGAGTGTAAGGGAGTAATCATTTTTTAACGACAGGGAGTGTGCAAAAATGTTTACAACCCCCCCCCCCCTCAGTCAACGGGTCGAAATTCCCTCCCCCCCCCTTGCAGGTCGAAAATCGATGTGCGCGCGGGCCCTTTGAAGCATAATAACACGCAGGCTTTTTGGCCCAAAACAGGTTTAAATTCTTGCCCCCCCCCCCCCCGGTCAAGGGGTCCAAATCTTTTTGCCCCCCCCCCCCCCCCCGGTTGATAATTAATGATCACTCCCTAAAGCGGCCATAGGTGGCGCCACCATAAGGCTGCATAAAATTGATTATCAGCTTTGCGGACACTTTTCGAAAAAATCCGGTGAGGGAGGGAGGCTTTTTTTTTTTTTTTTATTGAATTTTCTAAGCCATGCGGGAGGTGACTTTTTTCTTTTTTTTTTACATTTCGAGGGAGGAGGGAGGTCCTTTTTTTTTTTTTTTTTGCAAAGTGAAATCCCTAGTTGATAATTAAAGAATGCTTTTGGTCTATCCATCTCACTATAGAAGCTTTGCAACCCAAAGTTTTGTTACATACTCTATGTAAAACATTACAAATCTATTTGAGACATATATTCACTAAGATTCAGATATGCAACAACAGTATTTCAACCCCTTATGGTATTCTAAAATAAATTTAGGGTATTATGGAGGAGATTTCGGGGAGTCTAAAACTGCTAAATTTATGAAAATCGACCAGTTGGCAGGCTCAATATGTCTTCACAAAGTAGCGGAAATGTTGAGGAAATTTTTTCTTAATTTTTTCAGGGGTGCGGGGGATTTGATGTATTTTTTTCTAAGATAGTGAAAAAAAGCTTCCACGCGGCCATTTTTAAGGGGTGCGGGCGGTGTCTGTAAAGCTGATAATTTTTTTTTGCAGCCTAAGTATCACACCAAGTCTGTGGGCATTAACCAAGCTGCCCCCGCCTCGACCTTTTACCGAGTGTCATCACTGGCACCTAAGCTTCTTGAGAGGTGCTGCCATTATGGTCGCCTCAGATACCAGCAGTGTCGCTCGGACACGTCTGAGGAAGAGCTGGGGCCAACTTTGGCATTTACAACTAGACGCAGCAACACTTAATGTGTCTAAAACTCCACAGGACTAGGCCATGTTCTGTCTCTATGTAAAACATATACCAACAACACCTGGTGCTGAAGTGGTGCTGGAACACAGATATGTAATATTAACAACTGTCCACTTCTCCATCAGAATTAACTGACTTTGTCCTGACCTTAAAAAAAACACTGGAATACCACATCAAGTCTGCTGACAAACTTTGAGTGTTGGCTTCCCATTCTATTTGTCCATCAGAATAAGTTTGCTTTGAGCAAAGAGTAAATTATCATTTGCTCGACTTGGACCTGAGAGAGGTCACACTTTTGGTCTTTAAAAGACTGTAAAACCACATCAAGCCTATTAACAGACCTAGGAGCTTTCGGCAATAAAATATTCAGGTTAAAACTAATGCTGTTGTGCGTTGTGGTCACGTGGCGGTGGTGGTCTGTGCGTTGGAGACAGGGACGGGGTCGAGTCGCGCCCAGGGATCCTCCAGCATACTGGGGTGGAAGTAGGCCGAGATGTCGTCACTACCGCCCGGGTTACAGTCACGAGGCGAGCGCGGACTGTGGCCTCCCGACTACAAGCACAAGGAAACAACAGGTATCACTATACAGCCATAAATAACGGTAAATAACCATGACTATCCAAAACGTCTAATATAATTTTAGGAAAAACGGTTACTTTAAACCTGTACATACATTGTATATATATTTACCCTTTAAGGGAGTACTTTAAAAAACAAACAATGGTAGGGGTGAGTGAGATTTCTCACAGATGCACAAAATACTCCCCCCTCCCCATCCGCGGGTTGAAAAATCGAGGCAGGATCCACCCTTTGAAGCATAGTAACGCACAGGCTTTTTCGCTGAACAGGTGAAGATGCGGTAAATTAGATTCACGGTAAACCTTTTTCAACATGTTACCTGAAAGCACAGAAGAGAATTGTGAACTTACATAGAAGCGTCCCCTGCCGCCGCGTCCCCCGCGGTAGTTAGGTGTGGAGTGCATGCCGGGGGAGGGCATGGATGGGTGGCGGCCGCGCGACATGTCGTGGATGGGCGAGATACCCTGCTGGTACGACCTGAAAGGTAAGAAAATTATATTGGTATTATATTCTGTATTTATAACCGGCCTATTAAACCTACTCTAACCCTATTAACCCGGTAACTAGTAAGGGAGTGATCATTTCTTAACAACGGGGGGGGGGAGAGGGGAGTTGCGAAATTTTTGACATACCCCGGTAAACGGGTCGAAATTTCCCCCGGTCAACGGGTCGAAATCCCCCCCCCCCCTTACGCCGTTACGGATCGAAAATCGGGGTCCAATTTTTTTTCAAAAACTGAATGCATTTATAATCCAGATATCTATGTTAGAACCTTGATTTGCATGCGCATTTGTAGTGATAAACCACTCATGATGACCCATAAAAAAAATTCAGCAATGTAGATGCATTATATAACCTGTAGGCCCTTATTAAAGAAATTAAGTGAGCATTGCTCTGTTTGAAAAAAAAAACAAAAAAAAAACTGAATACACTTTCAGAGCGCGCGGAAATTGCGCATGTTAGTTTCGTTCGCTACAAATGAGCATGTGCCATGTAAGATATCTCAGAATACCTACATATCGTAATGTATGTACACATCAAATAGTTATAATGGTGCCCTACCCGTGTTTGTTGTGTGTCGGCGTGTACTGGTGTTGTTGTTGTTGGTAGTGCTGATACTGCGGATGGTGGCCCCGTGGAGAACTCTGAAACTGGGGTCGTGGTGAGCGGAACCCTTCCTCTCCAGAGCTCCCGTAGCCCTTGGGGGAGCCGTAGCCGCCATAGTACCCCGGATAAGGTCCTCGTGGTCTCTGCATTTTCACTCAACTCTTTACAAACTATCAACTTTATCGAGTTTCTGTCTTACAAGATGAGAAACGAATGTCTTTGCCTGGCTTTCAGAAGTTGCCGCTGTTGGAGGGGTTTCCCGTGTACTCAGGAAATGGTGACGTCAGTTTTGAATCAGGGGCACTGGTAAAATGTTTCGTATATATTTATTTACAAAAGCTTCAATAGAATTCAAGTAAACAGTATCTAAAATATTGCTCGCCTAATTTGATAAGTTTAACGTATCTGAAAGGAGGTATTCTGGGTATTTGAAGGTAAGAATCAAGAGAATCCTTCAGATATTTTGACAACATAGAAACATGTGACGTCACGAGGCAAGTCCACAGGGCGATTCCCTCCCTTGCAGAAATCAGTTTCAGAAACAAACAATTAAGGTCATTTTTACTGTAATTTATGACTGCTGGCCATGTATAATGTCGTCAAAGTTGTACAAGACAAAGGTGAGTATCAGTTGATAAATGGTATTCTGTAGAAACACAAAGTATGGATGATATTTTAAACTTGAAACATGCACTCTCTGCAGACTTCACTGAAGTCTTCAGTTCGGTGCACGGTCAGTACGTCAAATTGTCATGTGAAACCACTGTTACATAGTGTCAACCACCATTCTGATCTCACGGAAGGAAATAGACCCTCTTTATTAGATTATTTGGTATAGCATAACGTATATTCGCAGCAATAGGAGCAAGTTCATTTCCTTCCAGACTATTGAATAGATTGCATCCTTGTTAGGGAGTGCTCATTTTTTAACAACAGGGGTGGGGGGGGGGGGGGGGGGGGGGGAGATGGGTAAAAATGTGGAACCCTTTGACCGGGGGGGGGGGGGTAAAAGATTTCGAAAAAAATTCACACGCTCCGCGCCAAATCACCCCCCCCCCCCCCCCCCCCCGTTGTTAACAAATGAGCACTCCCTTATCGAAGGCTGACTCCATTCAGTGGAGTTCGGGGGTGGGGGGGACCTATCCGTGAGTGCAAAAGTCTTCGACTAACATCTTTGTTGGACCTTGAATGGCTTGATGAAACCATATCATTGTCATTGACAGCATCAATTTCATCATCAAACGGAGCATCCATAATTGTCATTGACCTGCACAATTCCTTGATATTACAATCTACATTGTCCACGGTGTGTACTAAATAAAATGTAATTTCAATGAATACCAATCTAGTCTTTAAGAAAAAAAATGCAAAGCTGTGAATTCGTCTTCTAGTAGAACTAGTATGATTTGATTCAGCTTAGCAAATATTTAGCAGCGTCATTCTGGCTTTGATTGGCTAGTCTGATGGAGTTCTAGCTACCAAACTCTCCTGAATTGAGATTCAAGGTATCATCATTATTGTCATTACTACCACTCGTGTATCCTGTGATTATGGCAATAAAAAAACTTTCAAACCTGAATATCCAGTAGGCTCTGCAGGGTTCCCACGTGTCATGGAATGTCATGGAATTTGAAAGCTGTCTGGAATGTTATGGAATTTTGTAAAAATTAGCTGGAAAAAGCTTGGGGGGAGGGGGGTCAAAACTATACTCGTGACTGCGCATGATTCCCCAGGCGCATGCAATCTCTTTTTTTTTGGGGGGGGGGGGTCATTTCACAAAATTTAAACTTAGTGGGAGGGTCGAGATTACTTTCGACTAATAAATGGGGTGGGGGGTGGGGATCAGAATGAAATTTGCCGTTTTGAAAAATCCACCATGTGATGTCAGGTTAGTAATAAATGACAGCTCTTAGTGTATACATGTGTGTTTTGTACCTTCAGTGTCGTCGGAGCCGACAGGGCGCACGATGCACTGTCAGGTGGTTGAGGGGGCCGCTCAACTGTCTCAGCGTCAACAAGGAGTGTACGCAGGTCGTGGTGGCCGGGCGGAACGGTGAGTACCGTAACATTATAGTGTACTGGACCATTACGATAGAGTGCCGGTTTCAAAAGAGCACCGCCTAAAGTACTAAAATAGGATCTTGTAATGTCTTACGGCTAAACGGCCCTCCCAAATTGAAGAGCACCCTGGTATGGTATACCGCAAAACCTCGCGCATAATCCTAACTCATGTATTAGCTGCACCTAGACTTTTTTGTAAATTTCCTACATAAAATTAAGATTTCCTACTTTAAATCGACGAGAAAGTGGCATCTCTGCTAGCCCCCCCCCCCCCCCCCCCCCCACCTCTGTCTGTCATGTTTAATGTGTTATGTGTTGAGTACACATCTGTAACCTTGTGTTTGGTCCTCCAGTGTTTAAGGTGTTCAGTATAGAGGAAGAGGAGTTTGTGGAGAAGTGTAACCTCCGTGTCGGGAAGCACCTCAACCTCAACTTCAGCGCCTCCGATGTCGTGTGGAACCCGGTTGATGGTAAGTCTGGACTTGCGCATACTACAAGTAAAAATCCAGTTTCTAACACCTATTTTTAAAATAGGTGTTAGAAACTGGATCTCACATTTCAAAAGCAGAGTGTAGGCTTTTATAGATAGAAATAACTGAGCAAGATTTAGATAATAGAATTATAAGAAATTAACTGTTTCTAAGAAGTTTGTACCTAATTCGGCAGGGACCAACTGTATCAATAGCCAACTATTGTTGCTCAAGACCTATTATTGTTGGCCTTCTAATACATTAAGTTGTACGTTTTCTCTTAAGTAAAAACTTTTTTGAAAACTGTTTTATACAAGCCTGACTTTTCTGTCAAAGTAGAGGATATTGGTGGGGTCGTTTTATAGGAAGCTTTTAATTTATGGCGGGTATATCACATTACTAATCATGTCATAACCTGTACTGACGTCCTGCTCGTCCCTCTGCAGATCACCTTCTGGCCTCCGCGGCCACAAACGGAGCGGTCGTCATCTGGGACCTGAACAAACCGTCACGCTCCAAACAGGGTAAGCACCAACAAACTGGGACACGGCTGAAAAAAAGCTGGATAATGCATGACTGCAGCCCTGGCGAGTTAATCACCAGGCTGCATTGATATATTATAATAACAAAAGGGCATAGTGCATTGAATATATAGAACAATTAGGATACAGTTAATTGATTTGGACTTGGGCAAATGATGGCTTAAATATCACCGTCCCATATAAAGTAGTAAAGTAAAAAAAAAAAAAATTAATTGAAAAGAAGATAAACCTGATACTCACTGGCTGTGGAATATTTATAGTAACAAGTGCTTTGACCGCAAGGTGTTCTGATACAGCAGGTAGGGCTGTCAGTAGACCAACACGGGAGGCACTATGCGGCCCTTAAGGATTGGTCATTTTTAAACAACGGGGGGGGGGGGGGGGTCGGTGGATTTTCGCGTGGGCGGGTCAACAATTTTTGGGTCCCCCTTGCGGGAGGTTTAGACATTTTTTTGGTCCCCCCCCCTCAGGCAGGTTGAAATTGAGCGCCCCTTTGAGCTATAGTAACGCGCTGGCTTTTTCGCTAAAAAGGGGTGCAATTTTTTTTGGTCACCCCCCCCCCCCCCCCTTCAAGGGGTCCAAATTTTTTTTGGTCCCCCCCCCCCCCAAATCCACCAACCGCCCCCCCCCCCCCCCTTGTTGTTAAAAAATGACCACTCCCTTACAGTATGACATGTCCATGTGGCTGACCTGTAGTTGTGTGTTA